>CM053790.1:272871626-274173293 GCA_028749045.1 Cupressus sempervirens
TCTTTTGTTTCTTGTCCTTACTATTGTTGTTACTACTTTGTCCTTGTTGTTCTTTTGTGCCTTGGTTGGCAGCCAAGGCATGTGACATAGAGGACTTAAGAATGCCCATCTGGATTAGCTTGTCCTGTTCTCGAGTGAGATTGACAGCAAAATCATCTAAAGATGGCATGGTGAATTGAGTACCAAGTGCACCCTTAGTAGCATAGAAGGTAGAGACAAACATAGAATATTTTGAACTTAGCTTAGAGAGAATACTAAGAATCAGTTGTTCATCTTTCTTTTCAATTCCACATTGTTTTAACTGCAGCCTTAGTGATTTCAATTTGGTGAAGAAATCTTGGATTGTGTTGAAATTGCCTGGACTCAAACTTATTAATTCATTTTCCAACATATCACCCCTCATTGAATCTTGTGTGCCAAATAGTGTTTCTAGCTTTGTCCATACTTCATTTGGTGTATCCAAAGACTCAATGTGAAATAGCAAGTCAGGAGAAATAGACAAACACAATGTTCCAAATGCCTCATCACATTTGTTAAACCACTTAGGCTTATCTTCATCTTTAGCAGGTTCAGTTTCAAGTCCCATAGTTATCCTATTTAATCTAGCTTTCCTTAAGTGAATTGTCATGTGTGATTTCCACTCAAAATAATTGTATGGAGTTAGGATGGGCATATTTGTTTGATCCATGATGAAGAAATGCAAAGAGGAAATGCTAGAAAGAAGAGAACCCAGCCACGACAATGCCCCCCCCCTTTTTACTCGATCAAAGAACCCCCCCTCAAAGAAATATGATTTGGCACTTTATTTTAGTGCATTTACAACTACCAATAGAAAGAGATACTTAGTGGTCTTGATTTCAATGCATTACAAACCCTCATGAAGAGCATATGCTAAAAGTGAAACTTGGGCACAATAATCAAAGAAACAAATAGCACCACTACGATCTACTCAAAAAATCATGCACTTTCAAAAAAAGAATCACCTCGATACGAGGTCGTTTGAGAAAGTTATGATCCTCCGAAGTTTCCAAAACAAGAACTGTGCACAGTCACGGCTGAGAATCTGCAATTTCTGAAGAATTCATGGATGAAAATCAAAAAATAACTCCACTAGTGGATAGAGAACAAAAAAATAGCCAAGTTCATAACAAGAATCATCAAAATTGGAGTCCGTATGAGCAAGAACGAGATATTTGAAAACTGCATTCAAATTTGCGGCTGCCAACGGAGAGGGGTATGGCTGTAGCTTTTCATGCTCGATTCTAAAAAATATACAGCTTGCATGCAAAATCTAAAAGATACCCAGATGGTTTTTTGGGGCTGCGAACAAAACCCAAAAAGCATTTTTCTTTTTGATGTACAAAAGATGCTACTGTAGTGTAAATTAGATGCCTTTAACAGTAAAAAATGGCTCCAAAAATCAAAAAATGACCCCAGCAACCAGAATATGACATGCAAATGCTGGATCAACTTTCTAAGTCCATCAATGGCATGCTGGAACCTGCAAAACTGATTGAAAAACCCAAATATGCAAGTTGGTTGTCAGATTTGAGATTGAAACCCTAGAGAAAAACTGTTTTTGTCAAAACTTTTCTGATTCTCAGGATCATCCAAAGATGCAAGAGAAGAGCATACTTCATTTTTCAAAAAACTACAATAAAATTTATTTGCCCCCCCCCAAATCTCTCAAATAAGGAAACTAAAATCTACTCTTGCTCATAGAAAAGCTTTGGTACCATGTTAGAATATGAAAAGATTAACAACCCATAAAACTAGTGCAAAGAGTAAATATCTAAACTGTGAATGCAGATGATACAAAATCAAAATAGCAACACAGAGTTAGTCTCCAAGAGAGTAATGCAAATGCTGGAAGCAAAATAACATTAAGAGGATGCAAAAACAAGAGATACAAATACAAGCCAAGTAGCATGCTTATATAGGCTAGGAAGAGGGAGGAGGTGGAAACACCAACCAATGAGGAGCAACCATTTATCAAACTAAAGATAGCAAAGTATCTTCCCGAGATAGCTAATTGATGCCCACATGTAGGAAGGTGACACCTCACAACCATTCACCTAATAAGACATGCTTTATTAACCTAAGCGAGATTATTAAAAGTGTAGGAAAAACCTAGCAAAATAAGAAAAATAAAAAACTACACTAACAAAAATGAATAGTCTTGCACGAAGATTCTCGAATCTGTATGAAACAGTATAGACAGAGAAGAAAAAATGATTAAAAAAATACAGAAAGAGGCCATAAAAACTGATTTTCGAGCCCCACGGTGGGCGGCAAAAATGTATGCGTGAATATGTGGCCTCTGCTAACACACACACTTCAACATGGTCATTGCATGTGGATTCATGTCGGAATGAACATTGGATTGTTCATTTGAAAATCAACCTGCAAAGCGACCTATTGCCTTCTATCTAAAGGGATTTTGCCTGTTAATATCCTCAGAATCAAAGTGCAGGCAACTAGATCCTCTAAGAACGAAGGATTTGACAATGAAATTAAGCTAAGAATGAGTATGCAGATTAATCTAGAATGAAAGATGCAATGTAATCTAAGAACAAATAAAGCAAACTGGATTAAGCATATGCATGATTAAACTATTATGAGATTAAACTAAGAATGAGAATGTATGCAAGAAATGTAAGTAAATGTAAGCATGAATTTCAATAGCAATTCGATAGAAAATCAATTCGTCCTCCTTAAAATGAAGAGATGAGGGTCTCTTAAATAGACTTTCCGGGAATCCATCAACGGTTGAGATCAATTCGAATCAACAGTCAGGATTGAAGATGAGGTTCAGTCATAAAGGGAGATTCTCAAATTAAAGGGAGTTAATAGATTTAACTTGAGTAAAATAAGGAGTTAACTATTTTAATTTGAGTAGAAAAAGGAGTTAACTGATTTAACTCATTTTTTGATCAATAGTGAACTAGAAATTTCCCTTTTTGAACTTGAAGAGAGATTTTTTTGAGATATTTAATTTAATAAAATGAGATATGCTATCATAATTTCTTTTTCTATTTAATTAAATAATCTTTAATTAATTAGAGACACTTTTCTTATTTAATTAAATAACTTCATTTAATTAATTAGGAATGTCTTCCTATTTAATTAAATAACTTTGTTTAATTAATTAGAAGTAAGTACTCCATTTAATTAATTAATTTCATTTAATTAATTAGAAATACCTTTCCCATTTAATTAAATAATTAAATTTAATTAATCAAGATAGGCATATTTATTAAATTAAATAAATTTAATTCCATAATACATTAGCCTTAGGATAAAATTTAATTTAATTAAAGTATAAATACTCAATAATTAAATTATAATTAAATCGAGTAGGTTTAATGCGACTAATATAAGTACGTATTATAGGAATTAAATAAGAAATATGATGAATGTAGATTAGGGTTTTTTGCATCTGACAATTAAGTCAAGTAGCGAATATCAGAATAAGAATTGCCTATTAAAATAGGACTTAGAAATGATCAGAAATAGACCAGAATTGGTATAATGGCAATGAGCCAGTTTTGGGGTATTACACTTTTCAATGAGTAACCAAGAAACATACTTTCATCACTTATAGGATCAAACATACCAATATCATCATTTGTCTTTATGTAACACTTACTTCCAAATGTTCTAAAATACTTGACTTGTGGTGAATGACCAAAGCATAACTCATAGGATCTCTTGCTCATACCTTTTTTGATTTGTACTGTATTCAAATTATATACTATAGTTTTAACTGCTTCTCTCCAAAATGTCTTTGAGACATCATTCTCAAATAACATCACTCTTACTTGTTCCTTCTTTTAGCAATGCCATTATATTAAGGTGTTCTAGGTGAAGATAAATGTCTTTTGATTCCATTCTCTTTATAGAACATGTTGAACTCTCCTATTCTATCTAATCTCAAACATTTAATCTTAACACCAGATTCATTTTCAAATCTATTCTTGAATATCTTAAATTTATCAAAAGCTTCAAATTTACCTTTAAGAAATTCTAGCCACATCATCCTAGTGAAATGATCAACAAAAATGATAAAGTACCTTTCACCATAGAATCCTCTAGTTCTTGTAGGGCCACTTAGTTCTGTGTGAACAATCCCTAGTTTCTCTGTAGTAGAGAACTTATTTCTAGGAAAAGACACTTTCCTCTATTTAGCCAAAATATATTCCTTGTAGATAACATTAGTAGGCTTAATAATCTTAGGCACATCTTTCACTACAAATGTACTGCTAACTTTCACAATATTATCAAAGTTTATATGACAGAACCTTCTATACCATAACCAACTATTGTCAACCTTTGCAACCAAACATGTTATTTTAGTAGGATTCAATTGAAATACATTACCTCTGAATCTAGTTCTAGTACCAATCAACTTACCATATTTGTCTTTGATAATGCAAGTCTTCTCTGTGAATGGCAACATATATCCCTTGTCTACCAACTGTCCAACACTTAACAAATTATGTTTCAAACCATCAACAAAGTAAACATCATGAGTGTTTGTTTTACCATCAAAATTAATAGATCCAATCTCTATAATATGAAAAGCTACATTGTTACCAACTCCAACAATACCTCCATCATGATTTCTAAACGTAAAAAAATTGTTCATATCACCAGTCATGTGATGTGAACATCCACTATCAATTATCCAATCTAATTTCTTCTCAACTTTGGTAACTAGAGCTCTTTCCTCTTTAATTTCTCTATCAAGATAATCTTCCTTGGTAGCCACAAATCCTAATTCATCATCACTTTCACTTTGATCTCTTTCATTAGATTCTTCATTCTCATTAGCATATAAACAATTTCTATCCTTATCTCTTCTAGGCTTAAATTTCCTCTAAAATTTTCCTCTCTTTTAGGAAATTTAGATGCATAATGACCATATTCATCACAAGTCCAACATTTAAAGATTTTCTTACCATCTTTCTCTCTTCTTACTAGAAGGGCTATTCCTTCTTCAATCTTTTTATCTTCTCCATATCTGCTACTACTAGCAAAGTCTCCTTTTGTGCTTGCACTTCTTGACAGATTAGGTCAAATGTTTAGAGCACTAAAAGCTGTCTCAAATCTAGATAATTCTCTAGACTATCTCAATTTTGTTTCTATAGACTCTAACCTTCCAAGAAATGTTTCCTTTGTGAAATATTGGGTGTAGGGCATTACTAGTTGAGTCATTTGAGCTCTCTACTTGAATGGTGGTGTTAAACTTTTCAAGATCTTCCATATAACCTCATCATCTTATTTAATTCCACTAAGAGACTGAATACCTACAATAATTTCTAAAATTCTGCCAACATAACTTCATATGGATTCATCTTCCATCATCATAGTATCTTGAAATTTGAAGATCCAATTTTGTAATCTCATTCTTTTTGTATGATCATCACCTTTAAAATTAGCCTTTAAAGCTTTCCAAATTTTATGAGAAGTTTGAAATGTCTTTACCTGATTGTATTCATTCTTTGGAAGGGCTAACAATAGGGTTTCTCTAGCTCTCATGTTAGACATGAAAAAATCTTATTCTCCTTCACTACATTCCTCTAACTTTGATTCTTCAACAGTTTCCTTCTTAGCTTTTCTCAAAAGCCAATATCCTAGACCCATGCATAGTAGATGAGTCTTCATCTTTTATTTCCAACTATCATAATTGACCCCATCAAAGCTTGGTCTATCCTTCTCGAACATATTCACCATCAATCTCCTAAAGCTATTAAGCCTTATCTTCAAGGACCTGATGCTTTAATACCAATTGTTACAATATATAGTCCACTGATATATTTGAGAGGGGGGAGGGATGAATTAGTTATCTAATTAATTTCATAATCATTAACCTTAAACAAAATAACCCATGTGAGTAATATAAACTAAAACCATAACAAGATACTCAAACACAATTAACGCCAAATATGTTAACTAGGGAAACCCTTGATAAGAGGGAAAAGCTTGGTGGGGATGGTACCCACAAGATGATGTAATAATATAAATATTCCTTGTTAGAGGATTGACCTTGTTAGGAGTCTTTTACAACATTTAGTACATATGAGTCCCTATTAGGAGACTGAATCCTATTAGGAGTTGTGGAAGACAACTTGACCCATTACCCAAACAAATTCAAGGTTAACATCAAAGAACCCACTGTCCAAATGATCTATGTATTATTCCTTGTAGAATAATAGAACTGAAATTTACTTCCTTCCTCTATCTTTGTCCTATCAACTAGAATTATTCTCCTTATGATCTTGTAAATAGATCACAAACTATGTCTCCAGTGATCCCTTGAATTTCTTACACACATTTATTAAGCATTCTGCTTCTTCTTGCACTACACACCAATGCTACACATTCCACTTTATCTACTTCTTCAAGACCGTTTACAAATAAGGAAATTAACTTTCCTTTATATCACATCTCCATAATAATCTATTGAGTTGTCCTTGAGGCTTTTCCAATTAATTAAAATAAGGTAATTAATTAATTCACAATAGTACTATCGGCTCACAGTCTATACCAAAATTCACACAAGTAAAACCACATCTCACATACATGCTAGTGTCAACACATGACTATCCTTGATCATTGTGTAACTATGCATATCTTCATTACATCTTAGATGGAAAATAGTGATAGATCATTAGAACTCTATTTTCCAATGCTTTGTTTCTATACTACTTCTAGTAAATCAAGTGTAACTTTTATACATTATGGACTCAGAATTAGTCCTCTCAACCATGTCATCATGAAAATCTCAGGAACATTTCCTCCACTTTGCATCATCTAAAACTTTTTCAACTTCTGTGCATCATAAGATTACTGACTGCTATTCTTCTAGTTTTTACAAAATTACTACTATGTTAACATCAATGGAAAATAGAATCATGAATGTGACACATCAATACTCTCCAATGCATAAGATACTCCCCCACTATAGTATCATTAACATTCATGCTAATAGTGACACCTTAGAGGCCAATGGGAAAGGTGATCATTATTTGGAAAAGAACTACACAACCCCCTACCAAGAAACTAATAGGAAGTCTATCTAAGAAGAGGAAATTGACTAAAATACAAAAGAAACCAACATAAGAAAAGTTGGAGAGGAAAATAATCATACCACAAGAGTGTTGATATCTGATTGAAAAGATCATTGGAAAATAGATTGTTAAGAAGGAAATTGTTGGAGAAGACTGTGTTTCAATCATTATTTTCTTACTGATGTCAAAACTACTATTTGCTAGCAAGAATTTTTCTTACAAGATTCAAGTACTATCACTTAGTTGATTGATGAGGTGGATTTGATCAACAACATGTAACAAAAGCACCTAGAAGAAAGGTTGAGTTATGATTATGTAATGAAGTACAAGGATCAATTAAGATAGTGATGACATGATGTACTGATGATTTACGTAAGGTTACAAAATGGCTTGCTACACTTAGAAAGTTTAGAAGAATAAGTTAAATAAATTTGGTCTACCAAGCTTGACTGAGTGGATAGTAGGTGCTAAGCAAAGTTAGTGCAAGCCAAGTAGAAAGTCAGTTGGAACTAATGATGAAGACACAAACCACAACCAGAATTAATGCAACAAGGGAAAAGGGGAATATTATTATTAGTAAAATATGCTACTAAATTTAGTACATGTAAATGGACTCAAATACATTCCCTATGGGCTTACAATGGTTAGCTCCTGGAGAAAAATCCTCCTCATAGTACCTTCTCTCAAACTCCACCAAGAACTACCTTTACAATGCCATAAATATTCTTAAATAAACCCCAATTAGGTTAAGGGTTAGGAATACATTATAGAGTATGCTATTTGGAATCCACCACCAAAATAGAAGGTTCTAGAAATCATGTTAGAAGCTGGTGTAAAATTAGCAGAATCCATAAATGGTGGTCCAAATTTCAGGAGGCATAACGTTTGATCCGAGACTTTGATTAACAAACTGTTTACTTTTTTGAAAAGCTCTCAAAGTGCTCTATGGCCCTATGGGCTATATTTTCTTGTCCTCCATTTTTGGGCCTATAGAGGTCATTTAATGCCTCAAATTTGACTCATAAGCACTCTTAGGAGGTCTCCAGGCAACTTAAGACTACAATAACTTTCAAACCATAAAGCCTTTTGACCTAAATTTTTTTCTGAAGTATTTTAAATTACAAATATAATCATCCCTCCAACTTACACCCTCTAACTCATCATAATTATGGATCAATTAAAAAATAACCCATTTGCTACATTGACACATCCCAAGGTGCTCAAAAACTCTAACATAGAAAACCAATAGTGGAACTATGAGAGTTGGAATCTTTATTTGACCCAAATGGGTATCTAGAAATGAAAACACTTTAAATAGAAACTAATACTAAGTATTTTTTTGGGTGATACAGGATTACCCTTAAACCACTGGATGCTCCTACATTAGCCGAGTGAAAGAAAATTCTAGTAGATGCCAAGCATGATAGTTTAGATGCTGAGCAAGATAGTTCATGCTGAGTAAAATTCAGTTAATTCCAAGCACTAGTAAAATATAGTTGATGCTAAGTGATTTTAAAATTGATGCTGAGTGACGTAATGTGTGCCATGCATCAAAAGATTAATAATGCTGAGCTATTGCATTATAATAAAGATCAAAGATTTGCCAAATATAAGTCGACAAGTTTGTTTTTTTGGAACTTGTGAACTAGGAGGAAGATAAGATTGATAAGCTAGTGGCACAAAATTTGATGTAAACCATTTTTAGGAGAATTTAAATGGACTCTAGGAGAAGTTTCTAGAATAGACAAGATATCGGGTAGATACATTGTATTCTATCTAATCCATCCCAAAACCCTAATCTGGATGATGGATAATGAGCGACAAAATATTCTAATTTCCTTTATATAGGAATATTTGGTCATGTAGCAAAAGAGTTAGAGAGTTTTGTGTCATGTGCAAGAACCTATGGAGGAGAAGGAATTAAGGGTTTTGCTTCATCAAGTGACCCAAGAGAAGAGTCTACAATGGCATACCAATCAAGAAGGCTTAAGAAGATGAATGCTTGAAGGATGAACAAGTTGTCAGAGATCAAAAGTATGAAAGCCAAGTAGAATTGAGGACTAAAAAGAGATCTAGAATTTGCAAGTGAATATGTAAGTTGTATTAGATCAAAGCTCTACTATTACTCTCTAATAATTGTATCAATCTAAAGTAAATCCTTTTGGATTAAGGTTGGCCTAATAGTCATTGGAAAATTCTTTAACAAGGTGGCATTCTAAGTGAATGGCCTAAAGTCCTCTAACAAGGCTCAACTTTAACAAGGTGATTCAAATCCCTTAATTGGGTCACATTTAATAGTGCATATTGTAACCTTTAATAGGGTTGGCCTTTCATAGGACATCACTTCAGAAGAGTGAAAAGGAGTAGTATGTTATTGGTGATTTTTCCCAAATTGGGTTTCCACGTAAATCATTGTGTCAAATGTGCAGATGAATGTGTTGTGTTTCATGCTTTACATTTTTGCAATTTGATTTGATAATAACCTACAAATTTTAAAGTATTCACATATTCATTTGGATGCATGCATGAATATGAATGTTTTATGGGTTCACTAAGATAAGAAAAGTTTTATTTCATATATCTAGACCTTGAATAACTGATTCACCCCCCTCTTAGTTATTCTAAAGTAATTTCAACAAAGAGGAGGAAGATGATGAAAAGATTGAGTTTGATGAACCCAAAAAACTTAAATTAGTGAATAGACTCCCTCTAATGACTATGGATTAGGTATGTGAAAAATTGATAGAATTTGAAAGTATTATGGGATTCAAAGATATTCAATATGACTCTTTGAATAACAATGATCAAGTTAAGCTTGAAGGTACCATGATTGATATGATGATTGAGTTTAGACGTACACCCCTAGAATTGGGAACATGATTTCTTGTGGGATTGTACAAAAGAGTTGATGTAAAGTGGAAATAGGCACTATCCAATGAGAAGAAAATAAGAGAAAATACACTGGTACACACTATGTCATATTTGGACAAGACTCATATGTATATAGCCCTTAAAGATTTTGTAAAGAAGTTTATGCCAAGAGATAGTGCATATAAGGTCTTGAAAAGTAAAGCTCATGAAGTTGAGCAAGACAATATTAGGATATGGAAAGAAGCATTTGGGTTTCTTACTCCATCTGTGGAAGTAAGGGAAGGTCAAGATGAAATAGAATTTGTAGATGAATACAAACAAGAAGTGGCCAAACTAACCAAGGATATTCAACAACTAGGCAGTTAGTGTGAACAGAAAGAGACCGTCACAATAGAAGATGACATTGACACCCCTCCACATAATCTAAATATAATGACAGAGGAGGGAATTCAAGGCTTAATAAAAGATTCAAGAGAACTCTATACTAACCCAATTTAATTAAAAATAGTAGAATATCTAAAGCTTGAAAATAAGAAGATAGATGATGTTAATATGACATCAGTTACATAGGATACAAGTGCCAAGAAACTTGGTGAGGCTTTAATTGTATAAACATCATGAACTTGTATGCCTATTTTGTAGAAGGAGGCAAATT
Organism: Cupressus sempervirens; assembly: GCA_028749045.1. Lineage (NCBI taxonomy): Eukaryota > Viridiplantae > Streptophyta > Pinopsida > Cupressales > Cupressaceae > Cupressus > Cupressus sempervirens. The sequence goes on from CM053790.1 coordinate 272,882,226, forward strand.
TTGAAAAGGCATCTTGAAATAATTTTGTAGAAGAAGAAGTAAAATAGAAAGAGCAAGGGGCTACTCAAGCTCTTATTCATTTGCTAAGTGAAAAGGCTGCAGAACAAAAAAATGTGACACCTATACAATAGGTGATTTCTACACAAGTACAATAGCCAAGATAGAGATCAAGTGAAAAGGGGAACAACTAAAATTATCACTACCAAGTGATACACCCTCATGATCTTAAGATGTGACTCATTTGGGTGAGGAAGGTGATGAGTGAGATAGCCTTAATGAGGTAATTACATTATGTATGTATGATTTGAAATTTTTTATGCTAGAGAATATGTAAGAGCTACAAACCTTGTTGATTCATAAGGAAAATAAAGAACAACTAAGAAGAGAGAAGAAGAGAAGGTAGGTATTACATACTATCAAAGATATTTTTATAGATGCATTTGAAATTAGAGATTTGAACAACCAACATAAATTTTTGGATCAACTAGTATACTTAGTTGATAAAATTTAGATAGAAGAAATAGACACCAATGAAAAATTATTATAGTGGTATGAAAGAAGAATGGAGCATAAAGTGTTAAATAAAGTCTCACATGAACTTGTATATAGACAAGCTAATCATTCTACATCAGTCACATAGTTGGAAACAATTTTGAAAAATATTAATTCCTTATATTTGAAATTGTGTGATATTGATTTCTTAACATCAAATAAAACAAACTCACTAGAGCTATTACATGTTGAAATTATAGCAAGTGTTATTACCTTGGGAAAGAATGCAAGTTCAAGCTCATCCACTATATTGAATTGACATTCAGTCAAAAGAGGTTAGTTGAGCTCATGACTAAAGATACAAAAATTAGGTATAAGTTGACACTAATTCAACTACAATTATTGCCACATATAAATATTATTCAAGAGGCGGTCTCTATTGCCAAATACATTTTGAAGAAAAAGACACAATTTTCAAATATAGTAGGACTCATTGATCTAGCTTCCAAGCTAAAGATTAAATTTCAAATTTTGGAACAAGTTGAGGAATAATGGATTAAAGGCTATGCCAATATTGTGGCAAGTCATCAACAATTCTTTGACAAGTATCAATTAGCCCTAGTAGCTCCAAGTTCCATCAGTGATAAAAATAAGGGGATATGAAATAAAAGGGGATATGAAAGAATAAAATAAGGAGAAGTAATGCACAAATTAGACATTAGCTATCAGATCTTACAAGATCAAACTGTGGTCTTATGGGGAGTACTCATTTATGAAAGAAATGATTATTTTATTCACAAAAAAGTGTTTTTACCACTAATGTTAAAAGGGGAGATTTTTTTTTAATCTCTAAGCCTATGTTGTTGATTGGTGTTCAAACACTTAGTAATTGACTAGGAAAGATTACAAGCTCATCACTATGACTAAGTTATCTAGTAAAAGTTGAGCATACAATACTTATACCAAGAACGATAGTGATTGCTGAGTATTCAATAGTGACTAACAAATCTAGTTGGAGTTGAGAAATATAGTTGAGATTGAGAATTTTGAAAATTTATTAAGTTCTAAACAAACATGATTATAGAAGTTGAGTGACAACATGAAGTATACATGACCAAGTGTCAGAGTATTCAAGCGCTAAGTAGTTTAGTTTTGACATATAAGTTTGTAATGGAACAAACACATATGTAAACTATTTTGGAAAACTTTTATATGATATTTAATATTTGTAGAGCCAACTAAGAAGGTGATCATTCATAATTTTAGAATGTTATGATCCCAAGGCATGCAATTCAACCAATTAGAAAATGGAATGGAAACAATAAAAGGTGATGATGTGTAAACCATCGATCAAGATCTAGAACCTTCACAAAACATCTATTTAAGGAGGATTATAAACTTAGAACTAGTAGAGTGTAGAGAAAAAGAGAAAAGGAGAAGTATCCTTATATTCAAGTGCATGTGAGGAGATGCATATGAATGTATGCACATGTGAAGGAGTGAAGGTTAAGTTTGAAAGAAAATCAGAGAGAGAGAAATTAGAGTATTAAAGGACTAAACATAGTTATTAGATTAGTAGATCTGATCATAGATATAGCAAAGAGGAGACCCAAGATTAGCTTATTAGAAATAATAGCCCACCAAGATAACTGAGAGGGGGGGATCAATTATCCAATAATTAAAAAAATTATCAACCTTAAATAATCTTAACCATTCAACCAATGTAAACAACAACAATAACAAGATGCATATATATGATTACAATAGATATGTTAACTAGAGAAATCCTTGATTAGAGGGAAAGCCCTAGTGGGAATGATGCCCATAAGATGATGTACTAATATAAATATTTCTTGTTAGAGGATGGACCCTGTTAGGAGTCTATTACAATATTTAGTACAAATTAGTCCCTATTAGGAGACTTTGAATCTCTATTAGAAGATTCTAACCTTGTTAGGAGTTGTGGAAGATAGAAGGACTCACTATCCAAATAGCTTCTAAGGCAAGACCACTGAACTCACTATCCAACTGAACTCTCAACTATTCCTTGTAGAATAATTTTTTGTACTATACTTCAACTTATTTTCTCTATCCTATCAACCAAAACAATCACTGTCAAACCTTGTAGACTAGGTCACAAACCTTAGATCAAAATATCAAACTTTAGATCACACAATAAAACCTTGGCAATGAAGTTTTCTTCAACTTTTCTCTGCTCTACTTATCTTTACATTTTTCTTTGTGCTGCTTACAATTCTCTCTCTCTCTCTCTCTCTCTCTCTCTCTCTCTCTCTGTGTCTCTCTCTCTTAAATGATAAATGAAAATGTCCTTCCTTTATACCAAATCAATAAAACAATTCCCTAAGTTGGCTATTACACATTAATTAATTATTATAAGACCTTGTTAAGAACACATTACACTTAGCAATAACATTAATCTTCCACCTTGTAACTCAAATAACTTTCTGTATGTGTACATTATGATGAGCAAGCTTAGCTACATCATCTCCAAAATGTCTTCTTCACATCTTTAACTTCAGCTTCTCACAATAACTACTCTGCTAAGAGATATAAAAAGTTTACCAAAACATGCTTCTATAAACTCTATCTTAGAATAATCTTCACCAAAACTTGCATAAATTCTTCCATACTTAATATCTTATGCTTTTGAGGTTAGCTACATATACTAGACACTTAGTAGTATCTCCTTTTAACCTCTCTGGTGAAAGTACTCAATGATCTATCTGAACCAACTTGATCTTTTTGCTGTTCTTCTATCAAATACCACAAAAAATTGCTATGTTGATGTCAATGACAAACACAGTCATGAATGTAACATATCATCATGATAATGATCTAATTATTTTTCTACAATACACCCCCATAGAAGTATCATCAACATTCATGCTTCCAAAAATCTCCCCCTTTGGCATTGATGGAAACATAGATTAAAAATATCTCGTTCCAAACATAGCAACTACAAAAAATTGTTAACCTTTCTTTTCAAATCCTTTTCATCAATCATTGTTCCCCATTGATATACCTCAATGTGCTCTATATCAAACTATTTTTCCATGCTCAAAGTATTTTCCATGTTGTAACTTCCCCCCCATTGACATCAATGTCAAAGGTTTCAATGACCATCATTCTCTGTAACAACTATCTCTGGCTTGACTAAGTGTCCAAAGACATTTTTCAAAAACAACGTCCAACAAGAGTCCTAGATGACTCTGTCCATCATAGATACTCCCCCATATAGGAAGCACTAGCACTCAGTCTAGCCAAATAATAGTGCTCTATTACACTGGATTGATGCACTCTTGCATCATCTACTTTGATGTAGGAAGGGGCATAACCCCTAGTACACCTCAAAAATAATCAAAAGTCTCTTTGGGAAGAGGCTTGGTGAAAATATCCGCAATCTACTCTTTGGTGCATACATATTCCAATCTAATTTCCTTTTCTACAACTTTCTCTCTCAACATGTGATACTTGATAGAAATGTACTTAGTTTTAGAATGCAACACTGGATTCTTTGACATATTCACTATACTTGTGTTGTCACAATATATGACAATAGGTTCATTGAATTCTTTCTTTATATCCCTTTAGCATTTGCTTCATCCAAACAAATTGATTACAATTGTTTGCTACTACAACATATTTTTCTTTAGCTATACTTTGTGAGATATAGTACTACTTCTTTCTTAGCCAAGAAACCAATCTTCCTTCAAGAAAGAAGGCTCTGGTGTTCTTTCTGTCATCCATACTACTTGCCCGATCAACATCAATATACACATATAGTGAAATCATTAGTTCTATCATACCATAATTTGAACTCTGATGTTCCTTTTAGGTATCTAAATATCCTTTTGATTTCTATATAATGTGCTTCTCTAGGATAAGTTTGAAATCTTGGAAAAATTCCAGTTGCATTTGCTATATCTAGCCTTATGTGAGTCAGATATTGCAATCCTCCAATCATAGATCTTTACTTCTTCTTCTCAACTGTAGGTGTCTCATCCTTTGTAATAACTTGTATCCAGTTATCATAGGTGTTCCAATGGGTTTACATGTTTCCAAACCAAGCCTTTTTAGTAGATCTTTCAAATACTTAGTCTAAGAAATAAAGATTCCTTCTTTGTCCTACACAATCTATAATCCTAGGAAATATTTCACCTCTCCTATCATGCTTATTTCAAATTCTTTCTTCATTTCTTCCACAAAATTGTCACTTTCATCATCATTTCCTCCAAATATGATATCATCAACAAATATCACCAAAAAATCAATTCATCATCTATTTATTTGCAATATAGATTACTGTTTTCCATACTTTTGCTAAATTCAAGATTTGTTAAATGCTTGTCTAACCTTGCATACCAAGTTCTAGGTGCTTGTTTCAAGCCATACAATGCTTTCTTCAATCTAGATACTATGCCCTTGTCATCTTTTATAAGGAAACCTTCATGCTATTCTATGTATACCTCTTCTTTAAGTTCTCCATTTAGAAATGTAGACTTGACATCTGTCTGATACACTTTGAATTTCATATATGCTGCATAAGCTAGGAATAACCTTACTACTTCTATTCTTTCCACAGAAGCATAGGTCCCATCATAGTTTATTTCTTCTTGCCATGAGTATCATTTACATACCAATCTCTCTTTGTTTCTTACAACTTCAACTCATTCATTCATCTTGTTCATGGATACCCATTTTGTTCCTATCACATTCTTGTCTTCTAGTCTAGGGACCAATTCCCATGTCTCATTTTTCACTATCTAATCCAATTCTTTTTTCATAGCTACAAATCCTATTTCATCATCACTAGCACTTACTGCATGTTCATCAAAATCATCTTCTTCATTTGCATACAAACACTCTATCTCTTCTAGGTTTGAAATTTCCTCTATACTTTTTCTCTCTTTTAGGACACTTAGATGCACAATGACCAAATTTATTGCAAGTCCAACATTTAAAGATTTTATTACCATCCATTTCTCTTCTTACTAGAATGGCTACTTCTTTTATTTTCCTATCATCATTAGATCTGCTACTGCTAGGAAAGTCTCCCCTGGCACTTGTGCTCCTTGATAAACTAGGTTGAATACTTAGGGCACTGAAAGCTATTTCTATTATGGTCAATTCTCCAAATTGTCTAAGCTCATTCTCAACTTCTTCAAGTCTCCCATGTAATGTTTCCTTTGTGAAATCTTGGTACAAGATATCAACAACTGTATCATTTAAGATACTTTCTTAAATGGTGGCATTAAGCTCTTCAATATCTTCCAGATCACCTCATTATCTTCCTTGGTTCCTCCTTGTGATTTAATACCTGCAGTAATTTCTAATATCCTACCTACATATGTTCTTATAGATTCATCTTCCATCATTTTAGCATCTTGAAATGCATAAATGCAACTTTGTAGCCTCAATTTCTTAGAATGTTCATCGACTTCAAAACTATTTTCTAGAGTTTTCCAAATCATATGAGAAGTAATAAGTGATTTTACCTAGTTGTACTAAATTGTAGGAAGTGCAAAAAATAGTGCTTCTCTAGCTCTCATGTCACACATGAAAAGTTCTCTCTCTTCCTCAGTACAAGTTTCTAAATCGTTTTCAACAATGATTGCTTTGCTGATTTTGTCAAGACCCAATATCTTGGGCCCATACACAACACATGTGTCTTCATCTTTTCCTTCCAACTATCATAATTTTTTCCATTTAACTTCAGACCATCCTTTCTAAATATGTTTTCTATGGATATCCCAAAGTTTTTAAACTTCATCTTCAAGAATCAGATGCTCTGATACTAATTGTTAGAAACAATAGTCCATCAAGATAACTGAGAGGGTGGGGGGGAATCAGTTATCCAATAATTAAAATGATTATTAACCTTAAGTAATCTTAACCATTCAAACAAAGTAAACAACAACCATAACAAGATGCACATATACAATTACACTAGATATGTTAACTAGGGAAACCCTTGATCAGAGGGAAAACCCCAGTGGGAATGATGCTCACAAGATGATGTACTAATATAAATATTCCTTGTTAGAGAATGGACCTTTTTAGGAGTATATTACAACATTTAGTATAAATGAGTCCCTATTAGGAGATTCCAACCTTGTTAGGAGTTGTGGAAGATAGAAGGACCCAGTGTCCAAACAACTTCTAGGGCAAGACCATTGAACTCACTATCCAACTATTCTCTCAACTATTCCTTGAAAAATAATTATCTATACTATAACTTCTTTCCTCTATCCTATCAACTAGACCAATCACTATTAGAATTTTTAGACCAAGTCACAAATCTCAAATCCAAATATCAAACTTTAGATCACACAATAAAACCTTAGTAATGAAATTTCCTTCAACTTTGCTTTGCTATGCTTATCTTTACATCCCAGTCTTCATGCTTCTTACAATTGTTTCTCTCTCTATTACATGATAAAGGAAAATGTCCTTCCTTTATACCAAATCCATAAAAAAATTTCCTAAGTTGTCTGTTACACCTTCTCAATTAATTATTATAGGACCTTATTAAGAACACGTTACACTTAGCGATAACATTAATCTTCCACCTTGTAACTCAAATAACTTTCCATACATGTAAGATTGTGATGAGTAATCTTAGCTATGTCATATCCAAAATGTATTCTTCACATCTTTAACTTTGGCTTCTCATAATAACAAGTTTGCTAAAAGATATAACAAGTTTACCAAAATATGCTTCTGTAAACTCTATCTCAAAACAATCTTCACAGAAGCTTGCATAACTTCTTCCAAACTTAATATCTTATGCTTTTGAAGTTAGCTAAATATAATAGAAACTTAGTAGTATCTCCTTTTAACCTCTCTAGTGAAAGCACTCAATGATCTATCCATACCAATTTGATCTTTTCACTATTCTTCTATCAAATACCACATAAAACTATTATATTGAAATCAATGACAAACATAGTCATAAATATAACATATCATCATGATAATGATATAATTATGTTTCTACAGTACTCCCCCATAGAAGTATCATTAACATTCATGCTTCTAACACAACTTATAGAGAAAATTGAGGTTTAGATACTGAATTAGTTATCATTAATTGACATAGGATAAATCTCTTAATAGAGTGGTCTTAATAGACCTATGTAAACCTCCTAATAGAGTCCTTACTTCATTAGGTGTGTAAAATACTTTAACAAGGTGAGACATAATAGTCTCTTAAGCTTTTAACATGGTAAAATCCTCATAGGTTAGATCATATCTTATGATCAAACATTGTAACCTAACAGGTTAACCTTATTGTTGCAACAATGAAGATTTGTTGGTTTCATCCCCACCCTAGTTTTACCTTCATCTTGAAGTGTTTTTGGGTAAGAAAATCATTGTGTTACATGTTGAAATATTTTATGCATGTGATATATTTCATATGTTTCAACATTATAGTTTTAATGGTAATATATTATATGAGATGAATTAGGTTCAGGTAATGAATTAGTTATTGTTAATTGAGATAGGGTAAATATCTTAACATAGCGGTCTTAGTAGACCTATGTAAACCTCTTAACAGAGTCCTCAGTTCATTAGGAGTGTAAAATCTTTTAATAAGGTGAGACATAATATTCTCTTAAGATTTTAACATTGCAAACCCTTCATAGGGTAGATCATATCTTATGATCAAACATTTTAACCTCACATGTTAACTTTATTGTTGCAACAATGAAGATTTGTGTGTTTCATCCCCACCCTAGTTTTACCTTCATCTTGAAGTGTTTTTGGGTAACAAAATAATTGTGTTATATGTTGGAATATTTTATGGATGTGATGTATTTCATTTATGTTTCAGCATTATAGTTTTACTGGTAGATATATTAAATGAGATGAATTAGGTGTGGATTTATGAAATTTGTATTGGAGTTAAAATTATAAGACCCTGATTCAACCCCTCTAGTATCTTGTTTCCCATTTACTTATTATAATAAAGAATTATATTTTGTGGCTTCTATATTTTTATCATATAGTATTTTGGTGATCTATACTCTATTGTACAAACCTATTGCTTTCATTTCTTGAGTCTACTATCTTAGTTTTCTTACATTTCACTTGCATTTTGATAATCTATTTTTTCACTAGCTAATCAAGTGGTTTTGTATGTTTATTATTCTTTTATTTGATATTATATGCCCTAACTTGTATGTTCACTTGTCAAATGATTGAATTTATAGATCACTAACTTGTGGTTTTGTAGGTTACCTTGGAGATATAAATAAACATTGTGCTTATTTTTATTATCTTTCACTTCATTTTTGTAGATACTTAATAGCTCACGATTAAGGGTTCATGTCTTTGGTAGGGAAATATGATCTTGTATTTATAAGACATTTAAAAAAATTGACCCATTGGTATGGATAAAAATAGTGAGTTAGATATTTTTCTTCTTTAGTAGCCTTAATTAATGCTTTCTTGGTGTGTTTTAGATAAGCATTTGGAGGAGTAGAGTATGCTCTTTGCCTCTTTGAGGGAAATAAAAAATCTAGACCCAAACTTGTCATCTATTTTGTGATAATCTCTAAGTGAGATCTTTGAAATTTAGAGGGTCTAACATTGATGAAAAAATTTCACTCGAATGACCCCAAGTGTGAACAAGAGAACTTGGCTACTGCAACCCATTATAATCACAAATCCCTTTATAAAGACTAAAGTATCGAGGGAATATAGTTGGGTATGCTTATTTGTGTTTTGGTTCCTTGAGGCCTTAATATTTCTTATGAGACCATAAAATATAAGTACTCTTGAGGTTGCAAGGCCCTAGTCATGTATCAAGAGCAAGAGGGATTTTATGAACAAAGCCCTTACTAAGAAGCTAGGTTAGAGGCCACCCTATTTTTTTGCAATACTATCTTGGTGTAAGGGATGATCCAAGTGGACTACCCAGATTACCCCAAGATTTTACTCATGATATGTGTTCCTTTGAATGTATTAATAGAGATCCATGGCAAAAATAATTTCACTTTGTGTGAGGCAAGAGAGCATCAAGTTGTTGGCCAAGGTATTGATGCAAGCTCGATCCATGGAAATTATTTGAACACATACATATTTAACTTGGACACCTTGTGACAAGTTATATTTACTATCCTTTTGCTCTCTTTTTTTCTTGTGGAAAAGTGGGTACTTTTCTCATCTAGTTTGGACATCAAGTAATCTTAGTCATGCTATTAGATTTTAAATATTACTTCATTCTAGTTAAAACTAGATATCAAATACACCAAGGAAAGAAAATCCAATATCATTTCAATGAGTCACCTAGAAAAGAATCATAAAATTGGTTTAATCCCTTTGATACCACTTTTGAATCACCTCTTTATTCACCTAAAATTACACCAAGTGTTTTATTGAACTTATCTAGGGAAGACCATGAAAAAATCATAAATGAATTCTTTATAGAAAACAAAAGACCTAGATGGATAGAGCTAGAAAAATAAACCTACATAGAAGAAGACGCACAATGCTTAGCTCAACAAGTTAATAAAAAACCATTGGAGATCTGAGGTCACCTCCAAGATAAAAACATAAAAAATATGCTTCATTCCCAAGGTGATCACATGCTAGACATGCCTTAAGTGGTTCTCAATATGAAAATGATTCTGATATGGAGATTTTTGAAGAGGAAATCCTACAATTTTAACAAGATATACATTTGCAAAGGCTCATGACAAAAATATTAGACCAAAAAGAGATCAATATTTTCTTCACTTGGCCTCTCAAGGAGTAATATTTCCACATAACTTCAAATTTTATGAATTGATTTAAAAGGAGGAACCTTCACCCTTAGATAATATGATCAAAAAATTGGAACAAATTAGGAAGAAGATGTCACACATGAAAATTGAGAAATAGAAGCCTAAAACAACATTCTCTCTGTGGCTATACGTACACTCCCTTTTGAAAAAAACTTATACATGTCTTCTTTCCATTGTAAGGTTGAACTTACAAAATATGACAAGTATGATGGTAGTGGGGACCCTCATGACCACATTAGAGAATTTTATTGTTTAAGTATAGAATTCTTAGATGAACCCACTTATCTCATGAGGATATTACCAAGGAGTCTTACTGGATAGTCCATGGAGTGGTTTACTTAAATATCCCCACCTCTTATAAATGTTTATAAATTGGAAGAATGCTTCATACAAAAATATTTATAAAACTCACAACATACTATCACCATGCTTGATCTTTGCAACACTAAACAATGTACATGGGAGCCATTCATTACTTTCTTTCAATGGTGGAGGAATTTTCTCTCATGATACCCTTGTAAATTTCCTAAAAGAGAGAGAATATACATATTTGTACATAAACTTATTCCCAAATTATACTATGAACTAAGGAAGTAACTCTTTCTCAAGTTTGATCTTATGGTAGAATATGCTTTGCACATTGAAGGTGTTTCTATTGAGAAATGAGAAATTACTTTGAACAAGGATAAGTCTAATACCAAAAAATCCAATTACAACAATAAAAATGAAAAAAGAAAACTTTGGAATAAAAATAAGCATGTGTTGAATAATGGTGTTGTAGATACCTCTAAGCCCAAGGAACCAATCTTGAACTTGACTAGTGGCATTCAAGAAATAAGACAATAAGAGGCTTATAAAACTAATTGATCTAATAAATTCAATGATTCTATAAGTAAACCTACATGGGTATCAAGATCTAGAAGAAACTTTACACCTTTAGAAGATTCATATGAAGTGGTAATAAAAACCTTAGTTAATTTTCTTTTATCACACAACTAGGTATCTCTAAGCCATATGACCTTGAGGATAAGACCAAATGGTGGATTGATGATCATTATTGTGATTTCCATGGCTAAAAGGTCACAAGATTAAAAATGCATGAAATTGAAAAATCTTATCCAAGATCTCATTGATGATAAGAAGGCTGGAGTTGATGGATTCATGAATAATATTTATCACATAGTTTCCACCAAACCCTTGCCCGAGTATGAAAAAGGAGAAAGTTCTGAAAAGAAGAAAGGGGATGCCAAGATTAACTATACATAAATGGATAATTATAATGTCATAAACATTATTTAACATGTTTATGAGAGTATATATATGGTTAGGCCTAAGGGAAAGGAATATAACTATGACTTAGATGTTGATAAACTACCTAGGGTTATCTTGATAAGCATTTGTTCTTCTTATCATCCTTAGAGGAATCAATTCATCATCATGAACTAAAAACATGAATATTGTAACTCAAAGTCAACCCAAGGTTATACTTAAAGTTCCCAACTCTTCCAAGTAGTCAACATATAAGGAAACATGGTCCTTATCTAAAAAAGCATCCACCTCTTCCAAGTCTAGATATAATCTAGTGGACCAATTGCAAATAACACTCACTTAGATTTCCATATTTGAGTTGCTATAGTTATCACCTACTCACAAAGAGATTCTAGAGAAATATTTACACATGACTAGTGTTCCTAAAGATATTGATGCTAATCAATTCTAGAGTATGGTTAACCATATCATTGCCCTTCACTATCTCATTTTTTTTTTGAAGATGATAAATTGCTTATTCATCCACATAACCTTTCTTTACATATCAAAGTACAAATATATAGAACTAATGCCAAATCCATGTTGATAGATGGAGGTGTAGGGTTAAATATATGTATATATAATCTAGTTAAATGGTTGAGTCTATAAAATTAGCCATCAACCCTAGAAGGAAAATCACTATCAAGGAATATGATAAGGAAGAGAGATCTTATAAGTGTCTTTTTGTTTTTCCTATTCAAGTGGGACCACTCAAAAATTAAATTTTCTTTCAAGTATTGGACACACCTCTTTCTTATTACATTTTTCTAGGAAGGTCATGGATTCATGATATGCAAGCAGTTCCATTGACTTATTATCAATGCATCAAGTTACCTTTCAATGGTATTGAATTCTCTATTCTTGGGTATAATTATAGGTTTGTTAATACTCTCAGTGAATCCTTGGTATCACATAAGAAATGTTTTGAAGAGACTAAGAATCACTTGCTAAATGTGAGAAGAAACTAAAAATGTTGAATATTATGATGGAAGAGTATTGGTTTGATTATATTGCCACTCTTTCCATTTCTCCATGATCTTTTAGTAGACCTTATGATGAGATGAAATCATCTTCTTCTGCTATGAATTTTTATAGTACTTTTATTCAATCCTTGATACCTTTGGAATATGAGAATAAAGATAGGGCTATTCGAGAATAGATCTATTGAGAAGAACCTCTTGAAGAAGTAACAATAATTTCTGAAATCCTACCTAAGAAGAATGGAAAAGGATATAAGTTTCTTGTTAAAATAGGTTATCTAGGCCACAATCCTTTGAGTGATATAAAGTGTGCTCTTGATAAACCCATGAGTCATACTAATTAATGAAACTTTAGATATACAACTAGTTTGGGATTCTCCAATGCTGATAAGAAACATATTTTTGATATAGAACTTGAAAGCACAAATGAGTATGAAGAAGAAACACTACCCATCAATACTATAACTCAATAATATGAATACTTTATTCATTTTACTTTTATACATTAGAATAAAGATGAACCACTTGTTGATTATAGAACTAAATATTCTACATCCCACCAAAATGAAGATTCAAATGTTGAGGATCCTAATAGAGAAAGAATCTAAAAGAGTACTACATGTAATACCCCAAGATTGGCACATTACCATGCTAAACCAATTCTAGTCTATTCGGTCAAACCTAAGTCCTATTTTACTAGGCAATTCTGATTCTAATAATCACTACTTGAACTAAGTGTCAAATGCAAAAAATCCCTAATCTATATTAATTACACTCTTTATTTAATTCCTAAGTATTGACTCAAATTAGCTACATTAAACCTATTAATTAAGTTTAATTTAATTATAAGTTCTAGCACTTTTAATTCAATTAAAATTACCTTTTGGCTAATGTATAAGGGAATTAGATGTATTTGATTTAATAAGATTATATCCTCATTTTAATTTATTGAATTTAATTATTCAATTAATTAAGATTATGCATGTATGAGGTCATATTCTATTTTATTAATTAAATATTCTATCTTCAGTTAAAAAATGGAAACTCTAAGTGAACTAGAATTGGGAATGGAATTAACTCAATTAACTCTTTCTCACACTTAGAAGTGAATCGGTTAACTTCATTTGCACAAGGAAGTTTCCACTCTAACTCAATCTCATTTCCTATCTCAACTATATTTTCTACTTGATCTTGACCATTGATCAATTTTTGGGATTCTATTTAAGAAGCAATCAATTCCTCATTACAGAGGCTGAAAAATTAAGAATATCAAATTTATGCTTGATTGCATACTCATTTTTCATACATTCATAGCTTGTTATTTTAATTGCATTACAATCACACTCTAGTGTTAAAATGCATCCATTTAGAGTAATATGCTCTTTTCATTCTTAGCTTAATATATGCATTACATATAGATTAACTTATATATCTTATTTAGATCAATCTTGCATTCTTAGCTAGCTTAAGTAAATCCTTCATACTAGAGGTCTAGTTTCTAGCTTCTCGGTCTAAGAGCAATAACATAATCCATCTAGTTAGGAGGAAACAGATCAGCTTGCTGAATTGTTTTGGATGAACAATGCGATGTTCATTTTGGGATGATTTTTCATATAATGATCATGTTGAAGTGTGTGTGAAGATCGAGGCCCACATTTTCCACATACACTACATAGTTTCTTGAAATGAACTATAGACTAATTTATATGACCATGAGTAGGATTCCTTTTTTGATAAGTTTGTAGAATTAGGAGTTGATGTCACACATAGTTATGCTAAGAAAACCAAGGTAGAATATGAGTCACTCATAGGGATTGATGAGTCAAATCTATGTATCCCTCTTGTTGACCACATTGACCACACTATGGGACCAATCAATTTAGGAATCTTTGAAGAAGACCTTATAGGCTCCAATTTTCTTGTTATGAGAGATGATTCCTACCACATCAACACCTTGGAACCCTCCACATAACTTTCACTTATGCATCCCAACCTTATTGATTGGTCATTAAAAAACCAACAACCTAAGCTTCTCACCTTCCAAAATGATTATATAATTGCATGCTACCTAAATGCTATTGATCTCATAGTCTCTTCCATTATAAACCTTCTATAAAAATGATTGAATTAGACATCAAGTATCTTAGTCAAAAAATCTAAATAAGAATGAAAAGAAACAACAATTTTGATGGTGAAAACCACTTTGTGACATTGTCAAAACCTGCAATAGTAAAAATAAAAGATGTATGCAATGATGAAAACCTCCCCAAGGTGGCCAAGGATGAGATACTTGGTAGTGTGCCTAGTTATTTTTAAGAAAGATCATCAATCTTGATAGATCCAACTTAAAAAACTAATATTGGAATATAAGAGACTCCATATATCATTCAACTAGCTTAGTTCCTATTAGGAAAATGAAAATTAGTAATTCACAAAATTATTTGTGAAAAAAAAGAATAATTTTTCTTGGACATATTTAGAAATTCTTTGGATTGACACTAATCTCATAATGGATAATCTATCTCTAACCCTTAGTGCAAAACTTGTTAAAAAAAGTTGAGAAAAATTTATCCGTACATAACTCTTTTAGTCATAGAAAAACTTCTCAGTGCTGGATTCATATGAGCTATTGAGTACATTGAATGGATCTCAAAAATTGTACCTATCTCAAAATATGATAAATTTATTCGAGTATGCAAAGACTTTGAGATCTAAATAGAGATTTACTAAGGATGATTTTCCACGCCTAAATATTGACATGATAGTGAACATGACAATAGGATATGAAATGTACTTTCTAATGGAAAAATTCTTGAGTTATAATTAAATCAAAATAGCCCCTGAATATCAAGAAAACACTCTTTTCAAATGTGCATGGAGAAATTTTTGTTGGAACGCCATACCATTTGGACTAAAAAATGATGAAGATACATACCAAAGATTTATGACCACCATATTTCATGACATGATGCATAAAACCATGGAGGATTATGGAAACAATACCATGGAAACACATAAGAAAATAAATACTCATATTGAGGATTTAGGTTTGATCCTAGACCAGATGGAACAATGTAAGCTAATAATGTAATCTAAAGAAATGTGATTTTTATGTCACCTAAGGAAAAATAATTAGATATATAATAATAAAAAAAGGAGTTAAGGTTGATCCTAAAAAGGTTCAAGCTATAATGGTTATGCCACCTCCCATAAATATTAGTCAAATGAAAAATTTGCAAGGACATCTCCAATCCATTGAGATTCATATCTCAACTTGCTAATAAAGAAAAATCTTTTAACAAGAAATTGCACAAGGGAGCTACATGTCTATGGAATGAGGAATGTGAAAAGATCTTAAATTAGACTAAATCATACTTAGATAATCCTCATATTCTAATGGTTCCTATTCTTGAAAAACCCTCATATCCTATACATCTCAGCTACAACAACATCCCCAGGGGCATTATTAGCATAATTGATTGAGACAAGAAAATAAATAGCCATATACTACATCAATAGAACACTTCAAGCTTATGAGATTAACTATAACAACATTGAGTTATCTTGTCTTGTAATAATGTTTAGATCTTGAAAACTCAAGCACTATATGCTAGCTCATACTATATAACTTGTGGCTAAGTTTGATCTATTAACATAACTACTAAGAAAAGATATCCTTACTAGTCAATTAGAAAAATGAATGATGATTCTTTTTGAATTTGACATTGAGTAAATTGATCATAAGACAATCAAAGGATAAGTCATTGTTGACCAACTAGCTAGCTTCCCTCTACAAGATAATGCAAAATGATTTTTTTGATTCTTCAATTATGTACATGACTAAGTGGACCTGGAAGATTTTCTTTGATGGTTCCTACATACAAAATGGTGCCAGTGCTAGAGTCCTTTTTATTACTGATCCTGATGGATAAATTATACAAAAATCTTACAAGTTATTGTTTCTTTGAATTAACAATATAACTAAGTATGAGGCTCTTACTAAATGAATCAAATGGATATTGAGTAGAGGACTACTAAACTGCATATCTTTAGAGATTCTCATCTTGTCATCAATTAAAAAAATAATGACTATCAGAGTAAAGATGAAAGCCTAATTCCTTATAAAAAGATGATTGATGATCTTAAGAGCTATTTCACCTTTGTTAATTTTGAGAAAATTTGAAGGAATGAGAACAAAGTGGATGATGCTATGGCTACTATTGCCAATTTTTACCCACATGTGCAAACTGGTAAAAGGAAAAGCAACTACTGAGGTCCCTTGGTTATCTTTTATATTATAAGTCTTGCCTCTAACTAATTTAAGTTGCGATGATGTGAAATCCTTTCATTGTCTTGTCACTCTAGTTTCAGGTCTAACTATTATAAGGGATGGGAATATGTGAATTAGTCAAGATAATAGTTATCATGGAATCATAGAGGTTAGTGCTAACAACTACATTCATGTTGCAAGGAAATGATTCTTTGTCAATCACATGATCATAGATAAGTTATATCTGAAGGGATTTTAAGTTACAAAACTATGAGTGATGGTTTTTGCATTCTTGCATGAAGTTATGGTTAAGTCTAGGTGGTGGTGATGTTGTGTGGTGTCTAAGAGTTATCACTTCAGGGGTTTATGGAGCATCGAAGGAGAAAAGAAAAATGAGGGCCTAAAATGGAATCTCTATTGTAAGATCTTGTTACATTGATGACTATCATTTTCTCACTTTCTAAAGTTGCATGAAGATTAGCCAAAGTGAGAAAATAATGAAATGACATGCGTCCTATGAAGCATGTAGTAAAATTTTGAACCATTGCATGATCACAGGTGGTCAGATAAGCTCTAGGTTTCAAGCTGTAAAGTGGTGAAAGCTTGTAATCACAACATCACATGGTTAAAAAAGATTTATGTCTAATGGTTGTGAAGAGGAAATAAGGTAGATCTTTGAGGCATTGTAGCTTTGCAGGTAAGAGGAATTTTGAATCCTAGCTAGTTATGAGGATGCAAAGTGGTCAATTTAATGGTCATCATAGCATCACAACTATTAATAAATTAAAGTGATAGAAAATTGTGAAGTAGTGATAAAGCTTAAAATGAAGAGGTTGTAGTTTCACAAGGCATCAATCAGTGAAGCAAAAAAAGAGAGCAAGTAGAGGCTTGACATGATAGTTAGAAGAATATGATGATCTAGTGGAACATTTGAAGGATATAAAGCCATGTGGTGAGGTTAACTATTGAATTTAGTTGACTTGATGAAACAACTAACTTGACACTGATTGTAAACACTATCAAACAACTTAGTGATGGTGGACAAGTCCTTTGATCACTTGCAACCACCATTTTTAGTTTTCTCCATATCCAATTAATGCAAAAGACATTCCTCCACCACTATGGTAATCCATCTACTAGTTAGAAGTAGTTATGGTTTCCATTTTTGTCTCTTCAGGAACAGAGTTTCATGCAAAGATCATATTTTATACATATGGATGTGCACCCAATCAAATATTCCTAGGATTAGTAGTTATTATTCTCTACAAAATGAAGATAGTGGTTGAGTTTTAGGGTTTTAGTTGAAGTCTTCTCAGTTATGCCTAAACTATAAAAGAAAATTTTGTAAATCTTTGAAGGGTTGTTCTCTCTTTGATTCTATAGAAGTTGTATGGTATATTTTACTACTATAATTTCCTCTACCTTTGAGTGAATATATTTATTTTTTATAGCTCTTTCTTCCATTAATATATATGCAAAACCTTCTTTCCTTCTAATAATGTATTGCTTTCATTCTTCAACTTGTATGTTGTATCTACTCAGCCTTTGAATGATATAGAGTGAAGCTCCTTCCTTATAGAATTCTATTGGTTTTTGATATTCATGTGGTTGTCAAGCTAAAGTAAAGATTGAGTTTGTGCATTTTTGGATTATATTGATGAACTATGCAACTCTAGGGAAAGATAATACTAAACATACTATTTGGTGTATCACCCCTCTAGATTAGATTAGGTAGTTTGATTTCATGAATTTCTTTTTCTCTTTTCCTTTAAAGAAGTAGCTAGATGTATCTTGATAGTGAGGAAACTGGCCTTCTCCAAAGACTTAATCTCACTGTTCAAGTCCCACAACTTGGAGATTGTTTCCATGTTTCACAAGGTTGCCTTTAGGTACAAACTTTTGTGACAACAATTTTTGGCACACACAATGTGACCAAAAAAGGAACTTCAAACTTATGTTGAGGAAATAGTGTTTCTCTTACTATTTCAGCCTTCAAGATGCTCACATTCAATCACTTGGTGACTCCACCTCTACATCATGGTTTCCATACTAGAATTGCTATAATTCACACCCAAGGTTCAAACATATCTTCTAGAGGTAACTTTTAGTATACTGAAATTTCATTTTCAAATCTTAAAAGAAAATGAAGTAGACTCTTTCTATCACTAGTTAGGAGTTCAAAAGTAGCACATATGCCGACATCTTTCTACTCCTCCAATTGATAGATCATAGCTTAGGGTACCATCTTTTCACTAGAATAGATCATTATTGCACATGGTCCTCCCTAGGAATCAAGTTTTTTATACCTTTAATGGTAGTAGTCATATTATTTTAACCCAAAGATATGTTATCTCAGCATCTTCTCTTAAAAGTCTACTAGATTTTATCAGTGAAACTTCTATTTCCCCAATAGAACATATTAGGGAAGTTTCAAACATCTACAATAGACATGGTATTATAGAGGATTATGTTACTGTTAGACTTTTAGCCTCATCATTAAAAGGAAAAGATTTAAAATGGTATAGGGGATTACCACTTAATTCTATCAATAATTGGGATGAGTTAGGAGAAATATTAATGAACATTTTGAAGATAAACATGATCACCTATCACTTTTAGAACAACTAACTACCATCAAGAGAGCACCTTGTGAATATATGATAGATTTTAATTATAGTTTCTAGAAGACATGGGATAGAATACCTATTGTAGTAAAATCGTCCCCTAGAAATACTTTCTTGTATTATATAAGAGCTTTCAATAGTGATATTTCTATTACTTTACAAACCATGGGAGGGATAACTTACTAGCTACATATTAAATTTCCATAAGAACATAGAATACTTTGATTCAAGGAGGAAAGTTAGCTCCAAGGCTCCCAATGACTTTATTTCTTGATATTCATACTCCTCAACCTACAATTTCCTCTATTCCTACCATATCCACAAGCCAAACTCTTTCCATAATCCCATTAGCTTCTACATCTTCTAATGAGTTAGGAGAGTTGAAGAACATGATGTAAGCTTTGATGAAAAATATCAACAAGTGATGTAGGAGAATTGAGCTTGGATTTGATGGAGTTATGATTTTCATGGTTAGGGAAGTGTTGGAGATATATTGGGGAACCTTTTCCTATGTTCACATAGAGATTGGAGTTATCATGTTGAAGTTAGGGCCATTTTTACCTTGCTATTGGAGATGTGTTTTCAAGTTTCCGGGTGCCTATTGTGGGCTGTGTAACTAAATTTGTAAAATAATTTAGAGGATGAAAATTTTAGGTATTGAAGAGGTCCTAGAGTAATTCCTTTTACCAAAGGAACAAGTCCTAGTTCATTATAAGTTGGGAGATATTGTAATTCTCCTGGAGTATTGATTTCTGGTAGTTTGCACTATGGGTTTCTATGCATGACTTTCAAGATGGATGCATATATATATTTAATGAATCTACCTTTTTTCCCTTAAGGGGTTGTAGAGGACCTAAAATACTACCTTTAGTTCAAAGCACAAGTTCTAATTCAATCAAAGCTAGGTGATATCATGATTTTTCTCAAGTATCAATTTTTGGACATTTAATTTCTATTGGAGGCTGACTTGTGGCTCTTCAAGTATTTAATGTTAGGTTATTTAGTTTTTTTTTTTGCATTTTGGGATGACTTGAGGCTTAGATTGGTATAATTAGGGGTTGTGGTGAATTATTTAATTATTATTATTCATTCGAAGGAGGAGTGAGTGTGGAGAGTAGAGTGAGTTTTTTACTGAGACTATGCACAAAGTGCCAAATGTGAGGTAGTTTACAATAGGATTGTGATTAATGATCCATCTTGGAGAAGAGTAGGTGGTATCAGAGAAAAGGTTGTTCCTAAGCATGTATAAAAGTACTAAAGTTTAGGCAATTTTCATAGGACCTTGGGGGGACATGCAAATTGATTGATGGATGCGAAGATGGAAGATTGATTTGTTGGTGATTTACTACAGAGGGTTTGTGAAGATCTTGGAAGATGGATATGAGAGGATTGGACACTAGGATGATTACAAGTCTCTGTGATATCATGGAGAGGAGGGTTACTAAGAAAATAGCTTAGGTGGATGTTATTAAAGATGCTACTTTTTCTAAAAGAGTTGAGAAACAAAAGAAAGAAGTTATATGATATTAGAGCTGGATTATATCAATCCAAAAGAGAGTTGTTTGGCCAGTTAGAAGACTTGTTTGAGAGAGAAGATGGCATCACAAGGTCAAGGTAGAAGAGTTTTTTTTTGTTGATTAGTTTGTGGAGCCTAATATAGAACTTTTAGAGCAACTAGAGGTTGTTGTTGAGGATATTCCTAATCTTGTTGGTGCTGGGATGGAGATTGGTTTTCATGATTAGTTGATTGAGTTTGGCATGGAGATTTTAGAGCACTTGGTCATGGATGATCTGGGTTCTATTGCTGGGGAGTTATGTGTTGCAAACAATTTTTTTTTGTGAGAAATTAGACTATTGGTATTATGATTTTGGAATATTTTGATGGAGATATACATATTGCTATTGATATGGAGTTTGATGTTGTTGGTGTGGATTCACTATTTGTTGATGTGAATGAGGTGTTGTTGGTAAAGCATTATGTTTAGTTTGTTCTTGGGTCTAAGCATGCTGATTGGGTTGCTGACATGTATTTGATTCTGATGTTTTAGTGGATGAAGCATAGATGATTGTTTTTTATATTTTTTTTATTGACTTTGATGAAGTGGAAGCCTTTGGTAAAGATGAAATTGGTTGTAGATCTTTCTTTGGGCATCAAATTATGAGACATACTTTTCTATATACCTAGGGAGTCTAATGTAGGAGCATCAAGATTGGATTTGGTGGAGTTATGATTTTCATGGTTAGGGATGCATTGGAGACACATTGGGGAACCTTTTCCTATGTGCGCATAGAGATTGGAGTTATCATGTTGAAGTTAGAGCCATTTTTACCTTGCTACTAGAGATGTGTTTTCAGGTTCTTGGGTGCATGTTGCAGGACATGAATGAGGTAGAAGATGAAAATTTTAGGTATTGAATAGGGCTTAGATTAATTCCTATTATCAAAGGTTCAAGTCCTAATTCATTAAAAGTTGGGAGATACGACAATTCTCCTAGAGTATTGATGTCTAGTAGTTTGCATGACAAGTTTCTATGCACAACTTTTAGGATGGATGCATAAATATCCTTAATGAATTTTCCTTTGAAACCTTAAGGGGTTATAGAGGACCTAAAGTGCTACCTTTACTTTGAAGAACAAGTTCTAATTCAACTGCGAGTAGGAGATATCATTATTTTACTCGGGTATCAATTTTTGGACATTTAATTTCTATTGGGGGCTGACTTGTGGCTCTTCAAGTATTTAATGTTAGGTTTATTTTTATTTTTTTGCATTCTAGTATGACTTTTGGCTTATATTGGTATAATTAGGAATTGTGGTGAAGTCTTTAATGATGATTATTCATTCAAAGGATGAGTGAGTGTGGAGAGTAGCTAAAGAGTGAGTTTTTCCTAAGTCTATGGATAGAGCACCGAATGTGAAGCAATTTACAATAGGATTGTGATTAATTATCCAACTCAGAGAAGAGCATGGAAGATGGAGTAGATGAGTAAGAGAAGATTTCTAGAGTGTGTAGATAGAGCACTGAATGTGAGGTAGTTTACACTTGGATCTTGGATAAAGTTTGAGAAGGGCTAGTAGCTGTGGCTTGGAAAACAAGGAGATTTCTTGGTGGGCTTGTGAGCACAAGTTGAGATCTTCCTTGGAGGTTTCTACTAGATGTGGATCTAGACTAGCTAGTGTTTAGGTTAGATCTTGAGGGATCTTGTAGAACTATTATTGTAATTGCTTTGTATTTGGCTGTAATCGGGAAGGCCTTATAGCCCAACATATTACATGTAACCGTTATTTTATGAATAAAATTATTATAATTTGGTATCAGACCTTGCATTGTTATTCTATTTTTGCTAGGTGGTTATTTTGCTGGGGGCTAGGAAATCTCCTTTGGGGATTCTCCTACCTTGCACTAGATCAAAAAGATCAATGATCAGAGCACAAATATGGACATGAAGTTTTAAAACCATTCCTCAGTGGTTGAAAAGATAAATAATAATTTGGTGACCTTGGAAAGGAAATGAGCTCAAGGTAATAGGCACTTTCAGCCTCATTATCAAAACACCACATATAATAGGCCACCAAATCAGGGTCAAGTTTATGTTCCATACAACTAAAATAGACCTATGGGTATTGCCTTTGCTACAAATACAAGCACAAATCAAATAAGGACATTATTTCCTCAAAACAACCTTTCTCAAGAGCAAGATCTTTGTCCTTCTTGCAATTATTTATATTAGAATTGTATAAGCTATAGGGCAGAACCATCCCAAGCACTAACCACATAGGATCAAGTAGTAGGATAGCAATATAGTGCTAGTTAACCTACTAATGTTTCTCACTTACAATAGCAAGGTGATTGTTATTTTATGAACCATTAGCTAGAAAAATCATTGTCATGCTAACCATGATAATTATGATACTATAGCTCATAATACCAGAAGCAAAAGAAGAGCCATTGAGAATACTAGACCTCCTCCATCAAACCAAGCTTCAACTTTAGGTGTTGCTCCTCATGTTCTAGTTACAAGTGCACAATCAAATGTTGCTCCCCAACATAAGAAAAACATAAGCAACATGACATTTACTAAACCTCAAGTTGCTCCCATTCATATACCAGACCTTGTAGTCCCCAAGTCTCTAGTCAAAGTAGTTGGCACTCTTAGCATAATAGATCATATGAAAAAATTAGTGTTCATATTCATTTGTGGGATGTTGCCACTATGCCACCACAATGGGAGCTACTACAACAAGAGTTAAAGAGTATAGAGGTGTCAAATTAATCAGCCACCTTAGATAATGCAAAAAGTTTGGTGTAGCCAACAAAAGAAGGAGACACAATTAAAGAAAAACAAGCCTCCTCCTTTTTATGTCTCTTTGATTATAGGGTACAAACTAGTTCATAATTGCATGATAGATTATGGAGCTAGTAGTTCTATGATGCCAAAATGTATAGCTGACCTCCTTGGTATTAAATATGAACCAATAATTAGAGGTGTACTTTAGTTAGATGGCAGCTCTATTACAATAGTAGGAATCCTGAAAAATGTGAAAATGACATTATATACATGCCCTAGTTGTACTGCCACTCAAGACATATCAGTAGCTAAGGTTGATCCACATTTTTCCATCTATCTTTCTAGAGACTTCACTATACAAAACAATGGTTATAATATTGCATCAGATTGGTCTTATATATATTTTAGAACAAGATATGGGACAAAAGATTACATAAGGGTAGAACCTCTAACCCTTAATCACATAGAGACCTATACACCTAGCCCTATAAACATGAATTCTTCAATCCATGAGATAATGATAAGGGCATGACACATGAACCTGCCACTTCCTTAGTAGAGCTGCCTAATTATCTTTTAGATGAATGGGCCACTACTTTTTAGTTTGTTCCAACATAGGAAGCTCTAGAAATAGGTCTTGGCACCTATTATATATTGGAGAATAATGCTCCTATTCCTAACCTCATAATTTTTCAAGAAGAGGACATTGATGGATTATGGAGAATGTTCTTTGGTGGATCATGAAAAAATAATGGCTCAAGTTTTGGTGTGATTCTTGTCTCTCCTAACTTGGAGAGGTTTTAATTCTCTTATAGGCTCCAATTCAATTTTACTAACAATGTAGAAGAATATGAAGCATTGATTCAAGGCCTCCAACATGCACACATGAGGGGGACCAAATATTTAAAGGTCTTTGAAGATAGTGAGCTAGTTGTTAACCAAGTAAGGAGCTAGAACATCACAAATATTATGTTGGAAGCATGAATGCTAATGATATCCCTATGGGGAAGTATTGTAGATAATGATATGTTACATTCATGATTGAATTTTTCATTGATGTCAATATAGTGTTTTTCTATGGTATTTGACTGAAGAACAATGTAAAGATCAAGTTGTTATGGACAACTACTTGAGTATTATCACTATTTGAGGTTATGGGAGATAATTTTGAGTATTTAGTGTATGCAATTAATGTCAAGTGAAGAAATGTTAAGTCTGGAAGAAGTTATATAAGTTTTGGTGATGTTTACTTTGAGATAGAGTTTATAGAGCCATATTTTGGTAAATTTATTATATCTCTTAGCATAATTTTTATTTTGAGAATCAAGGTTGAGGATGTAAAGAAGACATATTGATGATGACATAGCTAAATTTTCTCTTCATAATATTGCATGTACAAAAAATTATTCAAGTTGCAAGGTGAAAGATTAATGTTACCACTAAGTGTAACATGTTATTATGGTGGTCCTATAATAAATAATTAAGAAGGTCTAACAATTGACTTAGGGAATTTTTTATGGATTCACTATCAAGGAAGGACATTTTCCTTTATCTTGATGAATGGAAATATGAATGTAAGAAATCAACACAAGTGCAGAATGCAAATATAAGCATAATAGAGTGGAAGTGAAGGAAACTTCATTGTCAAGGTTTTATAGTGTGATCCAAAGCTAGATACTTGGATCTAAGGTTTGTGACCTAGTCTACAATGTCTGACAATGACTAGTTCAATTGAAAAAATAGAGAAAAGAGGAACTTAATAGTAAATTACTTGTTTGGTCAATGAGCTCTTCTTGTAAATAAAATTACATGTTTGGGTAGTGGGCTCTTCTTGCATACATTGTACTAAAACTTCTAATAGGGTTGGTACAACTCCTAATAGGTTAGAATCTCCTAAGAAGGATTTAAAGTCTCCTGACATGGACTCATATGTACTAAATGTTATAATATAATCCTAACAGGGTTCATCATCTAATAAGGAATATTTATATTAGTACATCATCTTGTGGGAATCATTCCCACTAGGGTTTTCCCTCTAATCAAGGGTTTTTCTAGTTAACATATTTGGTGTAATTGTCTATGTGCATATTGTTATGGTTTTTTTTTACTTTAGTTGAATGGTTAAGTTTATTTAAAGAAGATAAATGTTTTAACTATTAGATAATTGATTCACTCCCTCCCTCTTAGTTATATTGGTGGAATATTGTTTCTAACAATTGGTAATAGAGCCTCAGGTCTTTGAAGATAAAGTTTAAAAAATTTGGGAGATCCATGGCAAGCATGTTTAGGAAAGATAGTTTGAAGTTCAATGGAATAAATTATGATGGTTGGAAGCAAAAGATGAAGACACATCTATTGTGTATGGGTCTAGGATATTGGATCTTGACAAAAATATCAAAGACAAGCATTGCTAAGAAAGATTTGGAAACTTGTATCAAGGAAGAAGAGATCATTTTGTGTACAACATGAGAGCTAGAGAATCCCTATTGACTACACTTCCTAAAATTGAATACAATCAGGCAAAGTCACTTGTTACTTCACATTTAATTTGGAAAGATTTTGAAAATAGTTTTGAAGGTGATGAATATTCTAAGAAATTAAGGCTACAAAGTTGGATTTGTGCATTTCAAGATGCTAAAATGATGGAAGATGAATCTATAAGAACATATGTAAGCAGGAAATCAAAAATTATTGTAGGTATCAGATCTCAAGGAGAAACCAAAGAAGATGATGAGGTGATATGGAAGACATTGAAGAGCTTAACACCACCATTTAAATTAGCAGTTCAAATGATATAGTTGTTGATATCTTGTACCAAAGATTTCACAAAGGAGACATTGCTTGGAAGACTTCAACCAGTTGAGAATGAGCTTAGATAGTTTGAAGAATTAACTAGAATTGAAATAACTTTTAGTGCCTTGAATATTTGACCTATTTTATCAAGAAGCATAAGTGCTAGAGGAGATTATGCTAGTAGTAGTCGATTAGATGAGGACACAAGGTTGAAGAAGGAGTATCCCTTTTGGTAAGAAGAGAAAAAGGTGGTAAGAAAATCTTTAAATGTTGGACTTCTGATGAATATGGTCATTATGCATTTAAGTGTCCTAAAAGAGACAAAAAGTATAGAGGTAATTTCAAACCTAGAAAAGATATAGAATGTTTGTATACAAATGAAGAAGATGATTCTGATGAACAAATAGTAAGTGCTAGTGATGATGAAATTGGATTTTTATCTATTAAAGAAGAAAGTCTAGAGAAAATGGCTTTGTTATCATAGGTCTAAAAGAAATTTGATTGGATAATTGATAGTGGTTGTTCACATCATATGATTGGTGATGTGAATAAGTTTGTTAACTTCAAAAGTCATGATTGAGGCATTGTTAGAGTTGGAAACACTACAACATGCCAAGTTAAAGGTATTGGATATATAACTCTTGATGGTAAGACTAACACTAAGGATGTATATTTTGTTGATGGTTTGAAGAATTATCTTTTGAGTGTTGGAAAACTAGTAGATAAAGGTTATTAGTTGTAGTTCATAGAGAAGACATGCAAGATATGAGACAAAGATGGAAAGGTAATTGAAACAAGAACTAGATCCAGAGGTAATGTATTTCAATTGAATCATACTAAAATGACATAATTGGCTGCTAAGGTAGATGACAGTTGGCTATGACATAAGAGATTTTGTCATATAAACTTTGACAACATTGTGAATAATAGTAGTATGTTTGTAGTTAGAGATTTTTGTAAGGTTGTAAAACCTACTAACACAATTTGCAAGGAGTGCATTTTAGCAAGGCTCAACATAACTTCTTTTCCTAGTAAGAAGTTTACTATTATAGCAAAATTAGAGATTGTACATAAAGATCTCAGTGGGCCTATGAAAACTAAAGGATTCTATGGTGAAAGGTATTCTATGATTTTAGTTGATGACTTTTCTAGAATGATGTGGGTTGTGTTTCTTAAAGAGAAATTTGAGGCATTTGATAAGTTCAAGATATTTAAGAATAGAGTTGAGAATGAATTAGGCATAAAGATTACATATTTAAGATTAGATAGAGGAGAGTTTACTTCAAATGAATTTAACATGTTTTGTAAAGCTCATGGAATCTAAAGATAGTTATTAGCTCTAAGAACCCTTGAACAGAATGGTATAGAAGAGAGAAGAAACAAATCAATAATAGAAGCAACGAGAGCTATGTTAGCTGATAATGATGTATCCAAGATGTTTTGGAGAGAAGTTGTGAATACAACAATCTACACAATGAACAAAGTACAAGTTAGAAAAGACACAAACAAGACCCCTTATGAACTATGGTTTGGTCACTCACCTACAGTTAAATATTTTAAAATTTTTAGCAATAAGTGTTATATCAAAAGAGATGATGATATTGGTAAGTTTGATGCTAGAAGTGATGAAGGTATGTTTCTTGGTTATTTATTGAAAAGAAAGGCTTATAGATGTTATAATTTGAGAACTAAGACTATTATGGAAGGTGCAAATGTAAGAGTTGATGAGAAATTTAGGATAAAAGAAAGAATAGTTGATTACAATTCATATGATGATGTTGTTACTAAACCAAGGAATAATGAAGTATTCCTTAAAACTAACAATGATTTGTAGAATGAAGGAGAGCCAAGGTAGGAAAAAAGATCAAAACCCTCAATAGAGCCAAGATTTGAGATAATAAATCCTACTTTGGGAAATAATATGACAAAGAATCATCCACCTAAGTAGATCATAGGAAGCAAAGATATAGGTGCAATGATGAGAACTAGAGTCAATGAAGAACTGTGTTTGATATCTCAAGATGAACCTAAGAATGTAGATGAAGCATGTATAGATGATCATTGGAAACAAGCTATGAAAGAGGAAATGGACTAGATAGTAAAGAATGAGATCTAGGAATTAGTCCGTAGACTGACAGACAAGAATGTGATAGGAACTAAATGGGTATTCATAAAAAGATGAATGAACAAGGTGAATTTGTAAGAAACAAAGCAAGACTAGTATGTCAAGGTTACTCACAACAAGAAGGAATAGACTATGATGAAACCTATGCTCTTGTGGCAAGAATACAAGTAGTGAGGTTATTCTTAGCATATGTAACATATAAGAAATTCAAAGTGTATCAGATGGATGTCAACTCAACATTTTTGAATGGAAAACTTGAAGAAGAAGTGTACATAGAGAAGCTTGAAGGTTATCCTTTGATAGATGATAAGGAAATAGTATGCAGACCAAAGAAAGCATTGCATGCCCTAGAGCAAGCACCTAGAACTTGGTATGCAAGGTTGGACAAGCATTTGACAAAGCTTGGATATAGCAAAGGTATGGCAGATAGCAATCTCTATTGGAAAGAAATTGATGATGGATTAATGATTTTGGTAATATTTGTTGATGATATCATATTTGGAGGAAATGATGATGAGAGTGACAAGTTTGCAAAAGAAATGAAGAAGGATTTTGAAATGAGTGTGATAGGAGAAATGACATATTTTCTAGGATTAGAGATTGTATAGGATAAAGAAGGAATCTTTATTTCTTAGACTAAGTACTTGAAGAATTTACTAATTTTTTTTGGTTTGGAAACATGTAAACTTGTTGGAACACCTATGGTAACTAGAGATAAGTTATCTACAAAGGATGAGACACCTAATATTAAGTAGAAGAAGTACATATCTATGATTGGAGGTTTGTAATATCTGACTCACATAAGGTAGGATATAGCCAATATAGTTGGAATTATTGCAAGATTTCAATATGATCCTAGAGAAGCACATTATGTAGTAGTTAAAAGGATATTTAGATACCTGAAAGGAACACCATAGTTTAGATTGTGGTATGACAGATATGATGATTTCACTCTATATTCTTGTACTAATGCTGATTGGGTAGGCAATATGGATGACAAAAAGAACACTGGTGGTGAGGCCTTCTTTCTTAGAGGAAGATTGGTTTCTTAGCTAAGAAAGAAGCAAGATTTTACCTCACAAAGTATAGTGGAAGTAGAATATGTTGCAACAACACACAATTGCAATCAAGTTGTTTGGATGAAATAGATGTTGAAGGTTATAATGATAGAATTCAGTGAACATGTTGTCATATATTGTGATAACATAAGCACAGTAAATATGTCTAAAAATCTAGTGTTACATTGTAAGACTAAGCACATTTCTATCAAGTATCACATGTTGAGAGAGAAAGTTGCAGAAAAGGATATTAGATTGGAGTATGTAACCACTAAAGAGAAGATTGTAGATATTTTCACTAAGTCTCTTCCCAAAGATACTTTTGAGTATTTGTGAGGTATGCTAGGGGTTATGCCCCTTCCTACATTAGAGTAGAAGATGCAAGAGTGCATCAGTTTGGTGTGATAGAAAATTATTGTTTGTCTGGATTGAATGCTGATGCTTGCTATATGGGGGAGTATTTGTGATGGATAGAGTCATCTAGAACTCTTTTTGGATATTGTTTTTGAATAGTGTCTTTGGACTCTTGAGCTAAGTAAGAATTAGTTGTAGAGTTTTGATGGTTTCTGAATCCTTTGACATTGATGTCAATGGGGGAGAGATTCAACATGAAAAAAAAGCAAGAACAAATATGGCATGTTTAGGAGAAGTTAGCATGAAGAACAAGTATAATATGTTTGAAAGAAGTATAGCATGGAATTATAGATTGATGGAAAGCACATTGAGGTATATCAATGGGGGAGAATGATTGATAAAGAGGATTTGAAAAGAAATATTAACAGTCTTTAACTATTGGTATTCTTGGAACTAGATGTTTTTCATCTATGTTGCCATCAATGCCAAAGGGGGAGATTGTTGGAAGCATGAATGTTGATGATATTCCTATGGGGGAGTATTGGAGATAATGATATGTTATATTCATGACTAAGTTTGTCATTGATGTCAATATAGTAGTTTTTTGTGGTATCTGACTAAAGAACAGTGGAAAGATCAAGTCGGTATAGATGACTAGTTGAGTATTATCACTATCTAAGGTTATGAGAGATACTTCTAAGTATCTAGTATATGTAATTAACATCAGGTGAAGAAATTTTAAGTTTGGAAGAAGTTATGTAAGTTTTGGTGATGTCTATTCTAAGATAGAGTTTATAGAGGCATGTTCTCGTAAACTTGTTACATCTTTTACTAGAATTTTTATTTTGAGAATCAAGGTTGAGAATGTGAAGAAGACATATTAATGATGATTTAGCTAAGTTTTCTCTTCATAATATTGCATGTACATAAAGTTATTCAAGTTGCAAGGTGGAAGATTAATGTTATCACTAAGTGTAACATGGTCTTAATGTGGTCCTATAATAATTAATTGAGAAGGTCTAATAGCTAACTCAAGAATTTCTTTTTATGGATTTGATATAAAGGAAGGACATTTTCATTTATCTCGATGAATGGAGGTATGAATGAAAGAAAGTAGCACAAGTGTGGAATGTGAAGATAAGAAGAGTAGAGCAGAAGTGAAGGGACTTCATTGCCAAGGTTTTATTTTGTGATCCAAAGTTGGATACTTGGATTTGAGGTTTGTGACCTAGTCTACAAGGTTTGAAAGTGACTAGTTTAGTTGACAACATAGAGGAAAGAGGAACTTAATAGTAAATTACTTGTTTGGGTAGTGATCTCTTCTTGTAATTGAAATTGCATGTTTGGGCAGTGGGCTATTCTTGTAGACATTGTACTACAATTTCTAATAGGGTTGGTACAACTCCTAATAGGGTTGGAATCTCCTAACAAGGACTCATACAGACTAA
The DNA here is from genome assembly GCA_028749045.1 of Cupressus sempervirens. Classification (NCBI taxonomy): domain Eukaryota; kingdom Viridiplantae; phylum Streptophyta; class Pinopsida; order Cupressales; family Cupressaceae; genus Cupressus; species Cupressus sempervirens. The sequence continues at coordinate 272,913,776 of CM053790.1, forward strand.
ATGTTGTAATAGACTCCTAATAGGGTCCATCCTCTAACAAGGAATATTTATATTAGTATATCATCTTGTGGGCATCATACCCACCGAGGTTTTCCCTCTGATCAAGGGTTTCCCTAGTTTACATATCTAGTGTATTTATCTATGTGCATATTGTTATGGTTTCTATTTACTTTTGTTGAATGGTTAAGTTTATTTAAAGAGGATAAATTTTTTAATTGTTGGATAACTAATTCCCCCCCCCCCCCAAATAATCTTGGTGGACTATTTTTTCTAATAGATTAATCTACTTAAATAATACACAGTTTTAGATCTGCATGAAGGTTTCCAAACATTTAATATCTAAAGTTTCCTTAGAAGAGATCCCAAACATGTTGATAGAATTGCAATAATAAGTGATCACTATGATGTACTAGAGCATGTTGAGGAAAAAAGAGAGAAAAACATTAGACTAGTAGTAAAACGTACAGTTCCAAATAACTATGTCAATTGGCCAATGTTTGAATCTAATGTGAAAATTGTCAACTTTCTGCAAAGTGAAGAAAAATTCTCTAATAGGAATTAGTCCAAGCTACAAAGCTAGTATTGTGATTAGATCATGAACCTTAGATCCAATAAGTTTTCTTAGGGTCTAATCACTTTATAACGTGTTTGAAATCCTGATGATCAAGCAAGGAGCAAGGATCTAAGCCTAGTTAAAAATAAGGATGATCACATACTAGTTGCCATTGTTAATGAAAAGGTCCTCAATTTGAGAAAATTATGCTCTGAAGTTGAACAAGAAAAAAATGTTCATTTATGTCAATAATTCAATGATGTATTGGCCTGGACATATGATGATTTAAAGGGTTTTGACTCAAGTTTGTTTCAACATACCATAGATTTAAATAATGGTTCAAAGCCTATTAAGTACAAACAAAGACTAGTCAATCCTAAGATTGAACCTATGATGAGAAAGGAGCTATCCAAGCTAATAGAGGCTAATATTATTTTTCCTATTAAGAATTCCTCTTGGGTAGACAACCTTGTTCCTATTAGAAAGAAGAGTGGAGAAATTAGATTATGTGTAGATTTTAGAGACCTCAATGGGGCCTCTCTTAAAGATCACCATCCTCTCCCTTCCATGGAACATATCTTATCCAAGGTTAGTGGTTCTAAGAGATTTTGCTTCCTAGATGGGTTTTTGGATTATAACAAAGTGTTATCCCAGAACTCTAATAGATACAAGACAACCTTCACTACTAAATGAGGCACTTATGCCTATAGAAAAATGCCTTTTGGACTAACCAATGCAGGTGCTACTTTCCAAAAAGAAATGGAGATAGCTTTCAAGAGCATGGTTGAAAAGTTTGTCTTGGTCTACCTTTATGACATAATAGTCTACTCAAAAGATGTGGTAGACCACTTTGGTCATCTAAGGCAGGTGTTCATCAAGTACAAGGAATATGGTGTGTCCTTAAATCCAAGCAAATGTGTGTTTTCCACTTGTCAAGGAAAGTTGCTACAACATAGTGTGTCTAAGGATGGCTTAAAAATTAGATCCAGAAAGAATAAATATTATCCTTGCTCTTCCACTTCCTAGTCATAAGAAGGGGCTGCAAAGATTCCTAGGTAGAATCAACTTTTTAAGGAGGTTCATTCGTAACCTTGCTACCATGGTCAAACTCCTTAAAACCATGCTAAAGAAGAATATGGTTTTCACTTTGAAAAAGGAAGGGAGAGCTATTTTTGAAGAAATTAAAGCAACAATAGCATCATCTCCTACCATTATCAATCTAAACTTTGATAAAGATTCCATTCTCTATACCCTTGGGGGTGAGTCAAGCATATCAACTATCTTGACATAGTTGAATGATGTAGATGAAGAACAACCTATATCCTTTTTCAGTGAAGGGATAAAGAATTATGAGGGTAAATACAATTATATGTGGAAAAAAAATTCTTTCTATTATTAGAGCTTTAAAGAAATTCAAACATCTGTTACAATATAACAAGGTCAAACTCTTAGTTCCACATGCAAGTGTGAAAGAGTTCCTCTTGAATAAAGATATCAATGAGAAAAGAGATGGATAGATCACCAAGGTTATGGAATATAATATTGAAATCAAAATCAAAAAGCTTGTGAGAGGTAAAGGATTGTGTGAGTAGATGATTTTATCCCAAGAAATGACTGAATAGGTTGCCCTAGTATTAGTGGATGAACAAATAGCAAAGTATGCAAATTTGAATAGTTGGATTCATAATATGACAACCTTCTTATTGGGAGGAGGATATCCACAAGGATTGGACAAAGCTAAAAGAAGACCTATTCCTTTTTTCCTAGTAGATGGGATTATTTTTAGGAGAGATCTCAATGGAGTCCTATTAAGATGCATTAACCCTAATCAAAAGGATAGAATGATCTAAGTGTTTCATGATGGCCACTTCTCGGCTAGAACAACAACCATAAAGATAATGAGGGCTAGTTATTATTTGCCAACTCTATTCAATCAGTGTCATAAATATATGAGAAAAAGTGAGAAGTGTGCCTTTTTTAAGGTAAATAAAGGTTAATAGCTCTCCCCCTTCATTCTATTCAGGTTGGTCAACCATTTTTCCAGTGGGGGATGGATTTTAATGGTCCAATCAATCCACCTTCTAGATCTAGTCACATGTGGATCTTAGCTACAAAAAACTACTTTACAAGGTGGAAAAAAATAGTAGCTTTGAAGGATGTCATACAGACTTTAGTAGTGGAATTCCTTTATGGACTTGTTACCAATTTTGGTGTCCCTTCAATAATTATATTAGATAATACCAAGTACTTTGTTGGGACTTGTTTTGGTTTCACAATGCACACACCATTTCTCCTTGAAATAGGGAGCCCCTAGTAATTTTTTTGTTTCCTAGACCCTTAGTCTAGGGCCTAGGTCATTTTGGGCACACTGCTTAGAGTCTGGGTCAAGCCTTGGTCCTCTAACTAAGAAACCTAGAGGTTAGAACTGGAGAATTTAAGTGTTAAAGGGTTATTTTTTTGTGTGCAAAAAACTAGCTTATTAAGGGAAAATTATCTATTTTGACTAGTGTTGACCCAATTTTGTCAGTTTGAGTCCTAGGGAGTCCTCATTTGGGTGTTATAACATGAGCTAATTAATGTTTGTTTCTTTGTGCAAATAAAAATGCATCCTCAACTTATTGGGGTCATAACTTCTAACCTAGAGCTCAAAATTCAAAACTACATACATCGTTGGAAAGAAGAACTAAAAATATAATTGCAATCCCTAAAATAGTGAGCCTTTAGTTGCCTAGTGTTAGAGACTGATGAAATTTTGAGCAGAAGACCTCTAAAAAGGCCAGTTAAAAAGACCTAGAAAAACTTGTAAAAAAGATATGAAAAGGTTTCAAACATTTGGACATTTTGGACAATTTGGATCACCTGGTCTCTAACTTAGAAGGATTAGATAGTTAAAGAGAAGAAACAATCAAATATATAGAGGTTGGACACATGAACTAGAATATGTTCTTCATCTTATGCAACTATTAGTGACAAGATTCAACATAGATACCTTGTGATTTTAGAAGTAGAAGGAGTTCAGGTCTTATGAAAGTGTTTGGCTACAAAGTAAGTACAGAAAACTGATCTAAAACCCCATTTGAGAAAAAACCAATCATTTTCAAAAATGAGGACTTCAATTTTTTGGCAAATTGAGTTTCTAAGCTTCTGAGGTGTGCAGGTGCATTTTGCTAGGTGTGTAGGTGTGCTTTTTCAGTAGTGTTCTAGAAGATTTTTGAAGAATTCAAAGGTGCACTAATAGTTAATTGCTAGTTCTAAAATTAGAGCTTTCCATGCATCGAAAATGCATTTTGATAGTAGTTTAACTCTGACAGATGCCTAGTGAAGATGGAGCTTCTATTTTTGGCACTTTTAGACACTCCTACATCAAATGATGTCTCTCTCTTTCTTATTTTTTCATGGTTTTCTTTGTTTTAGGACATGTAAAGGCTCATGCACCCATTAAATGATATAAACAAGGGTGGAATCCTGCTTCACACCCTTTAGAGAGTTAAATTGTATACAATAAGATTTGTTTTATTAGTTTTAAGCATATATTTGCATGAAGGAATCTCTCTCTCTCAACACAAATTGAGGAGATGATTTCCTATAAATTGAGGAATTAAAGATGTATTCTAGGTCATTGCTGTTATTTTATAGTAATATATGCTTTTGATGCTTGCATTTTGGAGTGTAATGAATCTTTCTTAAGTGGGATATATTTTGTGTTTGTATGTTCATGGAATGCAATTGAGAATAAAGTTTATTGTGTTATTTCTAGTTGTGTAATCTTTTAATTTTGGTGTTTTTGATGGGTCTAAAAATTCTACTAATGTACTTAATTTGAGAAGAGATCATTATATTGTTCTTGCATAGCTTTCTGTCTCACATGAGTGCACTTTTCATGGCCTTGTGATTTGATGAAAAGTGAAACATCTTATGGTTACTGAATTCCCATCGATGATTGCATTAGTGGAATTAAGGAAGCACTACTCCTATTTTCATTAGGTACCCACTGATCTTTTCAATAGCTTAACTTGCAGACGTGTTGTGTCCATAGCTTATGTCTGTTAGGATTTACTTTCATGTTATTTGCTTAAAATTTCTTGTCACTTTATCTTTGTTATTTGCTTTACTAAGTCCTTGGTTAAATTAAGTATTCATATAGTTGCATTGTTAGATTGCATTCATCTTAAAATAGAAAATACCAAAAAAAAATCTCTTTTTGTGGTTAATTTTAAAGTGGCAAGTAGATTGGTCATCTTATCCAAAATTGGTTTGAACCACCAAAGGCCTCTTTGTGAAAAAATAAATTTATCTTCAACTAAGAAGATTCTAGTGGGTCTCAAGATTACCCAGAACCTTGGAGTTGATCCTCAGATTTTCTTTTTAAGAGAGGAGTTTGAAAGGCTTTAGAACATTAAGCATTGTGCAAAATGATAGCTCAACAGAAGTGGTGGTAGAAGGAGGGCCTAAAAACCATTTAGCTTGAAAATTCTAGGTCGTTGTTTGAAAATTCTACAATTTTCAGAAAAAAACCAAATATATGAATTTTCAATAGGTGCGCTATTTTGAGAAAGTGTGCTTCTTTAAAGGTGCATTTTTCCAAAATAAATACAAGTTCCTAGAACTCAGTCACTTTCACAAGCATCACAGTGATAAAGAGATACCAAGAACTCTACCCATTCAAATTACACATTTCATCATCATCATTCACTTTACATTCTACTTCACACATTCCCATCACTATGCACCATGTCTTTCTTCAATGCCCAAAGTTCACCTTTGAATCTAACTATTCCATTACATGACTTACTCAAAAATTCTAAGAAGTTTTATCCACAGTTCATCTATAGAGAATCATGAAAAACAGAGGATCATATTAAAAATTTCAAGTAGATTTGTAATCAAAACTAGATTCAACATATGGATGTGGTATGCCACCTTTTTCTTGACACTTTCGGGAAAATGGCATTCAATTGGTACCTTAATCTGCCACCAGCATCAATAAGGGATTGGAACTCTTTTGAGATCATGTTTATGGAATAATTCAAGATCTATATCGATCCAACTATCCTACATCATCAGTTCATCTCAATTAGGAGGTATCTCCACAAGACTATTTCATAGTTCAACCATCACTTCTATAGGATGTATCAAAGAATGGAGTTTTCATACACTGTAACACAAGAGGCTATCATCCAGATCTATTTTGGAATAATGGATTCATTAAATTGTATTTTTCTTAGAAGGCTACCATCTAGAGACATTGATACCATTGAAAAGGTTTTCATGGAGGATGTTAAATTCACAAAGTAGTTATAGCTACTCCAATGCCAACAATTACATAATCAAGGTATGAGCCCCAAAAGATTGTATTCTTTGAGAAAAAGACTTCTCCACTTGCTAAAATTGAGAACAATATGGATAGATAATTCATATCCATAAAGGAGACGATGTCTTTTTTATCCAACGAACTCATCAAAATAAAGTTGAATTCCTCAAGAAACCAAGATAATCATCCCAGACAACTTGCTGCCCAAAAAAATTATTCTCAAAATTAGAGAAGAAATTTTGGCCTTTTCAGTAGCATCAACAATGAGAATAATGGTATTATAGTTATGAGTCCAAGTGAAAATGGATATGGGTACAATGATGTTTTGGATCAGCCTCCCCAAATTGTGGAGGAACAAACTTTTCAGTTTAGTGCAATGATGTTTAAATCATATGATAAATCTATAGGAGGACACTATGATGAAGATGATCAAGAGAAGTTTGTTTTCCCATTCAATGAAGAAATTGTTCTAAGTGTTGATGTTGCAATAAGTGTGGATATGCCAAGAAATTTTGAGGACGTAGAAAATTTTGAAGTTCCAAAACTCCATGAAGTTGCAAAAAGTGATGGAAATGTAGAAGATCTCAACGTTGGTAAGATTTTTGAATCAAGAAGTCATCAAGAAAAAGATACCAATACTTCCTATTGTGATATTGATTCCCCATTGAACAATGATAAGATACCTCCTTCAAAACTAGATATGTCATTAGAAGAGATGCATAGAGTACTAAATTTGGTCTCAAGCTTGACTAAGGAAATGTCTATTTGTGGGTATTCTATACATATATCAAACCATGCAATAACTAAGTTCTGTAGAATCCATCCATTTGGGTTCCATTTAGAAGAAAGTTGTCCAAATTTCTTGTTAGCTTGAGAGATTGCAATGGAGGGAAATTATGGTTCTAAATAGGCTTCTTTGGAATATGAGGTGGAAAAAATCTTGATCGATGATATTAATGAATCCTGTAATTCAAAAGGAGGGCTAATGATTGCTTTTTCTATTTTGAAGGAACCTAAAGTGTTTCCATGTGTGTATGAAGTTTTGTACCATGAGATAAGACCACTAGAAGGAGATATTACAATGTTTGAGTGTACCCCTATAGTGGGAGACTTGCTAGATCAGGTGATATATTTCCATTATCCCTCTTAGTTCAATGATTTTCAATTTGAATATGATGCTAAAGGTAAGAGAAACTATTTCTGGATTAATCATGGTCATGGAGAGTTACCACAACTTTTGATTTTGTGTGATTTGTGCCCAGAATCTGAAGCAAGATTGTCCAAATTTTAATTTTCTAAGTACAAAGACAAGTCTACATTTTTTAGAGCCATATGGGGTGGTTCATTACTATTGCACATCATGAGAAATCTATTGACAACCACCCCACATTCTTATTATTCAAAGTTTTCTGTAGATAAGTTTTTGTTTTTGTTTTTCTTAGTCCTTTTAGTCTTTCCAGTTAGGTGTTAGTTTTCTTTGAGTCGAGTCTTTTTTTTTCTTTTTATTTCAAAGTTGTGTTAGTTTGGGGGTTAGATGCACTCAAGATTTTATCTTGACGTATCTCATTAAATTACTTTTTGGTTTCAACTTTTGGGGAAGAAGTATTTCTTTGTCAAAACATTTAAATGATTTTGTTTCTTGTACCAACTAAAAATGGATGCTACTTACAGGTGTAAAGGAATTTTAGTCTTGAAATCATAATCATAGATTGATAGCTCTCAATACTTTACAAAATAAAAGATTGACTATCTTGGTGTTTTCAAATCAAGGTTGACGATAGTGAGGGATAGTCTGAAGCCTACTAGTTCAAACAAAAGGTCTTTTGAAGGAATTGCTGAGGTCACTATTTGGCATGATAGTTTCCATAAAGTTCTTAAAAGAGGAATGCAAAGGTTATCAACTAAAGAAGGAATTTGAGAAGTGGCACAAATGCCTTGGCCACATAGTCGAAGCATAGTCAAGGTACAAAAAGAAAACAAAAAATGATGGTGTTAAGAATGAAAGATTCCAAATGGTCTTAGAAAGGTAACCTAATAGTAGGGATATGTACTCCAAAATGGCTATCTAGTACTTATACAAATTTCTTCATGGTAAAATCAAATGGAAGCATGTGAGATCTATGAAGTAGGATTCAAAAGATTACTCAGGACCCCAAATGAGAAAAGTGATAACCCATTAAGAGCCCTCAAAACAAATTCTCTCATTTGGTGAAATAGTGATTGATACACATGATCTGCAAGAATTCTTGACAAATGAATCGGTAGAGTGGAAGATTGTTTCACGACTATTACAGACTTATGATAGCTTTCATCTTGAAATTTCAAAGGAAATGAATACATTGTGCACACACTGAGCTTGAAGATTTGAGACTCTTAAATTTTGACTATCAATGAACTTGAAAGCTATTTGAAGTGTTTGAGATTTAGTTGTCATTTGAAACATGTTAGAAGGATTCTTGCTAATAAATAAATTCCTTTATCATTTATTCCTTTTTGTTGGGGCTATTTGTTGTGGTTTCACAATGCATGCCCTATTTCTCCTTGAAATGAGGACCCCCTAGTAAATTTTTTGTTTCCTAGACCCTTAGTCTGGGGCCTGGGTCATTTTGGGAACTCTATTTGGAGTGTTAAAGGATTATTTTTAGTGCACAAAAAACTAGTTTATTGGGGGAAAATTATCTATGTTGACTAGTGTTGACCCAATTTTATTAGTTTGAGTCCTAGGGAGTCCTTGTTTGGGTCTTATAACATGAGCTAATTAATGTTTTCTTCTTTGTGCAGATAAAAATTCCTCCTTAACTTGTTCGGGTCATAACTTTTGACCTAGAGATCATAATTCAAAACCATTTATATCATTGGAAAGAAGAAATTAAAATCTAATTTCATTCCCTAAAACAGTAAGCCTTCAACTACCTAGTTTTAGAGATGGATGAAAGTTTCAACTTGAAATTTTGAGTAGAAGACCTCCAAAAAAGCCAATAAAAAAGACCTAGAAAGAATTGTAAAAAATATATGAATTTTTTTTAAAATTTTGATTATTTTTTATAATCAAGATCACCTAGTCTATATCCTAGAAGGATTGGACTATTGGAGAGAAGAAAAGATCAAAGATACAAAGGTTGGACACATGAACCAAAACAGGTTCTTCATCTTATGCAACTATTAATGACAAGATTCAATACAGGTGCCTTGTGATTTTAGAAGCAGAAGGAGTTCATATCTTATGAAAGTGTTTGGCTACAAAGAGGGTATAAATCATCAAAAGGGGGAAAAGTAAGTACACAAAACTGATCTAAAACCCCATTTGAGAAAAACCTACAAACTATTTTTAAAACTAAGAACTTCAATTTTTTGGTGAATCAAACACCTTGCACAATTTTTCCTAAGTGCACTAGTGCACAGGTGGACTACTTATGAAAGTGTTTGGCTATAAAGAGAGTATAAATCATCAAAAAGGGGTAAAGAAAGTACACAAAAGTGATCTAAAACCCCATTTGAGCAAATCCTAGAAATCATTTTCAAAAATGGGGACTTTGATTTTTTGGTGAATTGAGCTTCCAAGCTTCCGAGGTGCATAGGTGTGCTTTTGCACTGCTGTACTAGGTGCACAGGTGTGCTAGTTGCATAGGTACACTTTTTCAATAGTGTTCAGGAAGATTTTTGAGGAAGTTAGAGGTGCACCGATAGTTAACTACTAGTTCGAAAATTAGAGCTTTCCATGCATCAAGAATGCATTCTGATAGCAGTTTAACTTCAACAGATGTCTAGTAAAGATGGAGCTTCTATTTTTGGCACTTTCAAACACTCATACATTAAATAATGTCTTTCTCTTTCTTATTTTCTCATGTTTTCTTTTTTTTAGGACATGTAAAGGCTCATGCACCCATTAAATGATATAAACAAGGGTGGAGTCCTACTTAGCACCATTTAGAGAGTTAGTTTGTATATAATTAGATTTATTTTATTAGTTTTAAGCATATATTTTCATAAAAGAATCTCTCACTCTCCACAAAAATTGAGGAGATGATTTCTTATAAATTGACGAATTAAATATGTATTCTAGGAATTAAAGATGTATGCTTTTCATGCTCATATTTGGAGTGTAGTGAATCTTGCCTAAGTGGGTTATATTTTGTGGATGTATGTTCATGGAATGTAATTGAGCCAAAATTTTATTACTTTATTTCTAGTTGTGCGATCTTTTAATTTTGGTGTTTGCTATGGGTTTACAAATTTTGATAACTTACTTAGTTTGAGAAGAGATCATCATATTGTTTTTGCATAGCTTTTCACCTTGCATGAGCACACTTTCTATAGCCTTGCGATTTGATGAAAAGTGAAACATCTTACTGTTATTGAATTCCCATTAACAATTGCATTGGTGGAATTAAGGAAGTTCTGCTCCTACTTTCATTAGTTACCCACTGATCTTTTCAAAAGCTTAACTTGCAGATGTGTTGTGTTTGTAGCTTATGTCCATTAGGATTTACTTACATTTTATTTGCTTAAAATTTCTTGTCATCTTATCTTTGTTATTTTCTTTGCTAACCCCTTAGTTAAATTAGGAATTCATATAGTTACATTTTTATATTGCATTCATCTTAAAATAGAAAATACCAAAAAACATATCTCTTTTGTGGTTAATTTTGAAATAACAAGCAGATTGGTCATCTTATCCAAAATTGGTTCAAACCAGCAAAGGCCTCTGTGTGAACAAACACATTTATCTTCAACTAAGCATATTTTAGTAGGTCACAAGATCACCCATAATGTTGGAGTTGATCCTCAAATTATCCTTTCAAGGGAGGAGTTCAAAATGATTCTTGCCATTAAGCATCGTGAAAAATGATAGCTCAATAGGACTCACATTTTCTCTTGGGTAGTTGACCATGGTATCTGTTTGAGTACTTCTTCAAATTACTACCACTAGGGAAATGCCTTGACTGAGTCCTCCAACAAGAACCTTATTAGGATTATCGAAAGGACATTTGAAGATAATCAAAGGTGTTGGCATTCAAAGTTAAGAACATATCTTTTGGGTAGGATTACACTTAAGAGAGCAATTGAAAGCTCACCCTTCATGCTAGTACATGGAAGGGAAGCAAGACTTCCTATTTCACTATATTTTCCCTCTCTTGAATTAGTTCATCAATTAAAGATAATTGAAGATAATTCCATGATAATTAGGATGGAAGAATTGATTAAACTAGAAAAAAAATACAACAAGCTACGCAGACGCTTGAGACACATCAACAACAAGTCAAAATAAGTTTTGACAAGAGGGCTAAGGCTAGAGTTTTCAAGGAGGGAGACCTTTTTCTCAAGTGGCATGTAGATAGAGCTAAACAAGGAGGACACTCCAAGTTTGATTCTATGTGGAGTTTCCCTTACATTATCACCAGCTGTAAAGAGGCCAATGCTTTTTAGTTATCCAGGCTCGATGGTGATATCCTAAAAATTCCAATCAACAAAATTTACCTTAAGCCTTGCTTTTAGGGAAGGTTAAGGGTTTTTGTACATAATAGAGTAGTTTCTCAATTTTGTGCACAAGAATAGGCTATTTCTCTATGAAATAGAAAGGTTTTGAGGTTTTTCCAGTTGTAGAGGTTACAATTTTATTGAAGAGCAGGCTTATTTTTTGTGACTCTATGCCCAATGGATTTCTTAAGGCCATTGATCCTATGCTTAGTAGGCAAGCATCCCCTCTAAGTCACTATAAATGTTACCAATTTTTACACACCTATGTAAATTGGTAAAAGGAAAAGCAACTACTTAGGTCCCTTGGTTATCTTTTATATTATAAGTCTTGCCTCTAACATGTTTCAAGTTGTGATGGTGTGAAATCATTTCATCACCTTATTGCTCTAGTTTGAGGTCTAACTATTGTAAGGGATGTCAAGATGTAAATTAGTCAAGATAATAGTCATTGAGGCATTGCAGAGGTTAGTGCTAACAACCAGGTTCATGTTGAGAGGGAGTGATTCTTTGTCAATCACATGATTGTAGATCAATTATGCCTTAAGGGATTTTAATTTATGAAGCTGTGACTGATGGGTTTTGCATTCTCACATGCACTTATAGTTAAGTCCATGTGGTGGTGACATAGCATAGTGGACAAGTGTCAACATTTTGGGAGTTTATGGAGCATCGAAGGAGAAAAGAATAGTGAGGCCTCGACATGGAATCTCTACCTTCAAATCTTGTTAGATTGATGATCATCATTTTCTCACTTTTTGAAGTCACATAAATATTAGCCAAAGCAAGAAAGTGATGAAATGACATGAGTCCTATGAACCATGTAGTCAAATTTTGAACCATCACATGATCGTAGGTGGTTAGATAAACTTTAGGTTTCAAGTTGCAAAGTGTTGAAAACTTGTAATAACAATGTCACATGGTTAAAACAAGATTTATGTCTAGCAGTTGTGAAGAGGTGATAAGGTAGATCTCTAAGGCATCGTAGCTTTGCAAGTAAAAGGAATGTTAAATCCTAGGAAGTTGTGAAGATGCAAAGTTGTCAGTTTAATGGTAATCATAGAATCACAATGGTTAACAAACTAAAGTGATAAATAGCTATGAAGTAGAGATAAAGCTTAAAATGAAGAGTTCACAATTTTTCAAGGCCATAAGTCAATGAAGGAATAAATGTATGAACCAGTGAACAAGAGCAAGTAGAGGCTTGACATATCAGTTAGAAGAACATGATGATCTAGCAAAAAAATTCAAGGATATAGGGCCATGTGGCAAAGTTAACTATTGAATTCAATTGACTTGATGACACAATTGAACTAATGTTGATTCTATACACTATTAACCAACTCAGTTATGATAGACAAGTCCTTTGATCAACTACAACCACCCTTTTTGGTGCTCTCCATACCTAATAAATGCAAACAACATTCCTCCACAACCATGGTAATCCATCTACTGGTCAAAATTAGTTATGGCCATCATTTTTGTCTCTTCAAGGCCCAAGTTTCACACAAAGATAATATTTTATGCATATGGACATGCACCTGATCAAATCTTCCTAGGATCAACAATTATTATTCTCTACAAAATGAAGATAATGGTTGAGTTTTAGGGTTTTAGTTGAAGTCTTCTCAGTCATGCCTAAAGTATAAAGGAAAATTTTGTAACTCTTTAAAGGGTTGATCTCTCTCTGATTCTATAGCAATTGTATGGTATATTCTACTATTGTAATTTCCTTTTCCTCTAAGTGAATATATTTCTCTACTATACCACTTTCTTCCATTAATATATGTGTAAAACCTTCTTGACTTTTGTTAATGTATTGCTTTCATTCTTCAAGTTATATGTTGTATCCATTCTTCCTTTGAATGATATAGAGTAAAGCTCCTTCCTTATAGCATTCTCTTGGTTTTTTATTTTCATGTGGTTGTTGAGTTAATGAAAAGATTGAATTCATGTATTTTGGGATTAATATTGATGAACTATGCAATTCTAAGAAGAGGTAAGACTGAACATACTATTTGGTGTATCATCCCTCTAGATTAGATTAGGTAGTTTGATTTCATGCATTTTCTTCTCTCTTTTCCATCAAAGAAGTTGTTAGGTGTACCTTGATAGTGAGGAACTCAACGTTATCCATACACTCAATCTCATTGTTCAAGTCTCACAACTTAGAGATTGTTTCCATGTTTCACAAGGTTTCCTTTATGTCAAACTTCAGCCAAAGGTGCAAACTTTTGTGACAATAGATACATTGGATTCTATCCTACAACTACATGAGCATGAGTCAAGATGTGAATTCTTGGTGGAAGAGCTACATTATCTAACATATGACTCTTTTGACAACCACATTATTTGCACCATCATTTTTCATGATTCCTTGAGCTATGCCAACATCAATTCCTACCTTTGAGATCAAATCACCCTTGATGGAATTACTCACAATACCTCGTCTTCGATGACTTGTCTAGGAGGGGTCTAGATAGAACACTTCTTAGGTGCATAGAGAGCTAATAATTTGAATGTGAGTTAGCTAAAGTGCAGAAGAGCATTTCTGGGTCTCACTCTAATGGTCTCACACTAGCTTAGATGCTTCTTAGGGATGGTTGCTACTAGCCTACTATGCCAAAAAATTTCAATATGGTAAATATTTTAGAATTTTTAGATGAATGGTAACTTCATTCATGTTCTAGGGAGGCATCTCATTCCTCATATCTCACATTGTCCTTTTTAATAGTGAGCCTTTTATCTAGTAGGATAGATACATCAAAACTCATTAGGAGGACATAAGTTCCTCATCAAAACTATATATTACTCTACTAAATTGGTTAAGGCTATACCACTTTTAGTTGTTACAATAAAACTATTACATAACTTGGCAAGGGGTGGGGGGGGGGGGGGGGGGGGGCGGGGGGGTGAATAATAACCAATTATCCTATAGGTCCTTAAAACACTTTTCTAGAAACTTAACTCTTTAAACTTTAAAATCACTAGATCAATACAACTTTGTGTTTCTTTGTCTTCTCACTTCATGACTTCATAACTTTCTTATACATGATATCAAACTTTTTGTTTCTTTGTCTTCTCACTTCATGACTTCATAACTTGCTTATACATGATATCAAAAATTTACTAAATAATGTAAAACAATCAAACCAACATTAAAATGTCAAAGTATATCTCATCAATGGACCATTAAAATCCATATACACATATCAATACTTTCTTCAAATACTCTTCATCAATCAAATAATATGGCACTCTACTAAATTAGTATGATATATTATTGATCTGGGCTTGACATCAATGACAACATAACAATTGATATGACTCTTTCAAAAACATTATCAACATTATCAGTTGGGGATAATAATATCCCTTTTTGGCATTAATGGAAACATATAATTACATATTATTACATTATGAAATAATCCATTAGATACAAACACCTTCAAATCTAACTTCATTAAGTTCTCTGTTCTAGCTTAGTTTGCAACTTATAACTTCACTCATTAAATCCATATGCTCCCATTAGGATATACTATACTATTTAGTTCATTCTCACTATCTCTTCATTTACTTATCTCTCCCCTTTTGGGTTTATATAGAAATGATCATTCAAACAACATCAACTCCTTTTCTTTTGATTCTGTCCCTTTGATTGATTCTTTACAATACATACTCCCTCTTTGGTACATTCAATCCTCTCCCATAGGCAATCATCTCCGTTCTTTCATATACAACATCACTCACATTACATACTTATCCCCCTTTGAAAATAATGCCAAAGGTAACTATAAGCCTCAATGTGAAACTTATAAAGCCTTGTAGTTATACCTTGTACCTTGCATGTATTTATTATAGCTTCTACATTAAAAACCTTTCACAACTCTAAGATAGTTCCTAAAGAATGAGCTCCCATATCAACTCCTTAAAGATATTCTAATAATCCATGAATTGATGCAACATGAATATTCAATTAGTGAATTTCAGATAGGGGAAGGACCCATACTTTACCTCTTAGATACCCAAAAGAATCCTTACGCAATTTCTTTGTGAATATATGTACTATCTTCTTCTTGGACTTCACATACTCCAATTTGCCTTGTTTTCCTTGATTTCTCTCTCTCAAGTAGTGGTCCTTGATAGATATGTATTTTTTTTTTGTATGCTTCACACCACTTTGATATTTTAATAACACTACTATTGTCACAATAGATGGTAATAGGTTATGTGACTTCCTCTTGCATACCTTCCAATAGTTTCTTGATCCATACAATGTTTAAACAATTAATTGTAGGAGATACATACTCAACTTTAGTAGTAGATTGGTGAGATACAACTCTTCTTCTTTCTTGTCCATGTTACCAATATTTCTCCTAAAAATAAATCTCCACCATTAGTACTCTTTTTGTCATAAATATTTCCCATCCAATCAACATACGTGTAGACTCTTAGCTCAAAATATCTTTCTTTCTTGTACCATAAACCATATTCTTTGGTTCCCTTCAAATATCTGAATATTATTTTCACTACACTCATATGTATCTCTTACAATTGGTTGAAAATATTTCTACTATACCAAATCAATGACCAAATCAACATCTCTAGACAACACACTATTGGGTCTTCTAGATTGAAAATTTTTATACGCAACTTGGAATATACACCAAATCTTGTCTCAGGGTTTGAAATAATTGCATCGTTGAGTCCTCAACCATCCCACTTGACTCGTATGTTGTCTTCAATTTATTTCTTTGATTCATTAAAAAATATTTCACTTTCTCAGTAATTGAGTATCATGTAACCATACGTATGACATCTATTATGATCTTTACCAACTCATTTAATCACATTTTCTTGTTGTGCAATCTTCTTAGCACAATTCAAATCCAATGTACCTTAAAAATTTTCAAGAAATGCAATGCATGTGTGAGATCTTTTGTCTCCAAGTGCTCATGTTCCTCTTTCAATTTCCCATCAAACACAATTATCATATACCTCTCGTAATTCATAGTCTCCAAATTGACTAACCTTGCAGTGATAAAACACATAGATATCTCATATCAACAAAACCCTAGGTGGAGTAGATGATAATGCACCAACCTTATTATTTTGGGTAGCCATTTTAGGATGAAATTTGTATTGTAGCTCTTCAAAAACCTTTAACCTTTTTTTGAATTAGTTTGATGGTACTAACCTTGGTCTTTTTCTTCATCATTGTAGAGCTTGATGCCATCATCTCAAGTTAGCGTTCCAAAAAATATATTCAAGATTTCTTGATTTCCTCTTCAAATTCTCCTTCACACTAAGATTATCAATAAAATTTTCACTCTCAAGCTTCAAAATTCAACTACGCACTTAGATAGCTCAAATTCTCTCAAATCACTCTTCAAACTTGAAAATATAGAGTGAACAAATGAACAATAAAAACCCCAATTTATGTAATAAAGTTTCTTTTAATGATCATTAGGGCATATTAATTTTTTTACCACACCCTTGGTTACCACATACTTCCTTTCCAAACTTCACTTAGTTTCTATAGAATACTTTGTTAGGATTAATGTTAGATAGAAATAATAGTTACATGCAAATATAACCAGTACCAAAAAATAGTAGATCACACATAAGAGAACACAAGACACCAAGATTTAATATGGTTCACCCAATCCCTAGGCTGCATCCACCAACGACAAGTCCAATATTATTATGATCTAGTGATTACAAGCTAATTACAATTTGTAATCCCTTACAGCTCAATATTGCCACAAAAACCAATTTTTTCCGCATCACACATTATGAAAATCCCTAACCCTAAGCATTTTTATACAACCTTTTTTTCACTTACAAAATTAGGGCTAGAATAATAGAAAAAATTATAGCTGACACCTTTTACAATATAAGGTCATTTTTGGCTTTGGGGGTACTACCCCTAAAAATCCACATGGGGGCGTTGCCCCTTGACTCCACCCTATACTATGACAAGGAGTGCACCTGGGGTGCTGCCCCTAAAACCCCCATAAAATTTTTTTATAGAGAAACTAGACTAAATAAACCTCTAAGTCTAATTAGGCTCCTCATCACAACATACTTAGGTAAGCAATGCTTCCAACTTTAACTTGGTTACCATAACAAACTTGCTCGATTGATACTTACCTCAACTTCTCTTCTCAATGTGGCTTTACCAACTTTATTGACTTCATACATCCCATGAGTTATCCTAATGCATCATACATTATGTCGATATGGACTTTATCCCATTTATTTAAGGAACTAATGTATGATATGACAATACTAATGTAGTTCCATACCTTTTGATAAGGCTTAGTTTGAAGGGGAGGTTTTACCTAATCTATTGGATGAGGTGTTACAATATGTAGCACTTGATGTCTAATTCCCTCCCATATTTCTTCTCCACTCTTACTCATCTAATCATGAACTTCATCAACAATGAATTTTCCTTTTTTTTTTGGGTCTTCTTCATTAGTTGTTGATACTTGGTATTCTAGGAATTCTCCAATTTCCAAGTCATCCTCCAAAGTGTAATCTCAAGAAATTAGAAATAATGTGACCATATATTCTACATGCAATACCAAGCATGCCATACATTATAATCCCAATTGATTGTAGTAGCTTTCTTTCTTAGTGTTTAATTAGACTTCTTCTATGATCTGTAGTCTTGTGAATTGTGTCCAAACTTATTACAAGTATCATAGTAACCATTAAAATCATACTTCTTAGGCAATTGGATGAACTTGGATCTACATTTATATGCTTTATGACCATGTTTATTGCAATTATAATAATAACTATCAAATTTAGGAGTAACATTGGAATTACCAATTTTTCTCCTGCAAACATTTGTCATGTCTTAGGATTTCCATAGTGATAGCATGTAGGCTTATTTGGATTGGGATTTTTATAGACATTCCTTTGTTCATCTTTCTTATATGATTCTCTTTAATTGGTAGTGGAATGCTTGGTATAGTCTAGTCTTGAAGTATCTCTTGGTCACCTCTATTCTCTTAGTTGTCTATCCAATATCCTTACACTTCCTTATGATCTATTCAAACTTTCATTCATTTCTTTTTCTAATGTCATTTCACTCTTTAGATTTTAATTCTCAATTCTCATTTCAACAATTTCTTCCACCTTTCTCCCAACCTCATGATTTACACTAAGTAGTTAGTTTACCATATCATAGTGATTATGGGTAAACCTCATGATTTATTCATCCCCATCATCTAGTCTTGTAGTGATCTATCTATTATCTTCTTCAATAATTATTTTCTCATCCTCATATTGTGTCTTTTATTCCAAAACTTCACATATCCTAGTAGATTGAAACTCTTATTCTCTTTTTAGTGATTCCATCTTCTCCTAAGGTTGTGGCTTTTCTCTAGTAGATAATCTATGACAAAATCAAATCAATCAGACATATTTCCATTAGATAGTTCCTCAATCACTTCCTCCTAATATGTTGTGTCATTAATTTTTTTGGGACATTTCCTTCCTTTTTCTCAATGATTGCTTCAATTTCTCCTTCATCTCATTAATTTGATTCAAGGCTATCCTTAGTTCTAGTTTATGATTCTCAATGGTCTTCTCAATCCTATACTTTTTCATATCTCAAATCTTTTCTTAGTAAAAATATTTAAGAAGAGAATTATGTTTTGATATCAATAGATATAATATTTAGGAAAGGTAAGATACTGAGGAGGGATGGGGGGCAGGTGAATTAATATCCTTAAAAAATTTAACTCTCAAACAAAATATATAATTCCCTTGTCCTTTTCATAACTTGGTAAACATATATCATTAACACAATACTATTAGAATGTTTAGAATAACTTGGGGTGGGGGGGGGGGGGGGGGGGGGGTGGTAAATCAATGACTCAAGGTCCATTAGTAACAATCAAACACTTTTTTGTTCTACTTATGTTGTTGCTCGGTCTCTACTATAATCCGAATAACAATATTAGCTAGTAGTTAACTATCCTAATATAACAGTCTTGCACAATGTAAACATGAAAATTTAAAACACCATAATAAAATTAAACAAAAGTTTGACACTAGGATTTAACATGGAAACCTGATTTCAGAAAAACCACTAGCAACATATCACTATTTTTTACTCTTGTGAAGTGAGCCCTATTAAGAGCCAACCCTATAAAAGGTTACAATAAAAATTGTTAAATGTGACTTGGTCAAAGGATTTAATTACCCTATTAGGTGTGGCCTTGTCAGAGGACTTTAGAATATTCCTTTAGAATGCCACCCAATTCAAGGATTTACACAAACTATTAAGTCCTAAATGATTGTTAGGTCAACCTTGATTAAAAGGATTTCAATACAAACTATTTACAATGATTATAAATAAAAAAGTAGGGTTTGATCTATGTGATTACAACTCACTTTTTAGTTATAGATCTCTATTTAGTTCATGTGTTGATTCCTTGATAAGTCTTCCTTGTCACCTCTATCCTTGATTTTCTTGGAAACCCTTCAAGAAATCCCCCTTCTCTTCACAAAAAAATTAATCCTTCAATTTAGATTCTCTTATCAGCCTCATTATCTTTGTTCCATCTCACTGGAAATTATTCTCATAGTCTTTGCACTTATATATACTTGATCACTCCTTGATCATCTTCTAGAAATATATTCTCTGTTCTGATTGTATCTCTTCCACATGCATCCGTACACGTTCTCTCTTTCTTCCTCTTTATATTCCTCTCGAACAAGTTTTCCTCTATGCCTCCTTAAATAAATTATTATGATATTTTTTTGTTTCTCACAATCATTGTAGATCTTAGGTTTTGCAATCTAATCCACTAGATTCGTGTATCTAATCACCATTATGTTTATCTCTTTTTCTTTTCTAGAAAATTGCCTTGAATTTATTGTTAGAAATAGATGATACTAAGAGGTGGAGAGTGTGGGTGAATCAGTATTCTAAAAACTTTTTCCCACAACTGAATATTGTTAATTACTTTATAACTTGCATATGAAAGTAAACCAACAATGTTGAATAATAAATATAACCATACACAAAGGGAACTCATAAAACCATTATTTGTTAACTAAGGAAACCCTAGCCAAGGGAAAACCTAAGTGGAGATGATACCCACTAGATGATTCATTAAACAAAAGAATCATGTTAAGGATATTGACCCTGTTAGGAGTCTATGAAGTACATATAGAGTCTCAAGTCCTTGTTAGAAGACTAGGGATTACTAAAAGCCTCAAACCTATGTGGAGTTGGTAGATCAAATACAATGTATGCAAGAAGATCCAACTTCCCTAACATGCAATAAGCAATAAAGTTCTTCACAATTATATGTATACATACAACACTTTATCACTACTGAAACTTGCACTTGATCCGATCATACATTAGATTTTGTATCACATAAGGCTCACATATCATTCAAGATATCTTTAAAATAGTTCACATGTTTCATATCTTACACAATATTTGTGCAAGATAAGATCTTTACTTAAATCTCGCAAATTAACAAATTCTTTCTCAATCAGCCTTCATGTCTTCACACACTTGAATTAATATAAAATTACTTATGGATTAATATCTATATGTTGGCCCATCATGACTTAGTAATTATTTTTTCACCAATATAATTCCTTAAAATGTATAACTCATATAATTTATATGCTCTATTATGTTATGTTAAATACTTGAACTAGTAAATCAACCGTAACTTGCACCGCACTATCTGTACACATCCATACACTGACTTATGTCATCATGAAATTGTCATATAGATATCCTCAATTGTGCATGAGCTAACTCAAAGTTTTTCATCCATACACATCACATATGTCTTTGCAAACTATCTAATAGAAACAATTTTCTAACTCTAAATACATAAATAAAATATTGAATATATGTTTCCATAAATGACAAAACTCTAGACATCTAACTGACCATATTGCCAAAATTTATCTCTTAGATTGTTTACCTAATCCTCTCCTATAAATATTAAATGATCCAATGCATCAATCCTTATCTTTAACATGCTTTCCATATCCCAAGAAATCAATTGAGTCGGCTGTAAATCATGATTTCTTATACGCATTCAAAATACTGTCACTTGGTCATCACTTGGTTCTGACACTCAATCATCACTAGATTACTTAGTCATCAATAAGTTTCTTTCTAAACACATACATTGTTTACTTATTCAAAATTGATGTTTGATCAATACTAAGTTTCACTTGGCTTGTACTAGTACTCAACTTTCTCTATTCTAGTGCTAGGTTGACACTAGCATCCCTCGACATGAACTTCAATTTCCTTAATATTTTTCTATATCCCTTGGTCAAGCTTACACAGTCTTCTAGTCTCTTCTCATGTCTTTATAATGCAAAAAATAATATTATCTTGTCAAAGCCTAACTAATCAAACATCCATTGTAGCTTCCTCTTTACAATTCAACCTTTCCTCTAGGTTCTTTTGTTATGAGAAACTTCTCAAATCATCGTCATCAATAAAATAGATATGACATTTTGATAAGTAGAAAAAAATCTCATAAGTATATTTGACATCAATGACAACATAAAAATTGTTTCAATCGTAGTTTCCAACAAATACTTGTAAACGAAAATAACTTTGTTTAATATAATTTTCATGAATTATGAAATATATACCATAAAATCATCACACATAAAAGATATATTTGGTCACATAGAAACCTTTAGTTAGAGGGAAAACTATGGTGGGTATGGTACCCACACATCCATCACTATTGTATTATGAGGGTACCTTATTAGGGCCATAATATGGTGTTACTTATAGTGACTTACTCTACTAGGATCTATCTTTTTAAAAGATTTTACAACACTACACAAGTGTGCACTTAGTTAAGATATTTTACAAAAGAATGTTAACTAAACCTTGTGAAAGAATTAATTTTTCTACAATGATTAGAGAATAGTAGTAAATTAATCTATATAATGCAACTTACTTTGGCAATCAGATCTCTCTTTTGCTCACTGATATATCACCTAAGGTGACTAATATAAAGAATCTATCGTTATGCTACTTCAATCTCTCCTCATCCTTTTGAATTAACCCATTCTCAAAATAACACTAATTGTAGAAAAAAATCTCATCTTATCAAAAAATTTAAATAGCTCCATGTAGGTCCTTAAATAGTTTTCTTTTTTCTCTTAAGACATCTAATCTAATTAGGCTTTTGGAATTCTCCATAATATAGTATAGATTGAAATCCATGTTCCACACTTTACTTTTATGTCAATCCATTGGCCTTCTCTAACTTGGAATCATAATTAGTCAATTCAAATTTACCAATTAATCTCTTCAAATATTTAACTTGATCTATATAAATTATGTTTCCCACTTTATGTGATCATTATGTATAAACCTATGTGTCATTTCAAATATTTAACTATCTTTTGCACAACTTGGTATGCACTCTATTTTTTCTAATTAGTTGTGATGTTGCTCAATTTCCTTTAGAATCAATTATGCTTAAAATGCTCTATGACTTCTGCACTTGGTTAGTATTGATTTACTTGGTATAAATTGAGCTTAATTATAACTAACAATATACTTCTCTATTCCCTTATGCTTGGGAAAAATATTGAAATTGTGTAACTCAATGACAATGTTCACTGACTTCTATCTTATTCCTTTATCATTAACTATTTAGAACTAATGAAAAAATTAATGTTTCTTACAAGTAACAATCTAGTAGTTGCAGGTGCTAGCTTCATTACAAGTTTTCCTTGACAATTTAGTAGTTGTAGGTACCATCTTCATCACAAGTTTTCCACAATAGTCTAGTAGTTGTGCAGGTGCCATGTTCATCATAAGTTTTTCATAAAATTCTACTAGTTGTAGGTGTCATTATCATCAAATTTTTTCCATTATAGTCTAGTAGTTGCAGGTGTCATCTTCATTACATGTTTTCCATGATAGTCTAGTATTTTTAGGTGCCATTTTCATCACAAGTTTTCCATGACAGTCTCAATAATTTTAGGAATTATTAGTGCTTCTCAATATGCCACCACCACATTTGGAGGGCATGGAAATTCATCCATCATTATCTTATTTGGTACACCTAATTTTATATGTTGTGATATTTTCGTCACTTGCACACGTGCATCTGTTTTCATTAGTATTAGTTTCAATAAATAATATTGTTTCCATGAAATATATATTACTTTTAGATTTCTTAGGAGGCTATTGTACAACCATTGAATCCTAATTCAAAAAATTCTTTAGAGTGGCAAGAGAAAGAACAACAATAGACTAGTAGAGATGGATAGAGGTATCAATTTGTTGTAAATAGCATTTTTGTATTAAGCTGGGTTTGATATGAAATTTGATAGTTGGATTGCTTTATATGTTGTTATTCCTCCTATATCTTTTTAGAAGATAATGTTAAGTCGTATTTTAGTGCACCCTCTTTTTTAAGGTATCTATAGAGCCTATCACTGAACTTTAGATTTTTGTTTTCATGTAGCTACTTCAAAAGGAAAAGAAGGTCTACTTGGGAGAAATCCTCAGAACTAGTGACATCAATTGAGTTGAGATATCTGAGATGATATTTTTCTTCTTAATTTATGAAGTAGGGTGATCTATCTAAATTATACCATTACTTTTTATTATGGTCTTCCCCCTCCCCCTCACCCCCCTCTCTCAATCCTATCATTCCTCTATCTATCTAAATATAAAGTTATTATAGATCCAATGGGTGTATCTCCTCAATTAACAAATATTTCTTCTAGAAACTTGTTGGCTCTAATGTGTCAAAAGGTGTCATGAGGGGTCCTAGGGTATTGAAAGGGACATTAGGACCCCTTAAGATCCCATAAGAGCCCATAAAATTTTGTTTCTCAGTATATGTGCATCAATGACCTTCTATAGCTTCTCAAGCTACTAGTAGATGGTGAGTATTCATTATCATCATCATTTGACATATACTTACATGCATATCTTACTTCTTTCCTTCTTTTCTTTTCTCTTTTTAGCTTCTTGGGTCCTTATCTGCAACTTGTGCCATGGGTCCAAGAAGCTCTTCCAACTCTTTCCCATTAACTAGGTGGGCTTTATCTCTTAATCTTGAGTAATTCATTAATATTTTCATTCTTAACATAATTTATAACTAGATTCACCATAGCTAGTTTTCTTCTTGATCATTCTAATATTTTCTCCTCAACTAAGCATTTTGTAATAAATTGATATATAGTCACATTTTTCACTTGGCCAATCCTTTTGGCATGTGATTGAGCCTATAGATCCACAAAAGGGTTAAATTCTAGATTTGGTGGAAGAATAGTATTAGATCCATTAAGTGTGCCCTAAGAGGTCATAAGACCCCTTGGGACACATTGATGACCATAATATGTTGAAAGGAGCCATAAGGGGTCCAATAACTTCTTGAAATATACATTACCTAAATTGTTATGACCTCATATGACCCCTTCAGACATATTAAAACCATCAAGTATTCGTTAAGGGGTTTTATGACCACCTAGGGAACTCTTTATGGATCTAATACTATTCTTCCACCAAATATATATTTCAACCCTTTTGTAGATCTAGAATATCAATCATGAGCTTAAAGGATTGGCCAAGAGAATATTATAATTGTATATCAATTGATTACAAAATTATTTGTTGAGGAGAAAATATTGTAGCAATCAAGAAGAAAATTGTTTATGGATAATTTGGTTATGAATTCTGTTAAGAATGAAACTATTAACAAACTACTTAGGATTAAGAGACAAAGCCCACCTAGTTAATGGGAAATGGTGGAAAGAGCTTCTTGGGAATATACCATAAGTTATAGATAAGGACTTGAAGATATAGGAAGGGGAAAGTGACAAAGTAAAGAAGTAAGTTATGCATGTTAACTTTTGTTAGATGATGATAATGAATAGTCACCATCTAGTAGTAGATAAAGTAGTGATATAAGGTCTTCAGTGCACATGTACTAAAAAATAAGGAATATTGTAATGACATATAATATGTATACACATGATCAATTTTTGTGATAAATTTTTATTTTTTTAATCTAACACTCGGTCATTTTTCACTAAGTGTTTCAATTAATGCCAAAGGGGAATATTGTTGGAAAGTGATTAGTAATTAGATGCATAGATGTTGTAATTGATGGAAACATAATCATATGGTAAGGTCTCTTAACTTAATGATCAATATTGGTTATGAATAATCATAAAAAATTGGATAAGTATAATACATGAAGACAACAAATAGTCAAATTTTTTTGGGTCAATGATCACATGATATTAACTAGTATTCACCATAGTTTTGATATAGTTAGTATAAAGAATAATAATAATATACACTATTGGAAACAATTGATTAATTTTGTATTATCTTTATATCATTTCTATTAGTGTATGCTAAGCTCACTCATGCATTGATGATAGTTTCTTGAGTCTACCAATCATTCCAGAGTTTGCCTAGTTTAGAAGACAGTGTCTACCAAGTTCACTCAAGTGATAAAGAAAAGTTTGAAAAAGTTGAGCATTAACTAAGATCACTTGGTTAATGAAGGAAATGTTGGATGGAACTAGTGTTAGCTAAGCCCACTTAGTTACCAAAATAACTTTGTGAATATGCAAAGTTAACTGAGTTCACCTGGTTAACACAAGAAAATAATTTTGAGTTAGTATCTATTGAGTAGGGTCAACTAGCAAAGGATTTTCTTGTTTTGGCATATTGAGTTCAATTGAATTGTTTGTTGGTTCTAGCCAATTGAGAAGATGAATATTAATTATTCTAAGTTGTATTCAAGCCAACTCAACAATATGTAAGATATAATTATAAGGTCAAGTTAAGGATTGAATGTGTGGAACATAATTGAATATTTGATGATTCTAAGAGGAAGAGAATTAGAAGGATAAGAAGAATATCCTTGTTGAGATGTAAAGATACTTTCGATCAAGAATAATCAAGTATACAAGCTAGAATTAAGATCTATAATAAAATTTTTAGTTGCATAAGAAATTAGGTCATATCATTGTTACTCTATAACCATTGTAGCATTGATCTAAATCTCTTAACAGAGTTGGCTTCATAGCTATTTGTAAATCTTCTAACAAGGTGGCATTTCTATTGAATTTTCTAAAGACCTCTAACAAGGCCACTCCTAATAGGGTGATTAAATCCTCTAATAGGGTCATACCTAATAGTGTGTTTTGTAACCTTTAATAGGGTTGTCTCCTAATAGGGCTCACTTCAGAAGAGTGAAAATCATTAACTAGTTGTGATGGTGATTTTTTTGAAATTGGGTTTCCATATTGAAATCTTCTGTTAGTGCTATTTCTCTTATGTTTTTGCAACTCAGTTAAAGTAATATCAATCATAGCTAATATCTTAAGATTTTAATTTTAAGCGTTTATTGAGCTATTTTAGTGTTTATTGAGTTACAACATTTTTCTTGTGTGTTTATTAAGTTTCAATAGAGTTCAATTTTGATTTATATTGACATCTAGGGGATCTAGGATTTATTTTAGTGGTAACTTATTCAACTCTTCCCTCTCAATTACTCCTCTTATATTTCCAACAATTGGTATTAGAGCTTTTGGTGCTTTTAGAGAAGGTTTTAAGGATTAAAGCTAAAGATCAAAATGTCTTATAGAAGAGAGATTCATAAGTTGAACCAAGACAACTTTGTAGGATGGAAAAGACTTATGAGGTTACATTTGGAAACTATCAATGATTTAGGTTATAAATATCTTGATAGTGAATACAAGACTCCTATTGGAACATTATCAATTGAAGATATTGCTGAAAAGAAAAATCATAATATCATGATGATTGACATAGCTTCTGCTCTTAATTATGTTGAATTTCATGAAGTAAAAAGTTGTACTACAACTTATGATATATGGATCAAACTGAAAGCCATTTATGTAGGAGATGATAATGTAAGAAGAGCTAAAGCCAAAAGTCTCAAAGGACACTTTGATTAGATGAAGATGAGAGAAGATGAAAACATTGCAAAATATGTTGAGAAAATTAAAGCAAGTGTGAGCACAATCAAAGAATCTGGAGGAGACATTGATGACAAAATAATTGTAAGAAAGGTACTCAAAAATCTTCTTCCTATCTATACAATTAGAGTGTTTTCTATTCAAGAAATGATATGTGATCCAAATAGAAAAATAACTTTGGATGCTCTAGTTGGAAGATTGACAACGTCTAAGTTGGATAACTATGATAACTATGCCCCTAGTTGCAAAGGTATTGAGTCTGCATTTGAAGCAAAGCTTTCACTCAAAAAAAGGGTAAGAAATCAAAAGACAATCAATCAAAAAGTGAAGAAGAAGAAGAAAGTTCAAACAATGATCTTGAAGTTGTTGAAGCCCTACTTGCAAGGAAATATTCCAAAGGCAGAGGAAAGTACAAAGGTAAGATTCCTCTAATCTATTTTTCTTGTGAAGAAGTTGGTCACATTGCTATAAGGTGCCCAAATAGAGAAGACAACGATGAAAAGAGAAGTAGTAAGTTCAAAGGAAAGAAGGAATTAAAAAACTACAAGGATTACAAGGACAAAGGTAATAAATCTTATTTTATGGCTAAAGATTCTGATATCAGTAAAGATGAAATGGTATATATTGCTATAAAAGACAAATCTAATGATGGAGATAAAATGGCACATATGTTGGATATAATTGATTAATTATGTATTGTCTTAAATGTTACACAAATTTTATATCATTATTAGTTAGTACATGCTAAGCTCACTTGGGTAGTGAAGACAATTTTCTATGTCTACTGAGTGTTTTTGTATTTGCCTAGATCAGAAGGCAGTGTCTACTGAGCTCACTCAGGTGCCAAAGGAAATTTTATAGAAGATGAGTGTTAACTAAGCTCACTCGGTTAATGAAGGAATGTTGGATGGAACCAATATTAATTGAGCTCATTTAGTTACCAAAGGATCTTCACAAATATATAGTGTTAACCAAGTTCACTTGGTTAACATAGGAAAATCATTTCTAACTTAGTATATGAGCTGAATTGACAATATGAATGATATAAGTTGATGGGGACACAACCCAAGCACAGAATGGACACAACAGGACAAGGGAAATTGTATTAACTGTGAAAATAAGCTAGTACATTCAGTATAGAGAAAATAGACTTCAAAACATGCCCTAAGGGCTTACAATAGCACAAAATTGGAGATAATTTCTCCTTTTGGTACCTCCTCTCAATTTCCACTCCGAACTGCCTTTTACAATGCCAAAAATGTCCTTAAATAGACCCCGGAGGGTTAAGGACTAGGAGTACATTCTAGAAAGTGCTAGTAGGCATCCATCAACCAAGTATAAGGCTCTAGAAGCCGCGTTAGAAGTTGGTGCAAATCTAGAAGAATTCGAAAATGGTAATCAAACTTTTGGGAGTTATAACTTTTGAACCGTAGCTCCGATTGACGAACCGTTTACATTTTTAGAAATCTCTCAAAGTGCTCTATAGCCTTATAGATGAGATTAGCTTGTGCCCCATTTTTTGGCCCTTTTCAAGGTCATTTAATGCCCCTAACCTGACTTTGAAGCATTCTTAAGAGGTCTCCAAAAATTGAAAAACTGCGATAACTTTCAAACCATGGGGCCTTTTGACCTGATTCTTTTTTTGGAATGCTCTTAATTGCAATTACATTCATCTGACCAATTTACACCTCCTAGTTCACCAAAATGATGGCTCAATTACATACTCCTATTTTTTTGGCATTTACACGTATCTCAAGGTGTTCAAATACTCTATCCTAGAACATTGATAGTGGAACTATGAGAGTTGGAACCTTTATTTGACCCAAATGGGTATCTAGAAATGAAAACAAATGAAACAGAAACTAAGTCTAAGTACATTTTTTTTTTTTTGGTGACATAGAATTTCCCTTATACCTCTGGATGCTCCTGCATCATAAGTATAAGGTCAAGTTGAGAATTTGAAGGTGTGTAAGAGTGTGAATGCATGAAAGATTTTGAAGATCTAATGATGCAATAAGGAAGTGAATTAGAAGGCTAAGTAGAATATCCTTGTGGAGCTTAAAAGATATATTTGATTAGGAAGGATCAAATACAAGCCATAATAGAGATCTATAATCAACAATTTAGTTACATTAGAAATCATGTCATCTCATTGTTACTCTCTAACCATTATAGCAATGGTCTAAATCTCTTAATAGAGTTGGCTTAACAACTATTTGTAAAACCTCTAACAAGGTGGCAATTCTATTGAATTGTCCAAAGACCTCTAACAAGGCCACTCCTAATAGGGTAATTAAATCTTTTAATAGGATCACACCTTAAAATATATATTTTAAACTTTAGCAAGGTTGGCTCATAACAAGGCTCACTTTAGAAGAGTGAAAATAGTAACTAGTTACAATTGGTGGTTTTTCCCAAATTGGGTTTAAACATTAAATTCTAGTGTCAAATGTGTTCATGCTATTTTATTTTATATGTTTTCAACTAAGTTAATTAAATGGTAGTCACATAAATATTTTCATGTTAAGTATTTACCAAGTTACAACACTTTATGTGTGTTTGCCGAGCATCAATAGTATTCAATTTTTTAGAGTTTATTTTATACTAACATTGAAGGGATCTAGGATTTATTTTTGTGGTAATTGATTCACCCCTCCCCTATCAGTTACTCCTCTTATATTTTCAACAATTGGTATTAAAGATTTTGGTGCTTTTAGAGAAGGTTTCAAGGACCTAAGCTAAAGATTAGGATGCCTTACAAAAGAGAGATTCCCAAGCTAAACAGAGACAATTTTGCAGCATAGCAAGGACTTATGACATTAAATTTGGCTACCATCAGTGAGTTAGGTTGTAAATATGTTGATACTAAATACAAGACTCCAACTAGAACATTATCAGTTGAAGATATTGCTGAAAAGAAGAATCATAACATCATGATAATTGATATTGTATCTGCTCTTAGTTATGCTAAATTTGATGAAGTAAAAGATTGTCAAACTGCTCATGAAATATGGACCAAACTAAAAGATATTTGTGGAGGAGATGAAAATGTAAGAAGAGATAAGGCTAAAAGTCTTAGAGGTCATTTTGATAAGATGAAATGAGAGAATATGAGAACATTGCAAAATATGTGGGAAGAATCAAATCAAGTGTGAGCACAATCAAAGCATCTGGAGGAGGCATTGAAGAAAAAATAGTTGTAAGCAAGGTACTTAGAAATCTTCTTCCTATTTATGTAATTAGAGTTTCTTCTATTCAAGAGATGAGATGTGATCCAAATAATAAAATATATTTGGATGCTCTAGTTGGAAGATTGACAGCTTTTGAGTTAGATACTTTGATAACTATTTTCCTAGTTCAAAGGTTATTGAGTCTGCATTTGAAGCTAAAAAATCACTCAAGAAAAAGAGTAAGAAATCAAAGTCCAATCAATCAAGAAGTAAAGAAGAAGAAATAAAAGAAATCTCAAATGCGATCTTGAAGTTGTTGAATCCCTACTTGCAATAAAGTATTCCAAAGGCAAAAGAAAGTACAAAGGAAATTTTCCTCTAATCTATTTTTCCTATGAAGAAGTTGGTCACATTGTTGCAAGGTGTCTAAATAAAGAAAACAAAGATGAAAAGAAAAAAAATAAGCACAAAGACAAGAAGGATTTCAAGAACTATAAGAACTACAAGGAAAAAGGTAAGAAATCTTGTTTTATGGCTAAAGATTTTGATAACAGTGAAGATGGAATGGTATATATTGTTGTAAAACATCAATCTAATGATGAAGGAGATAAAATGGCACTTATGTATCATCTTATAAAAAATGATACATGGATTATTGAAAGTGGATATTCACATCATATGACTGGAGATAAGATAAAATTTGAGCACACAGAATATTATGATGGAGGTAGTGTGAGATTTGGAAACAATGAACCTTGTAACATAAAAGGAAAAGGATGTATTTCTTTGACAAAGGAACTTGTATGTGGCAATACTTATTGGGTTGAAGGATCTACTGAGTGTGGCATAGTTGAATAACATTGGATTCAAGGTAGAATTCATGGATGAAAAGGCCAAACTACTAGATGGAAAAGGAAATCTGGTTGGATCTGGCAAGCAAACAAAAGGTAATCTTTTTTATTTTGATCTTAGTGAAAGTTCACATTTTATTGCTCATATAGAAGAAAGATTTTTATGGCACAAAAGAATATGTCATGTAGACTTTTATAATTTGGTTAATATAAACAAACATAAAAGAGTAAGAGGTATTTCTAGTTTGAAGAAACTTGATATGGGTCTATGCAAAAATTGCCAAATTGGTAAGATGGGAAAGACTAGTTTTAAAAGAAAAAACTATCAGTTAGAAGAAATCTTAGAACTTGTGCATATAGACTCATGTGGACCTATTAGAATAGAGAGTTATAGTGGAGAAATTTTTTTCATTCTTTTTGTTGATGACTATTCTAGAATGATGACTGTAATATATATAAAAGAAAAATTAGAAGCTTTTCAAAAGTTAAAGTGGTATCTAGAAAGAGTAGAAAAAGAAACTGGAAAGAGATTGAAATGTTTGAGATTAGAAAGACGTGGTGAATTCATATCCACTAAATTCAATAATTTCTACATTGAAAGAGGGATCAAAACACAAGTATTAGCCCCTGGTACACCTCAATAGAATGGTATAGCTGAAAGAAGAAATAGATTCATCATGGATTGTGCAAGAACATTGATGATAGAAAATAATGTTCCAATCAAATACTAGAAGGAAGCTATTAGCACAATAGTTCATACCTTGAACAGAGTATAGTTGAAGAAAGATTCGAATCAAACTCCTTATCAACTATGATATGGCTACAAACTTAATGTAAGTTACTTGACAATATTTGGTAGCAAATGTTATATCTTGAAAGAATCTAGAAAAGGAAAATTTGATATCAAGGGTGATGAAAGAATATTTTTAGGATACTCCTACAAAAGTAAAGCATACAAATGTTTAAATTTTTTTACTCATAAAATCACAGAAAGTGCACATGTGAGAATTGATGAGTTTGTAGAAAAGAGTGAAGAAAAAAGTAGTAAAGAGCCAAAGGATTACAAAATATTTATTTACTATGAACCTAATACCTTTCAAAATCTATCTAAAATAAAGGAGGCTTCACCCCCTGAGTCCCCAAAATCTCCAATAGTTACCAAGTTGCAGATAGTGCAACCCGAGTCATAATCTGAAGGACCCGAGTTGCAGTCAGAGGCTACTGAGCTAGTTCAAATTGAGTCTGATGGACTTGAGTCACAAATAGTGGGACTTAAGCTAGATAGTGAAGTTAATGATGAAACAATGGAACTCATTCCAAATACAAAGAAATTGTGTTAGTAGGATATGTCAGAATGCATCATGCACCTGATCAGATCACTGGAGACAAATCTGATGGAACAATGACAAGAAACAAATTAAATGGTACATGTTTACTTGTTGAATTTGAATCTAGAAATGTTAAAGATGCTTTGGTTAATGAAAATTGGGTTGAAGCAATGAATGAAGAAATAAAATAGGTAGATAAGAAGAAAAACCTGGACTCTTGTTCCTAGACCTAAGGATAAAAATGTAATTGACACAAAGTAGGTGTTTAGAAACAAGTTGAATGAAGATGGAAAAGTTTTTAGAAACAAAGAAATATTGGTATGTAAAGGCTATTCTCAAGAAGAAGGTGTTAATTATGGTGAAACTTTTCATCCTATTGAAAGATTAGAAGGTGTAAGAACATTACTAGCATATGCAACACATAGAAGATTTAAAGTGTATGAAATGGATGTTAAATTTGCATTCGTGAATGAAATTCTTGATGGGGAAGTTGACAATGAACAACTAGAAGGTTTTGTAGATCCTGCCAAAAGAGACATGGTCTGAAAATTACACAAAGAATTATATGGTCTCAAGCAAGCTCCTAGAGCTTGGTATGAAAGACTTCATAATTACTTGATACAAACTAGCTTTCAAAGAACAAATGATAACAACAGTTTGTGTATAAAAGAAGGACCACACAAGAAGATTTTGTTGGTAGAAATATTTGTTGATGATACATTATTCATAGGAAATGATGATTTATGCAAGGCATTTTCAGAAGAAATGAGTAACGAATTTGAGATGTCTATATTTGGAGAGATAAAATTCTTTGTTGGATTGTAGATTCAATAGAACA
Organism: Cupressus sempervirens; assembly: GCA_028749045.1. Taxonomy (NCBI): domain Eukaryota; kingdom Viridiplantae; phylum Streptophyta; class Pinopsida; order Cupressales; family Cupressaceae; genus Cupressus; species Cupressus sempervirens. Next base: position 272,947,307 of record CM053790.1, read on the forward strand.
AAAATGTTATATACATTACTCAATTCAAATATATCAAGGAGATACCAAAGAAATTTGGAATGGATGATTCAAGACCAGTTGGATCCCCTATGTCTACTAGACATAAGATTTCCAAAAGTGATGTTCAAAAAAATGTAGATTAGATCACATACAGATCAATGATTAGAAAATTGTAGTATGTAGTGCATATAAGGCCTGATATTGCATTAGCAGTTGTTATGGTGGGAAGATTCTTAGAAAACCCTAGAGAAAGTCACGTGATGAAAATCAAGAGAATCATGAGATATCTAAAAGGTACTGAAGACTATGGCTTGTGGTACAAACTTGGAGGCAATTTGGACTCAAATGTATTCACTGATGTTGATTAGGTAGGAAGTATTGATGACAAGAAGAGCACTAGTGGTAGAGCATTATTTCTTGGTAAAAGACTAATATCTTTGACAAACAAGAAACAAAATTGTATCTCTCAGCCCATACTAGAGGCAGAATATGTGGTAGCAATAATTAATTGTTAAAACATTATTTGGTTCAAACAATTGTTGAAAGGAATGAAGATAGAGATCGAAGATCCAATAGTCATATGTTGTGATAACACCAATGCAATCAATATATCAAAGAATCTAGTGATGCATACCAAAATAAAGCACATTGCAATAAAATATCACTTCTTAACAAAATTGGTGTAAGATAAAGAATTCAAATTGGAATATGTGGACACAAAAGAATAGATTGTAGATATATTCACCAAGTCATTACCTAAGGATGCATTTCTTATCTAAGAGGTAAGATAGGGGTCATTCCCCTATCTAAAACTCACTAAATAAAGTTTAGTGCTGCATCAACCAAAACCTATTGAAGATCAATTCGTTGGTGCAACATTAACAAGGGCATATTGCAAATGAATTAGTACTTAAGATACATTGAAATTAACAAAGTTGTTGTCTTTGGAATGTGTTGTCAAAGAGGGAAAAGTTTACTATCATATCTCATAAGAAATTTTAATTATAAAGAAGGAGAATTTTGTTGCAAGAGGGAGAATTGTGCTATCATAGAGATATCAAAGAGGGAGAATGAACTTGGCAAAAGTTGTTGTAGACAGAAGTGTTTTGAGAGAGGGAGAAATTGAAGGCAGAAAGAGTTCATATTGATAGAGATTGTTGTCATAGATGTGAATAAGAATGGAACTTAGGTAAGTTCCTTACTTTATTCTTGTTCCAAAAATTTTATTGTGTTATGACATGTTGTGTTGCCATTAATGCCAAAGATGGATATTTTTGGATACAATTAATTTATTGTGTATTATCTTTGATGTTATACAAATATTATATCATTATCAGTTAGTGCATGCCAAGCTCACTCAAGCAATGAAGATAGTTTTCTGTGTCTACTGAGCATTCTTGTGTTTGCCTAGATCCAAAGGCACTATTTACCGAGTTCACTTTGGTGCCAAAGAAAAGATTATAGAAAATGACTATTAATTGAGCTCATTTGGTTAATGAAGGCATGTTGGATGGAACTAATGTTAACCAGCTCACTTGGTTACCAAAGGATGTTCACAAATATGCAATGTTAACCAAGTTCACTTGGTTAACACATGAAAATCATTTTTGAGTTAGTGTCTACTGAGCAGGGTTGGGTAACGAAGGATTTTCTTTTTTTGGCATATTGAGTTTAATTGATTTATCTATTGGTTTGAGCCCATTGATGTGATGGATATTAATTATTCTAAGTTGTATATGAGCCAACTTGACAATATATATGATATAAGTATAAGGTCAAGTTGAGAATTTGAAAGTGTGTAAGAGTGTGAATGCAAGAAAGATTTTGAAGATCTAATGATGTAGTAAGAAAGAAAATCATAGGATAAGTAAAATATCCTTGTGGAACTAAAAAGATATATTTGATTAGGAAGGATAAAGTGCAAGCTAGAATAGAGATCTGTAATCAGCAATTCAGTTGCATCAAAAATAGGTCATCTTGTTGTTACTCTCTAACCATTATAGCAGTGATCTAAATCTCTTAACAAAGATAGCTAAAGAACTATTTACAAAACCTCTAAAAAGGTGGTAGTTCTATTGAATTGTCTAAAGACCTCTAATAAGGCCACTCCTAATAGGGTGATTAAATCCTTTAATAGGGTCACATATAATAGTGTATTTTGTAACCTTTAATAAGGTTGGCTCCTAATAGGGCTCACTTCAGAAGAGTGAAAATACTAACTAGTTGCAATTGGTGGTTTTTCCCAAATTAGGTTTCTACGTTAAATTCTAGTTTCAAATTTGTTCGTGCTATTTTATTTAATATGTTTGCAACTAAGTTAATGAAATGGTAATCACAAATTATATCTAAAATTTTGCATGTTAAATATTTATTGAGTTACAACATTTTATGTGTGTTTGTTGAGAATCAACTGTATTTAGTTTTTTAGAGTTTATTTTGTATTGACATCTAAGGGATCTAGGATTTTTTTTGTGATAATTGATTCACCTCTCCCCTCTTAGTTACTCCTCTTATATTTCTAATAACTTATCTCTCATATTAGCAAAAATGATACATGAATTATTGATAGTGGCTGCTCACATAATATGTTTGGAGACAAAATAATGTTTGAACACATAGAAAATTATGATGGTGGTAGTGTGAGATTTGGAAATAATGAACCTTGTTGCATAAAGGGAAAATGATGTATCTCATTAACTAATGAACTTAGATATGACAATGCTTATTGGGTTGATAGACTAAAGCATAATCTATTGAGTGTGGCATAGTTGAATAACATTGGATTCAAGGTAGAATTCATGAATGGGAAGGCCAAACTACTGGATGGAAAAGGAAATCTAGTTGGATTGAGTAAATAAACAAAAGGTAATCTATTCTATCTAGATCTCAGTGAAAGTTCATGTTTTATTGCTCAAGTAAACGAAAGTTGGTTATGGCACAAAATATTATGTCATGTAAACTTTGATAACCTGATCAAGATAAGCAAAAATAGAAGAGTAAGAGGTATTACTAGCTTGAGGAAACCTGATATGAGTATATGCAAAAGTTTTCAAATTGGTAAGATGGGAAAAACTAGTTTCAAAAGTAAAAAAATATCATTCTAAAGAAGTCTTAGAGCTTGTATGTACAGACTTATGTGGACCTATTGGAATAGAGAGTTATATTGAAAATACTTTTTTCATTCTTTTTGTTGATAATCATTCTAGAATGATGACTATAATGTATATAATAGAAAAGTCTAAAGCTTTTCAAAAATTTAATTGGTATCTGACAAGATTAGAAAAAGAAACTAGAAAGAAGCTGAAATGTTTGAGATTAGATAAAGGTGGTGAATTCATTTCCAATGAGTTGAATATATTCTACATTGAAAAAGGAATTAAGAGATAGGTATCAACTCTTGGTACACCTTAGTAGAATGGTACAACTAAAAGAAGGAACATATCCATCATAGATTGTGCAAGAATATTGATGATAGAAAAGAATGTTGCAATCAAATACTGGAAGGAAGCAATCAGTACTATACTGCATACCATGAATAGAGTAGAGTTGAAGAAAGAATTAAGTCAAACTCCTTATGAACTATGGTATGGCTACAAACCTAACCTAAATTACTTGTAAGTATTTGGTAGAAAATGTTATATCTTGAAAGAATCTAGGAAAGGTAAATTTGATTTCAAAGGTGATGAAGGCATATTCATAGGATATTTCTATATAATTAAAGCATACAAATGTTTGAATTTGTCTACTTATAAAATTATAGAAATTACACATGTGAGAATTGATGAGTTTGCATAAAAGAGTGAAGAAGAAAGCAATGAAGAACCTAAGGATTATAGAAAATTTGTTTACTATGAACCTAATACTTTGCCAAATCTATCTAGAAGTCAGGAGGCCTCACCTCTTGAGTCCCAAAAATATTCAAAAGTTACTAAGTTGCAATTAGTGTAACTTGAGTCATAAATAAGAGCTAGTGAGCTATTGATAGAACAAATCAAGTCTGATGGACCTGAGTCATAAGTAGTGGGACCCAAGCTTAATAAAGAAGATTATGAAGAAATTTGCGAAAAAAACTCCAAGTCCAAAGTACCTATGTTAGAAAGATATGTTAGAAGGCATCATGCACTTGATTAGATCATTGGAGAAAAGTCAAATAGAACAATGAAAAGAAACAAATTGAAATGTACATGTTTTCTTGTTGAATCTGAACCTAGAAATGTTAAAGATTCCTTGGATAATGAAAGTTGGATTGAAGAAATGAATGAGGAAATAGAGCATATAGAGAAAAAAAAAACTTGGACTCTTGTTCCAAGACCCAAGGATAAAAATGTAATTGTCACAAAGTGGGTATCTAGAAATAAGCTAAATTAAGATGGAGAAGTTTCTAGAAACAAAGAAAGGTTAGTATTTAAAGGTTATTCTAAAAAAGAAGGTATTGATTATGGTTAAACTTTTTCTCTTGTTACAAGATTAGGTGTTAAAACTTTACTAGCATATGCAGCTTACAAAGGATTTAAAGTTTATCAAATAGATGTAAAATTTGCATTCTTGAATGGAATTCTTGATGGGAAGTCTACATAGATAAACTTGAAGGTTTTGTAGATCCTAGCAAAAGAGATATGGTTTAAAAATTACATAAAGCATTATATGGTCTAAATCAAGCTCCTAGAGCTTGGTGTGAAAGACTTCATAACTACTTGATAAATATTGGTTTTGAAAGAAAAAAATGATCATTTTGCGGAAGCCAACGCAGTGTGCAATGTTGTAAAACTGGCTTTTGAAATTGGGGTCACCAATTTATGGCTTGAAGGGGACTCAAATAACATTATAAAGTGCATCAATGGCAATTCATATCCATCTTGGACGATTGCAAATCTTATTGATGAGACTAGAGAGACCCTTGCCAAATTTAATAGAATCCGTGTCACCCATACTTTCTGAGAAGCAAACCTGGTTGCCAATAGGTTTGTGAATATAGGGGTCCATTTTAGTCACAAAGTGAAGAGTACATGAGTAAAGTGGGTGTGCAGTGTGCGGAAATGGTTGGTGAGAGATGTAGAAAGAAGTCGGTGGGGGATTTTGAGAAATGGAGAAGTAGGCCAAAAGTGTGGGAAAAGCTTGAAGAGGGTGGGGTTACTAATTATATCATGAAGCTGTATGGATTCAATTAGGAGGTGACCAAAAGCATGGTGGGGTCTTGGAAGGATGGCAGGGTGAAGGTGAATGGTATCTAGTTTTGAATAATGGAGGAGGTGCTTGCGGCTATCACCGAAATCCCTATCGAGGGTTTTAAATTCTTTAGGGATAAGAAGCTCTCAGCTAATGTGGTTAGGGACTTTGTGGAGAGTGAGAAAGAATTGAAGACGTTGAAAAAGATTGACACCTACTATGTCCCCGACTCCATGAAGAAGTGGTGGAGGTATGTTCTGAAAGCTATTATCGAGTACATTACTTTGGACCCTAGGTTTGATAGAGCCTGAACCCACCACTTTGTCATTTTGAATCATTTTTGGAATAATTCCAAAATTTCCTTTCCTTATTATCTATTAACCTCAATGAGCAAGGTGGTGGATAGCTTCAAAAAGAAACCCATCACAAACTCGACTCTGCATGAGGGGCTGCTGCTGCTTATCCATGAGCACTTCAAAGCTCAGACTATAAGCATCACCCTCCCTCAGATAGAGAATGTGGAGTCTGGTAGTTCTAGTTACTCCTCTGACTCAGATGAAATTTAGAGCCTCAACTCTGAAAAAGGAGGGATCACTTCTTCGAGGAAAGTAGCGACTTACCTTTCTAAAAAATACCCTCCCCCTTAACCCCTTGCAGAAAAAGCCCTAGGGAGCTCAGGCAGAAGCCTCTGGAGAAGGCAGAGGAGGGAGAAAATGATGATGATGAGGAGCTAGAGTCTGAGGAGGTGGTTAAGGAGACACAGGAGGAAATTAAGGAGGAAAGTGGAAGGAAGAAACACAAGACGGAGAGTTTGGAGGAAGTGCATTCTCAATATGAGGAGGTGTCTGTGCTACCCCTTTCTCCTATCCATCTCCATCCTAGGGAGCAAAAAGAGGAGAAAGTTTGGTATGCAGAAGGGGAATTGCAAACTAATGATAGGAGGAAAGCATGGATCAACTTCAATGTCAAGACTTCCAAGATGGGCATCTTTAGGGAGACCATGAATCCCCAAATCCTAGTGGATAATCAAGAAGAACAACGGTTGGAAGAACTCATTGATCTGGTGATTGTGGCTATTTCGGACAAAGCCAGGGAGATAGGGATGAACCTCTTGAATAATGCTCGTAATAGTATGATTGATAATTTTAGATATCAAATAGCTTTTCCACGAGCTCAAGGAGATCAAAGATCAGGTGAAACATATTGAGGCAACGAGGAAAGAGATGGATGCCAACAGGAGGATGGATTTGGCTAGCAAGCTCAGTTTGGTAGTAAAAAGGATACACAACTTGGAAAACTACAATCACAACCTTGCGAATTAGATGTTCTCCTTGTTAAACTCCAGTAACAACAACATCATATCTCTCATGGGCTAGATCAGAGATAGAGAAATGCACGAAGATGAGGATGGAAAAAATAGGGATGAGGCCAGAACGGAGGATGACTCTACAAAGGACAACACCATTCCTGATCAGGACTAGGGGAATGAAAAGGTGCAACAAATGGAAGTAGAGGAGAATCAACTGGCCTTTGAGGCTGCTTAGGTTATGCAAGAACTAGAGCAAAAGAACGAGGAATAACTCTCGCCTGTTCTTTTGTTTATTGTTGTCTTTTGGCTTTTTGTTCTAGCTCTAGGCTGTGGCTTTGCTTGTCTTTTTTTTGTGGTCTTTTCTCAAAGCTCTTTCCTTTGGCTAGGCTTAATTGTTTTTATTAGCCTATGAACTTAAACTTTTTTGGCTGGGCTTTCACACTTATTATTAGCCTTTTTTTGTATTAACTATTAGGTTTCAGGTTCCCTATAAAACCTATTTATCTAATCAAAAATAATTTGTATATCAAAGAAGGACCAAACAAGAAGATTGTGTTGGCATAAATACTTGTGAATGACACTTTATTTATAGGAAATGATGACTTGTGCAAGACATTTTTAGAAGAAATGTGTAAAGAATTTGAGATGTCTATGTTTTGAGAGATAAAATTCTTAGTTGGATTGTGGATCCAATAGAAGAAATATGGTATCTACATTACTCAATCTAAATATACCAAGGACATACTAAAGAAATTTGGAATGGAAGACTCAAGAATAGTTGGAACTCCTATGTCCACTAGACATAATATTTCCAAAAATGATGATTCCAAGGAGGTAGATCAGACCACATGCAGATCAATGATTAGAAAATTGTAGTATGTAGTGCATACAAGGCCTGATATTGCATTAATAGCTAGTATGATGGCAATATCTTCAGAAAATCCAAAACAAAATGACATGATGGAAATCAAAAGAATCATGAGATATCTGAAAGGTATCAAAGACTATAGTTTATGCTACAAAAAATGAGGCAATCTAGATTTGAAAGTATTCACAGATGTTGATTGGGCAGGAAGTGTTGATGATAGAAAGAGCATGAGTGGTGGAGCATTCTTTCTTGATAAAAGACTAGTATCTTGGACAAGGAAGAAAAAAAATTGTATTTCTTAGTCCAAAGCAAAGGCAGAATATGTGGCAACAATAGTCGATTGTTCTAATATTGTTTGGTTCAAATAACTATTGGCAGACATGGAGATAGAGATCAATGATCTAGTGGTTATATATTGTGATAACAAGGGTGCAATTAGTATATCAAAGAATCTAGTGATGCATACCAAAACAAAATACAATGCTATAAAATATCATTTTTTGAGAGAATTGGTACAAGATAAAGAGGTAAGAGTGGAATATGTAGATACAAAATAACAAATTGTAGACACATTCACTAAGCCACTACTTAAGGACATATTTTTGTATCTAAGAGGTAAGCTAGGGGTCATTCCCCTATTTGAAACTCACTAAATGAAGTTTAGTGATGCATCAGCTAGAGAATTTTGAAGATCAATCAGTTGATGCAGTATTGACAAAGGCACATTGCAAATGAATCAGTATATGAGGTACATTAATATTTACCAAACATTGTCTTTGGCATGAGATGTCAAAGAGGGAGAAGTTTGATGTCATATCTCACAATTTTTTTATCAATTCAAGAGATAACAAAGAGGGTGCTATCAAAGGAAAAAGTTTTCTGATAGAGGGTGAAACTAAAGGTAGAGGGAGTTCACACTGATTTGAGTTCTCATGGATGAGAATCATAATGAGACTAAGGCTATGTTCCTTACTTTATTATTTCTCTAAAATTTCATTGCATTATGACATGTTGTGTTGCCATCAATGTTAAAGAGGGAGATTGTTGGAAATAATTGATTAATTATGTATTGTCTTTGATGTTACACAAAATGTCATATCATTGCTAGTTAGTGTATGCCAAGCTCACTTAGGCATTGAAGATAGTTTCCTATGTCTGCCAAGCATTCCAGGGTTTTCCTAGTTTAGAAGATAGTGTCTACCAAGTTCACTTGGGCGACAAAGGAAAGTTTGCAGAAGTTGAGTGTTAACTGAGCTCACTCGATTAATGAAGGAAATGTTGGATGGAACTAGTGTTAATTGAGCTCACTAAGTTATCAAAGGAACTTTGTGAATATTCAGTGTTAACTGAGTTCACTTGGTTAACACAGGAAAATAATTTTGAGTTAGTATCTATTGAGAAGGGTCGCCTAACAAAGGATTTTCTTGTTTAGGCACACTAAGTTCAATTGAATTGTTTGTTGGTTCTATCTTCTTGAGAAGATGCCAATTAATTTTTCTAAGTTGTATTTAGGCTGACTTGATAATGTGTAAGATATAAATATAAGGTCAAGTTGAGGATTGAATGTGTGGAACATAATTGAAGATTTGATGATGCTAAGAGGAAGTGAATTAGAAGGATAAGAAGAATATCCTTGTTTAGATGCAAAGATACATTCACTAAGGAAGGATCAAGTATACAAGCCAAAATTGAGATCTAAAATTAGCAATTTAGTTCTATTAGAAATGAGGTCATATCATTGTTACTCTCTAACGATTGTAGTAGTGATCTAAATCTTTTAATAGAGTTGGCTTAATAGCTATTTGTAAATCCTCTAACAAGGTGGAATTTTTATTGAATTGTCTAAAGACCTCTAACAAGGCCACTCCTAATAGGGTGATTGAATCCTCTAATAAGGTCCTACCTAACAGTGTGTTTTGCAACCTTTAATAGGGTTGGCTCCTAATAGGACTCACTTCAGAAGAGTGAAAATAAATAACTAGTTGCAATTGGTGGTTTTTCCCAAATTGAATTTTCTTTGTTAAAATATTGTGTTCATGATATTTCTCTTATGTGTTTGCAACTAAGTAAAATTAATATCAATCGCATATAATATGTTAAGATTTTTGTGTTAAGCATTTGTCAAGCTATTCAATGTTTATTGAGTTATAGAATTTTTCTTGTGTGTTTATTGAGTTTCAATAGAGTTTAGTTTTGATTTTATATTGACATCTAAGGGATATTGGATTTATTTTAGTGGTAACTAATTCACCCCTCCCCTCTTAGTAGCTCCTCTTATATTTCTAACAATACACATGTTGGCTTTATTTTAGATAATGGATGGCAAGGTATGTGTAGGATCATCATGCACCAAAATCTGGTGATGTGAAAAAAAACCAGTCAAGAAATATCCAAAAGATTTTTTATAGTTCATGTTGAATTTCCCCCCCCCAATTTTAATACCAATGAAAAAAATCATTACCTAGTCTTATTGGGTATCTGATATATTGGGTGTCTAATATATAAAATATAAGATATATCAAATACTTGATAGATCAAGGATTGGCTACCCAAGTGAGGGAAATGATCATGGCCTCTTTATATAGTTCATAATGTATATTATATTATTTTTAATTATATATAGTATATATTATAATATATAGTAATTATAAAGTATAAATTTAATGTATAGTATATATTTAATATACTATATGCAATTTAATTACATAGTATATAGTTCACATGATCACAACCAAAGATAAGGAAAGGGAAGAAAATATGGTGAAGTAGCAACAAAGGTGGTCATTGCATCATCGTAACTTTCAATTTTAATGCATAAAATAGTTTTCAATGGCCATGTTTGAGCTAGATAAAAAGAGTGTGAACTAGAAGTATGAAATATGAAAAAGTGAAGATTTTGCTAGCTTTTCAAAGATTGATAGGTTTTGAAGTGTGCTGATTTAAATGCCATTAATGCCACACTCCTACTAAAGAGGTAGATAAATTCTAAAAGACATAGAGGATTTCATTACCAATTGCATAATTGTTTTAGTTTTCTGAGTGAAATTTGAGTTATAGAGTGATTTTCAGTGATTATCTAGCATATAGTATTCAAAATTGATTGAATTACTTGGATAAATGACTCAAAAAGAAGGTTAATTGATTGCATAGGTCCAAATTGAAGAATTTTCATCACAAACAAAAGGCCTAGTTTATTTGTGGAAGAGTGGATGCACATTTTACCTAGTTCTACCAATGCACATGCTGCAAATGATCATGCTCTCAAAGATCCATATGCATTTTGTAGAGATGCAAAAGTTCTCGATGGGAATAGATATGAATTGTTTTGGTTATTTTACAAGAACAAAACATAGAAATTTCTAGTTTGCAACCCTTGGGTTAGGAATTTGGGCAAAGATAATTATGCTAGAAGTATTTGTGGATGTTGACCTAGTAAAGGTGTTAATCAAATGTTACAATCTATTCAACTAGTCATTCCATCAGAGAGATAAAAGCATTTTCTTGGCCCTAGAGAAGGAGAAATTCATAGAGCATTCAATTTGGGAGGACCAATGTCATTTCCTATTGAAATCAATGACCTACATGAGAATTTTAAGAGTCAAAAGAGCTTTTATATGGGTAGGACAATGACAAGACACATCCTTATGACCATAAAAGAGAAGGGGGAGATTCCAAAGAAGAAGGAAGTGGATAAAATCACACCTCTTGAATTATTTTAGAGGTATTTATAGAATAGTGTCTTTGGTCTTGACAAAGTCCTAGGTTTAGATGGAATAATGAATGCCTTCGGAGGACACTATGTCATGGCATTGAATATTCAAGACCCCAACACCAATGTTGGGTATGATTATGTGACATACATCATTGACAAGATCCATGAGGATATTAGTGCTACATAATAGGGACAATTGGAGAATTTTAGATTCCCTCACTACTCCTTGATCATGTTCAAAAATGCTTATTCCTTTGACCAGAGGTTTTTTGAGTGCAAATAGAAATGTGGAGAAAGGCTACCAGTGCAAATGTGGGCAAGAGTATGGAAAATATTCCAGCCATATTCAAATTTCATTTCCTTTTATAATGATTTTGTGCATCCTATTTTTAAAATGATAGGATCGGTTAATGAAAGAATACCTAGAAGTGTTAGGAAAATTATTAAACCTAAACTATGTTTTGATGCTACAAAATAATTAACACATGATTGGGGAAGTTTTTTTCTATTTGAGGAGTATATTAGTATCAAAATATATGGATGTCCTTAGCCACCTCACATTCTTTGGTATGTAGGAGGTAATTTCTATAGCAAGTCAAATTGTGATATTGCTATCATGATTTAACTATGTGATTTTGAGTTAAACTCATTGACCCATGTTTCATGAGTGGACATTCAACATGAAACATGAATCACTACTCATGAAACATGGATCAATAAGTTTGACTCAAAATCGCACACTTAAATCCTAATACCAATATCACCACCTCACATTCTACCCAAGTATGTCCTAGAGAGACTATGGTTTGTAGAAGTTTTCTGGAAACTAATCTCATTAAATAGAGAATATTTAGGAAAACTTGTCAAGAAAGGAACATTTTTGTGTAGATGCACTAAGGTATGAGACTATGAGATAGGTAAAAATTCTGCTAAGGAGACTGATGGCTATTTGAGAGGCTATAAATTTCCAATTGGACCAGCAAGAACGTATGACCCCCCTACAATGTAGTCAGGCATGCCCTATAGAACATGAGGAGATATAATCTACCTCCTACAAAACCTCTATGGGAGGAAAATGTCATTTCTAACATATTAAATAAGGACATCTATAGAGAAAGAATGATCAAATATAGAGATGTTTTGAGTTTTGAACATGAGATGAAAAATGTAGATCTATCCTTTAAGGGATTCTATCCTGAATAAGACTATTGGTCAAGGTTGGACATGTGTCTGTAGAATTTTTATGAAATATCAATACAAGTGCTTGAAGAAAAAAGGAAGAAATTTGATCCTAACTACTCTAATGAGGACATTGTAGTTGAAGTCAGTGATGATGAGGAAGATCAACCTAAGAGCTCAAATTGGGTAGAGTAGAGGAATATGAAACATAAGATGGTGGAGGTTCCACTAAAGGCTCAGAAAAAGGCATTATAGATCTTACCCAGAGGTAGCTAGTATTTTGATGATGTTACAAGAAGATATATGATAGCCCAAGCCATTGAGGATGAGTAGAAGGCTAGAAAACTGTAGCCACAAGCTCAGATGATTGATGATAGGATCATAGATGAAAATAAACTTACGAGTGATGATAACTTCATCAAGACAAAAGAATTTAAAAGCTTCCTTTTCAAGTTGAAATAGAATGATCTATCTCTACAAATGAAGCCAGGTGACTCTAATGAGGTGGTTGTTGAGTTAGTATAGAAATTGCAAGAATATGATCCTGCCAGTGAAACCCTCACTATAGAAGATGCTAGAGATCTAGTGAGAATAAGTGGTTTGATTGTCTTCCTAGGATGGGATATCAACTCCTCTTTTCTACTAGACCAAATGAGAAGACAAGATAATTCAATCTCCTTTGAAGATACAAATTAGTTGGGAGAGTTGAGAGGGCTAGGATACAACATTGATTCTCAAACAATGGCTATATGGACTCTAGCTCTAAAGCATCAAAAGCCTACCCTTATGAAAATCAAAGAGTCCACTAGGGGGAATGTAATATTTTTGAATGTTCAATATACCTCTAGGAGTCATATATATGGAATGGAAAATTTAGTGGCACTATTGGGTAAGAACAAGATGTATGTCCTTGAAGCATAGTTGGAGTGAGCCTATGAGCGGTACATCAAAACCAAGAGGCACTATGAAGAAGAAATGAAGAAGTATTATGTCTTAGAATAGAAAACTCTCAAGTTTGAAAATGAAATAGTAGCACTAAAAAATACTATCAGATTAGATACAAAGGTTAAAGACCAGGGTATCTAGAAAGAGGGCCAAGCAGATGAGATACAAAGTACATCAGGTCAAGCCATGGGAGTTAATGAGGAAGGCTTCAAGTCTAGAAAGGATGTTTAAATTAGAACCATAAAGAACTTGATCGATCACAAGGTAAATTCATTGAAGTTGGTCTCCTAGAATGTACATAGTAACTATCTTGTGTTGCAAGAAGAAAAATATAGGTCTTTAGACACAGTTGCTCTATTATCTCCTCTTTTTACCACATGGGATCCTTACACTCCATTTTTTGATAGTCTTCTACCTATGCTAGCACAAATTTTTTTTTTCCCCAAAGGTAATGATTATAAATACTAGAAAGATGATAAACAAAGTAAGAGATTTGAATGGATATTTTGTCAAAAAAATACAATTGATCCATAATTAAATGAAAGAATATGCCACAAGAGCACCCAATTTTGTGCTTATAATTTTTGATAGTGATGGAAGAATTAAGGACTAGGTGGAGTGACCATCCTCTTTTGATAGTATTTTAAATCATCATAGATTTGTAGCATATTGTAATGATGAGGTAGCTATAGTAGTAGTTAATGATTTAATTGACATGCTCTATAAGTTAGAAATATAGATGTCAAAGATAACTGTAGAGGCAATAATTGATTCCAAATGGAACAAATGTCTCAAGGAGTTAAATATAGTTAGGGATGCCACCTAGCTTGATGTGGACACAAACATAGCCATTTGGGAAGTCATTGTAGATATTAAAGCTTCACCATCTGATGACAACAATTATGATGACATAAAGATATAGTTAAAGGGTAGAAAAGACAAAAGGAAAAGAAAATGAAAGGAAAACAATAGGAAGTTGAAGACTAACAAAAAAATGCTCAAGATACCTGCAAAAAGTGCCACCTGCCAATTTTTTAACTGCATTCCATTTTGTGTTCCAAGTACAAAGAATGTTTGTAAAGAAACAATATAAAATATCTTTGTATTTGTTTTTCCAATGATTTTTTGACACATATCCTCCTATCTAAATCTTGTTGCAATCCTTCCTATAAAAATATTTCCAAGATGTGGAGTGAGGGCCTAAAGTCTATATATTTTTAGTGTTAATGCTATGTTGCAGTTGGTCTAGTAGTTTTTGCATCAATTTTATATGATAATTCATTTTTCCCAATCTAGGAATACAAATGAATCTTGAATGATAGCTTTGTCATATCTTGAGATATTCTTGAATTTATACTGATAATGTATTATTTTCAAGGAAGATTTATACAAAAGAAGATTTTGTGAAATCCACGTCTCTAAATTTTTTCTCCATTTCCACGTGTCTATAATTTTGGGATTGAAATGAACAAGGTTCTTTCATTTTAATGCAACTTGGATGTATTGTATATCTTTTCATTGATTTCTTTTAATTCAAAGAATTAAGTAAATTATTTCATTGAATTGATAGGGTTTCTAGGTATATGGGAGAGATATCATAAGAATAAAATTTAGGGTTAATTGTTGATAAATTTAATCGTAAGGAAATTAAATAGGTCAAATTTTGCTAGGTAGACTCTTTATAGAAATGGATAAGGCACTAATCATTAGTTCATATGAAAATTGAAAAGTTCATGTGCTTGCACAAATCACATTTAAAATTAAATCAATATTTACTTTTCTGTAATGAAGAATCAAATCACCAATCATTGCTTGCTTGTGATAGTTCCCCTCTGAATTATAGTTAGCTATTGTAATCAAGGAATCATTGTGAAATTTAAGAAGAATTATTGACCACTTTATGCTATATGGGATAGATTAGAAAAGAGAAGAAGAGTGTGAATGAAAGTAGTTTTGAAGGAGAAATCAAAATACTTAGTCATTTCCATCTGTAACGTGCACTTGCCTTGGCCCTATAGAGCCTAAATTGTAGAGAATCTTGTGATTCTATTGAAGTTGGTCTAGATCTAAGGAAAATTCTACTGAATATGGGATCTAGCTAGTCCTCAAGCTTGTTTTTGTCTTTTGCATCCTAATAGTTTTAAAAAACCAACTATATATATATATATATATATATATACACACATATATAAATATATATATATATCAAAATAAAATATATATTTAATTATATTAATCATCATCTAAATCATTAGATGCAAAATGTAAAAACCTTCTTCCTACCTCCTTCCATCTACACCAACATGATTTCTTAGTATTCATGACCATATTTATTCAAGGATCAACCATTGGAGTGGGAAAGTGGTAATCTTTCCTTTTCCATTCCCATTTATACACAACAAAACCCTGAATCTCTTCCACATACTTTTCTCACCAGTATGTGCATAAGGAAGCAACAAAGTGTTGGAAATAGATATGGAGTAACTGAGAGGGGAGGGGTGAATTAGTTACCACAAAAATAAATCCACAGATCCTAAGGTGTCTTTAAAATATAATTGTTGCTGATACTTGGTAACCACACAAATGAATGCTAAAACTTGATAGATGTTCTGTTAACTTATTGAGCATTTAAAGTGGTTAACATGCATGCATAAAGAAATAACATGAACACAAGAGACACCAAATTTAACGTGGAAAACCAATTTGGGAAAAACCACCAAGTAACTAGTTACCAATTTTCACTCTTCTGAAGTGAGCCCTATTAGGAGCCAACCCTGTTAAAGGTTACAAAACACACTGTTAGGTGTGACCCTGTTAGAGGATTTAATCACCCTATTAGAAGTGGCCTTGTCAGAGGTCTTTAAAATAATTCAACTAAACTGTCACCTTGTTAGAGGATTTACAAAATGGATATCAAACCAAATCTGTTAAGAGGTTTTGAATCAGTGTTACAATGATTAGAAAGCAACAATGAAGTGATCTAAAATATATGCAACTTATCTTTTCAAATACAGATCTTTGTTCTTCTTCACTAGATCCTCACTGATCAAATACAACTTTGCATCTCCATAAGAATATCTAATCCTTCTTTAACATTCGCTCATATATTCAATATTCACTCATTCCATATCCATACATTCGCACTCTTATTCATCCACACTCTTACTTCTTATGAATTCACATCTTGACCTTTCATATATACCTTACAGATTGTCAAGTGGGCTCAATTACAAGTTACAACAACTAAAAAACATTAAATCAATAGGCTGTACAAAATAATTTAAACTTAATTCTTTAGAACAATAAAATTCTTTTCTGCCCGACCCAGCTCGATGACCACTACTCTAGAATGGTTTCCCTTGTGTTAACCAAGTGAAGCTTGGTAAACACTGCAAACCTTGCAACTTCCTTTAGAGATCGAGTTAACTCAGTAAACACTGACCTTCCTTCACTTATCGAGTGAGCTCAATAAAAGTTAACCTTTCTTCACTTACCAAGTGAGCTCAGTAAAAGCTAACCTTCCTTCGCTTACCAAATGAGCTCGATAAAAGTTAACTTTCTCTTTGATGACTGAGTGAACTCAGTAGACATTGAACTTGGTAAACATTGAATTTTCTTTTGTTAACCTTGGGAGCTCCATTAACATTAACTTTCTGCTACAAGATCCTTTGATGCTCGAGTGAGCTCAGTAAGGGCTAACTTATAGTGTAATGTTCAGGAACATTTGGTAGACACTGTAAACTACTTTGCTAACTGTCTGAGCTCGGTAGACTCTGTCTAATGGCTGATATGACATTTGTGTAACATCAAAGACAATACACAATTAACAATTGTATCCAACAATCTCCCTCTTTTGCATTAATGGCAACACAACATGTCATAGTAGAAATGAAATTTGAAAACAAGTCTTTCTGTTATATGGCAACACAACATGTCAACATAATAATTCTCCCTCTAAGATAGAAAACTCTCCCTCTGTGAAGGAATTACATAGCAAACTCTTTATATTTTGAACAAATTTCAGAGAGATATGATAGTAAAACTCTCCCTCTTTGACAACACATGCCAAAGACAACTCAACTCAAATGAATTATAGTGTACCTTTAGTATTGATTCATATGCAATATTTCCTGGTTATGCTACTTCAACTAATAGATCTTCAATCTGGTATGAGTTGATGCATCACTAAAACTTCATTTTAGTGAACTTTAGATAGGGGAGTGACCCCTAACTTACCTCTTAGATATAAGAATGCAGCCTTAGGTAATGGTTTTGTGAATATGTCAGCAATTTTTTCCTTTGTATGAACATATTCCAATCTAATCTCCTTATTTTGCACCAATTCGCTAACAAAATGATATTTTATTACAATGTGCTTGGTTTTGGAATGCATCACTGGATTCTTAGATATGTTGATTGCACTTGTATTATCATAGAACATAACAACTGGTTCTTTGATTTCCATCTTCATGCCTTCCAACAACTGTTTAAACCAAACAATATTAGAACAGTTTACTACTGCAGCAACATACTCTGCCTCTGCTGTAGATTGAGATGTACAATTTTTCTTTTTGCTTGTCCAAGAAACCAACCTCTTTCCAAAAAAGAATGCACCTCCACTTGTACTTTTTCTGTCATCAAGGTTTCCTTCCCAATCAACATCAGTAAACACTTTCAAATCCAAATTTCCTCCAAACTTATACCATAAACCATACTCTTCAGTTCCTTTCAAATATCTTATTATTCTTTTGATTGCCATCATGTGATTTTTTCTTGATTTTGCTGAAAATCTTGCTACAATACCAACTGCAAGGGCAATATCTAGCCTAGTATGAACTACATACTACAACTTTCCAATCATAGATCTATACAATGTTTGATCTATTTCTTTTGATTCATCTTCCTTGGTAAGTTTTAATCCGGTACACATAGGAGTCCCAACTGATTTACAATCTTCCATTCCTAACTTTTTCAATATCTCCTTGATGTATTTTGATTGAGTAATGTAGATACCATTTTTATTCTATTGAATTTGAAGACCAACAAAGAATTTGATCTAACCAAACATAGACATTTCAAATTCCTTGTTCATTTTTTCTAAGAATTCTTTGCACAGATCATCATTCCCTGTGAAAATAGTATCATCTAAAAATATTTTTGCTAAGACAATCTTATTATCTGGTCCTTCCTTAATATACAAGCTACTGTTATCATTAGTTCTTTGAAAATCAATCTAAATAAGATAGTTGTGCAATCTTTCATACCATGCTCTAGGGGCTTATTTCAGACCTTACAATGCCTTGTATAATTTTCAAACCATGTTCTTCTTATCTAGATCAACAAAACCTTCAGGTTGTTCAATGTAAACATCTTCATCTAGTATACCATTGAGGAATGCTGACTTGACAACCATCTGATAAACTTTGAATCCTTTGTGAGTAGCATATGCTAGTAAGGTTCTGACTCCTTCCAATATTGCAACAAGAGCAAAAGTTTCTCCATAGTCTATTCCTTCTTCTTGAGCATATCCTTTGCATACTAGTCTAGCTTTGTTTCTTGATACCTTACCATCTTCATCCAACTTGTTTCTAAATACCCACTTGGTTCCAATTACATTTTTATATTTAGGCCTGGGTACAAGAGTCCATGTCTTGTTTTTCTCTATTTTCTCTATCTCTTCATTCATAGCCTCAATCCAACTATCATTTTTCAATGCATCTTTGACATTTCTAGGTTCAAAATCAGCAAGTAAACAAGTACCTTTCAATTTATTTCTTGTCATGGTTCTTTTAGATTTATCTCCAATGATCTGATCTGCTGAGTGATGTCTCCTGACATACTTAGTTAATACAGGTTCCTTGCCTTTTGAATGGATTTCATTATTATCTTCTTGCATTACAACTTCAGGTTCTGTCTGTTCTGGCTTGGTAGATACTTGCTCGGTAGACACTTGCTCAGTAGACATTGAATTTAACTTGGTTTGCTGTGGCTCGGTTTGAACTTCCTGTAACTCGATTACAGATGACTTGGGAGTAGAAGTTTCCTGATTCTCTAATGTAACTGGTACTATCATAGGTTCACTGAAGATAAGCCTTTTATAATCTTCTGGTTCCCTTTTGCTTTCTTCTTCAGTCCTTTCTGCAAACTCATCAACTTTCACATGTGCACTTTCTATGACTTTGTGAGTAGACAAGTTCAAACATCTATATGCCTTACTTTTGCATGAGTATCCAAAGAATATACCTTCATCACCTTTCACATCAAATTTTCCTTTTCTAGATTATTTCAAAATGTAACATTTACTTCCAAATACTTTAAGGTAACTTATATTAAGTTTATAGCCATACCATAACTCATAGGGGGTTTTGAATGAGTCTTTCTTCAGTTGTACTCGGTTCAAGGTATAAACTGTAGTGCTGATAGCGTCCTTCTAGTATTTGATAGCAATGCTCTTTTCAATCATTAAAGTTCTTGCACAATCCATGATGGATCTGTTTCTTCTTTCAGCTATTCCATTTTGCTGGGGTGTTCTAGGGGCTGATATCTGTCTTTTGATTCCTCTTTCAATGAAAAAGTTATTAAAATCATGTGGAATGAATTCTCCACCTCTGTCTAACCTCAAGCATTTTAATCTTTTCCCTGTTTCCTTTTCTACTCTGGCCAAATACCATCTAAACTTTTCAAATGCTTCTGATTTTTTTCTTAGATACATGACTATCATCATTCTTGAGTAATCATCAACAAAAAGAATGAAGAATTTTTCTCTAGTATAGCTTTCAATTCCAATTGGTCCACATAAATCAGTATGCACAATTTCTAATATATCTTCAGATTGATAGTTTTTACTTTTAAAACTAGTCTTTCTCATCTTTCCAATCTGACAATTTTTGCATAGACCGACCTCAGGTTTTTTTATGTTAGGAATGCCTCCTACTTTCTTCAATTTGCTTATTTTTACCAAATTATCAAAATTTACATGACACAACCTTTTATGCCATAACCAACTTTCTTCTACTTGAGCAATGAAACATGAACATTCACCTAGTTCAAGATAGAGCAAGTTACCTTTGGTTTGAGTACCTGATCCAATCAGCTTTCCTTGGCCATCCAACAGTCTTGCTTTACCATGCATGAATTCTACTTTGAATCCATTATTGAGTAGTTGTGCCACACTTAACAAATTATGCTTTAGTCCTTCTACCCAATAGACATTATCACATATAAGTTCCTGGGTTAGAGAGATTCTTCCTCTTCCTTTTATACAACAAGGTTCATTGTTACCAAATCTTACACTGCCACCATCGTAGTCTTCAAAATATTCAAACTTAGTGTTGTCTCTAGTCATGTGATGAGAACAACCACTATGTATGATCCATGTATCATTTTTGCTCATATGAGAAATGAGTGCCATTTCCTCATCATTATCAGATTCATCTTTCACAGCAATGTAGACAATTTCATCTTCTTCTTCATCATTTGAATCATTAGAATCTTTAGGCATAAAACATGTTTTCTTACCTTTATCCTTGAATGATTTGAAATATTTCTTGCCATTCCATTTGTGATCTTTATTTTGCTTGTTTGGACACCTAGCAGCAATATGACCAACTTCTTCACATGAAAAATAGATTAGGGGTACTTTACCTTTGTATTTTCCTCTGCCTCTAGAATATTTCCTTGCTAGAAGGGCTTCAATTACTTCAAGATCACTATCTGAACTTTGGTCTGATTCATCTTCACTTTCTAACTGAGATTCCTTTTTCTTTTTTCCTTTCTCCTTGAGTGAAAGTTTGGCTTCAAATGCTGATTCAATGTTCTTGGAAGCTGGAACATAGTTATCAAAGTTGTCTAGTTCAAATGCAGCCAATCTTCCAACTATAGCCTCTAGGTTTATCTTGTGATTTGCTTCACATCTTCTTTCTTGAATTTCAGAAACTCTAATTGCATAAATGGGAAGTAGAGTTCTGAGAACTTTACTTATAACTGTCTCTTCACTGATATCTCCTCCAGAAGCTTTGATTGCACTGACACATGCTTTAACTCTTTCAACATATTTTGCAATGTTTTCATCCTCTCTCATCCTCATTTGATCAAATTGTCCTCTCAGACTTTCTGCTTTGGCTCTTCTAACATTATCATATCCTCCATAGATCTCTTTAAGATTTTCCCACATTTCAAAGGCAGATTTGTAATCCTTGATATCATCAAATTCTTCATAACTCAGAGTAGATGCTATATCTATCATCATAATATTGTGAGTCTTCTTTTCAGCAATATCATTAATAGATAGTGTACCAACTGGTTCTGCATATTTTTCATCAAGGTATTTTAGTCTTGTGTCTCCAACAGAAGCTAGATGAAGTCTCATCAACCCTTGCCATGCTGAGAAGTTATTCTGGTTAAGCCTTGGAATTTCCCTCTTGTAAGACATTCTGATCTTTAGCTTAGATCCTTGAAATCTTTCCTGCAAGCACCAAAAGCTCTGATACCAATTGTTGGAAATAGAGATGGAGTAACTGAGAGGGGAGGGTTGAATCAGTTACCACAAAAATAAATCCAAAGATCCTAAGATGTCTTTAAAATATAATTGCTGCTAATACTTGGTAACCACACAAATGAATGCTAAAACTTGATAGATGTTCTGTTAACTTTTTGAGCATTTAAAGTGGTTAACATGCATGCATAAAGAAATAACATGAACACAAGAGATACCAGATTTAACGTGGAAACCCAATTTGGGAAAAACCACCAAGTAACTAGTTACCAATTTTCACTCTTTTGAAGTGAGCCCTGTTAGGAGCCAACCTTGTTAAATGTTACAAAACACACTATTAGGTGTGACCCTGTTAGAGGATTTAATCACCCTATTAGAAGTGGCCTTGTCAGAGGTCTTTAAAACAATTCAACTAAATTGTCACCTTGTTAGAGGATTTACAAAATGGCTATCAAACCAACTCTGTTAAGAGGTTTTGAATCAGTGTTACAATGATTAGAAAGCAATAATGAAGTGATCTAAAATATATGCAACTTATCTTTGCTAAATATAGATCTCTGTTCTGCTTCACTAGATCCTTACTGATCAAATACAACTTTACATCTCTATAAGCATATCTAATCCTTCTTCAACATTCACTCATATATTCAATATTCGCTCATTCCATATCAATACATTTGCACTCTTATTCATCCACACTCTTACTTCTTATGAATTCACATCTTGACCTTTCATATATACCTTACAGATTGTCAAGTCGTCTCAATTATAAGTTACAACAACTAAAAAACATTAAATCAGTTGGCTGCACAAAATAATTTAAACTTAATTCTTTAGAACAATAAAATTCTTCGCTGCCTGACCTAGCTCGATGACCACTGCTCCAGAATGGTTTCCCCAGTGTTAACCAAGTGAAGCTTAGTAAACACTGCAAACCTTGCAACTTCCTTCGAAGACCGAGTTAACTCGGTAAACACTGACCTTCCTTCGCTTACCGAGTGAGCTTGGTAAAAGCTAACCTTTCTTCACTTATCGAGTGAGCTCGGTAAATGCTAACCTTCCTTCACTTACTGACTGAGCTCAGTAAAAGCTAAGTTTCTCTTCGATGACTGAGTGAACTCGGTAGACATTGAACTTGGTAAACATTGACTTTTCCTTTATTAACCTTGGGAGCTCGGTTAACATTAACTTTCTGCTACAAGATCCTTAGATGCCCGAGTGAGTTTGGTAAGGGCTAACTTACTATGTAATGTTCAGGAATGTTCAGTAGACACTGTAAATTACTTTGCTGACTATGTGAGCTTGGTAGAATCTGTCTAATGGCTGATATGACATTTGTGTAACATCAAAGACAATACACAATTAACAATTGTATCCAACACAAAGACCTCAAGATAATTTCCCTTGTGTTAGCTTTTCTTTTCCTACACCAAGTAAAATTTAAAGCACCTATTTTTTTTCCTATACTTGTTTTAGCATTGACTATGTGAATTAGTGGCACCTTTTAGTACTCAATTTCTCAGATGACTGAAGAGCATTTTCACTAGGTTGAACCTAATTCACATCTTGTCTAGGACCTTTCAAGATTGCTAGGCATCTCTCACATTGAAGAAATCTATAAAATTGTATCAAATGTTTAAACGAGGTTCCCATACTTCCTTCATAGCTCTTGGAACAACCAAATCAATCACATTGATCTAACCCATGTTATTTTATTTCTCCCACAATTTTAAATATAAAGTGACTAATACTATCATTCAATTATAAACACCCTGATGAACATTACAAAGCCAAGTTTACTAGTAAACTTTTTCATATGATAGAAATGTCTCCCAAACACACCATATCATTGAAAGCATGAGATTATAGTGTGTGGGGAGATGGTGGTACCAAATTGGAACCACAAGCATGCCCTAGTTCTGAGTTGTGGGTCTAGCCTACTCAACACAAACTAGTTTGCCTCCCATTACCCAACCATTAAAAAAAAAAAAAAAAAAACAAACACCATTCTTTGTTGTATATCAACTAGGGCATTATTAGCATGTTTGAGGTCATTAGATATCATTATTTGTTATTTATCAAAAGGGGTCATAGGGTTTCTAGGGATGTATTTTGTCATAGAATGGGTCAAGAAGGAGGAGGAAGAGGTGGTGCAATGGGTATTAGACACACATTATAGATGTTATATATAATGGGTAATGATATGAATTCTATTATAATAGGGACCCTATGACCTCTTTTGATCTAGTAGAGAAAATTTAATATTTCCTTAGGGGGACACCTAAGGACCTTTGTTATCATGTAATTGGTCAAAAGAGGTCATAGGATACCCTATGACCCTTTTGACCCACTCAAAAAAATATAATATGTCCTTAGGGGTCCTCATGGAATGGGTCAAAAGGGGTCATAGGATACCCTATGATCCCTTTCAACCCATTAGAATATATTTAATATGTCCCTAGGGGTCCTAAGACCCCTAGGGACATATGTTGTGATTAAATTGGTCAAATTGGTCAAAAGTGGTCATAGGACACCCTATGATCCTTTTCAACCCATTAAAAAAAATATAGTATGTCCCTCGGGGTCCTAGGACCCATGGAGACATATGTTGTCATGAAATGGATTAAAAGGGGTTGTAGGATACCTTATGACTCATTTTGACCCATTTGGAGAAAAAAATATCCCTAAGGGTCTTAAGACTCCTTAAGGTTGCATGTTGTCATGAAATGGGTCGAAAGGGATCATAAGGTATCCATTAGAACAAATTTAATATGTCCCTAGGGGTCTTAAAACTCCCAAGGATGTATGATGTCATGAAATTGATTGAAAGGGGTCCTAGGATACCTTGCAACCACTTTCAACCCATTCAAATAAATATAATATGTCTGTAGGGGTCCTAGGACCCCTACATAAATATGTTTTCATGGAATGGGTCAAAAGGGATCATAAGATATCCTACGACCCCTTTCAAGCAATTAGAAAAAATGTAATATGTGCCTAGGGGTCTTAGGACCCCTAAGGATGCATGTTGACACAAAATGGGCAAAAATTAGTCATAGGATACTCTATGACTCCTTTCAGTCCATTATAATAAATGTAATATCTCCCTAGGGGTCTTAGAACCCCTAGGGACATATGTTATCATGAAATGGATGGAAAGGGGTCATAGGATAACTTGTGACACTATGACCCCTTTTGACTAATCATAACTAATACAATATGTTCCTAGGAGTCTTAGGAACCCTAGGGACTTATGTTATCTTGGAATGGGTCAAAAGAGGTCACCTAATACCCTATGACCCCTTCTGACCCATTTGAACAAATGTAATATGTTCCTAGGGGTCTTAGGACCCCTATGCACATATGTTTTCATGATATGGGTTGGAAGGGGTCATAGGATACCCTATGACTCCTTTTGTTCCATTAGGACAAATTTAATATATCTCTAGGGGCTTAGGATGCCTAAAGATGTATATTAATCTTTGTTAGTCTTTTCTATCCTCTGTCACTTGTCCTTCTCTCTCTCTCTCTCTCTCTCTCTCTCTCTCTCTCTCTCTCTCTCTCTCTCTCTCTCTCTCTCTCTCTCTCTCTCTCTCACTCACTCTCTCAACCTTCTTTTACAAGATTTTTCTACTACTTTGTCTTTCACCTTTGCTCTCTATCTTTCATTCTCATGATGGATCATAGAGTGTGATTTGAAAAATTCATGCAAATATAATGACACAATTGAATCCAGAAACATTACTGATTATTATGGATTGTAAAAATATTCTTTCTCTTTCTTAAGATGCATATTGATAAGAAATTGGTCAAAAAGGGTCATGTGATATCCTATGATCCATGTGACCTATTCAAATAAATATAATATGTCCATAGGCATCCTAGGACCCCTAGGGATATATGTTATCATAGAATGGATTGCAATGGGTCATAGAATACCTTATGACCCCTTTTTACCATTAAAACAAATTTAATATGTCCCTAGAGGACTTAGGACCCCTAAGGATGTATTTTGTCGTGCAATGGATTGAAAGGGATCATAGGATACCCTATGACCCCTAGGGACATATGTTGTCATGAAGTTGGTCAAAAGGGGTAATAAGATATCCTATGACCCCTTTTGACCCATTAGAAAAAATACAATATGTTCCTAGGGGTCCTATGATCCCTATGGACATATATTATTATGGAATGGGTCAAAAGGGGTCATAGGACCTTTTCGACCCATTAGAACAAATTTAATATGTCCTTAAGGGTCTTAGGACCCATAAGGATGTATGTTGTCAGGAAATTGGCCAAAAGGGATGATAGGATAGCCTATGACCCCTTTCAATCCATTCAAACAAATATAATATGTCTTAGGGGTCCTCAAACCCCTAGGGATGTATTTTATCATGGAATGTGTTGAAAGGGCTCATAGGATAACCTATGAACCATTTTGACCCATTATGTCCCTAGGGCTCCTATAACCCCTAGGGATATATAATCTTATGGAATGGGTTAAAAGGGGTTATAAGATTCCTTATGATCCCTTTTGATCCATTGGAATAAATATTATATATCCTTAGGTGTTCTAGGACCCCTAAGGGCACATGTTGTCATAGAATGGTCGAGAGGGGCCATAGGATATCCTATGACTCTTTTTGAACCCTTAGAAAAAATATAATATGGAATATATTTTGTCTTAAAATAGGTTGAAAGGGGTTATAGGATAACCTATCACCCATTTTGACCCATTAGAATAAATATAATATGTCCCTAGGGTTCCTAGGAACCCTAGGAACATACGTTTTTATGAAATTGGTAGAAAGGGGTCATAGGGTATTCAACCCATTAGAACAAATCTTATATGTCCCTATGGGTCTTAGGACCTCTAGAGACATATGTTTTCATGAAATGGGTTGAAAGGGGTCATAGGATACCTTATGACCCCTTTCAACTATATAATAAAAACATATTATATATATTGATAAGAAAGAGGTTGAAGGCATATATTAAATTAAAAAGGTAAGTACAACCCAACTTGAGTGGCACTGAGAGAACAAAGTTGGTGATATACCTTCAATATTGCCTAAAGATGTATGCTAGTCTTTGTTAGTCTTCTCTATCCTCTGCCACTTGCTTTTCTCCCTCTCTCTCTCTCTCTCTCTCTCATCCCTCTCAACCCTCTTTTATAGGATTTTTCTACTACTTTGTCTTTCACTTTTTCTCTCTATCTTTCATGCTCATGAGGGATCATAGAGTGTGATCTAAAAAAATGATGCAAATATAATGACACAATTGAATCTAGAAACACTACTAATTATCTATGGATTGTGGAAATTTTCTCTCTTTCTTAAGATGTATGTTGTCAAGAAATTGGTCAAAAAGCATCATGTGATACCCTATGATCCATTTGACCCATTCAAATAAATATAAATTGTCCATAGGTGTCGTAGGACCCCTAGGGATATATGTTGTCATGGAATGGATTGAAAGGGGTCATAGGATACCTTATGACCCCTTTCACCCATTAGAACAAACTTAATATATCCCTATGGGTCTTAGGACCCCTAAGGATGTTTATTATAATGCAATGGGTTGAAAGGGGTCATAGGATACCCTTTGACCCCTAGGGACACATGTTGTCATGAAGTGATTCAAAAGGGGTAATAAAATACCCTATGACCCCTTTCAACCCATTAGAACAAATGCAATATGTCCCTAGGGATCCTATGGTCCCTATGGACATATATTATTATGGAATGGGTCAAAGGGGTCTTAGGATACCCTATGACCCTTTTTGACCCATTAGAATAAATTTAATATGTTTCTAGGTGTCTTAGGACCCCTAAGGATGTATGTTGTCATAAAATTGGTCAAAAGGGGTCATACGATATCCAATGACCCCTTTCAATTCATTCAAACAAATATAATATGTCTTAGGGGTCCTCAGACCCCTAGGGACATATATTATCATGGAATGGGTTGAAAGGGCTCATAGAATACCCTATGAATCATTTGACCCATTATGTCCCTAGAGATCCTAGGACCCCTAGGGACATATAATCTCATGGAATGGGTTGAAAAGGGTCATAAGATACCTTATGATCCCTTTTGACTCATTAGAACAAATATTATATGTCCTTAGGGGTTCTAGGACCCCTAAGGGCACATGTTATCATAGAATGGATCAAGAGGGGTCATAGGCTCTTTATGACCCCTTAGAAAAAATATAATATGGAATATATTGTCTTAAAATGGGTTGAAAGGGGTTATAGGATAACCTTGGACCCATTTTGACCCATTAGAATAAATATATGATGTCCCTAGGGATCCTAAGAACCCTAGGAACTTATGTTGTTATGAAATTGGTACAATCTTTTTAACCCATTAGAGCAAATTTAATATGTCCCTAGGGGTCTTAGGACCCCTAGAGACATATGTTTTCATGAAATGGGTTGAAAGGGGTCATAGGATACCTTATGATCCCTTTCAACTATATAATAAACACACACACACACACACACACACACACACACACACACACACACACGCACACACACACACACACACACACACACACACACACACACACACACACAGATAAGAAAGAGGTTGAATCCATATATTAAATTGAAAAGGTAAGTACAACCCAACTTGAGTGGCACTGAGAGAACAAGGTTGGTGATAGTCCTTCAGTATTGCCTAGTATCAATCCATAGCTAATGGAAAAAAGTAAAACTTAGATCCAAATACATAGGAGAAGATTCCTTCAAACTCTTCTATGTGAGTAGCCATTCTTTTTGAAAAACCTTAAAGGACACATATATCACCATCTAGAAAGACAACTCTATACTACTAGCTAGGGTTTAGAGAAACTACAAAAACCAAATCTTAGTCATTGAAATATTCTCAATTATGCATGTCTTTTTAAAATGAAAGGAAAAATTATTTAGAGATTGAATTAAACACAACCATCTAAATAGTCTTAGAACATTAAAACTAAACAAATTATTCATTAGAGGCAAGGATCCAAGATACATTACAATTTAGAGATGGAAAATCAGATTTATCAATTGTCACATGTGATAAAGATGCTGGCTCCTCCACCTCTGAGACCTCTTATTCTACTAATGGCAAGAATTCTAAACACTCCATGCTTACCTTAGTTTTGTTTTCCCATGCTCCATTACACTCCTCAACCACATATTGTTCCAGCCAGTTTCTTACTCTAGTTCTATTGACATGTAGGAAACAAAGGAGAAAATAAACATTCTATAAATTAACAATATCGAATTTCCACAATCTATTTCTAATGATTTTTTGTTTCTAGATTTGATTATGTATGTTTTTTTGACAGAAATGTTTCAGATCACACTCTATGATCTATCATCAGGATGAGAGAAGGATGCAAGATGTAAGTGATCAATCATTACTATAAATGATTGGAAACCATTCAATTGCCTTGGTTGGGTCAAAAGAGGACAAGATTAGGTAGAGTGGAACTAGCCACCTTCTATGCTAGAGAATATCATAGTGACAAGGTCTACACATTAGGAGATCTTCTCTCAAACAATTAATATTAAATATTAAGTATATTAAATAATTAATATATATTATACTATAAATTAATATTTAAATATATCTTATAATACATAATATAATATATAGCATAATAATAATTTAATATATATTATATAATTATACAATCCCTATTATATAACTAAATAACACCTTTTAGTCAAAATAGTTCATGTGAGCTAGCCAATCAAGTACGTGATGTTTCGAGTATTCGATATATAAGATACTGAGCCTAATTGGATAGGTATCCAATTAGCCCTTGTAATCACCAAACCTATATGTTCAACTCTACAAACATGATTTTGCAACATTTAGGTGACTTCAAGACTTCAAGGAGGTATCTGATGACTTTTTATGTGTCTAAATTCACTAAAACAAGGGTTTCTTGAGGATATTAACATCTTAGCAACAATATAATTATAGTCAAAATATTAGTTATTACTTATTTTTAAATGAAGATACCTATAAGGTGTTGATTTACATATTGATTGAAAAACAACTATGACTTTCAAATTGTAAAACATTAAATCAAAAAAATACATCACTTTCAATGCTTTTCCTACTAAAATATAAAAAGATAAATTAAATTTGGTAATGTTTTAAATTAGTTAAGGTGGTCAAACATGAGCCCTTTTTTTTTTCTAAAAATGTTGTAATAGAAAATTCATAATTAATTATATTATTAAAATAAAAATACCCAAAAATATGTGTCACATTCAAGCATGAGTCTACTTCTTATATCTAGAATCTTAAAAATATATATTACTTTTAGATCATGATTAAGGTAGTCAAGCATACACCTACTTCTTATTTTTGTCCTACAAATTTTGTACTTTTGCATTAAAACACATTTTTTTTTACTAATTAGATTAAATTATCTTTAGATAAGA
Source organism: Cupressus sempervirens (assembly GCA_028749045.1). Taxonomy (NCBI): domain Eukaryota; kingdom Viridiplantae; phylum Streptophyta; class Pinopsida; order Cupressales; family Cupressaceae; genus Cupressus; species Cupressus sempervirens. Next base: position 272,977,433 of record CM053790.1, read on the forward strand.
CCTAGTAGTTTAGAAACTACATTCAATTTCCTATAGATTTAGGTTTTTACAACTTTTTAATATAAACTTCATAACTAGTTCAAAATTACTTGCCAAGATGACATAAACTTGATTGGCTAATTTTACACTGCCACTTAAGGGTATAGTTTGGCCCACCATGATCCTACACATGCCCGACACATATTTTGGATGAAGAATATACTAACTAGTTGATATCACAAAATACAAAGCATGTATCAGTGATCATATATTTTGGGCTAAGAAATTTAATTGCCTTGTCAATTCAATTACTTGATAATGTAGAGACAACATCCTATATGTTAACCCTTTTATTAGTATATATTGATGATTAATTTTGGTTATTGTGCCACACATTTTATGATGACAACTAATTGGATAAGTATTTTGGAAGGATATAAATTAAGGAATTTTTTTGCATGTGAGATATAGAGATGTAATGCAAATTTTATATATGATGTAATGGTGATGTATTGATGATCAAATGTAAAATTTGATGTATGGTGACAACCATATGTGAGCCACATAGAGGACTAATAAGTATTGAGATATCAATACAATCATTGTGGTATTGTATCTATTACCTGTTGTATTGATTACAAATCATTATTGTGTAGTGATCTCCCATTGTAAAATAACTCTTAACATGGTTGAGACCTCTAATAAGGTCTAATGTACTAAATTAAATATAAGGACTCCTAACAAGGTGAAAACTCCTAACATAGTATTTCTAGACTAGTACATAGTTGTGGGTACCATCCCCATTGGGGTTTCTCCTTAACTAGGGTTTTCTAAAAAATAAATCATGATGTTATGAGTTTTACATTTTAGAATTATTATTTGTTGATTCTTATGGTTAAGTTTAGAAATATTTAATTGGTGCAAAAGTGCTGCATACTGATTCACCCCCCACTCCTATCTTAGTACTTCCTATTTCTAATAATAATGACAAGAAGACTTGTAGATTCTAAATATTGGAATATAAAATTTGTAGCTAAGAAAAAATGAAGTAGCTCAAGAAACTCAACAATTTCAAGCAATATGTTACCCATTTGGAATTTAAAATATTGATGATTGGCTAAAGTTATTAGTATTGTATTCAAATTTTGAGCATATTAATTTAGTTGTTCTAAGTCAAAAAGATATTTACTCTTATTCAAAAAATGTTAATGTATTTAAATATGATGACTTGCAAAGTGTTTGACAAAATGTATGTATCATAAGATTGAAGTCTTTGTGAAAATTTGAATAAAAACTTGGTGGCAATCTTATGTTTGAGCTATAATCATGCTAGCTTGTAGCGTAAAGCTAAAACAATGAATGTTTACTAGTTAAAGATACTTAAGGTTGAAAGGAAAGGAGATATGAAGCTTACTTAAGAGTTAGTATACAAACTTGAGGCCTCCAAAATTATTGACAAGTAAAAGAATTGTTTGAATATTTAAGTTTGTACTCCCTTTGATGATTTTTTGGGGGCACTTGGGAACCATTATTCCAATAATAGAGGTCTACATGAATTTATAAAAATGGCCAAGGAGGAGATCAAGGCAAAATATTCAAGAAAATCATTAATTATAATGAAAAGGAGAAGTTCAATTTAGAATAAGGAAAAGTTACTAATATCAAATAAGAAGAGCCAATATTGTGTGTCAAATATCTATTGATAATTGTAAATGATTTACAACAAGGTTCCATCCCATTTTTGAGTATAGAAGTAATTGATCTTAATGTCCCCTTTATTTAAATATATAAAATTAATTAAATAATTAAGTTTAAATTGCCTAAATATAAATTTATCATCAAATTATTTAACAAAGTTAGAAAAATTAATGAAGCATTGTCCCAATCAAATTAAAAAATAGAAAAGATTAAAAAAGGGAAATAAAAAGAGACAAATGGAGGCCATAGGTAGAGCCACTACAATGGACTTCAAAAGGAGGCTAGGCTCGTTCTAATTAAGTTAATTAATTTATGAATTTATTTTAGAAGAGCTTTCAAAAATTTCTTTCAATTCCAATTTTCTAGGACTTTTCTTCAATTGGATGGAAACCCATTTTAAAGTAAAAGTTTCATTGAAGAATCTCAATAAAAATTGTTTAACATTTTTTTAGAAGTTCAGTGAGCTTTCTTTAGGAAAAAAAATCTTATTCTCCTTTTGGAAGATATAAAATTATATTATGAATATTATTAATCTAATGTAGAATGGAATATAGCTTAAACATCACACACTAAGCTTAATTCCTAGACCAAAAGTGTTAAATAGTCAAAGTTGACTTTTTTCCCAATCTTAATTCTTCCCTTAGTGTGTGATGTTTAAGGGTGGTGATGGAGAATTGAATATCAAAGTAGTGCCACATGCTACTATAAATGATTAGGCATTGTAATTGGGGTGTCAGTTATTGCATTTTTTTGCTAGGAGTGAGCCTCCATCAGCAATTCAAGATTTAGGAATTAATTTAGAACTCCATCTCATTACTTTGTATTTGAGTTAATCAATGAATATGAAAAACACTATGTAGAAGGTTCAAAGAAAAAGCATTATTTATAAATAAATCTGAAAACTCAATTTAATTATTAATCTATTAGGCAATGAACATAAAATAATAGTAAATGTTTGACTAGATAATTTATTGAAGGCTAGAGATCTTGTAACAATAAATTCTCTACTTGTCATTAAGTTCAGTCAACTCCATTATCTATCATCCATGTAATGAATGAACTATAATTGATCACCAGTTTATATTTACAAATTGTTTGACAAAATGTCTAATAGCTAATTATTGATAGAATGTCTTTAGAGTTATGTTGGTGGAAAAGGTTTGAAAAAATTGGCTTAGAATAGTGGTAGCCTCTTACATTGATCCATGTAAAAATGATTTTTAATTTAAGGAAACTGTTAGACCACATGATGATGATGTGCAAGATATTTTTTATACAATTTTGAGGGTTTGTGTGAGATTGACTCCATAGAAATAATTGCAAGTCTATAAAAACAAGAGCTGCAAAGCAACATAGTTCCTGCCAAGTACAGGCAAGGTAGGAATAATGTATCAATCATGATAGGAATCTAAAGTAGATAAATATTACAATTAGGATCTACACATTGAATAGGGAAAGTAAGCTTCCAAGTTGAATAGGAAATCTTAGATTGCAAACAAATTTTGCTAGATCCTTTTGTTGCCTTATGTAGTTAACCTATATTCAAGCGAGGCCAAATGTAAACATACATGTTTTCACATGGTTTCAGTTTTATTTGGTTAGAGTTTGGAAGTTGGATATACACCTAACAATTATATTTCCTTGAAGTTTCCTAAATTTTTTTTGGAAAATTCATTATGTGCATAGCCTAAGATTATTATAGTATACATGAAACTAAACACATATTTATGAGGCACTATATTAGATAGTTCATGTGCCTTACCTAAGGTTCTACATTTCCTAAAATTATTAGGGTCTACATAAAACACATCTTTTTGAAACCCTCTATTAGATAGATTATGTGTCCTACCTTGTCATAAATTTAATGCAGTTGGTTAGTTTCCCCCAGAGCCAAACACCCACCTGCCTGCTTGACAACATTCAACTTGGTAGGTGAGTTCAAATCTAAAAATGAGAGGAAAAAACTTTTGTTGGAAGAGAAAAGGAATGAATATGATTCATTCAATTAGTTGAAGAGGTTAGAAAGTATAGAGTAGAGTAGAGAAGGAAATGATCAACAGATCAAGTAAGAGGTTAGAGAATAGAAGGAAGGTTTAGGAAGAAGAGAGTTTTTGTAGCAGCACAAACTTGATCTCCTTGTTCTCAATGAGTTTGTATTGTTTTGTCCTGTGAAGCAGTGATTGCTCAAGGCACATTGTATGCAACCTTTAGTGCTATAAGTTTAAGTTTGAAGTTTCTAGTGTTTTCTAGTTGGATTTGAATGTTATTAGATTTTGTAATAGTTTTAAACCTAACTAAATAGAAAGAAAGCAAGAAACAAGGCATACAAATCTTTGTTGTCCCCTTCTTCTATTCGTCATTGCATGAAAGTTCATATTTGAAAGCTTCATTGTTTAGTTCTCTACATTTTAACAATGGAAAAGTTTAGACAGGAGGTTTGTTAAAAAATCATTCAGTTTGTGCAAGATGTGTTGTCTTTACTAAGTCCATGAAGTCTCTCTCTGTTTTCCTCACTAAGCTCACTCAGTTCCTTTTGGTTACTGAGCTTACTTGACATCCTTTATTTCCAAGCTCCACCTTGCAATGGTGACTGATCTCACTTGACATTTATACTGCTGAGCTCACTCAACATACTCTGTCTCAAGTTTCCCTTTATTGCCAAGCTTACTTAGCTCCTTCATGTGCTGAGTAACTCAACACCATCTTCCTATCACTTGGCACCCTCTTTTTCCAAGCAAGTCTATCACTCAACCTTGTTTGCTGCCGATCAAAATTTTGTGAGTTTGTGATTTATTTTTCACATGGTATCAAAGCTTTGTGGTCCCACATCCATAGTGAGTTAGGGAATCTATTTTCTAGATAAATTTGATGTGGTAGGAGATACAAGAAAGATATGGTAGTAGCCGCCATCCTTTATTGGACAAAATTATGATACATGGGTAAAGAAAATAAAAACTATAATGGTAGCTAATGACTTGTGGGACTTTGTGATCAATGGATTCAATGATGTCATAGTCCCAAAACTATAGATGCCCTCACAAATCCACAAAAGAATTAGTTGAAGGAGTCAAGGAGACAGGATGCAAAGGCATTAAGTTTGAAATAGGCAGTAATGACAGAGATAGTCTTCCCCATGATTGTAGTAGGAAATTATGCAAAGGAAGCATGGGATATCCTTGAGACAAACTTCAAGCAGATTGATAAGGTTAGAGTAGTGAAGCTATATATGATCAGAAGGGAATTTGAGAACCTTTAGATGAAGGACAATGAACCTATTACAAAGTTTATCCCATGAATCTCTATTTTGATAAACCAACTTAAATCAAATAGAGAAGATTTTGAAGAGCAAAATATTGTAGAAAGGATATTGAGGAGTTTACCACAAAACTATAAAAACCTTGTCATGACCATTGAGGAATAAAATTACCTCACCACATTGACCATGGATGATTTGATGGGAACTCTTTAAACCCATGAGCACTGGATAAATAGATCAGCAACAACTTCCCAAGAGTAGTCTTTCAAGGCTCAAGAGAATTCAAGAGGTAGGGGAAGAGGAAGAAATGACACTAGTAGAGGCTCAACAAGTAGGGTTCATGGAAGGAATGGTCAAAAGAATGTTAGTGCAAAAATCTCAAGATGAGAAAATAATGAACAGGGAGAAAGTACCTCTCAAAACAACTCTAGAGGAGGCAAGAAGAATTTCAATTCCAACAAGAGAAACATTGGATGCTACTACTATAATAAGTATGGGCATTATTCTAATGAATGCTAGAAGAAGTAGGGTGATTAGTCAAAGTAGAATGCAAATGTGGGTGAACATGGAAAATGCAAACAATCCCACAACCATTATCATGTGCAACATTGGTGAATAAGCTATCCCTAAGGTATGGTACCTAGACATCAATTGTAGCAACCACATTAGTGGTAATGAAAGTTGATTTTCTTTCATTGATAAGACTTTCAAGTCTAAAATTAATATGGGAAATAATGGAATCTTTCCCATAGTGGGAAAAGGATTTATCATAGCCTACACCAATCAAGGTGAGAAGAAAGAGATACAAAATATATATTTCCCCAGTATGAAGCACAACTTGATGAGTGTTGGACAATTCATTCAAAATGGATACAAGGTACTGATGGAAAATGACAAGTGCATCATTCATGAGAAGGATGGGGGTAATAGATTACTTACACTAGTCCAAATGACAAAGAATTAGATGTTCCTATTAAGGTTAGAGACATGTTTCTCTTCTCAAGTTAGTGCTAGAGTTCTCAAGCGTGCATGTACAATGGTACATAAACATTTAGCTCTTATGAGCATGATCAAAGACCCCTCCCAACTATGGCATCTTAAGTATGGACATCTTGGCCTTGTTGGTTTAAATTTGTTGTCAAAGAAAAGAATGGTAGATGATTTTCCAAGCATAGTAGATTCATATGAAAAGTGTGAGGCTTGCATTTTGGGTAAGAAACATAGGCTTCCCTTTAATTTTGGAAATTCTAGAAGGGCTAGAGCACCATTAGAGTTGGTACATTTTGATTTAGAGGGCCCTATTCAAACTACTTCTATTGGGAGGAGTACTTATTTCATGACAATCATAGATGATTTCAATTGTAGGACATGGGTGTATTTTTTGAAGAACAAATTTGAGGCATTTGACAAATTTGTTGAATTTAAAGCCCTAGCTGTAAAAGAATGTGGACACTATGTAAAAGTCCTTAGATTAGCTAGAGGAGGGGAGTATACCTCTGTTATGTTTGTAAATTTTTGCAGGAAAAAATGCATCAAGAAATAGCTTACAACCAGTTATACTATGTAGCAAATAGAGTGGCTAAAAGGAAGGATACTATTTAGTATTATTTATTTATGTTATTCTCCATATACTAAATTGAGAGCTAGTGTAAGATGAATATTTTGGATTATTGATGAATTTCTCTATTGGTTGAATGCATTTTTGAGTTTGAATAAGTTGTTTGAATTTGTTAAAAGTTGAATTGGTACACCTAGACCTAAGGATAATTGATTCACCCCCCTTCTTAGTTATTCTAATTATTCTAACAATTGATATTGGAAATTTGGTGCTTGTAAGGAAAGTTTGAAGGGACTTAAGCTAAAGATCAAGATGTACAAGAGAGAGGTATCCAAGATGATCAAGGATAACTCCCTAGCATGGTAATGTCTAAAGAGATTTCATCTATCTAGAGTTGGAGATTCTTCATTCTACTACTTGGACAATGAATACATTGAAGTTCCTAGACCTATGACAATTGAATAAATGAAAGAGAAGTACAAGAAAAATCAAATGATGATAGATTTGGCATCTTCTCTAAGTTATGGCGAATTTGATGATGTGAAGGATTGCACTACTACAAAGAAAATGTGGGATAAGATGGTACAAATTCATGGAGGAGAAAAATATGTGTTGAGGGATAAAGAAGAAAAGTTTGAGAGGCACGTTTGATGATATGATAATCAAAGAAGGAGAAATTGTTACATAGTATTTTGATTTGAATTAAAGAGGTTGTAAATACAATTAGAGGAGCTGGAGTAGACATATTTGATGAGACAATGATAAGAAAAGTATTGAGGAATTTACTTCCTATGTATGCAATTAGAGTATTTGTAATACAAGAACTAAGGAGTACAACTAGTAAACATTTGATCTGACGTTGGATAGTATAATTGGTAGATTCATTGCATTTTAATTGTGAAATTTTGATAATTGTACACCTCCTAATGTTAAATGTGCTTTCAAGTCTCAACTAGCCCATAATGGATCTAAAAGAAAAAGAAAGTTCAAAGAGTAAGTTAGTGGACAATGATAGTGAATCAAATGATGATCTTGATGATGTAGAAGCTTTATTGACAAGAAGAATACTGAGAAGAAAAGGAAAATATAAAGTTAAAGTTCCTAGTATATATTTTACATGTAAGAAATTTGGTCATATTGCTACAAGATATCTTGACAGAGATGACAAAGAAAGGAAAGACAACAAATACTAAGGAAGGAGAAACAAAAAAGATAACTAAGGTAATAGAGACTACAAAGGAAAAGGTAAGAAATTTTGTTACATTGCTGAAGTAGATGGTTGTGATGGAAATTCTGATGAACATGGTGAGGAAGTTGTTTATGTTGCAATGAAAGATGAATCTGATGAAGATGAAAAAATTTGACAAATTTTCTCTAATCTCACATGTGAATAATAATGATAAATGGATAATTGATAATGGTTTCTCACATCACATGACTGGTCATATAATTAAGTTTGATAAGGTAGAACATTATAATGGTAGTTGTGTTAAGTTTGAAATGATGCACTATGTTATGTGAAAGGTAAAATATCAATTATATTAAAGGATAAGATCAATTATGACAATGCATATTGGGTTGATGCACTAAAATATAATTTGTTGAGTGTGGCATAGTTGAATAGTTTAGGCTACCGAGTTGAATTCCAAAACAAGAAGACAAAAATCTATGATGATATTGGTGAACTAATTATAAGTGGAGAGAGAATAAGAGGCAATGTGTTCTATCTAAACCTATTTGAAAAATATTTGTGTATTTGCACAATTTGGAGATGTTTGGTTATGGAATAAGAGGCCATCTCATGTGAATTTTGAGAATTTGGTAAGCATTACTAAGATGCAAAGAGTATCGGGATTACCAAGACAAAGAAAACCTCATAAAGTGATGTGCAAACAAAATAAAATGGGAAAAATGACTAAGTCTAGTTACAAGAGTAAGATCTATTATTTTGAAGATATTTTGGAGTTGGTTCATACAAATTTATGTGGTCCTATTGGATTGCAAAGTTATTATGGTGACAAGTACTTTATCCTATTTGTTGATGATTTTTCTAGAATGATGACTATGATGTTTCTTAAATAAAAAAATGACGCTTTTCAAATGTTTAAGTGGTATTTGACTAGAGTTGAAAATGAAATAGATAAAAGTATAAAATGCTTGAGATCAGATAGATGAGGTGAATTTACATCTTAGGTGTTAAATAGATTCTTTAATGAAAAAGGAATCAAGAGATAGATGTTAGCACTAAGGACTCCACCATTAAATGGGATAACTAAAAGAAAAATAAATCAATCCTAGAGTGTGCAATAACACTGATGATGGAGAATAATGTTTCACAAAATTATTAGAGAGAAGATTTAAGTACTAGAGTATATACATTAAACTGAGTTCAAGTCAAGAAAGGTAAAAATAAAATATTTCTTAAGTATGGTATAGTTATGCACCTAATGTCCAATATTTTAAATTTTTTGGAAGCAAAATTTATATGTTAAACAATACAAGGAAAGAAAAAATTGATGCAAATAATCATGAAGGTATATTCCTAGGATATACCACTAAGAGCAAGGTATATAAGTGTTTAAATAATAGCATTAAAAAAATTATGGTAGGTGAAAATGTTAGAGTTGAGGAATTTGCAAACAAATAAATTAAAAAGAATGTTAGAAGGAACTTGGAGATTATAGAAAATTTGTATACATATATGAAGGGAAACCTAAAACCTTACGTAAACTAGAGGAGGAGACTACTATGAATCAAAAAATTGAAACTACCAACCATGAATAGAGAATCTCTATTGAGGGTCAGTAGGTTGTCAAACATCAAACTGTAGGAGTTCAGTCACATAGTGAGGAGGCTGAACTGACAAAAGGAGGAAATTGAGGAGCTAGGGCTATTGGCACACCTAACTATCCAACCACCTCACTAAGTAAACACAATGGAAACAAAAAACATAGAGAAAAAAACCAAGGAGAGAATGAATAATTTATAATTTATTTATTCATCAAATTATCTTCATACATGTTTGGCTATGACGCCTTCCAAGTAATATTAATAAGATTTATGAAATTCCTGGCTTAGAATTTTTATAGATCCTTCATTCCAACCCTAGAATTTTCACAGATCCTTCATTCTAACCCTTCCAGCTCCCTTGACATCACTCTCTTTTGAGCCTTATAAGCCTCTAAGTGATACATAACCTAAACCTAAACACCCCTATTATACTTTCCAAAATGACTTACAAAAGATTCTAGATATTTACATAGTAGAAGGTTGACCTCAAAATGGTCTACACACATCCCAAGATAAGATCCCTAAAATAAATTCATGACCCAAATTAAATAGATAAGTCATCTCAAAGTAAGAACTAATCATACACAAACTCAATCAAAGAATGAACTAAATATCAACAATATCAGGTTCACTTGGCACATTAAGGAACTCTTTGCCACCAAAGCACTCATTCAATACTAGGCCACTCAATCAATACTGAACAACTCAACCAACACTAAACAACCTAGTAGCAACTACATCTCGCCAACCACTACAACTTGGCACTTACTACAACTTGACAATAATAGATAAAATGAACAAAGATGAGAAAGATAGAAAGGAAACCTCAACTGCTCCTACATTATACAATCGAGGTTGAAAGAATTGATTCCCCTAAATCATTGAGATTTCATAACCTAAGTTGAATCCAACCTAGATTCTAAAATCCATGTAACATCTTCAACTAATCTATTCTTCCACTTCACCAAATATTCATAGTAATCTTTTCCTCTTTTTCTTTTACCAATTCTTTGATCCAATATATTTTCAACCTCTTCAATATTCTTCTAAGGATAATCATCTAGTACAACAACTCCATCATCTAACTCATGATACTTATGTAAATCAACAACATTAAATATAAGAGATATATCCATGTCAGCAGGACACTCAACTTAATAAGCATTACCATTATCAAAATTCCTCAAGATCTTATAACATATGAAATTATTCATCTTTAGCTTACCTTACATTCCAATAGGAAATACACCCTTCTTAAAATGAACCATCACCTTGTCACCAACTTGAAATAAATGATGTCTCCTAGACTTATCGACATTGTCTTTAAGTTGGAAATATGTCAAAGTGAGATAAGTTGGTATATTTTTTAAGTTTTCATTTATGGAGACATATCTTATGTGAAGAAGGCACTACGTATAGATGAAGTTTCTACAATTAGATATAGAAAATTGTCTAAGTATCAGATAGTTATCTAGCATAACATGAATTGTTTTGATATGTACAAATGATAGATTGATTATTGACACATGCATAGTTAAGGACAAATAGTATAGTACATCAAGATGATGTATGTAAGTGCACAAGTCTATATAAATGGTATGGAAGGAGTTGTGGAATAAAAACCAATAATGATAGTGAATAGAGAAGAAAATAGCATAATAGTAAATGGAAAATGACAGGTTAATGAATTATTTTGGTCACAAAATAATTTATTAACCCTATGAGAGCAAGAATTAATTTTGTATTTTTCTTAGCATGTGAAATCTTGAAGGCTGATTGGACAAATTTTGGAAAATGTAAAGGTATACAGGAAAGATTGTATTATGCGAGGTAAAGTGTAAGTTGTATGTGATATGTGAACTCATATGGTAAATATATGATGATAATTTTGATGTATGATCAAAGATATGAGAAGAAAAACAAAGGAAAGATCATATATCGAAGATATCAGTAGCAAAGAGGATTTTTGTATCTATCTCTTTTGTATAAAGGAACTATATTGTATAATTGCAAGTTTGTGCAGTGGGCTCATCTTGCATATATTTTTTAATTGTATATGAAAAAAACTAATAGGGTTGAAGATTTTAATAGGGCCTAGTCCTCTAACAAGGATTGAGACAGCATATGTACTTAATAGACTCCTAATAGGGTCAATATCCTTAACATGATACTTTTGTTTAGTGGATCATTTTGTGAGTACCATCCCTACTAGAGTTTTTCCTTGGTTAAGGTTTCCCTAGTTAACAAAATATCATGTTATGAATTATCTTTGTGTATGGTTATTATTATTTTTTAGCATTGTTAGCTTACTTTCATATGCATTTTATAAAGTAATTAACAATATTCAATTTTGGGCAAAAGTTTGTAGAATACTGATTCACCCCCTCTCATATTACCTATTTCTAATACTTTATATTTTTTATTACTTCATTACAACTTCAACTTCACTTCCTCATGCAAAGACTTCATAAAATCATAAAATTCATCCCCTTCAACACTTTTCTTTTCTTCACCAACACCATCCCTCAAACTTGATACTCCTCTAGGCTACATTCTAGTAAAAATCTTAAAAGGTATTTTTCTAGTACTCCTATTCACATAGTTATTATATGCAAACTTAGCTTGTGCCAATACCATATCCCAATTACTCATCTTATCGCCAACTAAGCATCTCAACAAATTACTTGAGCTTCTATTCACAACCTCTATTTGTCTATTTGTCTATCAAAGGAATGTAGAGTTGAACTTCAACTTAGTATCCATATTCTTCCACAAAGTCCTTTAGAAATAACCAAAATTTTTTTTGTCTCTATCAAAGATAATACTTCTTGGTAATACATGCAATCTAACAATCTCTTTGAAGTAAATCTCAGCAAAATGTGCATCTGATGTGTTCTTACATCGTATGAAATGAGTCATCTTAGGAAATATCTCCATAACTGCAAATATGGAATCATAACCTCTTGTTGTCTTAGGTCAACCAAGAAAAAAATCTATACTAATGTCACACCAAGGTTTCTCAGGAACAAAATTAGGTGTATACAATCCATTATTCTAAATTACTGCTTTTGTAACTTCAAAAATTCCACAACTCCTTACAAACTTCTGAACATCCTTATACATCAGTGGCCAATAATAATCATCCTTAAGAAAACTCAATTTCTTTTCCATTATAAAATGTCCAACCAAACTGCCACAATGTTGTCACTTAACAAGATTAACTCTCATGGAACTTCATGGTATACACAAATGAATTCCTTTGAACAACACATCTTCTTGAATGAAATGCTCCTCATAGTTACTCAATTGATTTGATATGCTCTCCACACCTTAGAAAAATTATGGCCAATATAATACAACACCTTCATCTTAGTCAACAAAGTGTTGGAATACTTTAAAATAATTGAGAGGGGGGTGAATTAGTTATCTAAAGTCCAAATGCATAGATAAAAAATTTTAGTACTTAACAAATACATGTGCATGCATTGATCATCCAATATCTCAAACCATAGTATATTAATGTCCTATTTGTCAAATGAACTTTGCATAAATATAAACATGAAATACAAAAAAATCATTCACACAATTTGACACAATTATTTTACATGGAAATTCAATTTGGGAAAAACCACCAGTAACATGCTACCAATTTTCACTCTTTTGAAGTGAGCTTAGTGAGGAGTCAACCTTGTTAAAGGTTACAATGCACACTATTAAATGTGACCTTCATTAAAGGATTTCAATCACCCTGTTAGGAGTGAGCCTTGTTAGAGGACTTTAGAACATTCTATTAGAATGTCACCCTATTAAAGGATTTACACATGACTATTAGGTTAACCTTAATCCAAAGGATTTACCCAGACTAATACAATTGTTAGTAAGTAATAGTAAGAATGGATCTGATAACAAAAAAACCTCACTCATAGATTATACATCTCTTATTCAATCCTTTATTCTTCTTGGAATTCACTCATCTTCATCTCTGACATCTTTTTCACCCTTTAAGCCTTCACTTCTCTAAGCCTTCATGCTAAGTATCCTAACTACATGTTCATTCCTTCGGCCACCAAATGAAGCAACACCTCGAGACTCCTTGTCTCTCTCTAGTTCACACTATGACACTTTTCTTCTAGCCTATTATCTCCTTATATAGATAATTTAGATCTTCTTCCACTTAACTATAATATTCCATTTTAGGGTTAGGTCAAATTCATCAAATCTACCCTCTTTTTGATTTTGTTCCCTTCTAGAAACTTCTCTTACAATTCTCTTCAAATTTTTCTTCAAACAATTTATCTTGAATTCTATGTCACCAACTCATTATACTCATCTTCCAAACTCTTCACATATTTCAAGAAATTAACTTTCTCAACTCAGATTCATCAAATCTTTAATCAAACTTATTTTACTAACACTCCACAATAACATGTTGTTTGCTTGGCAATAATTATCTTTTGATGCTCGATAAACACTAGGTTGCTCAACATACACTAAGTCTTACTATTGCTTGGCACATATTAAAATTCCTTTGCTCAACACCTACTAGATTTCTCTTTGCTCGATACATACTGAATTTTATCATTTGCAACTAATGTTCTACTCAACCTACTCTAACTTTCTTGACTTCCACTTGTTTTCTCAGTTAGACTTGATAGACACATTTCTTTTCTTAGCCTTCTTCTTGTCTTTTTTCAAGTATCATTTCATTGTATCCCTAAGTAGATAAACAATACAATATATCATCAAAGTCTTACTTTGTCTTAGTGCTCCTTTTATACTCCATATACTCAACCTTTCTCTATGTACTCTTGTTATCATTTCTTTTCAAATCCTCTTCATCATTAGATGAAATTAATAATTATCTCACTTGAAAGTAGTAGGTTTGACACCATGACAAAATAATGATTGTTCCATGATAGGTTTTATGAATCTTCCTCATTTCTATACTTCAAAAATCTTCTTCATTTCAAAAATCTCCCTCTTTGGCATTGATGGAAAACTAATACCAAACAAAATACCAAAAAGAAAGTTAATACCTTTAATGAAATCTCTCCCTCTATCAATATTGGTCCTTATTTTATATAGGCAACAATCTCTCTTCTTCTTTAGATATTCAGTGTAACTCTTCCTCTTTCTCTTTCACATCTTTCTCCCTCTTTTTGGATCTCTCTCCTTTCTGGTACTAACTCTCCCTCATGCTTGTAGTAAATTGTAGTAAACTCTCCCTTTTTGACAACAATGCCAAATACTTGTCATCTTCTTATGTGCATATCAACAATTTAGGTTCTCCCTCTGTCACCTTGAATGTGATTATAATTTTTTTTTTAGCTCCTTCCTTACTTTAGGCAGTTCCTAAAGTAAGATCCACTACATCAAGTTGTAAAGTATGTCATTCAAATAAATTAATGTAGGGTACTACTCTTGCTTCTTAAGTAGCTTTGGATAGGGGTATTACCCTTAACTTACCTCTAAGATGTTCATGCGCATCCTTAGGTAAAGTATTAATGAATATATTAGCTATCTATTCATTTGTATTCACATATTTCATTCTCACTTCTTTGTCTTAAACCAACTCTCTCATGTAATGATACTTGATTTCAATGGGCTTTGTCTTTTCATGCATCACAGGGTTCTTAGATATGTTTATAGAACTTGTATTGTCATAGTAGAGTACCACAAGTTTAGTGATTTCTTCCTTCATTCCTTTGATTAACTATTTGATCTACACCACATTTGTACAATTCACTATAGTAGCTGCATATTTAGCTTCAATAGTAGATTGTGAAATATAGTTATGTTTCTTGTTGGTATAGGTAACCAATCTTTTTCCTAAGAAAAATGCTCCACTACTTGTACTTTTTCTATCATCAACATTACCAACCCAATTAGCATCTATATAGGCTCCCAATTCAAATTTGTCATTCTTATTGTAGTATAGACCATATTCTTCTATACCTTTTAATTATATCATAATCCTTTTAACAACCATTAGGTGATTCTCTTTAGGATTTGGAGAAAATCTTGCAACAATCCCAACAACTAGTGCAATGTCAAATTTTCTATGAACTACATATTGCAATTTTCCAATCATATACCTATATAATGTTTTATTTACCTTAGTATAATCATCAGTTTGGGATAGTTTATGTCCTATCACCATGGGAGTATGTCATGCCCAAACTGTGGGGCAAAAACACACACAAGTTTTTTTTTATAAAAAAAATTAATAATTATTATAATGCTCAAGTTGATAAGTTTGCGATCACATTACAAGAAAAGATTATCTTCAATACATCATAAGTTTATAAACTCTTGTGGAGGAATACATCGTTAAACTGGAGCTCCCGTTATTAAAATAATATTGACATTTATTTCGTTTCATATTAATCTTAAAACAATAGATTTAAATTTCCTCTATAACAATATAACTAAAGATAGATTTAACATTTATTACATAGCATCTTTCATCTCATATAAAGTTAACATTATAAAAAAAGAATTTTAATCAAGTTCAACTAGATCAAGTTCAATTATAAATCTCTTAGACAATTATCGATTGACAAAATAATCGATATTGAAAAGTCACTTTAAGAAAAACAATTAACTAGAATTAAAACTGAATATATATATATATATATATATATATATATAATTTATTAACTTTAAACATTCCAACTATTTTAACATATTAATTAACTATCAAAATCTTACTAAATTTAAATTTAATCAACTAACAACTAATCAAATTCTAACTAATTATGAAATTAAAACTTTCAAAATTAATTACACAACTCAATTAATCTAAAAACCTAAACTATCTAAATCTATTAGACTAGCCATAATTCTAAACTTAATTAAATTAAAATAACTATCTTTACTTAAATTAAAACTAAATTAATTTACATGTCAAAATTAACAAACCTAAATGAAGTTACAACTAACTAAAAAAAAACTATTAATAAAACGCAAATAAAATAACATAAATTAATCCTAACACTAATACTAACAAACTAATATAATTAAAACAAACTAATATAATTAAAACAAACTACTACAATTAAACAAAACTAAACTATAATCAAAAACTTAATAATAAACTAACCTACATACTAACCTAACACTTAACTAACCCTATTACTAATCACAACTATGCTAACCCTTCCCTCTACTCCTATGACTCACCTACCCCCTACCTTGGGCAAGCACTTCCCAAGGTCAAGCACTGCCCAAGCACTGGCCAAGGACAACGCTCTGCCCAAGACCTAAACAGGCGCATGCTCATTCATAAAGGAGGCACCCAAACAAGCAAGGAAAACAAACAGACTCAAAACCAATTTTAATTCTTTTGAAAGTTTGCAAACAATGAGGATGTGACTGGGTGATGTCATCTCTATGATGACTATTGTTTTGTTAAAAACTTTACTCTTTTTTTTCCCCATTTGTATACTGCGCCCAAAATGATGGGACAAAGGGGGGTGATGTCATCACCTTTAAATCACAGCTAAAGAGGAAGGGGGGTCAAGTCTTATGATATGCCATATTAAATGGAAAAAGATTTTTAGGTGAGGAGATATTAGGATATTTGTTAAGTTTTAATTTTTTTTTTATATATATTATTTTTGTTTTCTTTATTCAAATATAATTTTACAATAAAGTAAAAAGGATTTTTAGGGAATCTTTTGATTCTCTGTTACCAAGGGCCATTTAAATTGCTCTTCCCATACAAAAGACAGAGAGTTTTTGCTCTCTTGGAACACATTTTTTTTTGTCTTATATTTTTCTAAGTATAAAATTTTCAGTTGATTTAATAATCAAGGGGGAAATTTTCTTTTTCTTTTTAAAGAAAATCTATAAGGACTTGTTACAAACTTAATATACCCATAATTTGAATTATCTATTTTATTCAATAATGCAATAATTGTTTGATTCTAATAGTCATGAAAACTGAATCTACATGCATGATCATAATTTTCATTTTCAACATATAAGAAAACTTGAAATTTTTCCAAATTGAACATCATCATTATTTCCATCCTATTTTTGATGTGCACCCATCTAAATTAAAATTACGATTAAATCACATGATAAACAATTATACTCAATCACCAATTTTATTGGCAAACCTGATTCAAAGGCTCAGTTGAGAAAGAACCAGGAAGAGAACTCGGCTTTGTTGCCATTACAACAAAGTTTGAAATAAAAATTACATAGGATATCAATCCCAAATTACAACAATTTAATTGAATTTTTTTCATGACCCTCATCAAGGGATTCATAACAATTTCTGCAACACATTTCTAGAACCATGGAGGGAACAGAATCTGATCAGGTGACCACAAGAATGACCAAGAATAAATCAAACATGCATATTTATACAAATCTTTCACAATAGGATTCACAATGAATCAAAACTAGGGAAAGGTGGATTTTTCCAACAGGAGAAGTCAGGCACAACACCAAAATAGATGCCCAATCGGGGCTATAAACCAAGAACTTTCGTTCTTCCATTTTAACATGCCATACTCATATGAGGTTTGTGCTGATAGGTAGGGGCCCATAACACCCTACCCTCTCTCCCTCTTCTCATCCTAAGAAGAGACTCTACATTGTTGGAGTCCAACTAAAATGAGCTTTCCCAAAATTGGTCACTTCTGCCCTATCCAAGGGTGAGTAATACCAAAACACCCATACAAGAAAGCTTCAAAATTGCAAACATAAACATGTAAGGAAATCATTCAAAATAACATAGTTTTCAAATCAATCCCAACTTACCCACAAGCATACAAGCATTCAAACAACAACAAGGTAGCATGAGCATGAAATAAACATGAAAATCTGTACAAGGGAGATGAGAATTCCTACCTTCACAAAGAGGTAATGGCAAATGAACAAGTTTGAGTAGAGCTTTTCCCTTCCTTGATTCAATCTTCCAAGACTCCTCTCTAAATGTAGAGATTGGGTAACAACCTCCACTACTCCAAGAAGGGCCTCTAAATAACCCTCAAACTCAACCACCAAAAGGATCAATAACTTCTCCTACCTACCTACAAATCTAGAAGCTCCTAACTCAACCCACACTATGGTTAATCACTAAAAAGAGGTGAGGTGATGCAACTCATGGTAGCCATAGTCAATTTTCACACAAAGGCAAAAAGAGACTTTTTGAGTGACCTCAAAAGTCAATAAAAGGGGCTTGGGGGTTGGAAAAGACCCCCAACCCATACCCATACCCCTTGGGTATAAAAATTTCATGTTTTGAAGCCTTAGGAATAGGTGTGGAACCAAACAAAAGTAGAAAATAATTAGGACCATCTAACAACTCTAGAAATGAAGATTAAGCACTAATCTTAATTAGGGTGACTAAACTCGATTAAGAACCAAATTAGCAAAAAGACACTAACTTAATCTGACTTAGGTCCAAAGGTTACACAGCTAACTTCAACTAGCACGTTGAAGAACATAAACAATTCACGAGTGTCAAGCAACACTAAAAGAACACAGTTACAAACATTAACATTTACTGATCACAGAAAGATACATACATACATCTCACAATTAAAATACTTGAATTACGAACAACAATGTTTCCAAAATTAGCACATAGAGATTAGTTCTGTTCCTCCATCAATTTTCTCGGCTAAAATATCTGAACACTCATTGCACACATCAGTAGTCCCATAAAATCACATGTACATATATATACGTATCAGAAATTCACATAAATTGAAACATACATCAATCAGGGTTTCTTTCATCCAACTTAATTCTTAACCATTTAAAATCTCTTAAATCAAAGTATCAATCCTACATTTACTGATTTCATCAACATACATATACATAAAATATTAAATGAGAAACACCAAATATCTAAAAATAACATCACACAGCATGAAATAATATAATATGTTCAAAGCATCAGATAATGTCTCAGCATCTCGAGTCATGAGTATCAAAATAATAGTGTAGCTATGAAGGGTTGGGGCAAGGCCTCACAGAGTACTAACTAGTCTTGAATCTTTCATACAAAAGTCTTCAAGATTTTCTTTATGTAACACTCCGCCAAAGGATCCAAAAGAATTAACCAAAAGTTTGCCAAACATTTTTTTTTTTTTTGAAACAAGAAAGATAACATCATACATGTCAAACATATAGTCATGGAAGCAATGACGTGTATTCATCTAAAAGAATACATAACAGGTTACATTCCTTAAGGATCCCAAGATGTTGAGTTACATTTAATAGAACACTACTAAGTCTAACAATATCCACATCCGCATGATGGAATAATTAAAATTCCAAAGTCCATAATATATACATTTGTTCCAATGCCTCTTGGAAAATGAATACCTGTAATGCTCAACCATCCACTATACATGTCATAGGGTATGAAAGGCTTAAAAGAATATGCAAGGTACATCATCCTCCATGGATACATGATACAAGTACAATAAAGTAAATAAAAACATCATATACATGATACATCCATCCAACATAAAAGATATAACAATTATCGTAAAAGATAACCATCTATCATAAAACACAATTAATCTAAGTGTGTGGTTCCTCCCAACCGTCAATAGCATCATTAGACCATTGTGGGCCCTAGCCATCCCTCCGCGTTTAACATCCCAAGTCACCAAAGAGATCATCGGTGTTATCATAGTAGGAATGTCACTCCTAAAACATACTACAACATATGCATATAGAAATCTAACATGCTACAACATACGTATAAAGAAATCTAACATGCTACATCATATGCATAGAGATATCTAACATGCAAGAATAAAGCATAAAATGATCATACAAATTAGATAAAATCATCTATCACATGCTAAACATCAATGTAAATAAATATACTAGTAAGTAACATCCATCATAATGATCCATAAATAGGAAAAAGGTAGATGCTAACAAAGAATGCACTGGAAGAGATAATCTCAAGTCAAAAGTCCACATATCAAACATACCTCATCCAAGAGTCACCAATCATCACCAATGAAGGTGAGTAACCATAATAAACACATCCAACAATAAGTACACCACTAATGGTACATAAAATATATAGAGGAGACTCAAGCTACATTCTAGGAAGTGTCATTACCTAGCTACTTGAGTTACCTTGGACTGGTCTCTCATTAGACCCCAGACCCTAAAGTGTTGAGTTACCCTAGACTGGTTACTCTGAACCCCAAACCATCAACATGGCACATGTGGAACTAGAAAGCCCTCTCATGAAGACGACGAAATCATCTTGTTCCCATCCTTAGTCTATACAAGCACTCAAGGTATGGGCGGATCAAATATCTCTAACTTATCAATTACTAGATTGTCACTTGTTACTTAACTTACAATAGGTTACCCTGGTACTGACCTCTTTGGGCCCTGGACCCCTATTGCAAGCCACTTCCAAGACATGCACCTAGAGAACCTCTCTTAAGAACATAATACACAGTTGTGTCCCATACCACAACATTCATAATAATCAAACTCGGTCCCTTAATAGGTAACTTGAAAATCAAACTCGGTTCCTTAATAGGCCACCTGATAACAAGCTAGTAATTCCATCCAAGTACACATTAACGCTTCTCTTAAATATAAATTTCAATTTGAATCACAAGACATATCACGACATCCATCCATATAAGTGCTATAATAGAAAGCTCACTAAACCTCTAGTGTATGCCCATGAAAATACAATCAAGAATCATATAAATCACCTTAGTCATAAACAAACAACTGAAAAACATCAAAAGATAATCCTCATTATCCATAATAGTTCTTTATAAGCAACTAAAAGCATTAAATGACAATTCACAATATCTACCAATTCTTAACGAGCAATCGGTAAGTACCTCAAAATTAATACTAATGAAAGACTTCAAAATGTAGTTAACCCAGAGAATCAAAGTACAAGCACATGTTTCATTTCACTTATGAACTCGTATGGTTAAGTAACACATGAGGCTTTAGTTTTCGTTTCACATGACTGGGTTAAGGGTTTCTATTTTATTTCCAGTATATGTTCCAAGAAGAAATCTTACAGTTCACCCTTGTTACTAACCCATTCTTGTTTTCAAACATTCACAAGTTACCTCTATTCACTTTCAAGCCAAATTCTTCAAAATAATCAAAAGTAATAATTTAAAAAAAAAAGAAACTTATTCACCATGGAATAAGGAGCTATAATTTTATGATTAAGCCTAGAACTTTATTGAACGCCTTTTTATTATTAATTAATCTTAATTAAATCACATCTAATTAGATTAATTAATAATTACATACTTCATAGTCTATGACTTCTAGTCATTTTAATAAAACTTAATTAAAACCTAATTAAATATTATTAAAATTTACGTCACTTAATTTTAATCATTATAATAGTTTTTTTATTATAATTTAGGTCATTACTAAACAACTATTATAATATCTAAAATTATTTGTTTCCATTTTATAAATTTATATCAAACTTATTATTAAACCTTATAATATTAAAACTTACCACAAAACAAGAATAATCATAAACTCTCATAAGCTTTGCAAAGCGATTGAAAAATTGCTGCAGGCAGTATTAGTCAGGCCGTGGATATATATATATATATATATATATATATATATATATATATATGCAACAAACTGTTCTGCCCAAATTGTTCTACTTTGTGCATTGTTGCTTTGTTGATGATCTCTATATTTTGGATTATATTCACAAATCTCTGCAACAATGCATGGAAGGCCAGTCCAAACAATGATCATGCAAACTTAATGATAATGTTACAATAATGATTCCTAGATTTTGTTGGACTTCCAAAGATAGAAACTCTAGCGATAATGTTGCTGCCCCCTGCGATGGTATTCCCTATGATAGCCCATTTGATTGCCTAGATGAAGATCATCGCTACAATATGAAGGATTACATTAATGGCAAGAAATATTGCCTATTGCACACTTTTGATTCAATTGAACTTTAATAATATTAAAATTAAAAATATATAAAAACAAAAGCAATTGTAAACATTTCATAGCACTTCTTAAATTGCTACAAACATTGTTAACTGGGCCTTGTGGCAGTTATGATTCTGCCAACCTTCAAAGGGCTATGTGAGGGACGAAGAGTTGAGAAGAACATGAACTTGCTTAACAGAGCCTCAACAATCATTTGTTACTCACACATCTAGCCATGGGCTAGATATATCGTAATTCACATCTCTTAGTAAACACATAATGTTATGTAAGCCGAGTGCAAGACTTAAAAAAATATGATACATATAAGAGGAATAGTTTCATTAAACAACCATGAATGTGCATGCACTCAAATCCATGTAAAATAATTTCATCCAATCAATTTAAATAGATGATCTGCCACCCAAGGAGATAGGGAATAAGGAGGACTCTAATTCTATTGTTGCTAAGCAGATTTTCAGGTACCAAAAGCAATTTTTTTTATAAAGAAAATGAGAATGGAGGTCAGACAAAACTGCCACACTGCTTTCTCCAATGTGTTCCCATTGATAATCAATTTTGTTGCCAAATTTGTCTTGCCATATTTACTATGCAGCGAGCATTCAACATCTACTTCACAAATCCAAATTAATTTATTGCTGTGTGGAATCAGTGTGCCTGGGATTTCTGTGATGCTTGTTGCGTGGGTTAATATCATTTTCAAAGTTTGTAGTTGAGACTTAAGATCCCTATCAAAGCACGATCACAATGAGGCATGTCCAAACCGATTCCCACAACTGTCGTTTATCTTGGGTTCAGTTTTATGTTTAATATAATCATAACCATCCTCTGTCGAGTCACTTATGTTGCCTAGTGACGAGCAATATAGTTTTAGGTTCAATATTGATAAGATTAATGATGCCTTTGAAATTTCTAGTTCCCCAAAGGATTATAAATTCTTTATACCAGCACCAGTGACTTAATATAATACCCGTATAGAGATCACAGACCATATTCTTCAAACCAATTATGAGGAAATCTTTATTTGTAGCTGTTAGTTATTAACCTCCCATAAGCGATAATGTGGAGCGATTTCCATTCTAGGTGAACTCTTGATTGAAGATTTCCTTGGATGCAGATGATTTTTTTTGATGTTAAAAGAATCAATCGCTTTGCAATGCAAGAGTAATAGACATGGTTTTATGATAGCAAATGCTTACAACCAACTATATCTAGCCACATCATATTTTCTACAGTCTAAAAACACTTTGTACTATCTTTCATGTCGTTGACATAGTTTGGCAGCTAGAAGGGTTTATTAGACATTAAAATCTTATGCAAATGGGTCTATATGTAACTCTACCCTTAATCATCAATTGTATTAAAAAAAAAACCATTTCTTATATCTTCTTCTAAATCTAATGAGTGCATAACCCTTTATAGATCTATTAATTTGTATCATCGTTATATAAATTGTCCATCTATCTCAACATCTAGATAAACCCTATGAGAGATATCCAAGCTCACCTATGAAGATGTCCCTATGAGCATAGGGCTCTAATTAAGAGTCAATTGTTTTTCAGTCCTCCCTATCAATAGAATTGAAGCCGTGTGAATTTAATTTATGTACCAATTACAATCACTCCAAACTTGCAAATAGAAATTCCAAGTGAGATTGAACACTTAAAATTGCAATCACTGTGTAATATATCTCTATTTCAAAAATATAAAATATTCGCCTCTAGAATTATTTCAAAAGTCATTGAACATACATGATGGAAATAGGACGATAGAAAATGAAATAGAATATGCGAATTAATCTCGAGAGCCTACCTGGCCTCTAATGCTAATTCACTTCACCTTAGGAAATTCGTAATTAGCCCTTCCTTCGCTAGCAGTTGCCATTCCTCCATCAACCACCCCCCTGAGTCATTAGGAGTGCTAGAAGATAAAGAATTCACAAGAAGTCTCTAGAATGTCACTAGAAACAACCGGAGATAAGATAAGTGTTTACAATTAAGCGCAAGCCTTACCCCACCTTCTAGATAAGTGATGACAATGATAACGTTGCAGACACCATATGCTTAATTGGAATGCTAACTCCTGTGTTGGAGACAATTCGTGCATACAAGAGGTGCACATACTCCTAGATGAATTTTATTAAAATAATACACATATTAATTTATTAATACCCACTTGACTCCTTTTTAATTAATTTATAATTTCTTTAATTTCTTTTCCACTTTTTCATTTATTTTTGAATCTTAATTAATAAAGTATTTATTAGCCTAAATAATAATATTATTTAGCATTTATTAAAAAATTTTCTAAATATATTATTATTAGGTTAAAGAAATACTACCACATTCCATTTTTAAAATTTACAACTTTCATCTCCAAATTTAATTCTTTTATTTAGTTAATATCCCAATTAATTAAATAAAATAAACTAATAAAACATCATATTAATTTTCCTTTTAATTAAATAATTTAATTAGACTTAATTAATGGAAAATACGCCAAGGATTTACAAGTAAATTATGGAAATCCATCATAGCAAAATGTAAACTAGGGTAGGCACTACACTTTACATACTTGGACTTAGTAGTGTAAATACCATATTTGATCTAATAAACTTATAATTCAACAAAGAACTTATTTCTCCAAACATACAAATCTCAAATTCTTTCATTATTTCATTTGTAAATGTCTTATAGAATGCATTTTGTCCTCCAAATATGATATTTCAGCTAGTAAATTTCCTTTACCTCCCTCTATCTTCAAGTATAGATTGTTGTTGTCACTAGTTTTATCAAAACCAATCTTCATATGATAATTGTGTAACATTTCATGCAATGCTTGGGGAGCTTTTTTTAAACCATATAAAGCTTTGTGCAATCCACACACCATGTTCCTATTGTTAGTAATAAAAAATCCTTCAAGTTGTTCAATGTGAACCTCCTCTTCTAGTATACCATTTAGAATTGTTGAATTAACATCCATTTGATAAACTTTGAATCCTTTATGGGTAGAATAAGAAAGTAGAGTTTCTACTCCTTCTTATCTTGCAAATAGGACAAATTTCTCTCCATATTCAATTCTCTCTTCTTGTGTAGAACCTTTGTAGACTAACCTTTCCTTATTCCATGTTACTTCACCATTCTCATCCAATTTGTTTCTGTACACCCACTTGGTTCCAATAATATTCTTGTCCTCTGGTCTTGGTACTAGTGTCCATGTTTTGTTCTTCTCAATTTGATCAATTTCTTCATTCATAGCTTGACTTCAATCTTCATTCTCTAATGCATCCTTCAGTGATCTAGGCTCATGTATGCTTAACAAACATGTTTCATTCCTTAATATATTCCATGTCATTGGTCCAACCTCTTTTTCTCCAATGATTTTTTTAGTAGGATGATGTCTTCTAACATATTTTTATAATCTTGGCTCTATTCTTCTTTCTTCAATAATACATCATTTAGATAGTTCAATCTTAGGCTCACTATGTACTTCTATATCAAGTAACTTAGCAATCCTTTCATGTAAATGGATCTCGACATCAAAATGTACCTCAACTTCTAATTGTAACTTAGCTCCTAAATGCAACTAGGCATTCATTATATGTGACTCGATAGTCATTGATTCTTGTTCATTAGTAGACATGCCTTCATAGTAGTACATAAAGGATTTTTAATTCTTAGGTTCCTTCTTTTGTTCATCTTCATGTATTTTTGTATATTCATCAAATTTTACATTTTCAATGTCTACAACTTTTTTAGTGTTAGTATTTAAACACTTATAAGATTTAATTTTTATGGAATAAACTAGAAATATACCTTCTTCACTTTTTGCATCAATTTTACTATTTCTATTATCCTTAAGAATGCAACACTTGCTTCCAAATACCTTAAAATATTTGACATTGGGTGAGTATCCATACCATAATTCATAAGGTGTGAAATTTTGACCTTTCTTGACTTGTACTTGGTTCAAGGTATAGACAGCTATACTGATAGCATGTCTCCAGAATTTTAAAGAAATATTCTTCTCCATCATTAGTGTTCTAGCATAATCCATCATATATCTATCCATCCTTTCAACTATCCCATTTTTTGGAGGGGTCCTAAGTGCAAACATTTGTCTCTTGATTCCTTTGTCTATAATGCCCCGCCAAGGGATCCAAAGATTTAACCTAAAGTTTCACTAAGTTTGGTAGCAATTTTTTTTTTGAAACATAAAAGTTAAACCATACACATAGTAATGGAAGCAATAACACCATTCAACTAAATGTATACATAAACGTACATAACAGGTTACATTCCTTAAGGATCCCTTAATGTTGAATCACCATTAAATTGACCAGTATCAATTCCATCTAACGCCACATCCACATGGAATAATAATGAAAAGACCAACATTATTAAAACAATATACTTGATTCCAAATGTCCCATAGTAAATTACATTTCAGAATAATGCTCAATCATCCGCTGTACATGTCACAGGGTATGAAAGACATAAAAGAATTTACATGTAGGAAAATAAAGTACATCATCCTATTCTAATCCATGATGCAATAAAGTAAATGAAACCACATGTCATACATGATACATCATCATAGAAGATACAAACATCCATCGTAACATGTAACATAAACCACTACACATAATTATCTAAGTGCATAGTTCCTCCCAACCATAAATAGAATCATTAGATCATCGCGGGCCCTAGCCATCCCTCCATGCATAACATCCCAAATCATCGAAGAGATCATTAGTATTATCATACTAGGAATGTCCCTCCTAAAACATACTACATCATATGCAGAAAGAAATCTAACATGCTAGAACATATGTATAAGAAATCTAATTATGCAAAATAAAGCATAAGATAAATAAGTAACATCATCTATCATATGCTAATCATCAATATAAGGATACGTGTCCACCATCATAATCCAAGAATAGAATGAAGATAGATGCTAACAAAGAATGCATCAGCCATGGTGTCTTAGATGGATCTCAAATGGTAAGAGTGAAAAAGCACTACCACCCAACCGTGTGGAACCTAAATGGTCCACTCCCACCACACTAAGGAGATAATCTCAAGTCTCAAATAGGTTGTCAAATAAAATAGCACAAATAATCTCTAAGTCTAGGAATCCTAAAAGTATACTAACTCAAAGGTTCCAACACAAACCAACATCTAATCTTAGAGGCACACAAAGACATGTAGGAAACCTACTATGCAAGCGAGAAAGTGTCATTGCATGGATCATGCTAGAGTTACCCTGGTAGTCTCTCAATAGACCCTAGCCCCCTAGTGATCCCTATGCGGCCACTAGTATCCTCTCATACTGACGAGGTATACTAGGGAATGCAAGGTCATAACCAAGCATTCTCTCTACTCCCATCTTAGTCTGCACTGGCACTCAAGGCATGGGAGAGAATATACAATTATCTTATTAGGTTCATTTAAATCCCCATTTAGTGCAAATTTTTTCACTTATTAAAACAACTTACAATGAGTTACCTTGGCAGCCACTTAGGGCCCCGACCCCCATTGCAAGCCATTTCCCAACACTACATATAGATTACCTACCCTAGGCTCATGAAATCACAAATCAAAAAAATAACCTCAGTCCTATACAAGCGACTGGAAGACATCATAAAAATAATCAAAATAATCACATTAGTTTTCCACGAGCAACTAAGAAGCATCTAATGATAATCATAATATCCATCGGTTCTCAACGAGCAACCGAAAAGGCATATCAAGAAAATAATACTAATCAAAGACTCCAAAATGGTTGAGTCAAAACATGTCACAACATGACATCATCAAGATCAGATAAACACTTCAGTCCCATCAAGGTGACTGGAAGGTAATCCAAACACAATTGATCGATAACTCATAAATGGTTACATAAATCACAACTTACACAAGAAGACTGGAAGCAACATCAATCAGTAAACCACATACACCATAGAGCATGCCATCACATAACCATGGTTGGGTTTTAAAAAAGATCAAAATCAAAAGACATCATGACATCACAATCATAACCCCCTCGAGCCTCTAGTAGACGTCCTATAATTGGTCAATAATCTAGTCAACCCAAAACCCAAAATAGATAGCATAGAGAAAACACAAAATGTAAGCACATGTTTGGGTTGCTAAAATAACTTAGTGGAGATAAATATGGAGTTTCAATTTTTTTCATTTCAAATTTAAATGTCAAGTGGAGGAAATTGTACATTTTTCCTAACCCATGTATTTTTTTTGATAGGTCGAAGTTTTCCTCCATAGCTCTTTTTAAAACAATTTTCTAAAATGTTTTAAGAATATTTTACTTAATCACTATATTGATAAACGATTCCTCCTTTTAAAAGATCAATTTCCTCTAAATTACTCTAGGAAGAATTATCTATTTAAATCGTTTATCACGTTCAAATAACTAATTTTATAATCTCAATCATTTAAAAACATCCTTGCAATTTATTGAACATCCCCATATCTCTTAAATTAATTCTAACTTATTTTAATGTTTAATTATAACTACATCTTTATTTGATATCTAAAATATCATTAACAAATTAAATAACAATTAATAATTATAAATTATTAATATGTAATAATTAATATATATAATAATTAATAATTAGTATTAATAAAATATATAATATATAATATTTAAAATTTATTAATATTTAATAATACTAATTATGAAAATTGAAATATTAAAAAAATTGATTTCATATAACATAAACATTTTTAAAAAAAAACATAACAAAATAATAATAATATCCGCTGCCACGGTAAGTAGTACCCTGCTATCGTAGGGCCTATAGTGACAATGGGTACATAGTACCCCCTGTTGTTGCAGTACCTGCGATGGTAGGTACCTGCGACCTGCAGAGCGTGTAGGGCACAAGTTTCGTCCCTCCCACTGTGATTTAAAAATTTTAATTTTTATTTAAACATTTTTAATAAACATTTTTTTAAAAAGCGATTTAAAATATTTTATTAAAATGTTTTTCAATAAACATATATATAAAACGCTTCCTTATTCGCAGACATACTTTCCATTATATATATATTTTAAATGCAACATTTTTTAATAAACATTTTCAGATTTATAAACACATATGTATATTTTAAAGGAAAACATTTACAATATTGTCTGTGAATATATACATAATTTTTAAACAAAAAGGGCTTTTCCAATTTTGTAAAATAAGAATTTCTCTATAATGATCATTCTTTAGATTAGCTATTTAATCATTCCAAGAGGTTTTGTTCATAAGCATTTAAACCCTAATCTCATATAGTCCTCAGATCTATGCATGTGGGGTTTCAGATTGCATATAACTAGAACATTCATGCATAGAATCCTCAGAAAGTATTCAGAAAACACAAAGAAGATAGGAAGTGCAAGAAGTGGAAATAGCATATGCAAAATCATGAGTGTGTCTACCTAGACACTGATGCTAAATCACTTCTCCTTAGAAACTATAGAGCAAGCTCCTTCCTTCTCCAACATTCGCGGATCCACCCAAACACAGTACCCGAGCTTCTAGGAGTGCATGAATATAAAGAACTCTCAAGAAGCACCTAGAATGCCTCTAGAAACAACCAGAATATGAGATAAGCATTGACAACTAAGCACAAGCTTTTTCCAACCTTCTAGATGAGTCATAAGGTTTTAGACACCATGTGCTTAAATTGTGCACTAACCCCTGTGTTGTAGACATACGTGCATTCAAGAGGTGCGCTTACTCCTAGGTAGACTTATAACTTTTATTTTAATTTTATTATTATTTTTATTATTATTATTTATTTATTATTTTATTACTATTTTTATTATTATTAATTTTAATTTATTTTATTTAATTCTGTCACTCAATTAATTTCCCACTTAATTAATCAAAATATCATAAAATTATATTAATTTTCCCAAAAATGATTAAATTATTAATTAAATCTTTTAATTTTAGACTTAATAGAAAATTCACCATAGACTTTTAAAATAAAATATGGAAACTCATCATAGAACAATCTATACAAAATTAGTCTAAGGGGTTAAAAATCACGAATTACATCATCTGACGCATTCAAAAGGTAAAACATCTCAAATACTTGTCCTACCTTTCTAGGACAAATGGTTTAAGGGTTTAGGATTTGGACTTGAGAATTTATCTCCCCTCTCTTACCATTGAGATAGTGCGATAGGGTATGCTCATCCTGGCAATTCAGGGAAGTTGATACCCGGTACTTGCAACCTACATAAAATCCATGCATGTACATACAATATATATATAGGCTAAGCTAAATAGTCAATGGCAGGAAGTGGTGAATTGTGTAGATCCCGACTAGTAGGTGACTATGAATCCCTTCCTTAACCACATTAGAAATGCCATACATAAGAAAACAAACACACACACCATACACATGCAATTATGGGGTAAGTATCCATAAGAAAATACATGTGATAATAAGCCATCTAACTAATCATCATCAATAATTAAAAGTAATGTAATAATCATCATGCATACATGAAATGTAGAGTCTAAGAAATCTCATCATATATCAACTGAATCCATAGCTTAATATCTGATAGTCTCAAAACAATGCTACTAACCATCAACATAAAACTGACCTAACAAAGTTTGGCTTTGATAGCAACAATGTAACTAGAAAAATGTAAACTAGGGCAGGCACTACATCCACCCCCCCTAGGATCAGGCTTACTCCTAGAAGCCTACAAACAAGTAGGGATATAAATCCTGTAAAAAAATTGCATCCTTCCATGTAGCTGAAGAGTCATTAGTAGGGTCCCATTGAACCCTTACTTGCTCTATGGTTCAACCCCTGAGGGTAAACTCTCGTTGCTCTAGAATATGAACCGGCTCCAAAGCCAGCTGCCCATCCTCTACTTGCAACACATTCCAATCAAGAACATGTACTACATTAGGGATATACTGCCTAAGTATCGAAACATGGAAAACATCATGAATGTGAGCTAGGCTGGGTGGTAAAGCAAGGTGATAAGCAACTAGGCCAATCCTCTCAAGAATCTCAAATGGTCCCAAAAGCGAGGTGCTAGCTTTGAACCCTTTTCATATTAGATCGGACTCTTTTGTGGATGCACTCTCAAGAAAACCTTGTCTCCCACAAAAAACTACTTTTCTGTCCTATGTGCATCAGCATACTTTTTTTGCCTATCTTGTGTCATAGTCAAGTGCTCATGGATACACACTACATGTTGCTCTGTATCACAAAGCATCTTAGAACCCAATAGGATGCGATCCTCAATACTATCCCAAGTCAAGGGTGTATGACAAGGATGTCCATATAAAGTCTGGAATGGTGCCATGCCAATAAAACTGTGATACCCGTTATTGTAAGCAAACTCCACTAGGTAGAGATAGTCCTCCCAATGTGTCTTTCTATCCATCACATACATCCTTAACATATCTTCCAAAACTTGATTCACCCTCCCTATCTAACCATCTATCTCTAGGTGATATGCCAAACTAAAATTCAATTATGGTCCAAGCTCATGCTGCAGTGATGTCTAGAATGTAGATGTGAATACATGATCCATATCTAAAATGATCTTTTAGGAAATACCATGTAATCTCACAATATCACACATGAAGAAATTAGCCACAAAAGTTGCCATGTAGGAAGACTTGATTGGTGAAAAATGTGCCACCTTAGTCAACTGATCAATAGTGACCATGATAGCATCATTACGATGATCAGTCATAGGTAATCCTACTATGAAGTCCATAGAGATGATGTCCCACTTCCATGAAGGAATGAGATTTGGTTGCAAAATTCTGTTCTGCCTTGACTCTCTGACACTCAAGACACCTAGCCACATAATCAGAAATGTCACACTTCATCTCAAACCAATAGAATAAACATCACAAATCAGCATGCATCTTCTTGACACTTGGATGTACCAAGTAAGGTGCACGATGGGCCTTTGCTAGAAACAAGGTGCTAAGCTCATCATGTGGTGACACATAAATCCTTCCTAAATGTCTCCAAACACCATCTGACTCAAGGACATAGCCTAAAAAATTATCCTCCAAAGGTCTTCCTGAATCTATTTCTTTGCACACCTCCTGGTACCAAGAATCTGTAGCAAGTGCTTGAAGAATCTGACTCCTTAAATTAACACTAAGAGTCATAGATGATATCACATGTCTCTTGCAACTCAAAGCATTTGCCACCACATTCTTCTTTCCTTGAATGTACTTTACCTCAAAGTAATACTCACATAAAAATTCCATCCATCGCCTAGTGAGCATTCAAATTAGGCTGAGTGAAAATGTACTGAAGACTACAATGATCACTATGTAGTTCTAATCTGTACCCCAACAAGAAATGTCTCCACCTTGTCAAAGCATGAACTACTACTGCTAACTCAAGATCATGTGTAGGACAATTTAGTTTGTGATCCTTGAGCTTGCATGATTCATATGCAATCACTCATCCATTCTGCATCAAAACCGCTCCAATCCCTTCTAGGGAAGCATCTATACACACCATGAAATCACCTCCTAGATTTGGGTACTGCTAAGATCGGTGCACTAGTCAAAAGCTCCTTGAGCTTTTGAAATGCTTCCTCACATTTCTCTGTCCATAAAAACTTCTTTCCTTTCCTCTGAAGGGAAGTGATAGGATGCGCTATCTTGGAGAAATTTTGGACAAATCTATGATAATAACTAGCTAGACCAATGAAACTATGAATCTCTAACACATTAGTCAGTCCAGGCCAATCTACTATTGCCTGGATCTTTGTAGGGTCTATAGAAATACCATCACTTGAAATGACATGCCCTAAATACTAAATCTCTGATTTGAAGAATTCACACTTAGCTGCATTGGCATAAAGCTGACTATCTCTCAAGCACTGTAAAACCAATCGCAGGTGTTCCTCATGCTCCTTCTAAGTCTTAGAGTATATCAATATATCATCAAGAAAAACAAGTACAAACCTATCCAGATAAGATTGAAACACCCC
Organism: Cupressus sempervirens; assembly: GCA_028749045.1. Lineage (NCBI taxonomy): Eukaryota > Viridiplantae > Streptophyta > Pinopsida > Cupressales > Cupressaceae > Cupressus > Cupressus sempervirens. Next base: position 273,010,693 of record CM053790.1, read on the forward strand.
ATTCATCAAACTCATGAAAAATGATGGAGCATTAGTTAGCCCAAAAGGTACCACTGTGAACTCAGAGTGCCCATAACGAGTTCAAAAGGTGGTCTTGTGAATGTCAGCTTCCTTCATGTGAAGCTGGTGGTATCATGACTTAAGGTCAATCTTGGAGAATACTGTAGCTCCTTTGATCTGATCAAATAAGTCATTGATCCTTGGTAGAGGTGTCAGAATTCTTTAGAATAATTGAGAGGGGAAGGGGGGGGGGGGGAGGGTGAATAAGTTATCCAAGGTCCAAATGCCCTAATAATACTTTTTTTCAAATTATAGTGAGCCCATAAACTTTTCATCCATCCAAGCTTAAAATAATCATCCTAGCAAATTACAGTAAATCAATATGCAGCAATAAAACATGCAAGATCAACACATGACACAATGATTTACGTGGAAACCCAATTTGGAAAAAACCACAAGTAACATGCTACTTGATTCTCACTCTTTTAAAGTGATGCCCTATTAAAAGCCTGCCCTGTTAAAGGCTTACAACACACTGTTAAATGTGACCTTGTTAGAGGATTTCACTAAACTGTTAGGAATGGGCCTGATCAAAGGACTTTAGAATATTCACTTGGAATGTCACCCTGTTAAAGGATTTACCTCATGGCTATTAAACCAACCTAAGTTCATAGGATTTAAACTAACTGTTACAATTTTTAGAGAGTAACGATAATGGCTTTTTGATTTGATACAACTTACAACATACTTTACAGATTTTAGATGTCACTTCAGTCCTATCCTTTTGCTTGGCTTTAATCACTTCAGCTCTCACAGCTTGTCTTCCTCTCAAGCTTCATCTCCTTGAGTCTTCTTACTCATCATGCCAATGCAATCATCCTTGTGGTCATCTATCCAAACAGAGTTTCTATGCTTTCTTCTCTTTAGCACCTTCTTTAGCACTTCATGCTTTTATGCTCGACCACCTTCTCCTCTCTTTGCTTCATGAACTTATGACTCCTTAAATAGAAATCTGGTTTGCCTTTTCCACTCAATTCTCCCACTCTAATTTTAGGGTTTCAAATGGATTAGGTAGGATACAATGTATCTACCCCATATCTTTCTCTTATTTAGAAAACTATGTCTAGAGTCTAGTTGTATTCTCAAAAAATGTTCTACATGGTGTTCTGTGCCACCAGCTCATCATTCTTATCTTCCATTTAATTCATAGATTTCTAGATAACAAATTTGTCAGCTTAGATCTAGTGAATATTCGATTTTTGAAATAATGAAACAACTCGACACTATTGGTTTACTGATGCTTGACATCTCTATGTTACTCAACACTTGTATCTGTTCGGCACTTGATTCTACTCAGCACTTGATTCTACTCAGCACTTAGCACTTGATTCTGCTTAGCACTCAGCACTTGACTCTACTCAGCACTCGGCATCTGAAGTTCGCTCAACACTTGCTTGACTTCAACTAGGAATCTGTTTTGCTCCTTAATGATCTTAGTTAGTCTTTACAAATGACTTAGCTAAAACCTTACATCTTTGATATGTTTCAATACACTTTTTCATCACTGACTTAGTCGATGCTTGGACTTCATTACAACATCATAACTTTAACCTTTCTCTAGGTATTCTAGTTACATCTTATTGATTGCCTCCTACTTGTCAATCAACTAATTGATAGTATTTGGATCACTAAAGAAATTGTCATTCTTGCAAGTAGCAAGTTTGATATCAATGACAAAAAAATGATTGAAAACATTCTTTTCTAGTTCCATATGATCATTTCAACAATTTTCCTCATGATCTTTTCAATCATTTCCAACAATTTCCCTCTTTGGCATTGATGGCAAAACCAAACTGATCAATTGATCAACTTAGTTGCCATCAAGATTGTATACGTTGTCTGCTACTTTTCATAACTACTTACATCCTTACTACTGATCTCATACATCTCTTTCAGTTTTTTCATTAATCTCCCTCTTTCATATATATCTCCCTTTTTCTGAGTATTGACTAGTTTTCTGCATATTTCTCCCTCTTTGACATAAATGCAAATGATGTAACATCTTTAACATGCGAAGTATAAGCTTTTGATTCTTGATGTCTTCTCCCTCTGTCACCATGCTTGTGACTGATTTGGAGTTTTTGCTCCTGCTGACATCCTGTGCATCATTCTTTTGATATTTCAATGATTTGTTCCTATTGATGTAGGGCAGCATCCTTGTTGCTTTAAACTGCTAGAGTTAGGGCTATTACCCCCAACTTGCCTCTAAGATATTCATAAGCATCCTTGGGCAATGGTTTGGTGAAGATATTTGTAGTTTCTTCCTTTGTGTGAATGTATTCCAACTTCACTTGTTTGTCTTCTACCAATTCTTTGACATAGTGATACTCGATTGCAATGTGCTTGGTTTTTGCATACATTACTAGATTCTTGGATATGTTTATAGCACTTGTATTATCACAATACAATATCACAGGTTTAGTTACTTCTTCTTTCATTCCTTTCAATAGATGTGTGAGCCACACAATGTTTGTGCAATTTACTGCAGCTACTACATATTATAATTTTGCAGTTGACTGAGATGTGCAGGTTTGTTTCTTGCTAGTCCAAGTAACTAGCCTTTTACCTAAAAATAATGCACCTCCACTTGTGTTTTCTCTACAATCAATGTTGCCTCCCCAATCTACATCTGTATATGCATTGAGTTCAAACTTTCCATTCTTTTTGCAGTATAGACCAAAGTTATCAGTTCCTTTAAGATATCTCATTATTATTTTTACTGCTATGAGATGATTTTCTTTGGGATTATCAGAGAATCTAGCCACTATTCCAACTACTAATGCTATGTCTAGCCTGCTATGTACAACATATTGTAGTTTTCTAATCATGGATCTGTACATTGTTTCATTGACTTCAGCTGATTTATCATTTTTGGATAACTTATTTCCTGTTGCCATAGGTGTGCTGATTGGTTTGGACTCCTCCAATCCAAATGTTTTAAGTATCTCTTTGATGTACTTTGATTGTGTCACAAGTATACCATGTTTTAGTTGATGTACTTGCAATCCAAAAAAAAATTGATCTCTCCAAACATAGACATTTCAAACTCATGTTTCATTTTGTCAGCAAAGCCTTTGCAAAGCACTTCCTTTCATCCAAACACTATGTCATCCACAAAGAGTTCAGATACAATAATATCCTTACCTTCGTCTAATTTGATGTACATGTTGCTGTTATCATTAGTTATTTCAAATTCTATTTGTACTAAATACTTGTGAAGTCTCTCATACCATGCTCTGGGTGCTTGTTTCAGACCATAGAGTGCTTTATGAAGTTTACAAACCATATCCCTATTGTTTTCATCAACAAATCCCTCTGGTTGTTCAATGTAGACTTCTTCTTCCAGTATACCATTTAAAAAAGAAAACTTTGCATCCATCTGATAAACTTTGAAATCTTTGTATGCAGCATATGCAAGTAAAGTTCTTACTCCTTCCATTCTAGCAATAGGGGTGAATGATTCCTCATAGTCTAGTCCTTCTTCTTGAGCATAAAAATTGCATACTAGTCTAGCTTTGTTTCTAGTAATCTCACCATTCTCATCTAGCTTGTTCCTGAATACCCACTTGGTGCCAATCACATTTTTGTCAATTGGTCTGGGAACTAAACTCCAAGTTTTGTTCTTCTTTATTTGATCAATCTCTTCTTCCATAGCTTTATACCAGTCATCATCTTGTAATGCACAATATACTATTTTAGGTTCAGATTTGCTAATCAGACATGATTCATGCCTCAGCCTGTTCCTTGTCATTGGTCTTGCATCTTTGTCACCAATTATCTGTTCAGTAGGGTGATGTCTTTTTACATATTTAGATATTCTTGGTTTTGTCCTTGTTTCCATGTTTGATCTTTCAAATTCAAGATCACTATGCACTTCATTGTCAGGTTGTTCTTCATCTCTTTCATGTGTACTAACTTCAAGATCAGATTGTGTATTTTCTTCATTTTGTAACTCGGCTTCTGAATGCAACTTGGCATTCACTGGTTGTGACTTGGCTGAAACTAAATTTTTTTGTTGAGTTTAAATTAGATTGACAACATCCTCATCAATATGCATTCCTTCATAGGAATACACAAAGGTTTTGTATTCATTCATTCTCTTTGGTTCTTCAGCCTGGACTTCTGTATGTTCATCAAAGTTTACATTTGCACTTTCCACAATTTTGTTAGTGTTAGTATTCAAACACTTATATGCTTTAATTCTAGTGGAGTAACCAAAGAATATGCCTTCATCACTTTTTGCATCAAATTTTCCATTTCTAGCATCTTTAAGGATAAAGCATTTGCAACCAAATACTTTGAAATGTTTTACATTGGGTGAGTGACCATACCATAATTCAAAAGGTGTTGTATTTGTACCTTTCTTGACTTGTACTCGGTTCAGTGTATGAACAGCTACACTTAAAGCTTTTCTCTGGTATTTTAGAGCAACAGTCTTTTCCATCATTAATGTTCTGGCACAATCAATCACATATCTATTTCTTCTTTCAGCAATTCCATTCTGTGGGGGAGTTCTAGGAGTTGACGTTTGTCTTTTGATTCCTTTATCATTACAAAATATCTCAATTTCTTTTGATGTGAATTCACCATCTCTGTCTGATCTCAAGCATTTCAAGCTTTTTCCTATTTCCTTTTCAACTCTAGCCACATACCACTTAAACATTTGAAAGGCATTAGATTTTTGTCTTAAGAACATAATAGTCATCAACAAACAACATTATGTACTTTTCTCCTCTATAGCTTTGTACTTCTATTGGACCACATAAGTCAGTATGAACTAACTCAAGTACTTCTTTAGATGTATAGTTTTTTCTTTTGAAACTTAACTTTGTCATCTTTCCTAGCTGACATTGTTTGCACATGATATTATCAAGCTTCTTCAATTTTGGTAAACCTCTGACTTTCTTCATTTTACTAATATTGACTAGATTGTCAAAGTTGACATGACATAGCCTTTTGTGCCATAACCATTCATCATCAAATTTTGCAACAAAACAAGAGACATCATCCGTATCAAGGTAAAATAGATTACTCCTTGTTTGATCTCCTTTTCCTATCAGTTTACCATCAGTATCATAGATTTTTGCAGTTTTGTTTCCAAATTCTACTTTGCATCCTATATTGCCTAACTGTGAGACACTTAGCAAATTGTAGTTTAATCCTTCAACATAGTATGCATTATCACATGAAATTTGTTCTATAAGCTTAATGAAACCTTTTCCTTTTATTTGACATGGAGCATCATTACCAAATCTAACACTATTTCCATCATATTGAGTAAAGTTAACAAACTTACTTTTGTCTCTTGTGATGTGATGTGAGCATCTGCTGTCTATGATCCATATGTCATTTTTGTTCATACATGTTACCAGTGCTGTAGGCTCTTCTTCATCAGATTGGTCCTTCATGGCTACATAAACAACTTCATCATCATTATCATCATAATTTTCTTCAACAATATAACACTTCTTGCCTTTGTCTTTGTAATCTCTCTTTTCATCATCTCTTCTGAATTTTTATTTGTTGCCTTCCTTGTAATCCTTTTTCTATGTACATATGATAGCAATATGTCCTACTTCATTACAATATGTTCTTACTCATCATGCCAATGCAATCATCCTTGTTTTCGTCTATCCAAACAGAGTTTTTGTGCTTTCTTCTCCTTAGCACCTTCTTCAACACTTCATGCTTTTATGCTCAACCACCTTCTCCTCTCTTTCCTTCATGACCTTATGACTCCTTAAATAGAAATTTGGTTTGCCTTTTTTGCTCAATTCTCTTTCTCCAATTTTAGGGTTTCAAATGGATTAGGTAGGATACAATGTATCTACCCCGTATCTTACTCTTATCTAGAAAACTTTGTCTAGAGTCTAGTTGTATTCTTCAAAAATGTTCTACATGGTGTTCTGTGCCACCAGCTCATCATTCTTATCTTCCATTTAATTCATATATTTGTAGATAACAACCTTGTTGGCTTAGATCTGAAATTTTTTTGATTTTTGAAATAATGCAGCAACTCGGCACTATTGGTTTACTGATGCTTGACATCTCTGTGTTACTCGGTACTTGTATCTGCTCGACACTTGTATCTGCTCGAAACTTGATTCTTCTTGGCACTCGACATCTGAAGTTCACTCGAAACTTTCTCGACTTCAACTAGGAATCTGTTCGGCTCCTTAATGATCTTAGTTAGTCTTTACAAATGACTTAGCTAAAACCTTACATCTTTGATATGTTTCAATGTGCCTATTCTCTATGTCTTAGAGTATGTCATCAATACACTTTTTCATCAATGACTTAGCTGATCCTTGGACTTCATTACAACATCATAACTTCAACCTTTCTCTAGGTGTTCTAGTTACATCTTATTGATTGCCTCCTCCTTGTCAATTAACTAGTTGATAGTATTTGGATCACTAAAGCAATTGTCATTCCTGCAAGTAGCAAGTTTGACATCAATGACAAAAAAATGATTGAGAACATTATTTTCTAGTTCCATATGATCATTCCAACAATTTTCCTCATGATCTTTTCAATCATTTCCAACAATCTCCCTCTTTGGCATTGATGGCAAAACCAAATTGATCAATTGATCAACTTAGTTGACATCAAGATTGCATACGTTGTTTGCTACTTTCCATGGCTACTTACATCCTTACTACTGATCTCATACATCTCTTTCAGTTTCTTCATTAATCTCCCTCTTCCATATATATCTCCCTTTTTATGAGTATTGATCAGTTTTTTGCATATTTCTCCCTCTTTGTTATAAATGCCAAAGATGTAACATCTTTAACATGCAAAGTATAAGCTTTGGCTTCTTGATGTCTTCTCCCTCTATCACCATGCTTGTGAGTGATTTGGAGTTTTTGCTCCTGCTGTCATCTTGTGCATCATTCTTCTGATATTTCAATGATTTGTTCCTGGTGATGCAAGGCAGCATCCTTGTTGCGTTAAACTGCTAGAGTTAGGGGTATTACCCCCAACTTGCCTCTAAGATATTCATAAGCATCCTTGGGCAATGGTTTTGTGAAGATATCTGCAATTTGTTCCTTTGTGTGAATGTATTCCAACTTCACCTATTTGTCTTCTACCAATTCTTTGACATAGTGATACTTGATTGCAATGTGCTTAGTTTTTACATGCATTACTGGATTCTTGGATATGTTTATAGCACTTGTATTATGAAAATATAGTATCACCAGTTTAGTTACCTCTTCATTCCTTTCCTTTCAATAGATGTGTGAGCCACACAATGTTTGTGCAATTTACTCCAGTTGCTACATATTCTGATTCTGCAGTTGACTGGGATGTGTAGGTTTATTTCTTGCTAGTCCAAGTAACTAGCCTTTTACCTAAATATAATGCACCTCCACTTGTGCTTTTTCTGTCATCAATGTTGCCTCCCCAATCTGCATCTGTATATGCATTGAGTTCAAACTTTCCATTCTTTTTGTAGTATATACCAAATTTATCAGTTCCTTTAAGATATCTCATTATTCTTTTTACTGCTATGAGATGATTTTCTTTGGGATTAGCAGAGAATCTAGCCACTATTCCAACTACTAATGCTATGTCTAGTCTACTATGTACAACATATTGTAGTTTTCTAAACATCGATCTGTACATTGTTTGATTGACTTCAGCTGATTCATCATTTTTGGATAGCTTATTTCCTATTTCCATTGGTGTGTTGACTAGTTTGGACTCCTCCAATCCAAATGTTTTAAGTATCTCTTTGATGTACTTTGATTGCGTCACAAATATACCATGTTTTAGTTGATGTACTTGCAATCCAACAAAATATTTGATCTCTCCAAACATAGACATTTCAAACTCATGTTTCATTTTGTCTGCAAAGCCTTTGCAAAGCACTTCTGTTCCTCCAAACACTATGTCATCCACAAAGATTTCAGACACAATAATATCCTTACCTTCATCTGATTTGATGTACATGTTGTTGTTATCATCAGTTCTTTCAAATACTATTTGTACTAAATACTTGTGAAGTCTCTCATACCATGCTCTGGATGCTTATTTTAGACCATAGAGTGCTTTATGTAGTTTACAAACCATATCCTTGTTGTTCTCATCAACAAATCCCTCTGGTTGTTCAATGTAGACTTCTTCTTCCAGTATACCATTTAAAAAAGTAGACTTTACATCCATTTGATAAACTTTGAAATCTTTGTATGTAGCATATGCAAGTAAAGTTCTTACTCCTTTCATTCTAGCAATAGGGGCAAATGTTTCCCCATAGTCTAGTCTTTCTTCTTGAGCATAACCCTTGCATACTAGTCTAGCTTTATTTCTAGTAATCTCACCATTCTCATCTAGCTTGTTCCTGAATACCCACTTGGTGCCAATCACATTTTTGTCAACTGGTCTGGGAACTAAACTCCAAGTTTTGTTCTTCTTTATTTGATTAATCTCTTCTTCCATAGCTTTATAACAATCATCATCTTGTAATGCACCATATACTATTTTAGGTTCAAATTTTCTAATCAGACATGATTCATGTCTCAGTCTGTTCCTTGTCATTGGTCTTGCATCTTTGTCACCAATTATCTGTTCAACAAGGTGATATCTTTTTACATATTTGGATAATCTTGGTTCTATCCTTGTTTCCATGTTTGATCTTTTAGATTCAGGATCACTATGCACTTTGTTGTTAGGTTGTTCTTCATCTCATTCATGTGTACTAACTTCAAGATTAGATTGTGTATTTTCTTCATTCTGTAACTCAATTTCTGAATGCAACTCGACATTCACTGGTTGTGACTTGGCTAAAACTGAAATTTGTTGTTGAGTTTCAATTAGATTGACAACATCCTCATCAACAGGCATTCCTTCATAAGAATACACAAAGTTCTATATTCATTCATTCTCTTTGGTTCTTTAGCTTGGACTTCTGTATGCTCATCAAAGTTTACATTTGCACTTTTCACAATTTTGTTAGTGTTAGTATTCAAACACTTATATACTTTACTTCTAGTGGAGTAACCAAGAAATATGCCTTCATCAGTTTTTGCATTAAATTTTCTATTTCTAGCATCTTTAAGGATAATTCATTTGCAACCAAATACTTTGAAATGCTTTACATTGGGTGAGTGACCATACCATAATTCAAAAGGTGTTGTATTTGTACCTTTCTTGACTTGTACTCGGTTTAGTGTATAAAAAGCTACACTTACAGCTTCTCTCTAGTATTTTAGAGCAATAGTCTTTTCCATCATTAATGTTCTGGCATAGTCAATCACATATCTATTTCTTCTTTCAACAATTCCATTCTATGGGGGAGTTCTAGGAGCTGACATTTTTGTTTTGATTCCTTTATCATTACAGAATATCTCGAATTCCTTTGATGTGAATTCACCATGTCTGTCTAATCTCAAGCATTTGAAGCTTTTTCCTATTTCCTTTTCAACTCTAGCCACATACCACTTAAACATTTGAAAGGCATCAGATTTTTGTCTTAAGAACATAACAATCATCAACAAACAACATTATGTAGTTTCTTCCTTTGTAGTTTTGTACTTCCATTGGACCACATAAGTCAGTATGAACTAACTCAAGTACTTCTTTAGATGTATAGTTTTTGCTTTTGAAACTTGACTTTGTCATCTTTCCTAGCTGACATTGTTTGCACATGATATTATCAGGCTTCTTCAATTTTGGTAAACCTCTGACTTTCTTCATTTTACTAATATTGACCAGATTGTCAAAGTTGACATGACATAGCCTTTTGTGCCATAACCATTCATCATAAAATTTTGCAACAAAACAAGAGATATCATCCATATCAAGGTAAAATAGATTACTCCTTGTTTGATCTCCTTTTCCTATCAGTTTACCATCAGTATCATAGATTTTTGCAGTTTTGTTTCCAAATTCTACTTTGCATCCTATATTGCCTAACTGTGAGACACTTAGCAAATTGTAGTTTAATCCTTCAACATAGTATGCATTATCACATGAAATTTTTTTTGTAAGCTTAATGGAACCTTTTCCTTTTATTTGACATGGAGGATCATTACCAAATCTAACACTATTTCCATCATACTTAGTAAAGTTAACAAACTTACTTTTGTCTCCTATCATGTGATGTGAGCATCCACTGTCTATGATTCATCTATCATTTTTGTTCATTCATGTTACTAGTGTTGTAGGCTCTTCTTCATCAGATTGGTCCTTCATGGCTACATAAACAACTTCATCATCATTATCATTAGAATTTTCTTCAACAATATAACACTTCTTGCCTTTGTCTTTGTAATCTCTCTTTTCATCACCTCTTCTGAATTTGTATTTGTTTCCTTCCTTGTAATTCTTTTTCTGTGTACATCTAGAAACAATATGTCCTACTTCATTACAATTGAAAAAAATGATAGGCATCTTACCTTTGAATTTTCCTTTGCCTCTATGAAATCTTCTAGCTAGAAAAGCTTGCAGTTGTTTCACATCTTCCTCATCAGTGCTACTATTGTTGGATACATATTTCATTTTTTTCTTCTTCTTTGATTTCACCTGTTCAGCATCTTTTAGTGATATCTTGGCTTTGAAAGCAGAATCAACATTCTCAAGTCTGTAGTTGTCAAAGTTAGATAGATCAAATGTAGTGAGTCTACCCACTATTCCTTCAAAACTTAGATTGTTTCCTTGTACACATCTTAGTTCTTGTATTGCTGATACTCTAATAGCATAGATAGGGAGAAAAGTTCTTAAGAACTTACTATTAACAATATCTTCATCCAATTGACCACTCAAGCATCTTATTTCACTTACCACTTCTTTTATTCTTGCGCCATACTGAGCAGGATTCTCATTTTCTTCCATTTTCATATCATCAAATTTTCCTCCGAGGCTTTCTCTTTTTCCTTTTTATACATTCTGATCTCCTCATAGATTTCTGATAGGTCTTTCCATATTTGAATGTAGTGTCACATCCTTTGATATCATCAAATTCAGCATAGTTGAGTGCAGAAGCAATCTCCAGCATTGTCTGATTGTGTTTCTATTTATTTTTCAAATCTTCTGTAGTAAGAGTACCAGTTGGATCAACATGTTCAGTAACAATTGAATTTTGGGCATAATCTCCTATGGATCCAAGATTTAGCTTCATCAAAATTTTCCATGCAACAAAATTGTCTTTGTTGAGCTTGGGGACTTCTCTCTTAGGCATTTTGATCTTTCGTACTTATAGTCCCTTTAAACCGAATTAGCAGTTTGGCTCTGATACCAATTGTCAGAATTCTTTAGAATAACTAAGAGGGGTGGGGGGGTGTGAGTCAGTTATCCAAGGTCCAAATGCTCTAATAATACTTTTTCTCAAATTATAGTGAGCCCATAAACTTTTCATCCATCCAAGCTTAAAATAATCATCCTAGCAAATTACAGTAAATCAATATGCAGCAATAAAACATGCAAAATCAAGACATGACACAATGATTTATGTGGAAACCCAGTTTGGGAAAAACCACTAGTAACATGCTACTTGATTCTCACTCTTCTAAAGTGATGCCATGTTAAAAGCCTACCTTGTTAAAGGCTTACAACACACTGTTAAATGTGACCTTGTTAGAGGATTTCATCAAACTATTAGGAATGGCCTTGATCAAAGGACTTTAGAACATTCACTTGGAATGTCACCCTGTTAAAGGATTTACCTCATGGCTATTAAACCAACCTATTTCCATAGGATTTAAACTAACTGTTACAATTGCTAGAGAGTAACGATAATGGCTTTTTGATCTGATACAACTTACAACATACTTTGCAGATTTCAGATCTCACTTCAGTTCTATCCTTTTGCTTGGCTTTAATCACTTCAGCTCTGACAGCTTGTCTTCCTCTTAAGCTTCATCTCCTTGAGTCTTCTTACTCATCATGCCAATGCAATCATCCTTTTGGTTGTCTATCCAAACAGAATTTTTGTGCTTTCTTCTCCTTAGCACCTTCTTCAACACTTCATGCTTTTATGCTTGACCACCTTCTCCTCTCTTTGCTTCATGACCTTATGACTCCTTAAATAGAAATTTGGTTTGCCTTTTCCACTCAATTTTCCCTCCTCCAATTTTAGGGTTTCAAATGGATTAGGTAGGATACAATGTATCTACTCCATATCTTGCTCTTATCTAGAAAACTTTGTCTAGAGTCCAGTTGTATTCTCCAAAAATGTTCTACATGGTGTTCTGTGCCACCAGCTCATCATTCTTATCTTCCATTTAATTCACAGATTTCTAGATAACAACCTTGTTAGCTTAGATCTAGCAAATTTTTGATTTTGGAAATAATGTAGCAACTCGACACTATTGGTTTACTGATGCTCGACATCTCTGTGTTACTCGGCACTTGTATCTGCTCGACACTTGTATCCGCTCGGCACTTGATTTTGCCTCGCACTCAGCACTTGATTCTGCTTGGCACTCGACACTTGATTCTGCTCGAGACTCGGCATTTGAAGTTCACTCGGCACTTGCTCGGCTTCAACTAGGAATCTGTTTGGCTCCTTAATGATCTTAGTTTATCTTTAAAAATGACTTAGCTAAAACCTTACATCTTTGATATGTTTCAATGTGCCTATTCTCTATATCTTAGATTATGTCATCAATACACTTTTTCATCAATGACTTAGCTTATCCTTGGACTTCATTACAACATCATAACTTCAACCTTTCTCTTGGTGTTTTAGTTACATCTTATTGATTGCCTCCTCCTTGTCAATCAATTAATTGATAGTATGTGGATCACTAAAGCAATTATCATTCCTGCAAGTAGCAAGTTTGACATCAATGACAAAACAATGATTGAGAACATTCTTTTCCAGTTCCATATGATCATTCCAACAATTTTCTTCATGATCTTTTCAATAATTTCCAACAAGAGGATACATGTTCTTTATTTTCACCTTATTCAACTATCTATAAACAATATAGAGGTGCAACGAACCATCTTTCTTTTTCACAAAGAGCACTGGAGCTCCCCATGGTGACACACTAGGTCAAATGCTCCCTTTGGCAAAAATTTTCTCTAGCTGAAAATGCAACTCACCCAATTCCTATGTAGTCATACAATAAGGAGCTTTAGAGATAGGTTCTACTCTTGGAATAAGATCGATGCTGAAATCAATGTCCCTTTTTGGGGGATATGCCCGGAATCTCACTTGGAAAAACATCTGCGCACTCTTGTAGAATTGGGTGATTTAAAGTCTTCCTCATAGGATCTTCCTCATGAAGCTCATTTACTATAACCACAAATATCTGACATCCCTTACAGAAACTCTGCTTCAATTACATAGCAAAAATCATCAATAAAGATATAGGCCTTGGTATCCCAACAATCTTCACATCCTTCCCTTGGTCATCCTGACACATAATAATCTTCTTCCTGCAGTCTATACTAGCTCTATGAGAGCGAAGCCAATTCATTCCTAAAACCATATCATAAGATCCAAGAGGTATAACCCGAAGGTCAACTACAGTATCAAATCCTCCTATGCTAAGCCCACACTTATGAACTATGAAATCTGTGGAGACCTTAATGCCTGAGGCTAGTTCCACTTGCCAACGATAATACATGCTACTAAATAGCATAAAAGAAACATGTTTTTGTAAATAGACTAAGTTTAATTTTCAGTTTTGCCTATGTTTAGGTTTAAGTAGATTTTTCAGTTTTGAAAGCTAAGTATTGCAATATGAAACATATGCAAGTAACAGTTTAAGTTCTGTCTTAGTTCACCTAGTTTAAAGTTTGAAAGAGATACACATTATAGTTCAAAGTCCTTGTTTAGTTTCAAAATACCTAGAGCTCCCAATGTAGAAACTTGGGCTCTGATACCAAATGTAATGCCCTGCCAAGGGATGCAAAGAATTAACCTAAAGTTTCACTAAGTTTGGTAGCATTTTTTTTTTTTGAAACATAAAAGTTAAACCATACACATAGTAACGGAAGCAATAACATCATTCAACTAAATGTATACATAAACTTACATAACAGGTTACATTCCTTAAGGATCCCTTAACGTTGAATCACCATTAAATTAACTAGTATTAATTCCATATAACACCACATCCACATGGAATAATAATGAAAAGTCCAACGTTCTTAAAACAATATACTTGATTCCAAATGTCCCATAGTAAATTACATTTCAGGATAATGCTCAATCATCCACTATACATGTCATAGGGTATGAAACACATAAAAGAATTTACATGTAGCAAAATAAAGTACATCATCCTATTCTAATCCATGATGCAATAAAGTAAATGAAACCACATTTCATACATGATACATCATCATAGAAGATACAAACATCCATTGTAATAGGTAACATAAACCACTACACATAATTATCTGAGTGCACGGTTCCTCCCAACCGTAAATAGCATCATTAGATCATCATGGGCCCTAGCCATTCATCCATGCGTAACATCCCAAATCATCAAAAAGATCATTAGTATTATCATACTAGTAATGTCACTCCTAAAACATACTACATCATATGCAAAAAGAAATCTAACATGCTACAACATATGTATAAGAAATCTAATTATGCAAAATAAAGCATAAGATAAATAAGTAACATCATCTATCATATGCTAATCATCAATATAAGGATACGTGTCCACCATCATAATCCAAGAATAGAATGAAGATAGATGCTAACAAAGAATGCATCAGCCACGATGTTGCAGACAGATCTCAAATGGTAAGAGTGAAAAAGCACTACCACCCGATTACGTGGAACCTAAATGGTCCACTCCCACCACACTAAGGAGATAATCTCAATTCCCAAACAGGTTGTCAAATCACATAGCACAAATACTCTCTAAGTCTAGGAATCCTAAAATTATACTAACTCAAAGGTTCCAACACAAACCGACATCTAATCCCAAAGGCACACAAAGACATGTAGGAAACCTACTATGCAAGCAGGAAAGTGTCATTGCATGGATTACACTAGAGTTACCCTAGTAGTCTCTCAATAGACCCTAGCCCCTTAGTGATCCCTATGGGGCCACTAGTATCCCCTCATACTAACGAGGCATAGTAGCGATTGCAAGGTCACAACCAAGCATTCTCTCTACTCCCATCCCAGTCTGTACTGGCACTCGAGGCATGGGAAAGAATATACAATTATCTTATTAGGTTCATTTTAATCCCCATTTAGTGTAAATGTTTTCACTTATTAAAACAACTTACAATGAGTTACCTTGGTAGCCACTTAGGGTGTCGACCCGATTGCAAGCCACTTCCTGACACTACATATAGATTACCTACCCTAGGCTCATGAAATCACAAATCACAAAAATCACCTCAATGCTATACAAGCAACTGGAAAGCATCATAAAAATAATCAAAATAATCACATCAGTTCTCCACGAGCAACTGAGAAACATCCAATGATAATCATAATATCCATCGGTTCTCAATGAGCAATCGAAAAGGCATATCAAGCAAATAATGTTGATCGAAGACTCCAAAATGGTCAAGTCAAAACATGTCACAACATGACATCATCAAGATCAGATAAACACTTCAGTCCCATCAAGGTGACTGGAAGGTAATCCAAACACAATTGATTGATAACTCATAAATGGTTACATAAATCACAACTTACAGAAGAAGACTGGAAGCAACATCAATTAGTAAACCACATACACCATAGAGCATGCCATCACATAACCATGTTTGGGTTTTAAAAATGATCAAGATCAAAAGACATCATCATGACATCACAATCATAACCGCCCCCCGGCCTCTGGTAGACATCCTACAACTGGTCAACAATCTAGTCAACCCAAAACCCAAAATAGATAGCATAGAGAAAACACAAAATGTAAGCACATGTTTGGGTTGCTAAAATAACTTAGTCAAGATAAATATGGGGTTTCAGTTTTTTTCGTTTCTGATTTAAATGTCAAGTGGAGGAAATTGTACATTTTTTCTAACCCATGTATTTGTTTTGATAGGTCAAAGTTTTCCTTCATAGCTCTTTTTAAAAGAATTTTCTAAATTTTTTTAAGAATATTTTACTTAATCACTATATTGATAAGCGATTCCTCCTTTTAAAATATCAATTTCCTCTAAATTACTCTAGTAAGAATTATCTATTTAAATCGTTTATAATCTCAATCATTTAAAAACATCCTCACAATTTATTAAACATCCCCATATCTCTTAAATTAATTCTAACTTATTTTAATGTTTAATTATAACTACATCTTTATTTGATATCTAAAATATCATTAACAAATTAAATAATAATTAATAATTAATAATTATTAATATGTAATAATTAATAAATATAATAATTAATAATTATTAATAATAAAATATATAATAATTAATAATTAAAATTTATTAATATTTAATATTACTAATTATGAAAATCAAAATATTAAAAAAATCGATTTCATATAACATAAACATTTTTAAAAAAAACATAACAAAATAATAAAAACATCCATTGCCGCAATAAGTAGTACCCTATTGTCACAGGGCCTGTGGTGATAGTAGGTACATAGTACCCCCTGTCATCGTAGTACCTGTGACAGTAGGTACTTGCAACCTACAGAGCGTGTGGGGCATGGGTTTCATCCCTCCCAGTGCGATTTAAAAATTTAATTTTTTTAAAAAAAAATTTTATTTAAATTTTTTTAATAAATTTTTTTTAAAAAGCGATTCAAAATATTTTATTAAAACATTTTTGAATAAACTTTTATATAAAACACTTCCATATTTGCAGACATACTTTCCATTATATATATATATATATATATATATATATATATATATATATATATATATATATATATATATATATATATATATATATATATATATATATATATATATATATATATATATATATATATATATATATATATTTATATATTTTAAATGCAACATTTTTTAATAAACGTTATCAGATTTGTAAACACGTATATTTTAAAGGAAAACATTTACAATATTGCTTGCGAACATATACATAATTTTTAAACAAAAAGGGCTTTTCCAATTTTGTAAAATAAGAATTTCCCTATAATGATCATTCTTCAAATTTACCTATTTAATCATTCTAATAGGTTTTGTTCATAAGCATTTAAACCCTAATCCCATATATTCCTTAGATCTACGCATGTGAGGTTTTTGATTGCATATAACTAGAACATTCATGCATAGAATCCTCAGAAAGTATTCAAAAAACATGAAGAAGACAGTATGTGCAAGAAGTGGAAATAACATATGCAAAATCACAAGCATCTACCTGGACACTGATGCTAAATCACTTCTCATTAGAATTTTCAGAGTAAGCTCCTTCCTTCTCCAACGTTCGTGGATCCACCCAAACATGCTCCTTGAGCTTCTAGGAGTGCATGCATAGAAGGAACTCTCAGGAAGCACCTAGAATGTCTCTAGAAACAACTAGAAGATGAGATAAGTGTTGACAACTAAGCACGAGCTTTTTCCAACCTTCTAGATGAGTCAGAAGGTTGTAGACACCATGTGCTTAATTTGTACGCTAACTCATGTGTTGTAGACATATGTGCATTCAAGAGTTGCGCCTACTCCTAGGTAGACTTATAACTTATATTTTAATTTTATTATTATTATTATTATTATTAATTTTAATTTCTTTTATTTAATTCTTTCACTCAATTAATTTCCCACTTAATTAATCAAAATATCATAACATTATATTAATTTTCCCAAAATTGATTAAATTATTAATTAAATCTTCTAATTTTAGACTTAATTAATAGAAAATTCACCATAGACTTCTAAAATAAAATATGAAAAGACATCATAGAACAATCCATACAAAATCAGTCTGAGGGGTTAAAAATCAGGAATTACGTCATCCGACACATTCGAAAGGTAAAACATCTTAGATACTTGTCCTACCTTTCTAGGACAAATGGTTTAAGGGTTTAGGATTTGGACTTGAGAATTTATCTCCTCTCTCTTACCATTGAGATAGTGCAATAGGGTATGCTCATCCTAGCAATTCAGGGAAGTCGATACCCGGTCTCTGCAATCTGCATAAAATCCATGCATGTACATACAATATATATAGGCTAAGCTAAATAGGCAATGGCAGGAAGTGGTGCATTGTGTAGATCCTGACTAGTAGGTGACGACGACTCCCTTCCTTAACCACATCAAAAATGTCATACACACCATACACATGCAAGTATGGGGTAAGTATCCATAATAAAACACATGTGATAATAAACCATCTAACTAATCATCATCAATAACTAAAAGTAATTTAATAATCATCATGCATACATGAAATGTAGAGTCTAAGAAATCTCATCATATATCAACTAAATCCATAGCTCAATATCTGATAGTCTCAAAATAATGCCACTAACCATCAACATAAAATTGACCTAACAAATTTCGGCTTTGATAGCAACAATGTAACTAGAAAAAAGGGCTTGTCCCTTTGGTGAAATGGTGGGGCTTCTTGCCTGTAGGGCCTACAACCAAGGTTCAAGTCCCCACAGGGCCATTCTCTACTATGGATCCTTATGGAGAATTTTTTTCCATTGACCCTTGGTGAAATAGTGGGGCTTCTTGCCTATAGTGCTTACAACCAAGGATTAATAAAATTTTAGGTTAAAAACCATGGTGAGAGAGAGGGATGGAGCGGGCGGGAATTGCAATTCGAATCACGTTGTTTTGAATCTAGAGAAAGGCGGGAGACAGGAGACCACGTCTGCAGGAGGGCATGCAGCAAGCGCACGGCAGGAAACGGAGGGGAAAGATGAGGATGCCTCAAAGGATGGGGACCCACGGGTTTTGATGCCCCATCCAGGTGAGAAGATTCCCCCTCCCCCCCATGCGGGTAGTGGGCCGTCTGGGGCATGGGGACGCTGGTCGAATCTATTCGGGATAAAACCATCAGGTAAATCGTCTTTCCCAAAAGTCATTGACAAAATTGATAAGGAGAAAGGTACTTTTGCTCTGGAAATCCCTAGGGAAATTATTGACCACAATATCCTAAGCATGGCGAACACTCTGGTAGGAAAATTTGTAGGGCCAAGACCTAATATTGATGTAGTGAGGACATTTACCAGGAGAAAATGGGACCTTAAAGGGCATGTAGATGTGACTGCTATGGCCAAAGGCTTCATGTCTTTCAAGTTTTCTTGCTTGGAAGATTTTTCTCGTATACTATGTGTTGGGAACTGGTCTTTGGGCAGATCCAACCTAATATTGCAAAAATGGACATCCAACTTGGATTTGAACAATGATTTCCAATCTCAGGTTTCAGTTTGGTTAAGACTTCCAGAACTTCCTTTGGAATATTGGCATGAGGATGTCTTTGATGGCATAGCCAGGACCTTTGGAGAGCTCCTCTCCATCGACCCTGTCATAGCAGCTAAGAAAAGATTGAACTACGCAAGAATCTGTGTAGGAGTCATCAAAGGCCAGGACATGCCTCAAGTTTTAGAACTACAATCTCGTCTGGGAAACAGATTTCAAAAGATTGACTATGAAAGTGTGTCTTTTGCTTGTTTCCATTGTAAGAAGGCTGGCCACAACGCGGGATCATGTCCACTTTTCAAAGGGAAGAGTACGGTGGGAAAGGCTCGTCCACAAGGGGGGATAAAAGATTCTCTAGATCCCAAAAAAGAATGGAGGAAAAAAGCATCGCAAGTCAAGGCAAATGGAGAGGCAGAAGGAAAAACAAATACTGCTCCTAATGCGCCCCAAGAGGAATCAGGGCCTCCTCGGGTGACTGGAAACGTAGGAGGGGGAGAAGAGAAAGGAGTGAAAGACGATTCAACACCTCTCCCCAATGCGAAGGAATCTGAGAAGAAACCTGAGGAGATAGGTGAAAAAATGACTCTTCCCCCTCTGGATTCTCAAGAGGATGACTTGAAACTATCCTTTGTCCCGAACTCCATGGAAGAAATAAAGGAGGGGGAACCCATGTCCCACTACCCTAACCTGGTGTGTTTCCCCCCCCCTTCAACAGTAAACAGAATCATAGAGAGGCCGTCTGCATCGACAATGGAAGATTTGGCGAGAATTGATGCTTGGCTGGACAAAGGACTAGAGGGAGAAGAGAATCCCTGGACGGAAGTCAGGAGTAGAAAGAAGAAGAATAGCAGGGACCCTTCTCCGGTATCTCCCCCTTCTACTAGAAGCATGGTCAAGGCTGATCTCGGCCACAAATCTAACCTAGTGGGAAGGAAAAACAAGAATGAAATCAGGAAAGAGGAAGCTAGAAGAAACATTAAGGATGGTACGCAGCGCACCATCCAGGAAGCATGTTCAGTAGTTAAATCATGAAGATCTTATCTTGGAATATTCGTGGACTCAATGGAATCCACAAGCAAGAATTTATTAGAAATATGATAAGGGACCAAAGGCCTGATGTGTTTCTAATCCAGGAAACTAAAATGAAGAAGGAAAGGATGGAAAATATTAAGTTCAACAATAGCATGAAGGGCATAGCCTCTAACTCTGAAGGAGCGTCTGGAGGACTGCTGTTACTTTTCAATGATAAGTATTTCAATATAGTAGCTAAGTATGATGAAGATAACATTCTCTTTTGCAGAGTTCAACATTTGCACACCAATGATTCCTAGTTTTTAGTGAATATTTACGCCCCCAATAATAAGAGAGATAGAAAAAACTTCTGGACCAAAGTTGGTAATATGGTGCAAGATTGTGACATTAAGAAAGGTATAATCATGGGAGACTTTAACACACCACTAGAAGATAAAGAGAAAAAGGGAGGTATGCCCCCGGATTGGGAAAGTAAACAGGATCTTTCTAACTTCATAAATAATTTGGCCCTTATGGATGTAGAGCTTAAGGGCGGATTCTTTACCTGGTCAAACAAGAGAAAAGGCCATGATTGCATTCAGGTTAGGCTAGATAGAGCTCTTATATCTTCGGACTGGCTTCAATCCTTCAGCTGCAGACTTTCTCTGCTTCCCAGAATTGGTTCGGATCACTCTTCCATTTCTCTTTTAGTTTCCCCTATGATACACAGGAGATACCATCTTTTCAGGTTTGAGAAAATGTGGACCTCTCACCCTGAACTCCTGGATAATATCAAGAAATTGTGGGGGATAGAGGTGGAGGGCTCAGCCATGTTTAGAGTCACTAGAAAACTTAGCAATGTGAAGAGGATGATTAAAATTTGGAACAAGTCTGATTTTGGTCACATCTTCCATGAAAAGAAAGAGTTATTTGATAATCTAACTATTATCCAAAATTGCATTCAGAAGGAAGGTTACACTGAGACCAACAGGGTTTTGGAGCTCAAGACCCTATCTGAAATTCATAACATTATTAATAAGGAAGAAAAATTTTGGAGGCAAAGATCGAGGATCACCTGGCTAAAGGAAGGAGATCGGAACACTAAGTTTTTTCACCTAACCACCCTCAAGCACCGTGCTAGTAACAGGATCTATGGTATCAGAAAGGGGCAGGAGCTGTTAACTGAAGAATCTGCCATCTCGGAAGAAGCTGTTTCCTTTTTCTCTAGCCTTCTCTCTGAGGACCCAATGCTTTCCAATTTGGACCAGGAGGAATTGTTACACTGTATCCCTCAGCTCATTCAACCTATCCATAATAAACAACTCTGTGCTATTCCTAATGCTTCAAAAGTTAGAGAGGCTCTCTTTTCTCTGCCTACTGACAAGGCTCTAGGCCCGGACGGTTTTCCCACTTTTTTCTTCCAAAGGTTCTGGCCAGTGATCATGGGAGAGGTTGTTTAGGCTGTTCAGGAATTCTTTGGAGCCAAATCTATTCTCAAGGAGCTAAACTCGACTTTTGTGGTTCTCATTCCTACATCCCCTAGGGCGGCCTCGTTGGACAACTTTAGACCTATTAGTCTGTGCAACTCTCTCTACAAGATCATCTCTAAAGTTCTCACTTTAAGAATGCTCAAGATATTTCCCATGATAATCTCACAGCATCAATCGGGTTTTGTTCCAGGGAGACAAATTTTGGATTCTGTCCAGATGGTGCACAAAGTCATCCACTCTCTTGAGGCATCCAAACGGGAAGGTATGTTTCTCAAACTGGATCTTTCTAAAGCTTATGACAGGGTGGACTGGTCTCTCCTTGGGAAGGTCCTCTCATCTTTTGGCTTTGACAGTAAAGTTTGCAAAATTATCTCTCAATTGGTCTCCACCTCCTCTTTGGTTGTTCTGGTTAATGGAGTCCCTTCTAATTTTTTCAAACCATCCAGAGGACTTAGACAAGGAGACCCCCTTTCGCCCATTTTGTTCATCATTTTAGCTGAATGCTTAGGAAGGTTTATAGACTGTAGAAAGCGTGAGGCTTGTATCAAAGGGATCCTTCCCTCCTCTAATTGCGTTCCCTTCTCTCATCAGCAATTTGTTGATGATACTATCTCGGGGGGGGGGAAGCTTCTGTCAAAGAGGCTAGAGCCCTGAAGAAGATTCTTGATACTTACTCCAGTAGGACGGGTCAGCTGATTAATTGGAACAAAAGCTCGCTCTTTTTCATCAACACCTCTGAGTTTAGACAAAGGAAAATAGCCAGGATTTTGGGTTGTGGGGTAGGCTCTTTCCCCTCTACCTATCTTGGTCTTCCTTTGGGATCCTCTCCCCCGGAGTCTTTTTGGAATGGTATTTTGGACAGATTCAATAGGAAGATGGCTGGTTGGAAAGGGGTCTCTCTTAGTCAAGCGGGGAAATGCCTCTTAGTCAAATCTTCTCTTCAAAATTTGCCAATCTACGCCCTGAGCCTCTTTGGAATCCCGGGGAAAATAGCTGAAAGAATGGAGAAAATCTAGAGAGACTTCCTCTGGAATGATAATGAAGGGAAGAAAAGATATCCTCTTGTTGCTTGGGAGAAGGTTTGCCTCCCTTTGAGGTACGGAGGTCTGGGCATTAGAAAGATCACTCACCTCAATAAGGCTCTCCTAGCTAAACAAATATGGCGGATCTTCAGTAGCACCGGTGAATGGAGGGACACCCTGGTAAACAAGTACCTTAGAAGACCCACTCTTCTTTTCACCCTTTATAATGAAGATATCCCAAAAGGATCGAACATTTGGAATGGGATCATGAAAGCCAGGGACCTGGCTAAGGCCAGGATATCATGGAAATTGGGAAATGGGAAGGACATCCAGTTCTGGTCGGATAGATGGCTTTCCCAAGACCCACTTATCAATAACCCTATTTTTGAGAGATGGATGCAAGCTTGTACTAATCAAATTGGGTCCAAAGTTTGTGATTATTGGAATGGCCAGGAATGGAGTGACCTATCCCTCATCTCTGAGGACTTGACTCCTATAATGCTTATGCTCAATTCCATGATTCCTATCAATTTGGGGGATGAGCTGGTCTGGAGGGATAATCCCAATGGAAGATACTCAGTTGCCTCAGGCTATAATTTCCTTTGGAGCTTAAAAGAGAAGGCCCCTTGGGCAGAGGCTTGGATTCTGGGTCTCACTCCAAAGATCAACATTTTTTATTGGCTGGTTCTTCAGAACAAAATCCTTACTCATGACAATCTCATGAAGCGTGGACATGTTATGCCCAGTAGATGCCCCTTGTGTAAGAATCAGGCTGAGACCGAAAATCACATTTTCATCTTATGTGACTATGCCAGGGAGGTGTGGAATGTCATCACACATGATAATGAAACCCTCTGGTGCAAACCGGATAATCTCATGGATTTTTTCCATCAGTGGAAAGGTCTTTGTAAGATTGCTGGTTGGCAGGATCACTTGGACTGGATTTTACCCCACTTTTGTTGGGGAATCTGGAAGGAAAGGAATAATAGAATATTTAGAGACAGAGAGGAGCCGGCTATAATCCTTGGCAGGAAGGTCTCGAAGAATATAAAGGAAAATCTCCAAGTGCTGAAGGAGGAAGAAGAAGAAGAAGGGGACAGAAAGATAGCTAAAGAAAAAGACAGGAACCTCAAAAGGCAGGATGCTAGCTGGCTTCTCCCCCCAGATGGTTGGTCAAAAGCCAACTTTGATGGGGCTTCTAAGGGTAACCCAGGCCCTTCAAGCTGCGGGGGAATCATAAGAAATAGCTATGGGGAGGGAATAGCTGCCTTTGCTTCCCCGCTGGGAATCCAGACTATTCATCTGGTTGAAGCTAGAGCTGCGAGTAAGGTGGTCAAGTTGGCTTTTGATGCAGGGATTACTAAACTCTGGCTTGAGGGGGACTCCAAAAACATTATTAATACCATTAATGGTATTTCCCCTCCCTCGTGGACGATTGCGAACATAATTGCTGAGACTTGCGCCACTCTCACAAAGTTCGATAAGGTCCACGTCACTCATGTTTACAGAGAGGCAAACCCAGTCGCTGATTGGTTTGCTAATAAAGGGGTTAACGCCACCAATAATCTATCCTGGCATGCCAGAAAAGATTTTCCGGCGGAGGCAAAATTGCTCATCGACCAAGATAATATCTTGGGAAGGACGGCTCAAATCCAAGGCAATTATGGATAATAAAGATTGCTTAATAAATGGTAAGTGCCATTATTGGCATCGTGATTTGCACCAGCAAAAGGGGTTTCCTCTGACTTTTTGACACATTCAAAAGGATGATACCATTATTTTTAGAAAGAGGTTTATTCACGGGTATCATAAAAGAAACATCACCATTTTTTTGAATGCAAATAACTTGCACAGATCAGAGTTCATGAGTATTGTGGAAGTTGATCAGGTAAACATGACGGGTGAGAGGAGCAGAAAGGAGCCGGTGGGGGAAGTTCAGAAGTGGAAGAACAAGGCCAAAGTTTGGAGAGAGCTGGAAAAGGGTGGGGTTACTAATTTCTTCGAGAAACTTCATGGCTCGGATCCTGAGATCACTAACAGCATGGTGAATTCATGGAATAATGGTAAGGTTAAGGTGAACGGGGTCTACTTTCAAATTACTGAGGATGTGGTTGCTGAAGTCATGGGGATTCCGATGGAGGGGCATAAATTCTTCAGAGACAAGAAGATGTCTTCTAATGCTATCAAGGATTTTGTGAAAAACACTGAAGAGCTGAACAAGCTGGGCAAGAAAGAGACGTTTTTTGTAACGAATACTATAAAGAAGCTCTGGAGGTATGTTCTCTACGCTGTCATTGAATACATAACCCTAGACCCCAGGTTTGATAGGGTTAGGACTCACCATTTTGTGATTCTGAATCATTTTCGCCATGGTAGTAAGATCTCCTTCCTGTATTATCTTTTTAACTCGATGAACAAGGCCATTTCTAGTTTTAAAAAGAAAGCTACCGTCAACCCGGCACTACATGAGGGTCTTCTGCTTCTGATTCATGAGCATTTCCATGCTCAAACCATTAGCAAAAACCCTATCCAGGGGGCGGATGTTGACAAGAGCAGCTCTAGTTTTTCCTCAGATTTTGACGATGTCGAGAGCATCAGCTCTGATGAGGTTTTTGAGCATTCAGGTAAGAAGACTAAAAGCCATAAGAAGGATTACTCCTCTATCAAATTACCCAGCAGAAAGAGCCCTAGAGGTCATACCCCAGCTAAAATTGGCTCTGCTGAGGTGGAGGAGGAAATGGATACTGATGATTCTGACAAGGTTTCGAAGGAGGACCTAGATGAGGAGAAACTGAGAAAAAGACAGAAGAGGGAGGGAGAGAGCATGGAGCGCTCCAGCAGTCAGGGAAAGGATTCTCTGCCCATTCCCCTCTCCCCTATACATCCTCAGCCTCCTTTGGAGGAAAATGACAACTCTCGACAGATTGAGGGGGAAGTGCAAGTTAATAACATAAGGAAGGCTTGGAAGAACTTCAATGTGAGAACGGCCACTATGGGAATCTACAAAGAGGCGATGAACCCCCAACTCCTGGTGGATGACCTCGAGAAGCCTAGACTCAATGAGCTAATTGACCCGGCTATGGTGGCTATTTCTGATAATGCAAGAGAAACGAGCATGAATCTGTTGAACAATGCCCGCAATAGCATGATCGACAACTTTAGATCAATTAAATGGCTTTTCCATGAGCTTGAGGATGTCAGAGATAGGGTTTCCCAAATGGAAAAAATCAAGAGCAAGACAGGTGCTGAAAGCCAAAGCGACCGGAACAGCTGGGAGACTCTGATGGAGAGGAGAGTAAAAAATATTGAGAACTACAATCACAACCTGGCAAGTCAAATGATCTCCCTCCTCGCTTCGATCAACGACAACATCCTCTCTCTCTTGGATAATCTCAAAGACAGGAACCAGATGGAGGAAGATGATAAACAGAACAGAGACAAAGCTGGATGTGGATAAAGCCAAGGACAACACTATGGAGTAGGATTTCACGAACGCCCAGGATCATAAGGTAGAAGAGCAACAAGAGTGCGCCGAAGCTACCCAGACCATGCTCGAGATGGAGAAGTAGTCTGCTAGGTTGGGTCTCTGTCCTTTGGTTTTTGTTTCTCCTGGCTTTGGCTTTTTGTCTGGTCTCTGTTTTTCTGGATGGCTCTCTGGCCTTTTTAGTGGGCAGTTGTTTCGGGCTGGGCCTTTGGGCTTATTTTCAGCCGTAAGGATTATATTTTGGTTGGGCATTTTTTCGCTTATTTTCAGCCTTTCTTGTTGTTAAACTTATGGGTTTCAGGACCCCTTAAAACCTGTTTACCTTATCAAAAACAATGTAACTAGAAAAATGTAAACTAGGGTAGGCACTAGACTATCATTATAGAAGTTACTAAATTTTTCTATGTAAATTCTCCATCTCTATCAAATCTCAAAAATTTCAATCTTTTACTAGTTTCCTTTCCAACTTTAGCTAGATACCACTTTAACATTTGAAAAGCATCAAGATTTTCTCTCAAAAACATAACTATCATCATTCTTGAGTAATCATCAATAAATAGAATAAAATACTTGTTAGCTTTGTAGCTTTTCACATCAATTGGTCCAAATAGATCAGTATGAACTAATTCCAAAATTTCTTTTGAAGTATGAGTTCTACTCTTAAAAATAGGCTTTGTCATCTTGCCTAACTGACATTGTTTGCAAATCACATTATCAGGTTTCTTCAAATTTGGAAAACCTGACTCTTTTCATCTTATAGATACTATCCAAGCTATCAAAATTTACATGACATAATCTTTCGTGCCATATCCACACATCATCAAATTGTACAACAAGACAAGTAGCTTCATTCATGTCAAGATTAAACATATTACCTCTTGTCTACTCTCCACTTCAATGAGAACTCCATAAACATCATAGATCTTAGCTTTCTTGTGTTTAAATTCAACTTTGTATACTAAACTATTCAATTGTGATACACTCAATAGATTATAGTTAATTCCTTCTACATAGTAAGCATTGTCACACGTGATCTTGTTTGTCAATCTTATTGATCCTTTACCTTTCGCTAGATAGGGTGCATCATTACCAAATCTAACACTATTTCCATTGTAATACTCAAAGGTAATGAACTTACTTTTGTAACTAGTCATGTGATGACAACATCCACTATCAATGATCCATCTTTCACCTTTGGTTACATAAGATACTAATGTAGTTGCCTCATTGATGATCATATGATTTAGCATTAGATTCTTATTCAACAATGTAACAAGCTTTCTTTCCCTTTTCTTTATAGCCTTTCTTACTCTCATATTTTCTACTTCTAAAATTTTCTTCATTTCTATTATTTTTCTTCTTAGGGCATCTTGTTGCAATATGGCCAACTTCGTTACAAATAAAACTTTTGATGGATAACTTAACTTTGTATTTTTCTTTGCCTCTATGAAATTTCCTAGCCAATAGCGCTTTTAGCTCTTCTATGTCACTATCACTAGAAATGTGCTTGACCTTTTTCTTTCCTTTAGGTTCTTTCAGTGTTAGCTTAGCTTTGAAAGAAGAATCAATATTCTCATATTTAAAATTATCAAAATTTGAAAGTTCAAAAGAAGCGAGTCTACCAACCAGTCCTTTAAGGGTTAGATCACTATCAGGAGTACACATCAGCTCTTGTTTAATAGAATAGGTAGGAAGAAGAGTTTTTAACACTTTTTTTTATCATAGTCTCATCATCAATAATTCTATTTTCTCCTTTGATTGCATTTACAATATCTTTGATTCTTGCATAATATTGGACTATAGTCTCACCTTCTTGCATTCTCATTTCATCAAATCTTCCTCTTAGACTTTTTAGTTTGGCTCTGAACATATTATTGTCTCCTCCATAGATCTTCTATAGGTCATCCCACATTCCTTTCGAAGTGGTATATGTTTTGATGTCTTTAAACTCTGAATAGCTTAGGAAAGATGCAATCTCCAACATTGCCCGATTGTGTTCTTTCTTTTGTTTGAGTTGTTTAGTAGTTAGGGCTCCAACCAATTCACCATGTTCAATGGTAATAATTGTTTGTGCATAATCTCCAACTCCTCCTAGATGCAACTTCATCAAACTTTTCCATGTAGGAAAATTTTCCTTGTTTAACTTGGGCACCTCCTTTCTATACATCTTGATCTTTAGCTTCAAGTGCCTTCAAACTTTTTCCTTCACAAGAACTTGGTTCTCTAATACTAATTTTTGGAATAATTTAGAGTACTTGAGAGGGAGAGTGAAATAGTTATCCAAGCTCCAAACATACAGATAAAACCTTTCAGTACTCAACAAATATATGTGCATGCATTGATCATCCAATATCTCAAATGATAGTATATTACTATCCTAGGTAAAATGAGCTTTGTTGAAATGTAAAAATGAAATACCAAAAAATCATTCACACAATTTGACACAAGGATTTTACATGGAAATTCAATTTGGTAAAAACTTTACAGTAATATGCTACCGATTTTCACTCTTCTAAAGTGAGCTCTATGAGGAGCCAACCCTATTAAAGGTTACAATGCACACTATTAAATGTGACCTTGATTAAAGGATTTCAATCACCCTATTAGGAGTGGGCCTTGTTAGAGGACTTTAGAAGATTCCATTAGAATGTCACCTTGTTCAAGGATTTGCTCATGATTGTTAGGTTAACCTTAATCCAAAGGATTTATCTATACTAATATACTTGTTAGAAAGTAACCGTAGGACTTGATATGATGATAAAAAAATTCACTTGTAGATTATAGATCTCTTACTTAATCCACCATTCTTCTTGGAATTTATTCCTCTTTTCCTTTTATAGCTTTTTCACCCTTCAAGCCTTCACCTCTTTAAGTCTTCATGCTTAGTATGCCAACTAAAGGTTCATTCCTTTAGCCACCAAATGAAGCAACACCTCAAGACATGTTGTCTCTCTCTAGTTCACACTATGACACTTTTCTTCTAGCCTATTATCTCTTTATATAGATAATTTAGATATTTTTCTTCTTAACCCATGCATCCATTTTAGGGTTAGGTAAGGTTCATCGAATCTACCCTCTTTTCCATTTTGTTCCCTTCTAGAAACTTCTCTTACAATTCTCTTCAAATTTATCTCCAAATGGTTTATCTTGAATTTTGTGCCACCAACTCATCATACTTATCTTCCACATGCTTACACAATTCATGAAATTAAAATTTTCAGCTTAGATTCATCAAATCTTTGATCAAAATCATTTTACTAGCACTAGGCAATAACATGTTCTTTACTCAGCAATAATTCTCCTCTGATGCTCAGTCAACACTAGGTTTCTTAGCATACACTAAGTCTTACTAGTGCTTGACACATATTAAACTTCCTTCGCTTGACACTTGCTATATTTCTCTCTTTTTGAAACATACTAAATTTTCTTAGTTGCAATTAACTTTCTACTCAACCTACACTAACTTGCTCAGCTTCCACTTGTTTTCTCAATCAGGCTTGGCATACATATTTCTTTTCTCATCCTTCTTCTTTTCTTTGCTCAAGTATCCTTTCATTGTAACCTTAAGTAGATAAATAATACACTATATCATCAAAGTATTACTTGGTCTTAGTGTTCTTTTTATACACCATATAACTCAACCTTTCTCTAGATACTCTTGTTATCCTTTCTTTTCAAATCCTCTTCATCAATCAATCAAATGATAGCATTTAAAACAAATTAGCAATTTTCTCACTAACAAGTAGAAGGTTTGACATCAGTAACAAAATAATGTTTTTTCTATGGTAGGTTTTATCAATCTTCCTTATTTCTATACTTCAACAATCTTCTTCATTTCAACATAAAGAACATATTCTGCTTGTTTCTTCTACAACTCAGTTAGTAACTCCACTTTTATACACTATCACAAATGTGAAAATCTTTAAATATTCAATCCACTTCATATGTCTTTGATTCAACTATTGACTTCCCAAATACTATAAATATTTATGATTAGTATACAACACAAATTTCTTAGCAATTAAATAATGTCTCTACTTCTTCAAGACCTGAAAAATAGCATACAACTCTTGATCATACACAAAAAATTTCCTTTAACATGATTCAACTTGTCATTAAAGAAAGAAATAGATTTTCCTTCTTGACTTAATATAACTCCTATTGCACTACCACTTGCATCATAGTAAACTTGAAATACCTTATTGAAATCAAGAAAAGCTAATACAGGTAAATCAACAACCTTTTGTTTCAAAGTCTCAAAACTCTTGTTATCTCTATGTGTCCACTTGAAATCTTTTTTAGATCTCCTTTCATTGTATGAGTTATAGCATTACAAATAGAGCTAAAATTCTTTATAAAATTCTAGTAGAAACTAGCAAAACCATGAAATGATCTTACCTCACCCACATTCTTAGGTGTAGACCATTCCAAGTTTTTAAAACCTTCTTAGGATCCATTATCAAACTATTATCTGAAATCACAAATCCAAAATACACAATCTCCTATCTCATAAAGGAACATGTTTTCAAGTTAATCAATAACTTATAATCTATCAATCTCTACAATACTTGTCTAATATGCTCAAGATTATCTTGCTTAGTCTTACTAAATATCAGAATATCATCCAAATAAAAAATCGCAAACTTACCCAAAAATATCTTTAGAATTTCATTCATCAATCTCTTGAAAGTATTTGGTGCATTAGAAAAAATAAAAGGCATTACCAACCACTCATACATACCATCTTTCATTTTGAAAGTAGTCTTCCATTCATCAACTTCTTTGATTTGGATCTAATGATAACCACTCTTCAAATTAATCTTGGTAAAACATGTTTCTTGACTCAAATAATCCATTATGTCATCCATCCTTGACATAGAAAACCTACACCTCAATGTTATAGTGTTAATAACTTTGGAATTAGTACACATCCTTGATTATCCATTCTTATTAGGTGTTAATATAGTAGATATAGCACATGGACTCAAGCTTTCTCTCATCAAACCTTTCTGTAACAACTCTTGCACTTGTCTGTTAAGTTCTTCGTTCTTAGTAGGTGTCAATCTATATTGTTCTTTATTTGGTAAACTAGCTTCAAGAATTAGATCCATAAAATGACTTATACTTCTTACTAGTGGTAAAACATTAGGAATATCCTCTACATCAATCTCCATGTATTCTTTCAAAAAGCTTCCAGTCTTTGTTGGCACTAGGCTAAATTATCAATTTTCATTATCACTTAGCCTCTATTATCTTCTATCACTCAGCCTCTATATATTTCTTGATCATTACTATGTTCTTTCAATCATCTATCTCTACAAAAAATTAACCCTCTTGGAATTACAAAAAAAAAACTTGGTTCATTCTCATCTCCTCAAATTTCTTTCCTTTAACCATGCAAATTCTCATAGTAGTACAATTTATCTCATCAGGAAACTCAATTAAAGGCATCGATGTATCTTTAACTCCATTCATCCAAATAGTATATTAATTTAATCTTTCATCATACACAACATGTCTATCATATTACCAAGGTCTACCCAATGGAAAATGACAAGAATCCATAGGCATAATATAATGCAAAACTTCATCAAAGGAATATCCAATCTTGAATTTTACAACACATTTCTTAGTTACCAATATCTTATTCTCATCTCTAATCCATGAAACATGATAGGGTTTGGGATGCTTTAGCCTTTACAACTGAAACTTTGTAACTAGTTTCATTGATGCCAAATTTTTTGTACTTCCAATGTCAATGATAACTTTACAACACTTCCTAACTATCTTATATCTAGTTTTGAAAAGACTTCTCCAATGAACATGTTCTTTTTCCTCAACTTTATCACTACACAGAGTTCATATCACCATGAATTTTCTCCAACCTCATGATCACTTTGAGGGTGCACAGGCTCACCTTGTATCATAATATTTTTTTCACGAGTTTTATTCTCACTAGAGTATATATAAGCACAAGATTTATACCCTTCTTTACCACATCTAAAATAGTTTCTATGAAAACCACCTCTAGAATAAGAACTACATCTTCCTCGGTAAGAACTAGTACTTATTTGGTATGAATTACCATGTTTCCACTTGGTCTTGCCTTTGTCTTCATTCATGCATTTATATTTTCACTTATCTTGTGTATAATTGCTAGATATGTTGCTTTCTACATAAGATCTACCTCTACCTTTTTGGAATCTACCACCTCTACCTCTTTGTCTTTCCTTAGCCTTCAAGGAATATTGATACGTTTCCTCCACACTTTCTAATTTCACAAAATTTATCTCATCTTTCATTCTATATCTCAATCCATTTAGGTATGTTGAAAATTTATCAATCTCATCATCCACATGTCTAAATATGATATCTAATCTATAGAATTCCAAAGTATACTCTTATAATGTCATGTCCCTTTGTCTTAAATTTTGCATCTTTCTCAACAAGATAACTTGGAAATCAATAGGAAGGAATTTCTTCTTTATTTTTTTCACCATTTTGAACCAGGTTTGAATATTCTCTTTTGCTCATCTTTGTCTGCTAGTTTGAAAATGTTTCCATCATAGTGAGGCATGACCTTTCAACCTAGTGACTGAAATCTTCACCTTCCTGTTATCAAGAACGTTTTCAAACTCAAATAAATTCTCCATGTAAGAGATCCAATCCACCATAACATTGGTATCTAATTTTCCATCATAAGGAACAACTTCCACAAAAGGCTTTGAATGCTCCCTAGACAATACTCTCAACAATATTTCCTCATCTTGATCTTTTTAAGGCTCTAGATTAGGGTTCGGTTCCATTACTTCATCATCAGTTATATCATCTAGATGTGCTCTTCTCCTCAAGGTTGTCTCTACAACATCTAATATGGTTGCAAACTGTCTCAATATATCCATTATGATATTATCAATATTTCCTCTACCTCAAACCATTTTGACAAATAGGTTCTTGCAAGATTGTAACCCTTTGCAATTCATAGGACTAAGCTATAGATCAGCCACCCTACAAATAGAATAAACTTAGGTTCTACATGATCTAATATCCTTAAGGGTGAACCTCAAGCTCTAATACCACCTAACAAAAGTAGAAAATTGAGGAGTTAGGTCTAGTAGCACACATAACTATCCAATTGCCTCATTGAGTAAACACAATAGAAGAAAAAAATATAGAGAACAATAGAAGGGAGAGAAGGAACACCATTTACTTCATTGATTCATCAAATTATCTTCGTACATGCTTGACTGTGGGACCTTTTAGGTTACGACCAACAAGATTTACAAAATTCCAGACTTAGAGTTTTACAAATCTTTCAATCTAATGCTTCCAGCTTCCTCGACTTGGCACCCTCTTGAGCCTGATAAGATTATAACTGATACAAACCTTTCAATCTAATGCTTACATAATAGAAGGCTAAAAGCTAAGATTCCTACATTAAATTTGACCCTAACTAAATCATAGACAAGATCCCTACATTAAATTCACAACTCAAATTAAAGTCATCTCAACTAAGAACTAATCACAGACAAGCTCAATCAAAGAAGGAATTGAGCATTGAAAACATCAAGTTCACTAGGTACATTAAGGAAGAATCAACCACCAAAGTACATGGTCAATACTAGGCCACACATTCAATACTGAACAACTTAGCCAACATTGAACAACTCGTCAGCAACTACAACTCAATAACCACTAGAACTTGACAGTTACTCCAACTCGGCAATAATAGGAAAAATGATCAAATATGTGAATGATAGCAAGGCAACCTAGGATTCTCCTACATCATGAACACTAGAAATCTAATGCCAAGTTATAGTAGGAGACACCTGTACAAGATGAGAAAGCTAAACCAAGTGAATTACCACAAGGAGAAAGAAGATCATAACTTGTCTTAGCTAAATATGTAAGAAGAAACCATACACTAGATCAAATAATTGGAGACAAAGATTTTGGATTCATGACAAGAAACAAGTTGAAGAATGATACATGTTTACTATGTGAGTTTGAGAAAATAGTAGTTAAAAATGCTTTGGAGAATAAGGAGACTTGTCAAATAGAGAAGAATAATACATGGATATTAATACTAAAGACAAAGGATTAAAATGTGATTGGAACCAATTGGGTATTCAAAAACAAGTTGAATGAGAAAGGTGACATCACAAGGAAAAAAGAAAGAATGGTTTGCAAGGGATATGCATAAGAGGAAGTAATTGACTATGGAGAATTATTTTCCCTAGTTGTAAGGTTAGATGTACTACAAGCATTTCTTGCATATGCTACTTACAAAGGTTTCAAGGTATATAAAATGGATGTGAAATCTACATTTCTGAATGGAATCCTGGAAGAAAAAGTCTACATTGAACAACCTAAAGGATCTTTTGAACTTGACAAGAAGAACATGTTATGTAAGTTGCAAAAAATATTGTATGATTTTAAACAAGCCCCTAGAGAATGGTATGAAATGTTACATACATATTTAGTAAAAAATGGCTTTTCAAGAATAAATGATAACAAAATTTTGTACTTGAAAATTGAATATGAGAATATGATATTTCTAGTTGGATTTTTCATTGATGATATCATATATGGAGGACAAGATTTATTGTGTAAATCATTTGCTAATGATATGAAGAAAGAATTTGAGATGGCAAAGTTTGGAAAGATTAATTTTTTTTTTGGTTTGAAAGTTTATCAAATGAAAGGAATATAGATTACTCAATCAAGGTATATCAAGAAGATATTGAAGACCTTTGGAATGGAAGATTAAAGACCAGTTAGAACACCTATGGTGAATGGACATAAACTTTCAAAGAATGATAATTCTTCTAAAATGAATCATACATTGTATAGGTCAATGATTGGTAAATTGCAATATGTTGTTCATAGTGTTGGAAACATAAGGTAGGTAAGGTTACTAAGAGGGGAGGAGGGAATTAGGAACCTATAAAAATTTATCCTACTTCACCAATTAATCCTTTATATAATATTTTGATCTAATTGCATACATGAAAGAACCAAAGCAATGAAAATTTCATAAAACTTTGACACAAGATATGGTGACAAAGAAACCTTTCAAATAGAAAGTAAAATTGGGGTGGGGATGATACCCACAAGATTTAGTACTATAGTATAAATTTAAGTTGTTAAGGCTTACAATTGATCACTTCTAGTGATCTTCCCTATTAGGAACAATAGTGACTGTGAATTCCACCTTGTTAAAGGATTTTCAAACATACAATGAACCATACACCTAGTTAAGAGATTTAGGAAAAGACTATTAAGTCTATCTTATTAAAGGATTTAACTAATACAACTGTTGGGATGAACTAGTAGTTGATCTCTGATCTACAACTCTAATTTGCTAAATGATATTCCTTGTATTATGATGATCACCTCACTATGATTGTTAAATCTTTGTTGTCCCTTATACTTCTTATAGCCTTCTTTAATTTTCACTCCTACTCATCATATGCTTCTTCACATATATACTTGGATATGATATGATTCATTACATATATATCAATCCAAATTACAACTTACTGGAGTCAACTACAAAACCAATTTCGTCATGATTCACAAAGTCATCCCAACTATTGTAACTTGGGTTTTGAATACAATCTCGTTGATGTTTTGATACATGAAAAAATATTTTCAACACTTGGAAATCTTTGGCACTTGGTTGAACTTTAAGCTTGGTCCACACTAATCACTTCCAAGTAGATCAAACTTAGTCTGCACTATGTGACTCAGTGAATTTTGAGAAACTCGATAGCTGCTGAATCACTCAGTTGACATTGCATGACTCAGTCAACACTAGATTCATATTGTTAACACTCTGAGCTTGGTAGATATAGTATACCTTGGTTTACATACCAGATCTTAGTTAACACTATGATCTTCTTTAGTTTCATTGATTATCTCTGTAGCCTCTACTACACTTGGTTTGCACTATACAATGACAATAAAGCTTGGTAAACACTATATAGCTTGGAAAACACTAAAAACTTAATCAAGTGGTTGGTAGACACTAAATTTTGACTACCAAGCTTGGGAACAACTGAATGACTTGGTTAACATTGCAAACTAAATGATAGGTGTGGTAGTAACTATAGATCTTGGTATCAATGTAACCATTTGATTAAGTGTTGAGTCACTAATAGACAAATTGAATTTAATGTCAACAATCTCCCCTTTGGAATTAGTGACAAAAAAAATTATAAAACCGAAAATCTGAACATTCAAAAATATAAGTCAAAAAAATTCCTTTATCATCATTCTATGTCTTCAACTCAATTTTGATTTCTAGCTTCTATGGCTTGGTAACATACCCTATTTTTATGATTTTTCAAAATTTCTTTTGTTAAGATAATTTTAGCTTATCTGTACAAGTATCTGCATACTACTATACTACTCCCCCATACATATATATCTCTTATATATATATACACTTGGAGTATAGTAATCTTTTCTCCCTTTTTTAGTATCTTCTCCCTCTTTATATAATATACAATATTTACTCCTCCCCCTTTTTGACATAAATGCCAAAGTTGTATAATATCTATATGTTAATACCAAAATGTGACAAGAAACCAGAATGTACCTTCAAAATTAGTATCATTGCCTTGTCCCAATTCTCTTATAATACCTTTCTTGCATGTAATGCAATCTTAACTTCTACTAATAATTTCATCATGTGATCAGGTATGGAGAATTTATTATCATGGATGAGTGTCTTTGCATGTGTAATGTGTTTTGGCAATGCATCCATTTTTGAAAGAATTATGCCCTAAATACCTACAAGTGTTTCCCTAATCCTAGCTTCTTCCTTCAATAATTCTACCTGCAAATTTGTGAGATATCTAATCTTTGACTAATGTACAAAACTATGACTTGGGTCAAGTGATAGCTAGTGCACACTTGCCTTCATATCTTCATCTATCTTGGACATTTTATCCTTGATCTCCTTTGTGAAGATACATGTGTCACTTAATTTCATAAATAATTAAATAACGTTATTAATAGATGTTTCTAGTGAGACAAGATTAGTAGATAACTCTACTTGATCTATTAAAATTCTTTGTACAACTTGTTCCAACACTCTATTTTCAAATTTTCTTTTAGCTCTTTGTAGTAGTTTTTCCCATCCATTCAAATCTTTATTATGTTTGTGGATAATTTCTACTAATTGGTCTAGAATGGGTTGATTCGACCATAATTTCCTATTGTGAACATGACTTAGGATAAGTCTGAACCATTTGACTTGAAAATCCCTTGGCATATGTGAAATGTGTGTCAAACCCTTAGTTTCCAAATGTTGATGCTAGGGTTTTAATGCACCATCCATACACAATTCTTTGAATGCTTCATTCATTTCTAGGGTTCCAAGTTCTTGAATGTAATAGTGGTAAAATGAATTGATGTCATGCATGAGTAATACCTTGGGTGGAATTTGAGATTGCACACTAGCTAGGTTGCGCACCTCTACAATCACTAGACTCAACTTGAAATTAGGTTCCTTGTAGTTGACTCCATGAACCAACATTTTAGAACCTTTCTTTTCTTTGCTACTCAAAGATGCCATGCTTAGTAGGGTTTCTAAAAACTCAAGAATTTTTCAACAAAAATACTCAAATCACTCAGGGGCTCTGAATTCACTCTTCACAAATAGAAATGGAAATTCACAGTAAAACAATGCATTCTTGATTTCTTCCTTTTAATGAATTTCCTCTTTGTGATCACCATTAATGCTTCATACTTCATACTCACTTAGTGATAGGATATCCTCCACTTGGTTTAGTCTTAATGCTCAAAACTCATCTATAGCATGGTAGAGTCACAAACACTTAGTAGGAACTATCAACTCTGTGTTTGTAACCTAAAACAATATGCAACTTGACCTTTCTTGGTAGGGTCTTGTGACCAGACCTTTTTCAATAAGGTTTCTCATCATTCTTGATGATCCCTTTACATCTTGAATGTTGATATGGATATTTCTTCTTGCTGATTAGAATTGATGTTAGATGGCCCTTTTGAATCATAGTTCTAGTGATCTTCATAAGGAAGTAAGTTGAAATGATTGAGTCATCCAACTCATTGACTTGGGTGTCATCCACTTCATGAATTTTATTTTTATTCTCTAGAGATTTTGGTACCCATTGCTGCCTTATTTGTTTTTTGATATTGTGAGCTTTGGCTTTCTTTTCCTTTTCAATTCTACCCATGTTCATATAGTTTTTGACAAGATGTCAAAGTTCTATAAAAATAAAACATATTTTTGAAGTATCTCTTTTCCTCATGTGATGTTTCACACGGTTTTCTCCAATGTGCCCAAATTCAACACATTAGTGACATTTACACCATGTATTGTAATCTCATCAAAATATTACTTAAAAAATTTATTCTATTAAGGTCCACTTCTTGGTTTTGCACTCTAAAGATTTGTATCCTTATTTTTTTTGTAATTGTGACATTTACCTTCGAACTTTGGTTTCTCTTTACATTCACTTGCTTTATGACCATTCTTGTTGAAATTACAACACTTTCCATTGAACTTTTCTTTTCCATTACTCCAACATTTGTTTGATGTATGACCTATCTTGCCATAGTGACTTTAAGTAGGCCTTCTATTCTTTTGAGCTCCTTGTTGAGATGATTCCCTTTCTTTTGCATATCCTATTCCATCTTTTCCTTTGTGTCTATATTGACTTTGCTCATTCAATTGATTCATGTTTTCCTAAAATTTCATCATTCTTTCATAGGTTTTCTTTTAATGCTGAGATCATTATACAGTCTTTCATTCTTTGATCTTAGATTCATAAGCTCTTCATTTACATTAGTGAGTTGATCAATAAAGTCTAGTTGCTGAAGGGATAGTTGTTGAATTTCATTGTTGTTTTTTTCTATCTCTTTTTTAGCTTTGTCTTTTTCTTCCATGACTTCACATAATATAATTGATTGGATTTCTTTCTCTCTTTTTAGATTTCTAATTTCTTCTTGAAGCTGAAATTCTTTTCTAATAGGTCTTTGATTGCTTTGTCAACTTCATTTGAATTCATTTCTAGACATATGTCTAAAATTCTTTCTTTAGTATAGATATTTCCATTCATTTTTACTGTAAGACCTATCCTTCTTTTAAATTATTGAGAAAGTTACTCCTTTTCTTTCTTGAGTTTTCCAATAGCTAATTCTAGACCCAACTTTTCATTGTTAATAGCCTTATCTAGCATGTATACCTCCATTGCCTCTGATCTTTTCTCAAGCTATTAAACTTTTGATGTGACAACCAAAAGAGATCTGATACCAATTTTAGGAAATATAAGGTAGGTAAGGTTACTAAGAGGGGAGGGGTGAATTAGGAACGTATAAAATTTTATCTTACTTCACCAATTAATCCTTCATATAATATTATGATCTAATTGCATGCATGAAAGAATGAAAGAAATAAAACATTCATAACACTTTGACACAAGATATGGTGACCCAAAAACCTTCCAAGTAGAAAGTAATTGTAGGGTGGGGATGATACCCACAAGCTTTAGTATTGTAGTATAAAGTTAACTTATTAAGGCTTACAATTGATCATCTCTGGTGATCTTCCCTATTAGGAGAAATAAGGACTGTGAGGTCCACCTTGTTAAAGGATTTACATGCATACAATGAAGTATGCACTCAGTTATGAGATTTAGCAAAAGCCTATTAAGTCTACCCTATTAAAGGATTTAACTAATACACCTATTAGGATGAACTAGTGGTTGATCTTTGATCTATAACTCTAATTTTTTGAATGAGATTCCTTATATTACAATGATCACCTGATTGTGATATTAGATAAATATTTTTTGTCCCTTTTACTTTTTGTAGCCTTCTTTAATTCACAGTCCTCATCATATGCTTTTTCACACATATACTTGGATATGATACAATGCATTACATATATATCAATCCAAATCACAAATTATTGGAGTTGGCTACAACACCAATTTCACCATGATTCACAAAGTTAGGCGAACTATTATAACTTAGGTTTTGAAGACAAACTCGATGATGTTCAGATGCACAAAAAACACTGTCACTGCTTGGAAATCTTTAACACTTAGTTGAACTTGAGGCTTGGTCCATACTAATCACTTCCAAGTAGCTCGAACTCGGTCAACACTATGTGACTCAGTGAATACTGAGAAACTTGGTAGTTGTTGAATCACTTAGTTGAGACTATATGACTCGGTCAAAACTAGATTCATATTGTTAACACTATGAGCTCAATAGATATGGTATACCTTCATTTACATCTAGATCTTTCTTAACACAATGATCTTCTTCACTTTCACTAATTAGCTCAATAGCCTCTGCTACACTTATTTGCATTGTACATTGATAATGAAGCTTGGTAAGCACTATATAGCTTGACAAACATTACAAACTAACTCAGGTACTTCGTAGACACTTCATTCTAACTACTTGGCTTGGGAACAATTGAATCACTTGGTTTCGAGTAAAAAATAAATGATAGGCTTAGTAGCAACTATAGATCTTGGTAGCAATGTAACTATTTGATTAAGTGTTTAGTCACTAATAAATAATTGACCTTAATGTCAACACATAGAAGACCTTATATTGCATTTTTTTGGTATTGTTGCAAGGTTTTCTAATAATCCTAAGGAGAATCAAATGATGGTTGTGAAAAGGATAATTAGATATCTAAAATAAACATAAGATTATGGATTATGGTACAAGAAGAATGACAAGTTTGAGGTGAAAACAAGTATAGAGGTGTTGATTTGGCTAGAAACATTAATGACAAAAATAGTACAAGTGGATGTTCTTTATTTCTAGGAAATATTTTGATTTAATAGACAAGCTAGAAGAAAAATATTATTTCACAATCTACAATAGAGGTTGAATATGTTGTAGCAGCAATGA
Source organism: Cupressus sempervirens (assembly GCA_028749045.1). Lineage (NCBI taxonomy): Eukaryota > Viridiplantae > Streptophyta > Pinopsida > Cupressales > Cupressaceae > Cupressus > Cupressus sempervirens. The sequence continues at coordinate 273,051,963 of CM053790.1, forward strand.
ATTGTTCAAACATTGTGTGGATCAAGCGATTATTGAAAGGTATGAAGGAAAAGATAATTGAACCTATAATGATATATTGTGATAACACAAGTGTTATGAACATATCTACTAACACTATAATGTACACAAAGAAAAAAAAATATTCAATCAAGTATCATTACTGGAGAGAATTGGTGCAAGACAAAGAAGTATGACTAGAGTATGTGAATACCAAGGAACATATAGCTGATATATTCAATAAGGCATTACCTATGGATGTGTATGAGTATATCAAAGATAAATTAAGGGTCATTCCTCTATTTGATGCAAACTAGGAAGAGACACAACATTGCATAATTTTTATGATAAGAATATCTTATAGATTGATGCAGAAGGTTACACTTTAGAAGCTTCCAAAAGCTATGAAGAGAACCTAATAGTAGTATGAGTTAGTGAAGCTCCATGTATAGAATGAAACATGGGGGAATATTTAAAAGATCAATCAAAATAGTAATAAAGAGAAAATTTGAATAGTGGATGATGTCTTTGGAATTACTGTAAAAGGGGGAGAAATATGATAGTTACTATCTAGTTCTAGGAAGAGAGAGAATATGGATATCTGAGAATGTACGAGGAAGTGTATGTCAAAGAGGGATTCATCACAATTGGTATCATAGAGGGAGAAGTGTAAAGAAGAAAAGAGAGTGCATGGATGAGAATTAGCATGAAACTAAGGATATTACTGAAGATCTGGTCTAGAATACAGAGGGAGTTAATAGTGAAAATCATGAGAAATATTTTTCTATTGCATGGTAATGAAAGGCATTTCTGTCAATGCCAAAGAAAAATATTATTGGAAGCTACAATTGGAATTTTTTTGTATTGTCATTGATGTTAAACCTTACTAGTAAGACATTTACTAATAGTGTAGAGTGCCATATCAGTTAGTTGATGAAGAGGATTTGAAAAGAAGAGATAGTAAGGTGAGCTAGTAAAGTTCTTGACAAAAGAGGAGTTAAGTTTGATGGAATTACAATGGGCACTTTATCAATTATTCTTTGAAAAGATACTAAGTTTTTTTTATCATTGTATTAAGAAAATAAGACAATTGATTTAAAGTCTAGAAGAGATGATCAATGAAAGTTAAGAAGTTGAATAAAACACTAAGCACGATCAAGTGACAGTTTTACTAGGTCAAAAGAGAAGATGAAGTGAAAGATTAACTTAAGTAATAGCTGAGCATAATAGTATTACCGAGTGATGGTAATGACTGAGAAAGATAAAGAAGAAAAATAAAGAAGCAATTGAGCACACTAAAGATTGAGCAAGCTAGTGTAAGTCGAGGAAAATACAATCAATAGATTTTAGGACACCCAATGATGACAAAGTTGAAGAACATAGTGATGATTAAGTGTTAGAAAATTAATAGTTTGAGAAAGAATCAATATTTAAGGCTAACATAGTCAACTTTAGAAACTGATCAAAATACATAAATGATAAAGATTTTCAAGTTGGCATATTTAATGCATGAATTAATTTTGTTAAGTGATCTAGGGCATGGATTCAATGAAAATTTTCCAAATTTTCCAAGAAAGGAGAAGTAGGACAAAATGATGGACATATTCATTTGGTCTGATGAAACCTTAATGTCTACATTGATATTTAAGTGGAAAAAGATCAAAGATATCTATCTAAGGAGGCACAAGAGATTTTTTATGGTTGTTGATTGAGAAACTTATGAAGAATTTGTGAAGAATGATTGCTTGGAGGATTGCCAAGCATATTAGAGATGGAGAATATGATGAATTCTAGCCAATGAACTAGGAATGAGTCAAATGGAGATCTAAATTTGTAAAGTGAGTTGTATTTTATCAGAACAGACCTAGCTATTACTTTCTAATCACTGTGGCAGTAAAATCCTTTAATTAGGTTTGACATAATAGTCATATTGTAAATCCTTTAATCAAGGTTATATTATAATGGAATGATCTAAAGACATTTAACTAGGCCAATCCTAATAGGGTGGTTAAATCCTTTAACAAGGTCAAACCTAATAGTGTGTTTTGTAACCTTTAATAGGGTTGGTTCTCAACCAAGCTCACTTTAGAAGAGTGAAAAAGTGGTAGCATGTTACTTGGTGGTTTTTCCCGAATTGAGTTTCCACATTAAATCCTAGTGTCATACATGTGTGAATAGTGTTTTCATGATGCATGTTATTTACTATTATTTATTTATTTAATTTGATATATACTAAATAGAGAACTCATGTGAGATGAATAAGTTGGATTACTAATGGGTTGCTTTATTGGTCGAGTGAATTTATGAGTTTGAATAAGTTGTTTGAAATTGATAAAAGTTGAATTGGTACATCTAGACATGAGGATAAGTAATTCAAACCCTCACCCCCCTTGTCCACCCCCCACCCCCCTCTCGCACTCTCATTTATTCTAATCATTGTAGCACTATAGAATGGTTCAGATTGTTTTGGTTTTTAATACATTTTGAAATTTTTGACTATAAATTCTAAATTTAGAAGGCTTGTATGAAAATTTTTAAGATGAGATAAAATTATATGAAGTTAGCTATGAGTTAAAATGAAAGAGGCAATGTTTTGTTCAATAATAGAGTGATATTTTAAGAGGTGAAGATCAAATTTCTCCTTGAAGACTATTTTACAGTTGAGTTTCATCTAGTCTTCTTCTCCTTCTTCTTAGTTTTATTTCCATGTAATGGCCACATGCACATAATAAATGTACAAAATTAAGCGTTGCCTAGTTAGCAACTAGTTATGAGCCAATTTTTCATAAAATTAGGTAGAATTAAGTAGTTTTTTTTGTTTTTACATGAGAGAAACCTTACCTCCAAAAATCTTGGTATCGAGGTTGTTACAATATAAAAAGGACCATTATTTTTTATAATAAAGATATATAATTATTGCTCCTATTTATGGTGTAGTTATTCCTACTTAAGCATTGCATCTTTATGAATTTGTATTTCTTATTTATGATGATGATAGAATTGGTTGGTTATTGCATTTGATGTCTATAAATCTTATATATTTTGGAATTTTTCATAATTGTTGTAATTATTTTGTTTTGAATAACTGGAGAGGGAATTTATATTAGCACATTCATAGTAATCTATCTCATGTGCATGTACATCTAAGTGGCTGCATGATTTTATAAATTGGAAAAGAAGATTCAACATTTGAGAATGATTCTTTGATGATTGCATATGAAAAGTTACATTTGCGTTGCTCTAGGCTATTTGGGTTTTCTACCATTTTCTCAATGATTTAATTCACAAAGTCTTCAATGGTGGATTATGTCCTTTTAGAATTTACTTTTTAAAAAAAATTCCTTACATCTCTTGTTACTCTACTCTCTTATTTTGCATTCATTTAAAATATAGTATTTTAAGAAATTTATTGTAGCAATATTATTAAAATCTACATTAAAAAAATAGAAAATGAAAAAATATTAGAATTTCTCTACTTTCTTTATTTTTTTATAGGTTTCATAGTTTCACAGTTTCATATTTCATGAACCACCAAAGGCCTCCACATTAATATTCACATTTATCTCCTTTTGAGCTACCCAAATGTTGGCAAACAACCTAAAGGAACCATGTGGATGATTTTCATTAACCTTTCAAGAGTGAAATTTGTGTCAATTTTTTTCCATTTTCATTATATAAAAGTGATTCTCAAAAAATGTAAATATTGATCTCTTTGGATTCAAACATGTACCTCATCATTATCTACATCAATCCCACAAATTATCTCCCCCATTAGAATTGATGGCACCACCATAATAATCATCTAAGAAACACAATCTGCTTGCTAATAGTTTCTCTCTCTTAGATAATAATTCTTCATATCTCCAACTTCATCTCCCCTCTATCTCCTTTCAAAATTATTTAGGTATTCTCTCTATAGTTTTGTTCTTTGTATTTTCCTCCCTCTTTGACAATAATGACAAAGGTTTCACACAATCATAAATTACCTTTTGTTGTACTAATCTTCACCACCTTTGACTACTCCCTTTAAGGAGTAGTCTCCATAACATCAATTCACAGTCATATAAATTCAATGAATCCATTGGATTTATGCTACAATATCATCTTATTTCTATTGTAGTAGCATTTTAACCCATAACTTACCTCTTAGATACTCAAAACTATCTATAGGTAGTGGCTTACTCAATACATCTGCTATATATTCCTTGGTTAAAAAAAATCCAACTTAACATCCTTCTCTTTGAATTTGTCTCTTAGAAAATGATACTTGATTACAATTTTTGTGTTTTAAAATGCATTGTCGAATTCCTTGAAATATTGACTGCACTAGTATTATCACCAAAAAATAGTCATTGATTTAGTTACCTTTTCTTCGATTCCTTCTAAGATCTTCATTCATGCATAAAATTTGTGAATAATTCCTAGGAACTCCCACATACTTAGCTTGTGCAGTGGATTAGGAAATGCTTGTGTGTTCGTGATACAAGTCTTTGACCTAGGAATAATGCACCACCACTTGTACTTTTCTTATCATCAATGTTTTCTACTCAATTTGCATAAGTGAACATAGTCAAAGAGATATCAACTTCATGAGCATACTAGAGATAATAATCTGGAGACCTTTTTAAGTACCTAAGTATTCTCTTTAGCGCTACCATGTGTGATTCCTTAGGATTTTCCTTAAAATCCAGTTGTCACTATCCCAAAATCTTGAGTAATATTTGGTCTACTATGGACAACATATTGCCATTTTTCTATAATAGTTTTTTATATGTTTTATTCACCACACTTGAATTATTATCCTTTGACAATTTGATCATATCACCATGATGGTTCTAACCAATTTGCAATCTTCCATTCCAAAAGTTTTGAGCACTTCCTTTACATACTTAGATTAACTCGTATAGATACAATCCTTCAATTGTAAAACCTTTAATCTAATAAAGAACTTAATTTCTCCAATCATTCTAATTTAAAATTCTTTCTTCATCTCTTCTATAAATTCAAAACTCATTTAATCATGTCCACCAAAGATTATGTCCTATAAAAACACTTGTGATAATATTATCTTATCTCCTCCAACCTTCGAGTATATATTCATATATTCACTTTTGCTTCTAAAACCAATCTTAACTATATAAGAGTGTATCCTCTCATACCATGCTCTAGGAACTTTTAAAAGTCCATGTAATTTATTTTATAACTTTCATATTGTATCCTTTTCTTTTGTCAATGCAAATCCATCCATTTGTTCTATGTGTACCTCTTCTTGAAGAATTCTATTCAAAATGGAAAACTTAACATCCATTTGGAAAACCCTAAATATTGGGTAGAATACATATCAAATATTCTTACTCCTTCAAGTCTTCCCATGGGTGTAAAAGTTTCTCCGTTGTCTAGTCCTGCATCTTGTGCATAACTCTTACACATATGTCGTGTCTTGTTTTATATTTCTTCTCCATCTTCGCTCAACTTATTTCCAAAAACCCATTTAGTTTTAATCATATTCTTATATAATGGTCTAAGAATAGTAGTCCATATATTATTTTCATCAATTTGATAAAGTTCCTCTTCCATATCCTTCATATAATCATCATTCTTGAAAGCCTCATTCATAGTCTTAGGCTAAAATAAAAAAATTAGGCATGTACTTTCCCTTATTTTATTTCTTGTTTATAAACTTTCATTCTTATCTCCTATTATTCTATTAGTATAGTTATTCAACTTAATGTACTTTGGAATAATTGATTTAGGTCTAGGAGCTTCTTCTTTTGTTTCAACCACTTCTTCCTCATTTTTCTATTAAAATTTATGTTGTATTTTTTAATGCACATGCAAAATCTCTTGGACATGTTCTGATTCTTTCTTATTGGATTCATTAGTTTTTAAGAATTCTTTAGGATATTCATCCACCTTCACATTTACACTTTCAATCATCTTGTTTTTTGTTTTGTTGAAACACTTGTTAGCATTTATTTTAGTATAATATCCCAAGAAAATAAATTCATCACTCTTTGGATTAAATTTTCTTATGATCTCATCTCTCTTTATGTAACATCTACCAAAACCTTTGAATTTTTTAATACAAGGTGTATGTCCATACGAAAATTCATAAGTCATCTTACTAGTTTCTTTCTTCACCTCTACTTGGTTCATTGCACATATTACACTACTAATTATTTCTCTCCATTACATCTTGGATATATCCTTAAATCATCATTATATTGGCTACATCAAATATGGTCACATTCCTAATTTCTACAATATTATTCTATTGTGGAGTACTTGGTGTTGAAATTTGTCTTTTGATTCTATTCTTCTCATACTATTCAATAAATTCCCATGAGGTAAGCTCTCTTCCTCTGTCAAACCTCAAAAACTTCAAGCTCTTACTAGTTTCATTGTCAAAAAGTTCTTTGAACATTTTGAGCTTGTAGAAATATTTATATTATCCTTCAATAAAGTCACCCATGTCATCCTTGAGTAATCATCAATATATGACAAATTATTTATCATTATGGTTAATTCTTGTTCTCATAGAACTACAAAGATTAGTATACACCAAATCTAACGTGTCATCCAATGAAAAATTACCACAATTTAATGTAGAACTTGTTAATTTACCAACCTGACATTCTTTTCACATTATATTGTCTAGCTTAACTAGATTTAGCAAATCCCTAGCTACCCATGACTTTATCACTTTGACCAAACTATCAAAATTCACATGAAAAAATCTTCTATGCCATAGAAAACTATCTTGAACTCTAGCAACCAAAATAAATAAATAATGGTATTTAGATGCAATATAGTGCACTTTATTTTTCCTTCTATTAGCAATCAAATCTCATGAGCTCTCAAGTATTATTTATATACCTAATTTGAACTCAAGATGATAACCTTTGTCATTTAAACTAACCAATACTTGACCAATACTTCTACCAATAACCTTTACTCAAGATGATAACCTTTGTCATTTAAAATAACCTTTGTCATTTAAACTAACCAATACTTGACCAATTATGTTTTAGACCCTCTCTAAACTACATCATCAATACTTTCTCCATTAAACGGAATTAATCCTTTACCATTTACCAATTAAGCTGAGTTGTTACTGAACCTTACTATGCCACTATCAAATTATTCTACCTTTATGACCTTACTTCTATCACCTATCATGCAATGTGAACTTCCAATATTGATAACCCATCCATTACTATCTTCCATATGTGAGACCAATGCCTTCTTGCCTTCTAGAGTATCTTCTTTTATTGCAAGAAATAATACCTCCTCTTCTTCATTGTCTTTAAAATCTTCATCCTTTACACCTTCATCTACTATAACATAGCATTATTTCTTTCAATTTTCCTTGAATATTGTAATATTTTCTTTTTTCTCACCATTAAAACATCTGGCAAAAAATGCCATATCTTACTACATGAGAAACACTTTAATGGTAGCTTTCCTTTGTACTTCTCGATACCAATAGGAAATCTATTTACAAGTAGTGCTTTAAGCTTATCTTTTTTTTTTCTCTTCATCTAAAAGATATTCAAGTTAACTACAATAATTGGTTAATTAATGACATTTCTCTATACCCTTAGAAAAATAGGACTTGAAAGATTCTTCAACTTTTGGAATACTATCATAGTTACTTAATTCAAAAGTAACAATATTACCAATCAATCCATTAATAGTGACCATCTATTATTCTGAACTTATGAATGGTAGAAGACCTAATGACACAAATTGGTAATATAGTTCTCAACATCTTACTTGCCACATCCCCTTCTTCTATGCTACCATTGACACTTGTAATAGAACAAAAAACTTCCTTTATCCTTTGTCCATATTGAGAAATGTTTTATCCTTCCACCATTTTCATGTCATCATACTTTCCCTTAAATTTTCTAACCCTATATTTTTTCCCATGTTTGTCTCTAACATAGATTAATTTAGAAACTTTCCAAATCACATAAGTAGTCTCAATCCAATGTATTTATGTCCTTTAATTGATCTTTAGTTAGAGTCCCAAAAGTAACTACATATATGGTTTCAACATGATTCTAGAATTGTGGCCTCATTCCTTTGAGATATATCTTCATTTGTTCACTCTATATTGCAAAATTATCCCTTGTGAACTTGGCACCTTCTTTATTCATCATTGGATCTTTCCCTTAAGTTGTTACTATTACAACAAAAAGGACCAAGGCTCCAATAGTATTATAAGGTCCAAAATTTCTAGTGTGTGTGGGGGGGGGGAGGTGAATAAGTAATCTACCAAATCAAATCTTTTCATTAAGAGATCAACCACATTCATTAACTTATAAATTATGAAGAAATAAAATAATGAAACATATGAAACCAACCACTTATGTTCAATGCAAGAAAACCAAGTTTTTTTTAATCATATAAATCCTTTGTCAAAGGGAAACACTGTGATGGAAATTAGTACCACACATGTTCTTCTAAAGTATGCCCAATTATAGGCCTATCCCTATTAAGAGTTTTACAAATGCCTTATTACAAGAAGACCCTATTAGGAGTTGGTTAAGGGATACATATAGACATTTTGAAAACTTTACACTATTAGGAGTAACCTAGTTAAGGGATCTAGAGCACTAATTAAAGAGCCACCTATAAAGGATTTCAACTTATGACTTTTAGGATCTTGTTCACCCTATTAGGAGTGGTCCAGTTAAGAGATTTTCTTTGATAATGCATTAGGATTCAACAAGTGCAATGATCTAATAATTACACTATTCCTTTTCATGTAAAAATTAAATTAACCACTATCTCTTCTTCTCTTGCAAAATATCCACATACTTCTCTCAATTGTACCTGACATTCATGATCTACAAATTTATAATTCATCAATCTAAACATAAATACATTTTTTACCGGATAAGGTGATCACTGCCTTAAAAAAAATGTATTACATTTGAATTTCACTTTCCACTTCATCTTGTTCCACCAAAACATATTACCAAACCCTAAATAATTATTTGCCAATGATTTTCAGCCTCAAAATGCAACCACACATCAATTTGATCAAGAATAGTGAAACTTTTTAACATTTTACAATATGCTTCCATAACTTCAATAAAATTGATCACTATGATCAATGTAAGGTCATCCCACCACCGCAAATCAATATCCCATGTCACCATAATACTTGCATTATGAAATGATTCACTACTACCAACCAAATCATCATTGGTTGGGGACCTAACATCAACTATTCCAAATATTCTACCAACTTTCATAGAACAATTTTCTATCCATTGGGACTATGTCTTTTGGTACTCCAATCATCATGTGGTTGCAACATAAATATCATGAATTAGTCAAGATATCTTGGACTAGACAAAAATGCTAAAATCCACATAGGTTTGATAGACCAATCAAATCATTCATCTATCTCTATTTGTTCCACCAATTGCTTTGTTAACCTTTAGTTTATCATAAAACTCTCTAGATATGTTTTGATCCCATGGAATCCAAAATACAACATATCAAGACATCTCTAAGTTTCCCCTTTGAGCCACACACTTTAATTCAACTCCAACTCCTATAACATTGTATTTAACTACTTTATCACTTAACAACTCTTCTGGTACATTGTCATCAAACATAACTCTATGTTTACATCAATGACAACAAAATAACTAATCTCCTTGGTCTCAAATTTTTACCTCAACACTTTATAATAAAATTTTCATTAGTTTTTGATTAGGGAAAATAGGCTTTAAAAGGGCCCTAAAACCTGAACAAGGAAAGTACAGTCAAACAGTGCAATGAAAAAGGCTACAAAGAGCCCAAAAAAAAAGAACAAACAATCCCCTAAAAAAGAAATAACTAGGAAAAAGCCAAGGAGAGATGCCAAAAAACTAGGGCAGCCCACAAAAGGCCAGGGCACTCAGACAATGTCTCTCACATTTCAGCAACGTTGATCTTGAGCTCAATCAACTTGCTTGCCACCTTCTTCATCTTAGTAAGCTCTTGATTAGGGCTGAGGGTATGTTTTTTCCTAGTTCTTGATTTGGTTTGGTTCCAAGCTCCTTCATCAAGATTCTTATCCCTAAGACTGGTGTCTAGATCCTGCTCCCTTCAAATGTCCTGGTCGTCCACAAAGTGAATGAACTTCTTGATGTTCTCATTGTCCTTGAGGATGTTAGTACTCTTCACAACTATGCCTTGCATAGTCCTATCCATCTCAAGAGTTCTGGTATTCACTTCATCCACTCTTCTATCCACACTTTGTTCATCTTCACTAACCCTATTCCTTAGGCTGTAGATATCCCTTTCTAGAGTGCTCAATCTATGTTTAATGTCAAGGATTTCATGGAAAATCCATTTATTGGTTTGGTAGTTATCCACTGCACTATTTTTTGTGTTGTTGAGAAAATCCATGTCTGGGTTCTCCCTAGTAATGTTACTAAGGATAATTAGACCTAGATTGATTAACTCCTCCAGCTAGATTTCACCCTCCTCATTTTCTCTAACTTGGGTTCTGATAAGTTCCCTTTTGATACCCAACTTAGTCGAGGCATGGTCAAAGTTTCTCCACACCATTTTCCTATCCTTCCCTTTAATTGAACATCTGTAAGTGGTAGTATGCAAATCCTCATAGCCATATTTAGGTTCCACCCTATCAATGGGGACTTCCTCCACCTTCTCACTTTCCTCCCCTTGTTTCTCCTTATTATCCTCTGAGGTATTCCTTTTTCACTTTCCAGTACCCATAGCCTTCTTCTATCTATTGGCTAGAACTTTAATAGTTATGGTTCTCTTACTCTTTCTTCATTCTTTACCTTCCCCCTCCCTGATCTTCTCATTTGCCTTTGCAATTTCACCTCTCATGTATATCCCTTCTTCCTATTTATTATAGCCCCTATCTAAAGAGGTGTCAATATCTTGAGTGGGTTCAAGGAGTGCATTTTTCTCCTTACTATCAATGAGGGTTTTTTTTAGAGCCCCTCTGCGAGATATTTGAGTCCTCTAAGTCTGTATACATATCAAGACTTTCTTTCATATCTAAAGGTGATTACATCTCCTCGGACTCATCAGAGTCTCCTTTGATTTTGTTTCCCTCTTTCCTATCTTTGATATGTTTATTGATAGACCTAGCTTTAAAGTTTTCATAGATTAATAGTAGGAACCCCTCATGGAGCACTAGGTTCCTTGTTTTCTTATCTTGATACTCATTAATATTCTTGTTCAAGGAAGAATAAAGGTAAAAGGGGATAGATAATTTTTCCCTGTACTTGAATTGGTTGAGCAACACAAAATCATATGTGAAAATATGGTCAAACCTAGTGTCAATAGTAATACACTTGATGATGGCTAGAAGCATGAATCTCCATACAGGCTTGATAGATTTTGGGAGGTAGTGGGTGCCTTTCTTCACCAATGCATGTTTCTCCTCTTGGTTCTTCATGAACTCTACAACCACTTTCCTTGAGACCTTACAGTCTCTATAGAATTTCTTTCCTATAATAGGGATGCCAATGACATGGGAGATGATTTCTTCCATGACAAAGAACTCCACCCTGTTGATTTCAACCATACCCTCATTCTAGTTTTTGACCATGCTTTTGCTTACCGAGGGTTTCCATCTATGAAGGTAGTCAATATAGCTAGTTATTTCACCCTTCTTCAGAATGTTCCACACCTTAGTTCTTCTTTTCCACTTCTAGGCTTCATCCTCTGGCTCCCTTCTATGTTGCTCCCCAACCATGGTGTTCTCCTCATCATTTTCTCTATAACCATTAACCTTCTAGACCTGCAAGTATTTGGCTCTCCTCATTTTCTTACCACTTATTTCCTCCTTGTGAATTTGCTTCCTTCCTATGATATTTGACATGGGTTGATGAATATAATAAATATGGAAAGTATGATAAATATTGTACTTCCACCTCACAACTCTGTGTATTCCCCATAAAAAAATGGTTATCATATTAAGTTTACAAATGTTAGTGCTGATCTTAGCCCACAAACAACTAACTTTTATTATGGCATTTAATTATTCCCAATATGCCTAGGATACGATCCCTCTTGATGACTTCATTTACTTCTAATGAGGTGTCATTTCCATCCATCCATTTGGCCACCTCATTATGCTTCACAACCCAATTCGCTAACCTGTCTACCACATTGTTGGCCTCATGGTACTCATGTTCCATGTAGGTTTTTTCAAATGTTTGGAGGTTCTAGATGCAGTCACTAATAATATTGGTAGTAGTCCAAGTTAGCTTATTTCTACCATTAAGGCAATCAATAATGTTTATAGAGTCTTTTTCTAACCAAAGAAACTTCAATCCCATTTCTTTGGCCAACTTGATAGTCTAATGCACTGCAATGGCCTCAACATAATTATTAGTTTGACTCCCAATGGGGGTAGTGAGAGTAGCAATACCTTTCCCATGCCCATTCCTTATGATGTCACCAACCTCGGCCTTTCCTGGGTTGCCTTTAGTAGCCCATCAAAATTAGCCTTGAACCTGTAGTGTCTGCCCCTAAGTCACATTTCAGTCATCCTTGCCAAACTCTTTCAGGCCAATTTTATGTTTGATGATTAGTATTAGTATTTTAAAGATTATCAGATGTTGTTTTGCACTTAGTTTATTATATGATGAGATTACTTGGTACTCTATATTTCATGCATGTATGATGATTATTCAGTGTTTTCAGTTATCCATGATGATTAGTTAGATGGTTTATTATCACATGTGCTTTCTTTTGGATACTTACCCCATACTGCATGTGTATGGTGCACGTGTTTTTTTTTTTTTATGCATGGTGTTTCTGATGTGGTTAAGGAAGGGAGTCGTAGTCACCTGCTAGTCGGGATCTACACAATGCACCACTTCCTACCATTGTCTGTTTAGCTTAGAATATTGTGTTTGTACATGCGTAGATTTTATGCAGGTTGCAGGAACCAGGTATCGACTTCCCTGAATTGCCAGGATGAGCATACCCTATCGCATTATCTCAATGGTAAGAGAGGGGAGATAAACTCTTAAGTCCAAATCCTAAACCCTTTAGGCAATTGTCCTAATTGATAATTAGGACAAGTATCTGAGTTAAGTACCCTCCGAATGCATCAAATGATGTAATTTCGTGATTATAACCCTTTTGTTTGATTTAGTATGTGTTTTTCTATGATGGGTTTTCGTATGTTGCCTTATGAGTCCTTGATGTGTTTTCTATTAATTAAGTCTAATTAAAAAGATTAATTAATGATTTAATTTAATGGAAAATTATTATGAAATTTTCGTATTTAATTAATTGAGAAATTAATTAAATAAAAGAATTAAATTTGGAGATAAAAAGTTTAAAGATAAATTTAGAACGTGATAATATTTATTTAATTTAATAATAATATATTTAGAGTTCATTTTTAAATAAATGCTAAATATTATTGTTATTTAAGTTAATTAAATATTCTATCAATCAAGTTTCTAAAATAAATTAAAAAGTGAAAATAAATAAATTATTAAAAAGATTCTACATTGCATGATGCGTGCATAAGTTTAAAATAAAAGAAAATTAATTAAAAGATAACATAAGTTAATTAAAAAATAGAAGTTAAGTGAAAATTGAATAAAGTTATTTGATAATCCATTTAATGTGCATGAAAAGATAAAGCAAAGATTAATAAAAAGTTAATATGGAGTTAAGGGTTGTGAGCAAGGAGTTCTCCCGGGTGAACGCACAATCAGTGCCCCGATTTAAGGAAAGAACTCCTTATCACAATTTTGGGGCGTTCATTTTTGAAAAACATGAATTTGGACGGTGAATTTTGGAGATAGGAATTTTTGGAGACATAAAATTTGAGAGACGAATTTGGATGCGAGCTAGAGGAATTTTGGAAGTGGATTTTAGAAGGAGAATCTAGGAAAGATTGTTAGAGAAAAGTTCTTGAAGAGGAGTGAATTCTCTCACAGTTTTTGGGGATTGCGTATTAGCATTGGGCTCAGGTAGGGTCTTGTGTTTTGATCATCGATTAATTACGCAATTATCCTTTCCTGTCTTCTTCGTGCCTATGGATTGTATATCTAAATTCTCTGTGATGAAAGCTTAAATATTTCAATATTGTAAATTATTATATGCTTGTCAATATATTTGGCATACGTAAAAAAATAGAAGAGTGATCAGGAATTCTTATTTAATAGATTAAAAAAAAAATCTGGATTTAATCGGGGAAGGGTTGAATTTTTTTTAATTTAAATGAAAATTTTAGATTGAAAATTCGAATGATTCAATTTATCTTTCCTATCAGATTAAAATGGCAATTATTATTTTATAATTAAATATACATATAGAAGAGGAATTGTTTTGATTAAAATTTTATTTAAAACATATTATTGAAAATTTGTTTTATTTAAATTTTATAAATGTTTAAAAAAAAAAAAAAAAATTTAATAAAATAAATTTAATTGATTATATATATATATATATATATATATATATATGTATATATATGTATATATATGTATATATATATGTATATATATATATATAGATATATATGTATGTGTATATATATATATATATATATATACACATACATATATATATATACATATATATACATATATATACATATATATACATATATATATACATATATATACATATATATATACATATATATACATATATATATACATATATATACATATATATATACATATATATACATATATATATACATATATATACATATATATATATACATATATATACATATATATATACATATATATACATATATATATATATATATATAAGTTGCTTTTAGGAGAGTACTTGAAACAATTTGATAGAATCTATATATATAATATTCTACATTAATTTTGAAAGGTCTTGTTTTGGAAAACTTATATAAATAAAAATATATTTAAAATTGGATTCATAGCACACCCCCCCACTTTACTTACCTCTCATTGGTCAGTGAGGGGGCCTGCGATCTCAGGGTACGTACCTGCAATGTAGGGGTACCATTAAATGGCCGCACGGCTAAGTATTAAGCTAGTGGCTTGCGATTTTATTAAATCGCATATGCTTTGTGAAGGATGTTAAGTTTTATATATATATTAAATGAAGTTTATTTTAATATTAATTATTAATAGATTTAATAAAAGTTTTAGTTAATGATTAATAAAAGTTTTAATTGAATATTAATTTAGCTATTATAAATTTAATTAATAGTTATTGACCATATTTATATTAAGATTGTAATATTATTGATAATTAGTATTTTATTAATAATATTTATTTTACTTCTTTATTATGTAATAATAGTTATATTAATTTTTAGTTAATTTTATTAATTATTAATAACGGATAATTGTTGAGAGATTAATATAAGTATTTAGTTGGATAATCATTAAATAATTTAATTAAAAATTTGTTAATTAGATTTAATTATTATTAGATTTAATTAATGATGAATATAGTTAAATTAAAATTGTAAGTTATCTTTATATTATTATTTAGATTGGAACTACTTATTTATTTTGATAAGTAACTTGCATTTAGATCATTTTAGAAAATTGATTTAAAGTCAAAAAGTATAATTCTAGTTTCATTCGAACAAGTAAATGGGTCAACCTATAGGGTAATCTAGAAATCTTTTCAACTAGAATCATACCTTGAAACTAAAACTGAAACGTTACATTAACTCAATAGTATATTATCAATCAAACCCAAACTATGAAACTATATTGTTATGTTTGTACTGACTATGCTTTGGGGGTCCTGGGGTGGTTTAGATGTTGAATAGTTTAGGTTGTTACCAGAGGCTCAGAGGTTTTGCGAATGTGATGATATGATGATTTGATCTCGATCTTTTTACCCAACCATGGTAATGTGATGGTATGCTCTATGATATGGATGTTTTTACTATTTGTTATTGCTTTCCAGTTTCCTTGTGCAAAGCTGAGGTGTACATATTTGAGTTACCTGACTTAACAATTTTTGGGTCATCGATCAGTTATATATTTGATTTTCTTTCCAGTCACTTTGAGAGGACTGAAGTGTATGATTTGTTCTTGATGATGTCATGTTGTGACATGTTTGACTTGACCATTTTGGAGTCCTCGATCAGTATTGTGATTTATTATTGGGATTCTTTCTGGTTGCTCATTGGAAAACCATTGGATGTTGTGATTTATCATTGATGCCTTCAGATGCTGATAGAGATCTCTTGTGATCATTATGATTACTATTTGATGCTTTCCAGTTTCTCGTGGAGAACTGATGTGACTATTGTAGTTTATCTTTTGATGCTATCTAGTTGCTTGTATAGGACTGAGGTGATTTTTTGTTTTGTGATTTCATGAAACTAGGGTAGGTTATCTATGTGTAGTGTCGGGAAGTGGCTTGCAATGAGGGACGGGAGACCCGAAGTGGCTCTGGGCATTACTCATTGTAAGTTTCTTGTTTTAATAAGTGAAAACATCTCACCTAAATACTAACTTAAATGAACCTAATAAGATAACTGTATGTTCTCTCCCATGCCTTGAGTGCTAGTACAGACTAGGATGGGGTAGAGAGAACGCTTGGTTACGACCTTACTAGTGGCCACAGGATCACAGGGGACCCAAGATTCCTAAGGGATTGCTCGGGTAACTTCCAACGTGACTTTTGAGATGACACTTTTTCGCTTGCATAGTAGGTTTCCTACATGTCTTTGTGGTGCCTCTAGGTCTAGATGTCTATCTATGTTGGAACCTTTGAGTTAGTGTACTTTTAGGATTTCCCAGACTTAGAGGGTACTTGTGTTTTTTTTTTTGATACCTTGTTTGGGACTTGAGACTATCTCCTTAGTGCAGTGGGAGTGGACCATTTAGGTTCCACGTGGTCAGGTGGTAGTGCTTTTCACTCTTACCATTGAGATCTGTCCGTGGTCACCATGGATGGAGCTTTCTTGGTTGGCATTTACCTTCACTATGTTCTTGGTTTATTATGATAGATGGTTAGATTTTATGATAGATTTTTTATCATTATGGATGTATGGATGTATCATGTATGGTGAATGGTTTCATTTATTTTACTATACTTTGTATCATGGATTTGAGGGTGATGTATCTTTATTTTTACATATGTATATTCTTTTAAGCCTTTCATACCCTATGACATGTACAGTGGATGATTGAGCATTCTGAATTAATTTGCCAAGATGCATTCGGAACAAATGTATATTATGGACATTGGACTTTATTATTATTCTTTCATGTGGATGTGGTAGTTGTTAGACTTGGAATTAATTAAATTTAAAAGTGACTCAACATCTTGGGATCCTTAAGTAATGTAACCTGTTATGTATGATTGTCGATGATTACATGGTATTGCTTCCACTGCTATGTGTTTGATGTGTATGTTATATATTCTTACTTTAAAAAAAAAAAAATGTTTAGCAAAATTAGTAAAACTTTAGGTTAATTCTTTTGGATCTCTTGGAAGGGCATTACAGAACCAACCCTCAAGTGGAAGGGATAGCAACATCCCTTTCTTTTATCTATGACTTTGGTTTGAAGAGTAGGAATGGGGACTTTAGAGTTGGTGAAATTTTCAAACAAAGCATTGAAACATTTATGAAAAAACACCTTCAAGTTTGACTCCTTGTCCCTGAAGATACAATTGTTCCATTCCTTCTAGACTCCCCGACACACATTGGGTAAGGCCCATAGCCATAAAGTCTTGGAATCCATATCATCCAATCTAGATTTCCATTGGACAAAGAGCTCCATAATATTGGAAGGAAAGCAATAGGATGGATTGAAAAATGATAGGAGAAGAGACTAGATAGAAATAATGAAAGGGAAATGTAAAATTTCATGATCTACACTCTCACTATTATTCTTACATAAAATAAACCTATTGGGAATCATGTTACCTCTTTTGGTGAGGTTATCCATAGTGAGGATGGAATTTTGGAGCATGATCCAAAAGAAAAATTTGATCTTTGGAATAAGGCCTGGGTACCATGATTTTGTCCAAACAGGGGCCTAGTCTTGAGATTGCAGAGACTCATAGGTAGAGGCCATAGAGTAAAGAAAATTTACAATATCCCCCCAAATAATGGCATCTTTATTGTTAGATAAAGGAATATGTTTGATCAAGTCCATCAGTGGTTTTAGATCTCCAAACACCTCAGTTAGGTCAATCCACCTATTGTGGATTCTATAGTCACTCACCCTACTCCCAAATCTTTCTATGCAGACATTAGCACATCTATTAAAAGCCTCAATATCCCAGAGTAGACTAGAGCTGAGCTAGTCATCAAGCCAAAATTTGATGTCTTCCTCATTACCCACAAGACACTTGGCTTTTCCAAAAGCTAAATCCTTGTTCTTTAGAAGACCATTCCAAATGAAAGAACCATTGGGGTTAGACACCCTATTGATGAATTGTTTAAGATTTAGGTTATTAGCATATTTGGCCAGCAAAATATCTCTTCATTCACCATTTTTGTTGAAAATTCTCCATATCTACTTAGCTTGAAGGGTAGAATTAAATTTTTTGAGCTTTACAAATCCCCAAACTTCCAAGCTTCTTAGATTTGCAGATAGAGTCCTAAGCCACCAATGGGTATTTCTTTCTCTCATTAGGCCCTAATCACATAAAGTTCCTTTGAATAGCTTCTAGGTAAGCTACCACCCTAAAAGGAATAGAAAAAAGGCTAAGATCATAAGTAGGTTAGTTCTGAAGAGTAGATTTGATCAAAATCACTTTGGCTGCCTGGCTCAAAGTGATACCTTTCCATCTAGCAAGCTTCCTATTGAATCTATCCACAAGATTGTCTTAAAAAGAGTTAGGTGGTGTTAGCCCCAAGGGAAGCCCTAAATAAGTGGATGGGAGCATACTAGCCTTACACCCCAAAATACTTGCTATCTTCTTCTCCCTTCTAGCCAGGGTATTGAAGAAAAAAATTGAGCTCTTGTCCTAGTTTATCAGCTACCCAGAGGCCTTGAAGTAAGTGTCCAAGATTCTTTTAATAGATCTTATTTCCCTCATAGAGGATTCATCCCCCATAATAGTATCATCAAAAAAGTACTAATGTGTAAACATAGAAAGGCCTGAAGATGGTTTCAAACCCACCAGAGTTCCTCTCCTCTTGCTAGAGTGAATGCGCCTACCTAGGTGTTCAGTGAGAATGATAAAGAGGATGGGGGATAAAGGGTATCCTTGGTAGAGACCCTTGGAGGGTTTGAAAAAATTAGAGGGGGCTCCATTCATAAGGATAGCAAAAGTGGGAGAAGAAACTAGTTGGGAGAACAACTTCCTCACTTTAGAATTGAAACCAAAAGCATCGAGAATGCTATCCAAAAACCCCCAATCCACCCTATCATAAGCCTTAGAAAGATCCAACTTGAGAAGAAAACCCTCTTACTTCCCCACTTATAGAGAATGGATAACTTCATGGACTTCCATGATAGAATCTAGAATTTGCTTGCCAGGGACAAAGCCTGATTGTTGGGGAGAAATAACATCTAGCAAGATGAAGATAAGTCTATTAGCAAGGAATTTTGTAAAAATCTTAAAAAAAAGAGTTGCAGAGAATTATAGACCTAAAAGAACCAAAGTTATTTTCCCCAACAAACTTAGGGATGAGAACTAGAAACATAGCATTAACTTCTTTCAGTAGGTCTCTAGCTCCAAAGAATTCCTGGACAGCTTGAACAATATCAACATTAATGATATCCGAGTACATCTGAGAGAAGAAGGTTGGGAAACCATCTAGGCCAAGGGCCTTCTTAGTTGAGAGATCAAAAACAACCTTTTTAATTTCCTCATAATTAGGGATAGCCAGTAATTCCTAGTTTTGATCATAACTAGTGATTTTAGGAATGGAATTGATAACCTCATTCTAATCCTCCACATCCAAGTTGAGGTCTTTAGTGAGTATCTCAAAGAAGTACCTTATGGCCTCATCAAAAATCACATTATCATCTTTTAAAGTCTCATTACCCTTTTTTATCTTGCTGAATCTATTGGTTTCCTAGTGTTTCATAGTAGACATGTGGAAGAATCTAGAATTCTTCTCACCTTCCTTAAGCTAGACAACTCTTGACCTTTGCCTCTAGAATATCTCCTCTTTCCCCACAATGTTGTGAAGCTTAGTCAAGATTTCTTTCTTAGAGTTGAGAGAGATATCATCATAACCCCAATTTTGGATACCATTTTGCACCTCAGCCAAGTTCCACAAAATCCTTTCTTTGTCCTAGAATATGTTGCCAAATTCTAATTTATTCCATTTGTGGATCTCAGATTTAATATGCCTAAGTTTCTTAACAACTTTATACATAGCTATCCCATCCACCTCAATATCCCACCATCCTTTTATCTTATTGTGTAAACTAGGATGAGATGACCACATTTTTTCAAATCTAAAAGGGAAACACTTCTTTCTATTAATTATATCTAGAGTTAGGGAGATGGGTGAATGATTTGAGCCAAGTCGCACAAGAGTAGAAATCTTATAGTGGAAGTTTCCTAGCCAATCCAAAGAAACAAGAGCTCTATCTAACCTAACTTGAATGCAAGCTTGGTCAATTCTCCTATTGGACTAGATGAACTTACATCCACCCAAGTCCACATCTAGAAGAGCCAGATCTCTAATCATGTCAACAAAGTGTTGTCTACTATCAACATCGGGTAGGAGCCTTTTTTAACTTATCAGATGTAAGGAAACTTGTAATAAATAATATAACCATTTCGACATAACCCATAATAGATCTGAAATAAACACAAAATTAAAATCCACGCAAAAGAGAATAGACAACATACCCACAAAATTGTGACACAAGATATACCCTGGGAAACCCTCATTGAGGAAAAAACCCAGCCTCCAAAAGCATCCATCACCATGTATTATTCAACAAAAAAACCATTGCAATACAACCATAGAAGCCTTCAAAGCCATAGCCACCACCGATCAAACTATGTGAACAAGCATGAATCCACACATCCCATGCCATGCTTCCAACCTTCACAAATGCTCCCTTGGCTAATCTATTAAGCCTTGTCCTACTCAAATCTTTCCTTTTTTCTTCTCCTTTTCACACCAACAACTACCCTTATGGTTTCTTGTATAGTAGCAAGTCCCACAAAATCACCAAGTGGTATTACATAAACCATGTGCTACCTAGCCCACTGACCCCATATTTAATATTGGGCATTTAATTCTTTTCCCCAATATTAAATAATTACATGAAATATTATCACAATGTTACAATACAACTCATCAAGTATATCCCATCGGAATCTTTACATGTTGCATGTCCATCTAGGTGCAACATTACATAATAAAATAAAATAATATAATACAATAGTGTTATGAAATGTGTACAACACCCATTATCTCAACAATCTCCCACTTGTTGTATACATTGCATAGGGTCAATCTATAGCCGCATAAATGAACAAGGGAACAATCCCTCCTAGCACATCCACCATCATGGATCAAAGTACACCAAGTGCTCCGTCCTGGTACCCACAAAAAAATCAAAGTATCTAGTTTCTCAAACATAAATGAAGCCACCTTCTTTTATGCCACTGCCACTAGACATACATAGAAGCCATCCAAATAGAAAGCCACCCAACATGTCACATTAGAAGATCATAAAATCCTATACGAACTGAAATGCCAAGCATAAAAAATTGATCCAAAGGTAATCACATGTATCCATAGTTGCCAAAATATATCCATAGCTGAAATAGCACCCATAGCAAGTGCCAAACCCATCCAACTATCCATACCTCCAAAGGTATAACAAGTGAATCTCACATCACCAACATATCCAATCTATAACCTACAATCATAAGCCTCAAAGGCAATACCTACCACATATATACCAAGAATCTCTCACTATAAAAGATAATGTCAAATCTATAACCAATCCACTCATAACATCTCAAAGAAGTGAATCCACGTAGTCTCAAGGACATCCACAAAAAATTAAACCAATAACCTACAAGAACAAATCTCATAACAATCTCCAATAGTCTCCCAAGCTCTCCATAACCAATAGAGAAAAGAGATAAAGGAATAACCATGTCATATCTCACATGACATACATGAGCACAAACTAGTGATCACAATCTTCAATCAATCTCAAATCCAATGTAAGAAAAAATTGAACATCTAAGAAGATAAGCAAGACCAAAGAGAAACCATGCAAATCATAACTTGTATCATGTCCTTATACATACACATCTAGATGTAAAATATGCTAGTATGATCTCCTACATAAAACCCCAACAATAAACCTCAACAACACCCAAACCATACCATATAACTCATCATGGATGTAAGCCTCTCACAAGAAGATCAAACTCATAAACTATTCCTAAACCAAGGAATATGCCCAATATAGAACCATCTCCCAAACTCAACCAATGTAATAACATATTCACATGGAGATAACCAATGCTAAACCATCTCTCAAATGAATCCTCTAGAACTAACTCATATACCATAACTTAAAATCCATATCCATGAAAGAAAAGCAGAAATATAATGCACTTGAGAAAAATTATGGGCTATACCTCCCAAGTAGCAAACCACTGAGTAGACTAAGAGTGGGGAATGAGAATTCTCATCAAGATATCCAAGTCTCCAACCAAGACTCATCTAAGAACAATCTCCTCTCAAGTCCTTATCAAGTGACTACCCCTTGGACTTCCTACTAAAACCATCAACTATCCTAGCAAATACTTCTCTAATCTAAGAGCAATCAACATCACCACTATCTCTAAGTATCCATGAGCACCTGTAACCAACCAATCCATGCCAACTCCAAATTCAACATAGAAATATCATGAAGTATCTAGCTTATGATCAATATACTCAATACCAAGAAACTAAACCAAGATCAATGTCAAAGTTCTAACCATGGCCTCAGGAACATAAACATGACAACATGATCTAAACCATCTCAACCAAAGAGATAACATGCTCCATATGAACATACTATAACATGTCAAAATTATAAATGTGTATCAAGAGTATACCATGACATAATAATGAAAACCATCCCCACACCAAGGATAACATGTCAAATGAAAGCATAAACCACACTTTTACCAAGAACCTCATTATTCCTCAAGATGCAACCATCTCCATACACCATGAAGAAAACCATCTCCACATACCATGAAGAAAACTAAGAACTCCATGAGTCCTCAAGATCTAACCATCTTCACAAATCATGAAGATAACAAGTGCATCATGCAAATGTCAAAGACGCTTTTGCAGCAACAAGATCTAAGACAAACCTCCACCATCTGCAAACACTCAATCAATATATGAATGCCAAAAAACTCCCACTCAACCATGGTACCAAATCACCTATGGCATCATAAAATCCATCTCCTACATGAAGATCCTCTAAGTCTACACTCACACAACTAAAGTGTCAGTACCAAGTGAAACCAAGATCTCCAAACCAAGAAGATACAAACCAAACTAGGAACTAATCTTGCACTATCACCTCATCATTGTCACAAGCTCCCACTAAATCATGTATCCAAGCTATCCATAACATCATGATGAAAAACCATCCTCTAACCATGAGAATCAACCAAGGCATCAAATCATCAAAGAACTCAAAGTGCACATCATGAGCTCCTCAAAAGACACCAAATGACCATGATCCTCAACCAAGATGATATGCCACCATAACCAAATAAAAAATCCAAACCAATGAACATAGGGATGTACTTGTATATCCAATCATGTCATGTCAAAATCCATGGCACCATGATCACATCCATGAACCGAGCATTTAACTCTTAATGTGTCCAACCTATCAACATAAAATAATCAACCACAATTCTCCACTATGACTATACATGGTAAAAATATCTCACCCCTTCTACATGAATAAAAATCATCAAATCATGTGACTTAGGGCATAGATAACCCAAATCCAAGCCACCAATCTGAATATGCATCAATAATGAAAGATCAATGGGCAAAGACAACCCATATCCAAGCCATAAATGCAACCTATAAGTATAAACCTCTTAAAACACTACACAACTTGTACACCCAACAAGTCATCATACATATTCAAACTAAATACTGATAATCATATCATCATGAGACCAATCTAAAATATGAACTGAGTATACAATGACATCAAATCTTAAATCTCCAATGCCATAAACTCACAATGTTACCATATTCAAAATATACCTATAAACTATTTAGATTAATATACCACTAAATAAATCATGCCAAACCTACACCAAATCTAAATCAATGTGTAGAGCTCTTCAATAGCTTTTTGTTGACTACTTGAAGTCCAAAATCCAACTTCGTATGCCCAAGTTATGTCCTAATCTATGCTCCAAATAAATAACATCTAACTTTGGGCTCTTAAAACCTAATAAAGTGTCAAAGTCATAGAACCAAACCTACAACAAGTTGTACTCTCTAAATTAGCTTTCCAATGCCTATAAGAAGTCTAAAATTTGATATCTTGAGAGAAAGTTATGGCTGTTTTACTAAGAAAGTCTTTTTACCATCTTCACTACAATTTTTTTTTTGTGACAAAAATTTTGATGGGATTAAATTTGATGGCCATCATGGGCTGAAACTAAAAACCTCTTTCATTTCCTCTAAACATGACCAAACTAGGGCATATTATATATCAAAATTTATGAAAACGTCAACTCAGATCCAATGGTGAGGTCTATTTTTACCTAGGAGGTCATTTCTACAAGTTCCCCCCTAAAACCCTGATTTAAATGAAACATCCATAAAAACTGTTTTGTCTAATAATTTCATATGCCTAAATATTTTAACATCCCATCATAATAGAAAACCCAAAACCCTTAGATCTGTAATAAACAACTCATATGTCTTGCCCTTTTTTGTATCCTCTCATGCATTCTCATGGATTCAATCTAGGGTTACAATAATGAAACCATAGCTCTAATACCACTTTTAAGGAAACTTGTAATAAAGAATATAATTATTTTCACATAACCCATAATAGATCTGAAATAAAATGGAATTAAAATCCACATGCAAGAGAATAAACAACATACCTACAAAATTGTGACACAAGATATACCTTAGGAAACCCTCATTGAGGAAAAAACCCAGCCTCCAAAAGCATCCATCACCATGTATTATTCAACAAAAAAACCATTGCAATAAAACCATGCAAGCCTTCAAAGCCATAGCCACTACCAAACAAACTATGCGAACAAGCACGAATCCACACATTTCATGCCATGCTTCCAACCTTCACAAATGCTCCCTTGACTAACCTATCAAGCCTTGTCCAACTTGACTCTTGCCTTTTTTTTCTTCTTTTCACACCAACAACTACCCTTATGGTTGCTTATATAGTAGCAAGTCCCAGAAAACCACCAAGTGGTATTACATAAACCATGTGCTACCTAACCCATTGACCCCACATTTAATATTGGGCATTTAATTATTTTCCCCAATATTAAAAATTTACATGAAATATTATCACAATGTTACAATACAACTCATCAAGTATATCCCATGGGAATCTTTACATGTTGCACATCCATCTAGGTGCAACATTACATAATAAAATAAAATAATACAATATAACAATATATGCAATGTGTGCAACACCCATTATCTCAACATCAGAGGCTAAGAGAGGAGCATTAAAATCTCCCATAATAATGCACTTGGTATCACCTAAGTTAATAGCCAAATCTTAAATTTTGATCTAGAAAATCCTTTTGCTACTTTGAGTATTAGGGGCATAAAGATTCAACAAAAACCACCTAGTTTGATCTTTAGGGTTGAAAAAGTTCATAAGAAATATATTACCTCCATTGAAAAGAATGGTAGCCTCAAGCGAGTCCTTCCATATGGTGAGAAGCCCTCCCGAGGCACCCTCTGAGTCTGTGACAATATGTTTCATTCTTTTCCCAAAAGAAATCATCTCCGTCTTTTCCTTTTTCATTTTGGTTTCCTAAATTTAAAAAAAAAAATTGGGTCTATGGCCCCTAAATATTTCCTGTTTGTGGATTCCATCGAGTCCACAAATGTTCCAAGAAATGATCTTCATGCTTTGATTGATGAACATGATTCCTGGATGGTTCTTTATGTTTCATCCATTAGATTCCTTCTTGTTTCTTCCTGTCTAATTTTGTTCCTACTTTTTCTTCCTGAAGTGTTGGATTTATTTCTAGTATCAGCTTTTACCCAACTCCTAGTGGTTGCTGGAGAAGTTGGCGAGGGCTCCTAACTATTCTTCTTTCTCTATTTGACTGAAGTCCAATGATCCTCATCCTCCTTACATTGATCAAAGAGAGCTTCAAATTTGGAAAGATGCCCTAGGGTAGTGGCTGAGAGTCTTTCGAGGATTCTGTTCACCATCGTGAGGGATGCTCCTTTAACAGGGCTATTATTGGATTCTTGGGATAGAGGAAGATCTTGCATCACTCCAACAGATCCTACCAGGGAATCCAGGACAAAAGAGATATCTAGCTCATTCTCTATAGAAATCATAGCCATATTCAGTCCATCCTTCTCAAGAGATGAGATCCCCCGCTTCTCAACCAAAGGGTGATTTAATATAGGGATATTAGTTACTTCATTTCTATTCAAAAGGTTGTCTAACTTCTCCAAAATTTTGACATCAATAGGATTTACTCTATCCTTAGTCTTTTCCCTCCTATTGTTTCCTAATTCACCCCTTGACATCTTGTTCTTTGGAGCTTTGACATCAGTAGGAATTTATTTTTCCATAGGCTTATCCTTCCTATTATTCCTAGCTTCACCTCCTATGTTCTTCTCTTTTACATTTTTCTCCTTCCACACTTTTGTGGGTGCCTTGTTTTTTCTCATGCCAACTTTGTTTTGGGCTTTTCCATACTTACCTTTCTCTTTGAATAATGGGAAAGTATTTTCTTTATGGCTTGCCTTTTTGCAATGGAAACAAGCAAAAGGGACATTTTCATAGTCAATCTACTGAACCCTTCTTCCCAAATGAGACTAGAATTCAATCACTTGGGGCATATCCTATCCCTCCATCACCCTGACACATATTTAGGAATATGTAAGCCTTTTCTTGGCTACAATAATAGGATTAATAGATAGTAGTTCTCCAAAGGATCTAGCAATACCATCAAAGACATCCTCATGCCAATATTCTAATGGCAGCTCTAGCAACCTTATCCAAATTGGGGCCTGGGTTAGGAAGTCATTGTTCAAGTCTAGGTTAGAAGTCCACTTTTGAACGACAAAAGTGGACTTGCCCAAAGACCTATTTCCCACACCTAGGATTCTGGAGTAGTCCTCTGAGCAAGAGAACTCAAAAGTCATAAAACCCTTAGCCATGGCCGTGACCTCAACCTACCCTTTTAGCTCCCATTTGTTCCTTGCAAATACCCTTACCAAATCTATGTTTGGTCTAGGGCCAATAAATTTTCCCACCAGGGTTGATGCCATGCTAAGGATATTATGGTCGATAATCTTACTAGGAACTTCTAGAGCAAAGATCACCTTTTCCTTATTGGATTTATTGATGATTTTGGGAAAGATTGACTTACTTGTCAGTTTGACCCCAAAGAGATTTGACCATTGACCTCATGCCCCAAGGGTTATACCTTTGGAAGATCTAGGAATAGGAATCTTTTCACCTAGGTGTGGCTATAGATCGTGTGGGTCCCCATCCTTTGTTGCATTAGCATCATGCCCCTCCTTTTCTTGCTCTACCTCTGCAATCTGTTCCCCATTTCCCATTTTCTTTGGATTCCTGCCCGAAGACCAATTCAAATTTTTACTCCCCTCGCCATCATAAAATTTTCATTAGTTATGCCAACAAGCCACATGACATATAATTTTGCATATGATTATTTATATTTTTATCATTATATACATGCTTTTCATTTAAATTTGTATTATTTTAAATATATATTAACTATTATTTTTATCTTATTTTTGTAGCTAACACCTTGTGTGAGTGAGATAAAATGCCAAAGATTCATGTCCTTTTTTACCACATTAACATTTATTGGATAAGAAGGTCTAGTGGAAGTAAGTATTTATTTTAATTTAGGTGCTTAGTAAATTTATTCTCCTATCATTGAAATTTTTATAGGATTTAAATTGCATCAATGTCATGCTTGTGGACATAAATAAATTTGCATTATCTCTGTTATCAACATCCCTTTGATACTAGCAATATATTATAGGAGTCCTAACCATATTAGGAGCTACATTGTTGAGGTATGCAAGAATTGAATTTTAAATTTCAACTATAGTTTAATGTATATCAATTTTGATGCTAATTTTTTCTTTTTAAATGATATAATTTAGGTAATCTCAACTCTGGTTTGATTTTTGTTTTTGTGAAGGATCCCTCGAAACTAAAGAATGCTTTAAAGAGGCTGAATTTTGAGGATCCACTAGTAGTCTAGGATGTCATTAAAATACTAGTTGTCAAATGTTTTTTTTTTTTGTAAATATTATGAGATGGTATATGCCACATTTTATAAAACTTTAATTGAGTTGGCACTTATGCCATATTTTCATATGGGCATACATATTGATTAGGAATAATTTGATATTTATCTAATATGAATTTTGATATAGCCACTGGAAATTTGTTCAGTGCTCCCCTTAGAATTCCTTACAAGGGCTTAACTACCACCTATGTATTATAAGTTGAGTGGTTGTATCAAGCATCGATAGATCACTCTTTTGGTGCAATGATAACCCCACTCTAACAACTAGTGTCAAAGTTTGGTCACAGATTTCAATCCTTAGACCCTTGGGTAATGCTGAGTGGGAGATTGTTGGAAATTTTTTTAGCACTCCCCTTGAGATTCATGACAAGGTCTTAACCACCTCATGTGTGCTATAATTTGAGTCATTGTATTAGACATTGATAGATTGGTCTTTTGGTGCAACAACAACCCCACTCTAACAATAACTTCTTCCTAGTGCGCACTAGACATATTACTCATGTTTATGGAATTATTACATATTATTTGTAATGTTAGTATTGTTGTTACTTTATTTCAATAAATTTTATTTGTTTAGATGATACTTGTCATTATGTTTCCATAATATTCAATGTATTTCCACTAATATTATTTATTTATTTATAATATTCTATACAATACCCTCTACTATCAATTTTCAATGATTAGCATACATTAGTATACATTTAAATTAGATCAAATGAAGAAGAAATGAGTGCTCCCTAACACATTTGGTACTTAACATGTACATGCCACACATAGTTGACATTTGGATTTACTTGTTGTAGGGCACTTCACACCAATCTACAAGTAGGTTCTCTTAAGGATTTAGAGCCCCACTAATATTTAATCTTTAGATCCATCTATGTTTTTATTTAATGAATGATTTGACATGTTAGTGAATCCTAATTGAATGAATATAAAATAGATTAAGTAGTGGTGACCCATTCTTTTGTGCATTAAGAAACTAAGTTCCCCTCTTATTTATATCTTCATGATGAGATACTCAATTTTTTTAATCATTAGAACCTTTCTAAAGAGTTAAAAGCCTTTATGCCCTTTGAAAGAGTCACAATTTTTCATAACTACTACATTTTGAGAGAGTCACAATCCTTGACAATATTACAAGGTATTCTAAATATCAATATATTTTTCATGGGTGCAAACCATGGGAATGACAATATTTTATTGGGTGTTTTTACCTTAGGTGTGATTCCATTTTTTTACCCCACTCATTGGCATGTTCAACACCATACCCTTATGCCAATGTCCCTTAAGCTCCCTAAGTTTACAAAAGTGAAAAATATTGATGGGTTATTTCATCATATCCATGTAACTTGCAAATGATCCATCTATATATATATATATCATGGGAGGACCCTCTACCATAACCTATCTCATCTTTTCAAGACTCAAATTGGATTTTGTAGGGATAATTTTTTTTAATCGATGCAAAATCTATTGTACACATTTAATAGAAAGCAATAAAGTAGCCTAAATCTTACTCTATTCATCATGGACATAAAATATTATCCTAAACATGTCTAGTTGGATGGATTTACCATATTCATGGTTTTGTTTTGGATCCTCATTCCCCTAAATGCTCAACACCATACCCTATCAATAATGTCCCTTAAAAGAAAAAAAAATGATGAACATTGATAGGATACGTATCACAATGTACGACACTTGCAAATGATTTTTTTGAATGTATAGGGTTTTGGAAGGATCCTCTACGATAACCTATCTCAAAATTTAAAGAGTTGAATTGATTTTTATAGGGAGGATATTTTTTTGTTGATCTAAAAAATGTTAGATGCATTTAATGGAATGTTGCAAGGTAGGCTAAATCTCACTTTGTTCACTGTGGGCATGAAACGTTAATGTGGAAACATTTGGTTAGGTAAAGTTACTGTAGGCATAGTCTCATTTTTGCTACCCTCTTATTATAATGCTGAATGCCATGCCCTACCAATGATGTCCCTTAAGTTCCTTAAGTCAACAAAAGAGGCAAACTTTAATGTGTTATTTCTCCCTATTCATGCACTCATGAATGATCCATTTAAATGTATAGGATTTTTGGAGGCCCCTCTGCAGTAATCTATATTACCTTCAACACAACTCTAATAAAATTATCAAGATCATATCCACTTAATGTTACATTGATTTTCTAGTCCTTAATCCTATCCCAAATTTATGGAACCAAAATCATTTACATAATGGAGTGAAAATAACTAACCAACTATCCCATTTTTTTTATCAATAGAGTAGCTAGTAGACCTAGTTACTAAGCCAAGAAAGAAATCCATTTGGAGCACCAAAAGTCATAAAAATCTAAAGATATGTGTCACACATACCCAAAATATTGTCCAAAGTGCATAACAATTATTCTTTGCGTAAAGAAACACAAAGAAAAAATTGTTAATTATATCATAGGTTTTCTAACAAAATTAATCAACAACAATGTGTTGACATTAATAAATACTAAAACAACATCCTCCTTCATCAATGACAACAAAAGTCCATCTCTTGATCCTTTGCAGAGATATGAGAACTATCCACAACCAAAGATGGTGAGACATAAACCTTCTTAGGTTGAGGTCACCCATCCATAGTAACAAGCATATTGATGGGGTGCAAGAATCCATTCACACCACCTTGACAAACCCCACAAAAAGATATGCCTAAACAATCACATATAAACTTATCATTGGGAAATGAGTGTTAGGAGCCCCAATACTCCATTATCATAATGATGTACAAACCTCACTAGAGAGGCTCCTCATAGGAATGATAATTGTATCCCATTATGAAAAAAAAAAGTCCAATGCACAAACCCTTGGGAAACCAAATTATTCCCAATATGAAGCCACCACAAAATGTCTAAGAGGAACTAGACATATGATTTGTCTAACAATTTTTTTTTGACTCCAATACAAAACTAACCCAAAGAACACACACAATCATTTGAGTCTCCATCATCCTCAACATCGCCCAAAATAGAAGAAACCCTAGCACTGTCTCATCAATTGTTGCTCTCCACTATTGTGTATTTGACTACAATGAAATGCAATATGAATGCATCCATTTTTTTCTTCTATGTGAGATTTTTGCTTGAGTTGTGAACTATTTTAGTTTGATAAAACTACATTCGCTTGTTTGCATCATCTAAATTACATGACTTAATCCATATCTATCCTTATTTACTATGTGCATCAATTACAATAATTTTCATATGCATTTGTCATTTTCTCATTATTATTGCACCATAGTTTGGATTAAATTACATTATCTTCCTAACTCAAATTTATAATTTTACCATTGGGTGTGTTGAGTGGCTCAAGGTTAACTTAGTTCCATTTTAAAATGCACACAAATGAATCCCAATTCAAATTGTGAGTTTCCTACCCTTCTTCTACTAGATAAATTATGATTTCATAATACATTTTTGTTTTACAAATTCTTATTTTATTTAAAGGCATTCAATATTCACTTATTTCATAAGAAGGAAATATAAATGACATTACAAGAAAACTAATGGTACACACTCCAATTTTCAGAAAGGAATAAAAAATTAGACATATGTGATCATCATAAAGGTTATTTGCATGTTTTCACATATTTTCTTCATTGTCACTATTTGTAAGCATTTTGACCAAACAAAATAGATTTCACCTAATAGAAATTGATCAACTATCATGTCAACAATCTCTTGATTAATTTATTAGATAATTTCAAACACATATTTGTGCTGAGAGGTTATCAATCCTCCTCAACATGAGGCAAAATACAAATTAAGGGCCCGTTTGGTGAGCGGAATAGGAATACATATTCTGGAATACTTATTCTGGAATAGAACGTATTCCTGTTCTCCGTTTGGTTCAACCAATATTTGATGGGAATTCGCAGACCCGAAAATTTATGTTTCCTAAAATTTAAAAAAATGGAATAGGAATACGTATTCCAATACCACCTATTTTGGTGGAATTGCAAAACCCCATTTTTGGGCCAAAAATGGAATACGTTTTCCATTTTTGCTTCGTATTCCAATCCTGTTTTGGTGCATCCAAACAAAGAATTCACAATTTTTGGAATACGTATTCCTATTCCGCTTACCAAATGGGCCCTAAGAGACAATTGTTAATAAATGCATTAAGCTTGTTTTGGGAGGATTGATCCCACCACATGGACTAAAGTCCATAGGTTGTGTGTTAGGGAGATGTTTTGGACCTACCTTGTCGTCTTTCCCCTAAAATGTCACCTCCTTTTAGTGTTTCCCTCAATTCACATCTTTCAGTCGCATAGTAAATTTGATATTTCGTTTCCTACTTTGTTTGGGCGATTGGAAATAAGTCCGCTAAGAATATGAAAAAGAAATGATTGGTCTCTTTTGCACGCGCTCTATCTCTCACGACCACTAACAAATGCAATTTGCCATCTCTTCTACACGAATAATTGCGTCCTCGATGAATTTGATCAACGTTGGACTCTATTATTTTAATATTAAATGGCGATATTGTTTTTTTAGCGTAGTCGATATGAATTAGTATATATATTTTAAATATGAATATTCTTGATTTTACTTGTATTGAAGAGTTTTTTTTTGGCGTTACGTTTATCATTTAAATTTTATTATGTATATGAATTTGTTTGAATTTTGAAAGGATTTCTATCTTTAGATATTATTTAAGAATAAGAATGTAATCGGCAAATATTTTATATATATAATAGCATCTATTGTCAATTTTTAAATTTTTTTAATGAATTGAAAATTTAAAAAATTATGAATATCAATGAATATAAAATTTTAAGAAAGGTATTGGTTGAATATTTTATCCATAATGATTTAATAACCCCTGTTTTATCAAATATATAAAAACTTCATTTACTTGTTTATATTTGTTATATAATTATAAAAGATATTTATCTCCTAATAAAAACTAAACTATATTTTTAATTGAATGAAATCTTTATAAACAGATTATATAAAAATGGTAGTATTTTAAAAAGAATAATGAGAGAGATTTAAAATGTAAAAATAAACAAAGAAATATAAGAAAGAAAAGTCAATGGATAACAATGTAAGTAATCTAATTACATAAAATGAAGCTTCATAGAAATTTAAGAAAAATCTTTATAAGATATTTAGGTTATTCCCTCCCACAAACATATATAAAGATACATACATGCATACATGCATACATACACACATCACTAGATGTATCTTAAGTTATATGTCTAATTAGATGAAATCATTAAAAAAAGATTTATTGTAAAATATATTATAATAAAATTATGATAACAAGTTAAATATAGAAAACAAAACAAAAGAAATATGAGGAAATAAAGTCTTTAAGAATTATTTATAAGAAGGGGAATGCACATAACTTCTCTTTCTTCTTTCCTTTATTTATTTCTTTCTCCTCTTCTTTTCAAAGAATTATTTTATTATATTTTATTTACTTAGACAATCTTTATTATTTTAAATTGTGATCGAATTTTCAATAATATGTCAATCATGTATTATTTATAAAATAAAACTTCACGTTCATAGTTCATGAATTTCTTTATACTTCTATAAAATACATCTTAGTGTAATTTCTAAGAATTGCACCTTGATCACTTTGGTGTGCAATTGGTATGTCAATGGAGTATAGAAGGTCAATTCGAAGAAATTATGGTCAATATTTTTTGTATATATGATTTAAATTGCTATACAAGTATATAAGAGTAAAGAGTAAGAGATAATGGTACAAAAATAGATGGCTATAGAAAAGAATAAATAAGAAGGGATAGAGATAAAGAGTCATACATGCATGTGCATAGAGGTTTAGGAGGGAGAGAGAGAGAGAGAGAGAGAGAGAGTCATACTATACAAGTAAAGAGTAAGAGATAATGGTACAAAAATAGATGGATATAGAAAAGAATAAATAAGAAGGGATAGAGATAAAGAGTCATACATGCATGTGCATAGAGGTTTAGGAGAGAGAGAGAGAGAGAGAGAGAGAGAGAGAGAGATGTTTTGTCATAGGAATTTTCACCTTAAATATAACTCAAAATGAAACCTATACACTAATATGTGATAAACTAAATTTTAACTATGATTTGCAAGCCACTCAACTAACAAACCCGTGCACAAAATTAATAACACTAAAATTCTTATGATTCAACTAAACATGTGATGTATAAAAATATCTAATAAAAGGATTAAATGCAATTCTTAAGAAAGTAAAACCAATTATTTTTATACCTAAAATGCATTTTAATCAACTAACACAATTTAATACTTACATCTACCATGTATCGTCTTACATAAATTTTGATTAAACAAGACAAATAGAAGGAATTTGAGCATAAACTTTACAAACCCATGAAAACACACATTTAAGAACATAATAAAAGAAGTATTAAAAATGGAGAATGTTGCTTTTGTTGAAAATAGAGGATTGATTCTATTATAAAACTCAAAACAAGAACCCCCTACTCAATGCAAAGAAAAGAGAATATTTGACCCAAGCTCAAAATCCTCTAATATATCTCATTCAGTCAAAATTGAAAGTAAAAAGATCTACATGGTAGATGCATCTTAAATTGTGTTAAGGAATTTTAATGGTCTATAGCTATGTAAATTAGTTAATTTTCCTTTCTCAAGTATTTGGTTCAACCCTTTCTAAGGAACACTTATGCCTAATGTATTTAGTTGAGTTGTGAAAACTCTAGGGTTATTTTGTTGACGCTTTTGAGCTAACGAGGTTGAGAATATTAGTGTTTGTTGTATCGCCTCTTAGTTTATATTTTTCATTTCAAGCATACTCCTTGCACCACTTTTCCCTATTAAGATTAGTTTTAGTATATCTAGAGAGGAGATGACCCATATTCTAAAACTTTATCTCTGATTTCATAAACCCACATGCTCAAAGATGTTCCCATATTGCACAAGATTATTGAGTTGTCAAGGTTAGCTCTAAGTTTCAAATCCATGTGAAAACAATATGTACCACTAATAGTTTTCCAATCCAAACTATATGTAATGTTATGATTACCATAACATGGAACATAAAATTATCTTTTAACCAATAAGAATCATCTATCATTACATCACTCTAACAAGAAAACCCCCTTAAAATATTTTCTTTATAAGAAGTAAAATAATTTATTGCTAAAATATTTCAACCCTTCAACTAATAATGAATGAAGAAAATTTATAATAACTCTTTGTGTGTCAGTAAAATCACATACTTGAAAATTTCCTTCTTTAGTGCAACTCTGGTTTTCTACCTAATTGATCTAAGATTCTTCCAAATTTTATTTGTAAAATGATTTACTCACCAACCATTAATTTTCAATTAGTCTTTATTTTGATAATAATTTTGAAGTAGTGTAATAATAATATGATAGATGTCGCTATATATTGTAGTTGAAAAGTGTTCAATGACTATTTTGCGTTTAAAATTTTTTCATTGATAATTAACTTCTCTATTTATCCAATAACATAAATACAAACCTATTTCAATCTATAACTTCCAAAGTAATTGAATTTATCTTAATTTCTATTTTCTTTACTTTTATCATCAATGCATTTAATTATGCTAATAGGTGTTTTAGCTCAAATGATCTATGGGAGCAATTGATTATTCAATGAAATTTTAAGCCTCTAAGAACTTACTTACTTACTTACTTGGTAGATAAATCCCTTTTGCATGATGATAAAGGGTGTTAGAAATTTTTAGAATAACTGGGGGGGGGGGGGGGCTGTGAATCAGTTACTCAAGGTCTATATGTACCATTTGAACAATTAAACATTAATCACTTTATTGTTCTTCTTATCCCATTGTTTCTTGATCACTACTATAAAACTATCATAAACATAACTTGCATTACATAATGAAAACATTATCAAATTAAACATTCATCATAGTTTGATACTAGGATTTTACATGGAAACTCAATTTGGGAAAAAACACTAGCAACATGTCACTCTTTTTCACTCTTTCAAAGTGAGCTCTGTTAGGAGTCAAATCTATTAAAGGTTACAATACATGCCATTGAATGTGACTTGGTTAGAGGATTTAATCACCCTATTAGGAGTGGCCTTGTAAGAGGACTTTGATCATTCCATTTAGATTGTCACCCAGTTAAAGGATTTACATAGATTGTTAAGTCTTCAAATGATTGTTAGGTCAACCTTTGTTAAAAGGATTTTAATACAAACTATCTACAATGATAAGAAAGAAAATAGTAGGTTTGATCTATGTGATTACAAATCACTTTCTCTGGTATAGATCTCTATTCGGTCCTTGTGTTGATTTACCGATAAGCCTTTCACTATCATCTCTAACCTTGATTTGCTTGCTCACCCTTCAAGCAATCAGTCCACTCTTCTCATCAAAACTTAAGCATTCTTCTCTAATTTAATTATAAACAACAACATCATATCTTCAAGCTTTCTCCTTTATCTTTGTATTCACACACTTGTGTGCTTCTAATAAACCTTGCTCTGTATGTCTCTCTTCACATACAAACTTGCTCATACACACAATTGTTGGGCTCAACTTGGCTTGACTAGACACAACTAGACATCATGCTTAATGATTGATTCTATATAAATCTTTAAATAGGCAATTCATGCTTTCATATTTTCTACACCCACCAGAGATCTTAGGGTTTATGATTAGATTCAACTTGATTCAATGTAACTATTTATCTTCTTGATCATCCTCTAGAAACTTCTCTAGAATCCATCTGTTAGGTCTTTACCTAATCACGTCCTTGAATTTAATGATCCAACTCATCAATCTTATCTTCAACACATTTTACATCTATGAAATCAACTGAATTGGCTTGATCGTACGATTTGTTTGATATTTTTTCTCTTACTCTCACTTGGAAATCTCTAAATACTAATACTTAATGAATACTAAAATACTCGGTCTCTGTAAAGATTCTTGCTTAGCATCAAATTTCTTAGTCGATGCTAATGCTTGGTCAACACTAGATTTTCTTAGCACTAACTATAGCTTGATTGCCACTAGCATTACTTGGAACTCCTTAGTATTTTTCTCTTTTGCATGGCTTAGTCTAGCTTTCTTGACATAAATCTTTACTTTTCTTTATCAAAAGCTATCTAATCAAATATTGATTGTAAATTCATTTTTCATAACTTCAACCTTTTCTCTAGCTGCTATAGTTATGAGAAACTTCACAAATTCTCTTCATCAATCAAATAGATATGACATTTAGATTAGGTAGAAATATGTCTCATCCATAGATTTGACATCAATGAAAAAATAAAAATTGTTCCAATTGTAAGTTTCCAACAAAGGGTTGTCGATTGAATTAGTATCCTCATCTTTCTTTCCCCATATTTTCTTCGTCTCTTCTCTTAGTTTTTCATGGCTTGTAGTTCATTTTCCTCTATTGTCCTTGTTGGTAGAGAACTGATATCTATAATTATATTTTGCATGACCATACTTCTAACAAATATAACATGGAAAACCTAATATTTTGTAAGGTTGAGGATTTCTATAAGTGTTTCCTAATCTACAATATGATTTCAGATGGCTTAATTTTCCACACGTAAGACACATAATGGGGTTACTACATCCTTTTCTTATACATTTCACCTATTTATAAGGCTTCCTTACTAGTGGCATTGTATTTTTGTGTTCCTCATATTTATGTCCATAATGATTGCATTTGTAAATATAACCAAGAAAACATGATGAAGGGTGCTCCCCTTAATACCATAAACACATAATAGAAACAAAGAAATAACAACAAATACAAGAACAAAATATGAATTTCTTATTATCATCGCAAATGCAGAATTACAAAATTCACAAGTACAATATGCTAAACTACATGGATGCCTTCATTACAACAATCTACAAGACTAAGCTACAAATTACAACCCAAAGTTGTTCTAGAAAATGTTTGGGTCTTTCTTAAATAGAAAATTTTATGCTGCTTGAGAAGATTCTAGACATTGAAACTTAATACCTAGGGTTGATAGACCATACCAATACATATAGAGTCGACCAAATGCATCTTTGACATTTATTTTATAAATTTTGGCTAGCCCAAATTTGGAAGGCCATAACTCTCGAATCGTTGCTCTAATTGGCTATTATAAAAACTTTTTGAAAACACTAGCTCCTAATAAATAGGCTTGAAATTGTGCAAGGGGCCTTTCATCAAGTTTTCAGACCTCATCTGGGGCCTCTAAGGCCTTCAAAACTAAGCTCAACGATTTTTTCCAAAATTTTCCATTGAAAATCTGCAATAACTTCTTGGATACTTAAGTTGGAGCAATGAGATTTTTATGGTAGGCTTATAATTCTAAAATAAACCTTCTTGTAGAAAATCAAAACATTGTAAGCTCATATGAAAAACTTATTAAAAATAGAAAGTTTTCCAGAAATAGTGACCCCTATATACAATAACACCAAATATGCTAACTAGGGTAAACCCTGATCAGAGGGAAAACCCTGGTGGGGATGGTACCCATAAGATGATGTACTAATATAAATATTTTTTGTTAGAGAATGGACCCTATTAGGAGTCTATAAAAAAATTCAGTACATATAAGTTCCTATTAAGAGACTTTGAATCCTTGTTAGGAGATTCCAACCTTGTTAGTTGTTGTGCCAACCCTATGAGGAGTTGTGGAAGACAGATGGACCCATTGTCCAAACAGCTTCAAGGGCAAGACCAATGAACGCACTATCCAAATGATCTTTGTATTATTCCTTGTAGAATAATAGAGATGAATAGTACTACTTCTTCTTCTTTCTTCATCCTATCAACTAGACTTCTACTCCTTTTGATCTTGTAATTAGATAAAAAATCTTACATCTAATAATCCCTTAGATAGCTTACTCACATTCACCAAATATTCCACTCCTTTTTCGCACTTCTCACTCAATATAATGATCACAATACTTTTCAATGCCCTTTACAAACAAGGAAAACATCTTTCCTTTATATTGTATCTTCAAGAGTCAACCATGAGGCTTTCCCAATTAATTATAATAAGATAATTAATTAATTCATAATTAGAATAGCACTCTTGGCTCACAATCTATGCAACTTCTCACACATGTGATAGTAGATCTTGCACATTCACTAACATCATCATCAAATTGTCACCATGCATCTCCATATTATATCTCTATCAGATGATATAATACAAGCATCAAAAAATTCTTCTTATGTGCTCTATCCCTATACTACTTTCTACAAATCAGGCATATCTTCCATATGTCTTTGACACAAGTACTACACATTGAACCTTAATATTAGGACATAATATCAAACATTTCCATGAATACATATCACTGGACAATCAAAAAATTCTTTGTACAACTGAGATCTATGTCTGCTACTTTGCCAGTTTTCACAAACTTACTGCTATGTTGACATTAAGGACAAGCACAGTCATGAATGCAACATATCAATACTCTCCAGTAGT
Source organism: Cupressus sempervirens (assembly GCA_028749045.1). Classification (NCBI taxonomy): domain Eukaryota; kingdom Viridiplantae; phylum Streptophyta; class Pinopsida; order Cupressales; family Cupressaceae; genus Cupressus; species Cupressus sempervirens. The sequence continues at coordinate 273,091,930 of CM053790.1, forward strand.
TAAGATACTCCCCCAATGTAGTATCATCGTCATTCATGCTAACAATCTCCCACTTTGGCATTGATGGCAACATAGATGAGAAATATCTAAGTTCCAAGAATACCAAAATGGTACTCTACTACTGTTGTTTCTGGGTAAGTGCACAAAGTTGTGGTGCCAAAAGGGGGGTATAAGTGGACACCTTTTTCCTGAAATCAGAAAATTCTGGACTTCAACAAGAATTTGAAGATAGTTACGCTCAAAATTTTAAGATATGACAAAAACAAAAATCGTAGTCCTTTGAATCTAGTTTCTAAACTACTAATTTTTTTTCAAAATGGTTTAGTTTTAGGTCCTCAAAAAAGGGGGCGACAGAAAGTGGTACTATTTATTCCAAGAAAACATAACATAGTACAAAGTGTGGCCCCCCTAAAATTTTAACTTTTTTTTTTGAAATTCTTTAATTGCTCTAGTCAAAAGTTACCTAACACTATGTAGTTTATCCCAAATTTTTTGGGTAATTTTATAATGTGTATTTTTTTTTTAATGAATTTTTTAATTAGACCCATCCCAAAAATGTGAAATATCTGTGTGCTCCCCCTAGAAATGATTGAAAACTAATCTAAAATCAAAACTTCTTTTTTTCAAAGTGTGTAGAATGGAGTCTAGTTTCTAAAAAACTAAGTTGTTACAAAATTCGATGAATGAGCTAAAATCTACAGCCCAATTAGTACATGGTGGTTTTTGACAAAAAATGAACATACATTCAAAAGAAATTATAGATGAAAGACTTAAAATGGTTCAAATTAAAAATAAATTATATGGTTAGATAGCTAACACAGAGACCTATAATGTTATGTAACCTGATCTTATAGATACCCAACCACAAGGAATCTTGAAGGGGAGCACACAAGAAAAATCAATCATTTTTTGTATGTTTGCTGAAAACACATCTCAGACCTGTTTATAAACTCCAAACCTTTGGGTTGGATCTCCAAGGAAAAACCAAGCCTTAGGCTTGGTTTTAATGCAAAGCTTTGAATAGCGCGTGCGCCCTATAGCGCGCACCCGCTATTAAAATGCTATTGAATTTGAGGTAGTGCGTATGCACTATAGTGCGTACGCACTATTGAGACTTAAATTGCAAACCAAAACCAAAAGAGAGCTAGGGGGGGTGGGGCGAGGGAATGGCTATTTGTGTGTGTGAGAGAGATAGAGAGAAAGTAGGGGATGGGAGAGGGGAGAGAGGAAGTGAGAAAGAGTAGGGGTGGCAAAGAGAGTATAGGATGGGAGATAGAGGAAATGTGAGAGAGTAGGGGTGGCAAAGAGAGTACAAGATGCAAGAGAGAGGAAGTGAGAGAGAGAGAGTAGAGGTGGAAAAGAGAGAGTATGGGATGGGGGAGAGAGATTGAAAGTAGGGGATGGGAGAGAGAGGAAGTGTGAGAGGGAGTACAAGTTAGGAGAGAGAGATTGAGAGTAGGGGATGGGGGAGAGAGAGAGTAGGTGGTGGGAGAGGAAGAGCGAGAGAGAGGAGGATGGGAGTGCACGTGTGTGAAAGAGAGAGAGTAGGGAATGGGAGAGGGAGAAGATAGAGTAGCTTGAGAGAGAGTAGGGGATGGAAGAGAGAGTAGGGGATGGAAGAGAGAGTAGGCGATGGGAGAGGGAGTGGAAGAGGGAGAGAGAGAGGGGGGATGGAAATGTGTGTAAGAGAGAAAGAGAGAGAGTGTGAAAATGTGAGAGAGGGTAGGGGGTAGCAGAGAGAGAGTAGAGAGGGAGAGAGTGAGTGAGAGAGAGAGAGAGAGAGAGTGAGAGAGAGTGAGAGTAGGCAGTGGGAGAGGGAGAGCGAGTGAGAGAAAAAGTAGAGGATGGGAGAGGAGAGAGGGGGGATGGGTGTGTGTGAAAGAGAGAGAGTAGGGAATGAGAGAGTGGAGAGAGAGATAGAGAGAGTAGGGGATGGGATAGAAAGAGAGTAGGCATCGGTAGAGGGAGTGGGAGAGGGAGAGAGAGGGTGGATGGAAGAGAAAGAGATTAGGCAATGTCAGAGGGAGTGGGAGAGGGAGAGAGAGGGGGGATGGAAGTGTGTGTAAGAGAGAAAGTAGGGGATGGGAGAGAGTGTGAGAGTGTGAGAGAGAGTAGGGGTGGCAAAGAGAGAGAGTGAGAGTAGCGGATGGGAGAGAGAGGGAGAGAGTGAGAGAGAGAGAGAGAGAGAGAGATAGTAGGTGATGGGAGAGGGAGTGGGAGGGAGAGAGAGAGAGAGGGGGAATGGAAGTGTGTAAGAGAGATAGAGTTGGGGATGGGAGAGAGTAGGCAATGGGAGAGGGAGTGTGAGAGAGAGAGAGGGGGGGGGGGGGGGAATGGGAATGTGTATAAGAGAGATAGAGTAGGGGATGGGAGAGAGTGTGAGAGTTTGAGAGAGAGTAGGGGGTGGTAGAGAGAGCTTGTATAGGATGGGGGTGAGAGAGAGAGAGAGAGAGAGAGAGAGAGAGAGAGAGAGAGAGAGAGAGAGGGAGAGAGGGAGAGAGTAGGGGATGGGAGAGAGTGTGAGAGAGAGTAGGGGATGGAAGAGAGAGAGTGAGAGTAGGGGATGGGAGAGAGAAAGTAAAGAGGGAAAGAGAGTACTTGAGAGAGAGAGATAGTAGGTGGTGCAAGAGGGAGTGGGAGAGGAAGAGAGAGGGGGGATGGGAGTCTGTGTGACAAATCTAGAGAGTAGGGGATGGGAGAGGAGAGAGAGAGGGGGGGATGGGAGTGTGTGTCTATGAAAGAGAGAGAGTAGGGGATGGGAGAGGGGAGAGAGAGAGTAGGGGATGGGGGAGAGAAAGTAGGCAGTGGGAGAGGGAGTGGGAGAGGGAGAGAGAGAGAGGGGGAATGGGAATGTGTGTAAGAGAGACAGAGTAGGGGATGGGAGAGAGTGTGAGAGTGTGAGAGAGAGAGTAGGTGGTGGCAGAGAGAGCTCGTATAGGATGGGAGAGAGAGAGTGAGATTAGGGGATGGGAGTGTGAGAGAGAGTAGGGGATGGGAGAGAGAGAGAGAGAGTGAGAGTAGAGAGGGAGAGAGAGAACTTGAGAGAGAGAGATCTAGTAGGTGGTAGGAGAGGGAGAGGGAGAGAGATAGGGGGGATGGGAGTGTGCATGACAGATGTAGAGAGTAGGGGATGGGAGAGAAGAGAGTGGGGGGATAAGAGTGTATGTGTCTGTGAAAGAGAGAGAGTAGGGGATGGGAGAGAGTGTGAGTGTGAGAGAGAGTAAGGGGTGGCAAAGAGAGAGTATGAGATGGGAGAGACAGGGTGAAAGGATGGGAGAGATAGAGTGAAAGGATGGGAGAGAGTGAGAGAGAGAGTAGGGGGCAGCAGAGAGAGAGAGTACGGGATGGGAGAGACAGAGTGAAAGGATGGGAGAGAGTGTGAGAGAGAGTAGGGGATGGGAGAGAGTGTGAGAGAGAGTTGGGAATGGGAGAGAGAGAGAGAGTAAGAGTAGGGGATGGGAGAGAGAGATTAGAGAGGGAGAGAGAGAACTTGAGAGAGAGATAGTAGGTGACCTGGGAGAGGGAGTGGGAGAGGAGGAGAGAGAGGGATGTGAGTGCGTGTGACAAATCTAGAGAGTAGGGGATGGGAGAGAAGAGAGAGGGGGGATGGGAGTGTGTGTGTGTGTGTGTGTGTGTGTGTGTCTATGAAAGAGAGAGAGTATGGGATAGGAGAGAGTGTGAGAGAGAGTAGGGGGTGGCAAAGAGAGAGTACGAGATGGGAGAGATAGAGTGAAAGGATGGGAAAGAGTGTGAGAGAGAGTAGGAGGTGACAGAGAGAGAGAGTACGAGATGAGAGAGACAGAGTGAAAGGATGAGAGAGAGTGTCAGAGAGAGTAGGGGATGGGAGAGAGTGTGAGAGAGAGTTGGGGATTGGAGAGAGAGAGAGTAAGAGTAGGGGATGGGAGAGAGAGAGAGAGTAGAGAGGGAGAGAGAGAGTAGAGAGGGAGAGAGATACTAGGTGGTGGGAGAGGGAGTGGGAGAGGAGGAGAGAGAGGGATGGGAGTGTGTGTGAGCGATCTAGAGAGTAAGGGATGGGAGAGGGGAGAGAGAGAGGGGGATGGGAGTGTGTATCTGCAAAAGAGAGAGTTTAGGGGATGGGAGAGGGGAGAGAGAGAGTAGCCTGAGAGAGAGAGAGTAGCAGATGGGAGAGAGGGGCGGATGGGAGTGTGTGTAAGAGAGAGTAGGAGATGGGAGAGAGTGCGAGAGAGAGTAGGAGGTGGCAGAGAGAGAGAATGGGATGGGGGAGAGAGAGAGTGAGAGTAGGGGATGGGAGAGAGTGTGAGAGAGAGAGTAGGGGATGGGAGAGAGTGTGAGAGAGTAGGGAGAGGGAGATAGAGAGAGGGGGATAAGAGTGCATGTGAAAAATCTAGAGAGTAGGGGATGGGAGAGAAGAGAGAGGGGGGATGGGAGTATGTGTGTGTGTGTGTGTGTGTCCCCTTAGCTCCAAGTGGCCGGGTAAACCCTATCCCCAACCTTGTCTTTTCCCCTTCAGTGCTCGAATGTTCTCAGGCACGCCAAACCAGAATGTCCCTAAGGGTCACTAAATGCCACAGGGCTGCGATCTTTGACAGGGCATATCTCAGAGCTCGTGCAAGATATGGATGAGATTTCAATTCCTACGAGACTGTGTTGCAGAGACCTACAATAACCTCTCTTTCTTTTTGGAGATCACATTCCGTTTTCATTCTACAATGCCATCTCGGGTGATGCTGAAACTTGTAGTGTTGGCCAGTACAAAGTTGCCAACTACCAAATCTCTCTCATCTTTCGTCATGGGATCAAACTGTCTGCTCCATTAGCTCCGGGTGGCCGGGTAAACCCTATCCCCAACCTCTTCCTATCCCCTTTAGTGCTCGAACGTTCTAAGGCACGCTGAACCAGAATGTCCCTAAGGGTCACTAAATGCCACAGGGCTACGATCTTTGACGGGGCATATCTATGGGCTGTCAATACTTTGACTATACTTTAAGTCAACGATTATCAATATGTGAAAAAATGGAACTCGTTGTATTTTGAAGTACTGAGAAGATGGCCTTGCCCTTCCCCAGGAGTTTCAGAAATGGGAGACATTAGGTAAGAGAGTGAAAATGTTACTATCGCTTCAACGCACATGACGCAATTGGAAATGCAAATTTTGATGGTAATCATTATGTGATAAGGGAGAGACTAGGGATGATCATTGTTACTATCTCTTTAGTAGTGGAATTTTGTTTTCTCTTGAATTTGGTGGTGGGGGATCAGTGGTAAGTCTCCTTGGATATTCCTTCTTATGATGTTAGTGACAAGTGTTGCTCTTTGAAAACACTTGTACAATCTTTTTTAAATTATTAGATAAAAACATAGAATTGTAAGTATTAAACATGATTAGGCTTTAGTTCCTAGAAGATATTTATTTCCCCATCAATGCATTTAGAAAGTTAAGTTTTAAGAAGATCATAAATAGAAAAAATTGGAGAAGTGATTTAAACATTTATATTGATTGGAAACACATGAGTGTTGAGTTTCATCTACCTTTTAAATAATGTTCCTTAGCTAGCAGACCTAATTCCACATTCCATAAGACTATCATTGCGCTAAAGATTTAGGAAACCAACTGCTCTAAGATAAAGCTTCCCGGTCAATAATAATCTAGCCTATTGAGGAACATAATACTTCTCAATTAAACTTGTGTTAATTTAGTATTAATTTTGTAATTAACTACAATTTTAGTATCTGTGTACAGGGGGTGACTGAGAAAACTATTTGAGGTCCAATTTGAAAATATATTTGTAAGGATCTTGACCAAGGTTCACAACTTTGATGATTAATACATTCATTTAGGCCAGAACCTCACTACAAAAAAATAATATATAAAAAAGGTAGTGAATAACGTCATGTCTAGACCCAAATCAACCAATGAAAGTAAAATTAGCATAACGTGGAACAACAATATATGCATTGAGTGGGTTGTCATAAAAAAGCTTCATAATAAAATTCATGTCTAGAATTAAAAGACCTTAAAGAACATTTATGCTTGTAACACAAATGGCCATTCAAAACTGAATATGATTACAATATGTGAAATAGCATTACAAGAACTTGTAATGCTCTTGTGAACATCGTGTTAATTCTTGTAAGAATCCCTAAGATGCTTGTTATACTCAAAATTTTGTTGAAATTGAATTAATTTTTATCCTGTCAGTTAATTGGCTTAGGGTGATATATGCTTCTTGGATGGAATAATGAGTTCGTGATTAACTCTGTATTAAGATTCATAGCATCTTCTAGTTGTTTGCAAAGGAAATTTATAAATTACTTGCTAATGTCATATGGCTTGCTTGAGAAATATGTTCGTGTTCTTATTGATGGGTACTAATGACTATCCACATTTAGTTCTTCAATAACCTATTTGACAAGTTTTCCATAGACATTTCTTTTCCATACTAAGTATTTTTGAAAACATATTTGAGTAGAAGGACTACAGTAGATACTACATGATGTTTTAACAAATAAAGTAATGGGTTAAAGACTATTATTTCCAAGGTATTATGTCATAGTATTTTAATTGTAATGATCTTAGAATAATGATATTCTTGAAGGTAACTTCGACATGCAACAAGAAAGACAACCTACAGCCAAGGCTATATTGTGCCTACAACCAAAGCCATAAATGCTCACAGCCAAAGCCACTAGTGCACCTAGCCAAAGCCATGGATGCTTATAGCCAAAGTTACAAGTGTTCGCAGCCAAAGCCATGAGTACATGAAGTCGATGATCACAATTGTTTACAACTATTCACTAGAAACAACTTCTTTGCAGTTTTTGAGAAATACTAATAAAGCAAAAAAGAACATCGACTAGTTGGTAGACATAACGGCAACTCTCTACCAATTGAATTTAATTTCATACATGCACATATCTAATTTAATGTCATACATGAACATATCTAATTTAACATCATACATGAACAAACATATAATATAAAATGATAACCAATAATGTCATACATCAAACATGTCATACATCAAATATAGAATGTCATATGTACATCAAATGTGTATCGAATATGTCTCTCAGATGCCTATATATATATACATGGGGAAGGAAACAAGTCTCTCTATCTATCTATATATATATATATATATATGTATCAAATATCTCTACTACATCTTTTCCTTCCCACGAGGGGAAGGAAACAAGTCTCTCGACGTCCTCTGCCGTCGTGTGGAGGGAGACAGTGGAAATAACGAGGCATTCCTGACACGCTCACTTGACCTCTTGTTGAGGCTCTTCTCCAAATCCAACTGATACAAAGAAAGTAGATATGAATCAATATTTATTATATGTTGAAATCAAATATATGTACTCACAAAATCAATTATTTTCTTACCGCCAACAAATAGTCACTTTGTAAGTCCACCTCAAATGCTCGTGGACGATCAGGCGTGACAAGACCCTACAACAATTCAATAAATATAATCACTTATAAATAACATTAGAAATTTTGAGATTAACTATTATAAACAACAACTAAAATGAAGAAAATTCTTTCATACCTCCGTCAGTGGCTGTGAGCTAGCCACAGCTGCGGCCACTCCACTATCAATAGACTGTCACAGATGAGGAGGTGTATTCGACATCATGAGCTGCATGTCATACAATACACGTTATATCTAACATGAAACATGGAATAAATATAATCAAATGAATTAAATTAACATGAAACAACTGTACCTGTGTGAAGCTTGTATGATGTCTCTGCTCTGCGTTTGTGGTAAAGGTTGAGGGTCTTGTGGAGAACTGATGCACATGCATATTTTTTTTGGTCAATCCTTAATATGATTACGTAATAAATATATGTATTAATTAAAATGATTAAATTGATACATACCTCAAGACTCGTTGAAGGGACAAAAAATGGGCCTGGAGGATCGCTGCTAGGCCCAGGAACACTTTGACCCTAAATTTTGAACAATGTCAATAAATCCTAATTAATTATTCATTCACTATACATATAAAATGTGATCAAATTAGTAATTTACCTATGTGTCAATGCCAAATGTCTCGTTCAAGAACTGATCGGTGAGAAGCCCATCATCTGCACCATCTCTGACATGAGTGCCAAATGTGCATAGGGATCCACATGAAGTGCACATGTGACCACGACGTATAGAAGGCTCCGCCTCAACTAATGGGCTCATGGAATGGATGAGGTTCTGCGTCAAAGCATTAATGGTCCCTAGAGTGTTGGCCTCTACATGTTCCTTCACAACTGAAGGAATAATCACATGCTCGCGCTGTGGATGGGCCACGACTGCCCTAACTACATTAGGGTCACGACGTGCTCGTGACCTCTCAAATGATGACCCCCCACCTCTACCCTGGGAGTCTAACATATCAAAATAATTGGGGATCTCCCCAAGGACAAACTCACAATATAATTTCTTCAAAAAATACATGGGGAACTCGTGATTGTTGCAAGGAGGGGCATCAAAAACCATCCACCATCTATCCCAAAAATTATTTCTAATAGCATCATGTATGCACCAATGGATGGGGAATCGTTTAGTACCCTCTCTAACAGTATTTTGCTCACCGGGTTTTCTAAATAATGCACATATACTACCTTTTGGTATTTCCTTTTTTCTAACATCTTCATATGACAATTTATTTGCATAAAATCTTTTCTGTTCATCCCTCTTAGCCCGCCAAATATCTAACTGACCACTAACTAAGGCTATCTGAGTGTTAATGGATTCGAGGGATGATGCCAATTGAGCCCTCATTGGATTGGTTTGTCTGGATTCTTTCAACCGAGCAATGATTCCTTCTAATTCAGTTTTGCCTCTCTCTATTTCATTTCTTATATTTTCTTGTGTGCCTAGTGGAGGTCTTGCAATTGGTTCGGGTTGTAGAATTTGTTCTTCTTCTTGAGGAGGGTTTTGGTTTTGGGGTTCTTGAGGGTTTTGATGTTCTTGTGGATTTTCTGGTTGATTATGAACATTTCCTGATAAAAAATCAATTGAAATTCAAATAAATAAACAAATCTAAATGAAATTTGTAAAAAACCTACAAAAGAATATAAAAAACTTACAAAACAATATGGAAAATATATCAAAAAATGCAAAGTTAGGTTTATATCACTTACGGCATCGTCGTGGGTGCGCTTGTGGTCTTGGATTTTGTCGACGAGGAGGCATTTTGGCAAATGGTGGTGCAAATGTTGAGTCTTGAACTCGCATACGCGCTGCTCACTATAGGAGTAGAAGAAAATGTTGATGAAAATGATGGGCTGCGGGTTTGCAGCCCATCATATATACTTTTTATTTTTAAAAAGCGCATACGCGCTATAGCGCGTACGTGCTATAGTGTGTACGCGCTATAGTGCATACGTGCTTTTTAAAATAGGAAAAAAAATTTCCTTGTCACCTTTTTGGCACCACAACTCAGTGCATATGCCCTTCTATTCTCATCTTTTCAAATCCTTTTCATTAATCAAATTAAAAAACCTCTAGGACACTACTATGTTTTTCATCTTCTTAGGATGGACAACAATTGTTCACATTAAACAACTTACCATATACCAAAGTTCTTCATGCACTCTTCTAAACCTCCCAAATCAAGTAGAGATTTTTATGCACTCTTCTCCCCCATACACATTTAGGATATGTTATGTTTTTCATGCACTCTTCTTCCCCATTGAAATAAAAAAAAAAGACCTTATTATGTCAGTTTAGTGCTCCAAGTCTTCAACTAGCTCAAGTTTCCAAAGACATTGTTCAATTTCAAATACCAAGAGTCCTTGATGACTCAGCTCATAATAGATACTCCGTCACACAGGAAGTATTTTCATCTAGTCTAGTCAAACGATAGTGCTCCATACCACTAGAATGATGCAATCTCTACATCATCTACTCAGAAGTAGGTAGGGGTATAACCTCGAGTATACCTCTCAAGTACTCAAATATATCTTTAGGTAAGGGCTTCATATAGATATCTACAATCTAATCTTTAGCACTTACATATTCCAATCTAGTCTCTTTTTTTGTTGCCTTCTCTCTCAAGACATGATACCTAATAGATATATGCTTAGTCTCAAAAGGAAATAAAGGACTCTTATACATACTTAATGTGCTTATTTTATCACAATATATGATAACAGGTGTTTTAAAATCAATCTTGATATCCTACAACATCCATTTCATCCACATAACTTGATTAAAATTGTTTGTTGCTACAACATACTCTGGCTCAGCCATACTTTGTAAATTACAGTGTTGTTTCTTTCTTAGTCAAGAAACCAATCTTTGTCCAAGAAAGAATGCTCCACCAATGGTGATCTTTCTATCATCCATATTGTCTTCCCAATCCGCATCAATATATGCACATATAGTGAAATCACTCAATATGTCATACCATATTCCATAATCAGATGTTCCATTCAAATATCTGAATATCCTCTTTACTATTGCATAGTGATACTCCTTTAGATCAACTTGAAATCTAGCTACAATCAAAACTACATTTTCTATATTTGGTCTGGTGTGAGTCAGATATTGTACACCTCCAATCATGGATCTGTACATTTTCCTCTCAACTATAGGTGTCTCATCCGTACTAGATAACTTGTGACCAGTTATCATAGGTGTACCAACATGCATACAACTTTCCCATCCAAAAATTTTCAACAAATCTTTCAAGTACTTAGCTTGTGAAATAAAAATACTACTACTATTCTACACAATCTAAAAACCTAAGAAAAACTTCATTTCTCCTATCATGCTCATCTCAAACTCATTCTTCATTTCTTCAACAAACTTATTCATATCACTAGTCATGTGATGCAAACATCCATTATCTATTATCCAATCATATTTCTTTTCAACTTGAGAAACTAAAGCCTTTTCTTCTCTAATTTCTTTATTAAGATCATCTTCCCTAATAGCTACAAATCATAGTTCATCATCACTTTCACTTTGACCTTTTTCATTAGATTCTTCATATTCATTAGTACATAAACAATTCCTAAGTCTTCTAGGATTAAACTTTCTCTTATTCCTTTTCTCTCTTTTAGGACACTTAGATGCAAAATGACCAAACTCATTACAATTCCAACATTTAAAGATATTCTTACAATATTTTTCTCTTCTCACAAGAAGGGCTATACCTTCTTCAATATTTTTATCTTTATCAGATTTGGTTCTGCTACTACTGGAAAAATCTCCATGTGTGCTAGCACTTCTAGATAGACTTGGTCGAACATTTAAGGACTAAAATTTGCCTCCAATCTTGTCACACCTCTTGATTGTCTTAAACCTACTTCTATTGCTTCCAATCTTCCAAGAATCATTCCCTTATAGAGGGTATAAGTAGTTGAATCATCTGAGCTACTTGCTTGAATGGTGGTGTCAAAGTAAACTCCTTATATAGGGTATAAGTAGTTGAATCATCTGAGCTACTTGCTTGAATGGTGGTGTCAAAGTCTTCAATATCTTCCACACAACCACATTCTCTTCCTTTGTTCCACCATATGTCTTGATTCCTAAAACAATCTATGATATCCTATTAATATAGCTTCTTATAGATTCATCTTTCATTATATTAGCATCTCAAAATGCACATATCCAATTCTGCAATCTTACTCTTTTTGTATGTGCATCACCTTCAAAAATAGATTCTAATGTTATCAAAATCATATGAGATGTTTGAAGTGACTTTACCTATTAGTATTCATTCTTCAGAAGAGTTGATAGTAAAGTTTCTTTCTCTCTCATGTTACACATGTATAAATCTATCTCTGCTTCACTGCATTCTTCAATCTTCTCTTCTTTGACAATTTACTTTTCACTTTTAGTCAAAAGCCAATAACCTAGACCCATACATAACATATGTGTGTTCATCTTCTCCTTCCAACTATCATAGTTAGCCCCATCAAATCTTGGACTATCCTTTCTAAAAGTATTCATCATTGATCTTCTAAAGATTATAAGCTTTTCCTTTAAGGACCTAAAGCTTTGATACCAATTGTTAGAATGTATAGTCCACCAATATAACTAAGAGGGGTGGAAGGGGGGGTTGAATTAGTTATCCAACTAATATCAAAGTTATCAACCTTATTATACTTTAACCATATGAAAAATATAATCAGAAACTATAACAAGATACTCATACACAATAACACTAGATATGTTAAGTAGGGAAACCCTTGATCAGAGGGAAAATTCCAGTGAGGATGGTACCCACAAGATAATGGACTGATATAAATATTCCTTGTTAGAGGATGGACCCTACTAGGAGTCTATAACAACATTCTATACATATCAGTCCCTATTAGGAGACTTAAAATCCCTATTAGGAGTTGTGCCAACCTTATTAGGAATTATGGAAAATAGATGGACCCATTGTCCAAATAGCTTCAAGGGCAAGACCAATGAACCCATTGTCCAAATGATCTCTGTATTATTGCTTGTAGAATGAAAGAAAGGAATAGTACTTATCATTCCTCTTTCTCTATCATGTCAACTAGAATTTTGCTTCTTCTAATCTTATAACCAGATCACAAATCTCACATGCAGTAATCACTTGGATTGCTTACTCGCATTCACCAAAGACTCTGCTCCTTTTCACACTTCTCAATTAATATAATGATCAAAGTACTTTTCAATACCCTTTATAAACAAGAAAAATATATTTTCTTCATACTATATCTTCAAAAAAATTCCTTGAGTCGGCCTTGAGGCCTTCCCAAATGATTATAATAAGATAATTAATTAATTAATTCATAATTACAATATCACTATTGGTTCATAGTCTATACAACTTCTAACACATGCAACACCAGAGTTTGCACATTTGGTGACATCATCATCAAGCTGTCTTACGTCACTAGCTACCACACATCTCCATATTATATCTCTGTTAGACAATATAATACAAACATTAGAAACTGCTTCTTAGGTACCCTGTCTTTGTACTACTCTCTATAAATCAGGAATATCTTTCATACATCTTTGACTCGGGTATTGCACATTGAACCTTAACGTTTAGACACAATATCAAATATGTCCATGAACAAACATCACTAGGTAATAAAAATATTATCCATACAACTAAGATCTATGTCTACTACTTTTTGAGTCTTCACAGACTTACTATTATGATGACATCAATGGCAAACATATTCATGAATGCAACATGTCAATACTCTCCAATGCTTAGGATACTCCCCCAATGTAGTATCATCAACATTCATGCTACCACTTAGTTCTTTAATTGCAAAGACTCTAATGGAATATATAGGGAGTAGAGTCCTCAATACCCGCCTTATCACTATTTCATCTTCAATTCTTCCATTTTCTTCTCAAATAACATTAACAACCTCTTTAACTTTTGTGTAGTATTGTGTTATGTTCTCACCTTCCATCATTCTCATATCATAAAATTTTCCTCTTAGGATTTTTTCTTTGGCTCTTCATACATTGCCATCACCTCCATATATGGTCTTCAATATGTCCCACATCTTCTTTGCAATATTACAATATTTTAGGTTATCAAACTTAGTATAGCTTAGGGCTGAGACAACCTCCAAAATTGCTTGGTTGTGATCTAACTTATGTGTCAGGTTTTCAATAATCAGAGGAGTAGTTGTTACCTCTACATATTCATTGATTACAAAATTGATAGAAATGTCACTGCTACTGGATATGTGCAAGGGTCTACCATATAGGAAAGTTCTCCTTATTTAGCTTGGGTATATCTCTCTTGTTTGTCATGATTTTTAGCTTTAAGTACCTTCAAAATTTTCTCTATAAGGACTTAGCTCTAATACTAATTGTTAGAAATGCTTATAATAACTGAGAGGGGGGAGGGGGTGAATCAGTTACTCAAGGTGTATATGTACCACTTGAACAACTAAACATTAAATACATCAATGTTCCACTGATCTTGCTTATCCTACTATTGCTCAATCACTACTACATAAAATTGTCAAAAAATTAACTTGCATTGCATAATAAAAATATCATCACATGTAAAAATTCATAAGACACTCATCACAGTTTGACACTATAATTTTATTTAGAAACCCAATTTGGGAAAAACCACTAGCAACACATCACTCTTTTTCTCTCTTTTGAAGTGAGTTATGTTAGGAGCCAACCTTGTTAAAGGTTACAATACACAATGTTAAATGTGACCTATTTAGAGGATTTAATCACCCTGTTAGAAGTGGCCTTGTAAGATTATTTTGATCATTCCATTTATAATGTCACATAGTTAAAGGATTTGCATAGATTGTTAAGTCTTCCAATGATTGTTAGGTGAACCGCTATTAAAAGGATTTCAATACAAACTATTTACAATGATAAGAAATAAAATAGTAGGTTTCGATTTGTGTGATTACAACTCACTTTTGTTGGTTTAGATCTCCATTTGGTCCTTATGCTGGTTCACTGATAAGCCTTTCATTGTCATCTCTAATCTTGATCTACTTGGACACCCTTTAAGCAATCATTCTACTCTTCTCATTAACACTTAAGCCTTTTGCTTAAATTCACTTATCAACATCATTTGCAAGCTTTCTGTTTAACTTTGCATCCACTCACTTGTGTGTTTTTGATCAACCTTACTCTATGTGACTTTCTTTGCATACATACTCACAATTCTTGAAAATAAAATAATAATCAATAATTAAATTTAGTTTGTTGTCTATAGTTCTTAGACCATAAGCTAATAACCTAATAAATATGATAAATTCTATACAAAAAATTAATGATAGTCACAAGTACCGAGTCATATCATGTTTCCACTATGTAATACCTCGTTATGTCCATACGAACTTTATTATAACGAATCTGATACAACAAATCGCCCTTGGCTAAATAGCCAAACAAATGCACCTGAAGTGACAGTTTTTTGAATATATTAATTAATTTAAAAATCAGAGAACCATGACTGTGTGAGTTTTAAATTAATTAATAAATTCAAATAACTGTCACATCGGATGATGCATATTTTAGGCTGCATAGACATTGCCCAACAAATCCATCTACCAAAGGATATAACACTCCGACAGATTCTATATCACTGAACCATACCTAATAGTTCGGTATGCCCATGTTGTAATATATTCTACACATAAAGGGGAGACTTTGCCAACCCCAATAGCACTTAAAATCTTTCCTACTTTCTCTCTCGATTGAAAAATCAGGTATCAAAAATTACATGGTAGTTGACTGATATCTATTCAACTTACAAAGCATGGGCAGTATATATATATATATCTCTTTCTTTTGTAGATTAGGTATCTAGCGTAGAGTTGCAAAGTCCAACTGCAATACGTAATAGTGGAATCTTCCATAGATTTGCAGACAAGCATTCATTCTTTTTGTTTGGACAAAGAGGCAGATCCTCATTCCCAGAATCATGATCTATTCATTCAATAAGAATATTAGTTGCGTAATGATTTAAAATGATTCTAAAGCTTCTTGCTCTTACGTAATCACAGCAGACATTAGTCACCAATTGGGCTGGAAGCCAGCAAGAAAATACTTTACACCTATCCTTACAATAAAGTTTCTATGGTAATAATATCATGCCAGGCTGGGTGTGTTAAGCTTTTTCCTTCTACCAGATTTTGGCTGAGAATCTGCGATGTTTAATGATTGCTAATCAAATCAACTTGAAATTACGATACAAGATGTTTTTAACGAGAGAGAGTAAATTGTGGTTTAGATCGACCTAATTTGAGGAAATGAGAAAGGTGGGAAGTAAGTGGAAGGTGAGTGAGCATTGTCAGATGAGAAGATGTTTGCATGTGGAGGAGGTCAGAGGGCATGTGAGATGGTAGCCCACAATGCTCACCAACGGTTGCATCAACATTTTTGCGGGGTGCCTGTCAATCTACATGTCTTTAACTTTGTCTAGTTGGAAGGAGTCTCACGTATAATGTGGGAGTATTTTTTGATTATTTGATGTGGAGCACCCCAATCTTTGAGGAATCAAACTCTTGTTGTTGCTAGTTCTTTGTAAGCCTGCCATTATTGGGTAACTGAACTCATCAACACTTTCTAAAATGTTTTAGTGTGATAGAATAGAATACATTCAAGTTGCGTCTCAAAGAGTAAGTTATTAATAGAAAAAGTTGCCCCTTCAAGATGTTTATAAGCATTCCAGTATCATTTAAGATGAGCCAACTAGACGCGATAAGGAGTGGACTCAATACTATAGTTCTAATAATAAGATTTGTTCTAATACAAGGATGATTGATTAATGATTTCATAAGAGCGAGTAATATAAGTGGAGTTAGAAAGGAAATAATGTTTGAGTGTTATTCAAATTGAATATGAAAGTATAGAATGTAAATAAAATATAAATTTATTTAGTTTGCTGATTGAAAAGTATATATATTTTATTAAGACTTAGAATATTACTGATATCTATTTATAAACTAGTATCTTTTTATTGTGTAGTTTGTTAAGTACTATGCTAAAATTTTGTTTTGCATAGAACCAAGTCCACAAATCTAGTCTTCAACAATTGGACTTGACCTTGTCAAATGTATACCTCTATTCTACTATTCCTCTAATTTGCCTCTAGTTTTGTTTACCCATTTCTAAAACATGGGTACTTCCAATATTTAGAAATATATTTGAAGGATTGGTGTTAATATCACGAGAAGGTAGGTTGTACCAAGTTGACCTTTAAAAATTTTAGGTCCAAGATCAAAGGTACTAGGTATGTACCCTTAGATGATTTACATAGGATGAGGCATGGTGCATGGAAGAAAATAAAATTTTAGATGTTATTTGATAACAATGAATGAATGTTAGTTAATTTTTTAAAATACTAGCAAACAAAATCATATGTTACAAAATGTGCACTTCGTTATTGGAAACTAAAGAGGATCAACATGTCAAATTTTGAGTTTGAATTTTGAAAAGATTTGGGTCAATGAAATAATTCTAAGGTCGGCCTTATGATTTTGAAATTGGCCTTCAATGGGTAAACAACTAGATCTAGGTATATAATAGTTATAGTTGGGTAGGTGTAAAAATTGAAATAGTAAATACAAGACTTATGTGAATGTGTTATGAGTAGCATATAATTATAAGAGAAGGGATAAATGCGTTGGCATAGAAATTGATGATGGTTAGGGAAATATATAAGAAATTGTAAAATATTGAGAAATTTATATTACAAGTACATGTAAGAGAACATTTTCTTAAAAAAAGTATAAAACTAGATGGAATTGACATGGTATGTAGATTTTAGTATTGCATCTATTCTGCAATTTGAGGTGCATGTGAATCTGAAATGATTGAGCATCTTAATGTATCTTGTTAGAGTGGGGTTTTTGTTGTACCAAAATATTGACTTGTCAATGCTTGATACAATCACTCAACTTATAGTACACATGAGACAATTAATACCTTGTCATGAATCTTGAGGGAAGTGCTAAATATTATTCCAACAATCTCCCCCCAAGTGTTACCTAAGGGTCTGAGGATTCAAACCTATGACCAAGCTATAATACTGTTTGGTAAAGTGTAGTTGTCATTACACCAAAAGATTGATTTGTTAATGTTTGATACAATCGCTCAACCTATAGTACATATGAGGCAGTTAATCCCTTGTCATGAATCTCGAGGGGAGTGCTAAACATTTTTATCGACATATCTATCACTCACAAAAATTTATATAAAATATATTTAAATAAAAGGATATCAAATTAGGCCCATATAAAGAAATTAGTCTTATAGCACATAATTGTAGGTTCATTATTTGTTGTGCTATATTAATAAAAAAAATTAAAATATAAATAATATGCACATGGAATATCTTGTCTCACAAATAAAAATTAGGTACAAAATTAGAACTTCATTAATATCTAATAAATAGAAAAATATACAGTTTTTAATTTAAAAGATGATATTTGGAAAATATCCATGAGAAGGTAATGCTTCATTATCTATAGAAATATTTTCATGAGTTACTAGTACATTATGTGAATGTACATGTATACCACTCCTATTCTAGATATTCAAACTTGGAATATTATAATTTTTATTAAAAAAAGTGATATTCTTTTTCTAGATATTCACAATTAAACCTATTTATATCTATACTAAAGGTTGAATTTTCCATAATGTTAAATTCTTAAGGTATCATTATGTTTAAATAATTTTTTCCACATGTTGTGATTTATGTGTTATATGTAATTATGAAATAACATAGACTACACATTTTATAATTTTTGTCATATTGCATTCATTCGTTTACTTTTGAATTATCTAGTAACATGTAAAGACTATCTAAATGATTTTTATTACTAATAAAAATAAAAATAGCAATATAGCTCCATTCATACCAGCCTATATAAATAAACTGCATGAATTATTACATACTAAAATTGCACTACCTATAAAAAATTGAAGAACTTAAACATGTACTATTTTTTACTGTTTATCTATATATTTTGTATGCATCATACAAAAAAATAGAATATATTAAATAATACACATTTTAATGATTCTTTACTTTATCTACCTTATAATTATTTTCTCTATTACATATTTTTTTGAATAATTGAACTTCAATTTTTATATCCACCTTAGGTCCTCTTGAACGGTCATCCAAATATTTGACAAAAATATTACCTATAGATTACTTTATTTTTTCAAGTTATAGTAAATATTAGATTTTATATAATTTAAATTTATTTGTTCTATTGAATTTATTAAAATTGATTTGACATTTCCTTTACCATTTACCTTTGAGGTAGGGTATGCATAAGATCATGGTCAACCAAACTATGCTCTTAAGTGGCAATAAAAAATCAACAAATCAGGGTTATGTCAACTTGATGTGCAATTATCTACTTGTTCTAAATTTTATATCAAAAAGTTGAGAGAAAATATTCTCTAGGAAACTGAATATAGTTCCAAATCTACTAGGCCTTATTTGAAAAGAAAATTTGATTGGTCAAAATTTTGAATTTTAATGCAATAATACTAAACTTTTAGGACAAAAAAAGAAGTAGATGTATGTCTGACCACCTTAATCAAAATCAAATCATAATATTTTAAAGAATATTCTAAATAGAAGACTCATTTCTAGATGTGACACATATTTTTGTGTATTTTTATTCTAAATAAATAATTATTAATTAATTTTCCACTTTATTATTTTTGGAATAAAAAAACTCTCATCCCTGACCACCTTAACTAATTCAAAACTATAGAAAATTTAATTTTTCTATTTTTTTCCTTATAATAGAAGAACTATAGAGTTTGATGCATCTTTTGGATTTCAAGAATGTTGTATCATTTGAAAGTTATAGCTATTTTTCATGTAGTGTCTCAATCAACACTTTATATGTAACCCTATTATAAAATAAGTAATAATTACTTATTGAACTCTTTGTTTGAAAAACCTTACATTTATGAAAATCTAAGAGCATTCTTAATAAACCTTTTTCATTTCGTCAAATTCTGATGAAAAAAAGTCATTAGCTACATGTTTAAAGTAAAAAAAAATACACAAGAACAGGCCAAAAACACATTTTTAGAACATTTTTAAAGTTGACCATATAGGGTTGGTATCAAAAGATATAGTAGGCCTTTTAAAGGTATTAATTATTTTCATTTAGTATCAAGATGGGTGGGAAAGAAGTTGGAATAAATTTTGAAATGCTTTTAGGCATTTCAGGACTACATATTTTTCAGATTACCACTTGTTGACACACCATGATCCTACACATACTTGGTACTAGAAATTGAATGATATTTTATAATAATAGGGATGAACTATGAGGTTTTCTACTCTTTTATGCTATATTTCATAAATGGGACAACAAAGTACCTTGTCATTATATAGATTGCTGAGTGACTTTATGTTTCTCTATTATAGTTTATTTTTATATCATCTACAAACCAATTTCACATCTTACCAATCGCTCTTAATTAAAAATAAATTTGTTAACATTTTGACAAATTTAGTTTTTTTTATTGATATTTTTAAATTAATTATGTACGTTTACATTTATAACTATAATAATTCAAAGCATATTTCTTATGTCTTAAAAATAAGTATCAATTTAGAACAATTCAAGAATTAATTATTTGAACCTAATATATAGAAAATTGTCTTACAAATTAAGGAGAGAAATAGCTTAAGTAATAGTACATTTTATCCTATAATTTAAGACTATCTATCACTATAAAACATATCATCTATTATCTCACATAACAAAAAAAATTTGTATTCTTTTCAATATTTTTTGTTATTATTTGATTCTTTTAAAAAATATTTAATTTTTTATTAATAAAAATAAAACAATATTTTTCATGAATAAATCTTTGAACTAAATCTATTTTGACATTTGTTTATCCTTCATAGAATACTCTATCATAAGATAAAGAGTCAAATAATCCCCAAAAATACCATGATACACCTTCAAACATATTTTGTGGCCTAGGTCTATTACATGTTCCCCAATATGATAAGTGCATCATAATCTACAAATGGAATAATAAGCATCAAGGTTCCTAGAGATTACTAACTCATATGTTATCATAAATAGTGCACATGGCCATATTTATAGATCACATTTGACTATATCTTTAATTTACTTACCAATTGACTTATATCATAAATGTTTGCTTATTTTTTAATGAACTTATCATATCTTATAGTATATCTTTACTCATCCAAACTGAATGCACTACAACATTGTTGGATGGAGTCCCTATGTGAGAGCAATTTTTATATTCATTACATCAAGAGGAAGGATAATTTTGTCATAGCTACCTTGACTAGGAGGAGACAAAAGATATTGGTTTTGTCATTGGAAGTGGATTTGTGTACTCGTATCTTAGAAGCTTTTCCTAGTAACATTTGGTGGTAGGAGGTTAGAGTAGAGATTGAGTTTGGACACAACCTTGAGGGGTGATGCTCAAGTTATTCTTTGGAGTCTAATTGACCATTATGATATTTGGAGTGCATTTATGTGCTAGTGTTAGGGGATATTTATTCTTTATTTTTATCAAAGGCACATTGTGTACCATATTTGACACATCCCAATGTTAAGAAGATGTATGCTGACCATAGATAGTTGTACTTTTAGGTGTGGATGAGATGAGGTGTTTCTAATTTTGTTTCTCGATGCTTAAGTGCTAGAGGGTCAAGGCAAAGCATCAATATCATGTTTGTTTTTTGCAGTCATATTCTATTCCTAAGTGGAATTGGGATATGAATCTATTGATTTTTAAATAGAGTTATCTATTTAATTGTGTCATCATGATTATATTATGGTAACAATGGATGAGTTGTTGGCTCACTTTTCACCCATGAGATCATGATGCACAACTTCTTTTGTAGCTCATGTGTTATTGGATGATAATGCTCAGTTCCTTGAGATACCTCATAGGATCATTTTATTATAGAGATATAGTGTTTACTTCAACACTATAGATGTCTCTTAAGAATACTTTGGATGCACAAATCAATTTCAGTTTGTCTCATCACCCAGAGATAGATGGTCAAATTGAGAAGGTGAACCAAGTTCTAGAGGACATGTTTCACATGTATGTGATGGATTGGCAAGTGGAAAGAGAGGAATATTTGTGATTGGTTGAGTTTTCATATAAAAATTAATGCCAAAGTTTTCTTGGCATGTCACTTTTTTAGGCCTTGTATCATAAACCTTGTTGTACCCCTTTGAGTTAGGATTTATTCAAGGACTATAAGTAGCTTTTGGTTCTGAGATGCTTTAGGATATGGAGCAACAAGTTTCTCATATTAGAGCTTGCATTTTCTTACATCTAAATATTGATAGAAGAAGTATGTAGATGCCCACAAGATAAGCAATCACTTTTCTATTGGCAACCAAGTATTTTTTAGAGCTCACCTATGAAAGATCCCCATCCATTATAGGAAAGGCTATAAATTATCACCGCACTTTGTTGGACCTTTTGAGATCCTAGAGAAAGATTAGTCTTATTTCTTATCACTTTGAATTTTCACATATCCTATCAAATATCCATGAATTTTTTCATGTTTTTTTTTTGAGATAGTATATTCTTGATGTGACCCATGTACTTGATTGGGATAATATATAGATAGATGACTTGAATCTTTCTTTTGTGCTCATCCACATTCTTCAACACTAGAGGTTGGACCTCATAAGCCAAGATATAGACAAGGTAAGGGTCTCCACTTGGGAGGAGGCCACATGGATGAGAGATTTGTACCCTTGTCTTTTTGGAGGCTTCTAAGAGTAAGCCTATGCCTAGTGTGGGATTATGTAGTTCCTCCCATGCTTTCATTCTATTCACATTATTGTTTCCTTGTGTACTTTGAATATTTTATATTGAGAATCTACACTTTATGTTTTCTTGTTTACTAAATAGGTACCAAGTTCATTTTACCCTAAGTTCAAGATCATAATGTGCACCTATATCCCTAGTAGTGACACTAGTAGATAATGACTTTGATCATTCATGATGAGCCAATGTCGTCCATGTACAAAAAAAGTATATGTCTAATTATTATTATAATCCTTTCAATATTGGTAAATCTAGATTCATGATGCATTATGTGATTAGACCCATGAGTGTGTCGATGCATTTAAGATTCCATAGTGGTCATAACAATTGCTAATTTAATTGATTTAGAAGCAATTTTATAATTTATTTGATTTATCAACTAATTTTTTGTAGTTGATTTCTAATTACTTGGAATTGTGTAATTTTTTTTGGAATAGGTATATCGATTATTTTTTAATTTTATTTAATAGCCAAAATTATAAGTCACTTGGACTAAAGTGCTTATATTCGCAAGGGGGACTTTAGTTCATAGTTCTACAATTGGAATTTTATGTTTTGGAGACAAATTCCTCAAACCCTCTTTGGGGATTATTATTAATTTTCTCATTGGAAAAAATTGGCTAACTAGATCATTACAAGGTTGGTCTTATTGTACTCATTGTGGGGATCCTTTGCAAAGAATTTCAGTGCATTTAGCAGATTTGTCATTCTGTGGTTGCAATCCATGAAGTTGTACATTTTATGCAAGGTAGGGATTTCTTGTTTCTTTTGTTTTGGAATACATTTAGCCTCTCATTATTTATTTCTATTTAATTGGAGGTTGAGAACTAGTGTTCCCCTCTATTTTCATGCATTAATTTGACTTGATTGGATGGGAACAAATATTTTATTAAATTATGTATTTTAATTTGATTATTTTGTATTTTATGATGTTATAATTTGAATGTAATCTTGTAGCTCAAATTTGATTTGATTTGTGGGTACAAATTGACTTCATTTTGGAGGTGCAATTTTAGTTTTGTCAAATTCTCGAGTGTTTGATTTTTAGAATTTTTTTTTTGTTACCTTATTTTGCAGGTCACCATTTTTATATGGGAATTTTATGGCATGTGGTTAGCTCATGGATTTGGAATGTTTGTTACATTTCTGATCTTTCTGTAGTTTTACTTTGAGGTTGGTGGGATTCATGTCAAATCTATACTCTTAGCAAGATGCTTGATTGAGTGAGATATTTATAGTAGGTTATTTTATTACATTTCTCATATCCAACCCTTGCATTAGTATTTTATTCATTATTTTGTGGAGTTGATTGTGCCCACCCACAAGAACATGCACATACATATGGAAATATTTGCCAAATTTAAGCTAGTTGAGTGATTGCTCATTTGCATGTTGGGTTGGGAGTTTACATTGTCTAGGACCATGGGTATGTAGTATAAATATGTGGAGTGGCTTATCTTGTGGGCCCCAACCTAGAAGTTTTTGTTAAGGTAACTTGAAGAGGTTCTAAAAGCGACAACCAAATTTTAAAAAATAGGGATATGAAAGCTTAATACAAGATAAGAGAACTGTTGGTGTAAATAAGTATTTACTATTTACACTTTACTTAAGTTTACTTATGTCAATGCATTATTTTATTATTTCTTAGGTGAGACACTTAGGAGTTTGTGTACTCTTATGAGTTGTCATGTTGACAACATTGGAGTAAGCAACTTTAATTTAGCACATGGTGTCTACAACACTAGATTTTGCATAATTAATTGAGTTTTCATGTAGAAAACACATTTATTTGCACTATTAATTAAGCACATGGTATCTACAACATTATTTTTCATACTACACCTTTGTAGGTTTATCCTTTGATCATCACACTTACTCCTATGCTTAATGGAAGATAACCCACGCCTAGTGGACATGTGCTTGGTTGTATGACTTGTCATGTTGCTAACTCCTAGGCATGCTAGAAGCATTCCAAAGGCCTTTATATATAAGCATTCCTAGTGTACTTACACATTGAATTGAATATCATATTGTTATCCTGATCATACTCTTTTGGTCTACTATTGTGCTTGTGTTTGAGTTCCTTGGTCTTGAGTGAATTTTTCCCTAAGGAAAATTATTACATGTTATTAGATCTATACCAAATTCTTACATGGTATCAAAGTTGAGGGGGATTTTCTTTACATAGTTGTTTGAGACCATCTTGTTGCTTCAGCACCTTGACCCAGATTAGGAGTATCCGTAGATATTGGGAGTGTCTAGAGCCAAAGTGGACCTCACCATTATGTTTGGAACATCAATTTGGTGAAAATTGACTATAAATTCACCTATATTGGGGCAAAGTCGATTTTGAGGCAAATTTTTTTTTGCAAACCAACACCCAAAGGCCTGATTTACATAATTGGTATGATCATTTTGAATCTCTAAAATTAAATTTTAGATCTACATATTTTATCATTTGAATCTCTACTTTTTTTTTTTTTTTCCCCAGATCTACATTATTTTTAAATTTTTTTGAGCCATCAGGCCAGTAGGAGAGATTTTTTGCAAGCAAAGATTAGAGCTTGTTGGTGCTAATCAAATATTTGCATCATATTCAGAAGTTCAAAAAACCCCCAAATTGACTTTTGTTTCATCAAAATCAAACATCTAAGGTGAAATCTAGAGTCAATTAATCTTTGGAGGTACAACAACAATGATTTAGGAAAAATAATAATAGAGGTGATTTTCAAACAATGATATCTCCCTCATATGGACTCCTTTTTTCAAGCAATTTTTTTTTTTTTTGTTTTGGGGTAGAATTTCGTGATCTACACATTGGTGTAGCTAGTTTGAGATCTCTTTTCCCGAATTTTTCTACAACTCACAAATCCCAAATTTTGCCACTTCAAATGCTTAGTGTGGGCTCATTTGGACACATAATCAGGTTCCTTTTTTTTGAAAGTGCATAATTTTTTGTCTACTTTTCAGATCTACAATCAAATTATAGGATTTTATGGACAAACATACTACTTTTAGAAATAGGGCCTAAATTGGCAAGTGGCTATAAAGTGCTTGAATCATCCATTAGTTGGGGGGGGGGGGGGGGGGGGGGGGGGTGTGTTTCTTTGATTCACTCTTACATTTTGGGGGGTGCATACATTCATTGATCTCATGGAGGAGTTTTGTTTCACATGTTGGTGAATTAGATCCCTAGTGACAAAAAGGAACTATCACAAATGGAGTTCTTTAATCATTGATCATCTAAGAAGTGAGCATAAGGAAATATTTCCTTGTTTATGTTGCAATGAACTAATCTCTAACATTGAAGAACAATCACCTATCAACAAACTTTTGGATATCATTATATTGAATATCAATTTAGATTGTTGGCTTGTCATTGAAAAGCTCATTCACCCTTATGATATGTGGATGACTCTTTGGAAAGAATATGGAGATCCAACAGTTCCTCCTTTTCCAAAAGACATTCTATCATTAGTCACTTTAGGTATGGTTCCTTCACTTCCAAATGAGATCACACCTCTTGATGCTCCTGTTGATACTACTAATCTAGTTCTAGCCATAGATGCTTCTAATTTAGTGTGGTAAAAAACACTATGTCTTCCTACTTTAGCTTCATGGGATGACTTCCTTTCAGATATTGTAGGTCTATTCCTGGAGTCTCAATTAAAGATGTGGGAGATATCATCGATGATATTCATCTTCTCTTTGTTGAGGTGAATACTTCATCTGTAGCCATAGTGATAGGTCTAGAACAACAAGGTACACCTTGTCTTCCAACTCGAACATCAGTGGATGACTTCTTGATAGATATTTTAGGTTTGTTTGTGAAGTCACACATAGAAAATTTGGGAGACATCATTGATGATATACATCTTCTCTTTGTTGAAGAAGATCCTTCTTTAGTTGTTGTGAGGGCTCACTCTGACCCTCTTGTCCATTCTCTACATGATCAATCTTCATAGGTTGATGTGATTGTAGATCCCTATATACAATAGTTGTAATAGGTCTCTTTATTATTTGAGGAGATAGTTGGTTCTTTGGGGCATGTTCTACATCCATCCTTGCTCAATCTACACATGTTCTTTTTCATAGTATTGGAAGGAGTGACCATCAACATCAACATAGGGATAGTTGAGTAGATTTTAGAGATACCATTCATCATCGAAAGTCTTTCTACACATAGGGGAATCATCTCATTTGTACCTCTACCATTTTTTCTTCCAAAGGGGAGGAAAATTATTCAACAGCATTGGATCAACTTCTACATTAGAGTAGCTATCACTGATCGACACTCTACATTTAGTGGGGGGACTACCTTGTCTCCTTCTTCTTCTCTTTTATGGGGAGGAATTTTTCCTCTTATGGGGTTTTTTCCTTCTTCTCTTTTGTGTATACTTGATGTATGTCATAATGGGGGGGTGTTGATTACTCCATCCATCCATGCATCTTGTCTTTGCATCTCTCTTTTTGGGGGAGGGTTTTCCCCATGAGATTTTCCCTCTTTCTCCACTTTATGAGAGATTTCATTGTCTTTGTACATGGGTACCTAACATGGCCTTGTAGCTAGGACCCATTATGCATTTCATCCTAGCTTTCATAAGCTTAAGTGCATTCCCCTAAATTGCACTTAAGAGGGGGTGTTGGTGTAAATAAGTATTTACTATTTACACTTTACTTAAGTTTACTTAGGTCAATGCATTATTTTATTATTTCTTAGGTGAGACACTTAAGAGTTTGCATACTCTTATGAGTTGTCATGTTGACAACATTGGAGTAAGCAACTTTAATTTAGCACGTGGTGTCTACAACACTAGAGTTTGCATAATTAATTGAGTTTTCATGTAGACAACATAGTTATTTGTACTCTTAATTAAGCACATGGTAGGTACAATATTATTTTTCATGCTACACCTTTGTAAGATTATCCTTTGATCATCGTACTTACTCCTATGCTTAATGGAGCATAACCCACACCTGGTGGACATGTGCCTAGTTGTATGACTTATCATGTTGCTAACTCCTAGGCATTCTAGAAGCATTCTAAAGGCATTTATATATAGGCACTCCTAGTGTACTTACATATTGAATTGAATATCATATCATTATTCTGATCACACTCTTTTGGTCTATTATTGTGCTTGTGCTTGAGTTCCTTGGTCTTGGGTGAATTTTGTCCTAAAGGAAATTCTTACATGGTATCAGTGCTATACCAAATTCTTACAAGAACACATGGATGGTATTTGAGTATCCTGATAAAATAAGTGTGAGGTTGTGGTTCCAAAATGGCAGCCAAACTTCTCTAAAATTTGGTGCAAGCCCACAATGTTAGGTCTCCTATTGGTGTTGAGTTACCCCACTAGGTACATAGCCTCCCAAGGGATTTGAGTTACCATATTGTATACATCTTGGAATTATCAATGTCAACTAATTACACTCCACTAGAGTCCCTATATAATTATCCTATAGAATATTTGGCTAGTGACCTATTGTACTACATTGTCTTCATGATCATTGAGTTGTCATCATGCTCTATTTTATGTGTGCATAAGCCTTGTATGTTTTTTCTTATGTGATTATGGTCAAGCTTCTATCTCCATGAGAATGTTGGGGGGACCTAATAGTTCCATATAGTTGGTAGAAGTTTCTACCTATACCACTACTAGGGATTGTTGTATAGAGATGATCTTCTTTGAGTTTTGGGTATGGTGCTTGATGCTCACTTAGATTCTTTAGTTCTACTATGGAGTATGTCTTTTTGGTTTATGATTTACTTGATGCACATGTTTATTTTGATGTTGTATTAATGCTAGAGCATCTTAGGTGTAGGAGCAATCTTGCATCACCCAAAAATATTTTTATTTCAGTCCTTCATATTTTAATAAGGAATAGTAGACAAGGGGGTTTCTATTCCTAGGAACTTGCTATTTTTAGGAAGTTTGTCCTATGAGCTTGGAATGTTCTCATTTTAAACATGAAGGTTCATTTTAGAGTTATAAGACTACCATAAAAATGTCATTGCTCTAGCTTAAGTATCAGAGAAGTTATTGTAGATTCTGATTGGAAAAGGTTGCAAAAAAATCTTTAGGCTCACTGTTAGAGGCCTTAGAGTGCCTGAATGAGGTCTGAAAACTCAATAGAAGGGTGCTACCACAAAGATGAGCCTGTAGATCACGAGTTGGAATTTTTAAAAAGTGGTTGTAATAGCCAATCAAAGCAATGGTTTGAGAGTCATGGCCTTTCAAAGTTGGGCTATCCAAAATATCTAAAATAATTGTCAAAGATGTATTTGGTCAATTCTATATGTATTGTTAGGGTCTGTTAGCTCTAGGTATTAAGTCCCAATGTCTAGAACCTTCTTGGATGACATAAAATTGCATATTTAAGAAAGGTGCAAACATTATCTAGAATAGCTCTAGGTGGTAGTTTGCAACTTAGTCTTGCAAATTACTATAATGAAGTCGCCCATGTGGGTTAGCATATTGTATTTGTGATTTTTTTAATTTGACATTTGTAGCGATAATAAAAAATCCATATTTTTTTCTCACATTTATTTTTGTTTCTTTATTTATGTTATGGTTTATGGTATTAAGGGTAGCACTATTCATCAAGTGGTATCAGAGCTAGAGTTTTTGAGTTTGTGGACAGATCATCAATTATGAGGTAGTTCACACCAAGACTATTGTTTGGGCTGAGTATGCAGAAGGTAGCTGATTGTGAGGTAGTTTGCACTAGGTTTTTAGTAGAAGCGCAAAAATTCCTTCACAAAGAAAGCATGGTAGAAGGGTTTTAGGTGTTACACTTGAGGGTTTTAGAGCCCTCCAAAGACAAATGCAAGCATTGGAAGAACAAATGCATAGAGGAATAACTCTTATCATAAGAGATGAAAGAAAGGAGGAGGATGAAGTAGAAAGTTTTTTTGAAGCAGAGGCAATTCTAAACCCAAAGGAAGAGAGGATTTTTAGGGTCATCTCCAAGATTTTAAAATGACCTAAGTTTGAAGTTTCCATAGCTTTGGGAAATCTTAAGCTAGAGGAGTTGATCAATTGGATCAATGAACTGGAGGAGTACTTCAAGTATGAAGATATTGATGATCTTGATAGGGTCAAGTTTGTTAAGGCAAAACTAAAGGGACATGTGAAGATCTAGTGGAAGGAGGTTCAGTTAAAGCAAAATAGAAAAGGAACAAAGAAAATCACTAGATGGGAATGCATGATAGCTAAATTGAAGTGAGAATTCACTCCTATAGATTATGAGTTTGATCTGTTGAAGAAACTTCAAGGGTTGAATCAAGTAGGAAAATTTGTTCAAAAGCATACCAAAGGGTTCTACTGATTTCTCATTAGGATCAGCCATGTAGAAGTTGATAAGGAGAAAGTGGCCCGTTATCTTAATGGATTAAGGTCAAGTATTCAAGATGATTTGAGTCTAGTTTAAATGAATAGTATTGAGGAGATATATGATGTAGGAGCATCCTTGGTTGTGTTGCTATCCTACATGCTTTTGGTTTTTATCTTGCTATTGAAACTATATTTTTTGGTTTCTAGGTGCCTATTGCAGACTGCATAACTAATTTTCTATAACAAATGAGAGGTGCACACTTTAGGGATTGAAGAGGTCCTAGAGTACTATCTATGATCCAAGGCACAAGTTCTAACTCCTTATAAGTTGGGAGATATGGCAATTCTCCTAGAGTATCGAATTCTACCAATTCTGCACAATAGTTTTTTGTGCTTGACTTTTAGGTTGGATGCACACTTTTTCTTGGTGAATTAGTCTTACACACTTAAAGTGTTGTAGAGGACCTAAATACTATCCATATTTTGAAGTGTAAGTTCTAATTCAATTGGAGCTAGGAGATATGACAATTTTTCTTGGACATCAATTTCTAGACATTTAATTGCTGATGTAGGCTGACTCGTGGCTTCTCTATGTTCTAGAATGATCTATAAGCCATTTTTGTTAGTATAAATAGAATGTTTTGGCTTAGAGCTAGGGTAGTTTTTAAGAGAGTATTGGAGAGTAGACTAGAAAGTGTGAATTTGAAGCTGGATCTTAGATCATAAATGTATTTTGTATCTGGTTGTAACCTAGAAGGCCTTATTAGTAGAAATGTATGCTAATCATTTCATGAATCAATAAAAGAATATTATTCTATCTCTATGGTGCCATTCTCTTTTTTGTTTGCTTCCTTTTTGTTAACTCTTACATGGTGTTTTGGGTAGTTGAGTGTGCCATTGGCCTTAGTTATGCTCGACCTACCCTGTGTCAGGTGGTATTTGATCTTATGGTTCATCCTTGTGGTGATTGAATTATGTAGAACCCTATTTTAGATATTGGTTGTAAGGTTGAAAATCTACATATTTGACCTATAACTTACAGAGGGTTATGATCTTATAGGAACTTGATTTGTAAAGATGGTTCGTGGTAGAGGAAATGTTGTTAATGCTACATTGAATTAGTTGAGATAAATTGCAGCCAAATTAGATGCTATGGAGATATCCTAGAGGGAGGAGCACATTGTGATTATGTAAGTGATGATGAAGCAACAACAACAAACCATAATCCAAAACTTGAAGAAGATCAAGATGAGGAAAGATTGTTGAGAGTGTTGTCTAGGGAAAATTCAAAGCCTACTATAGAAGTTGTTCCTTATGATTAAAAGTTGGACACCAATGGTGTGTTAGATTGGATCTCAAATATGGAGAAGTTCATTGAGTATGAAAAAACTCCTACTAATAAGAAAGTGAAGATTGTTGTTACTAAGTTGAAAGGTCATGCTTCACTGTGGTGGGAGCATTTGCAAACTAATAGACAAAGGAGAGGAAAGGAGAAGATCAAAACTTGGCCAGAGATGGTAAACAAGGTAAAGAAGAAATTCCTTCCTCCTAATTACCAAGTTAGCTTGTTGAGAAAGATGCAAAATTTGAAACAAAAAGACATGACTATGAAAGAGTATACCAAGGGATTCTATAGATTGGACATCAGATCTAGACATGTGGATGATGATGTGGAGAAAATTTCAAGGTACATAAATAAATTGAGATCTGGAATTCAAGATGAAATAACTATTGTGAAGTTGGAAAGTGTGGAAGAAGCATATCAATATGCCTTGAAAGTTGAGGAGATCTTGACAAAGAAGCATGAACAAAGACAAAGAGGTATAGGTGGTAGATTATAGAGAGGCAGACGTAGATCTTAGGGTGAAGGTGGCAGATTTGATAGTTTTGTGCAAGATAAAGGCAAATCTAAATAAAAGAATAATGACAAAGATAAGACTCAGTGGGAAGGTGGTAGTTCTTATCAAGGAGGTACTAGATCTTACCAAGGAAGAGGTAATTCTTATCCTAGAGGTGGTTTCTATGGTAATTTTTTTAGATGTGGTAAAGAAGGACATAGATATTTTGAATATAGATCTTCTAAAAGTGCACAAAATAATAGAAATCTTGTGATTCAAGGAGACATTGAGAGTTCACCAAGTGGACTTGAGGCTAGAAAAAATCTAATGGTGAAAAGAACCTTATGTAATAAGGGATGTAATGAGGAACCTATCCTTAGAAGGAGTCTTTTCAAGACTAGATGTAAGATGGCTAGAAAATGTTGCAAGGTAATCATTGATCTAGTGGAAGTTCAACAAATTTGGCATCAGAAGAGCTAGTTACAAGTTTGAAATTGTAGAGGCTAAAACATCCCAAAACTTATCATGTTTCATGGATCAAAAATGAGCATAAGATATTGGTAAGTGAACAATGTGTTGTGAAATTCAAAATTGGACATTACTTTGATGAAGTTTTGTGTGATATTATGCCTATGGATTGTTGTCATATTTTGTTGGTTAGACCTTGGCAAAATGATAGATATGTTGTACATGGTGGAAGATTGAATCAACATACTCTTTGGGTAAATGGGAAGAAACAAATATTGTTGCCTTTCATTGAAAGTCCAGATGAGCTTAGTTGTACTATAATAAAAAGTTTGCATAGTTAATGGAAAGAAATTTGAAAAGGAAGTAAAGAAGAACCAAGTTTATTTTGCTATAGTTCCCAAAGGACCGAGTGTTGGTAGTAATTATTGGAAATATTCAAGATATGACAAGTTATTGAGAGGGGAGGGGTGAACCAGTAACTTTAAATTTTTACTTCAAATTTACCACAAATCAATCTATGCTACTACATACATTAATACTGAAAAACATTCATCACAAAAAAGAACATAGTGTTTTAGTAACCTAGAAACCTTCCAAATAGAAATTAAAACTGGGGTGGGGATGGTACCCACAAAACTTCAATACTATAGCATAAATTTTGCCTATTAAGGCTTACATTGACCACTTTTGGTGATCTTCCCTATTAGGAACACAAGGGACTACTAGGTCCACCTTGTTAGAGGATTTACAAACATACAATGAAGTATGCACTTGGTTAAGAGATTTATACAAAGACTGTTAAGTCTACCTTGTTAAAGGATTTAGAAATTGATTCACCCATTAAGATGAAGTAGTGGATCTACTTAGAACTAGTTGCTGATAAGATCCTTTATGCACTGATCACCTTATGTGATGGATATAACCTTTCTACTTCTGTATTGACCTTGCTGCATTTCTTAAACTATTGCTGATAATTCTTCTCATGCACTTCTCAAAAATCACTTCACATTACTTATCTATTACTTGATACAAAAGATATTTTTCAATAAATCTTACATATATACCTTTCAAATTTACAAAACTACAAGGTTGACCAAAACACAAGTGAACAACACATTACAAAGTCGGCCCAATAGTAAATAACTCTGGTTCACTGAATTGACTCGATGACCTTCTAACACTTGACATCCACTACATTACATGGCATCATCATGCACTTGGTAGTAGTGAAGGCTCGGTTCATTCTAATCACTCAAAGTAGTTCTGAACTTGGTAACCACTGGTGACTCGATAGATGTAGTGTCACTCGGTAGATACTGCACATTGAGTTTACCTTGCTTCACTCAGTAAACACTACTTCTTCCAATGCTCAGTTTACACTAAATATCCATGACACAAACTTATTTCTTGGTAGACACTGCTGATCTTCACATTGCTTGTATTCACTCGATTTCCACTATCTGCTTGGTGTAAACTGCTGAACAATACTAAAATGCTTAGTGAGTGTAGAAAATTAAGTGCTGAGCTTGGTAGCTATATTGATATGGATAAGTTTTGTCACTAATGGAAATACTAACTTAATGCAAAAAATCTCCCTCTTTGGCATTAGCAAAAAAAACACTTATAAGCCAAAACATATGTACATAAACTGACTCACTGAATTTTGGTTTTTCAAAATTGATCTTTGTAAAGCTGCTATATATACATTTCTACATATATCTCCTTGATGACACATAATGTATATACAAAGATACTTATGTACATAGCTATACACATGTACATGTTGACTCCCCCTTTCACTTATACTAATATCTCTCCTTATATACAGAGTTTCCATTTTTGCTTATACTAATATCTCTCCCCCTTTTTGATAGAAATGCCTAAGGGCTACATATACTATCTATATAGTTACACCAAAATGAGAGAGAAATTCTTGATGTACCTTGAGAATGAGGGAAAATGAGGTATCCCAATTCTCTTGCAAAATTTGACAAGTGGAGAGAGCAATTTGAACTTTTGCTAATAATTTGATCATGTGATTAGCAATTGAGAAGTTCTGATCCTAGATCAATGTCTTGCAATGAGCAATATGTTTTTGCATTGTATCCATTATTGGCAAGATCATGTTCTGAATATCAATAAAGTTTGCTCTTATTCTTACTTCTTCTCTTAGAAGTTTTGCCTACACTTCTGCCAGATATGTCACCTTGGTGTGATGAGAGGAGTTGGAAGAGGGGTCAGCCTGCAACTTTGATGCACTAGATTTCATGTCAGCATCAATCTTATTTAGCTTCTCCTTTATTTCATTGGTAAAACTAGACACGTCACAAAGTTTGGCTAAAAATGATACTACATTATTAAAAGAATTTTCAAAATTACCCAAAAATGTGGACAACTCAACTTGTTTGATTGCTATCTGTTGAGAAATATGCTCTAACACCTTGTTATCAAACTTCCTTTTAGCCTTTTCAATTAGCTTCTCCTATCTAGAGGAGTCCTCATTATATTTCTGTACAACCTTTTCTAATTGAATCAAAATATGTTGAGTGGAATCCACTTCAACACCTAAAGCTTCTGTGATTATATTCTTGGCATTTTCAATTATTCTAAACTCCTTATCCCTTTCAGACCTTAACTACTTCTGCGTAGCTTTCTTCTCTATGAGTTGACTAGCTAACCTCATTTCTTCAATAGTAGTCATCTCATAGTCAATCTTAGGTATTATTATCTGTATATCTAAGTCAATGTCTTCTTTAATTTCCTTTCTAGTGATTAGAAATTTCAATGGTTGCTTTTGTTTTACTTTAGTGATAACTATTTTGACCTTTGGAACAAGTACAATACTAGAGATAGAAGGGCTAGCAGTGAAAAATGGGATAAGACTTGAGGATTGAATACCAATAGAAGTATTAACTGAGTCAAAAACTAAACCACTTCCCAAAAATGGTGCCACACTTAGTAGAATACCCATAGAAATGTTTGAACTAATTGGAATCAATGTTGATGTAGACAATGCTGATGTAAACAAAACTATAGAGCTAGTTGGAATTGATGAAGAAAAAATTGTAGAACTTACTATTGCACATACTAATGATGATGTAGGAGCAGAGGGAGCTAACTTTGTAGTTGAAGAAGTAACAGTCAACTCAATAGATGAAGTGCTTGACACTTTTATTGTATACACCTAGAGCTGGGAGGAGGTTGGTGAGCATTGAACAACTGATGTGACAATAGTGCTTACAATCTCACTAGTAGAAGCTATCTCCACAGATGTGATAGTATGTGGTAGAGTGTGAGGAAGTTATGCAATTGCTTCTACTACTATTCTGACTGAATCATCTTCATCCTTTTCTTCCTTTTATGCTTCTTCCTCCTTTCCTTCTTCATCCATCTCTTCTACTTCCTTCTCCTCTTCTTCCTTTTCCTCCATTAGAGCATGCAACTCTCCTACAGTAACTAAGATTGAAGGAGTGTTGTCATCATCATCATCATCACTATCATCATCTTTAATTAATACAATTTCCTCTGATGGCTTGTTAAGATGATATACATCTCTCCAAATGTCTGAGGCATGCTTACCCATTGATTCTATGTTATTCATTAGTATGAAACATATGTTAACCTTTAGAACCATTGTATCTTCATGCTCTTTTATTTCCTTCTTCACTTCTACATTAGTCAAATTTGATACTAACCATCTCAACTATTGTTCAAAGATGTATTGTATAGTTTACACTATATTCTCCCATCTGACTTTGATTTTGGCCAAAAGATTTGCATGGATTTGAGGTTGAATTTTTGTAGGGGAGTATTTCCAAATACCCATCTTTTCCATGACTAATTCCTCAATCTCTTTTTGCTCAGCTGGAGTTCGAGTCTCATATTTGAGAACTTTGAAGTTACATATTCCTGCTCCAACTCTTAGCTGTTTCATCCTTTCCTCAAATGTAGGTGGAGAGCGAATGAATAATGGTTCACTTTTACCTTTCCTCACTCTCCTAGAGAACACTATAGTAGGTTTCTTCTGAGGTTTGGTGATAATCACCTTACCTTTCTTTCTTGCTAGTTCCTCTTTCTCTGATTCTTCTTCATCATATTCCTCATCTTCATCTTCACCCTTGCCCTTAGTAAGCATTAGAGGACCTTCAACTATCTTTAATTTGGCAATTCTCTTCTTGCCTTTGCTGAGAGCTTGAGGAATCTTAATGCTAAGCTCTATCCTCTTCTTGGCTTCCTCATAAGTGCAAAATGTAGGAAGATTTGGATTGGCTAGCTCATTTACTAAAGCCTCAATGATGTCTCTAGCTTCATCAATGTTAATTTCATAAGGTAATAGCTTTACCCATGCCACTCTCAGTATGACTACTTGAATTTACTCTCTGTCACAGTCCACCATGAAGCATATGTCATCCTTGTAGTCTTCTACAAGCTTGGGTGGGATTTGAAATGTGCTATTCATTTTCTCCTTGAATGCGTCAAAGAAGTTATCCAACACCCTTTCAAAAATTTCACCCATTTCTTCAATGAATTCATTTATCTGGTAAAGAATAGGGGTGTCTTTCCTCTACACAACTATGCCCTTAGATGGAAAGAATTTTTGAACATAAAAGAATAAATAGGTAAGCAATGAACTGAAATTGAAGGAATTGTTCTTGGAAGTCTTCACACTTTCAATTTTTTTGTTCAATTGCTTTAGTTATACATCTGACAAATCAAATTCAAGGTTCTTCTTTATAACCTTGTATGCTAGGTCAACTACCTCACAAGGAATGCTATTTGACTGACTCAAGCTATAGATCTTGTGTGCAATGATATGGATGCCAAACCTAAGCTCCATGTCAGTGACATTGTTTATTTTCAAACCTCTACCATCCCACTCAGCTAGGGTTTTGGTTGTCTTAGCTTTGCTTAATATTGGCAAACCCATAACCTTGTGTATCATCTTCTTTGTAATCAGAATGGGTTGCTCCAATCATAATTGACCATTGTTTAACCAACTCAATATGTATCTTATCCATTTTATTCGAGAATTTCAAGGCATGTGAGAGATATGAGTTAATCCTTTAGCTTCCAAATGTTTATACTCAGGTTTCAAAACTCAATCAACACACATTTTGGGCAGGGAAGTATCAATTTCTAATGTCCCTAATTCTTGAATAGAAAATTTAAAATGAGTCCTTATGTCATTAATTAGGAGTACCTTTGGTGGGATTTGCGATTTAGCTCTATAAGGATCAAGTGATTCAACAACGGCCAGAACAATATTCAAATTTGGTGCTTTCCATTCAACACCCTTAACCAACATTTTAGAACCCTTCTTTGGTTTAGTGTTGCTTCCATTGGTAGATGCCATCACTGCTTGGTGGATGATAAAATTTGTGAAGATCTCTCTACTAAATTTCTTGGAAACACTACAATGCTCTTTCAAATTGCTTTGCTCTTCAAATGTTGTGAATGAAGTGAAAAATAAAATCAAAATTGCCCCTTTTGTTGAGAAAATTTCATAAATGCTTAGCATAATGACACAGTGTGTGACAGACTGTCATCCACTAACCTAACTCAGTAGATGAACCAAATTTCTCTTACTCTTGACCTTGCTTGGTAGGGTCTTCAACCAACTTTCCTTGGTGGAGTTTAATGCAACTTGGTGAAAGATAACCTTTTTGTGATCCTAGTGTATCTAGAATATTGATTAGATCATTTGCATTCCTTATATTTCTTGGAACTACTTATGATTTTCTTGTTGAGTATAGCTCCACTACATTCTTAGGAATTTAGTTTGAGGGGATGGAGTCACCCAATTCTTAAGTGACTTCACTTCCATGATTTGAGCTTGTATCCTCATTATATTTAGGAATCTATTGCTTCTTCATTTGTTTCCTTATGTTGTCAGCCCTTGCTTTCTTTTCATCTTCAATTTTGCCTATAGTCAT
Organism: Cupressus sempervirens; assembly: GCA_028749045.1. Lineage (NCBI taxonomy): Eukaryota > Viridiplantae > Streptophyta > Pinopsida > Cupressales > Cupressaceae > Cupressus > Cupressus sempervirens. The sequence goes on from CM053790.1 coordinate 273,129,813, forward strand.
GTAGTTTTTAGCTATATGACCAAGTTTAGTGAATGTGTAACACCTTATAGTAGTATCCTTCTTTCTTAGATGATGCCTTGCACAATTTATGCTAGTGTGTCCATATTCTCTACAATAATGACATCTACACCAGGTATCATAGTCCCATCCAAATATTGCCTTTACAAGTTGTTCAGCTAGATTGAATGATTTGTATTTGCATTGAGATGCCTTATGACCATGCTTTTTGCATTTGTGACATTTACCTTCAAATTTTGGTTTCTCCTTGCATTTTTTAGCTTTGTGACCATGTTGATTGTAGTTGTAGCACTTTCCATTGAATTTTGCTTTTCCATTGCTCCAACATTTGTTTGATGTATGACCAATTTTCCAACAATGATTGCATGACGGTTTTTTATTCCTTTTTGCACCTTGCTTGGAAGATTCACCTTGTTCTTTATTATATCTAAGTCCTGCTTTACCTTTTTTCCTATGAAGATTCTACTCATTTTGCTAATTCAATTGATTCATGTCTTCTTGTGATTTCAACATTCTCTCATTGATTTGTTTTTTAGCATTTAGGTCATTCTTCAATTTTTTAATGATTTTCTTTTCACACCTTAGTTCTCTCATTATTCTTTCATTAATTTCTATTTCATAATTTAGATCACTTCTTATTCTTTCATTCTATGCTTTGAGAATCCTGATTTCTTCATTTGTTCTAGTGATTTGATCAATGAGGTCTTCATGCTGATTGGATTGATTTTGTTCTTCATTGTTTCTTGCCTCCAAATATTCATTTTCCTTATTCCTTTGTTCCAAAATCTCACATGGCCTAATTGATTGAATTTCTTGTTCTCTTTTAAGTTTCCTTACTTCTTTTTGTAGAGAGCCATTCTTTGCTAGGAGTTCTTTGATTGCCTCATTAGCTTCATCTGAACTGCTTGATGTGAAAAGGTCTTTAATCTTTTCTTCAACATATTGATTATCATTCATTTGTCTTGCAAGTTCCTTTCTTCTTTTTAGGGATTGGAAAAGATGCTCCTTTACTTTCTTGAGTTGATCTATGGCCATCTCCAAATCTAGCTTTTCATTTTCAATTGCCTTGTTAAGTCTGAATATCTCCATTTATCCTTAGATCTTTGCTCAAGTTGTCAAACTTTTATCCTGAGAACCACAATTCTCTGATACCAATTGTTGGAAATATTCAAGATATGAAAAGTTACTAAGAGGGGAGAGGTGAATTAGTAACTTTAAATTTTTACTTCAAATTTACTAGAAATCAATCTATGCTACTGCATACATTAATACTGAAGAACATTCATCACACAAAAGAACACAGTGTTTTGGTCACCCAGAAACCTTCCAAATAGAAAGTAAAACTGGGGTAGGGATGGTACCCACAAAACTTCAATACTATAGCATAAAGTTGGCCTATTAAGGCTTACATTGACCACTTCTGGTGATCTTCCCTATTAGGAGTACAAAGTGTGAGGCCTCACTCGATCTGTCGTAGTACCAATGAGATAATTGCATTATGGTGATTTTAATCATATGTATTTATACAATTTTGATACTGTAGGGTTATGTCATTTAGATATCTGCATTTTGATGATCCATAATTACCTCTGCATATTATGACCTAATTGATGCATTTAATGATTCTATTCATGTTTTAAGCTATTGACATTGCTTTAATAGAAATTGAATGGTAGAAATGCTTGTAATGTAAGAATGTCATGTTTAAAGTTGAAAATAGAGTTAAAAGATAAATTTTGTTATGCATTGAGACCTAACCCGCATACTTAGGGATTCAATAGTTGTGGAATCAACATCTTGTCTCAATGATAAAAATAGATTATGAAGTTATTTAGAATATTGAATTGACCATGTTATGTTGATAAGTAAAGTTTGATGTTATAGCATTTTGAGTATTTTACATGGAAATTATTAGAAAAATGGTAATTTAATTAAAAAGAATGAAGTAGGGAACTCAAATGTCGAATGTGATATGTAAGTTTTGGTATTTTAATATTTTGAATGCTTTATTTGAAATGATTAAGAAAGGGAAAGTTAATTTGAGATGATGAAATATGTGCAAGTCTAATGTTGAATGAGATAATGATTATTTCACTTATGTACTTATTGTTTACATGATTTCCTTGGACTACTAATGCTTGAGTTTAGTGTACATGAATTTGACCATGGGTTTAAAGGGGAATTAAGGCTCAAACTACTACAGACATGACATAGCCAAGGTTGAATAAATGGAAAAGATTCAAACCTCATTGTAAAGTGTTTTATGTCATATATGGGAATTGTATGTGTGTGTGTAGTAGCCTAGTTCATGTATTATTGTAAAACAAGTCATTTTTAATGTAATGTGATATTTCATGTGTGTCACTTGACACTTGTGTTGTCCATGTGGAGATGCCATGTCATTCAGGGTTTGTCAAGAAGTAACCTAACCTAAACCTAACCCGATGAAGAACCCAAGTTAACCTCACATAGAAAAATGTCATGAGAAGTCTCAATCAAAGGAAATTCGAATTTGGACTTGGCTAGGGTTTTTAGGGGCCATTAGGTGGTCCCAAAGTGTCTTTTATCTGAGAATAAGATAGCCATGTGATAGTATATCAAGTTAGGAACCTATTTTTGACCATGTGAGTGCCTAGACAGCTTAGAGGGCCCCTTTACCCATGTATTCTTCCATCAATTCGAAATTGGAGTTGTCATATCCATGTTTCCACTTAATCAAAAATAGAAAAGTTAGAGGAGAAAAGTTTGTAAGAAGTAGTGGCTTAGTGTTTTTGCTAAAATAAGTTAGTGGGAAGGCTTTATTAGAGAGTTTTGGCCAAACTAGTGGGGTGTCTACCCACTCTCTAATTCTAGAGACAATTAAGTTTTGGAGGGAGATGAAGGGAGCTCTACTACAACTATCCTTACCCTAGATTGGACCAAGGTTAGTGTTCCAAACCATGCTTCATTCTCATTCTTGATTATTGCAAAGTAGATTTGCAAGTATGAGGAATGTGTCAATGGAATATGCATTATAGTGGGAGTCTTACATCTTGGATGGAGATTGTGTTGTTGTGAGAATATATAGTGTTCTTGTTGCATTATGATCTTTGTCATTGTGTTATGGAGAAGTGAATGTGTCTTGTGCTCGTGAAGATCTTTTTTTGGTTGTATTTTTTTGTTCTTCATTTGTTTTCTTGTTGTTTCTTGTTTGAATGAGAGTGCTGATTGTGATTATGGGTTTGAAGGCTTCACTCACCCTTGGGAGGGTAGAGAAGCCTTGGGTGAAGGGCATAAGTTGGGCTTGACATTGCAGGTGAGAAAGAAAATTGTGTTTTTACCTCATGATGAGGTTGTTATTATCATGGAGCATGGGCTCCATCATGGCAATGGATCTTGTTGTTTGGGAGGTACAAGGAGGTTTGGTGGATGAGGAGAAGATGGTTGTTTTGAAGGCCTTGAGAGGCAATGCAGTGGCAATATGTTGTTTATGTTGTGGTGGCCTTGAGAGGAAAAATGCATTGGCAATATGATATTATGATGTTAGAATTTCTCCTCCTTGAAGAGTCCATCTTCACCCAACGTTTTATGATTCCAATGGTGAATCATTGTGCAAGCCATGGAAGGGTGTTGATTGTGTTTTGTGTTGTGTCTTCATGCAAAATTTTGTGATGTATGTGTGAAACCCGATTTGAGCCTTGTTCCCCTAGCATGGGGGTGGTCTCTTTGGAGGCCTATGGTTGGGTGGAAAGCACCCATGGTCGTTGTTGTTTCTTTTTTTGTGTTGCATATGCAGATTTTGTGCTCAAGGAAGCAATGGAAACAAGCTTGGTATGATCATCTTATGGACGTTTCATGAAGATAAAACTTGTCATTTTTCTTATAACTATAATGGAGAACCCTCCATATTGTTCATGTGGTTGCAATGAATGATTGCCTAGTAGAGAAGAAGGGTTATGTCTTGTTTGGAAGGATATATTGTTTTTTTCATGGCATCAAATGTTGTATTTGTATAGTTCCTGCTCTATTTGTTTTGTGCATTGAGCTATAAAAGAAAATCTCTATTTGTATATACCACTGTGATGTATGGGTTCATGGACAGAGAAAATAATTTGGATGTTCTCTTAACTAAATGCATTGTAAGACTATCTTTATGTGTTCTCTTGGAATAGAAGGAGTTGACTATCCTCTCTACCATATATGAGATAGTTTCATGTTAAGAACTAGTCATAATTATATTTAGAAGAGATAGTTTCATGATAAGGAATAGTCACAATTATATCTTAGAATAACAAATTTAAGATGCATTTGATTATGATTGTTCATGTAAGAAGCCAGAATTCTCATTAAGGTATCATTATAATGAATACTTCAATAAATTTTTTGCAATGGAACATGGTCAAATGTAAGCTATAAAGTTGATGTAATATATCAAACCAATAGTATGGAAAGTTCTTTAGATTCTAGTTTTATTTACTACTATTCCAAGTAGAATCAATAGAACCGATAATCTTATAAAATAGGATAGCTCAGTTAAGCCAAATTCAAACCCACACTCATATCTTATCAAATGGAGAATAGGAGGAAATGCAATAAAACTCTTAGTGAAACTTGCTGTAGATGCATATTACCTCTCTAGAATTTGTATTGGAATGAGAAATATAATGGATGCCTATTACAGTCTAATATTTTATTCAACAAAAATATACTTAGAATCTTGTTAGTAGGATATTGTTAAAATAATAAAATGTCAGTTAAAGGACAAGATTTAAAAAAAATACAAATACCTAAGAGACTAAGACATAGCTAGTACTCAAGAAAACTAACCTAATAATAATAATGGTACATTATAATAATAATAAGCATCATAGAATAAAGAAAATGAAGAAATCGATTGGGTTATTAACACCAAACAATGACATTAAAATAAAATAAAATTAATGGAGAGGAAATAGAGCTCATGTCATAGCCCGTGGTACGTGGGCAAGGGCATGAGTGACCTTTTGGAGGTCCCATCCACCTGACCATGTCAGGGCTTTCATAACATAGGCGCCATGATTGCTAGTAAATAGCCAAGCAAAGAAATTTTTAAAAAAGAATAAGGGGCACATTGGTTAAGGCAACGTCATGTCATGTTGCCAAGACTGAAATCTTGTACCTGGCGCCCACTCCAAAGTCTTCATTCGAGTAATGTGGGGAGATGAGATGTTATAAAGAAATCCTCTCCCTAATTCGCTAGACAGACGTAAGTACAATTTTGCTAAGGGGAGGGTTTAGTAAATAGCCATATAGGGATTGGTGTTATTAAAATATGTGTTATTAAAATACATAGGTTGGGATGAAACGTCAGTAGCTAGGTGGGAAGTTATAGATGTTGTAGTTAATATTTATTTTAAGTTTTAATAAATGTGCCATTTTGTGGGATAATATCTTGGATTTATAGGGGTATTAGGTAGAATATAAATACAATAGTTAGTGTGGAGATAATATCAATCATGGTCTAATATTATTAAACATATACACTTGTATCATGGTTATCTATATTTGGTGCATTGTTTTATGTCAATAAAATAATGTTATATTGTAATTATAATATTATGCTTATGTGTAAGGTTAATGTATTAACAAAGGAATATAAGTTGGATGAAAATGTAAAGTAGCTAATAATAATTTAACTACTTAGTTATCTTCTTCTAGGAAAAAATAAAATAAAATGATCGCTATCAGTAAAATAGAGTGCCTAATATGTATTCCATACGGCATCAAATAAATGGGGAAGCACATGCATGGATTTGCATGGCTTCCTTTGTGCCTCCAACAATATATAAAAGTATAAAAAAATTTACAATTATATGTACACACAAAACTGTGTATAGAACTTATGCACACCTCCAATGACCATTTAAAACCCCTCCTACAAACATGTATTCAATCAGCAACAAAAAAATTATGAGAATCATGATGCCATTAGTAAAAGAAAAGAGAGTGTATGTATGGACAAGCATGTCTCTCTCATTTAGACCTTTAACACCATTAATCCTCCATTAAAGCACACTTTCAACCTGCATCAAAACAAGAAGGGCATGCTAAAATAGATGAGAAACAAATGGAAACCATAATGGTTTAAGACCCTATTCAAAAAATAAAAATAAAACAAAAGGTTGCCTCCTCCATTTTCTTTAGCATTTTGCAACACAAGGCAAATCCAAATAAGCAAGAACAAAAAAGAAATAAATCAAGCTAGATATTAAGCACATAAAAAAAAATGAAAGGACAAAAAAATAAGGTTTCTAAAAGAAATTGAAAACTCTAACTAGGTTGTAGGCTTTCTAAATTTTAATGAAAATTATGGAAATAAGATTGTCCCCACACCTTTTTGTTTTCTTGAGAATTATTGAGATTACTTTTAGAATGTTTCTATAAAGTTTCATTTCAAAAAAATCATTTAAAATATAGAAACTTTTGAAATATAGGGGTGGCATTGAAGGAAATATAAGATTTTAAAATATGGGTTAATAAGGTACATTAGATTAGCAAGTAATATTAAGTGGGTTGATTATCTATAAGTTATAAATTTTAAAAAGGTAATCTTAATTATTCTAAGGTAATGATGTTATTATTAACTAGAAGATTAAATATTGAAGTTAGAATTTGAGAGAGGTGTGTTGATTAATAATCATTATATAATAACCGTTGTAATGCTTTGATAAAACAAGTAACATTAATCTAATTTTAAAAATAATAATAATAACATTAATAATAAAATTATTATGTCATAATGTCATGAATTCAAAGTTTTAACTTAAAGGTTTTAATCTATCAAATTATGTGAGATAATATTAAGATTTATTCCTTTTAAAGAGGATTTTAATTTTATTTAAAATCCTAACTAGATTGTGAATTATATATATTTTTTAAGAATTATGAATGATGACTTAAGATTTGTTTATTTTTGCAATTATATCAACGAAGTGTCTAAGTCTAATATGTGGGTACATGTTAGTTTTAAATGATGGATCTAAGGTTAAGCTAAAATTCTTTAAAATAGGTTAAGATGATTTGCTCACCATTCATTAGAACGTTCATAACAAGTATAGATTTATATATTTTACCATTAAGTTCACCTGACAAGAAAAACAAAAAATAAATAAAAATTGTTGGTTGAGTTTTATCTTGTAAATTTTTTGGGCATGACACAAAGGAGTGCTAGGTCCACCTTGTTAGAGGATTTACAAACATACAATGAAGTATGCACTTAGTTAAGAGATTTATACAAAGACTGTTAAGTCTACCTTGTTAAAAGATTTAGAAACTGATTCACTTGTTAAGATGAAGCAGTGGATCTACTTACAACTGATTGCTAATAAGATCCTTTATGCATTGATCACCTTATGTGACGGATATAACCTTTCTACTTTTGTATTGACCTTGCTACATTCCTTAAACTGCTACTAATAATTCTTCACATGCACTTCTCAAAAATCACTTCACATTACTTCTCTATTACTTGATACAAAAGATATTTTTCAATACATCTTACATATATAACTTTCAAATTTACAAAACTACAAGGTCAGCCAAAACACAAATGAACAACACATTACAAAGTCGACCCAATAGTAAGTAACTCAGGTTCACTGAATTGACTCAGTGACCTTCTGGCACTTGGCATCCACTACATTACATGGCATCATCATGCACTTAGTAGAAGTGAAGGCTCGATTCGTACTAATCACTCGAATTAGCTCTAAACTCCATGACCACTGGTGACTTGGTAGATGTAGTGTCACTCGGTAGATACTGCACACTGAGTTTGCCTTGCTTCACTCGGTAAACACTACTTCTTTCAACACTCAGTTTACATTGATTCTCCATGACACAAACTTACTGCTTGGTAGACACTGTGAAGCTCAGTAGACACTACTGATCTTCACATTGCCTATATTCACTTGGTAGCCACTATCTGCTTGGTGTAAATTGCTGAACACTACTAGAATGCTCAGTGGGTGTAGGAAATTAAGTGTTGAGCTCAGTAGCTATATTGATATGGATAAGTGTTATCACTAATGGAAATACTAACTTAATGCCAATAGTAATGACCAAGCATCACAAGTTGGTAATGACAGAGTGACAACAAAAATTGCATAATTGTTGAATGAGTATAAAGATATTGTTACTTGATGATATTCCTAATGGTTTACCTCTAGTAAGATGTGTAAGTCATTGTATGGATCTAATTCCTAGAGCTAGTTTTCCAAACAAAGCACCATATAGATAGACACCTATAGAGAATGAAGAACTTAATAAACAAGTGCATGAGTTGTTAAAGAAGGGATTAATCAAAGAAAGTTTGAGTCCATGTGTTGTACCTACTATATTAGCACCTAAAAAGAATGGAGAATGGAGAATTTTTACTGATCCTAGAGCTACTAACAAAATTAGAGTGAAATATATGTTTCCTATTGCTGAGGATGGATGACATAATGGATTGTTTGAGTGGAGCAAAGTATTTTACCAAGATTGACTTGAAGAGTGGCTATCATTAGATCAAAATTAGAAAAAGGTCATGAATAGAAGACCTCTTTCAAGATAAGAGATGGTTTGTACGAATGGTTGGTTATGCCTTTTGATTTGACTAATGCACCTGGTACTTTCATGAGGTTGATGAATGAAGTTTTGAAAAGATTCTTGGGTAAGTTTATGATTTTTTATTTGGATGATATTATGATATTTAGTAAGACTAAAGAAGAACATGTTGAGCATATTAGACAAATATTACAGAGGTTGAAAGACCAAAAGTTGTTGATTAATCTAAAAAAGTGTTCTTTTATGCAAGAGGAGATTGTGTATTTGGGATTTGTGATTTTAGCTGATGGATTAATGATGAATCCTGTGAAGGTTAAAGTAATTTTGGAGTGGCCTACACCTAAGAATGTTGGTGAATAAGATCATTTCATGGTTTGGCTAGTTTTTACAAAAGGTTTATAAATTTTTTTAGTGATGTTTGTAATGCTATGACTGAAACAATGAGAGGAGATAAAAAGGAATTCAAGTTGACACATGGATTTGATAAGAGTTTTGAGACTTTGAAACAAAAGCTTGTTGAATTACTTGTATTGTCTTTGCTTAATTTCAACATAGTATTTCAAGTTGAATGTGATGCAAGTGGTAATGCAATAGGAGTTGTATTAAGTCAAGAAGGTAAACTTGTTGGTTTCTTTAGTGAGAAGTTAAATGATGCTAAAAGGAAGTATTCTGTGTATGATCAATAATTTTATGCTATTTTTCAAGCTTTGAAGAAGTGGAGACATTATTTGATTCCCAAGGAGTTTGTGTTGTATACTGATCAGACAACTTTACAATACATGGGAAGTCAACATAAATTGAATCAAAGACATATGAAGTGGGTTGATTATTTGTAGAATTTTACATTTTTAATCAAGCACAAGAGTGGAGTTATTGACAGAGTTGCTGATGCATTGAGTAGAAGACATTCTTTGTTGACTGAAATGAAGGTTGAAGTTCTTGGATTTGATGAAATGAAAGAGTTGTATGACCCTGATCCTAAATTTTTTGAGGCATGGAGAGAGTGTAGAGCACCAAATTTGACCAATCAAATAAGTAAGCATGATGAGTATTTCATTCAAGAAGGTATGTTGTTCAAAGATATTTAGTTGTGTATTCCTAGAAGTTCTATGAGGTTGAATCTGATTAAAGAAAATCATAGTGGTGGATTAGCTAGACATTTTAGAATTAATAAGACATTGAGTTTGCTGAAAGAGAAGTATTATTGGCCACAAATGTATAAGGATGTTCAAAAATTTGTAAAGAGTTGTGGAGTTTTTCAAATTGTAAAAGGAGTGAATCAAAATACTATCTTTTATACACCTATTATTGTTCCCGAGAAACCTTGGAGTGACATTAGTATGGATTTCGTTCTTGGATTGCCTAAAAAAATGAAGGGGCATGATTATATATTTATTGTAGTGAAAATATTTTCTAAGATGGCTCATTTCATACCATGTAAGAAGACATTAGATGTTGAGTATGTTTCAGAACTTTTCTTTAAAGAGATTGTGAGATTGCATGGATTACCAAGAAGCATTATTTCTAATAGAGACAGTAAGTTTGTTGGTTATTTTTGGAAGACTTTGTGGAAGATATTGAGTTGAAGTTTAGTTCTACATTCCATCTACAAATAAATGAATAGATAGAAGTTGTAAATAGAAGCTTGGGTAATTTGCTGAGATGTTTAGTTGGGAATAAGCCTAGTAATTGGGAGATGATATTAGCACAAGTTGAAATTGCATATAATAATTCTTTGAATAGGAGCACATGGAAGACACCTTTTGATGTTGTCACTAGAATGAATCCTAGAGGAGAATTAGACTTGAGAGATATTGCTAGTGAAGAAAAGAGAAGTTCTACAAGAGAAGAATTTTCTAATTTTATGAAATTTTACATAAGGAAAGGAAGTTGAGGATAGAACAAAGTAATCAGAAGTATAATGAGAATGTTGATCAATCTAGGAGACATCATGATTTTCAAGTTGGTAATGAGCTAATGGTCCATTTTAAGAGAGGAAGATTTCAAGTTGGAGCATATAGTAAGTCGAAGATGAAGGAGATTGGACCTTGTAAGATCTTGAAGAAATTTGATAGTGGAAATGCATATGAAATTGAGTTACTGATGACATGGATATATCTCCTATATTAAATGTTGATGATTTATACAAGTTTCATGAGTCAGATGATGAATTTATTGTATGAGAGGACTATCCTAAGAAGAAAATTGAAGAAGTTGAGTGTATATTGGATTAGAGAATTGGTAAGAGCACAAGGGGAAAAGATTATTATGAATATCTAGTGAAGTGGAAGAACAAACCTATGGAAGATGCTTCATGGATTTCTCAATTTGAGTTGGATTCAGCTCATGTTGTGAAATCTCAATGACTTAGGAGAATCATTTCTTCCAACCCTATTTTTCTAATGTAGGAGCATCCTGGGTTGCATTTCTATCATACATGTTTTAAGTTTTTATCTTACTATTGAAATTGTGTTCTGCTAAAATTGTGTTTTCTAGTTTTTTAGTACCTATTATAGACCATGTAATTAATTTTCCATAATGAATGAGAGGCTACACAACTTTTAAGAGGGTCTAGATTACTATCTATTTTCCAAGGCACAAGTTCTAAATCCTTATAAGTTGGGAGATATGACAATTTTCCTAGAGTATCAATTTCTAGCAGTTCTACATGATAGTTTTTTGTGATTCAATTTTAGGTTGGATGCACACTTTTCCTTGGTGAATCAACCTTTTCACACTTAAGTGGTTGTAGAGGACCTAAAATAATATCCACATTTTTAGGGAAAAGTTCTAATTCAATTAGAGCTAGGAGATATCACAATTTTTCTTAGACATCAATTTTTGGACATTTAATTGCTGATGCAGGGCAATTTGTGGCTCTTCAAGAATTTAATGTTCAGTTTATTTTCATTTAATATTTTTTGAGAGACAACTTGTGGCTTCTTTATGTTCTAGAATGATTTGTAAGCCATTTTGGCTAGTATAAATAAGATGCTTAGGCTTAGAGCTAGGGCAAATTTTTGAGAGAGTATTGTAGAGTAGATTGGATAGTGTAGATTTGAAGTTAGATCTTAGATTATAAATATATTTTGTATCTAGCCATAACCTAGAAGGCCTTACAGCTGGTCATGTATGCTAATTATTTCATGAATCAATAAAAGAATATTGTTGTCTCTCTCTCTCTCTCTCTCTCTCTCTCTCTCTCTCTCTCTCTCTCTCTCTCTATGGTGTTGTTCTCTTTTGTGTTTGCTTCCATTATGTTAACTCTTGCATGGTTGTTTGGGTAGCTAAGTGTGCCATTGGCCTTAGTTACTCCATATCCTTCCTTGCATCAATATACAACTTTTCCTAAGTGTTGAGGAGGAACTAAGCAAGAAATTTGACAATAAGAATAGTGGAAGAGATCACAGTGGAAGATCTAGCAAACAATCTTATTAAGGTTGTAATGATGATCAGAAGAACAAAGATGAGGCTGGAAGTGACATTCAAAACTAGAGGTGAAATAATTAAAATCATTTCCATGATTAGAACAATAAAAATAAGAGAGGAAGATATTAGAGAAGAAGATGGAGAGATAGAGGACAAGGATATGGAGGAGGAGGCTTTCGTGGGAAATATTTTCACTATGGAGAAGAAAGGCATAGAGCATTTGAATGTTCCCAGCACCAAGGAAGGACAAATCAAAGAATAGAAGGCCATGCAATTGTTGCAAATGTTGATGAAAATGCTAGAGCCTGACATTCTAAAGATGCTAAAAGAGGACAAGTCCTAGTTAATAGAAGAGCCCTACTGAGTGGTGAGAATGGACCTAACCAAAGAAGAAGCTTGTTTTGCATAAGGTGCAGATGTGAGGAGAAGTTTTGTGATTGGATCATTAATGGTGTAAGTAGTAACAATCTAGTGTCAAAAACAATGGTCATAAAGAAGAAGCTGAAGAGATAGAAACAATTGTGTACATACTATATTGCTTGGGGGTAAGATGACCACAAGGTTATGGCTAATGAGTAGTACTCGATGAAGTTCAAGATTGGAAGCTACTAGGATGATGTACTATGTGACATCATATATATGGACATATGCCATTTTTTTGTTGGGTAGGTTGTGGTAGTTTGATAGGCATGTTGTACATAATGGGTAAGCAAATACCTACACTTTGACCAAGGATGGAGTGAAGCAAAATTTGAAGTTGTTGAAGGAGAAAGAAGAAAAGGTATATACTGCTGCCAAAAATTATTTTGTTTATGGAAAAGAGTTTCTCAAAGGTATGAAGTATGAGAATATGTGTTTTTCTATAATTCCAAAAGATAGTAAAGAATAAGTAGAGGAGGTTCCTAAAAAAGTTGTAGATATTTTGGGAGAGTTTTTTGATATTGTATCAAATAATGTACTTGATGGATTGCCCCCAATGAGGAAGATTAGTCACTAGATGGATTTTGTTCTAGGAGCCAATTTGCCAAACAAGATAGCACATAGAATGATGCTAGCAAAAAGTGAAGAGTTGAATAGACAAGTTCATGAGTTGTTATAGAAAGGGTTGATTTGAGAGAGTTTGAGTCTATGTGTTGTACCAACCATATTAGCACTAAAGAAGAATGGAGAATGGAGGATGTGGATAGATTCTCAAGCTATCAACAAGATCATAATCAAGTACATATTTCCATTACCAAGGATGCATTATATTATGGACTATTTGAGTGGGTCTAAGTATTTCACAAAGATAGATCTAAAGAGTGCATACCACTAGATTCATATCAAAGAAGGTGATGAGTAGAAGATTGCTTCCAAGAAAAGGAAAGAAATATATGAGTGGTTAGTCATGCCTTTTGGGCTAACCAATGCATTGAGCACTTTCATGTGGCTCATGAATGAGGTACTGAAAGAGTTTCTAGGTAAGTTTGTCACTGTTTACCTAGATGATATTTTGATCTTTAGTAAGACATTGGAGGATCATTTGATTCATATTCACAACTTGTGTTTGATAAGTTTAGGGAATAAAAGTTGCTAATAATAAGCCTGAAGAAGTCTAGTTTGTAAAGGAGTTGGTATACCTAGAATTTTTAGTCTCACCAAAAGGTCTAAAAATGGACCCAGAGAAAGTGAAGGCTATCCTTGAATGGCCTACTCCAAGGAGTGTGATAGAGGTAAGATCTTTTCATAAACTAACTAGTTCTTATAGAAAGTTCAAAATAGGTTTTGACAATATTTGTGGACCCTTGACTGATACAATTAGAGTGGATAGGAAAGAATTTAAGTGCACTATGGGAGTAGATAAGACATTTAATTTTTTGAAATAGAAAGTTACCGAGCAACATATTTTAGCATTTCCAAATTTTAACAAGGTGTTTCAAGTAGACTTTGATGCTAGTGGTACTACAATAGGAGCCATTATGAGCCAAGAAGGTAGACCCATTGCTTATTATATTGAGAAATTGAATGATGAAAAAAGAAAATATTTTGTTTATGATTAGGAACTTTATGCTATAGGTCAAGCATTGAAGAAGTGGAGACACTATCTTCTTCCTAAGGATTTTTTTCTGTATACTCATCATCAAGCTTTGCAATATTTGAATAGTCAAGAAAAATTGAACCAAAGACATTTAAAGTGGGTTGTGTTTTTGTAGAGTTATAAATTTATTTTAAAACATAGGAGTGGGAAGTCTAACAAAGTTGAATATTCTCTTAGTAGATGATAATTTTTGCTAATAGAAATGTAGATAGAGATAATTGGGTTCAAGGAATATAGTACTTTGTATCTAGATGATCCTAATTTTGGTGAAGCATGGAAGGCTTGTATAGAACCCATTACACTTGATAGGACAAAGCGGTTGGATTTTATGATCTAGGATAGTATGTTATTCAAATGAAGCTAGTTGTGCATTCCTAGAAGTTTAAGGAGAGAGAATCTCATCGAGGAGAAGCATAGTGGAGGATTGGATGAACATTTTGGCAAACATAAAACCATAGCTTTGGCTGCTTAGAATTATATCTGGCCATAGTTGCAAAAAAATGTGAAGAAGCTATATAGAGTTGTAAAGTATGTCAAATGGCTAAAGGAGTGAAGCATAATACAATATTGTATTAGCCACTACCTATACCAGAGAAGCCATGGGAGGATGTTAGCATGGATTTTGTTCTTGGATTACCAAGGATGTCATGTGGGCATGATTCTATTTTTATGATGGTTAATAGGTTTTCAAAGATGACACATTTTATTCCTTGCAAGAAGACTAGTGATGTTGTTCTTGCAATGAAGTTGTGTTTTCAGAGAAGTCATAAGACTACATAGTCTACCAAAGAGTATACTTTCAAATCAAGATACCAATTTTGCTGGGTATTTTTGGCATATATTGTGGAAGAAATTAAAGAAAGAGTTGAAGTTCAACTCATCACATCATTCATATACTAATGGATAGACAAAAGTTGTGAATAGGAGTTTGGAAAATTTACTAATATGTTTGGTTGGAGACAAACCAAAAGGATAGGATCTAATTTTACCACAAGCATAATTCACATATAATAATTCTATCAATATAAGTACTAGTAAATCATCATTCTAGATTGTAAATGGCAGTAGTTCTAGAAATGCTTATGAATTGCAAAAGTTGGATAAAGGAGAGGTAAGTAGTGTTGAAGCAGAAGAATTCGCTAAACATTTGAAGAACATCCATGTGGAGGGGAAGAAGCACATTATAAAGATGAATACATAGTATAAGGCTAAGGTAGATGTGAAAAGGATATATAAGGAATTTTGGATTGGAGATTAAGTCATGGTTCATTTGATAAAGGAGTATTTTCTAGTGGGTACATATAATAAGTTGAAGATGAAGAAGTTTGGACCATCCAATATAGTGAAATGGTATGATTCTAGAAATACTTATGGAGTGGATTTTCTTGCTGAATTGTATATGTCACTAGAATTTTATATTTCAAATTTGACAAAGTATTATGAAGGAGGTGATGGAGATGTAGTTGTAAAAGAGCAGTGGAGTATTCCAACAACTAGTTTAGCTACAAAGGAGATTGAGGAGATACTAGAAAGTCATATTGGCAAAAGTAAAAGGAAAAAATTTTATGATGAATATGTGGTCAAATGGAAAAGGAGACAAGTAGAGGATTCATAATGAATAGCAAGGGAGGAGGTTAACCATCTTGGTTTTCCTCTAGAAACTTGAGACATGATGGAGTCACTTCTCAAATTACTTTGGGTGTCTATGCAGGAGCATGTTGGGTGTAAGAGCAATCTTGCTTCACCCAAAAAAAAATTATTTCAGTATTTTCAATTTTAATAAGGCCTAGTAGACATGGGGGTTGCTATTTCAAGGAACTTTCTATTTTTAGTAAGTTTTTCATACGAGCTCAGATGTTCTCATTTTCAACATGAAAATTCATTTTAGATTTATAAGCCTACCATAAAAATCTCTTTGTTCCAACTTAAGTAGTAGAGAAGTTATTATAGGTTTTTGGTGGAAAGATTTGTAGAAAAATCTTTAGACTCACCATTGGAAGACTTAGAGTTCCTGAATGAGGTCTAGAAACTCAACATAAGGGTGCTAATGCAATTTCGATCTTGTAGATCATGAGCTGGCATTTTTGAAAAGTGGTTATAATAGCCAATCAGAGCAACTATTTGAGAGTTATGGACTTCCAAAGTTGGGCTACTTAAAAGATCTAAAATAATTGTCAAAGATGTATTTAGCCAAATCTTTATGTATTGTTAGGGTCTATCAACCCTAGGTATTAAGTTTCAATGTCTAGAACCTTCCCGAGTGACATAAAATTGCCTATTTAAGAAAGGCCTGAATATTTTCTAGGATAGCTCTAAGTGTTAGTTAGCAACTTAGTCTTGTAAATTAGTATAATGAAGGCACCCATGTGGGTTAGCACATTGTATTTGTGAATATGTGATTCCACATTTGTGGCAATAATAAAAAGTCCATATTTTGTTCTCACATTTGCTATTGTTTCTTTGTTTCTATTATGGTTTATGGTATTAAAGGGAGCACCCTTTATCATGTATTATCATTTCTATAAATTTGAGATACATTTAGTAGAATAACATGTTAGGTGTATTTTTTATAATACCTTTTTATATTGATAGTATCAAGTTCTTATTCATCGAGATGCATGGATCTAGTACTCATTGGTATGGTGCTTTATTTAAAGAACTTGATTAGATTAGTTTCTTGCATGAGATCTAGGTACTTCTTTGTACCTAGTATAGTCAAAAAATTGTCAAATAAAACAATATTTTGGATTTCATTGTATGTAGTAGAGAGTTACATCATATGGATCTTGGAGTTGTATTGTGTGATACAAAAGACCATCATGCTTATTCTAGAGTTTCATCATTCAAGTATCACATAGATAATTTCTAGTTTATCACATGACTTCTTGAGTTCTATCATACCATGTTGATAGAGGAGAATCATTCCACAAATAGTGTTTGAATGGTTTAACATAGTTTTTTGAGTACCCTTTTGGGAGTTTCTTCTTATTAATTTAGTAAAAAAATTATTTGGGGTGTTTTAGGGTTATTTTTGGATGTTTCCATATTCCCCTATGATTTAAACCAAAAATTGAACTTGTATCTATTTAAATATCTTAGGAACTTTTGTTTGGGCTTTAAAAAAAATTGTATTAAATGTTCTAGTATAATTAATGGAATGAACACTATACCATTAGTTTGCATAAATTGATAAGTGCATGTTGGTAACTAGTGAATACTTGGAAGATCTTTCGTAAGTCAATTTATGCCTTCTATTGTGATCTTTTGAATGTTGTATGCATATTAGTTTACATCTCTCTTTAATGTGTGTGTGTATGTGTGTGCATGCACATGCTTCTATGCATATAACCTTGTGTACATGTGTGTGTGTGTGTGTGTGTGCGCGCATGTGCATGTATGTGTGTATGTGTGTATGCACATGTGTGTGTGTGTGTGTGTGTGTGTGTGTGTGCACGTGCATGTGTGTGTATATGTGTGTGTGTGTGTGTGCGTGCATGCATGTGTGTGTGTGTGGATGTGTGTATGTGTGTGTGCATGTGTGCACACGCATGCATGTGTGCGTGTGTGTATGTGTGCGTGTTTGTGCATATGTGTGTGCATATTTTTATCCTCATTTGCAAGGATATCTAGGTGGGATATTGCACCTTCCATCACAAAGGGTTGGAAAGATGGTTAATCTTCATACATGAGTTTATCATTAGCATTGTGGATAAATCAGATGAGGCAAATGTAGTGTATGATTTCCTTTTATAGTTGCAAGTGTCAAGTGACCTACTAGCCATAGAAGATTTTTTTTTCTAAAGAACACAATTTCTCCATGTTAGATCATAATATATGGTTTGTAGATATAGTTAACTACTTGTATATTAATTAGATACTTGCATATGTTTTACCTAAAGAGAGTAGGTTACTTGTTAAGAAAGTTTTCATTTTTTCATGGAAAATGGATGCATTTTTACAATTGTCTAGATCAAGTGATGAGAAGATATATAATAGAGAATGAGACACATGAGATACTTTTTAATCTCATTATGGTTTTGATAGTGTAGTGACAAAATAATTAGTCATTATCTAGCATAGTTGGTTGGTCATCACTGTGACTAGGCCACTACTTAAGCTAACTACATAGTGCATGCTGAGTGAATAGACTGAGTCGAGTGGTCAGTGTGAGCCAAGTGATCAAAGCATGTTGAGTGATATGACAGTTACTATTGAGCACTAGTAGGTGTCAAGTAGTCAATGTGTACCTAGTCACTCTTGTGCAAAAAAAAGGTTAATGGTGAGTAGAAATTGTGTACTGAGTCACTCTGGAGTTGAGCAAATAGTAGAAAAGGAATAGTTAAGGCTGAGCATCAAAAACTTATTGATATTGAGTGAACCAGTCATTGACATACATGTTTGTAATGGCACAAAATTTTATGTAAACCATTTTTAGTTAGCATAATATTGAATTTTTAATATTAAGATATAAGGATGAATTCATGTCACACGTCCCTATGTGATACATGCAACCACTTAGAAAAAGGAAAGAATTAAGGAGCAATAGAAATCAACCAGAGTCATTGATTATTACATAAGATCATCTCCATAAGGCCTATTTAAAAAGGTAAACCCTAAGGGGGAGTAATATTCAAAGAGAGATACAAAGTAGAGTATCATGTGTAAAAGGAGGCATGGAGAAGATTCTTAAGTGGAGCATAAGCATTGTAGAACCAATTGATGAGAATAGAACTAGTTGTAAAGAAAAGTAGTAAAACATTAGAGAAGACACATTTTATTAGAAGGATCAAGATACAAATTGTAAAGAGGGGATCTGACATCTAGATGAAGGGTTCTAATCAAAAGATGAGGTACTCAATCATTTTAATAGGCAATATAGGTTAAATCTCTTAACAAATTAGTCCTAATAGATATTTTTAAATCTCCTAATAAAGTACTTACTTAATTGTGGGTTTAAATTGTTTAGTCAAGGTGAGACCTAATAAGCTTTGTAAGCCTTTAACAAGGTAGACCTCTCATAGGGTAGATCATAGATTATGATCAAAACTTTGTAGCCATATTTGGCCACACTTTATTGTTGTAGTAGTGAATATTTGTGAGTGTCATCCCCACCCCAATTTTACCTTCTCATTGGAGGGTAAACCCTAAGGGGAAGTAATGTTTGTAGAGAGATACAAAGGAGAGTATCATTTGTGAAAGAAGGAATGGATAAGATTCTTAAGTGAAGCATAAGAATTATAGAAGCAATTGATGAGAGTAGAACTAGTTGTAAAGACAAGTAGTAAAAGGTCAGAAAAGATACATCTTATTAGAAGGATCAAGATACAAACTATAAAGAGGAGATCTGACATCTAGTAGAAGGGTGCTAATCGAAGGATGAGGTGTTGAATCATTTTAATAGGTGATATAGGTTAAATCTCTTAACAAATTAATCTTAATAGATATTTTTAAATCTCCTAATAAAGTGATTACTAAATTGTGGGTTTAAGTTGTTTAGTCAAGGTGAGATCTAATAGGCTTTGTAATCCTTTAACAAGGTAGACCTCTCCTAGGGTAGATCATAGATTATGATAAAAACTTTATAGCCATAATTGGCCACAATTTATTGTTGTAGTAGTGAAGATTTGTGGATGTCATCCCCAACCCAATTTTACCTTCTCCTTAGAGGGTTTTTGGGTAGCCAAAATATTTTGTGTTATGTGTTGATTTACATTATGCTATGGATGTGATGCACGTTACACATTTCAATTTACATGCTAAGTTATGAGGTGGATGGTTGTGAAATGTTTTATGGTTAAAATTTTGAAGTATTGATTCACACCCCCATCCCCACTCCCCTACTCTTAAAACTTACTTTCCCATTTATATTTCCAACAATCGGTATCATAGCCTTGTTCTATAGAAAGGAAATTTGACAATTGAGAGGAAAGATCTTTAAGGTGGAAGTCTACAAATTGGGAAAGACTATTGAGAACCAAAAGATTAAAATACAACTTATCCTATACCAATTGAAGGAAGAAAGAGACGAACTTCAAAAATTATTAAAGAGAAGACAGGATCTGGTCATTCATGAAAATGACACTCAATATAAAGAAGACACTATTAGATTATTTTAAGACAAGGACTCCAAAGAACTTGATGTAGCTATTGTAGATCTAATAAAAAAAAATAGTGCCCTAAATGAAAAGGTCAAGAATTTCAAAAGGGAATAAGAAGCTCAATTAGTTATGTTGTGTGAGGTATCTAAACTGAAAAAGAAAGATGAAGAAGATAAAGTCATGACTGAAGAAGATAAAAGAATACTAACAAACAGACTTAAGGAAAAGACATTTGATGTGCAAAAATTAGAAAACATGCAATTGGACCCAATGAATCAACTAATGATTGCAAATAAGAACTAAATAGGAAAGACATTCAGATTGTAGCTATGAAATCACAAAATGAGCTACCTTAGAATGAATTGAAAGAATAAAATGAATTTATTGAAAGGTTTACTAATCCTAGTGAAGCCATAAAGTTCTTTGAAAAATTGATGGAAACACTAAGATAAAATAATGATATTGTTGGATTGGGATATTCTACTACTAAGGAAGGAGAATCATCTAAAAGTGGTGAAAAAAGGAGTCATAAGGGAAATACAAAGAAACCCACTTGTCATCATTGTGGAAAATTAGGTCATACATCAAATGTCTACATAAGTAACATTGGCAATAAGAACCCTAAGTAGAAAAATAGAGGACTTTGCTATAAATGCAAGAAGCACAAACATTAGGCACATGAGTGCAGGACCAAGACCATGAATATTTAGAAATTTAAAGGATATTATTACAACTATTAGAAGTATGGACATGAAGCATATACATACAGATCTAAACCCAAGTGGATATTAAAAAAGAAAACAAAGGTACATCATCATCATGAAAATTCTTACCATAGGGATTACAATACAAGGTATAGTTGTCACTATTGTGGAGAATATGGCTGTGTTGTTATAAATTTCATAGGGACTCACTTTAGAGGAAAATACAAAAAGTGGTTAAATGGAGAGATTTTATGCTTCAATTGTCTTAAGGTCAATCGTATAAGTAGAAATTACCCAACTCAGTCACTTACACTGAGCAATAAATTTAACAAAGGTAAAGGAAAGGTAGATGCTAAGAAGAAAGAGATTCAAATGAATAAGAAATGGAGAAAGAAGGAAGATTTCAGCACATCAAGCCAAGATGAGGTAACTTTATCTAATGGATCAAGTGATCAGTGTTAACATTACAGTCAAGTTTGTTTATTAGTTACACACACACACACTTAATCAGATGGTTAGCTATTACCAAGCTTATCTTGCAGTCTACAATGTTAACCAAGTAATTTAGCCTATACCAAGTTCTATAGTTGCTACTGAGTTCTAGGAATAATACTTAGTTCACATCGAGTAGTGTCTACCAAGTTGGTGATTATCAATGTAAACTAAGTTTCATAGTGTTTATTGAGTTTCTCACTACAAACTGAGTTTTCTAGTGCTTATCAATTTTACTATTTCAACAATGTGAATCTAATGTTGATTGATCTATACAATGTCAACCAAGTGATTGAGTTTATATTGAGGTCATAGTGATAGTGTTGACTAAGCTATGTGGTGTCAACTAAGTGATTTTGTTTATATGTTGAGTTTTGTAGTATTCATCGAGTCACCAATGAAAACTAATTTTAGATTACTTGGAAGTGATTAGTATGAGCCAAGATTCTATGTCTACCAAGTGCATGATGATGCCAAGTGTTGACAATGGGTTCCAAGTGTTAGAACCTCATCGAGTTTTTCTTCAGAACCTGATTATTTGCAATTGGGCTAACTTTGTGTATTATGGTGAAACTTGTATTATAGCTAACTCTAATGAATTTTAAATTAGATTGGTATATATGTAATGTATTATATCACATCCAAGCATATGAATAGAATTAAAAGGGGGGAAAGACACTCTAAGAGAAGAAAGTGTGAAGTAAGAAGGCTACAAGTAGTATAAGGGGCAACAAAGATTTATCCATCGTAGCGAGGTGATCATTACACTCCAAAGGAATATCATTCAAAAAATCAAAGTTCCAAATTAGAGATAATCTAGTCACTCATCCTAACTGTTGGAATATTTAAATCCTTTCACAAGGTAGACTTAACAGTCTTTTGTAAATCTCTTTACCATGTGCATACTTCATTGTATGTTTTTAAATCCTTTTGCAAGGTGGACCTTGTAGTCCTTATTGCTCCTAATAGGGAAGATCATCAGAAGTGATTATTGTTAGCCTTAATAAGAAAAATTTATACTTCAATACTAAATCTTGTGGGTATCATCCCCATCCCAATTTTACTTTCTATATGGAAAATTTCTACGTTACAACATGGTGGGTTAATTTATCAGCCTATGTTGTGTGTCAAAATGTTATGAATGTTTTAATGATTTCAGTTTTTCATTAGATCAAATTACATGTAAAGGATCAATTGGTGAATTAAGATTAAATTTTATTGATTAATAATTCACCCCTTCCCTCTCAATAACCTAGCCTATCTTATATTTCCAACACAATTGGTATCAAAGATTGTGGTTCTTAAAGAAGTTTAGTAGCTTGAGCAAAGATCAAAGGTAATAGAAGTATTCAGACTTGATAAGGCTATTGACAATGAAAATCTAGATTTGGAATTGGCTATTGGGAAACATAAGAAAGAAAAGGAGAAACTCTCTCGATCCCTAAAAAAATGAAAAGATCTTTAGTATAGATGAATGAAAAACTTTGCATTGAAAAAAGAATTGAAGATATCCATTTAGAAATTAATTTAGATGAAGTTAATGAAGAAATCAAAGAACTATTAGAAAAGAATGGTATGCTTCAAGAATAAGTAAGGAAGCTAAAAAGAGAACAAGAAATTCAGTTAGTAAGATTGTGCAAAGTCATGGAAGAGGAAAAAAAGGTAAAAGAATAATTAAATAGGAAGACTACATTGATTAGCTTACTAATAAAAATGAAGAAATCATGAATCAAAGATTAGAAAATGAACTTGATTGTAGAATGGTCTAAACACTGAAAAGTAAACCAACGAGAGGATGACAAATCTCAAGCAAACATGAATCAATTAAATGATCAAATCCAATATAGATAGAAAGGAAAAGTAGGAATTGGATATACAGAGGAAGGTGAATCATCCAAGCAAGAAGCTCAAAAGAAACAAAGACCTACATTCAATCATTGTGGTATGCTAGGTCATACATCAAACAAATGTTGGAGTAATGGTAAATCTAAATTCAATGAAAAATGCTATAATTGCAATAAGCATTATCATAGAGCAAATGAATGTAATGAGAAACCTAAATTTAAAGGCAAATATCATAGATGCAAGAAGCATGGGCACAAATATTTTGAATGAAAAACTAAGACATTGAACCTAGTAGAATAGATTGTAAAAGCTATATTTGGTTGGAACTACAACACTTGGTGCATATGTCACTACTATGGAGAATTTGGAGACATTGGAATAAATTGTGTAAAACATCACATGAGGACAAGAGACACCACTAGAAGATATTTCATTTGTACAAGACTTGGACACCTCCCCAAGAACTATATGAATACTAGAAGAATTAAAGATGAAAAGTGTTGGCATTATGATACATTTTTGTCATTAGTTACAACACTTATTGGATTCCGAATGCTTACCGAGCTCTCACCGGACATTCCTTTGTAAGCCAAGCTTTACCTAGTTCTCAGTGTTTACCGAGTGTTCGAGGTAAAGAAAGGAATCAGTTTTTACTGAGTGAAGATGTACTTAGTATTGATTGAGAACTTCATGATAACCGAGCTCCTGAGGTTATCAAGGAAATTAATTTTATCAAGCTCAGACAGTTATCAAGGAAACTAACTATCACCGAGTCACAAGGTTCTATCAAATGTTTCCTTTGATCACCGAGCTACAGTTCAGATAGAAGTGTTCACCGAGTGACATCTCTTCTACCGAGTCTCTAGTGGTTACCGAGTTCAAAACTACTCGAAGTGTTTAGTATGGACCGTGCCTTCACTTCTACCAAGTGCATGACGATGCCGAGTAACGTAGTGGACGCCGAGTATCAGAAGGACACCGAGTCAGTTCAGTGAACCCGAGTTTTTACCTTGGGCCGACTTTGTATAGAGATTTGCACTTGTTGTTTTGGCCGACCTTGCATGTATTATTTATTTGGATGGTATATATATGCAATGTATTGTATCATTCAAATGTAATGGTAATGAATGAAAATGTGAAAGTGTGAAAGAAATACATGTGTGCGAAAGTATGTGTGCTGAGTTGTGAAGGTATTCAGCAAGGTCAAGTTTTGGAGCAGAAAAGTTTTATCTATCACATCAAGGTGAATTAGAGCATAGAGGATCTTATCAACAATCAGTTGTAATCAGATCCACTGTTTCATTCTAACAGGTGAATCAGTTTTTCTAAATCCTTTAACAAGGTAGACTTAATAGTCTTTTGTAAATCTCCTAACAGAGTGCATACTTTATTGTATGTTTGTAAATCCTCTAACAAGGTGGATCTAGCAATCCTTTGTGCTCCTAACAGGGAAGATCACCAGAAGTGGTCATTGTAAGCCTTAACCAACCAACTTCATACTGCAGTAACGAAGCTTTGTGGGTTTCATCCCCACCCCAGTTTTACTTTCTATTTGGAAGGTTTCTGGGTCACCAAATCTGTGTGTTCAAGTGTTGCAAATGATTTTGTTTCATGCTTACAGTAGGTTACTTGGATGAATGGTGAATATATCAGTATGCAATTTTATTGTTTAAAATTTTAAAAGTTGCTGATTCACCCCTCCCCTCTCAGTAACTTGTCATATCTTAAATATTTTCAACAATTGGTATCAGAGCAATAAGGTTCTCAAGATAAAAGTTTCACAGCTTGAGCAAAGATCAAGGACAATGGAGATATTCAGACTTGACAAAACTATTGAGAATAAAAAGCTAGATCTGAAAATGGCCATGGCTCAACTCAATGAAGCAAAAGAGCATCTTTCACAATCCTTGAAAAGAAGAAAAGAACTTGCAACGCAAATGAATGACCATCAGTATGTTGAAGAAAAGATTGAAGATCTCTCACCATCAAGTAGTTCAGATGAAGCTAACAAAGAAATCAAAGAACTTTTAGAAAAGAATGGATCTCTGCAGGAAGAAGTAAGAAAGCTCAAAAGGGAACAAGAAATCCAGTCCATCAGGCTATGTGAAATCTTGGAGCAAAGGAACAAGGCAGCTGAAGACTTAGAGGTAAGGAATAATCAATCCTCTCAGCTTGAAAATCTTGTAACTCAATTATCTAATGCAAATGAAGAAATTATGAATCTAAGATCTAAGAATGAGAATTTGAGAAATGACTTAATTACTGAAAGGAAAATCAATGCAAGCTTACAAAGTGATCTAATCTCTAAAAAACAAGTTAATGAGAGAATGGTAAAATCTCAAAAGGACATGGATCAATTGAATCTGCAAAATGAAGAAAACTTTCATAAACAAAATGGTAAAGCGGGCCTTGGATACAAGGAAGAAGGTGAATCCTCCAAACAGGGTACTCAAAAGAATCAAAGACCTACTTGCAGCCACTGTGGTAAGTTAGGTCATACATCTAATAGATGTTGGAGCAATGGAAAAGGCAAATTTAATGGAAAGTGCTACAATTGCAATCAGCATGGACACAAAGCCAATGAATGCAAAGAGAAACCGAAATTTGAAGGTAAATGTCACAAATGCCAAAAGCAAGGTCATAAGGCATCACAATGAAAATCCAAATCATTTAATCCAGCTGAACAACTTGTCAAAGCAATATTTGGTTGGGACTACAACACTTGGTGCAGATGTCATTATTGTGGAGAATATGGTCATACTGGCATAAACTGTGCAAGGCATCACCTAAGAAAAAGGGATACCACTGTAAGATGTTATACATGTACAGAACTTGGTCATATATCTAAAAACTGCATGAACATAAAGAAAGTCGAGGATGAGAAGAAAATCAAAGTAGACAATATTCGGAAGCAAATGAAGCAGCAATGGATTCCTAAGTCTACCAAGCCAGATAATTCAAGTGATGGAATGGTCACTCAAGAAGTGAGTGACTCTACCATTTCCAATTAAGACTCATCAGGATAAGACCAGGACTGTATCTACAAAGCAATATCCTAAGCAGTCCTAGAATGAAAATATGATCAAATCAGTATTTCAGATACATCAGGATCATGGTCGGTACATGACCTTATCGAGCTCAGTCAGGTGCAATAAGGCTTCTTTCACCAAGTTGCACTTATCGAGCATGGTTGGTTCTCTCAAAATCGAGCACAAGTATTTGGAAACTAAAGGTTTGACTCACATCGCGCATATGCCTAGAAACTTCCAAACCAAATGGATTAGGTATATCTTGAGTCGAGTGCATAATGGTCAGTTGTGGTTGGAACAACCCGTTTTGATAACCAAGAAGATGATTCACAAAATCACGGGTCTCCCGATGCTCAGCAAAGTCAAAACCACCAAAACCCTAGGACGGGATGAGTTACAGAGGCAAACCCTAGCCGAGTGGGACGGTAGAGGTTTGAAGGTTAACACTGTAACAGATCCGGAACTAAGATTTGGCATACATATTATTGCATATAAGTTGTATAGTTCTAGTAGGTTAAATAGTGTACCGTGTGAAGCTGTGGATTTGGCCATGAAAATAAAGAAGAATCAGAAGAAGAAGAAGGAGAAGAAGAATCAAAAGAAGAGCAACCGACAAAGAAGAAAGGAAAGGTAATCATTACCAAGCCCAAGAAGCAGCCTACTGCAGTATTTACTCAGAGGACAAGAAAAGGTATTCAGGAACCTGTATTGGTCAAGCCTGCACCTACATTCGAGCAAAGGCTCAAATCATTGGAAGAAGGAGCTGGCATCACAAATTTCAAGGCATTGAAATTTGAGACAAGGACTGATGCAGAGAAAATGCAGATTGAGGAACTGGTACTTAACAAAATGGGAAAATGGAAATACTCCCCGGACCAGATTGCTCCTCATATCTCTAAAGAACTACTGGAGAGAGTACAGTCAAGATGGGAGTTAGCCACCAAGACGGTAAAAGATATATATGAGAAATCCCTGAAGAATCTTTGGCCTAGTCTCACTAGAGCAGAGGTAAAATCTGAATTGAAAACCTATGAAGGTAAAATGATGATCAGATTCCACACTTGTTTGATTTTGATCAAAGATATAGAGCATGTTGTAAATAATGCTACAAACATGTGGAAAAACATCTATCATCTACATAAGCCCAGTGTAGACCCAGTAGAAATAAAGGATGATGACAGCAGCAGTAGCAGTGATGAATCAAATAGTGCTCCATCCATCACAGTTACACCAGGAGAGTTGCATGCAATGATGGAAGAGAAAGAGGAAGAAGACAAAGAGGAAGAAGCTGAAGAGGAAGATAAGGAGGATGATCCGGTAAAAAATGCAGCAGCAGTTATTGCATCCCTTCCTCACTCTCCAGCTAAACTTGTGACATCATCAAGGTTGGAGTCAGCTTTAGCAGGTTCATCTACACCAGATTTACCATCTACACCTGCCATATCTCAGCTCCAGGTATCATCAGTGGAAGTGACTACCACTTCATCTACCGAGCTGCACCCCTCTTCATCTACCGAGTTGGCCTCCTCAACTCCATTATCATCAGTTGGTATTGCTACGAGTTCTCCAATTTTGACTACTCCAATTTGTTCTACAATTTTTTTGCCATCTACTTCAGGCACAGTGAGCTTAGATACTATATTACCGAGTGTATCACCATTTTTGGCCAGTACTCAAATTTTTGACCCTGTACATACTCCTATTGGCACTCAACCCTCAAGCATCCCAGTTTTTACTGCTAGTCCTTCTGTCTCTACTGTTGTGTCTATTCCAAAGGTCAAACCAGTCATCTTAGAAGTCAAAAAAAAGCAACCATTAAGACTTATGATCACTAGAAAGGAAATTCCTGAAGACATTAACTTGGACACAGAGATAGTAATTCCAAAGATTGACTTTGATAATGCTACCATTGAAGAAATGAGGTATGCTAGTCAACTTATTGAGAAAAAGGCTACTCAGATGCAGTTAAGATCGGAAAGGGATAAAGAATACAGGATAATTGAGGATGCCCGAAACATAATTACTGAGGCTATAGGTGTTGATGTTGATACTTCTCAACACATTTTGATTCAATTGGAAGAGGCAGTTAATAAATTCAATGAAGATGCCTCCGGACAAGAAAAGCTGATTGAGCGTGCAGCAAAGAAATTTGATAATAAGGTGTTGGGGCACATTTCCCAGAACATTGCAATAAATCAGGTTGCATTAACCTCAGTTTTGGCAGATATGGAAAATTCTTTTAATAATGTAACATCTCTTTTTGCTAAGCTTTGTGATGTTACCGAGTACACTAAGGGAATAAGAGAGAAACTAAATAAAATTGATGAGGATCTAAAGGTGAGCGCACAGAACTTGAAGCTTGACCCCAGTTCAAGCTCATCTCATCACCTCAGGATCAAATTTTTGTCAGAGAAGCAGGCAGACCTATTGAGAGAAGATGCAAGGATCCGATCTACATTGATAGATATCCAAAACATGATCCTTCCCATCATGGATTCAATGCAGAAGCACATTGCACATTCAAAGACATTAATCCATGATAATAACTTCTCCATTGCAGACCATGTGATTGAACTTTCGGCTGAAGTTCAAGTAGCTCTTTCCACCTACAAAATTTTGCAAGAGAATTGGGATAAGACTCTCTAGCTTATTCTTCAGGTACATTCAGAGTTCATCTCTCATTTTGGTGTTTCTATATAAGTATATATATTCTTTTATTCTTTGGCATTATTGTCAAAAAGGGGGAGATTTGGATATGTATACTATGGGTGAATAAGTGTTTTCAGAAAAATTGTACAAAGGAAGAGATATACAACTCATGTAAATACTGTATGTACATTCTATGGGGGAGTTGTATATAACGAAGCTATGTATATTCAGAATCAGTCATCAGCATGTCAAATAAATTTTGTCTCATAAGTGTTTTTGTCACTAATGCCAAAGGGGGAGATTGTTGGCATTATGATACATTTTTGTCATTAGTTACAACACTTATTGGATTCTGAATGCTTACCGAGCTCTCACCGGACATTTCTTTGTAAGACAAGCTTTACCTAGTTCTCAGTGTTTACCGAGTGTTCGAGGTAAAGAAAGGAATCAATTTTGACCGAGTGAAGATGTACTTAGTATTGACCGAGAACTTTGTGATAACCAAGCTCCTGAGGTTATCAAGGAAATTAATTTTACCGAGCTCAAACGGTTATCAAGGAAACTAACTATCACCGAGTCACAAGGTTCTATCGAATGTTTCCTTTGATCACCGAGCTACAGTTTAGATAGAAGTGTTCACCGAGTGACATCTCTTCTACCGAGTCTCCAGTGGTTACCGAGTTCAGAACTACTTGAAGTGTTTAGTATGGACCATGCCTTCACTTCTACCAAGTGCATGACGATGCCGAGTAACACAGTGGACGCCGAGTATTAGAAGGACACCGAGTCAGTTCAGTGAACCCGAGTTTTTACCTTGGGCCGACTTTTTATAGAGATTTGCACTTGTTGTTTTGGCCAACCTTGCATGTATTGTTTATTTGGATGGTATATATATGCAATGTATTGTATCATTCAAATGTAATGGTAATGAATGAAAATGTGAAAGTATGAAAGAAATACATGTGTGCGAAAGTATGTGTGCTGAGTTGTGAAGGTATTCAGCAAGGTCAAGTTTTGGAGCAAAAAAGTTTTATCTATCACATCAAGGTGAATCAGAGCATAGCGGATCTTATCAGCAATTAGTTGTAATCAGATCCACTATTTCATTCTAACAGGTGAATCAGTTTTTGTAAATCCTTTAACAAGGTAGACTTAACAGTCTTTTGTAAATCTCCTAACAGAGTGCATACTTTATTGTATGTTTGTAAATCCTCTAACAAGGTGGATCTAGCAATCCTTTGTGCTCCTAATAGGGCAGATCACCAGAAGTGGTCATTGTAAGCCTTAACCAGCCAACTTCATACTGCAGTAATGAAGCTTTGTGGGTTTCATCCCCACCCCAGTTTTACTTTCTATTTGGAAGGTTTCTGGGTCACCAAATCTGTGTGTTCAAGTGTTGCAAATGATTTTGTTTCACGCTTACGGTAGGTTACTTGGATGAATGGTGAATATATCAGTATGCAGTTTTATTGTTTAAAATTTTAAAAGTTACTGATTCACCCCTCCCCTCTCAGTAACTTGTCATATCTTGAATATTTCCAACAGAAAAGAAGGCCAAGGCTAATAACATTAGAAAATAGATGAGACAATAGTGGATTTTGAAATCTTTTAAGAATGCAAGTTCTAGCAATAAAGCAAAGGTCACTCAAAAATTGGGTGACTCAAGAAATTCTAATTGATATCCCACAAGGATAATTGTAATTGAGATTTTGAAGTAGACATATTACATCAATTCCAAACAATAAATAAGGAAATACCCATAATAGTTTTCAAGATGTAAAGGGATCACCAAATGTCTAAGGAAATTCTAGACCTTATTGAGTTAGATTGAGTTGCAAGACCCTGTTGAACGAGGTTGGGAGTAACTAAGTCCTTATGTGGATATCGAGTCATGAATGGCTCTACCAAGCAATTAATTAAAACTACATGGAAAATAGTCTATCATCAAGCAAGCAAATGTACCAAGCATTTATGAAAATTGAAAAGTGGAATTTGTTAAAAAGGGTGAAATCAAATTCATTTTTCACCATTAGTTTTCAAGAGCTTATAAAAAGAACAATTTATGTGCATCCTAGTGATCTATGTGATTTGTTTTCTATAAACCCTACTTAGCAATGGCATCCTCCAATAGTAAAACCAAGAAAGGATCCAAGATTTTAGTTTGAGGAGTTGAGTGGAAAGAACTTGACTTCAAATTGAGTCTAACAATTGTGGAAACACTTGATCCTACCAGAGCTCAGTAATAGATTATGCCTAATGCATTACTAATTAACAATATTTGCTCACATTTTCATTGATAAATTAAAGACATAGGAACCCTAGAAATGGATAAGCTTTGGGAAATTTGTGTGTGAATGGTTCATTAAAACATTAGCATCAACAATTGGAAACCAAGGGCTTAACCCACATTCCACACATGCCCCAAGAATTTCAAACAAAATGGATAAGGTTTATCCTTAGTTGTGTACACAACATGCGACTATGGTTGGAGAAACCTATTCTCATAACAAAGGAAATGATTCATCGAATTGTAGGGCTCCCAATGTTGGTCAAGAAAAAAACTACTAAAACCCTAAGTTGGGTAGAACTAGAAAAGAAACTCTTTCTGAATGGGATGGAAGAGGTATGAGGATCAGCTGTGTAGCTGACATGGAACTAAAGTTTGGAATTCATATAATTGCACAAAAAATATATAGCTCTAATCATCTCAATAGTGTATCATGTAAGGCAGTGGATGTTTCTTTAAAGGTGGTGAAGTACAACATATCCTTTGAGCTTACTGAGTTGATGTTGACCCAATTCAACAAAAACATAGAAAGTATCAGAACATCAAAGAATAACATGTGTTAGTTTAGTTCAATTTTAACCTTTTTATTCTTCTTTGTACAAAAGTGTTGGTGTAATTAAATATTTACTAATTACACTGACTTAAGCTTACTTAGGATAATGCATTGCATAGTAGTTTGTGATTGAGACACTTAAGAGTTTGCACCTCAATTAAACACATGGTGTAGGAGAATTCCAATCTAGGTGGTCATAGTTGTTATCTCATCCCACCTTTAGTGCACTTATCACATTATCATCCTCATCATTTCACATACTTCATTGCATAATGGAGGATGATCCACCTTTGGTGGAAATTTGATTCCACCTTGTGTGGGTGATAGCTTATCTTCTCCTTATCATTATCTCTTATCACCTCTCCTATATAAGGAGGCCTATTATGTACATTTGAAATCAATCTATTGGATGTCAATCAAGTCCATTAGCAATAGCAGCATTCTTGAATCTTTATGTTATTGTCTTTCCAATCTCTTATGGAAGTTATCTTGGTCTTTCATTTGATCCTAGGGGTGTTGTAGAGTCACCTAAAACTCTAACATAGTATTCTACAGCTCTCATGGTGTGAAGAATTATTCTCAAGAAGTGCAACCTTGGCTTGACTAATTGTTGCTACAAGAATTGACAATTTGGACATCACAATTTGGAGGAGATTTTGGGAGTCCTATTTTATGGCCTTCTATTGTAGGTGAAAACTAGAGCTTGCTAGTGAAAATCAAAGGTTGGCATCATATAGTGGAGGTCCAAAAACCCATAAATCAAATTTTGTTTCATCCAAATCAAACATCTAAGGCCAAATCTAGAGCCATTTTATTTTTGAAGGTGTGGTGGCAGCAATTTAGAAAAAATAATTTCATAGGCAATTTTCAAACATCAATATCTTCTTCATGTGCACTCCTTTTGCCAAGAATTTTTTTTTTGGTTTTGGAGTAGAATTTCATGATCTAGAAAGTGGTGTAGGTGATTTTGAATCTTTGTCTCTGAATTTTTTAGAAAATTGCAAATCCCATTTTTTGCAACTTTCAAGGCTTTGTTTGGGCATATCTGTTAACATTTTTAGGTGCAATTTTTTTGAAAGTGCATGATTTTTTCTCTATTTTCCAAATCTATAATCAAATTTTAGTGATTTGGAGTGGACATATCACTTCCCAAAATAGGTCTTTTTGGCTATATTTGCAATTGGTGAATACTTAGATTTCAATTTTCTTAATTGAATTAGTAATTTGAAGGAGTTATTAGTTTATTTCAATCATTCTTTGATTTTTTATGAATTTTTCAAAAGTTTCATTACCCACTCCATATAACTATCATGAATGGAAAAAAGTAGTTTCTAATAAATTGATGAGTGTTGGATAGCATAGAATGATTCTTGGATAGGATCTAGAACTAGCTACAGGTTTTGCAAAAAGAAGGAAATGGTTTGATAGAATGGATAAAGCACTTGGCTTTCTTGGATCTACTATCTCCAATGATTTATTATATCATATTGCATCCTATACACATCCTTGTGATGCTTGGACTACATTGGAAGGAATCTTTCATAGACCTGATAGAATAAGAAAATCCAAATTAAATAATGAGCTTATAGGTCTAAGTTGATGTGATTTTGACAATATTTTTCATGTCCAAACTACGAGGGCAAACACACAAATATTTTTTTTTATAATAATTAATAATAAGGTTCACAAAAGTTTAAGAGTCAAATTCACAAGAGCCAGAACAGTTTAACTACGCACATCTTAAGTTTATAATGATGAGAAGAATTCCATTTCAATAGCTACTTATTCGTTAATAAATGGTATTAACCTTTGATTTCGTTATTACATTAAGGTTACAACGATATTTTGAAATTGTTAAGAAAACAATTTATATTAATTAAGGCTAGGAAATAAAACAATAAAATATCAAAATCTACTCAACTAACATTAATTTTACTAAGATTTTAAAATTTGAATACATGCTAATAATAGAAAGAAGAAAAACAACTTATATATTTACTTACTTAATAAATGCTTACTATCAATCAATATCTGACTATAGAAAAATTTAGTCCTTTAGGCATTCATTTTAACCAAAAATTAAGAACTTTAATATAAATACTAGACTATCAAATTTAACTATCAAAATGCCCTAACTAATCATAAAATAAGTCTAATGTTAAACCGTACTAAAAAAATTATATACACTAAAACTAAAAATCAATAACATGATAACAATGAATTTAAGTAAAAACATATAATATCGAAACTTTCTAAAGTTTATTGAACAACTAAATTAATTTAAAACTAAACTAATTAATCTAAAATATCTTACAAATTAAATTAATATCTAACTATACTTACTTTACAACCAAATTAATTTACATAACAAAATAAAAAAAATAACCCTATAAGAATGTAACAATAAACTAAAGACTAATAACCAAAATAAAACTAACATATATAACATAACTAAATTGAACACTAATTCTAACAACTAATACTATTTTAAACAAGCTATACTATAAAAAAAAAATACTATTAAAAGAATAGAACTAACCTACTTACTAAACTACCTACTAACCTACCTTAAAACTAACTCTACTAGGCACCTAAACTAACTACCCCTCCCAACATTCTACTTCCCCTACTCCCTCCTTTCCCCAAACCTATCCTAGGCTTGTGCGCTGTCCTAAACAACTAGCCCACGTCAGGTCTTGTCCCCCAAGGAAAGGAAATGCAGGCTTAAATTAAAGCACAAAACAGACCCATGCTTTAAGCCTCCCATGGAATGAAGTGAGTGCTTGGAAAGGTTAGGAGAAAAAAGGGGGTGATGGGATGGGGGGGGGGGGACAGATGACATCACCCTCCCATCAGCAATCCATATCTCAAAAAAAACAATAACCTTGCTATGCGTTTTCCAAAACCTGTGTTCCATGTGGGAGAAAAGCAAGGTTAGAATATTTGCTTCCTTGATTTAAACCACAAATTTTAATGTCTTGCATCCAAGTTGAGCGCCCATTGTAGGAGGCAGATGGGGATGGGACAAGGATGACATCATCACCTGTGATGACAGTTTGACTTGCACAAAGCATTCATTGGATAAAGTTTTATAGGTAGCAAAAAAAACAAATAGATATTTAAGTTATTAGTATAATGCTTATTTAGTTAATCATAATCCTTTTTATTGATTATTAATTTTGAAAATTTAATTTGAAACAAGGGATCCAAAGGGGAATATTCTCTGTTCAATCAAGAGAGTAAATTATTTCCCATACAATTTCCAGCATCCTGTAAGTGGATATTTGATAATTTGTCTTCTCTTTCTCTCTTGAAACTCATTGTATATTCTTTGCAACTATATTACAGCAATATGTGTATACATTCTCTTATGAATTTCTAATATTATTTCCATGAACCTCAAATGGCCATGCATTTTCAATGGAACCACATTTCATGAAATAACCATCTACATATTCATTTAACTATCTAATGAAACTGATGGATCAACATTGGAACAATAAGATGACTAAACTAGTCTTAAGGCAATTGAGAGAATAAGAGATCAAAATGATAATGCTCCGTTCCTTTTGAAGTGAGTATCAAAATACACAAAGTTATTTCTCTATCATGTTTCAATTTTAGCTTGGATCTCTTGACATAATTCTTCCTACACGTTCTTGCAAATTTATTTTCAACACAATCAACCATGAACTAAATCATTTCAAACTTGATAAAGACACCATACATTTACATGGATTAGCAACATCTCTCTCTATAGTCCATATGAATAGAGGCATCACCACACATCACAAATTGAATCATGTATAATTGAACATCATTGCTGCATCTTATCTTTGATACACATTCATATGACAACATAGAATACGAAAATTTTAAGAGAAGTAAATTTACTCAATCACTTATTTTATTATCAACCTGATTCAAGGCTCAGCCGGGAAAGAATCAGGAAGAAAATCCAGCTTCGTTGCCATATATAATAAGGTTTAAACAATACAATTTACAATAGGATCTCAATCCCAATTTTCAATAATATTATCAAATTTTCTTCATGATCAAAATCAAGGAGTTTGTAATGTCTTCTAAATCTCATTTCAAGAACCATGGAGGAAACCAATAACTGATCGGGTGACAACCAAGCAGAACCAAAAGAACATCAAGCATGCATAATCATACATGGTTTACACAATAAGATTCATAGTGAATCAAGACTAGGGAGAGGTGGATTCTTCCAACTGGAGAAGTCAAGCACAACACCAATTCAGATGCCCAATTGGGGCCAATAACCAAGAACTTCCATTCTTCCATTTAAACTTGCCATACTCATACTAGTATTGTGCTGACAGGTAGGGGCCCATAACACCCTACCCTTTTATCCCTCTTCTCATCCTAAGAAGAGACTCTACACAGGTTGGAGTCCAACTAAACAGACCTCTCCCAAAATTGGTCACTTCTGCCCTCTCCTAGGGTGAGTAATACCAAAACACCCATGCAAGGAAACTCAAAATTGCAAACATAAACAAGAAAGGAAAATAACCAAAATAACAAGGTTTACAAATCTTCCCAACATACCCACAACCATACAACAGTAAAACAACAACAAGGTAACAAGAACATGAAACAAAACATAAAAACTGAATAAGGGAGATGGGAGTTTCCTACCTTCACAAAGAGGTAATGGCAATGAACAAATTTGAGTAGAGTATCCCTCCTTCCTTGAAGCTTCAAGAAATCTTCTCTAAATGTAGAGATTGGGTAACCCAACCACTAGACCAAGGAAGGCTTCTAAATAAGCCTCCAACTCAACCACCCAAAAGGAGCAATAACTATTTCCACCCACTAGCCACACTAGAAACTCCTAACTCAACCTACACCATGGTTAAACCCTAAGAGGAGGTGGGGTAAGACAACTCATGACAACCACTTGTAATTTTCGCACAAAGGCAAAAAGGGACTTTTTGAGTGCCCTCAAAAGTCAAAGCTAGGGGCTTAGGGGTTGGAAAAGACCCCTAACCCATACCTATACCCTTAGGTTAGAATAAAAACATGTTAAAAGCCTTAGGAAAGAGGTTTAGAGACAAAATAAAATCTAGGAATAAAATAGGTCCATCTAACAACTCTAACTAGCAAATTAAGCACATAAAAATTTTACGAGTGTCAAGCGACACTGAAAAAGCATAATTACGAACAATAGGGTTTCCAAATTTTAGCACATGGAGATCAGTTTTGTTCCTCCGTAGGGTTTCTTAGCTAAATATCTGCACACTCATTGCACACGTCAGTAGTCCCATAAAATCACATGTATATAAACGTATATGTATCAAAAATTTTCATAATTTAAAACATACATTAATAAAGTTTCTTCTCCCTTCATAATTCTTAACCATTTGAAATATCTTAAATCAAATCTCAATCCTACATCTGCTGATTTCGTCAACATACATATACATGAACATTAAATGACAATCATCAAATATATCTGGAAATAACATCACACAACATGAAATAATAAAATATGTTCTAAGCATCAGATAATGTCTCGACATCTCGAGTCACGGATAACAAAAATAAGAGTAAT
The DNA here is from genome assembly GCA_028749045.1 of Cupressus sempervirens. Taxonomy (NCBI): domain Eukaryota; kingdom Viridiplantae; phylum Streptophyta; class Pinopsida; order Cupressales; family Cupressaceae; genus Cupressus; species Cupressus sempervirens. Next base: position 273,167,137 of record CM053790.1, read on the forward strand.
GCATCACTATGCTATGATGGGTCGGGGCGAGGTCTCACAATATTCAAGACTTTTTCTCTAAGTTCAATTCCATTAGATTGGAGTGTTCTAATTGTGACATTATTAAAGATGATGAGCAATTGATATTATATATTCTTTCTAAGCTAGGTCTTGAATATTCAATCTTTGTTTCTACATTCTATGCTACTATGGATGCTCTTGGTTGTGCATACAAAAGGCCTTCTCTTAATGAATTTGCAGCTCAAGTCATAATGGAACTGAACAACACAAGGATCCTAAGCAACATGAAAAAGGTGATGACTCTCCTTCACAACATAATATTGAATTAAAGTCCTCTTCAAGAGAGGAATCATCTAGTAGAAAGAGAGATAAATTTTTTTATTTTAAAAATTTAGGAAATGATGAGCAAAAATGTTTCCATAAGAAGATTGTTGAGCTCACTCACAATCTTCAAAAAAACAATATCCAGTTGCCCTCATCAATGTCTTCTCCTTCTTCTCAATATCAGGCAACTAATACATCTACATCATCATCTAGAGGCAAAGGACAAGAACTCATTACTTCCACAAATCCCGAGGAAGGTAGATGACTTCTTGATTTAGTTGCATCACATCATATGGCATCTTCTATGGATATGTTTTCTTCTATTGAGCCTTGTACTTCTCTATCTATATTGATGGGTAATAATACATACATGAAGGTTTGTAGGAAAGGTTTTATTCCTATGGGACAAGGTAAATTTAATGATGTTCTCTATGTACCATCCTTTACCACTAATATCCTAACGATTTACCAAATTACTAATGGGGTACAAGGAAAAATTGTTGAGTTCACTCTTGATTATATCTATATCAGGGACATGGAGACTAGAGATGTCATAGCTATGGGAGTTTTTGATCATACATCATGCTTGTATTCTATTTCACATTTTGTTGATAATGATGCTGATATTTATGATGTACCCAACCCTTTATCAGGGGTGAATAATTCATGTGAGGAGAAAATTGGATACTTAAATCATTTTGTTCTTGATATAAGTGTTGAAATTCCTACTCCTCCACCTCCTTCTTCTTTAGACATGAGTTCTACTATTTAGTAGGATGATATATATGCCTTAAATCTTGCAGTGGGTGCTCTTTCAGACGAGTCTCATAATGTAGATTTGGTTAATACATCTAAGGGAGTTTCTTTTATAGATAATTCTTCACCTTCTTTGGAGATTGAATTTCCCAACTCTTCATGTTCTCTTGATTTTCATATCTCATAGATTAACTTGATGGTGTGACAAAATCTTTGAGCTTGGAGACACCTATTTAGCTTTTACAGATGCATACATGGATACCTTCTTCCTCCTTCCTCACTTTTTACATGGATTGGCTTCTTCATCATTTGATGTACTTATCACTTGCTAAGGAGAGACATTTTTTTTGTAGTCATTGAATTATATTTTGGTTGTAGGTACTCTTCATCTACATTGGAGCTTCTTCATTATGGGGGGGTCATTCTTTGTATATACATGATGCATGCAATTTTTGAAGGGTCTTGAGTACTCCATCCATCCATGCATCTTATTTTCATCTCTCTTTTTGGAGGAGGGTTTTTCCCATGAGATTTTTTCCCTTTCTCCACTTTATGAGAGATTACATTTCATGAATTGCTTTCCATATTGAACATGGTTACCTAAAATGGCCTTGTAGCTGGGACCCATCTTGCATTGTGAGTTTAAGTGCATTATCCTAAGTTGCACTTAAGGGGGTGTATTGGTGTAATTAAATACTCAGTAATTACACTTACTTAAGCTTACTTAGGATAATGTATTTCATAGTAGTTTGTGATTGAGACACTTAAGATTTTGCACCTCAATTAAGCACATGGTGTAGGAGAATTCCATTGTAGGTAGTCATAGTTTTTATCTCATTCCATCTTTAGTGCACTTATCACATTATCATCCTCATCATTTCACATACTTCATTACATAATGGAGGATGATCTACCATTGGTGGATACGTGTTTCCACTTTGTGTGGGTGATAGCTTATCTTCTCCTTATCATTGTCTCTTATAGCCTCTCCTATATAAGGAGGCCTATTGTGTAAATTTCAAATCAATCCATTGGATATAAATCAATTCCATTAGCAATAATAGAATTCTTGCATCTTCATACAATTATCTTTCCAATCTCTTGTGGAAGTTATCTCGGTCTTTCATTTGATCCTAGTGGTGTTGTAGAGTCACCTAAGACTCTAACAAAAAAATTTTCCCTTCAAAAGGTATAGTTGTATGGAGAAAAGATGTGCTTGTACTTTATCAAATTAATGAGCATATAGTGAAAATGGGTGAAAATTATGTCAGTATCATGAATTTTTTTATATATTCATTATAAGAATATATGAATAACAGATTCAAAATTCCAAAGAAACTTGTAGAAGATTACAAGGATGATATTTTTTTTATGGTAGATTGTGACAAAATGTACATACAATTAGTCAAACCTAGAGTGGCGTGGGTCAACACTCTAGGCTATGAGGTTAATATTAATGAAACTAGGGATATCATTGAGGTATTGTTAAATGAACTTGTGGATCCCAAGGCCACATATTTTAGTACATATAATGAAGCCAACTAGAGATAAAGCTTCCTTATGTTAGAATAGGAAAGAAGAGGATTAAAAAACTGAGACAAACTAGTACTACTCTCCTATTGAAAAAAAGGTAAAGGAGATGATGCAATAGAAGATGATGTAGAAGATGAGGAAGGTAAAACAAAATCAGAAGAAGAAGAGCTAGTCAAGAAGAAAGGTAAGGTTATCATAACCAAACCTACCAAGTAATCTACTATAGTATTTACAAGAAGAACATCTAGAGAGAAATTGAAATTAGGTAAAGAAGTAGAGGATGTTAATTTTAAATGACCTCCACCTACATTTCAAGAGAAAATTTTAAATCATTAAGATATGATACTAGAAATGTCGAAGAGAAAAAATAAACTAAAGACATGGATATGTTTAAACTAGGTGGAAAGAATCAAACCAAGATGGGAACATACCAAAAAAACTAAAAATGACATATATGAGTAGACTCTAAAGCAACTCATGCTGAGTCTTAATGATAAAAAAGTAAAAGAGTAAAAATAACTTTGAAATTTAACACCTACTAGATACCGGTTAATGACATTGAATATGTGGTGAGGAATGCAACTAATAAATGGAAGAATATCTATGATCTTCATTAGAAAAGTGATGTTTTTGTTCATATTAGTGATAAATATGATGATGAAGATGACAAGGAAGAAAATGACAATGATTATGAAGAAGAAACAAATTATAATAATATAGATGACAAGGAACAAGAATAGGAAGCCACCGACAAGAATCTCTTGGAGATTTAGAGCATCAAGGAAACAAACCCTAAAAAGATTACAGTAGTGGTTATGGCCTCACTTCCCCACTCTCTGAGAAAAGCTTTAAATACATCAAGCTTAGAGAAAGATACTTTCAAGTTGGTTGTGAAAAACATTGCAAATCAAACACTTAACCAATCTCTACACCTATTCAACTCAATACTTCATTGACTGAAGTGATCAATGCTTCATCTACTAAGAAGTTAGTGCTTCCTCCTTCATCAATTTTGGCTACTTAGCAACAAGGTATTTCTTCAATTAGTGCAATATCTACTTTTTTTGCTAGTCATTCCTTTTCCATCATTGTTACTATATTCCAAGTATGCAAATAATTAGTACAATGAAATTTGAGAGCAAGCCTCAACCAAGTACTAAAGTTTCTAGCAAAGGAAAAGATAAGGAATAAGACATTGATTTTGATAAGGATATAATTATCCTGAATTGGGATATCTCTACTCTAAATATTGATCAAATGCATATAGTAGATGAGCTTTTATAGAAGAAATCTAAGCAATAGAGGCTTAGAGAGGAGAGAAACAAAGAAAATCAAGTACTGGAAGATGCAAAGAACATTCTTGTAGATGCACTTAGCACTAAGGTTGATACCTCTCAACTTATTTTTGCTCAATTAGCAAAGTGGTCCAAAAATTCAATGAAGATTTGAATGGAAAAGAAAAATTGTTGCAAAGAGCAGAGAAGAAATTTGAAAACAAAGTATTGGAGCTAGTTGCACAGAAGATTGCAATATATCAAGTAGACTTTTCTACTATTCTTAGCTCATTATAAACCTCTACCAACAATGCCACTTCTCTATTTGGTAAAATATGTGATACATAAGGCAAGTGCACACTAGCTATCACCTGACCTAAGGTATAGCTCTACTCATTATACAAAGGTAAGATTTTTGACTAATATTCAAGTAGAATTACTAAGGAAAGAAGCTAGGATAAGAGCTACACTTGTAGATATACAAGCCATGATTCTTCCAAATATGGATGCATTGCAGAAACACATTGCACATGCCAAAACTCTCATCCATGATAACAACTTCTCCATAGCTGATCACATGATAGAATTATTAGTAGAAGTTTAGAATGCATTGCATGTAAGCAAGGTGTTGCAAGAAAATTGGGACATGAAAATATCACTAATTTTAAAAGTACATTCTGATTTCTTTTCATATTTTGGAATAACTATATAGCATACACATTTGGAATTTATGTCAAAAAGGGGGAGAATATGTAAAAGGGGAGAATACGTGATGATCCAATAAAAGGGGAAAAGAATATATGATGATACAATAAAAGGGGAAAAGATGGAATGATGTATATAATGTGTAAAGTATATTGAATATATATGTATGGGGGAGCATCATAATATTATACATATACATGTATAGATATTTAGATAAACATCTCTTATAAAACTAATTTTTAAAAAATCTCAAAAATAGAGTATGCTACCAAGTTGAAGACATGAAATGGAGACTAAAGATTGTTTTTGAACTTTTGAATTTAGTTTTGATTGATAAGAGTTTTTGTCACTAATGCCAAAGGGGGAGATTGTTGACATTATAGTCAAGTTTGTTTATAAGTGATGCACACACTTAATCAAATGGTTAGTAGCTAGTGAGATTATCTTGTAGTCTACAATGTTAACCAAGTAATTCAAGCTATATTGAGTTCTATAGTTGCTATCAATTTCTAGGAATAATATTTAGTTTTTATTGAGCAATATCTACCAAGTTGGTGATTATCAGTGTAAACCAAGTTTCATAGTGTTTACTAAGTTTCTTAGTGCAAACCAAGTTTTCTAGTGCTTACCAAGTTCATAGCTTCAACAATGTGAATCCAACGTTGACAAAGTTATACAATTTCAACCAAGTGATTCAATTTATACTGAGCTCATGGCGATAGTGTTGACCAAGCTATGTAGTGTCAACCAAGTGATTCAGTTTATATGCCAAGTTTTGTAGTGTTCACTAAGTCACTAGTGTAGACTGAGTTTAAACTACTTGGAAGTGATTAGCATGAGTTGTGCTTCTATTTCTACCAAGTACATGATAATGGCAAGCATTGATAATGGCTTCTGATTGTTAGAACCTTAATGAGTTTGTCTTCAAAACCTAAGTACCTGCAATTGGGTTGACTTTGTGTATTTTGGTGAAACTTGTATTGTAGCCAACTTTGACAAATTGTAAATTGGATTGGTATATATGTGATGTATTATATCACATCCAAACATATGAATGGAATGAAAGAAGGGGAAGGACACACTAAGAGCAGAAAGTGTGAAGTAAGAAGGCTACAAGCTATATAAGGAGCAACAACAATTTATCCATCAAAACAAGGTGATCATTACACTCCAAAGAAATATCATTTAGTAAATCAAAGTTACAAATCAAAGATCTACAAATGGTTCATCCTAATAGGTGGAATAATTAAATCCTTTCACAAGGTAGACTTAATAGTCTTTTGTAAATCTCTACCAAGTGCATACTTCATTGTATGTTTGTAAATCCTTTTGCAAGGTGAATCTATTAGTCCTTATTACTCCTAACCAGTCAAATCAACAAAAGTGATCATTGTAAGCCTTAATAGGTAAAATTTATACTAAAATACTAAATCTTGTGGATATCAACCCCACCCTAGTTTTACTTTCTATTTGCAAGGTTTACGGGTTACCATATTGTGTGTCAAAGCATTATGAATATTCTTTTCCTAGTAGATGTCAAATATGCATATGTTCAAGCAATTATTCCAAGGCTAAGATGGCTAAAACATTTGTCTTATGAGGTAAATGTTGATGAAGCATCTGCAACCATCACTACACTATTGACAAAGGACATTGACAAGAATGCTAAGGCATTTGGGAACTATGAAGAGGCAAAGGAAAAGATCACTATCAACTTGAAAACTACCACCATTGATAGAAAGAAGAACAAATTGATGAAGAAACCAAAAGAAAAATTTTGTGAAGAAGAAGAAGAAGAAGGTCAAGGACCTCTACAATTGACACAAAGACTAGGTGAGGATCAAGGTTTAGAGGATGAAGAGAAAGATGAGGACGAGAATAATGAAACTAGAAAGAATAGAAAGGCGTAGTAGAAGAAAGTTTAAAATCCAAAAAGGACATCAAAGAATAAAGAACAAAATGTAGTAGCACCCTTGACAAGGTCAAGCACAAGGGCTTCCACTAGACAAGCAAAATAAGCAAAATCAACTAAAGGAAAAAGGAAGAGTGACACCATAGAGTCGAGACAACATGCAAAGAAACCAAGGATAAAATATAAATCTCAAGATAAATAATATGAAGAGAAGAAAAAATTAGATGACATAAGTCAATTCAAACTATTAACCCACAATCCCTCATCTAATATAGATAATCTATGCGAGAATGTAAAGAATAATGAAAATTTATCTAGATTTCCACATATTTATTTTGATAAGTTAGATAAAGGAGAGAAGAATAAAATTGAAGAAGCTATTTATGACATCATATATACTTTCAAAACCACTCCTTTAGAGATTTCTAACTCATTACCTAAAATTTTATATGAGAGAGTTGAGAAAAAATGGAAATACAACATGTAGACTAAAAAATAGATTAGAGAAGCTAATTTAGCTCATGTTATGCCTGCTCTTGATAAGAATATGATTAAAAAGGTTGTAGATAAGTACAAAGGGATACTTTCTCCAAAATATAGATCTTTTCATATCACAAGGAATTAAGTTGAAGAGGTGGTAACCCAAAGTACACTACTTTGGAAAACAATCTATGGGTTGACCACAAGGACAATGAAAGAGAAAGAAAAGGAAATGGGAGAGAAGGAAGAGACAATAGAAGAGAAGGAAGATACAAAAAAGAATTACACTCAAGAGACTATAGACTTTGTAACTATAGAAGAAAAAATTGATAACATCACACAAAATGTAAATCCACTCAGTGATGATGATTTTGAGAAACTACAACAAGAATCCACTAATATAGCTATTCCATGCACAAATTCTATATTGGTTAGGACTGATGAATCATATAAGGTTGAGATTGCATCTAGAGAGAAAAAATAGTGAGATACATCTATTCTACCCCCACTTATTACATAATTAAAGGAGAAATAATCACTTGATCAATCACACAATAAGGTTTTGGAGAGGATAGATGAGTTTACTAATGTGTCATCTACAATGCCAAAATTTGTCATTGAGATAAAAGAGAAAGACACAAATACACCAGCTATATCACTACCAAATGTACAAAGATTAGGTATATGAGCAATTGTGGTAATTGATAAAGAGGAAAGGGAAGAGCATAAGGGTAAGGAAGCTAGACCTATACCCACCTCAAGAAAACATATTGAAGATCATAAGGAGGATGAGAAAGAAGAAGAGGATAATATGACTACTGAGATAGGGGAGAAAGTATTGATATAGACACTGGTTACCATGCTAGTGACTACAACAACTTGCAGTAGCTAGATTCTTTAGGTACTGAGTACTCAAGCCACACCATTACAAATATCAATGTCAAGTACTATCCCACCAAAGAGTGTTGAAACTACATCACTAGAGGATGCTATTATGGATGAAGTGATTTTTTTACCATAATTCAATCCAACAATAATCACACTAGAAGAAATGGAGATACTACAAGAGGCTCTATAAAGAAAATCAAGGAAAGAGAAGCTTAGGAGAGAGCTCAAGCACAAATAAGTTTTGAATGAGATCAAAGACATCTTTGTTGATGCTCTTGATATTTCAAATTCATTGTCCAATAAATCTATCATAAAATAACTTGTACATATAGTTTATAGGATGAAAGATTGGGATATAGAGACCAATGTAAAGTTGTTAGAATGGTCTGAGAAGAAGTTTCATGACAAGGTCTTTGATAAGATATCCAGTGTTATTGAACTAGGACATGTTGATTTGTCAACTAAGATGGATAGTGTGAAGAAAGTTTTGGATAACATATATTTTTTGTATAGTAAATTATGTAATGTTAATTTATTTACTCAATAAACTCAACAAAAAATTGATAGATTTCAAGATCTAAAGTATACTAGATCTTTATTGAATATATCTCATGGCATCAATTAGTTACCATTTTTGAGATTATTGTTGGCACAGAGTACAACCTTGTTGAGTTGTAAGGAAAAGATGCAAATATAAGATCAAGTTTTCTCAATAGTCATTCCATGTTGATCCCACACATGGAAGTTTTGCAAAAAGAACTAATCTTTGAAGAGACATTGATGAAGAAAGATTCCCCTATTTCTACACAAGAAGATCTAGTTGGCATGGAAGAAAATTTAGAAATTTAGATTCAATCATTAGATATAACTAGTGATAATTGGGATTCCACATTGGGAATCATAATGCAAGTACACAAGTCATTTCTAGATAAATAGACTATAAGTGTACAACCCTTAATGACTTAAGTGTCAAAAAAGGGGGATTTTGAAGATATTGGAAATTTTGAGAATTTGTCAAGGAAGATATCTACTCAAAGGGAGTTGCATAATAGAATGAAGTATTTAATCAATGGGAGTAACAAGGTATAACAACATTATTACAAATTTTGAGATTTTTTAATTTTGTATAAAGAGCGAGAAAGATTATAAATTATCTGACTTGTGCATGAAATACGATTATTTATGCCATGACAAAGTGTTTTTTCTAGTCATGTCAAAGGGGTAGATTGTTAATCTCATTATGGTTTTGACAAAGTATTGAAAAAACACTTAGTTATTATCTAGCATAGTTGGTTGGTCATCACTGTCATCAAGCCACTACTTAGGCCAAGTGCATAGTGCATGCCAAGTGAATAGAGTGAGCCAAGTGATCAATGTGAGCCAAGTGATCAGAGCAGGCTAAGCATAAGTGTCCAGACAATTCATGTTGAGTGAAATGACATTTAGTGCCAAACACTAGTAGGTGTCAATAAATAAGTATGTTTCAAGCACTGTAATCCTAAGAAAATAGTTAATTCTTAGTAGACTATGTGTTCTAAGTCACTTTGGAGCTAAGAAAATAGTAGAAGGAACAATTAAGGCCAAGCCTCAAAAGCATATTGATGTTGAGTGAACTAGTCATTGTTGACATACAGGTTTGTAATGACACAAACTTTTATGTAAACTATTTTTGGCCAAAATAATCTTGAAATTTTGATATTAAGAGATAAGGATGGAGTCATGTCACACATCCCTATGTGACACATGTAACCAATTAGGGAAAAGGGAATCATTAAGTGATAATAGCAATCAACTAAAGTTTTTGATTATTACCTAAGATCATCTCAATAAGGCCTATTTAAAGAGGTAAACTCTAAGGGGAGTAATGTTCAAAGAGAGATGCTAAGGAGAGTATCCTATGGGAAAGGAGGCATGGAGAAGATTCTCAAGTGAAGGTTAAGCATTGTAGAACGAATTGTGAAGACAAGTAGTGAACGGTTAGAGAAGATACATTTGATTAGAAGGATCAAGATAGAAATTGTAAAGAGGAGATTTGACATCTAGAAAATGGGTGCTAACTAAAGGATCATATGCTAAATCATTTTAATAGTTGCTATGAGGTAAATCTCTTAATAGAGTAGCCTAACAAACTTTTTTAAATCTCCTAATAGAGTTCTTACTTAATTGTTAGTTTAAATCCCTTAGTCAAGGTGAGACCTAACAATCTTTCTGAGCCTTCAATAGGGTAGACCTCTCATAGAGTGGATCATAGATTATGATCAAAACTTTGTAGCCATAATTGGCCACACTTTACTACTGCAATAGTGAAAATTTGTGGGTGTCATCCCTACCCTAGTTTTACCTTCTCCTTAGAGGTTTTATTGGTAACCAAAATCTTTTGTGTTATGTATTGATTTGCATTATCTTGTGGATGTGATGCATGTTACATATTTTAGTTTATATGCTAAGTTATGCGATGGATGATGGTGAAATGTTTTATGCTTAAAATTTTGAAATATTGATCCACCCCTCCATGCCCCCCTCAAAACATACTTTCCCATTTATATTTCTAACACTACTTCATGATTAGAATGATGAGCCATGTGGTGGAAATTTTTCATAAAAGTAAGAAATCTTGGAGATTTTTAACACATGATACTACTATACAACACTTCCTAAAGATTTAGTAAGATATATCAAGAGGAGTGATAAATTCCAAAGAATGAAGAGACCTACCAAATTAAATAAGATGCCTCTTTTTTTTCAAGTTGTAGTAATTGCATATAAAGAATGGGTATTGGACTTTGTGGGCCTAATTAGGCCTTCTTCAAATGGAAAATCACATGTATTAGTTTGCACTAATTTTGCAATCAAATGAATGGAGGATACACCCATAAAACATGTCAAAGATCACAAGGTATTTGAATTCGTCTATGAGGAAATATTCAAAAAAATTTGAGTGCCTAGAGAAAAAGTAATAGACTAGGAAGAATAGTTTACATCTACACTTATCATAGCTCTAGTTAATGAATACAATAATAGGCATAGGAAGTCATCCCCATAACATCGCTAGGCCAATGGTCAAGTTGAGATCATCAATGAGGAAATAGATTCCATACAAACAAAAATAGTACTAGTTCATAAAAAGGATTAGGATAAAAAAATTTAGGAAGCTATATGGGCCTATAATACTACATAGAAGATGAGACTTATAAGCTTTACACCATTTTAATTAGTGTATGAGTAATTATTATTATGCCCATTGATTTTTAGCATACGATCTTCAAGACAAAATATGAGTTAGATATTGATTTATCTCCAACACAAATGGATAGGATACTATTGTTGAAAATAATAATGCAATTGTATGTTATCTTTGATGTTAAAAAAATTGTCAAGCCTTATTGAGAAAGTCAGTGATTTTTGATCTCACTTGCATGTTGAAGATGATTTCCTATGTATGAAGAGCATTCCATTTATAACCAAGTTCTGAGTAAGTTCTTACTAAGATCACTTGGGTATTAAAGGGAGATTTAGTGTTAATTAACTTCACCTAGTTAACAAAGAAAAGTTCGCATAGATCTCAAGTTGACCAAGTCGAATCAGTTACTAAAGGAAAGTTAGTTTAGAATTAGTATTGAGTAATTTGACTTGGTTAACAAAATTTTTCTCTAAGTTAACCAAGTACTCAATTCAGTATTAGCTCACTAATAGCATATTGAGTTTGATTGATGTATTGGTTAATGATAGATGACTTAAGAGATGAAAATTATTTCATTAAAACTACATTCAAAGCCAACTTGATAAGTTTGTTCATATAAGTATAAATTCAAGTTGAGGATTGAAGTTTGAGAAGCATGGGATCAAAGAAGATAAATTAAGGGAATTAAAAGGATATTAGAGTATTCAAGCTAACTGATTTGTAAGTAACATTTTGATCAAGGAGGATTAAGTATTCAAGCCAAAACAAAGATCTGAAATTAGCAAAGATAGTTGCATCAGCAATTAGATCAAGTCGTTGTTACTCTCTAATGATTGTAGCAGTCAATCAAATCTTCTAATAGAGTTATCCTAATAGCTATTTTCCAAATCCTCTAATAAGGAAAATTAAAACCTTTAATAGGGTTACACCTAATAGTTTTTTTTGTAATCTTTAATTGGGTTGGATACTAACATGGCTCACATCAGAAGAGTGAAAAATGGTAACTAGTTGAAATTGGTGGTTTTCCCAAATTAGGCTTCCACATTAAATATTGGTGTCTCATGTGTTCATGTTATTTTCTTTATGTTTGTGCAAATAAGTTAATAAATATTAATCACATTCAATATCTTAAGATCTACATGTTCACTACCAACTGAGTGATAGTAGTATATTTAGTGTTAACCAAGTTAGAATAGAATATTCAATGTTAACTAAGTTACAAAATGTTATTAGTTTTATATTGTGTTGACATCTTAAAGGGACTTTTGGAATTTGTTTTGTGGCAACTAGTTCACTCCTCCCCTCTTAGTTGCTCCTTTTCATTTCCAATAATAGGTATTAGAGTATTTGATGCTTGCAGATAAGGCATTAAGGATCTAAGCAAAAGATCAAAGATGTCTTACAAAAGGGAGATTCCTAACTTGAATAAAGATAATTTCCAAGCATGGAAGGAACTTATGAAGCTACATTTGGAAATCATTGGAGATACATGACTAAAATATTTGGATAACAAAAATGTGGCACCTATTAGACCTTTGTCTATAGATCAAATTGTGGAAAAGAAGTATCATAACATAATGATGATTTCCATTACCTCTACTCTCAATTATGTTGAATTTGATGAAGTCAAGTATTGTGCTACTACTCATGAAATGTGGAACAAGCTAAAATATATCTATGGAGGGGATGACAATGTGAGGAAAGCCAAGGTAGAAAGTCTAAGAGGCCAATTTGATCATATGAAGATGAGAGAAGATAAAAACATTACACAATATAGTGTATAAATCCAAGTGTAAGTGTAATCAGAGCCTTGGGAGGGAAAATAAATGATGTGACAGTAGTCAACAAGGCACTCAAAAATATTCTTCCTATTTATGCAATTAGAATATGATCTATTCAAGAGATGAGATGTGATCCTAAAAATGATATAACTTTGGATGGACTAGTGGGAAGGTTGATAGCCTTTGAGTTAGATAATTTTCATAATTATGTTTCTAACTCTAGTAGCATTGAATCTACATTTCAAGCTAAGATATCACTCAAAAGGAAAGGTGGAAAATCCAAAAGAAAAAAATTGATAGTGAAGATGAAGATAATTCTAATGATGATCTTGAAGTCATTGAAGCCCTTTTTTCAAGAAGATTCCCTAAAGAAAAAAAAAGGTACAAAGATAAAATACCTCTAATCTATTTTTCTTGTGAAGAAGTTGGTCACATTGTTGTAAGGTGTCCAAAAAAAGGAGTCAAAGAAAAAAGCATGAAAATTTAAAAGGAGAGATAGATTTCAAAAGCTACAAAGACTAAAAGAATAAAGGTAAGAAATCTTGTTACATGGATAAAGATTTTGATAGTAGTGATGAAGATGAAATGGTTTACATTTTTGTAAAAGATGAATCAAATGATGAAAGTGATAAGATGTACCTCATTTCTCATATTAGCAAGAATGAAACATGGATTATTGATAGTGGTTGTTCTCACCACATGATTGGTGATAAATCTAAATTTGAGCACTTGGAACACTATGATGGTGGAAGTCTCAAATTTGGAAACGATGAACCTTTTATGTGAAAGAAAAGGTTGCATTACATTGACTAATGAACTCAGATGTGATAATGCTTATTGGGTGGAAGGGCTAAAGCACAATATACATAGTGTGGTATAGTTGAACAACATTGGATTCAACATAGAATTCATGAATGGCAAGGTCAAGCTACTAGATGGGAAAAGAAATCTACTTGGGATTATCAATCAAACGAAAGGTAATCTATTCTATCTAGATCTAAATGAAATTTCATATTTCCTAAGTCAAGTAGAGGAAAGTTGGTTATGGCATAAAAGGTTGTGTCATGTAAATTTTGATAACTTGGTTAACATAAGAAAAATAAAAAGAGTGAGAGGCATTCCTAATCTAAAGAAACCTGATATGGACATGTGCAAAAATTGTCAAATTGGGAAGATGGGAAAGACAAGTTTCGAAAGAAAGAATTATCATTCTAAAACTTTTTTGGAGCTAGCTCATACTGATCTTTGTGGAAACATTGGCATAGAAAGCTACTATAGAGATAAGTAGTTTTTTTTTTTTGTTGTTGATGATTATTCTAGGATGATGATAGTTATGTATCTAAAAGATAAATTTGAAGCATTTCAAAAATTCAAGTGGTATATGGCTTGAGTAGAGAGAGAAACATGAAAGAAAGTAAAGTTTTTAAGGTGAGATAGAGGACAAGAATTCATCTCAAATAAATTCAATGAATTCTGCAATGAAAGAGGAATCAAAAGATAGGTATCTACACCTAGTACACCTTAGTAGAATGACATAGCAAAAATAAGAAATACATTCATTATGAATTATGGAAGGATACTGATGATAGAGAAAAATGTCATAAACAAATATTGGAATGAAGTAATTAGTATAGCAGTTCATACCTTGAACCAATTTTAGTTGAAGACAAACTTAGATCAAACAACTTATGAATTATGGTATGGCTATAAACCTAATGTCTATTATTTTAAAGTATTTGGAAGAAAATGATATATCTTGAAAGACTCTAGGAAAGGAAAATTTAATGTCAACAAGTGATGAAGGAATATTCTTGGGATATGTAGTGCCTACCCCTAGTTCGCATTTTGCTAACATTGTTGAACTCTTTTAAGAGCTAGTTTTATGTTGATGGTTAGCAACATTGTTATGATATTATCAGATATTGTGCTATGGATTCAGTTTATTATGTGATGAGATTACTTAGACTCTACATTTCATGTATGTATGATGATTATTTTTAGTGTTTGCAATTATTGATGATGATTATTACATTGCTTTAAGTTATTAATGATGATTAGTAAGATGATTTATTATCATATGTGTTTTCTTATGGATACTTACCCCATACTTGCATGTGTATGGTGTGTGTGTTTTCTTTGCGTGTTTGCTTTTGTACGGCGTGTTTGATGTGGTTAAGGAAGGGAGTCGTAGTCACCTACTAGTCAGGATCTACACGATGCACCACTTCCTGCCATTGCCTATTTAGTTTAGTATATATTGTGCTTGTACATGTGTGGTTTTTATGCAGGTTGTAGGTATTGGGTATCGACTTCCTTGAATTGCCAGGATGAGCGTACCCTATCACATTATCTCAATGATAAGAGAGGGGAGATAAATTCTCAAGTCCAAATCCCAACCCTTTAAGCCATTTGTTCTAATTGAAAAATTAAGACAAGTATCTGAGTTGAGTACCCTTTGAATGTGTTAGATGATGTAATTCATGACATTAACCCTAGGTTTGATTTTGTATGTATTTTGGCTATGATGGGTTTTTCATATTTTTACCTTTGTGAGCCTTTGGAGTATTTTCTATTAATTAAGCCTAATTAAAAGATTTAATTAATGGTTTAATTAAATGGAAAATTAATATGGTATTTTAATATTTATTTTATTTAATTAATTGGAAAATTAATTAAATAAAATAATTAAATTTAAAAATAAAATAATTAAAGTTTAAATTTGGAATGTGACAATATTTATTTTAATAATAATATATTTGGAGTTCATTTTTAAATAAATGACTAAATAATAATATTATTAAAGCTAATAAATATTTTAGCAATTAAGTTTTAGAAAATAAAATTTAAAAGTGAAAAATATATTAAAATTATTAAAAGATTCTAGATTTCATGTGATTAAAATATAAATATATTAAGATTGAAAAGTGAAATTATTAAAGTTAGTGCATGAGATTTAATAAATAAATAAATAAAATTGGAAAGAGTAAAGTAAATATTAAATTAATTAATGTGCATTATTTTAATATTTGCTCACATAGGAGTTGGAAAATTCTCAAGAGTTGTCATGTAGACAACACAGGGGTTTGCACTCTAAGAATGCACAAATTGTCTACACTTAGAAGTTAGCATTTTATTTGAGCACATGGTGTCTACAACTTTAAGACTTATCTAGAAGGTTGGAGAAGACTCATGCTTGGTTGTCATGCTTATCTTCTAGTTGTTTCTAGAGACACTCTAGATGCATCTCAAAGGCTTTTAAATAGAGGCTCTCCTAGTGTGTTTAGACAAGCTTAAATGAAAGCTTAATGGAAGCTACAAGCTACAAGATAAAATGGAAGCTTCAAAGCTTACATGTATTGGAGAAGATTCATATGCTCATATATTTTCTACTTGCTTCTATGCTTCTTCTAGCACTTCTAGTCACGTGAAAATTTCGGTTGGCTTGGATCTTGGAGGAATTGCGTATGAGAAGAAGGAAGGGACTTTCTATAGACTTCTGAGGCATGGAAGATTAGTATCAGTGTCCAGGTGCACTCGTGATAATCACATATTCTATTTGCACTCTTTCTCTTCCTATCTTTATTGTATCTGTTGTATGTGGCTGAATAATCTCTATGATCGAATCTTCAATTTTGAAATTGGAATCTAGATATGTATTTATTTGGTTGCAAAAGAAATCAATAGAGAACTCATTAGAAAACCCTAGCTTCAATTTAAGAAAAAAATTAGATATGAATCAGGTTTGGGTTCGAATTTATATTGTAAAATTAGATAGACAAGATTTGAAATAAAAATAAAAATTCTAAGTTGAAAAATTGAGTGGTTAGATGTAACCTTTCTATCAAATTATATTTTCAAATGTGTATGGATAAACCTATTAGATGGATGAATGGGTAAATTTAGAGAACAATTATCTTTTAGGAGAAATTCTTAATTCATCACATACTGCCCTGTCGCTGCCTTTTGGATAGACCCAAACTCAATCATTCATAACTTTTTATTTTGATCGAATTTATTCAATCGCTCTAGTCAGAATTGGCGCAACTTGACCCTCTTCAACATATTTCAATTTCAGCCCAATCCAATGGTTCATTAGGGAGATATGACCCTCGTACTGGGACTATTTTATTCAAGGACAGATATTTCTCCATTTTCCATAACCAAGAGTTCTTTATGCTTAAACTTCACAAAAATAATATATCAAAGCAATATAATTAGAATTTAATAATTATTTAATTAGTCTAAAGACTAATAAGAATGTTCTAAATGAATTAATGGAGATTTTTAATCGAAAGTTTGTAAATAGAGCTGATGGATAGAGATATTGAATTCAATAGAGAATGGATGACTTTTAATATTAATTATTTAATGTATATTAAATATTATTTAATATATATTAAATAATTTAAGAAATGACAATTTTAAATGAAGAGAATGTAATGATAATGGATTAATTGACATGAAGTTATTATTATAACATTACTATAAGTAGAATTGTTATGTTATGTATTATTAGATAACTTGTCAATTTACCTTAATGGTGTTAAGAGTTAGCCAAATATTAACTAATGAGTTTAAGGAAAGATTCTATAGGTCGAGTATATATAGTTTGATGAGTTTATTATTTATTAATGTTTTTTGGGTCTAACAAACTATTAATAAATAATGGTTTAAATAGTTATCAACAAATTTGATTAGAGATAATCTAGTGGAGATTATTTATTGATTGAAGTTTTGTAAAAGATAATAATTTTTGGATTTGGATTATAATTGATTTTAATCTATTGATATTCATTGAGTTGATATTATAAGTATGATATTAGTAATTAAGTTGTGCGATATAGTCTTATTTGAAAATTGATGATAATACGAATTAATCAAGAGAATGTTGGTATCCTTTGAAAGATGACGAATGTGGTCATACGAAATTATTATTAAGATTTTCAATATAGCTTGTTATTAATATTAACAAGATTATTATTATTGAATTCTTGATATGATCATTTGAGTATTGAATTATAGTTGACTTTCAACTTATAGAATTCTAGTTGGTTATTAGTCAACTGATATTAATTGGAACGTTGCTATAGTTATGCAATTATTAATTAAATCAATCAATGAGAGTTAATTAGATTTAATTAATAATTAAGTTATGTAATAGAAATTTAATTGATATAATTATGTTAACGAGATTATAGATTATCTATATCGAAGTTGATAAGTCTTATCCTAATAACTTGAATAAAGACTTTAGTTGTTTTAATGGTTATTAGTGATGACTTTATTAAGAGGCTTAAATTTTAGTAATATTTAATTAAGCTTTAATTAAGTATTATTAGAATGATAAAAGTCATGGATTGTGTACCTATGTTAATTGAATGATTTAATTGATCATTTTAATAAAGTTATAATCTTCTTACTTGAAGATTGATAATTGGCTTTCTTATAATTTAATGAATAATGATTCTTGATTTATGTGAAAAGTTGAAGTAACCTTAAAAGAAGAGTTAATCAATTAGAATATGGATCATGGTTAAATATAGAGAACAATTTAATTAAAAGTCAATGATGATCAGTTTAGTGAACATATATCTTTGAGTTATTCTTAGAATGTAATTCTTAATAATGGAAGGATAATGCTATCGAGCAACAAACGAGTTGACTTGTAGGTCAAATGATGAAACTTAGACACTTGAAGTATACTTGAAACGAAATTGGAAAAACCTACACATTATTCAACTATGTGAATTTAGTAAACCAAAACATGTGTTTGCATCGTGTATTCTCTATGCTTCTTGTTTTGAGTTTTGGGTTGACTAGTGTTGACCAGTCCTAGGTTGTTACCAGAGGCTCGGGGGTTATGAGATGTGTTGGCATGTTGATCTTAATTGGTCTTGATCTTTATAAGCCCAACCATGGTAATGTGATCGTATGCTCTATGAAATGTTTGTATTTGTTCATCAGTCTTCATATGTGAAGCTGAGATGTATGTGTATGAGACACTTGAGCTAATCATTTTTGGAGTCATCGATCAGTTATCCTTGGATTATTTTCTAGTAGCCATGATGGGACTGAAATGTGGATTTTGTCTTGATGATGTTATGTTGTGACATGTTTGACTCAACCATTTTGGAGTCTTCGATCAGTATGATTTTGAGATATTCTTGGTTGCTTGTTGAGAACCAATGGATATTGTGATTTATTTTGAGATATATTTTGGTTGTTGAGAACCAATGGATACTTATGATTATCAGTGATGCCTTTAGTTGCCAATAGAGAACTGTTGTGGTCATGATTTTCTATGGATGCTTTTTCAGATGCTCATGGAGATTTGATGATTCTTATCTTGGTGATTTGATGATTCTTATTATGGATATTTGATGCTTTTATCATGGATATTTGATGATTCTTTTTTATGGATTATCTTTTGGCATTTTTACAGTCGCTTGTATAGGATTGTGGTGATTTTATGATTCCATGAGCTTAGGGTAGTAATCTACTTGCAGTGTCAGGAAGTGGCTTGCAATGGGGGTCGGGGCCCTAAGTGGCTGCCAGGGTAACTCATTGTAAGTTTGGTTAATAAGTGATAACATTTACACACTAAATGGGGATTAAATGAACCTAAAAAGATAATTGTTTTGATGTTCTTGCCCATGCCTTGAGCGCTTTTATAGGCTAGAATGGGAGTAGTGAGAATGCATGGTTGTGACCATGCATTCCATAGTATGCCTCGTCAGTATGAGAGGATACTAGTGGCCATATGAGATCAGTATGGACCCGTGGAGTTTAGCTAACTGCTAGGGTAACTTGTACGTGATAAATGCGATGACACTTTCCTGCTTGCATAGTAGGTTTCCTACATGTCATTGTTGTGCCTCTGGGAATTAGATGTCGATTTTGTGTGATGGAACCCTTGAGTAGTATACTTTTAGGATTCTTGAACTTAGAGAGTATTCTTTGCTATGTGGTTTTCATAGCCTGTTTGAGACTTGAGATTATCTCCTTAGCACAGTGGGAGTGGACCACTTAAATTCCACGCGGTCGTGTGGTAGTGTTTTTCCACTCTTATCATTTGAGATCCATCTGAAACACCGTGGCTGGAGTATTCTTAGTTGGTATTTATCTTCATTTTATTCTTGGAGCATTATGATAGATGACATACCTTATGATGGATGTATTTACTAGTATGTTTCTTATATTGATGATTTGCATATGTTAGATGATGTTATCTTATGCTTTACTTTGCATGTTAGTAGGATGTTTTAGGAGTGACATTCTTACTATATTAATACCGATGATCTCTTCAGTGCTTTGGAATTTTACGCATGGAGGGATGGCTAGGATCCATAATGGTCTAATGATGCTATTTACGGTTGGGAAGAACCATGCACTTAGTTATTTATGTTTGTAATATATGGTTATATTTTGTGATGGATGTTTATATCTTTTGCGATAATGCATCATGTATGGTTTATGGTTTCATTATGTTATTGCATCATGGATTAGTATTAGATGATGATACTCTTTATTTACATAGATGTATGTTCTTTTAAGCTTTTCATATTTTGTGACATGTACAGAGGATGATTGAATAATCTAAAATGAAGTCACAAAAAGGACACTTGTATATTGTTTATGAACATTGGATGTATCATTTTTATTTCATAAGGATGTGATGTTAGATGAATAGCTATGATTAGATGTGATTCAATGTTAAGGGATCTTAAAGAATGTAACTATTATGTATGTTATGTTTACTTTCAGTTGAATGTTACTATTGCTTCCGCGAATGTTATGAATGGTTTATCTTTCATATTTTAAAAAAAAAATTGTTTGAAAAACTTAGTGAAATTCTTTGGATCCCTTGGTGGGGCATTACAGGATACTTAACAAGAGTAAAGCATATAAATGTCCCAGTCTTTCTACTCACAAATTCATAGAAAGTCCACATATGAAAATTGACGAGTTTATTGAAAAGAATGATGAACAAAGTTGAAAAGAACCTAAAAAATATAGAAAATATATTTACTATGAACCTAATACCTTACCTAAAGTTCAATGAAATAAAATTGGCAGTCAACACTCTTCACCATATGATCCCCCTAAATCTCTAGTTCAACTTGAGTCATAGTATGAAGGACCTGAGTCGTAGTTAGAAGGACCCATGTTTTAGAAAATTGAGTCACAATTTGATGGACCTGAGTCACAGACAATGAGACCCAAGCATGATTTAGAAGATTATTTTGAGCATGATGAACCAACTAAATTTAGAAATAATGTGCATGTACTTGCTAGATACTTTAGAAGGCATCATGCACCTAAGAAAATCATTAGAGATTAGTCCAAAGCCACAATGACAAGGAATAAATTAAAAGGTAGATGTTGTTGGAAATAAAAGAGGGAAAGTAAACTCTAAGAGTTGGGAGCTGAATCAGTTCTTCAAAACTTTATCTACTAGAACATTCACCACACATTCCTCTCATAATTTTCATCTAAACTAAAATACCAAACTAATCATGTTCATCCATAGCGTAAAAACAAATAAACATTTTTCACATATGACACAAGATATTTGGTTACCCTAAAAACCTCCAATGAGAAAGTAAAACTAGGGTGGGGATGACACCAATGAATCTTCACTTCTATAGTTGTAAAGTGTATCCAATGAAAATTACAATGTTTGATCATAAATTATGATCTGCCCTGTGAAAGGTATGCCCTATTAAAAGCTTATAAAGATTGTTAGATCTTACCCTATTAAAGGATTTTAACACCCTCTTAGAAGTGTTCCTACTTAAAGGACTTCAACTTACAATGAAGTAAGAACTTGGCTATGTGATTTACACAAAAGTCTACTAGAACTTGAAACCTATTAAGGCTTTTAAGAGGTTTTACTAATTTACTGATTAGAATGTCTCAGCCTTGATCCTTTGGTTATCACTTCTTTTCTATACAACATATAACCTCTTTCTTGATGTGTACTTGATCCTCTTTAATTAGATGTATCACTTATGCTCTCTCTTCTTTCCTCTGTTCTCTCTAATTGATTCTGTAATATAGATCTCAATTCACAACTACTTAGTCACCATGAATTCTCTATCTATGCATGAAAAATTTTCTCTTTTCTCCTTAACATATTTAGGATTTTCATTTCTTAGAAGACCTAGGTGACTTAGGGTTAGGAAAGAATCAAAAATTGCGATTCACCCATTTTGTTGCTTAGAACATCCCTCAATCTAATTGGTTTCATGTACTACATAGGGATTCTCAATATAGATTCATTCTTATCATCTAGAATGGAAAAGAAATCATTAAGTCAGCCTAAAAATTGTTTACATAGAAGTTTGTGCCATTACAAACAACTATGTTCAAAACTATTTACTCAACACTTAAATCCTCGAATGCTCAACATCCATTGTATCTTCAATGTTGTAATGAGTCCTTTGAATGACTTGGCATCTACTATTCACTCGACATCTAAATCATTTAGCATAAACTAAATTTATTGACACTTGATTAACTTGGTACTAACTGTCTACTCGAAACATTCTAGTGCTTGATACATACTATATATTCTGCTTGGCTTGCATGGTCTGACACCTTATGCTCGGCATACACTACTTACTTAGCATGCACTTTTAGAATATGACTAAGTGTGTAGTCACTCATATGTCAAAACCAATATGAGATTAACAATCTCCCCCTTTGAAATGAGTGGTAAAAATACTTTTTCATCCATATATATACTCAAATTAAGCATAACTTAGATAATTTGATCTTTACCCAACTTACATACAAAATTTGAAAATTGTGCAAAACTGATGACTTATCAGTCTTACCTCAAAATTTCATAACTCCCATTGGGTTGATTATTATATGTTGTATCTAAATATGATACTCCTATTGAGTAAATTTTCTTCAACTATTGGCTTACTAAGTTTCTTCTTATACCCCCCTTTGGGTATGTTCACCATTTCTGTCTTAATTCCCAATTGTTTCTCAATTTCCCCCTTTTTGATACTTATGTCATGGGTGATACAAAAATAGTGTTTTTGTCAAAAAAATTTGATGGACCTCTAGTATAATTTTAAGTATTATATTCCAATTTTTGCACCCCACCTTTAGAGATTGAGTTTGTATATCTAGCTTAGCAGCACTAAGCCTTCATGAGTAGAAAGATGGGCATATTTCATTATCACTATTTCTACAAAGGCTAGTTCCTTGTGCAACACCTCCATGTGTGGGGTCAACATGGCTTGGATATTTATCAAGATAGCTCTAGTATATGAATCTTGTGCATGTAGTGTAGCTAGCTAACCTTGACTAGATAATAACCTCTAAAAGTGAGTCTAACTATGACCAAGAAACTGAAGAATATTACCTATTTCCTTTAAGTCTCCCTATAGCTAGTCAATAGCCCTTGGTGCTTCTAGTGTACATAAAAAATCTTTTTGCATAGAGAAACTATAATCTCTAACACCTTTTTCACATCTTTCATTTTGGTTTCTAAGTCAACTTGTTTCACTACAATGGCACTATAAATCTTTTCATCAACCTTAGATAAAAATATCTTCTTAGACCATTCTAAAAGTTTGGTGTTTGTGTGGAGGTGTACATCACTGATCTTGTCCATATTCACTAGTTTCTCAAGAATAGGTTTATCTATATTAGGCTCTAGAAGGTTGAATGCATCAAGAAATATATCTTTGATGTCATATAACACTTGTCTTTTCTTGTGCTCTCTCTTAAGTAACTCTTGATTTTTCTTTCTTCTTAGAGCTTCTTGCAACACGCTCATTTTTTCTATGGTAATTTTTACTAAATCAAACTTTAGAAGTTCAATCACCTCATCTGGGTTGACATCTCCATAAGATGTACCTTCTCCAAACTTACATGTATCTAGACTACGACTTGATGAAAAAAGTGGTGTAGCATCTACACTTGGCCTTTGAAGAGTTTGACTAGAAATAGGAGATGTAGAGCTTGGTAGAGTTACCAATGTCTAGCTTGCAATCTGTTCCTTTGTTTTCATAGTCAAGACTCATTCTTCTATGCTATCCTTTTCCTTCTCTTTTTTTATTCACCTTGAATCTATAATTTAGGTGCAATATTTCCTTCCTAACCTATTTGGACTTGTGTCCCAATCTTCTCAACTATGAACATTGCCTGCACTGAAGAATTTGGCACCAATGTACTGACATTTGATACCACTAGGTCCTTTCTTTTTATGGAAGCATGAATGTTGATAATATTCCTATGGAGGATTATCGTGTAAATGAAACTATGATGATATGTTACATTCATGACTAAGTTTGTCATTGTTGTCAACATAGTAGTCTTCTGTGGTATCTGATGGAAGAACAATAGAAAGATCAAGTTGCTACTGATGGCTAGTTGAGTATTCTAACTATCCAAGGTTATGGGAGATCCTTTTGAGTATCTAGTAGATGCAGTTAATGTTATATGTAGAAATGATAAGTGTGGAAAAAGTTATGTAAGTTTTGATGATGTCTATTTTGAGATAAAGTCTACAAAGGTATGTTCTGGTAAACTTGTGATATCCTAGTAGAGTTGTTATTCTAAGAATCAAGGGTGAGCATATGAAGAAGACATGTTGGTAATGACATGGCTAAGTTTTCTCATCAAAATATTATATGTATGAAAGATATTTAAATTGCAAGGTAGAAGGTTAATGTTATCTCTAAGTGTAATGTGTTCTTAATGTGGTCCTATAATGATTAATTCTTAAGGTCTAATAGCTAATTCAGGGAATTATTTTATGGACTTGGTATAAAAGAAAATTTTTCTTAATCATATAAGATGGATTTGGATTGATAAGTATTAATTGTAATTAGCACAGAGTGCAAAATGAAAAGTTGAGTAGAGTAGAGTGGAAGTGAAGGAAATTTCATTGTTGAGGTTTTGTTGAGTGATCTAAGGTTTGATATTTGAATCCAAGGTTTGTGACCTAGTCTACAAGGTTTGACAGTGATTGGTTCAATTTATATAACAAAGGAAAGAAGAATGTAATAGTAAATTTCATGTTTGAGAAGTTATCTCTTCTTGTAGTCAAAATCGCATGTTTGGACGGTGGGCTCTTCTTAGATACATTGTACTACAACTCCTAACAAGGTTGGCACAACTCATAATAGGTTTGGAATCTCCTAATAGGGATTTAAATTCTCCTAATAGGAACTCATATTTGTTGAATGTTGTAAAAAGATCCTATCTCAGTCCATCCTCTAACAAGGAATATTTATATTAGTAAATCATCTTGTGGACATCATTCCCACCGGGGTTCTCCCTCTAATCAAGAATTTCCCTAGTTAACATATCTAGTGTAATTATCTATGTTCATCTTATTATGGTTTTTATTTAATTTGGTTTAATGGTTAAGTTTGTTTAAAGAAGATAAATATTTTAATTGTTGGATAATTGATTCACCCTCACCCCCTCTTATTTATCTTGGTGGACTATTGTTTCTAACAATTGGTATTAGAGCATAACGTCCTTGAAGATAAAGTTTTAAAACTATGGGAGATCCATGGTGGAGATGTTTAGGAAAGATAGTCTAAAGTTCGATGGAAAAAATAATGAAAATTGGAAGGAAAAGATGAAGATACATCTACTATGTATGGGTTCAACAAATTGAACCTTGACAAAATTAGTGAAGACAATCATTGGTAAAAAGGATTTAGAAAATTGTAATGAGGGTGAAAGAGATTTTTTTATGTGCGACATGAGAGCTAGAGAAGCACTATTGAAAAAACTTCTTGAAGTTAAATACAATCACATAAAATCACTTGTTACTTCACATATGATTTGGAAAGCTTTGGAAACTAGGTTTGAATGTGATGCACATTCTAATAAGGTAAGGCTACAAAGTTGGATTTGTGCATTTGAAGATGCTAAAATGATGGAAGATGAACCTATAATAACATATGTAGGTAGGATATTAGAAATTACTATAATTATTAAATCTCAAGGAGGAACCAAAGAAGATGATGAGGTTATATGGAAGATATTGAAGACTCTAACATTGCCATTTGAGTTAACAGTTCAAATGATACAATTATTGATATCCTGTACCAAATATTTCACAAAGGAGACATTACTTGGAAGACTTGAAGTAGTTGAGAATGAGCTTAGAAAATCTAGAGAATTAACAAGAATAGAGATAGATTTTAGTGCCTTGAATATTTGACCTAGTTTATCAAGGAGCATAGGTGCTAGAGGATATTTTCCTAGCAATAGTAGATCTAAGGAGGATAGAAAGATTGTTGGAGTAGCCCTTCTAGTAAGAAGAGAAAATGGAGGTAATAAAATCTATAAATGTTGGACTTGTAATGAATATGGTCATTATGCATCTAAGTATCCTAAAAGAGAGAAAAAAGTATAAAGGAAATTACAAACCTAGAACATATAGAGAGTGTTTATATGCAAATGAAGAAAATGCTTCTAATGAACAAGTAGTAAGTGCTAGTGATGATGAAATCGGATTTGTGGCAATTAAAGAAGAATGTATAGAGAAATATCTTTGGCATCATAGGTTGAAAAGAAATCTAATTGGATAATTGATAATGATTTTTCACATCATATGACTAGTGATATGAACAAGTTTGTTGAATTCAAAAGTCAGGATGGAGGCATTGTGAGAGTTGGAAACAATGCAACATGCCAAGCTAAAGGTATTGGATCTATAACTCTTGGAGGTAAAAATAAAATTAAGGATGTATATTTTTTTGGTGGTTTAAAGAAAAATCTTTTGAGTGTTAGTAAAGTAGTGGACAAGGGTTATCAGTTCTAGTTCATAGAGAAGACATGAATGATTAGAGATAAAGATGGAAAGGTAATTGGAAGAGGAATGATATCTAGAGGTAATGTATTGTAGTTGAATCTTACTAAAATGATATGTTTGGTTGCAAAGGAAAATGAAAGTTGGCTATGGCATAAGAGATTTTATCATATAAACTTTGACAGTATTGTGTAGACTAGTAGTATGTTTGTAGTTAGAGATTTTTCTAAGATTGTAAAACCTGATAACACAATTTGCAAGGAGTGTGTTTTGGAAAATCATAATAGAACTTCTTTTTATAGGAAGAAGTTTACTACTACAATAAAATTGGAGATTGTAAAAAAAGATCTCAATGGTCCTACAAAGACTAAACGATTCCATGGTGAAATGTATTTTATAATTCTAGTTGATGACTTTTCTAGAATGATGTGTGTTGCACTTTTTAAAGAGAAATCTAAGGCATTTGATAAGTTTAAGATATTCAGAATAGAGTTGAGAATGAATCTAGTATGGAGATTAAATGTTTAAAATCAAATAGAGGAGGAGAGTTTACTACAAATGAGTTTAACATGTTTTGTGAGGAAAATGGAATCAAAAGGCAGTTATTAGCTCTAAGAACCCTTATATAGAATGGCATTATAGAGAGAAGGAATATGTTAGTTATGGAAGCAACAAGAGATATGTCATTTGGGAATGATGTATCCAAGATGTTTTGGAGAGAAGTTGTGAATACAATAGTATACACTATGAATAAAGTGAAAGTCAAGAAAGACACAAACATGACACCTTATGAACTATGGTTTGGGCACTTACCTATAGCTAAGTATTTCAAAAAGTTTGGTAGTAAGTTTATATCAAAAGAGATGATGATATTGGTGATGCTAGAAATGATGAAGTTATGTTTCTTGGTTATTCATTGAAAAGAAAGGCTTATAGATGCTATAATATGATAACTAAGACTATTATGGAAAGTGTAAATGTGAGAATTGATGAGAAATTCAAGATAAAAGAGAGAATAGTTGATTGCAATTCAGATGATGATGTTGTTACTAAGCCAAGGAATGATGAGGTATTTCTTGAGATTAACAATGATTTGCATAATGGAAGAGATCTAAGGAGGAAAAAAAGATCAAAACCTTTAGTAAAGCCAAGAGTTGAGATAATAACTCTTACTTTGGGAAAGAATAAGATAAATAATCACCCATCTTAGTAGATCATTGAAAGCAAAGATAAAGGTGTGATGATAAGAAGTAGAATTAATGAAGAACTATGTTTGATATCTCAAGTTGAACCTAAGAATGCAGATGAAGCATGCAAAGATGATTATTGGCAACAAGCTATGCAAGAGGAATTGGATTAAATAGTAAATGAGACATGGGAGTTGGTCCCTAGACTAGTAGACAAGATGTGATATGAACTAAATGGGTATTTAGGAACAAGATGAATGAAAAAGGTGAAGTTGTAAGGAACAAGGAAAGATTGGTATATAAAGGTCACTCATAGCAAGAAGGAATAGACTATGATGAGACCTATGCTCTTGTGGCTAGAATAGAAGCAATAAGATTATTAGTAGCCTATGTAGCACAAAAGAAATTCAAAGTGTATCAGATGGATGTCAAGTTAGCATTTTTGAATGGAGAACTTGAAGAAGAAGTGTATACTGAGAAACCTCAATGTTGTCCTTTGATAGATGAGAAGGACATAACATACAAATTGAAGGAAGCATTGTATGGCTTGAAGCAAGAACCCAAAACTTGGTATGCAAGGTTGGATAAACATTTGACAAATCTTAGATATGGCAAAGGTATGGCAGATAGTAATCTATATTGGAAAGAAATTGATGATGGTTTGATGATTTTGGTATTATTTGTTGATAATGGAGGAAGTGATAATGAAAGTGATAAATTTGCTAAAGAGATGAAGAAAGAATTTGAAATGAGTATGATGGGAGAAATGAAATATTTTCTAGGATTATAGGTTGTATAGAATAAAGAAGGAATATTTATTTCTCAAACTAAGTATTTGAAGGATTTAGTGAAAAGGCTTGGTTTAGAAACATGCAAACCTATTGGAACACCTATGGTATCTAGACACAACTTATCTACAAAGGATGAGATACTTACTACTTGAGCAGAAAAAATATAGATCTATGATTAGAGGATTGCAATATCTAACTCACACAAGACCAGATATAGCAAATGTAGTTGGAATTGTTGTAAGATTTCATAATAATCCTAGACAAGCACATTATGCAATAGTCAAAAGGATATTTAGATACCTAAAAGGAACATATGAGTTTAGATTGTAGTATGATAGATCTAATGATTTCACTTTATGTGCCTATACTAATGCTGATTGGGTTAGTAGTATGGATGATAGAAAGAGAACCAATGGTGGAGCCTTATTTCTTGGAGGAAGATTAGTTTCTTGGCTAAGAAAAAAATAAGATTGTACAACACATAGTATAGTGGAAGAAATTTTTTTTGTAGCAACAAACAATTGCAATAAAGTTGTTTGGATGAAGCAGATGTTGAAGGATATATGGATAGAAATTAGAAAACCTATTTTTATACATTGTGAACACAAGCATAGTAAATATGTCTAAGAATCAAGTGTTGCATTTGAAGGCCAATCACATTTCTATTAAGTATCACATGTTGAAAGAAAAAGTTGTAGTAAAGGAAATTAGATTGGAGTATGTGAGCACTAAAGATAAGATTGCAGCTATATTCACTAAGACTTTATAAAGGTACTTTTGAGCATTTGTAAGGCATGCTAGGGGTTATGCCCCTTACTACATCAGAGTAGATGATGCAAGAGTGCATCATTCCTATGTAACAGAGCACCATTGTTTTTCTGGATTAAATTTTGATGCTTCCTATATGGGGGAGTATCTATGATGGATAGAGTCATCTAAGACTCTTGTTGGATCTTTTTTTAAATAGTGTCTTTGGACACTAGAGCTAAGTAAGAATCAGTTTTTGCTAAGTTTGATGGTTGTTGAAACCTTTGATATTAATGTCAATGGGGGAGAATTTTGGAATGAAAAACATCATGAGAAGATCATAAGGAAGAACATCATGGGGAGAAGTAAAGAAAAGAAAGAAAATGTACATGTTTAGAAGAAGTACAACATAGAATGATAGTTTGATAAAAAGAACATTGATGAATATCAATGGGGAATAATGATTGATGAAGATGATTTAAAAAGAAAGATGAACAATCTTTGGTTGGTATTCTTAAAACTAGATATTTTTTCATCTATGTTACCATCAATGCCAAAGGGGGAGATTGTTGGAAGCATGAATGATGATGATATTCTTATGGGGGAGTATTGTAGAAATTCTACTATGATGATATGTTACATTAATGACTAAATTTTTCATTGATGTCAACATAGCACTCCTATGTGGTATTTGATAGAACAACAACAAAAAGATCAAGTTGGTATGGATGGTTAGTTGAGTATTCTCACAATCCAAGGTTATGGTAGATATTTTTGAGTATATAGTATATGTAGTTAATTTTAGATGAAGAAATGATAATTTTGGAAGATGTTATATAAGTTTTGGTAATGTTTGTTTTGAGATAGAGTTTATAGAGGCATGTCTTGGTAAACTTATTATATCTCCTATAAGACTTGTTATTCTAAGAATTGAGGTTGAGGATATGAAGAAGATATGTTGATGATGATGTGACTAAGCTCTCTCATCATAATATTACATGTACAAAAAGATATTTAAATTACAAGGCAGAAGATTAATGTTATCACTAAGTGTAATGTGTTCATAATGTGGTCCTATAATGATTAATTGAGAAGGTCTAACAGTTGATGGAGGGAATTGTTTTATGGACTTGGTATAAAGGAAGGGAATTTTCCTTTATCATATAAGATGGATTTGGATTTATAATAAGTAATTTTAAGTAGCAAAGAGAGTGGAATGCGAAGTTGAGCAGAGTAGAGTGGAAATGAAGGAAACTTCATTGTCGAGGTTTTTCTAAGTGACCCAAGGTTTGATATTTGGATCTGAGGTTTGTAACTTGGTCTACAATGTCTAAAAATGATTAGTTCAATTGATATAATAAATTAAAGAAGAACATAATAGTAAATTTCATGTTTGAGAAGTGAGCTCTTCTTGTAGTTGAAATTGCATGTTTGGGTAGTGGGCTCTTCTTGCATACATTGTACTACAACTCATAATAGGATTGGAATCTCCTAAAAGGGATTCAAAGTCTCCTAATAAGGACTCATATGTACTTAATATTGTAATAGACTCTTAATAAGGTCCATCCTCTAAGAAGGAATATTTATATTAGTACATCATCTTGTGAGCATCATTTCCACTGGGGTTTTCCCTCTAATCAAGGTTTTTCCTAGTTAACATATCTGGTGTAATTGTTTATGAGGCTCTTATTATGTTTTTTTTTTACTTTGGTTGAATGATTAAGTTTCTTTAAAGAAGATAAATGTTTTAATTTTTGGACCCCCCCACCAAATTTATCTTGGCAAACTATTGTTTCTAATATCTTTGGTATACCACAATGGGCATTAGAACATGAATGTTAGAGTTGACACCTTGTTGTGCTTCTAGACCTCTTATCTCTATAAGTGTAAGGGGCACACTAGATGTGTTAGTGTTCTTTTTCTCCCCTACTAATGCTTTTTTTATTTCATATATATTGATTAATACAAAATTAGTACAAAGTTTAGTAGCTAATTCTAATGCCTATAAAATCATCTTCAAATCATCCTCTATTAAAGAATTGATGTTTTGCATAGTATTATCAGAATCATCCTTTATCTTTATAGTATCTTGTTGAATAACTTGTTCTACATGAAGAGGACTAGCACTCAACATGTTTACCTCAGGTACACTTTGATCTTTTTGTTTCTCTTCTTTAGCTATTGGATCTACCTCTATTTCCTTTTATGTTCCTCTATCATGACCATCCTTGACAAAGCTATCCTTTGTAACCTTAACTACCTCTTGGTCAATAGCTTTTTTTTTTTGCCACCCATAGATAACCTTTCATATTATGGTGCTCCATTTGACAACTTCCTCAATGTTATTCTACAAAATGTTGAAAGCTATATATTTGGGAGAAAATCTCCCCTTGTATTTATTAATGGCCTTAGTCATAGACAAATTATGTAATTTTGGCATTTCTTTGGATAGAGTAGTCTCCCTAATATTCCTTTCAATATTTAAACTGAATTGCCATCATTGCTCAACTCTATCATATAGACTTTTTGGTAGAGAATTGGCAAGCCCAATAGGGGTATTCTTGACTATGGACATCATTTTGTATAAAAATTCCTGAACCTTATTCATTTCTACTTTACAATGTTTGTCAAACACAACATGTGTGAAACTTGACAAATCTAAATTTTTTATAATTTTATCACACAAGTTATCTAAATCAAAAGAGGGATTGTGGCTTACCACTTGGCATTGAATATTATCATCTAATTTGATCCTCTCCTCATCTAATTCATCTAAAGCAATATACTTTCTCCTCTTTGGTGGTTCTTGTTGACTCTTCTCTATAGTAGCAATTGATCTTTTACCTTTGGGTTTGTTAGCTTCTTGTGTTTTCTTTGTAGTAGCCCTAGTGATACGTACTACTAGCTTTTTTCTATTGGTATCAAACCTTCTTTGGTTTCTTCACTGTCGATTCTATTGGGACTCAAAATCATCTTCCCAATTTGAGTACTATTTCAAGATTTTGATCCCCTTAAAGCACAATTAATGCATGTGTACCCAGCTTTCCATTTGAGGCCTTACCTTGCATTTAGTATACCCACTTGTCCCATGAAGATAGACTACCATTTTGAGTCATTCTATGAAGTTTCATTTTGATTGATCTTCAAATATGTATTTTTGCCTTAGTGTCAAACAATGATAGGAGGCCTAGCTTGTAATTGAATGTTCAGTGCACATATCAAAGAACCTATCTTTCAAATTTCAAGTTGTTTTGACACGTTTTGAGTAGGTTTTGAATCCCTCAAAGTTGGTTGTTTATTGTTGTCATAAATTGCTTAGAATTTTGGAAAGCCTTATTTGACCAATTATAAACTTGACCTAGTTGACCAAAATGAGATAATTACTTTTGCATTGCATTTTAGAGGCTAGACACTTGTTATGTTTCAATTTTTAGCTTATGATAAATCTTTTTGATAAGTTTTTGAACATGATTCCAAATGCAACTTCTAAAATTTTATTCGTGTTAAGAAGTGTAGATTGATTGGTACCCCTGTTCTGGATGTCATAAGTCTAAATTCATGATTTCTTGAACCAAATGGATTGTATCTCTATCTTTTACTCTAAAAATTCTTTAATTATGCTAGTTTTCAATTCTTGATGAATTTGTCTGCACACTTTCCCAGGTTCATTTCATTTGCAAAAATCACTTTTCTACCATTGTTCATAGTCTTGTGAATCTAAGTAGCCTATTTTGACTACTCACCAAATGTGCCCAATTATTTTTCATGAGCCCAAATCATAGATTTATACTCTCCTAATGATAGTGAACTAACACCCTAGTTTTCATGCTGCCAAGTGTTAGTTTGACCTATTTTTGAAGCCAAAACTGAATGCATTTTATGGTTTTTTGACTTGTTTTCTTGTAGGCAATTATGAGAAGGTAGCTTTAATAGTCAATATATTTTGATTGATAATTCATCATGAGATGAGATTTAGTAGGATAAGAGAATATGAAATAGAGAATCAACATGTTAGTTTTCAAAGCTGAGTCAGGTGTTTTGGTTAGTTTGTTAAGCCAATCAAAGGACCCCTTGGCACAAAATTGGCAATTAACAAACAAATGGAAAAATGACTTGTAAATGATAGTTCAACGATTGAGTTTGATTTTTATTTGTACCAAATATTCAATAGGCCAGTTTGAGTCATCAAATATTTTAGTTCAAATTTTTTTTAGCCAGACCCACTCTGGGGCCTGACTATTTCTGCCAGAATCAAATAGATAAGAAGGTTGTATACATTTTTGAAGTACAATGAGTGGAAAGTTAGTGTTTCTTATGATGAAAATGGTTATGTTCAAACTAATTTTTCTTACTCCTCAACAGGTGAAAGTAATTCATTTGAATGCCTTAAGAGGGACAATTAGAATGCTAGCCATGTGCAATTGTTTAATCTTGATTTTGTTAAAGAACATAAATTGCCAAAATTATCTTGAAGGATCACCAAGTTTTCATAACCATTCAAAGTCAATGATACAAGTGTACTAATTTTAGGTTGCTACCTGATGCAGGCGTATCAATTATTGGGATCATCACATATATTGAAGTTAACTGAGTGAGAATCATGGACTAGTTGATATTGATAAAAAAGTAAGATGGATTTTAAACTTTTATGAGATACCTCTATGAGAATGAACATTTCACTTTTGGAGTTTTTTTTCTACACAGCAAGTCACTAGTTCAAGTTATTCAAGGATTATTCTTTGGTACCTACTTTTTAGTTTCATTTAGTTAGGGTAGTTCAAATTTTATTTCTAGTGAAATAGTGAACTAGATGAACATCAGAAGTAGTGGGGATGCAATTAGGGGTAGATTTTTTTATCTCCAAGTTAGTTTGATGAAGGTATTATCAAAATTTCAAATATTTTGGCAAAAAAAGGGTTTTCATCATTAAGGAAGAGATATTTTTAGTTTGTTACAAAAAAATGATGAAGATCATGTTAGATTTCAGTTATAGAAAGACGAGAGATGCTTTGCAACAATAGGAAATGAAGATTCAAGTGGACACATATCACTTCTAGATCATATCTAGTATTTCATTCTTTTCCTATATCTCTCTCTTTCTCATTCATTGTAGAGGTTCCAATGTTTAGTTTTCTTAGTATTGTGAGACTAGGGTTGTAGTTCTGGGGAAAATTTCTCATGGTTGTGATACCATGTTGGTTCTAGTTGGTCTGTGAGACCACATTTTTGGATCTAGAGCTATGATTCCACCATTCTCTTAAACATATTTCTTTCTCATATGAACAATAGTAGTTAAGCTGATATAGATAGTTCTAATCTATTTAGTGGTTTTATGAATTGTTTAAATTCATATTGAATGTATAGTTTCAAGGAAATGAATACAAATAATCAAGAATCTTCTTAGTTTCATTCTAATTCTCATCTCCTATCTCTATAATTTGCAATGTTTTGAGGTTTAGGAAAACTTAGACCCTTTTGCATCCCCTTAAGGTTGTATGTTTGGTATGTTTTGTTGTTTGAAAAAAGGGCCAAGTAAATGCTTGATGTATTTGATAGGGTAACTAGTTGTTTGAGAAGGATACTTCATGAGAATGAGGTCTTTATGAACATTAATGTTTGATTCACAAAAAGATAAGGGTAAATTTGATATCTTGATGTATGGAATTGTTGAAATTATTTTAGAATAACTAAGGGGGGGGGGGGGTGGTGAATCAGTTATTCAAGGTCTAGATGTACAAATAAAACTTTTCACAATTTAGTGAACCCATAAAACATTCTCAACCATGCATGAATTCATTGTGTGTTAATCGATACTGATATGTTATTGTCAAATTAACATGCAAAAATGTAAAGCATAAAACACAACACATCCATCAACACATTTGACACAATGATTTAACATGGAAACACAATTTGGGAAAAACCACTAGTAACATGCTACTCCTTTTTCACTCTTCTAAAATGATGCCATGCTAAAGGCCAACCCTGTTAAATATTACAATACACACTATTAAATGTGACCTAGTTAAGGGATTTCAATCACCCTGTTAAAAGTGAGCCTTTTTAGAGGACTTTATTCCATTCACTTGGAATGCCACCTTGTTAAAGGATTTACTAATGACTGTTAAGTCAACCTTACTCCATAGGATTTATCCTAGGCTGATACAATTGTTAGAAAGTAATAGTACAACTTTGATCTATTACAACTTACAACCTTACTTGTAGATTATAGATCACTATTTAGTCCTCAACTCTACTTGGCTTCCAATATTTGAAGCTTTGATAGCTTGTTCACCCTTCAAGTATTCATCCTCCTTAAGCCTTCTTTCTTAGTAAGTCATTGCAGACTTCTTCTCTTGGGTCACTTGATGAAGCAAACCCCTTTCCTTCTCCTTGTCAGTTTTTCACATCAAAACTCTCTAACCTCTTTGCTTCATGTATAGACATCCCTACATATAGGAAATTAGAACTTTTTTCTTCTCATTATCCATCAGAAAAATTAGGGTTTTTGATGGATTAGGTAGGATACAATGTATCTAACCCATATCTTGTCTTTTCTAGAAACTTCTGTTAGAATCCATTTGAATTTGCCTCCAAAATGGTTTACATAAGATTTTGTGCCACTAGCTTATCAATCTTATCTTCCTCCTAATTCATAAGTTCTAAGGAAAAAAACTTATTAGATTTTATTTAGAAAATCTTTGATTTTTTCTTAATGTAGCAGCTCAGCATTATCAATTTATTGATGCTTGACACTTACTATAATTTTTTCTTGCTTGGCACTTGAACATGCTCAACATCAACTATTCACTTAGCATCAATTAGATTTTACTAGTGCTTCGCATCAACTCAAAATTACTCAGCATCAACTATCTTTCTTGGTATCTCCTAACTTACTTGGCATCTACTAGAATTTTCTTTCACTTGGCTCCAACTAAATTTGTTCTCAACTTGCACTAACTTTGCTTAGCACCTTATATCAACTTGGTCAAGCTTGGCAAATGAACTTTGTTCAACCTTATTCTTCTAAACTTTCTAAGTGTAGGTAGTCATTTCATAACCTCAAGTAGATCATCAATACATTATATTATCACTATCTTAACTAATTCTTGCACTTCAATACATAATCATAACTCAACCTTTCCTCTAGGTACTTTTGTTACATCTTGTTGATTAAAACCTCCTCATTAATAAACTAAATGATAGTGCTTGAAATATAGGAATCATCTTACCAACATGTAGCAGGTTTGACATCAATGACAAAATAATGATTGAAACACATAGTCTTCTTCAAAAATCTTTCCACTTAAATGATCTGTTCAATCATATATCAACAATCTGCCTCTTTGGCATTGATGGCAAACCAAACTAATCAGCCAGTCAAAAAAATGATAAATATCTTGTTCCATCAAACTAACTAGGCTAAAATAGTAAGGAAATACCAAAAAGAAAGTTTGTGATTAAAACTTCTCCCTTTATCAGCAGCTCACTCTTTTGATTAGGTTACAAAATATAACTCCATCTTTTTGTTTTGATCCTTCCTTTAATTGCTTTCTACTTTCTCCTTCTTTCTTTCTTACCAAACCAATCAATAATGTACTTTCTCCCTTGATCATCTCCCATGGTCAATTTAATGTACTTTCTCCCCCTTTGACAACAATGCCAAAGACATATACTCAATACTTAGAATCTTTGATATATGCATACATAGGCTTTTGTAGTCTCTTCAATTCTCTCCCTCCATCACCTTGCTTGTGATTGATTTGTAATTCTAGCTCTGTAAATACTTTAGGCAATTCCTAAAGTAAGATCCACTACATCAATTTGTATGAAATGAATGTTAGCTTGTTTGATGTAGGGTACTCCTTCTATCTTTTACATAGCCTTTGATAGGGGTATCACCCCTAGTTTATCTCTTAGATACTCATAAGAACCCTTAGGTAATGCTTTAGTGAAGATATCAGCAATTTACTCCTTTGTGTTAATATATTCCATTTTCACCTCTTTGTCTTGAACCAATTCCCTTATGTAATGATACTTTAATGCAATGTGCTTTGTCTTTGTATGCATTATAGGATTCTTTGATATATTTATAGAACTTGTATTATCACAATAAAGTGTCACTAGTTCTGTGATTTCTTCCTTCATTCCCTTAAGTAGTTGTTTGATCCATACAATGTTTGTGCAATTAATAGTAGCAACAACACACTCTACTTGAGCAATAGATTGGGAAGTACAAATGTACTTCTTGCTAGTCCATGTAACAAGCCTTCTACCTTAGAAGAATGATCCTCCATTGGTGCTCTTTCTATCATCAATATTTCTTGCCCAATCAGCATCAGTGTAGGCTTTTAATTCAAACTTTTCATTCTTCTTATAGTATAAACCATACTCTTCTATTCCTTTCAAGTATCTCATTTTCTTTTCATATCCATCAAATGATTCTTTCTAGGATTAGCAGAGAATCATGCAACTATCCCCATAGCTAATGCAATATCAGGTCTAATGTATACTACATATTGCAATTTTCTAATCATGGATCTATATAATGTTTGATCAACCTCAATTGAATCATCATTATTTGATAGCTTGAGTTTTGTCACCATATGTGTGCTTACTATTTTTGAATCTTCAATTCCAAATATCTTCAATATCTCTTTGACATATTTTGACTAAGTGATATATACACCATATTTCATTTGATAGACTTGTAATCCTGCAAAGAATTTGATCTCCCAAAACATTGACATTTCAAACTCTTGCTTCATCTGATTTGCAAAATCTTTACATAAAGCATCTTGTCCTTCAAATATTATGTCAAAAGATATTTTAGATAATAGTATACCTTTTTCTTTATCTGTCTTCATGTACAATTTTTTTTATCATTTATCCTTTGAAATCCAATTTTAACAAGATAAGTATGAAGTCTCTCATACTATGCTCTTGGTGCTTGTTTAAATCTATATAGGGCTTTGTGTAGTCTACATACCATGTTCTTATTATTTTTATCAACAAAGCCTTATGGCTGTTCTATGTAGACATTTTCTTCTAATATTCAATTCAAAAATGTAGAATTAACATCCATCTAATAAACTTTGAAACCTTTATATGTAGCATAAGCAAGTAGAATTCTCACTCCTTCCATTCTTGTAATAGGGGCAAATTTTTCACCATAGTTAATTCCTTCTTATGCATACCCTTTGTAGACTAATCTTTCTTTGTTTCTTGTCACTTCACCATTCTCATCTAACTTGTTTCTAAATACCCATTTTGTGCCAATCACATTCTTGTCTTCTGGTCTAGGAACTAGACTCCAAGTCTTGTTCTTTTCCATCTGCTGAATTTCTTCTTCCATGACCTTGTACCAGTCAACATCTTCCAATACATCTCTCACTATCTTATGTTCCTTCATGCTTAACAAACATGATTTACTTCTCAACCTATTTCTTTTCATTGGCCATGCATCTTTGTCTCCAATGATTTGATCTATAGGATGGTATCTTTTGACATATTTGGATAGTCTAGGTTTAGTTCTTGTGTTTGGATTTTGTCTCTAAGCTTCAATATCATTGTGTACATCTCTATTAGGTGTTTTAGCATCTCCTTCATGTGTGCTGATCTTAGATTCAAATTGTGCATTTTCGTCATTCTATAACTTAGCATCTAAATGTAACTTGAAATTCACAAGATATGACTCAATATTTGTTGAGGCTTATTGGTTTGCTACATGATTTGTAGCATCTTCTTCAGCAAGCATTCCTTCATAATAGTATACAAATGACTTGCATACTTCTGATTCTTTTGTAGATTTAGCCTCATGTGCTTTTGTAAATTCATCAAAATTCAGTTAAACACTTATAAGCTTTACTTCTTATGGAGTAACCAAGGAATATATCTTCTTCATTCTTTGCATCAAATTTTTCACTCCTAACATCTTTAAGAATATAGAATTTTCTTCTAAATACCTTAAAATATTTCACATTAGGTGGATGACCATACCATAGTTCAAAAGGTGTTGAGTGAGTACCTTTTTTGACTTGCACATGAGTCAAGGTGTATACAAGAGTACTTACAACTTCTCTCCAATATTTTAGAGCAACATTATTCTCCATCATGAGTGTCATTGAATAGTCCATTATAGACCTATTTCTTCTTTCAGTAATCCTATTTTGTGGATGGGTCCTAGGTTTTGTTGTTTGTCTCTTGATTCCTTTTTCATTGTAGAACATCTCAAACTTATTTGAAGTAAATTCATCTCCTCTGTCTGATCTCAAACATTTCAAAATCTTACCTATTTCATTTTCCACTCTTAGCAAGTACCATTTAAACATTTGAAAAGCATCTAATTTTTGTTTTAGAAACATGACTATCATAATTCTAAAGTAATCATCAAAAAACAACATTATATACTTATCTCCTTTGTAGCTTTGCACTTCAATAGGTCTAGACAAGTCAGTATGAACAATTTCAAGTATTTCCTTAGAGGTATAAGCTTTACTTTTAAAGCTTGATTTTGTCATTTTACCTAGCTAACATTGTTTGTACATTATGTTTTCTAGTTTCTTCAACTTAGGAAAACCTCTAACTCTTTTCATGTTGTTGATACTAATTAGATTATTAAAGTTAACATGACATAACCTCCTGTGCCAAAGCCATACATCATCAAATTTTACAATAAGACAAGTAACATCTTCTATATCCAAATAGAATAGATTAATTCTAGTTTGATCACCTTTTCCAATCAAGTTTCCATTTGTATCATATATTTTGGTTGATTTATTTTCAAGCTCAACTTTGCACCCCAAATTATTTAGTTGTGATACACTTAACAAGTTATAATTCAATCCTTCAACATAATAAGCATTATCAAATGAAATCTTGTCAGTGAGTTTGATAGACCCTTTTCCTTATATTAAACATGGTGCATCATTACCAAATTTTACACTATTTTCATCATAACAAGTCCAGGTAATGAACTTACTTTTGTCTCCAATCATGTCATGTGAGCATCCACTATCAATGATTCATTTGTCATTCTTGTTCACACAAGTCATAAGTGTAGTTGCCTCATCCTCATCAAATTCATCCTTCATTACAACACATACCACTTCATCATCATTTTTATTAGAGTTATGTTCATCAACAATGTAGCATGACTTCTTGCCTTTATCTCTATAGTCTCTTCCATCATCTTCTCTTCTATTCTTGTTCTTGTTTCCTTCTCTAAAGTTCTACTTCTATGTGCATCTTGCAACAATATGACCAACTTCATTGCAATTAAAACAAATGATAGGTAGCTTACCTTTGAATTTATCTTTTCCTCTATGAAATCTTCTTGCCAGCAATGCTTCCAATTGTCCAATGTCTTCCTCATCTATACTACTATCACTGGATCCATACTTTATCTTTCTTTTCTTCTTTTTCTTCTTCTTCTTCTTGTTCTTCTGCTTTACCTCCTCAAAATCCTTCAATAAAAATTTAGCTTTGAAAGCTAATTCAATACTCTCTGGTTTGTAATTGTCAAAATTAGATAGCTCAAAAGGAGTGAGTATTCCTACCAGACCTTCAAGGGTTAGATCATTTCATGGTATACATCTTAGCTCTTGGATTGTAGATACTCTAATGTCATACATAGGCAACAATTTTCTCAAGACTTTACTTAGCACAATATCATCATCTATTTTACTAATAGCACTTTTTATTGCACTAACAAATTCTTTTACTCTAGAAACATATTGCCCAATATTCTCACCTTCTTCCATTCTCATGTCATCAAACTTACCTTTGAGGCTCTTTGACTTGGCTCTTTGAACATTTTTGTCTCCTTCATAGATGGTGTCTAGGGCATCCCACATCTTCTTTACATTCTTAAGGCCTTTGATATCATCAAATTCAGCATAGCTTAGGGTAAATGAAATATCCAACATTGCTTGGTTGTGTTCTTTCTTTTTCTTGAAATCTTCAGTAGTTAGGGCTCCTACTAGATCAACATGTTCTATTGAAATGCAAGATTGTGCATAATCTCCAAGTTCTCTAAGCTGTAGCTTCATCAAAATTTTCCATGTAGGAAAGTTATTTCTATTGAGCTTGGGTACTTCTCTTTTTGACATCTTGATCTTTGTGCTTCTAGTACATTAAAACTAATCCTCTTAAGTAGATGGCTCTGATCCCAATTGTTGGAATTCTTTTAGAGAGAGAGGGGGGGGGGGGACTCAATTATTCGTGGTCTAGATGTACAAATAAAGCTTTCCATAATTCATGAAACCATAAAATGTTCACAACCATGCATGCATTCATTATGTGTTAACCAAAACTGATATGTTACTATCAAA
This sequence comes from Cupressus sempervirens, assembly GCA_028749045.1. Classification (NCBI taxonomy): domain Eukaryota; kingdom Viridiplantae; phylum Streptophyta; class Pinopsida; order Cupressales; family Cupressaceae; genus Cupressus; species Cupressus sempervirens. Next base: position 273,208,823 of record CM053790.1, read on the forward strand.
TCAACATGCAAAAATGTAAAGCATAAAACACAAGATATCCATTAGCACATTTGACACAATGATTTAATGTGGAAACCTAGTTTGGGAAAAACCACTAGTAACATGCTACTCCTTTTTCACTTTTTTAAAGTGATACCCTGTTAAAGGCCAATCCTATTAAAGGTTATAATACACACTATTAAATGTGACCTAGTTAAGGGAGTTCAATCACCCTATTAAAAGTGATCCTTGTTAGAAGGCTTTATGCCATTCACTTGGAATGCCACCCTATTAAAAGATTTACCAATGACTATTAAGTCAACCTTATTCCAAAGGGTTTACCCTAGGTTGATACAATTAATAGAAAGTAAAACGAGAGCTTTAATCTGATACAACTTACAACCTTACTTGCAGATTATAGATCACTACTTAGTCCTCAACTCTACTTGGCTTCCAATCTTTACAGCTCTGACAGCTTGATCACCCTTCAAGCATTCATCCTCCTTAAGTCTTCTTGATTAGTATGACATTGCAGACTTCTTCTCTTGGGTCACTTGATGAAGAAAACTCCTTCCCTTCTCCTTATCAAAATTTCCCATCAAAACTCTCTAATCTCTTTACTTCATGACCAAACATCCCTACATATAGGAAATTAAAGCATTTTTTCTACTCATTATCCATCACCAAAATTAGGGTTTTCAATGTATTAGGTAGGATACAATGTATCTACCGCATATCTTGTCTTTTCTAGAAACTTCTCTTGGAATCCATTTGAATTTGCCTCCAAAATGGTGTACATAAGATTATGTGCCACCAACTCATCAATCTTATCTTCCTCTTGATTCACAAGTTCTAAGAAAACAAACTTGTTGGCTTTTATTTGGTGAATCTTCAATCTTTTCATAATGCAACAACTCGACATTATCAATTTACTGATGCTCAACACTTAATATAATTAAGTCTTTCTTGGCATCAACTAGATTGTACTAGTGCTTAACATCAACTGAAAATTACTTGGCATTAACTATCTTGCTCAACATCTACTAACTTACTTGACATCCACTAGAATTTTCTTTCACTTGGTTCCAACTAACTTTTTTCTCAGTTTGCACTAACTTTGCTTAGCACCTTCTATCAACTTGGTCAAGCTTGGTAAATCAACTATGTTCAACCTTATTCTTCTAAACTTTCTAATTGTAGCCAATCATTTTGTAACTATCAATAGGAATATGTCATTGGTATCATATATGTATATGTGTGAGATTGTAGATACTCTAATGTCATACATAGGCAACAATTTTCTCAAGACTTTACTTAGCACAATATCATCATCTATTTTACTAATAGCACTTTTTATTGCACTAACAACTTCTTCTACTCTAGAAACATATCCCAATATTCTCACCTTCTTCCATTCTCATGTCATCAAACTTACCTCTAAGGCTCTTTGACTTGGCTCTTTGAACATTTTTGTCTCCTCCATAGATGGTGTCTAGGGCATCCCACATCTGCTTTGCATTATTAAGGCCTTTGATATCATCAAATTTAGCATAGCTTAGGGTAAAGGAAATCTCCAAAATTGCTTGGTTGTGTTCTTTCTTTTTCTTGAAATCTTCAGTAGTTAGGGCTCCTACTAGATCAACATGTTCTATTGAAATGCAAGATTGTGCATAATCTCCAAGTTCTCTAAGCTGTAGCTTCATCAAAATTTTCCATGTAGGAAAGTTATTTCTATTGAGCTTGGGTACTTCTCTTTTTGACATCTTGATCTTTGTGCTTCTAGTACATTAAAACTAATCCTCTTAAGTAGATGGCTCTGATCCCAATTTTTGGAATTCTTTTAGAGAGAGGGGGGGCGGGACTCAATTATTCGTGGTCTAGATGTACAAATAAAACTTTCCATAATTCATGAAACCATAAAATGTTCACAACCATGCATGCATTCATTATGTGTTAACCAAAACTGATATGTTACTATCAAATCAACATGCAAAAACGTAAAGCATAAAACACAAGATATCCATTAGCACATTTGACACAATGATTTAATGTGGAAACCTAGTTTGGGAAAAACTACTAGTAACATGCTACTCCTTTTTCACTTTTTTAAAGTGATACCTTGTTAAAGGCCAATCTTATTAAAGGTTATAATACACACTATTAAATATGACCTAGTTAAGGGAGTTCAATCACCCTATTAAAAGTGATCCTTGTTAGAAGGCTTTATGCCATTCACTTGGAATGCCACCCTATTAAAGGATTTACCAATGACTATTAAGTCAACCTTACTCCAAAGGGTTTACCCTAGGTTGATACAATTAATAGAAAGTAAAACGAGAGCTTTAATCTGATACAACTTACAACCTTACTTGCAGATTTTAGATCACTACTTAGTCCTCAACTCTACTTGGCTTCCAATCTTTACAGCTCTGACAGCTTGATCACCCTTCAAGTATTCATCCTCCTCAAGTCTTCTTGATTAGTATGACATTGCAGACTTCTTCTCTTGGGTCACTTGATGAAGAAAACTCCTTCCCTTCTCCTTGTCAAAATTTCCCATCAAAACTCTCTAATCTCTTTACTTCATGACCAAACATCCCTACATATAGGAAATTAGAGCATTTTTTCTACTCATTATCCATCAACAAAAATAGGGTTTTCAATGGATTAGGTAGGATACAATGTATCTACCGCATATCTTGTCTTTTCTAGAAACTTCTCTTGGAATCCATTTGAATTTGCCTCCAAAATGGTGTACATAAGATTATGTGCCACCAACTCATCAATCTTATCTTCCTCTTGATTCACAAGTTCTAAGAAAACAAACTTGTTGGCTTTTATTTGGTGAATCTTCAATCTTTTCATAATGCAACAGCTCGACATTATCAATTTACTGATGCTCAACACTTACTATAATTAAGTCTTTCTTGGCATCAACTAGATTGTATTGGTGCTTAACATCAACTGAAAATTACTTGGCATTAACTATCTTGCTCAACATCTACTAACTTACTTGACATCCTCTAGAATTTTCTTTCACTTGGTTCCAACTAACTTTTTTCTCAGTTTGCACTAACTTTGCTTAGCACCTTCTATCAACTTGGTCAAGCTTGGTAAATAAACTATGTTCAACCTTATTCTTCTAAACTTTCTAAGTGTAGCCAATCATTTTGTAACCTCAAGTAGATCATCAATACATTATGTTATCATTGTCTTAACTGATTCTTGCACTTCAATACATAATCATAACTCAACCTTTCCTCTAGGCACTTTTGTTACATCTTGTTGATAAAAACCTCCTCATCAATAAACTAAGTGATAGTGCTTGAAACATATAAGCAATTATCTTACCAGCATGTAGCAAGTTTGACATCAGTGACAAAACAATGATTGAAATAGATAGTCTTCTTCAATAATCTTTCCACTCAAATGATCTTTTCAATCATATATCAATAGGAATATGTCATTGGTATCATATATGTATATGTGTGATTCATGAAATTTTCCAATAGATAAGGCACTGATCAGCTATATTATCAACTTGTCCTTATTGTTGCATATTTGGAGATTTGTGAAAAATCAAAATTATATTAATTAACAGTAACAGATTTCCACAATCCATTTGTAAAGTACTGAGTTTTCTGGATTAGATTGTGTTTGTTTATTTCATCAATGTTTCGGATCACACTACATGATCCATCATCAGGATAAGAAAGTGCAGGGTAGTAAGATATGCAGACTAGACCTTTCTCAAGAATTATAAGAAGAGAAGGGGGAAGCTCATAAAACCATGCAATGCTAAAAAATAGAAAAAATAGTGAAAAGGTACCCCCACCAAAAAGTATAAGAAAGAAGAAAAAATGAAAGAAAAAGGTTTAAAAGAAGGAAACTAAACAGAAAAAATAGCTACATATATATAGAAACAACAATTAACATATATCCTGCCTATATATATATATATATATATATATATACGTATAATAGCTATTAATATATTGGCTATTATATAATAAAATAGCTATATGAGTAATGTATAGCTATGTAACCACTTACAATAGCTAATGGATCAAAATATAGCTATATACAAGAAAAATACGATATACTATGAATGAAATATATAAATAAATAAGAAATATGTATATCTCGGATATATATGCCAATATATATATATGTCTATATGCGAAATAAGTAAAATATACAAGACATATATATATATATATATATATATATATATATATATATATATATATATATATATATATATATATATATATATATATATATATATATATATATATATATATATATATATATATATATATATATATATATATATATATATATATATATATATATATATAAAGGGTTGAAAAAAACAACAATCTATATGTACACCAATTTTATGAATACAAGAAAGTGAAATTGACCAAAAATGCAAAGAGAAATGAATAAAAATAAGAAGGAAGAAAATGCCATGCATGTAGGGGTAAAGGAGAAAATTCTTACCTACTTAGTAGACTAGATGACAAGGAAAGAGCAGAAGAATCGGTAGGAGGACGCACAAAAAAGAAAGGAGAAAACCACGTGAAAAAATAAACAACACTAGAGACAACAGGACACTAAAATAAAAGAAACCATGGTGTCTAAGCACAAAACCCACTCACAAGAAAGAAGCAAGAAGTGTGCCCGGGAGAGAGAGAGAGAGAACATTGCCCACCATGGAAGAAGAAACAAGCACCAAGAAGGAAAGAGGAGAAGAGAGGGGGGGAAAAGAGAACGAGAAGAGGAAACTGTGAAACAAAAGAACTAGAAGAGCACGCAAGAAGGGAAACCAAGAAAGAATCAAAGGTGGTGGAGTCTGTTGAGCGTGCTCGAATGGAGGTTGTCAAGGGTATCAAGCAAGGGTGGTCCATTAACCATTCGTGGTGCCCCTTGCTTGATACCCTTGACAACCTCCATTCGAGCACGCTCAACAGACTCCACCATCTTTGATGCTTTCTCGGTTTCCCTTCTTGCGTGCTCTTCTAGTTCTTTTGTTTCACGGTTTCCTCTTCTCGTTCTCTTTTTCCCCCCTCTCTTCTCCTCTTTCCTTCTTGGTGCTTGTTTCTTCTTCCATGGTGGGCAGTGTTCTCTCTCTCTCTCTCTCTCTCTCTCTCTCTCTCTCTCTCTCTCTCTCTCTCTCTCTCTCCCGGGCACACTTCTTGCTTCTTTCTTGTGAGTGGGTTTTGTGCTTAGACACCGTGGTTTCTTTTATTTTAGTGTCCTGTTGTCTCTAGTGTTGTTTATTTTTTCACGTGGTTTTCTCCTTTCTTTTTTGTGCGTCCTCCTACCGATTCTTCTGCTCTTTCCTTGTCATCTAGTCTACTAAGTAGGTAATAATTTTCTCCTTTACCCCTACATGCATGGCATTTTCTTCCTTCTTATTTTTATTCATTTCTCTTTGCAGTTTTGGTCAATTTCACTTTCTTGTATTCATAAAATTGGTGTACATATAGATTGTTGTTTTTTTCAACCCTTTATATATATATATGTCTTGTATATTTTACTTATTTCGCATATAGACATATATATATATTGGCATATATATCCGAGATATACATATTTCTTATTTATTTATATATTTGATTCATAGTATATCATATTTTTCTTGTATATAGCTATATTTTGATCCATTAGCTATTGTAAGTGGTTACATAGCTATACATTACTCATATAGCTATTTTATTATATAATAGCCAATATATTAATAGCTATTATACGTGTGTATATATATATATATATATATATATATATATATATATATATATATATATATATATATATATATATATATATATATATATATATATAGGCAGGATATATGTTAATTGTTGTTTCTATATATATGTAGCTATTTTTTCTGTTTAGTTTCCTTCTTTTAAACCTTTTTCTTTCATTTTTTCTTCTTTCTTATACTTTTTGGTGGGGGTACCTTTTTGCTATTTTTTCTATTTTTTAGCATTGCATGGTTTTACGAGCTTCCCCCTTCTCTTCTTATAATTCTTGAGAAAGGTCCAGTCTGCATATCTTACTACCCTGCACTTTCTTATCCTGATGATGGATCATGTAGTGTGATCCGCAACGTTGATGAAATAAACAAACACAATCTAATCCAGAAAACTCAGTACTTTATCAAAATTATAATCAGTTATTTCCTTTTCCATTAAAGATATGAAAGGATGCCATCACTTATCTTATCAATTTTTTGGGTCATGTTATTAGCTATTTCATGTCTATAATCTTTGCATAAGTACAAAAGATATAAGGGTTTAATCTATTTTTTTATATTTAGTCTATGCTTTGAATACTGGTACCATATGAAGAATCTATAGGTCCACCCACCTAGATTTTGTAGAGCCTAAAGTAGAAGAAGACTCTATCCTTATAGTTGGCCCAATGTTTGAAAGGATATGTTGTAGATGGAAAGTAGCTACCCCTAGATGTATTTTATTTGGATTGGGGTAATTTGAAACCATGAGATTTCAAAACACCAAAAAAATGGTGACTTTGATGGGGATGTATTGAATTTGAAAGAGAGATTCAATATGGTTCAAAGAAAGGCATATGCAAATTTTGCTACAAAAATAAGGTCATGAAGTACTTTCCATCTCTTTGCTAAATATTCATGTCTCTTAGTAATGTTTTATCCATTTGTAGTTGTACTTTTTATGGTTGGGTGTAAATTTTATTGTTAAGAGAGTTCATCTTCAATCAATTCAGGTAATTTTTTTTTTCAAAATGCTGTTGTAAAATCAAAGTCAAGAATGAACAAAAGGTTTTGTTCTCTTTTTCAAATTTGAGAGTCTATAAGAGTGGTTTGATAATTTTCATGTCTCCTACATATGAAGGTCTAGTTTAGATTTTTCAAGTGAAAAATTATGTTTTATTTCTCACATATTTGAATGTTGACTCTAAATCTCTGTACCAATTTGTTCCTAGCTGATTTCATTATAATATTTTGAAGGACTTTCAAATTTTATGGGCAGATCTGAAGCTTTTGATAGTCTCTTGAAAAGGAAGTTTAAGTTATTGATAAGTTTTAGAGTGTTATTTGCATCTATTGTTATAAGAAGCTAAAGTGTCAAAAATTAAATCATAGCATTAATTTCTTTGTCCTTTTGCAAGGAGGTGGCAGTTCTACAAAGTTTATTAATGGTGTTGAGGATTTTTAGTATGCACATGTGTCAAATCAATAGCTCAAAGTCTTTCATCAACACCTAAGGTATTTAGCTTTTCATGAGTTTCATTTTCATGGAATACCAAGTGTTAGAAATGGTTGCCTCATTTCAATAAATTTTAGGACTAGAAGAAAGAGGTAGAAATTTTATTTTAGTATGGAATTAGATCTTCGATCTGAGATTAGTTTGCCAAGTTCTGAAAGTTTGGACACTATGGGTAACAACATTTCTATGTTGAATAAATGGATCTATAATAAGATTTTCAACATCATAAGATTTGAAATATGAAGTACTAAAGGTTTAAATATCAAACAATTTTATCTGAATCTTAAATAAGTAATCAACAAGATGACTTTTCATTCTAGACCTAAGGAATCTTCCTTGACTAGTGTTTTCCCTGATGTTCTAGTGCCTGAATCAATTAATTGGTCAACAATTATAAGATTACAAGAGTTTTTGCAAGTTGAAAGATTCGTTAAGGAGCTAGAAAGTGATAATTATAGAGTTTATGTTATATCTTCTAATGATTATAATGGGTGTGCTGAAAATCAAGGTAGTAATGAATATAATGAATTTGTACAAAAAAAATATTTTTTATTTCAAATGTGAAGAGATGGATTTAAATGCTAATGAATCAGATGATTTCAATTAGCATGAGAAAGATGGACATGAAAGTGAAAATGAACCTTGTTACAGTAAATATGAAGTTGAGCAATTATATAATAGTAGTGGAGGTAGTTCTTGCCACGATGAGAATGGATGTTGTAATAATTCTAACATTCCAGATTGTTATACTAATGATTTTTTTGTAGTAAATTCTTCATGTCATCCAGATGATAATCATAGCTAGGAGGAGATTTGTGAGGCAGTCTTCTTGAGCCATGATGAAATTTTACTTTTGTTGGCTTGTGATTTTGAAAAACATGTAAGTTTTTCTCAGGATGCTCATATTTTCCCCCATAATGTTTTTTCATTTAGTCAAGTTATTTCCCAAAGTTTGATGTGTAAAGAGATATAGAATCTAAACAATCTTTGTCATGTTTTGGAGGTGTATATGATAGTACCTCAAATGTCATTGCACATGATGACTTGTCAAATGTAGAGGATATTAGTGAAGGGAAATTTCACTTTATTTTAGAATTTTCTCATGTTGATGATAGTGTTGCAATCCATTTTGATGCTTCATGTGGTGAAGAGGAAAACAATGAAAGTTATCAATCTGATTATGGATTTTATTTATGTGTTGATAAGTCTTGTAGTGATAAGTTCAACATTCATTCTGACAGTTTGTTAGATGAAGAAAATAAGTGTGATCAGCATAGTTTAGATCAACACTTTTAGGATAAGTTTTTATACTTAGTGACTAACCAATTGTTTAAGTGTGAAGGAGTTTTAGTGAATGATGAATTTGATTTTATGACAATCATGACTACAAATGAAGTATAGAAATCATATTTCATGTACTCCACACATCTAGTTACACAAGGTGAGTTTCAAAATTTTGACACATGCAACTTTTACAACAAAGTAGAATATGAATCATTTGTGTTTCCGACTGATAGCATGTAGCATTCATATGAAGATGAGGGTTTTTAGATTGATCCTAGTTTACATGATCATGCTGATTTGTTTCCTCATAGTGAGCATGATGTAGAAGTTAATGCTGATTTTTATATGCATTATGAGAATGAAGATGTAAATCTAGTTTTGCCAAGCGATTTAATTCATAGTGCTAATCTGATTGGTGAAACTAATGGAAGTGATGTTTCTAGCTTACCTCATGAAAATATAGATGAAAATTAGATATATATAATAGAGGTAAGAAGTTTTGTTGAGAATCGGTGGCTTGAGACCATTTTTGGTACAATTTAGTAAATTTCCTTGCTTTCAATAAGATGTTCGAGAGAATTTTTTCTATCAAGTGTATGGTCTACCTCTTCTAGTGATTTTTAATCCTTTCTAAATACAAGGGGTATCCCTAGACAGAGCCACCATTTGGACTCAAAATTGTCTTTCAAATTTGAGTACCATGCCAAGCTTTTGAGCCTCTTAAAGCACATTTAATGCATGTGTACCTAGCTATCCATTTGAGGCCTAAGAGGTGTTTAATGTTTCTAGTACCTTTGATTTAGTATATCCACTCATCCCATAAAGATAAACTACCATTCTGAGTCATTCTATGAAGTTTCATTTTGAGCGATCTTCAAATCTACATTTTTGCCTAAGTGTCAAACAACGACAAGAGGCCTAGTTTGCAATTGAATATCTTGCACCTAGTTATGCTTCATGAATTTTAGTACACATATTAGAGAACCCATGTTTCAATTTTTGAGTTATTTTGAGATGTTTTGACTAGGTTTTGAATCCCTCAAATTTGGTTGGTTATTGTTGTCATGCTGATGTAAATTGTTCAGAATTCTAGAAGGCCCTATTTGACTGGTTATAACTTTGACCCAATTGACCAAAATAAGATAATTCCTTTTATATTGCATTCTGGAGGTCATATACTTGTTATGTTTCAATTTTGAGCCATGATGAATTCATTTGATCACTTTTCAAATGTTATTCCAAATGCAATTTCTAAAGTTTTACTGGTCAAGAAGTGTAGATTGATCAGTACCCCTATTCGAGATGTCATAAATCTGAATTTGTGATTGCCTAAACCAAATGGAATGTACCACTATAGTATCCTCTAAAAATTCTTTAAGTATAGTAGTTTGCAAGTCTTGATGAATCCACCTACACACTTTCCTAGGTCTATTTCGTTTGCAAAAATTATTTTTTTGCCATTGTTTCCAGTCCTGCAAATCCAAGTAGCATATTTTGACTGATCCCCAAATGCGCCTAATTATTTTTCATGAGCCCAAATTATATATTTATACTCTACTCATGATAGTGAACTAATGCCCCAATTTTTGTGCCCCCAAGTGTTAATTGACCTATTTTCGAAGCCAAAACTAAATGCATTTTATGGTTTTCTAACTTGTATTCTTGTAGGCAATTGTGACAAGGTAACTTTGATAGTCAATATATTTTGACTGAGAATTCATCATGAGACAAGATTTGGTAGGATAAGAGAATATGAAATAGAGAATTAACATGTCAGTTTTCAGAGCTCAATCATGTGTTTTAGTCAATTATTTAAGCCAATCAAAGGACCCCTTAGCACAAAATTGGTAGTTTACAAACAAATGGAAAAATGACTTGTAAATGATAGTTCAATTTTCAAGTTTGATTTTGATCTATACCAAATATTCAATAGGCAAGTTTGAGTCATCAGGTGTTTTTGTTCAAATTTCTTTTAGCCAGACCCACTCTTGGGCTTGATTATTTTTGCCAAAATCAAATAGATAAGAAGGTTGTATATATTTTTGAAGTACAAGTGGAAATGTAGTGTTTCTTACGTTGCAAATGGTCATGTTTGAACTAATGTTTCTTAATCCTCATAAAGAGAAAGTAATCCATTTGAATTCCTTAAGATGGATGATTAGAATGCCAGCCATGTGCAATTGTTTAATCTTGATTTTGTCAAAGAATATAAATTGCCCAAACTGTTTAGGAGGCTTACCATGTTTTCACAATCATTCAAAGTCAATGATGCAAATGTACTAATTTTAGGTTGCTTCTTGGTGTGAGCATATCAATTGTTGGGATCATCACATATAATAGGGTTAGCTGCGTAAGAATTGTTAACTATTAGATATTGAGAAAAGGTAAGATGAATTTTAAACTTTTATTAGATACCTCTATGAGGGTATGAAGAGAAAAAATATTTTTAAAAGAAAGGGGGGAATAAAGAATTACATACAATTCAATGACTTGGAGAAGAGTCAAAATGACATAGGCAATGAGAATGTTATAACAAAGATTTGCATCGATTTGGATCATGTAAGGATGTACTCGAATGGATTGAATCCTTGCATATAGGTGTCTCTCTAACCCACTAGGTCTTTATTGTGTGCTTAAGAAATAGGTATCTGCAAATGTTACTACAATGACTTGTTACTCGATGTATATAAGAGAAAATGCATCAAAATTTGCCATAAAATGCTAGAGTATAGAAACATTGGTTTCTTTTTGAATTCACAAGTTTATAAGATGCTTTTATAAACTGAGGCCAGTTTCTTCATGTCTTGCACTTGGCATTAGAAGAGGCATTTTCAAGTTTTGTGCAATGGCAATGAATGCCAAATGGGCATAATTTTCTATGAAGTTGGGTGGAAGGAATTCATTTTGTCTCATCATGCTATTTGATGGTGGGTTTCCATTTTGTTAAACATGTGTGCACTATGGCAAAGACATAGTATGACTAGAGACATCATTTGGAGGAATTTTTTCCTTATATAATAGTGGTAGTTTGAGTTTGAAGTTTCTTTTTGGTAAATTGAAATGGGTTTAATAGGATGAAGAATAGAAGGTAACATTTAACATTATATGTACTCCACATTATTGATCAAAATTTGGTGAATGAGCTTTGAGTTGTACATTGACCTATGAGATAAAACATGTCCCATTTATTATGACTATGACTAAAGGTAGTAGCAGTATTGGTGTCCCTGTTTTGTAGTGTGAGGTTTTCATGGTGAAAGGTGTTCCTCTAGACCCATCTGTAATGGCCACAACTTTCAAAGATAGGCTAAACATTGTAGAGCATAGGTATGAGTAAGGTGAGTTGAAGATGATATTTAGATGCAAAGACACCCTCATTTCCATTCACCCATAGAAAAAGGAAGACCATAGTATTAAATTTTAAATCCCACATTTGTCAAGCGATAGATTCTCGACATGTTTTTATACCATATTGTACAAGGATAACTTGTCTAAAAGGCTCATGCCTTTTGAGACATAAGGCTTGACTGCATGGTGGGATCCATAAAAGGGCATCTAACTTGACGATCTAGCTAACTTTTGACCAAGTAGAAAGCATGAAATGGTGACATGAAAAAGGCTCTCTAGATATGGCACAAAAATTAAGGTGCCAAAGTGGAAAAGTAGGCCATGTGTCACAAAGGCACATTTGTGCATGTGACATGGTAGAAATTAACTATGCATGTAGGATAGAACCTAGATAACATGTGGTAGTGGGCCCCAGTTGGTGATCATGGTAGGTACAGTGATCTACTGAATAGCAAGATGCCATGTGGTGATGATGTGGTGAGCACTAGACAAAGAAAGACATGGTGATGATAGGGAAGTTGGAAGGGCCAATAAAATTGTGACACATGGAAAAATGTCATGAAACTAGTGGACCAATCAAAGGGTGTGACATGGCACCCAAGTGGCATGTGATGTGGCATACCCTAACCAATGGCATGCTCCCACATGGCATAGATGGTCAAATAGGTTTCACTAGGATTGGATTTTGGAGGGAAATACATAGTCATAAATAATAATTTTATTATTATTCTTCAAATTCTTAATGTGAAGGATTTGTAGACCTACGAGGCCAATCTAGGCATCTAAATTCCAAAATTATATTTTGGGCATTTTCGATAAGAGGATATAGCACTATTATATATCATCAAAAGTAGGAGAGAAAAAAATTTCTATTTTTGGATTTTATTTCTACCATGAAGCCATTGGTTCAAGTTATTCATGGTTTTTTCTCAGGTACCCACTTTTTAGTTTCATTCAGTTATGATAGTTTAGATTTTATTTCTAGTGAAATGGTGAATTGGATGAACATAAAATGCAATAGGGATGTAGTTAGGCGAATATTTTTTCACCTCTAAGTTAGTTTGAAGAAGGTATTATTAGCATTTAAAACATTCTGGCAAAATAAGGGTTTTCAGCATTATGGAAGAGATATTTTAAGTTTGTTACAGAACAATGATGAAGACCATGTATCAAATTTCAGTTATAAAAAGATGAGAGATTCTTTGCAACAACATGGAATGAAGATTCAAGTGGACACGTGTCACTTATAGATTAGATCTAGGATTTCATTCTTTTCCTATATCTCTCTCTTTCTCATTCATTTTAAAGGTTTCAAACTTGGGTTTTCTCAGTATTGTGAGACCAGGATTCCAATTCTAGAGAAAATTTCTCATGCTTGTGATATCATGTTGGTTCCAATTGGTCTTTCAGACCACATTGTTGGATCTAGAGCTATGATTCCACCATACTCTTTAGCATATTTTTCTCTTGTATCAATAGTAATAGTTAAGCTAATATAGATAGTTCTTATATATTTAGTGGTTTTATGAATTGTTTACATGCATCTTGAATATATAGTTTCAAAGAAATGAATACAACTAAGCAAGAATCTTTATAGTTTCATGCTAATTCTTGTCTCCTATCTATATAAACTACAATTTTTTAAGGTCTAGGAACAAATAACTTAGACCCTTTTACATCCCCTTTAGGTTGTATGTTTGGTATGTTTTGTTGCTGGAACAAAGGGCCAAGTAAATAATTGATGTATTTGAGAGGGTTACTAGTTGTTTGAGAAGGATACTTCATGAGAATGAGGTCTTTATGAAAATTGATGTCTAATTCACAAAGTGATAAGGATAGATTTTATATCTTGATGTATGGAATATGCCACTAGTATCATAGATGTATATGTGTGATTCATGGAATTGTCTAATAGATAAGGCACTAATTAGCTGCATGATCAAATTGTTCTTATTGTTGCATATTTGGGGTTTTTCTAAAATTCAAAATTATAATCATCTATTTCCCTTTCTATTTAAGAGTTGAAATGATGACCTCACTTGGCTTATCAATTTCTAAGGTCATGTTATTAGCTATTCCATTTCTATGATATTTCCATAAGTATAGAAGATATATGGGTTTTATCTACTTTGTTTAGATTCATTCTATGCTTTCAATACTAGTACCATATAAAGAATCTATAGGTCCACCTGCCTTGGTTTTGGAAAGCCTAAAGTAGAAGAAGGGTCTAGTCTTATAGTTGACACATTGTTTGAAAGGATATGTTGTAGATGAGAAGTATCTTCCCCTAGATGTATTTTCTTCTCATCAAGGTAATTTGAAACCATGAAGTTTCAAAACATCAATAGACGCATTAGCTTTTCTCTTCATTTTCTCTAAAGGCTTAGGTTCTTCACTAACTTGTTCTCTCTTGGAATCTTCATTATGTTCTACTTCCTCTTCTTCTTGCTCCTCTCCTTGACCTTTTGCTATTGCAAGAAGTTCTTAAGTAGGTTTCTCATCTTCTTCATCCTTATCACCTTCCTCTTCTTCTTCCTCTTCTCCCCCTTCACCAAGTCTTTCTTTAAGCTTCTTCACAATTTGTTTTTTCTTTCTCCCTACAAAAGTTATCTTCAAATCTATTGTTATTCTTGATTTGGCTTCCTCATGGATTCCAAATGAGTTTTTTGATGCCTTGTCCACATTGACTTCATAGGGAAATGGCCCAAGACATCTAACCCTAGGAACAACTTCTTGAACATATGTAAAATCAGTATCCACTAAAAAACTAACACCATCATAATATTTCTCTACTAGTGACACTAGTATCCTTAGTATTTGTCTCATAGACCTCTTTAATACCTCAAAGTAACTTATCTTAAGTGAATCAAAATGTTTCCAAGTTGCTTTATGAACTCTCCATTTTGAACTAGAATTGACTTATTAGCCTTCCAAGCAACTTTACCAAATGAAGGAAATGTGTGTTGCACATAGAAAAATATACAAACCAATAATGAAATAAATTTGCATTGTGCACTCTTAGTCTTTCTTATGGCTCCCAAATTTTTTGATAACTATTGGAGTTGTAACTCAAAAAGGTCAGAAGAGTGATCCTTCTTGACTATCTTGTAGCCTAGATCCACAACCATACAAGATACATTGTTCAATCTACTAGATTGAGAGAACTTGTGAGTAATAATTCTCATTGCAAATGCAATTAGGGGATTTGAAATTGTGTTAATTTCCATCCCTCATTTGTTCAATACAACCCTGTTGGCATAAAGGTATTTTCCATTAGTGACAACACTCATTATATAGTTCAAACCAAGCATTGAAGACACAGTTCAAACCGAGCATCGAAGACACAGTTCAAATTGAGCGTCAAAGACATAGTTCAAACCGAGTAAAGTTGCACTTAGTGTTAACCGAGTGGAGTGTTAACCGAGTAAAGATAGAAGTAGTGTTAACCAAGTAAAGATGGACGCAGTGTTAATTGAGTGAAGATGTACTTAGTGTTAACCGAGTAAAGATGGACTCAGTATTGACCGAGTGAAGAAGGACTCAGTGTTAACCGAGCTCAATCAGTTAACAAAGAAATTAGTTTTTACTGAGTGACACTATATCTACAGAGTCACCAATGGTTATCGAGTTCCAGGCAACGTTGTATGACTAGTATGAACCGAGCCCCTACCTCTACCAAGTGCATGGCGATGTCGTGTAACATAGTGGATGTCGTGTATCAGAAGGTCATCAAGTCTATCTGAAGAACCTGAGTTTATTTTACTATTTGGCTGACTCAGTTATATTTTGTTTACTTGTGTTCAGCCGACCTTGCATCTATAATTACTGAAATGGTATATGTATGTGTATAATACAGAGTTTTAATTGTTGTAATGGATAAGAGACATGTATGAATATGTGCATATTGTGATACAAGAGACAGATGCAAATTCAGCAGCAAAGCAGTATATTAGCAAGGTTCACAAGGTGCAGTAAAGATTTCATCAATCACAAGAGGTGATTATTGCAAATGATCTAATCAAGGTATATGTAGATTTGATTGGTTCATCCTAACAGGTGAATCATCTAAAAATCTTCTAACAAGGTAGACTTAACAGTCTTTGTATAAATCTCCTAACAGAGTGCATACTTGTAAAGTATGTTTTAAATCCTTTAACAAGGTGGATCTAGCAATCCTCTTTGCTCCTAACAGGGTAGATCACCAGAAGTGATCATTGTATGCCTTAACCGGCTAACTTCCTACTGCAGAAAAGAAGCTTTGTGGGTTTCATCCACACCCCAATTTTACTTTCTATTTTGGAAGGTTTCTGGGTCACCAAAATCTCTATGCATATGTGTTATGAATATTTATTTATCTCTTGCATGCATCAGATTAGGTGAATGAATGATTTTCCAGTTTATGCTGAATTAACTTAAAAGTTGTATTGTTACTGATTCACCCCTCCCCTCTGAGTAACTTGTTATAACTTGAATATTTCCAATAATTGGTATCAGAGCTATTTGGTTCTTAGGACAAAGCTTGACAGCTTGAGCAAAGATCAAAGTCAATGGAGATATTCAGACTAGAGAAAGTTATAGAAAATGAAAAGTTAGATCTAGAAATGGCCATGGTTCAACTCAAAGAAGCAAAGGAACATCTTTCCCAATCCCTAAAAAGAAGAAAGGAACTTGCAAGAAAAATGAATGACCATCTTTATGTTGAAGAAAGGATTGAAGATTTGTTACCATCAAGTAATTCAGAAGAAGCTGACAAAGCAATCAAAGAACTTCTAGAAAAGAATGGATCTCTGCAAGAAGAGGTAAGAAAGCTTAAAAGAGAGCAAGAAATACAGTCAATCAGGCTATGCGAAGTTTTGAAACAAAGAAATGAAGCACAAGAAGAATTGGAAGATAGAAGTCATGAAATTCATAATCAATCCCATTAGCATGAAGATCTTATAGACCAACTCTCTAATGCAAATGAAGAAATTAGGATTCTCAGAGCATAAAATGAAAGAATAAGGAATGATTTAAACACTGAAAAGAAAATCAATGAAAGTCTACAGAGTGACTTAAGAATTGAGAGACAAATCAATGAAAGCTTGGAAAATGACCTAATCTCTGAAAGGCAAGTCAATGAAAGAATGATGAAATCCCAAACAGATATAAATCAATTAAATCAACAAAATGAGGAAAACCTTCATAGACAAAAGGTAAAGCTAGTCTTGGATACAAGGAAGACGGTGAATCCTCCAAACAAGGTGAACACAGGAATAAAAGACCCACTTTTAATCACTATGGTAGGTTAGGACATACATCAAACAAATGTTGAAGCAATGGGAAAGCAAAATTTAGTGGAAAATGCTTCAATTGCAATCAGCATGGTCATAAGGCAAATGAGTAAAGAAAAACCAAAATTTGAGGGCAACTGTCACAAATGCAAAAAGCATGGTCACAAAGCATTCCAATGCAAAACCAAATCATTCAATCCAGCTAAACAGATTGTCAAAGCCATATTTGGATGGACTACAACACCTGGTGCAGATGTCACTATTGTGGAGAATATGGACATTCTGGCATAAATTGTGCTAGACATCACCTAAGGAAAAAGGAAACTATAGTAAGATGCTATACATGTACAACACTTGGTCATATAGCTAAAAATTGCATGAATATCAAAACAATTGAAGATGAGAAGAAAATCAAAGCAGACAACATTCGGAAGCAAATGAAGCAACAGTGGATTCCAAAATCTACTGAGCAACATAAATCAAGTAATGGAAATGTCACTCAAGAAATGGGTGATTCCACCATTTCCAATTAATATTCATAAAAGAAAGATTGGAACTACATCCTCCAAGATTTATCCTAAGTAGCTCCAAAGGAAGAAGGATGATCAAATCAGTATTTCAGATATACTTTGACTTCAGGACGGTTCAAGACTTTACTGAGTTAGGTTGGTAAGAGACTTTACTGAGTTCAGTCAGGTGAAACAAAGTTTCATTGACTGAGTTGTGTCAACCGAGCAAGGTCGGTTCGTGACCTAATCGAGTTAGGTCGGTACTTTAATATTTTCATTTGATCGCCGAGTTGATAATATCTATCGAGCTAGTGGATGGCAAGCTATCATTTCATCTACCATCGTACCAAAACATTTATGGCAATTTTTTTGTCAAAAGGGGCAAAATTTGATCTCATTTTTCACTGTGAACAAAGAGCTAAGTTATCTTCTGCGATTCCAGAGCGAGCTTAAAGCATTTTCGAGAAAAAATTTTCAGAAGGGCAAAGAATCTGTTCAAAATTTTTTGACACCTATCGAGTAGCAATGGCATCTGGAAGTGGCAGCTCCAAGACAAAGAAAGGTTCAAAAATGCTAGTTAGAGGAGAGGAATGGAAGACCCCGAACTTCAAATTGGCACCGACAATTGCAAAATCATTGGACCCTAACGGTGCTCAGTTACAAATCCCTCCAAAGGTACTTCTTATTAATGACATTCGCTCTCATTTCAAGTGTTCCATTCAAGAACTTGGAAACCTATAAATTGATAATGCCCTAGGTGAAATGAGCATAGATGGAACCTTGAAACCCGAACATAAACATCTTAAAACAAAAGGGTTAACCCATATTTCGTATTTGCTAAGGAAATTTCAAGTAAAATGGGTTAGGTATGTACTCAGTCGGGTTCACAATGGCCAATTGTGGTTAGAGCAACTAGTACCTATCACTAAGAAAATGATTAGCAAAATTACTGGACTCCCCATGTTGAGCAAAGACAAGACTACCAAAACCCTAGGTCAGGAAGAATTGCAGAGACTAACCCAAGCAGAATGGGATGGCAGAGGACTTAAGCTCAGTATAGTAACTGACATTGAATTGAGATTTGGCATTCACATCATTGCTCATAAAATCTACAGTTCAAGCCGACCAAATAGTGTATCCTATGAAGCTGTGGATTTGGCATATAAAATAGTAAAGAAGAATGTAGAGTTTGATTTATCGGAATTGCTTTTGTCCCAATTCAATAAAAATATGGAAAGCATAAGGACTTCCAAGAACAACTCCTGTAAATTTGGTTCACTTTTGATTTGTTTTTTTTTCTATGTTCTAAAGTCCTTTCCATCTAAAGGATCAATAGTATGGGAAAAGGATATCCCAATTCTTTATCAAATTAATGAATTCATCACCGAATTAGGTGAAAATTTTGACAGTGTTTTGGATAGTTATTTTGAAGAATTTAAGGAAAGAATGAACAATAGGTTCTGAATTCCTCCAAGACTTGTTGAAGAGTACAAGGAAGATGTATGTTTCATGGTAGACTATGACAAGGTATACATACAGACAATCAGGCCTCGAGTAGCATGGGTGAAACCTCTTCCCTATGAGGTAAATATTGATGAAACTAGGGACATCATAGAAGCACTGGTAAATGAACCTGTAGACCCAAGGCAACCAATTTTTGGAACATATGATGAAGCTAAGGCCATAATTGAGCTTCAAATGAAAGAGGAGCATAGCCAAACTGAAAATAGATGTTGGCCCTCTCATGATAATAGAAGGGAGAGGAGAAGATGAAGAAGAGGAGGAAACCGAGTCTGAAAAAGAAGAAAAGCCTCAACGAAAGAAAGGTAAGGTGACTATCACCAAACCTACAAAGAAAACTACTACAGTGTTCTCCAAGAGAACAAGACAGGGAAAGAAGGAACCTGTACTTCTTAAGCCTCCACTCACCCTTGAGGCAAGCCTGAAGCAATTAGATGTAGGAGCTAGCTTCACAAACTTCAAAGCATTGAAGTTTGAAACCAGAACAGAACAGGAGAAAATGCAGATTGAGGAACTGGTACTGAAAAAAATGGGTAAATGGAAATACTCCCCAGACCAGATAGCCTCTCAGATCTCCAAAGAGCTATTGGAGAGGTTGCAACCAAGATGGGAAGCTGCAACCAAGACTGTCAAAGACATTTATGAGCAGACCCTGAGGAATCTCCTGCCGAGTCTCACTAATGCTGAAGTGAAGAAATCACTAAAAGACCATGAAGGTAACATGATGATTAGATTCCACACTTGTTTGATACTTTTCAAAGGCATTGTGCATGTAGTAAATGATGCAACAAACATGTGGAAAAATATCTATCATCTACACAAACCTAGTGATGATACTGTTGAAATCAAGGACATTGACAACAGTGATGATAATGATGATGATGATGGTGGTGGTGATGACATTGAAGACATTCCAGAAGACCTGCAATCATTAATGTTAGAAGTTGAGGAAGAAGCTGAAAGAGAAATGAAGGAAGAAGCAAAACTAGATAAGGAGGAAGAAGATCCACTAATAATTGTAGTCGAAGTCATTGCATCTCTTCCTCACTCTCCACTTAAAATAGGTACATCAACTATGGAGATAGCTTCTACTAGTGAGATTGTGAGCTCAATAGCCTCATCAATTGATCAATCTTCACCTGTCTCGTCTCAGCTTCGGGTAACATCTATGCAAGTGTCTACCACTTCATTAGCCGAGCTGCAACCACCTTCTTTGACCAAGTTATCTTTAGTCACAGTAGTAAGTTTTTCAAGTATATCAACTTCTACTGTAGAGTGTACAGTAAGTGTACCTACAGGTACTACAATTTTGACTTCTCCTGCTCCAATTTTGGCAATTGTTAGTTCTCCCACTCCATCCTGTATAGCAATGTTGGGAGCAACACCAATTTTTGATACTATTAGCACTTCTCTCAGTCTTTCTCTAGTTAGTCCTATTCCAGTTTTTTTAGCTAGTCCAGCATCATCAACTATTGTTTCAATTTCAAAGGGCAAAGGTGCAGTCACTACAAAGAAACCAAAGAGATACATGTTTTCTAGTAAGGTAGTGGATGAGGAAATAGATCTGGATAAGGACATTGTCATTCCTAAGATAGATCTAGATACTGCATCAGTTGATGAAATGAGAATGCTCAGTTAGCTATTAGAGCAGAAAGCTAGGCAAAAATAGCTGAGGCATGAGAGAGACCAGGAATATAGCATTATTGAGAATGCTAAGAATATCATAACAGATGCTATAGTTGCTGAAGTAGATTCTACTCAATACATTTTGATTCAGTTAGAAGAGGCTGTATATAAATTTAATGAGGACAGCTCCGGCCAAGAGAAATTGATTGAAAAGGCAGAGAAGAAATTTGACAATAAGGTGCTTGAGCACATTGCTCAACATACTATAGTAAAACGGGTAGAATTTTCTACAATTTTGAGTAATTTTGAACATTATTTTAATAATGTAACTTCACTTTTTGGAAAACTCTATGATATTACCGAGTTTACTAAGGAAATAAGAGAAAAGTTGAATAAAATTGATGCGGATATGAAGGTCAGTGCTCAAATGCTGCAATCTGACCATAGTGCAAGTTCATCCCATCATCTGAGAATAAGGTTTTTGTCAGAGAAATAGGTAGAATTGTTGAGAGAGGAAGCAAGGATCAGCTCTACTCTAATTGACATCCAGAATATGATCCTTCCTGTCATGGACACAATGCAAAAGCATATTGCTCATTCTAAAACATTGATCCATGACAACAACTTCTCTATTGCAGATCACATGATTGAACTCTCTGCAAAAGTTCAAATTGCACTCTCCACCAGCAAAATTTTGCAAGAAAATTGGGATAAGACTTTGGCTCTTATTCTCAAGGTACATTCAGAATTTGTCTCTCATTTTGGAATCTCTGTGTAAATATATACTGTTTGGCATTATTGTAAAAAAGGGGGAGATAGACTTCAAGAGCTAACTGTGCAAAAGATATATGTATTGACTTATAAATACTGTACATATTGTATGGGGGAGATATATGTAAATAAAAGGATATGTGTTGCAAGATTTGCAAAAAGATCAATTTTGAACTGTATGTCATTTTTATTTTGCACATAAACTTTGATTCATAATTGTTTTTGTCACTAATGCCAAAGGGGGAGATTGTTGGCATAAAGGTATTTTCCATTAGTGACAACACTCATTATAGAGTTCAAACTGAGCGTCAAAGACACAGTTCAAACTGAGTGTCGAAGACACAGTTCAAACCGAGCGTCAAAGACACAGTTCAAACTGAGTAAAGTTGCACTTAGTGTTAACTGAGTGGAGTGTTAACCGAGTAAAGATAGAAGTAGTGTTAACCAAGTAAAGATGGACGCAGTGTTAACTGAGTGAAGATGTACTTAGTGTTAACCTAGTAAAGATGGACTCAGTATTGACCGAGTGAAGAAGGACTCAGTGTTAACCAAGCTCAGTCGGTTAACAAAGAAATTAGTTTTTACTGAGTGACACTATATCTACCGAGTCACCAATGGTTACCGAGTTCAAGGAAACATTGTATGACTAATATGAACCGAGCCCCTACCTCTACCGAGTGCATGATGATGTCGTGTAATGTAGTGGATGCCGTGTATCAGAAGGTCATCAAGTTTGTCTGAAGAACTCGAGTTTATTTTACTATTTGGCTGACTCAATTATTTTTTTTTACTTGTGTTCAGCCGACCTTGCATCTATAATTACTAAAATGGTATATATATGTGTATAATACAGAGTTGTAATTGTTGTAATGGATAAGAGACATGTATGAATATGTACATATTGTGATACAAGAGACAGATGCGAATTCAGCAGCAGAGTAGTATATTAGCAAGGTTCACAAGGTGCAATAAAGATTTCATCAATCATAAGAGGTGATTATTGCAAAGGATCTAATCAAGGTATATGTAGATCTGATTGGTTCATCCTAACAGGTGAATCATCTAAAAATCCTCTAACAAGGTAGACTTAAAAGTCTTTGTATAAATCTCCTAACATAGTGCATACTTGTAAAGTATGTTTTAAATCCTTTAACAAGGTGGATCTAGCAATCCTCTTTGCTCCTAATAGGGCAGATCACCAGAAGTGATCATTGTATGCCTTAACTAGCTAACTTCCTACTACAGAAAAGAAGCTTTGTGGGTTTCATCCCCACCCCAGTTTTACTTTCTATTTTGGAAGGTTTTTGGGTCACCAAAATCTCTGTGCATATGTGTTATGAATATTTATTTATCTCTTGCATGCATCAGATTAGGTGAATGAATGATTTTCCAGTTTATGCTGAATTAACTTAAAAGTTGTATTGTTACTGATTCACCCCTCCCCTCTTAGTAACTTGTTATATCTTGAATATTTCCAACAAACCCATGTATTCTTCTCAATTATTTCCTTCACATTACTATGCATGGTGTTAGGTATATCTAGGGTAGGTTACCTTCTTACATGTTGAATGATCTTTTTAGTGATCTTGGTAGGGCCATTTCCAACCATACTTAGTGATCATGTATTCTACTCAATACTATTTTAATCCATTTTTTCTTGAATATGTTTGGAAAATGTAGGGCATGGGTTAACTCTTTTCTCTCAACAATCTTGTTTTCCTCCTTTGGCACTCCAACAACACATAGTTTTCCATATAAGTCTTTGATTTAAATGTCTCCAATACTTCCAACCTTACAAGTGTAACAACATCTTACATATTGAATCATCAAAAATTATGGTGCTATCATTGATAATGAACTAGTTGGATCTCCCTTGTATGAAATCTTAGGAATAACTCAGAACGGTGGTTGTTTAATCTGATTTCTTATCAATTGAACATTTAAAACTTTTTCCCCTTCCTTCTTAATAGTAATAGAAGAACTAGATGCCATATCAAATAACTAGGGATAACATAACTTGACACATGATAAATACCTTATGAATTTGATGATTGGTGATGAGTTGCAGTTAAATCTAGTTCACAAATGCTTGAATCCTTCTCTCGAATTCTTCTTATACTCTTGATGCTCTCTTTGATCTCAAATGAATGCAAATGAGTGGAGAATCAACCATATATAGACATTAAAACTCACCAATAAATGTCAAGCACTTACATAGCTATAAGCTTATCTATCATATTAATTTCAACTCATTTAGCTTACACATGATTTCTTTTTATGCTCAGCATCTACAAAAACCTCAGCCAATACTATCACATTTAACAAATCATCACCAAATAATTTTTTTCATGCTTGGCAACAACATGAAAAATAATAGAACTTATAGATTTCTTCTAGATTCTAACTAATAAATTGCATCTTAATTCATGCATATATACTCTTTTTAGAACTTAGATTCTTGGTATTAATGTAAAATATATCAATGAAATATTAGTTCCACATACCTTTTGATCACCTAGTTGGGGGTGATGTTATCACCTGGTTCATTAGATGAAGTGACCTCATTTGGACTTGATATGTTGCAATCTTATTTTTTCTCCCATGTCTTTTTCATCTACACTCTAACACTCAACATCAATCTTCCCTTTGCCTTGGTTGAATTCACTACTAGGTGCTTTTGACCTTGTTGGACAATTCCTACTGATATGACTAGTCTTCAAATAGCTAAAACATGTGGTTTGACTCAACCATCTATGATAGTCACTTCTGAAATGTGTTCTTATGCAATTATTAGCAACATGTCCATACTCTTGACAATAGTGACAACTATACCTTGTATTGTAATCCCAATTTTAAGGTTTTCCATTATGTTGTCCCTTTTTTTGCTTGTTTGGTGTCCACTTCCTATTAGATTTCCATTTGAATATGTTCAATGTCCATACTTCTAACAATTATGGAAAATTCCTTCAAATATTTGTATGCTTGTATTCTTAGTCCCGCATTCATGTGATTGATGTCCTTGCTTGCTACAGTTATGTTAGTAACTCATAAACTTATGCCCATGGTTCTGATTTGCATTGTTTCTCCTACAAACATTCATTGTCTGACCTATATTTCCACGATTATGACAAGTGGATTTGTAGTTCTTATCTTTTTTCCTTCTTTTTTTACCACTTTTAGATAATTCTACTTCCTTAGTACTAGTGTACCCTAATCTAGTAGTATCATTGTTAGACCTAAGAGATCTCATCAACTTCTCAAAGTACTTGATGGCTTCATTAGGTCTATTGAAACTTTTAGCAAATTATTTTTCTCTTTTCATAAAATTTCTTAGTTATTCATTCTATAACTTTAAGGTTGTGATCTCAATGTCCTTACCATTCAATTCATGATTTTCAATCATCACTTGACTCATTATTTCCAAATCCATATTATCAATCATGTGTACCTATGATGTCTTCTCTTCCAATCTATTGGTCAGTATCCTTTTCTCATCTTCAGTCATGAATTTGTCTTCCTCAACTTTATTTTTCTACCTGATCACCTCACATAGCAATATTTATTTAACTTCTTGTTCTATCTTAAGATTTATGACCTCTTCAATTAGGGCACCATTCTTTTCGATCAGATATGCAATTGCTACATCAAATTCACTTACATTTCCATCTACAAACAATTGAGTAATGTCTTCCTCTTGGTAATGTGTGTTATTCTCCTTAATAGCTATCTCTTTCCTTCTCTTTAATGATCACTTCAAATCATCTATTACTTAATTCAACTAATGTAGCACAAGCTAGATTTCAATCTTTTGGTTTTAAATGACTTTTCCCAATTTGTAGACTTCCATCTTCAAGGTCTTTCCTCAAATCTGCAAAGCTTTCCTTCCTAGAGAATGAGGCTTTAATACCAATTGTTGGAGATAGAATAGGAAAAGTAAAATATGGGGCAGGTGGGGCGGGGGGGTGGTTGAATCAGTCCTTAAAAAATTTATCCACTAAAACATTCACCACATATCCATGTCATAATCTGCCTATAAATTGAAATACAAAACTAAGCATGTTCATCCATAGCATGAAAAAAAAACATTCATCACATATGACACAAGATATTTTGTTATGTAGAAACCCTCCAATGAGATAGTAAAACTTGGGTGAGGATGGAATTGACAAAATCTTCACTACTACAATTGTAAAGTGTATCCAATGAAGGTTACAATGTTTGATCGCAAACTATGATCTTCCCTATGAAAGTTTTGTCATGTTCAAGGCTTACAAAGGTTGTTATATCTTACGTTGTTAAAGGAAATCAACACCTTCTTAGAAGTGTGTATATTTAAAGGACTTCAACTTACAATGAAGTAAGAAATTACTTAAAAGATTTACAAAAGTTTGCTAGAACTTGAAACCTATTAAGGCTACTTTGCTAAGATATTTTACTGATTCACCTATTAGAATGTCTCACACTTGATCCTTTGGTTAGCACTCCTTTGCTATATAATAAATCACCTCTTTCTTAATGTGCACTTGATCCTATCTAATTAGATGTATCACTTATGTTCTCTCCACTAACCTCTATTCTGCCTAACTAATTATGCAATACCTATCTCAATTCACACGTCCTTAGTCACCATGAATTCTCTATCTATGCATAAAAGCTTCTATCTTTATTTCTTAGAATATTTAGGATTTCCCTTCCGTAAGAAGACCTAGGTGACTTAGGGTTAGGTAAAAATCAATGATTTTGATTTACCAAATTTTCCACTTAAAACATGTTTCAATCTAATTGGTTGCATGTACCACATAGGAATTATAAATATAGATTCATTATTATCATCTAGAATTTAAAAAAATCATTAAGTTGGCCCAAAAATGGTTTACATATAAGTTTGTGCCATTACAAAAAACTATGTTCAAAACAATTTACTTCACACTCAAATCCTTTGATGCTTGGTGTCCACTATTCAATTGACATCTGAATCAGTTGGCGTAAACTATATTTTTTGGTACAAACTATTTGCTCAACACATACTATATATTCTTCTCAGCTTGCATTATTAGATACCTTATGCTTAGCATACACTACTTACTTGGCATGCACTTTTAGAATATGACTAAGTGCATAGTCACTGATATGTCAAAACCAATTTGAAATTAACTCATGTTTTCATATTGAGTTTTAACCTAGAACTATTAAAGATACATTAAAAAATGAAAGTCGGATTGAGGCAATGAATGAAGAGATTGATCAGATTGAAAGGAACAAAACTTGCATTCTTGTACCTAGACCTAAGGACAAAAATGTAATTGGCATAAAATGGGTATTTAGAAACAAATTGAATGAGAATGGAAAAATTTCAAGAAATAAAGAAGGTATTGATTATGGAGAGACTTTTTCTCCAATTGGAAGACTAGAAGGTGTTAGTAAAATACTTTCTTATATTTCTCATAAAGGATTTAAAGTATATTGGATGGATGTAAAGTTATAATTCTTGAATGGAATTCTAGAAGAAGAAGTCTACATTGAGCAACTTGAAGGTTTCATAGATCCTAGGAAAAAGAATATGGTTTGAAGACTACACAAAGATTTATATGGTCTCAAACAAGCCCCTAAATCTTGGTATGAAAGATTGCATAGTCTCCTAGTAAAGATTGGTTTTCAAAGGACAAAAAATAGTAGTAGCCTATACATCAAAGAAGGAGTAGATACAAAGATAGTGCTAGCATAAATCTTTATAGATGATACACTATTTATTGGACATGATGATGTTTAAAATATTATTAAAGGTTATGTTGTTGAGAGGAGAGGGGTGAAATAGTAACATATAAAACTTAATCCTTAATTAGCAATTAATCCTTCATTTGAATTCTGATCTAATTACATGCATGGGAAAGTGAAAACATTAAAGCATACATAACACTTTAGACATAGAATTTGGTGACCTAGAAACCTTACAAATAGAAAGTAAATATGGGGTGGGATGATACCCACAAGCTTTAGTATTGCACTATAAAGTTAGTCGGTTAAGGCTTATAATGATCACTTCTGATGATTTTCCCTGTTAGGTCTACCTTGTTAAAGGTAAAGAGATTTACACAAGATTGTTAGGTCTACCTTGTTAAAGGATTTGACTGATCCATTTGTTAAGATGAAGTAGTGGCTAATCTCTGATCTACAACTTTGTTTGCTGAATGAGATTCCTCTAAGTGTACAAATCACCTTGCTATGATAGATGAATCTTTGTTGCTCCTTATACTATTATAGCCTTTGTAATTCACTCTAGTACTCTTCTCTACTTGTTATTTTACATTATTCATCTTTTTTTTTTATTGGATGTGACATAGTACATTACATATATATTCCAATCTAATTACAAAATTAAAAAGTCAACCACAATAATTTTACACAAGTATTGCAAAGTTGGCCAAAGTGTAGAAGCTTGGGTTTTGAAGACTGGCTTGATGAGGTTCTAATACTCGGCATCCACTATCAATTCTTGGCACCATCATGTTCTTGGTAGACATAGAACCTCAATCCATACTAATCACTTCCAAGTAGTCTTGAACTTGGTCTACACTAGTGACTCAACAAATACTATGAAACTTGGCATATAAACTAAATCCTTTGATTCACACCACATAGCTTGGTCAATGTTATCACTATGAGCTTGGTATAAATTGAGTCACTTGGTTAACACTAGACTCACATCACATCAATTGCAAACTCGATAAGTAGTGCAAAACTTAGTTTGCACTAGTAAACTTGGCATACACTAAAATCCTTAGTTTACACTACTAATTATCACCATAGTAGAAACTACTTGATGAAATCTAAAATCTGTCCAAAGGACTTAGTAGCAAATGTAGAACTCGGTAGTAATTAAAATCTATCCAAAAGACTTGATAGAAACTGTAGAACTTGGTAGCAACTGAAATCTATCCAAAGGATTTAGTATCAACTAAAATGTTGTACAATATGCTCAGTAGATACTTACAATCTCAATAAGTATATGACACTAATAACAAACATGACTAGAATGTCAACAAATGATTTATGAAAATAATTTTCTGATGAAATGAGTAAAGAATTTTAAATTTTAATGTTTGGAGAGATTAAATTTTTTGTTGGCTTGCAAATTCAATAGAATAAAAATGGTATCTAGATTCCTCAATCAAAGTACATCAAACAAATATTGAAATTTTTTAGGATGGAAGATTCTAAACTAGTTGGAACACCTATGTCTACTGGACATAATCTTTCCAAAAATGATGATTCCAAAGAGGTAGATCATATTACATATAGATCAATGGTTGGAAAAGTTTAGTATGTGGTATACACAATACCTTATATTGCATTAGCAGCTATTATGGTGGAAATATTCTTGCTAATCCAAAAGAAAACCATATGATGGCAATAAAAAGAATTATGAGGTATCTAAAAGGTACTAAAGATTATGGTTTATGGTATAGGAAAGGAGGAAATTTTGAATTGAAAGCCTTTACTGATGCTAATTAGGAAGGAAGTAATGATAATAGGAAAAACACTAGTGGTGGAGTGTTCTTTCTTGGAAGAGGCTAGTGTATTGGACAAGCAAGAAGAAGAATTTCATCTCTAAGTCTACATTAGAAGTAGACTATATTGCAACAACAATTAATTGTTCCAACACAATTTGGTTCAAGAAACTAATGACAGGTATGAAGGAAGAAATAAAGAATCCAGTAGTTATCTTTTATGATAACACCAGTATAATTAACATTTCCAAGAATCCTATGATGCATGCCAAGATAACACACATTGCAATAAAGTATCACTTTCTAAGAGAATTAGTGCATGAAAAGGAGTTGAGATTGGAATATGTGAATAAAAAGGAATAAATTATAGACATATTCACCAAGCCATTAGCTAAGGATGAATTTTTGTATCTAAGAGGTTTAAAACTAGGGGTCATTCCCCTATTTGAAGCTCACTAGTCATATTTTACTAATGCATCAACTAAGAACTTTGAAGATCAAAAAAGTTGATCTAGCATTGTCATAGAATATTATATATGAATTAGTACATCAGGTACATGAAAAAAACATTGATTATTGTCTTTGGCATGAGATGTCAAAGAGGGAGATTTTAATGTTGTATTAGATAAATTTTGTGTTAGTAAAGATGGAGAGCTTGCTATTAGAGGAAGAAATTATAGTCAAAGAAATCAAAGAATCATTTTAGAGGAAGAGATTAATGTCAAAAGGAGTTCTCACTAATAAAGGGAGTTCTCATGGATGAGACTAAGAATGAAACTAAAAATGTTATCCTTACTTCTATTTTTCTTTAAAAAATTAATTATACTATGACATGTTTTGTTTCCATCAATGCCAAAGAGGGAGATTGTTGAAAACAATAATGCAATTATATGTTGTCTTTGATGTTACACAAAATGTAAAGACTTTCTAAGAAAGTCAATGATTTCTAAGCTCACTCAAGTGTTGAAGATAATTTCTTGTGTATTCTGAGTGTTCTGGTTATAACCAAGTTTTGAGTCAGTTCTTACCGAGCTAACTCGGGCATCAAAGGAAGATCCCATGTTAACAAAGTTCACTCGGTTAACAAAGTAAAGGTGACATGGACTCTAAGTTGACTGAGTTCACTTGGTTACCCAAGAAAAGTTAGTTCAAAAATAATATTGGTTGAGTTGGGTCAGTTAACAAAGAGTTTCTTTGAGTTAACTAAGTACCCAATTTAGTATTAGCCAATTGATAACATATTGAGTTTGATTAATTTATTGGTTAATGCTAGCCAACTTAAGGGATGAAATTTGTGTGATCAAAATTATATTTGAAGCCAACTTGGCAAGTTTATTCCTATAGGTATAAGGTCAAACTAAGGATTGAAGTGTGAGAAGCATGAAATTGAAGAAGATAAAATAAGGAAATGAATTAGAAGGATATTAGAGTATTCAAGTTGACCAAGCTGAAAAAAACATTTCAATCAAGGAGGATCAAGTATTCAAGCTAGATTAAAGATCTTAAATCAACAAAGATAGTTGCATCAATAATCAAGTCAAGTCATTATTACTCTCTAATAGTTGTAGTAGTGAATCAAATATCCTAATAGAGTTAGCCTACAAGCTATTTGCCAAATCCTCTAACAAGGTGGTATTTATAGATTGAAGTGTCTAAAGATCTCTAAAAAGAGCACTCCTAATGGGATGAATTAAATTTTTTAATAGAGTCACACCTAATAGTGTATTTTGTAAACTTTAATAGGGTTGGCTCCTAATAGGGCTCACTTCAGAAAATTGAAATATAGTAACTAGTTTCATTTGGTTATGTTTGAAAAATGGTTTCCATATTAAATCTTGGTGTCTCGTGTGTTCATGTTATTTTTTTTTATGTTTCTTCAAGTAAGATAATAAATAATAATCACATTCAATATCTTAAGATCTGTATGTTCAATGTAAACTGAGTGACAATAGTATATCTAGTGTTAACCAAGTTAAAGTAGAATATTTAGTGTTAACCAAGTTACACCAAGTAATTAGTTTTATATTGTGTTGAAATCTTAAAGGGACTTTTGGATTTGTTTTTGTGGTAACTGATTCACCCCTCCCATCTCAATTACTTGTTTCTATTTCTAGCAACTATACATGAATACATTAGATGAATATAGGAACTCCACACTATATAACATAGAGGTGGATAAGTGGCATGAGCCAAAAATGCAATGGTGAGTTCAATCCTTTGTTGATAGGTGCATCACTTTTTTGGTGCATCACTTTTTTGAATCTCATTAACTTGGTGTATACAATGGAGACTATGGTAAATTTTCTAGTTGAGGCACATGATGGGCTTTGTATGCTAGAGATAGTTGAAATATTTTTGGAGGCCCATGGCAAGGTGGATCCAATCATGGTGGTTTGGTTGTGCATGAATGTTGAATGGTGGTTTTCATCAATGTGGTTGCTAGGAGATACAAGGAGGTACCCACTACAAAGAGATAAGGTGGAAGGTATGTATAAGGGGTTGGCATCACCTAGGTAGTGTAATGTCATTTGGTTTTCATTTTGATAGTGATGGAGACAACTATATTAAGTGATCAAAATCATTGCTAGGCTAGGAGTGCTCACAGACATTGTGCCAAACCCATGGTGGAGAGTGTTGATTATTCTTCTAAGCTTAGGGCCCCTACTAGGCTTATATACTCATAGTTATTAAGTGTTGGATTTAGGGGATGAGGTCCCATAGAGTTGTGGTCTCAGTAGTTTGTAGCTCTAGATAAAAGAAAAATCTTACTGATTAAAAAATATAGAGGTGGATAAGAAATTTTTACGTGAAGACTTGGGTCTTTTGTATGATTCATATTTTCAAAATACACTAGTCAAATTTCAAACCATGTAACTTGGTCCCTATGAAATTACATGCTTTTGATAGTGGATCTATCCAAAAATACATAATTGACTAAAGACTATTTCAAATTATTAGTCAATGGTCATAAACTTAACTTCTACAATAAACCAAACATCAAGAGGAATTTATTTTAAGATTTGAATAATATCCCTCCAAATTGGCTTAT
This sequence comes from Cupressus sempervirens, assembly GCA_028749045.1. NCBI lineage: Eukaryota > Viridiplantae > Streptophyta > Pinopsida > Cupressales > Cupressaceae > Cupressus > Cupressus sempervirens. Next base: position 273,240,950 of record CM053790.1, read on the forward strand.
GTGGCCCAAGGGAATGGACCTGGTGTGCTCTACGAAGGAGTAAATTATGAAGTGCATTTGGTACTTCATGGGTATGTTGTCTTGTATCAAACAAATCAACAACTTAAAATGCATAGAATGAAAGTGAGATATTTGAACCTCTTAGGTCATACACTACATAATGTATATAGAAGACTACATGTAGGGTGGTGGTAAAGAAGTCCTTATAAAGAAATTATTTTGTTTAGAATAAAAATCCAATCCATCATTAACTATTTTCCATGCCATCATGTACCATTGAATTTACCATAGCCATTCTAATTCATGAATTTAAGAGAAACTAGTTCAAGTTATCAAAACTATGAGTGGAGTTAAGTATATAACCCCTTATTTCACTTATCATTCTTTTTTTTTTGTCTTAATAATTTTGTATTCTAAAAATACATGCTTTCTTGACTCTAATAACCAATAAAGTAACCTATTAATTTTAGTTAGTGGAAGAGTCATGTTTTTAAATGATATGTGACAAGTCATGGAGTCATATACATTTCTATTATTCCTTATAATGTCATGTGTACAATAAATGATTGATCATTGTTGGTGTAAATCATTAATTTAAAATAGAAGGTGATGTGATATAAATTAATGGGAAAGAAAATATTGCAAGTTTTTACTACTCCCAATAATCAAGATTTCCTTGAGATATTAGTAAAAAAGATATTTTTTATTTTAAATTATTATTTTTAGGAAAAAATCAAGAGTTAAGAGGGTGTCTATGTCCATCCATTTTCCTTAGCATACTAAGGAACTACTTTTCTTGTGCATTCTTCTTATAATTTTTTTAAGATTTTGAGTTGATTTGTAGTGGATCAGTAGGAGACAATTTTCATAGCAAGTTAAATTATGATATTATTATCACAATTTAACTATGTAGTTTTTGAGTTAAACTCATCAACGAATGTTTCATGAGTAGTTATTCAACATGAATATATCTCTTATGAGAAAAAATTAACACTTAGCACTCATTGGATCTAGGTGATGCTCACAAAGTTGAATCACCAAATTTTTTGGGAAGTTGCCCATCTCATAGTGGGTTTATCCATGGAGGAAACTATGTAGTTAACCATGCTCAATTTGGAGTAGTATTGAGATGGGTGATCTCCTAGGAAGTCCTAGTGCTTCACCTGTATGAGAATCACCTAGATCCAATGAGTGCTAATTGTTCCATTTATTTTCATAAGGAATGAATTCATAAAGAATCACTACTCATGAATTATGGGTCAATATTGAGTTTGACTCAAAAACTACATAGTTAAATCTTGATAGAAATATCAAAATGATTTATAGTACTCAACCTATTACAATAATTTTAGTAGAGTTAAGGAGAAAAGGAAATAAATCTTAAACACTATCAAAATCAATATTATCAAACATAAACACATTGTTCACGATTTTGTTCTATCAGGCCAGATGTTTTAATAGAAATTTGAAGACTATGGATGACTAGAATATTTTTTAAAGTTGACTAGGTTTAGTGAGAAATTTTCTCTCTAATTCCTCATCACTTAGAAAAATGGAGTAGCAAATATTAAAGGTTTAATGGTAGTGTAACAATTTAGTAGCTATGAAAGTAAATAGGGTTTTGATTTTAGAAGAAAATTTGGTAGATACCAATGATCCTAATTCTGCTAGAGTATAGTTTACATTACATTCATATCCTTTACTAGAAGTTTATAAGATGCAAGGCACAATAAGGACTTTTTTATCAGTACCCTACATGTAGGATTCTATATAGCTTATGCAGTATATCACCTATGAGGTTGGAACATATCATTTTCACTCTATGAATTTTAAGTTCTTGATTCATTTGATGCATGATAATATACCCACAAAGAACCAAATGTTCTTTGCAATTTACTCCTCAAAGCACACAGAATTTAAAAAGGTACTACAAATTCTACATCTCATAATTTTCTAATAAATCTTATTATATAAAATGCTTTAGAATAATTATCTAGGATATCTTGCAAATAATATCTTTCTATTGATATATTTTTCCAACAATATACAAGTATGCATGAAAAAATATTATATCATAGGGTTAAAACACTATAGAAGAAAATGAAAAATAGGGAAGATCCTAAACCCTCTAATTAAAATACTAAAGAAAAATTTAGTTAAGATCCTTTTACAACAATTAAGGCCAATGAAACCAAAACCTTGCATTCATCTTCTATTCATGTTGAGCATAACTCTTCTTGTGTTGGTAAATACAAAACCTCCTATAGTTTTGTAAAAATTAGGTCATACATAAAGTAAGGGAAAGGAACATATTTATTTGTAGAGAACATGAAAAGAAAGAAAATACCCAAACTACTAGTTCCCCTAAGAAAAGAATGGCATCTCATAAACAAACTCCTTCAGTCACTACCATAGAAGAAACCCCTATTAAGAAATCAAGGAAAGAAACCACTCCTACAATCAAAATGATGTATGGAAATTTTGTTATAAATAATATTCCACCAAGATAATAGAGATGGAGGGTCAATAAATTATCCAATTAAAACATTTATCAACCTTAATTAATCTTAACCATTTAATCAAAGTAACAACAACCATAACAAGATGCAGATACATAATTACACTAGATTTGTTAACTAGGGAAACCTTGATTAGAGGGAAAAAACCTAGTGGGAATTGTCCCCACAAATATATATATATATATATATATATATATATATATATATATATATATATATATATATATATATATATATATTCCTTTTTAGAGGATGGAATCTATTAGGATTCTATAAACACATTCAGTACATAAGAGTCCCTTTTAGGATATTTCAAATCCCTATTAGGATATTCCAACCTTGTTAGAAGTTGTGCCAACCCTTTTAGGAGTTGTAAAAGGTAGAAGGACCCACTATCCAAATAGCTTCTAGGGAAAGACCATTGAACTTCACTATCCAACTAATATCTCAATTATTCCTTCCAAAATAATTACTTTTACAATGCTTTAACTTCTTTCCTTTGTCCTATCAACTAGACCAATCATTGTCACACCTTGTAGAATAGGTCATGAACCTCAAATCCAAATATCAAACCTTGAATCTCAGAATAAAAATAGCAACAAAGTTCTCTCCAACTTTGCTCTGCTCTGCTTATTCTTACATATTAAATTTTTTCACTTTTATTTTTCTCTTCATTCTTCATGCAATTTTTCATTCATAATAAATTAAAATGTCCTTCCTTTATACCCAATCCATAGAACAATTCCCTGAGTTGACTATTACATTTTCTCAATTTATTATTATTGGACCTCATTAAGAACACATTATACTTAGTGATAATATTAATCTGTCACTTTGTAACTTGAATTACTTTTCATATGTGTAATATTATGATGAGTGATCTTAGCCATGTTATCATCAACATGTCTTTTACATACCTAGAACCTTTCTTTTTAGAATAAAAAAATCTTCTAAGAGGTATAACAAGTTTACTAGAACATGCTTCTGTAAACTCTATCTCAGAACAATCTTCACCAAAACTTTTATAATTTCTTCTAGACTTAATATCTTATGCTCCTAAGATTAGCTACATGTACTAGAAAATTATTAGTATCTCCCTTTAACCTTGCTGGTGAAAATACTCAACAATCTATCTATACCAACTTGATCTTTACTGTTGTTCTTTTGTAAAATATCATAGGAAACTACTGTGTTGACATTAACAAAAAAAATAGTCATGAATGTAAAATATTATCATGATAATGATCTAATCATGTTTCTATAATACTCCACCATAGAAATATCATTATCATTCGTTCTTCCAACAATCTCCCCATTTGGCATTGATGAAAACATAGATGAAAAAAATCTAGTTCCAAGAATACCAACTATTAAAGAATGTTATCCTTTCTTTTCAAATCATATTCATCAATCATTCTCCCCTATTGATATACCTCAATGTACTTTATTTCAAAATGTTTTTCATGCTATAATTTCTCACCCATTGACATCAATGTCAAAGGTTTTAGCAACCATCTATCTCTACAACAACTATCTCTAACTTGTTCAAGAGTCCAAAGATGTTATTCAAAACAACATCCATCAAGAGTCCTATATGACTCTTTCCATCATAGATCACTAGTAGAATTTTGGAAAATAAATGACTATGTGACTAAAACATTTAGTCACAAGACTAAAAATTTTAGTCACGTGACTAAAAGTGATCAAATTAGAGTACTATTTTTCAATTTATAAGAATAAGTGATCAAATAAATGACTTATTTGGTCATGAAATAAAATCAAAAGGTTATACAAGGATAAGTAACAAAATAAATGACTAAATAATTGGTCACTACAAAATTAGTCACCCAAAGATAAGTGCCTACAACACTATGGTAAATTTGGAGTCTCTTTTGTGTGTGCCAAGCCTTTTGAGCCGAAATGCATCGACTCTAATTCTGCAACACCAACAAATGCATATGATATTCTAGCATCATCATGTCTATAGGTAATGATTCTACCAAATGGATCTAACACTCTTGATGCTCGACTTCCTTCTGAAGGATATTCATGATCTTGATTTGTGAGGAAATGCAAACATTTGATAAAAAATGAGAGATCCAAATCCATGAGGCCTACCAATGCTTCATTTTTTGCAGTCAAGGTTTTTGTGAGAGTAGCTTTGAATTTGGTGCTCGTTGTTGGTTCAAATATATATATATATATAGTGAAACCATATGACCTAATAATTATCATGAGAATGAATAAACAAATACCACTTAATTATAAAAAGTACTAGTCATTGGATCTAGCTAGGCACTATTGCTCACAAGACCTGAGAAGTAACAATAATTTCTAGGAGGTTAATACCCATCATAAACTACTCAAGCTCAAAATATACAAAAGTTTAAAATGTTCTAGACATAATTAACATATTATTATAAAACTATAGATTATTATTAATTACTTTGAATATAAAATTAAAATTATATTAATTTTCTTAAACTTAAAAATAAAAAATAAATAAATTAGCATTTATAACTTATATTAATTGATCATAAATAAAATTTAATTAACTTAAAAATAAAATTTAAATTATAGATTGTTAAAATAATAATAATAAAATTATTTAATCTAGGATTAAAGCAAAAATATATAAGATTTCTAATAATAATAGAATTATATAGAGCTTTTAGTACCTATTAAAAATAAATTAATAAATGATAAAAGTAAATAAAATCATTGACCTTTTGAAAGCCTATTTTATAAAAAATTAAAAGATAAATTAACGTTTATGATTATTATTTGAATTTTTTTTAATAGTTTACAATTAAAATAAAAAAAAATTAAACTTTATAAGAATAATGAAAAACTTATATTTTGATATGCGTGGGCTCACCATAACTTGTGAAATAAAATCAATTGAGGAGAGTTTAAAAAAAAAAAAAATCACGCCCCCTTTGAAAGCCTGTATATATGAAAGGGCAGAAAAGCTTATTCCTCATAGGTTTTCACTTCGCTCATAGGGAACATTCTGCTCACATTTGCGCTCATAGAGAATAAATTGGGGCTATGTATGGAGAGGGCATATTGGGTTTATTAAAAAATAAATTCATTCATCTCTTTGAGGAAAGAAGATTGAGGTGATTATTCAGTTGCTTGAGAGGACTAGGGATAGAAGAATAAAGTATTTCAGTTCATTTGGCCTTCTTGCTTCATTCATCACCAGGTGAGTTAGCATTTCTTTCCTTCAAATCTTGAACAAATTTGTCTAATTTGTAGTATGCAGTCCCTTAGCATTTAAAAGCCACTCCTTTCATGTTTTTTGAATGTTTGGTCAATTAATGAGGTGGTTGTCCCATTTGCTATTGAGAGACAATAACATCATGTATTTCTCCTGACATTTCCCCACTCTATCATTATGGTGTGGGAATCTTTAACTAAGATATGTGGGAGCCGTATTTGAGATCATATCTCCCAACTATCTACCTTTACTCTTCAATCAGCATCATCATGTATTGTAGACCAGTGAAGCATGTAAAATCCAAAATCTCTATTTACACACTGTTCTATTCATGCATGGTCCATTCCCCCCTGCAGGATTTCTTTCACCAGCTCAGTCCATCCTCAATCTCTCTATTCAAACATTCAAAAAATTAATTACAAAATCTTTAGTCTCATATTTCCACTCCTGAGGAGGATATGCCCATTTATGGCTCTCTTTGCTGGGCATATACACATACACTTTGTTGTCTCCTCTCCATTGTTGTATGAGAGCATATGCTTATGTTTGCTGTAGAAGAAAATTAAAGCGGCCAAAAAAAGGGGTCTCTATTCGTTCTTACTTTTCTGTGCACAATAAAAATCAATAGCCTTGTCTTGTGTATACATTATGTCTTCTATATATTATCATTTTGGATTGATATATGTTATACCTTTGTTCTTTTACTCTCTGTTCTTTCTTTCTTTTCTACCCTTTTGCGTTATATTATACAGTATTTGCACTCCTTCATCAATGGTCACAACACTCCTTCAGTTCTCTAGACACACTCTTCATTGGGGAGAGTTTGTAGACTTTTCTACAAGAAGAGCTTGTGCACATCAGCTAGCAATGAATATTTTAGTCTTTGCTAAACACATGGACTTCACTAATTGTGAGCCATATGAGGAGGCTATAGAAATTATTGTAGAGTAAGCAAAAGGAGAAGAGTATAGTTCTGATGTGAAGATTGAATATTAGCAATTGATGATGCCTACAAGAGTAGGCACACTTTTTATGGTAAGATTGATAGACATAGTCATGATGTGTTGACTCCATTGATTCTCTATAGGGTTTCACCATTACAAATGCTAGTTACAAGTTCCATGCTAAAAAAGAGCAGCATGAACGATTTAAATAAATAGAGATATTCCTATTATCAAAAGAAAATGTATTAGTTGTTAGAAAACTTGTAGCATCTTAGCATAAACAAGTAATTTGAAACTAAGTAAATACAAGTGAAAGTAATAGAGTTTCCTTGGAGAAAATCTGGGAAAACCTCCAGCTAAGTCAATCTACTATTGAAATTACTTTTTACAACCTTGCTCCCTACAAGGGCATTTGAAGAACAACTCTCTTGTAGCATTCTCACTTACATCTAATTTTGTAAATTCTAATGACTATACACAATCACTTGATACTCATGGAACATAGTAATTATCTTCCACAGCAATCGAACCAATCATTTGTTGCCCTCTCTTTTCAAAGTTGAATTTGACAGTAATAAAAAATGTGTCAGACAAATTTAATCATGGCCAAACCCTTGACTAATACTTCACCCTATAGGTTGTAATTACATATGTAAATATATTAGACTTTATTGAAATATGTGAAAATATTGCAGTTAATCAAAATATCACACTTATGATAAGTCTCTTATGTTTAAATTGTTTGTGTCGCACTTGATATAAAATAAAGAATGGGTAAGATATGCTCCAACTTGATTACACCATTCCATAGTGCAACCTTTCATGTCTCTATTTAATGAAAAATATTTTGGGCCTGTCCATCATTATAAATGGACAAATACATTATAGAGGGTAACATAATCCAAAATTTGGCTAGTTATAAGCCATAACTTTGCATTGAACAAATAAATGACATTCACCACAAAGTTATTGATGCAAGAATAAGAAATTAACACCCTTAAACACTCTATGAAAGTGTCATAATGTCACCATGTCATTTCATTGCACAAAAAAGTATGTCATCATACACTGTGAATTCCTCTTTATCAGATTGTGCTCATGTAATAAAGGTGTTGAACATATGTCTTCTCCAGCTCTAATGCTAGTATCGGATTTATAAGACTACGTGAAAAGCACACAACCAAATTCCCTTGTAATCTTGAGTACATTGATGTCTCAGTTAGTCAATACTAATTATGAATTATTTGTGCTATTTGCAACCACTATTGTTTCCAAATCTATTAACTCTTATACCCAGCCAATGCACTTCATTATCAGATCAAAGTAGAAGAATTTTTCTAGCCAAAAATCTTATACTTCCTGAAAATAATAGCTTGACATGGTAATTCTATTTCCAGAATTGTAACATCTATATCTTTTTTACAACAAAAATATTTGAATAGGTATTTCACAAAAATATATTCATAAGCCTACTTGTGAATTTCCATATGTGAAGACCATGACCAAGGTGAGCTAGAACCAACTACAATAATATTTATATTATACTCACCATTTGGAAGTCTAAAGTTAGGTAACTATGTCCAGTTGACAGGTATATCTATGATAGGAATGTTTATACATTACATAGATATACTAATTCCACATTAAAGCACAACCATTTAAAATGCATATTGATGAAAAATTGATGTGCCAAGTATCTATATCCAGTTGACAGGTATATAAAAATTACATAGGTATACTAATTCCACATTAAAGCCCAACCATTTAAGATGCATATTGATGAAAATTTGATGTGCAATAGCACTTGTGAACATTTTGAATTAACACTGAGTGTCTTTGGCTTTTGCACTACCAACTAAGAGTACACACAAATGGAATGTTTTCATTAGAAATCTGCGATATGAATTACGAGTTGGTACTGCTCACCTCTCTAGATGAGCCTGAGAACCAAATGCAACAACTAATATATTGTGAATGTTTGCAATTGAACTGCTGCTTATTTTGTTTTCCTTGATAATCTCTTGGTCACAATATGATAGTTAAACCTATTAAGGAATAAGTATCAGATCATTGATAGAGTTTTATTTTTATTTTCTTTAATATGATGACTAGAATCTCTTCTTGAATCTTCTTGTTGATGTAATGAACTTGGATTAATGTGTTTTACTCTATCAAGAATATTATGTATTAAGTTCTAATAATTATTGGTATAATAAATTTTACTTAAAAAAAAATCCAATAACTCATAAGTTGTCATAAATATTATTAATATTAAAGAAGTCTGGTGTAAACATTAAATATATTATTATTATTACAAGATGTATTAATATTGTCAACTTCCCAAAAATATTCATTTTACTATTCTAAAATGTTTTACCTAAATCAAATCTGATTACTACAAACATTCTTTTAAAATGGAAACCCTAAAATTACTAATAAATGATGATAGCATAAAAGTTTCTACATCGATATAATATTAAATAAGATTTGAATTATGAAAAACTAAATAAATCATGACAGTCACAACCTTTCATTCGCAACTATATATATATATATATATATATATATATATATATATATATATATATATATATATATATATATATATATATATATATATATATATATCATTGATTAGGGTTAGGTAAAGACCACCCACGAGATACAAAATATTGATATGTCAAGATGAGAAAATAAGGCGTAAGCATATAGAAGATTTAATAAAGAAAGGAGAACATTTGTAAGCCGCAGGCAAATCACCTTGCTCGGCACCTGTACCACTACCACAGGATGTACTAAGGTATAATCCAACTACCATACCATAGAATTGCAAATCTATGAACCATCATTAATATAGGTATGATTATTTGGACTCGGCGGCAGTATCATAGTTATAAATTCACAATGGAATTCATGTTATTAAACATTACAATTGTGTTATAATAGAGGTAATTGAAATCAAATCACATGTAGAGTCAATTATGAGGATTGGTATTATATGCATTACATTGAGCTTAATTAAATGGCTATGTCATTCACCCATTTAGATTAGTAAAAATAATTTGTGGGTAATCAAATAATTTATATTATAAAGTATTATATACATATACATATATATATATATATACACACACACACACACACACATACATATACACACACCCAATGATTAATATTTCAATTTGTAAATATGGGTATAACTATATTAAGATCTCATTACATTATACAATCTTAAAGATTTCCAATAAAGATATATTTTTCAACTATAGGTCGCACCCTTTGCACCGTCAATCTACCATCTCCAGATAGTCATAACCCTGAGAGAATAGCTTGCCTAGTGCTATAGAGTTTAACTTTATAAATAAATTAAATTAATTAATTATATTGCTCAATCCCTCCATTTTGAATAATAATAATGATCTAAGGCATGTTAAGTAGAATGACTTCCTAAAAATTATACTAAATTTTGAATAACAGGTCAAAGAATTAAAAAGGGGTCATTACAGCTGATGTGAATTGTCCTTTCTGATGTGAATTATTTTTCTTAGATTGTAATAAAGATACCATACTTACAATTCTTTTCCTCTCATCTTTAGATTGATTCATAAGTTGTTAATAAATGCTCATCATATTTGTTGGCATTTCTATTCTCGTGGGTAGGTATTGAAGCAATTATTTGTCTTAGATTGTAATAAAGATATTGTAGTTACAATGATTTTCCTCTCATCTTTAGATTGATTCATAACTTGTTAATAAATGTTCATCATATTTGTTGGCATTTTTATTCTCGTGGGTAGGTATTGAAGCACATGCATGGGTGATAAAGTTGTTTTGGATAGGACTTGGAGACTTTTGAAAAGATGTGCAAGGAAATCAAAGTTTTTTGCAACGAATTTGAAGTTAGTGACACTTTCTACAACAAATTCAGAGGTAACTCGAAACCTAAAACACATGCATTTTTTATTCCCACTAGGTAATCTTCAAATAAATGTAAGATTTCAAAATAATGACTGATTATATCTCCAAAATTGACTACATTCAACAATGTTTTGGCATCTATGTTTCCAAATATACATTTTCTTCATTAATTTAGAAATTCAATTAATTGGAATGCACAATATTACAGATGAATCAACATCATAGGTTGTCTATGAATCAATATCATGCATATGATGAGAGAGTAGCTGAGGAGGGAGGCATTAAAAAATATCCATGTCCATGTAAAGATTGTCTTGGTGGAAAGGTGAAAGAAAGAAATGTGATTTATCGACACATGATAAGATATGGGCATAGTGGTATAAGTCCTTGGGCTTACAGTTATTATGAAAATACGATAGAATTACAGACTGTGAGAGATGAAGAGGTAGAAAAAATAGATGAAGAGACACCAAATACAGATGAAGTGACAAAAATGTTTGACTAGGGGTTTGAAGTTGATAGAATGTTGAATGAGGGACTAAATGATGATTGGGCCAAGTCAATGGAGGGTGTCTTAAAGTTTGTGTATGCAAACTGTAAGTTAAGTCATTTGACAACAATCCTTCAAATTCTTAACTTGCAAGTGGTGCATGGTTGAACAAATGAGAGTGTAGATCAACTATTGGTATTATTAAGTTCATTGTTACCAAATGACTCCACATTGTTGACAAAACAAAGTCAATATAAAAAGCAAATCAGTAAGCTTGGCTTAGGGTATGAAAACATTCATACATGTGTTAATGGTTGTGTCTTATTTTATAAAAATCTTGCAAATGAGAGTGAATGTCCAAAATTTCATGAAGGGAGGTATAAAAAAGGGTTCAAATCAATTGTTATTCCTAGAAAGGTTCTTCACCACTTTCCAATAATCCCACAGTTACTTAAAATGTATACGTGTAGAGATATATTTGAACTAATGCAGTGGCATGCCCAAAATAAGAGCACTGATGGAAAACAATGACATGTTCCAGATTCTAAGACATGGATGGAATTTGATAATAGATGGCCTGATTTTTCTCAAGATCCTCGTAATATAAGGTTGGGATTGGCTTTAGATGGGTTGAATCCTTTCTCATATCAGAGTACTAAATGGTTAACATGGCTAGTGTTTCTAATAAATTATAACTTACCGCCATGGTCAGCAACTAAGCTATTTTTCTTAATGTTATCATTGATTATACTAGGAAAGAAAAGTGTGACTTTAGATACAATAGATACTTATCTAGAGCCATTATATGATGAGCTAATTGAATTGTGGAAAGGAATTGAAGCAATTCAATCTTTAAGGGATGGCCATTTAATCAAATTTACTTTAAGAGCTTCCTTATTGTTTACAATTCATGATCTTCATGCATATGGCACATTGTCTGGTCTATCAGTTCATGGATACCATGGATGTCCTACTTGCAACTTTAGGGATTTTGTGAGGCACTCAAGAAGTTTGCACAAGTGTATCTATTGTGGGCATGGTGTTTACCTTAAAATAGATCATCCATATCATCAACAAAAAACGTGTTTTAATGGTCAAGAAGAGAATCATGTAGCACCATTGTAAAAAATAGGTGATTACATTGTTGAGAATGGACAAAAAAGAATGTCATTTATTGAAAATGGTGGGATTGCTGGAAGTAGATATGATCCATATAATGAAAGTGGTTTAAAATGATTGTGCATATTGTATAAGTTGCCATACTTTAAGGATATTGCCATTAGGTATACTGTTGACTTTATGCATACTAAGAAACATATAGCTTATGCTATTATAGAAACTCTTTTTGGTGCTTTTGATAGCATTTCATCTCATGAAGACTTTAGAGAAATAAAGATTCGTCGAAATATTTGGGTTGAAAAATATGATAATGAAAAATATAGAAAACCTAAGGCTCCTTATATTTGGACAAAGGAACAATGTGCACAATTCTTACAATTAATGTCTCAAACTCGATTTCCTACTGGATATGTGAGTAGTAGCATTGGAATCCAAACTAATATTAATAGCATAAGAGGCCTCAAGACCCATGACTATCATGTCATAATTGAGGATATATTAACTATTGTAGTAAATATGTCAAGTTTGGCAAAAGGGCCAAGAATGGCAATTATAAGGCTTGGCCTAATAGTAAAGAGAATGAGTTTACATGTATTGGATCCTTCAAACTTTGATAGCTTGCAAGTGGAGGTTGTTGAAGTCCTTTGTCTATTAGAACAAGAATTTCCACCAATAATATTTAACATTTCTATGCATCTTTTGATACATCTAGAATATGAACTAGAGCACTGTGGCCCAATAAGAACAAGATGGATGTATCCTATAGAATGATATATGAAGGTTTTGAAAAAAAAAATTGTACTAGGGAAAAAATTGAAGGCAACATGTCTGAGGGATATTCAATGCAAGGGAAGACAACATCAGTTGATATGAGAGAAATCAAAAGAGTAATCATGCATAACTAACAACAAAAATTTAAAAGAGAACCTGGATCCAAGATTCCCTATCGCCAATGCTTTGTCACTCCCAGTCGATAATCTTTCTCAATAGCTGCTCATCTACGCTACTGGACATAGACTAGTTTTGCATAATATTAACTCTATTCTCATAGAGGATTCTCTACAGTTAATTAAAAAATATCACTTCATAATAGATGTTATGGAGGGGATTTTTCAAATGACCAAAGGGAAAAATATTTATTTCAATGTTTAAAAGAGCATAGAATAATATATATTTATAAAAACAACACCCGTGGATATGCTTTGTTTTAAGAAGAAAGAATAGATTTTAGAAAATAAAAACAATGGTTCAACCTATGCTTTGCTACTAGCAACTAGGATTCTATCTCATAATGTTTCCTAAATTAGTTATCTTTTCCAAAAAGTTCAAATACAAAGATCTAAATCAAGAGATCGCACTAGTTGGTTGTTTCAATGATCCAATATATAAAGCATGCACAGTTATAGATAGAGAGTTTTAAATTATTATTATTTTTTTATCTACTAATTTCATTGATACTGCAAAAAATCATCAATTCTCAAACAAGACAAACATGGCCACGATAAAATTTAAGGGTTTGGTGGTCATCACATTCTAATGTCTAACTAGGAGTCTCTACCATTCTATAGCTAGATCTCATGTAAAAAAATAGAAATCCACTACCATCATCTACAAAGTTTTCCTATAAGATGAATAACATTAGCTAGTAGTTTAATTCTTGTTGAAATAGAGGGTAAACTTAGAACTGATAGTGAAAGATGTATGAAGGAGAACCTAGTGATTAATGCTGAAAACAAGTTGATTGTGCACACAACTCCTAATAATTTCCTTGTACAACTAGACTCACTAACATGCAAGGTCTTCAGCACATGACCTTTCCAATGGAAAAAATCTAGTTAGTAAATTAGCACATCAAAAATCCTATATTGCAAAAAATATCAATTGTAAGCAATAAACATCCATGGGTAAATGAGTCCCACATTTGAAATCATGTTTTCCTAAAAGAATATAAAAAAACTAGGAATCATTGATTCCATGTTGTCCTGAAAATAACAAGAAAACTAAGAATAATTGGCTACAAATATGTGTCAACTTTTAGTATTCTATGTTTTCCTTCTTGATCTAAGGAGGCATCGACTTTATATGATTATAGATGTCAAGTTTATCATGGAATTAGGCTTTTGGTCTATCATAAAACATTATTCTGAGAGTTATCATACTATTTATATTCTAATTATGTGTGTATGTTAGTGTAATGATGGAAAAAAATTACACCTGGTTTTACACATGTTCCATAATACCTATCTTGCCTTTAGCTCAAGGGTACCTATTAGAAGCTAGTATCTTTGTATATGATTTGCTCTAACAATCCTTCGGTCTCAGTGATTTTTAGAAAAATTGGATTCACTCTTATTAATTCCCATGAATCAAATAGGCTTATGTTGTATCTTTCATAGGAGTGTCCTAAAAAAATCTTAAAGATTGACATGTAAGTTAACATGCTTCAAGAAAAAATGACCAATACACGTACTTTAATCTTATAGTATATAGTTACTCTTAATTTGATAAAGTGATAGTGTGCAAAAGTTAATCAGTGTTGAGTGAAGGTTGAATATATTTTGGGAGTAAATATCAGGGCTGGAATATGATAGAGAATGTTGTATCAAGAAAGAAAAGTATGTTATAATTTAATAAAAACCCAAAGGAAGCAGCATTGGCATAAATTAAGGATATTCATTATTTTTGAGGAGCAGCTACATAATTGCACATTTTTCCCAAAGATGACATCCTATTTTTGAGGAGCAGCTACATAATTGTACATTTTACCCAAAGATGACATCCTGTCCTACTCCTGCAAATCCAATTAAAACAATAAAGGTTGGTCTTTCAAGATTTTATTGGGAACAATAGAAAATGGGAGAGCATGAAAGATCATGGAAGTCCACATATCAGAGATTAAGTCTATATAAAAGAAGAAATCTAAGTATGCAAAGATAGTGATTAATAAACATTAAAATATCATGTCTGTATCTAGAATGCAAATAAAGAGCATACAATGATGATAAATCCTATGCATCCTTCACAAAATTAGTGTAGTGTGACATCCAAAAACTCTTTTCTACATATGAGCTTCATCTATGATAATATACCTAACTTATCAAAAATAAATAAAAAATGAGAAAATTCTATATTGTTCACTGCCCAATAATAACATTGAGATAAGGTGGTTCTCATTCATTCTATTATTAAATAGGAGCTAATAAGAACATGAAATGCAAGTAATGTATTTTATACAGTTTCTTTTACAAGAAAGATTTGCACTTAGTCAAAGATTGCAACAATGTAATAGGGAATTGACATAGAAACATGTTTACTTCATGATAGTAATATGTGTTCTTTTGGTTTTGTCCACAAGATATGAGTACAATTGGATTTTTTCCATATTGGTAGTCCTATTGATACCCATATGAAGTAGGTTTTTAGCTATAAAAACTAGAAGCACCATGAAGGAACATAAATGGTTTGAAGTGGAGTAATGGAATACCACTGGGTTCTTTCTTTAAGATGTACTTTCAACTTGGACTTTAAAATGGTGTAACCTGTTACCAAGAAAGAGTTCTGTCTATTTTATTACTTAAATTGATATTCAATTGATTAGCAACCTGAATTTGGTAGATGCCATGGCACAAGCAGATGCCAATATGAATGTTTTATTGTTGAATGTTGTAACAACCTTCAAACTCCAATATGCATATGATCTACTCCTTCCAAATATTTTCTCAACATCCCAAGGATATATATACTAACCCTCCAATGCACATGCAAACCTTAAAATTCTTTGTCATAGGTTTCTAGCCTGTAGATTTATTGTTATTGTATACACCAGTAGATGAGTTGCTGATTCTCAGCCAATTCATTACAAAGGGGTGGTGATGTGGTTTCAACACCTAAGGTGGTCATTTAAAACAACCAAAGTGGTCTTTAAATCTTCCACAACCTTTATAAAATGAAAATAAATAGATAATGTTCTTAGTGAACCCGAAAGTGCTAGTATTTTACTGTTCTAACTAAGAATAATCCATACAACTAGGGGTGTTGGATATACATGATATATTCATATTGAGTCACACCTTCAATAACATTCACAAGGAATTTGAAACATCACCAAAACCCATGAGATAGCAAGGAAAAACATAAGACTGTAACCAAGTATCTGAGAATGCAGATTTTTTAAGGGATCGCTAGCATTTTTTTAAGGGATCCTTTCATAGCTAGAAACCAAAAGATATATCTTTTCAAGAAAGCAACCAGGCCATTTACCTTGCATAGAAGGGCAGCCAGTCCTTTAGGCAATGCTTGCAAATATGTTATAGAAGTTTCCATATCTAGTAGCTTCCTACATAATTTCTCATATCTTAGTTTTTGTAGATGTAACTCAAAGTTGCCATGATCATCTTTCCAAGCCAGAAAAGAAACATCATCTTTCCATGTATCTTCTCCATAATCCTTAACCACTGAGGACAAAAACCACTACTTTATTAGACACAAGGATGACTTATGTGTCAAGGTTTCTCTAGCAACATCTCTTATAGTCCTAATTAAAATTGATTTTGCTACTCTTCCATTTAATCTCTTGTAGAAAAAAAAGTGTGACTCTTCCCATTTAATTACTTTTTCTATGACCCCTTTTGCAACCATTTGGAAGGATGTGTCATGCGACTCAGCAAATCTGATAGCTATCTATTTATAAATAGGAAGCAACTATTTCTTGTGAGCTTTAATTTTTTTTTGTATGTCTATAATCACCCCAATGTTACAATCATTAGCTTTTTGTGACTCCATTTTAAGTGAGATCAGTTACTTATCAAGCTTGTGCATGCATTGAATCAGGTCTTTTGTACAGAATTTAATTTCAATCAGCCCCTTTGGCTCTAGTGCACCACCTTTTATAGTTCTTTCTACATACATTTCAACTTCATCAGAATTAATATTTCTATCTACAACCACCCATGCCCCTTCTCTTAGTTCCCCTATTTTTGGAATGAAAACAAATACAGGTTGCTTGTATGTATAGAGATTTTCAGCAACGGTTGATCTTGCCTAAAGAATTCCTTCAAAAAGATCCCTTTGTCCAGTAGAGAATCCTCTCGAGTTAGCCAAGATGAAAAGAGGCAGCTCTTCCTTGTTAAAATCTTGTTAAGGCTTGAGTTGTCTTACTTGCTGAATCTGGAAACCAAACCTACCCAGCTTGAGGAACTACTCTCTCAGCAGAATCAAGTTCTCCAGGAACTACAAGAATCACCTACATTACTATTTGAGTCGTAACATCAATGACACCTACAGGGATGCCCCAAGTTTCACTCATCTAGTTACCATTGCTTGTGCCCACCCTTCTAATGTAAATGTGATTTTGGAGAGTTTTATTATTAAGATGAAAGCAAAGAGTAGAAACCCAAAATTAGCTTAATTGGACAGATTTCTCACCTCATTTATTATTATGTACTCAATTATTCATTCTGAGTTTTCTCATTGAATAGAGCTTGCCACCCCTTTTTCTTCTTTCATTTTATGGAGTATACTTTCTTCTATTGCTATTACTTTTAGTGAATTTTTGACAAGATTATTTATATTTTTTTATTATGAGAATTGTCAAAAACTAGAAATTGTCTTTTGTAAATGAGAATTTAGTTTGTTACTTCATCAAGGCCTAATAGACCTTGCAAAATAAATAGTGGCAAGACCTATCAGTTTGTTACATATCTTGAATTCAATGGTTCATTTTGTTTGTTCACAAATGAAATTTTACATTAAAAAATGTTGCATGAAATTGTATTTTGTAATTTCAGTTATGGTTAATTATGGTTGTATCAAGTTACTAATTTATACATTATTTATTTTTTTGATATCAAAAAATGAAGACAAATAATGTAAGGCACAAATTAGATGATAGTAATCAAAATGCTGAAATTTCGGTGATAGATTATGAGCGCTTTTGTGAAGAACGTGTGGCCAAGAATAATGAATGTTTATTGTGTTTTGGTTTGGCAAACAGGCAAGTTGTAAATCAACCAAGTAGTATATTATTTGTTTAATACTAACTAATGAAATTATACAAGTAATATCTTTTTGTATATATGACATGATATGTTTTTTTTGGTTTTGTAGGCAAGAAAAAGTGTGCAAAGAAAATGAAGAGAAAAGAAAAGTAGCAAAAAAAGATAGAGTGTCGCTAGTTCGTAAAAGCCAACACTTTTGTGATTCAAAAAATATAGTTGGTGAAAAAGGTAGCTGTGATGATACACAACCTGATATAGCACACGATGATACACATCTTGATGAAAGTCATGAAGAGAGTCCATTTGCATCTGATGCACCTCACAGTGCACCTTTTGGTAGTGGTTCAACAAAAGATGTGCTTGCTTTTGTTAAAAGAAAGAAATTGAGTCAAGATTTGTATAGATCTACACAGAGAGAGGAAAAAGAAATGAAATTAGAAGGAAAGAAGCCATTCTTAGTTGAGGTATCAAAAAATGGCGAGCCCATTCGGAAAAATGCTGCAAGGTGGGCCACCGAGTTGGGCGTAAGATGTCGAGCCCATTTGGATATTTGCAGATGGAATTTTATAGAACAAGATCCACAATGAGTGGAATTTGTTATACAAAAAATGGAAAATATCTTTGAGGCTATTGGTGGACAAATCTCTAGAACGTATTACAAGAACAAGATGAGACTAATACTGAATAATTTTTGATACAATTGCAAAAAATTAATCATGGAGGGAAAAGAGAGTTCTGACACTACCTTAACTCTCAACCAATGGGATGCATTAAAAGAAAGCATGTGTTCTAAAGAATATTTGACAAAGAGTACCAAAGGAAAGAGAGCAAGAAATAATGTAAGGGCTCAATATACATTTGGCCAAGGTGGGTTGCAGGCCAAAATAAAAAAATTTGGAGTAAGTGTATGACTTTTTAGTTCATTTTACATTATGATATTTATTTCATTTTTTATTTAAATGACTATTAAAATTGATCTTGTGTTTTAGGTTGAAAACAATAGTAGAGAACTAGGTGCAGAAGATATTGTCAATTATATGGTGGGAATAGATCCTACAAAAAATAAGAGTAGTATGAAGTGGAAATCTAGTTCGTCAAAATCAATTTCACAACCATCTATGGAACACACAATAAGAGGCTCTCCAAATCATGCTAACTCAAATGCAGGATACCAACATATGATGAGTTATTTGCATAGTCTTGGTGAGAAAGTTTCTCAATTGACTTTCGCAGTTTAGCCTATGCTTTCTGTATGGAATGGCCACAATTCCATAGATTCATATTAGGTAAGAGGCTCTATTGGTGAGTTAAGTCTATTTTGTACTAATGTATTTTTGCATTGTTGAAGACATCATTTTGATCATTGTCTTTCAAAAAAATATATATATATGCAGAACAATTTTATCAAAGAAACACAAAAACAAAAATACCTTCATGCCAATAAAGATGCTAATATTAATAGCAATCATGATGAACTAGCAGATACAAATAATTTGCAGCCCAATCATAGTTATGCTAAATTTGAGGTAATATAATAACTGTTGTGGATTTTGTTTTAATAGATTTTTTATTCTCTACTTGAACTATATTAACTCCTCATGATGATTAAACCACATGCAGAGAAATCATATGAAAACAAATCAAAAAGGAAACAACAATGTTGATAGTGATTATGTTGACTTCGATGAGGATGCAAATGATATGTACGGAACTAGCAATGCCAAACTTGAGGTGAGTGCTATAAAATTTTATGTTTTCTTGATTACAATATGATTGCTAGTTCTCAAATAACTCAAAATAGTCATGAAATTGCCTCAAAATGGTTCTTTTATTCATTGTACACAATTGAAATTATTATTTTGTGACTGTGTATTTCTTTATATTTGATTATCTTTATTTTTTAGTCACATTCCATGTAAAGTCAAGTGATCATATACATCTTTTCTTCCTTTCAAGCTATTATCTTTCATTGGTAACTTACTTTGAGTCACATAGAAGATATAACCAATCTTGTCTTGTTATTTGTAAAACCAAAAAAATAATCTTTGGAATATTCTAAGTTGAGACATGTACAAATAAAATTATAATATTATTAATTTATATAGTATTTTGTGAGTGTTTTTATATTTTAGAAGAATATTCTACCTTTAGCAAAGAAAAATGAATCTTTATCACAAGTACATTATTATTGCATTGTATTTTTAGCTATTCATTACCTATGTAATCTGATGTATTTTTTTATTCAATTTGCAGAAATGTATTGATAAACTCAAAGAAGGGGATAAAGTTAAAGTTTTAGATCCATATGATGGTGATGTTGCAGCTATTGGGAAAATTCATTCTCTATCCATTATACATGGATCCAACCTGAATGGAACTATAGATGCTAATGTAAATATTATAAAGGTCACAAGTAATGTTCCACTTGCTTATGAAGAAAAAATAGATGGAGTCGTTCATCTCAAAGAGAAAGAGGGAGCCTTCACACGATGGCCACTAAAGTATTTGCAAAAAATGACATAGTTGATCAATGCTTTATAATGTTCTATTTGTCAAAAATTTGGATCATTTCTTAATATTGCACTAGTTTGAAAGTGGTGTTTAAATATTGACTATCAAGGTGTATTTGAAAGAGTTGGAAACTCTTAGTCAATTTTGACATTTTTATTATATTATTTACTCTTTTAGACAAATTTGATGTGTTATTGCATATTACCTTTCTTTATCATGATATTAAATCAATCTTTTAATTTATTATATTGTGGCTTCTTCATGTGTATATTTTCATTTGCTTTTATGTTTTAGCTCAAGTCTATATCATTTTTTTTGTATTTTAAAATTTACACTATTGAATAAATTATTCATTTGATAACCATATTTGCTACTAATGAATATAAATGATCAATAAATGATGCTAACAATGAACTACCAAATAATATACTACCATATATATTACCAAATATACTACCATATATACTACCCAATCAACTACCAAATATACTACCACATATACTACCCAAAAACTACCAAATATACTATCCAAAAAACTACCAAATATACTACCAAAAAAACTACCGCAATTACCAAATAAACTATCAAATAAACTACCAAGTAACAACAATAAATGACTAAATCAATGATGTAATCAATGATTAAAATAGTTTAGTCACAAATTTGGTCAGGAGATAAATGTTTGGAAATAAACTACCATTGGTCAAGTGATCAAAATTAGTCAATATCTACAATTTTTAATAGTTTATTTAGTATTATATTGTTGTTTTTGTACTAGTGGATACTCCCCAATATAGGAAGCATGAACATTTATTTTAGACAATGATAGTGCTCTATATCACTAGATTGATGCAATCTTGCATCATCTACTTTGATGTAGGTAGGGGCATAACCCCTAACATACCTTACAAATACTCAAAAGTCTCTTTGGGAAGAGGCTTGGTGAAAATATCTGCAATCTCCTTTTTGGTTTTTATAGACTCCAATCTTATTTCCTTTTTTGCAACTTTCTCTCTCAACATGTGATATTTAATAGAAATGCACTTAGTCTTAGAATGCAACACTAGATTCTTAGACATATTCATTGTGCTTGTGTTATCACAATATATGACAAAAGGTTCACTGAGTTCTATCCTTATATCCTTCAGCATCTACTTGATCCAAACAACTTAATTACAATTGTTTTTTGCTACAACATATTTTGCCTCTACACTCTATGAGATATAGTCTTTCTTCTTTCTTAACCAAGAAATAAATCTTTCAAATATTTAGTCTAAGAAGTACATATTCCTTCTTTATCCTATACACTATAATTCTAGGAAGTATTTAATTTCTCCTATCACACTCATTTCAAATTCCTTGTTCATTTCTTCTACAAACTTGTCACTTTTTTCATCATCTCCTCCAAATATGATATTATCAACAAATATTACCAAAATCATCAATCCATCATCTATTTCTTTCTAGTATAGATTATTATCTTCCATACCTTTACTAAATCTAAATTTTGTCAAATGCTTTTCCAACCTTGCATACCAAGTTTTGGGTGCTTTCTTTAAGCCATAAAATTCTTTTTTTAATCTGCATACCATGTCCTTCTCATCTGTTAAAGGAAAACCTTTGGGTTTTTTAATGTATACCTCTTCTTCAACTTCTCCATTTAGAAATGCTAACTTGACATCCATCTGATACACTTTGAATTTCTTATGTGCTGCATAGGCTAAGAATAACCTTACTACTTTGATTCTTGCCATAGGAGCATAGGTTTTGTCATAGTCTATCCCTTCTTGCTATGAGTAACTTTTACATACTAATCTTGTTTTTTTTTCATACAACTTCACCTTGTTCATTCATCTTGTTCTTGAATACCCATTTTGTTCCTATCACATTCTTGTCTACAAGTCTAGGGATTGATTCCCATGTCTCATTCTTTGCCATCTGATCCAATTCCTTTTTCAGAGCTTCCTTCCAATAGTCATATTTATATGCATCATTTGCATTCTTTAGTTCTACTTGAGATATCAGACATATTTCTTCATTAATTCTACTTCTTGTCGTCACACTTTTATCTATGTTGTTGATGATCTACTATGGTAAATGATTATTTGTCATATTCTTACTAGAAGTAGGAGTTTTTATCTCAACTCTTAGTTTTGTTCTAGGTTTCAAACTTTGTTCCTACCTTAGCTCTCCTTCATTCTCCAAATCATTGTTAGTCTTAAATAATACTTCATTCCTTGGTATAGTAACAACAACATTCTCATCAAAATTGTAGTCAATTGTTCTTTCTTGTATCCTAAATTTGTCATTAACTCTTACATTTTCAATCTCAATAATAGTCTCAATTCTTAGATTATAATATCTATTATAAGCTCTTCTTTCTAATGAATAACCAAGAAACATACCTTCATCACTTCTAGCATCAAATTTATCAAAACCATCATCTCTTTTGATATAACATTTTCTGCCAAAAAGTTTGAAATACTTAACTGTATGTGAGTGACTAAACCATAGTTCATAAGGTGTCTTGTTTGTGTCTTTCTTGGTTTTCACTTTGTTCATAGAATATATTTTTGTATTCACATTTTCTCTCTAAAAAATCTTAGATACATCATTCTTAAATGACATAGCTTTTTTTGCTTCTATTATTGATCAATTTCTTCTTTTTGCAATGCCATTTTGTTCAGGGGTTCTAGTAGCTGAAATTTTCTTTTTGATTCCATTAGCTTCACAAAAGATATTAAACTCATTTGAAGTAAACTCTCCTCCTCTATTTGATCTTAAACATTTAATCTTCATACTTGATTCATTCTAAACTCTATTCTTTAATATCTTGAACTTGTCAAATGCCTCATATTTTTCTTTAAGAAATGCAACTCACATCATTCTAAAAAAGTCATCAACAATAATCATGAAGTACCTTTCACCATAGAATCCTTTAGTCTTTGTAGGACCACTAAGATCTATGTGTACAATCTCTAATTTTTTTAGTAGTGAACTTCTTGTTGGGAAAAGAAGCTTTGTTGTGCTTTGCCAATACACACTTCTTGCAAATTATGTTAGTAGGCTTTATAATCTTAGGAAAATATCTAACTACAAATATATTACTATTTTTCACAATGTTTTCAAAGTTTATATGACAAAATATGTTATGCCATAATAAAGTATCATCTACCTTTGCAATCAAACATGTCCTTTCAATGCGATTTAATTGAAATACATTACCTCTAGATCTGGTTCCTATTCCAATTACCTTCCCATATTTTTCTTTGATCATGCATGTCTTCTCTATGAACTATAATTGATAACCTTTATCTACTAGTTATCCAACACTCAAAAGATTGTGTTTCAAAACATCAACAAAATATACATCTTGAGTGTTAATCTTACCATCAAGAGCAAGGTAAAAAAATTTAAAACCCCTCCAAAGAAAGATATATATTATTGGTGAATCTTTCATTATTTTGAAAAAACCAAATTATTTTATCGATGAGTCTCTCAATTTTTAAATTTTAAATATTATTTACGTTGGTGATTATTTTGGAATCATAGGTTTTGAGTAGAAAATATTGGAAAATCTCCATAATAATAGGAAGTTCACTAATCATCATGGAATATTACAAAAAAAAATTGAACATATTTTATTTCATGGAAATTATGGGGATAATTACATTATATTTTAAATCAATAGTGAAAAAAATTGGTAATATTTAGTTTTCACTATTGATAATTATTGGTGAATTAATTTTAATTTCTTTGATAATATATAATATTTAGGTGAATCAAATATAATCATGTATCAAATATTATGGTGAATAATTGAGTTTAAATTTTTAAATAAAATAAATTATTGAGCAATTTTAAATATTTTAGAACTAAATTTTTAAAAAATGTGGCAATGTAGGTTACATTAAATCTTAAATTATTAGCCAAATTACTAGTAAAACATTTCTATAATTCAAAAATTTACAAATATTCACCACTAAAGAATACCCTAATCAAGAGTTATAAATTCAATACCTTTAACATGGAAATCTATATTGTTTTCAACTCTAACAATGCCTCCATAACTTTTGAAGTCAACAAACTTGTTCATATCACCATGCATTTGATGTGAACAACCACTATCAATTATCCATTCAGATTTCTTTTCAACCTATGATAGCAAAAGCATTTTCTCTAGACTTTATTCCTTAATAGCTAGAAATCTTGTTTCATCATCATTAGCACTTACTGCTTGTTCATCATAATCATCTTCTTCATTGGCATACAAACAATATTTATCTCTTCTAGGTTTTAACTTCCCTATATAATTTTTCTCTCTTTTAGGAAAATTAGATGCATATTGACCAAACTCATTAGAAGTGCAACATTTAAAGATTTTCTTACCATCTTTTTTCTCTTCTTACCAGAAGGGCTACTCCTTCTATCTTTCTATCCTGATAAGATCTGTTACTGCTAGTGAAATATCCTCTAGCACTTGTGCTTCTTGATAGATTAGGTTGAATTTTTAGGGCACTAAAAGGTGTCTTTATTCTAGACAATTCTTCAAATTGTCTAAGCTCATTCTCAATTGGTTCAATTCTCCCAAGTATTGTTTCCTTGATGAAATATTTAGTACAAGAGATCAACAATTGTATCATTTGAATTGCCTACTTAAATGGTGGCATTAAACTCTTTAATATCTTCTAGAATACCTCATCATCTTCCTTAGTTCCTCCTTGATATCTAATACCTGTACTAATCTCTAATATTTTTCCTACATATGTTCTTATAGATTCATCTTCCATCATTTTAACATCTTGAAATGCACAAATCTAGCTTTGTAGCCTCACTTTCTTAGAATGTTCATCACCTTAAAAACTACTTTCCAAAGATTTCCAAATCTTATGAGAAGTATCAAGTATTTTACCTAATTGTACTAAATTTAAAGAAGTGAAATCAATAGTGCTTCTCTAGATCTCATGTTGTAATACCCCAAAATTGACACATTGCCATGTTAACCAATTTAGGTCTATTCAATCATTTCTAAATCTTATTTTACTAGGCAATTATGTTTTGATAATCACTAGTTGACCTAAGTGCCGAATGCAGAAAACCCTAATCTGTATTAATCACACTCCTTACTTAATTCCTAAATATTGACTCAAATTAGCTACATTAAACCTATTGATTAAATTAAATTTAGTTATAAGTGTTCATACTTTAGTAAAATTAAAATTACCTTCTTAGCTAATATAAAAAGAAATTAAATGTATTTAATTTAATAATGTTCTCATTTTAATTATTGAGTTTAATTATTAAATTAATTTAATTTTATGCATTTATGAGGTCACATGTTATCTTATTAAATTAAATATCTTCTCCAAAATCTTCTATTCAATTAAGAAATGGAAATTATGAGTGAACTAGAACTCAAGATGGAATTTATTTAGTTAACTCTTTCTTACACTTAGATGAGAATTAGTTAACTCTTCATCACACTCAGATCTGAAATAGTTAATTTTATTCGCACAAGGAATTTTCCATTTTGACTAAATATCATCTTCAATCTCAACCACTCATTCCAATCGATCTCAACTATTGACTAATTTTTAGAATTCTATTTCAGAGGCCTTCAATTCCCCATTAAGGAGGTTGAATTATTTGTTCATCTATCCACTGTCATTGCATTCATAGCTTGTTATTTTCTAGCATTATAATATCATCTAGATTTTAAAAATGCATACATATAGTATAACTTTCATTCTTTGTTCTTATATTAATTGCATCTCATCTAGCATAATTTGCATTCTCATTTAGCTATTAAATCCTTTATACCAGAGGTCTAGTTTCCAAATTCTCATTTTGAGAGCAAGGGAAAAATCCATCTAGCTAGGAGGCAATAGGTTGATTTGCCAAACTATTTCAAATAAATAATTCAATGTTCATTTCAGGATCGTTTCACATATAAAGATCATGTTGAAGTGTGTGTGTGTGTGTGTGTGTGTGTGTGTGTGTGTGTGTGTGTGAAAACTAAGGCCCACATTCCCCAGATGCACATATCACACATGAAAAGTTCTCTCTTATCCTTGGTACAAGTTTCCAATGCACTTTCAATAATAATTATCTTTTCTAATTTTGTCAAGATCCAATATCCTTGACCCATACACAAGAGATTTCTCTTCATCTTTTCCTTCTAGCTATCATAATTTATTCCATCAAACTTCAGACTAGGCTTTCTAAATATATTATCCATGGATCTCCCAAAGTTGTTAAACTTTATCTTCAAGGACCTAATTCTCTGATACCAATTGTTAGAAGTAATAGTCCACCAAGATAACTGAGAGGTAGGGGGGGGTTGAATTAAAGCATTTATCAACCTTAATTAATATTAACCATTCAATCAAAGTAAACAACAACCATAACAAGATGCACATACACAATTACACTAAATTTGTTAACTAGGGAAACCCTTGATCAAAGGGAAAACCTCGATGCCCACAAAGATATGCTTATATATCTATATATATATATTCCTTGATAGAGGATGACCCTATTAGGAGTTGTGCGAACCTTGCTAGGAGTTGTAGAAGGTAGAAGGACCCTCTATCCAAATAGCTTCTAGGGAAAGACCACTAAACTTCACTATTCCTTGTAGAATAATTCTTATTATTGTGCTTTAACCTCTTTTCTATGTCCTACTAACCAAACCAACCACTGTCAAACCTTGTAGACCAAGTTATGAACCTCAAATCCAAATATCAAACCTTCAATCTCAGAATAAAATCATGGCAACAAAGTTCTCTCCAACTTCGCTCTACTCTTCTTATCCTTGCATATGAACTTGTTTCTCTTCTATTTTTCCCTTCATGCTTCATGCAATCATTCATTCATAATAAAGTAAAATGTCCTTCCTTTATACTAAATCCATAAAACACTTCCCTAACTGAGCTATTACACCTTCTCAATTTATTATGATAGGGCCTCATTAAGAACACCTTATACTTATTGATAACATTAATTTGTCACTTTATAACTTGAATAAATTTGTGTATGTGTAATATTATGATGAGTTAGGTTAGCTACATCATCATCAATATGTCTTCTACATGCCTCTAACCTTTGTTCTTAGAATAATAACTATGCTAAGAGATATAACAAGTTTACTAGAACATGCTTCTGTAAATTCTATCTCAAAACAATCTTCACCAAAACTTGCATAACTTCTTGGAGACTTAATATCTTATGCTCCTAAGATTAGCTACATATACTAGAAACTCATTAGTATCTCCCTTTAACCTCACTAGTGAAAATACTCAAGGATTGGTTTATAACAACTTGATCTTTACCACTGTTCTTCTATCAAATACCACATAAAACTACTATGTTGACATCAATGACAGACATAGTCATGAATGTAAGATATCATCATGAGAATGATCTAATCATGTATTTATAGTACTCTTCCATAGAAGTATCATAAGCATTAAGACTTCCTCCATTGTTCTTAAGACAAAAATTTATAAATGCACAAAATCCTTTTGTTTTCCCACAATGTTCTGAATGCAACAAAGAGGCCTCAATTGAGACAAACTAAGAAACAACCTTCCAAATGAATCACTAGGGTTGTAAGGTTTTATACTTACCCAAACCAACCAATAAAAGAAACTTCCAAAGTTTCAAATTCCTATCTCCTAGGAAAACACAAAATGTTTTCTTATTACATCTAATAGCTTATTAGGCCTTTATTGATAGTTTTTAATGATTTTCTCAAAAATTTCCTAAAATAATCTTTCTTTCTTTTTTTTTACATATTTGAGTACCCATTTGGGTTCTTTACAATATATCAAAAAAATTCTATGTGGTGTTTTGGATCAAATTGAAAAACTAACCAATTATGACAATTATAAGGCATGACTCACCCCACTTTCAGAAAGGAACCCTCTCCTAAAGTTGACACCCAATGTTGTAACTTGGAACATAATGTCTTGATAACTCTAATTAGATATTTATGTAAGAAATTTGAGTCTGCAAGCTTCTCACATACAAAATTTCCAAATTACCTAATCGTTTTTTATTTTTTTAAAGAGGGGTAAACGCTTTGACATGGAGCTATGAACTAGTGAGGCCACAAATGAGGGACCTCATCTCCATGAGATTTGAACCTTGATGGCAAGGATAACAACACAACAACTTAACCATCACAACATGCCACTATTGGCCAAATTACCTAATTGTTACATCCCAATTTTGCCCTAATTTTTTTAATTGATTATAGGTGTTGAACCAAATTATTTCTTCATGTTCATGTGAAATTAAATTAGTCAATTATAGCCATTGTTATAACATGTGAAAATGAGTTAGTTAATTATTGTCATTGTTCATTCCTTCATAATCATGTGAAATTGAGTTAGTTTATTATAGTCATTGTATCAATTTAATTATCATATGAAAGTGAGTTAGTTAATTATAGCTATTATATCAATCTTTTCATGATCATGTGAAATTGAGTTAGTTAATTCTAGACATTGTACATATATGATGAGCATGTAAAGCTAGTTATTTTGACATTGATGAAATCCCTAACGGTTACTTGATGATTTTGAATTTGCAATTTACAATCTTGAATTAATGTCTTGGTGAGAATGTTGTTTGAAATGTTTATAGACTGAAGACTGAAGAGAGAGGGGAAGCATTGCAAAATGGGGTCATCGAAAGGGGCTGGTCAAATGGTTCAATCATTAGAATTGATAGGTTTGACCTAAAACTATCTTGGCAAGGTTACTAGGACTTGGCAACATAATTCATGGTGGAACTGCATGAGCTATAAAATGGAACATTATAATAAAGCAATGTTAAATAAACATAAATTTCTACCTTTAAAATATTATCAAATATTAATATTATTTAATTATTATTTCACATTCTCAATATGATCATATGTAAATAATAATAAGATGACACCATTACAATAATCCAATGATTCTACCCTATCATTACGTACACATAAGCATAGTAAGAAAATAAAACAATAATAAGATAATATTAATTTTTAAAAAACCTTTCATCTTCTTTCTTTTCCCTCCTTTCTTTCTTTATTTTTCTCTTAAGTCAATTTGAGGGTATTTAAATTGAATCTTGTAACTATAGGTAGTTGTAGAGACAAGATCCTTATATATTATGAATTTCTTTAGTCATCTATTGACATTCTTTCTTTCACTCTCTTTTAGCTTCTCTAAACCCTTAGCTATCGAGTTCCCTGTCAACCATCACTGTATTGACTAAGTCTTGTTTAGATCATTTCTTCTTTTAACTCAAACCATTATCATCTACTATGGATTGTAGAGCAAGATCAACAGATTTATTCAAATGTAGGCTCATCTCAGTATTTGGTGATAGAGAGCCACGTAAGATATTTTTTAGACTTGTGTAACCATTACCCTTTCTTTTAACGTTATGAATGCAAAATATAATCTGTGAGTCAAAATTTCTAGAGATGTTTTCTTTTAGCATTAGCAAGTGGAAATAAAACCTGTATTGAACATAAGTTTTCCATTTTCCATTACCAAGTTTTTTGTATTCTTTGTGAGGTTATACGACAATAGTAATTACTTGAAGTTTGTTGTAGTCTATAAGAAGAATAATGATTTTCCTTTTGTGATAAAATTACATTGATTTATATAAGTTTGATGATTTTCTTTTGTCCTTATACATATCTGAGTATAATTCTCTAAATCATTTAAGGTCAATGACTAGAAGGTTATTATCCAGTTGGATATCAATTACATTTTGATATGATGCAAATAATTGATATTGAGATACTAAAAATAGTAAACCAAGGAATTCACTTGGAAAAAATGCCAGTATATGGTGAAGAAGGTGTAAAGTATCCATGAGAAGTTAATCTAAAGGCACCAAGGAATCACTGGCTTGTTGGCTTGAATTGATGAGGAGGTGTAGAGATATCTGCAAAACAAGAATGATATCAGAATCAAATAAATAATAAAATAAATAATGCATTAGCTCATGCATGTTCCACTCATGAAGTAAGTTTTCAAGCTGAGTGGTGGAGATTAGGTTGTCAACCTACATTTTGAAATCGTTGGCCAGGGTGGAATTAGGCAAATTTTTTAGAACAAGTGATCTATGTTGATTGTCCAGATGCTTCAGTTATTTTTTTGAAGAACTATTCGGACTTCAACCCACCTGGATACTCTAATGGTTGGATTAATGAACATCCCAAGCCCAACCTTGGGGTAGGGAGGGTCATTCTACTAAATTAGAATAATTGGGGAGTAATGGTTCGCAGTTGGGACGTTAAGCCTATGTCAATGCTTCTCCTCTCACTAATGTCAGGGCTTGGACAACAAGAAAAAGAAGCTTCACAATATTCATTGTATGTTCATTTTACCTCTGAATTTTTAGTTATTTAATTTCAAGATGAATGTTATTTACTATTTTTATTAGCTTTTACAAATAACTTTACTTAAATTAGATATTTCTTTTGAAGAACATCTGTTACTTAATTTCAGTTGAATAATTAGAATTAGTTAAATGATTACATCTAATATTTACTTTCAGTTAATTAAGAAGCTAATTGTTAACATCTCATTTTGTATTCTTGGAAATTCAATAACGTAAGTAGATTTCATTTCAGTTTAAATAGTTGTTGGAATTCATAGTCATGTGAATAGATTTAGAAAATAGTTTAGTTTTAGACTAAAACTAGTTATGGAAAAACCATATGTTACACTGTACTAAAATTTCAAAAATATATTGTGAAAATTTCATGAAGAGTTTTGTTCAATTAGGATTTCTCATACATTTTTTTTAATTGTAGATAAAAACCCTAACCTAGTAGGTTTATGCCCTAGTCTATTTGGAATTTTTCCCCCAACCTAGGATCATCTGAATGTTCTAAGACTTGTGTCCTATGTTTAATTATTAAAAAATTCGTTATTCCATAATCAGGTTAGTTTTAACCCTAGGTTTTGTGTCTAGTGGGAGATCATATTTTATTTTCAAAAATTCCTTCTCACTTTATGATCTCACTGTCAAAGTCATTAACATGGAGTCATAAGTCTTAGGTTTTTAGTCTCCCAATGTTACAAAATAAGGTCTAGCACAAGATTGTAAGTGGTAATTCATGGGTCTCCCATGTCACAATATCTAATACAAGTGTAAAAGTATAGAAGTACCTTACATGGTTTCCAATCTTACACTAATGTTATAATTGTAGCATCATAAGTGTTTCTATGAAGGTTAATAAGTGTTATGATCTTATGATAAAAGGAGTTGCATAGAAGCATACATGCTTTTCTATAGTCCCAACCATACCCATAGACTTGAAGTGGTTAATTGTAAGGTGTAAAGTTTTAAATTTTATGGTGTTATGATCTCACAATATGGGGTCTAGCACATAAGAATACTAGAATTGAGCACATAGGGATGCAAAAAGTAGAAGAGCATAATATTATCAAGATAGCATACAAAGACTTCTATAGCTATGAGAAAAGGTGAAGTGTAAGATCAGAGGATAAGATAAGAAGGGTCTCAATGCTATGGTAAAGTGTCAAGTGTATGGTTGTAAGACTAAAGTAAAGCTAACATTAGAGCCTCTAAGTTTATTGTAAGCAGTGAAGGTAACAACTAGCATATGGTCAGAGGATTAAGACAATGGATAGAAGAAAAGCTCATAGAGTTACAATAGAGGTTTTTGTAGCTATTAGCATGAGATCGTAAGGTAGCAAGAAATAATCCCCAATGCTACAAGTACTATGAAGCATAAGATTATAAATATTTGAATACACAATGTTGATGCAACATGAATGGTTGAAAACTACTAGGATTCAGTTTTCATTTTGAAAAGAACATTATAGATAATGCTCTTGATCTTATGATAAACTGGTGAGCATAAAGTTATAAGTTAAGATATAAGGGTTCTCCATTGATATTAAAAAGGATGGAACATAGGATTACAAGCATAAATTTTGTTGTTTATAGGGTTACAAAGGTTTTTGAATTTCAAACAAAAGATGTAAGATTACAAACCCTAAATATAACATAGGAAAGTGATTTTTCTTTCTCTAAGTTGGAAAATGACAAAAAGGTTTTAATTAATAATATTTTAAAAGTAAAAAAAGTTCTAAGCTAGATAATCAAGTCAATACTTCATGGGGTGATAGAAAAAACTAAGAATTAAAGCTTGTGCATGTAGGAAATAAATGTAGAAAAGAAGTTGATGAAGTAAATAGGATATAAAAGACACTTTCTAGGCTAAAACATGATAGCATTTATAGAGCACAAAGAATTTGGGAAATTTTAGAGCTTTTAGATTTTATTTTTACAATGAGCTTTCAAATTTTATTTGTATGCAAATCTTTCATATTTGACTTGCAAAAAATATGTTAGAGAAGGAGGTAGAAGAAATCCAAGTTGAAGACATGGAAGTTGCAGAAACATCAATTTCAAAAGAAAGGAAAACTTGCCAAAGAAAGATGAATAAATATGTAGATGGATAGATGAAGATAATCCTAAAGTCATTGACTTTCATCTCTATAAATGGTAATGATTTTAGAGACCCATACACATTTTGCATGGATGCAATTTTCCCTGGTGTAAATGGATATGAGTTATTTAGATAGTTTTACAACAATAGGTTTGAGAAGAACCCTATCTACAATCCATGGAAAAGAAATATGGTGAAGCTATTATTCCCAAAGGTATATGTGGATGTTGATTTGGTGAAATCTCTAATCAAATTATACAATCTAGAAACTAAATCATTCTAGAGACATGATGGTAGTATTCTATGTACACTGGACCAACTTCATTCATTGAAGCTTTTGGACTAGAAGGATAAATGAGTATCCAAATTGAGATAGATGATCTTCAAGGAGAGTTTAAAAGAAATAAAAGTGTTTACATTGGGAAAAAAAAATTGTATCAAATCCCTATGTACCTCAAAAGGGTAGGATGTTTCCTTAAAAAGGTAGAAAAAATGATACTTGTGAGAAAATTTAGAAATTATTTCTAGAAAACTATGTATGGCATCCACAAGGTAGTGGGAAATGATGGCTTTGATATAATATATGGATCAATCTACATCATATCCTAGGATGTGTAGGATTCCTTCCACAACATTGAGTATGATTATGTGGCTTACATCATTGAGAAGATGCAAGGACAGATTGAATCATCACAAAGAGGAGAATTGGGGAATTTTAGATTCCACCATTATTCATTGTTAATGCATCTTATATTGTATAAGAATGTGGGATACATTAATGTAGATTTCATTGATTAGACATATAATGAGAATTGAGACCTCCTAGTACAACTATGGACATGTGTATGTGATAGATACTACCACTACTCTGATATTATTTCTTTTTTTAATAATGTTAGTGTAGTAGTAATGAGCATGTTAGACCCCAACTTCTTTAGGGCCCCTAGAATTTAGAAGAGTTTATTAAGAACATCCCTTCTTCCTAATTAAAATAGATTAGATTAGAATTGGGGTGATATATTCTTGTTCCAAAACATTTCTCTTATGAGAGTGTATGCATGACCACAACTACCTCATCTATTACCAAAGTATATCCCTCCTAAGCTTTCCATCATTGAATTTTTATGGCTATTGATTATGGAAAATAAAAAATAATTAGGGCCAAAAGTTCATAAGGGAACCCTTTTTTGTAAATATTTCATGATAGAATACTTTTCAATTGGAAAAGAATCTCTAGATAAAATTCATTCTTTCCTTAGGCATTATAACATATCCACTATCTCATATAGAATGTATGACCTAGAAAATTTTATGTGAAATACTTTGAAAGAGATTAGGGGTTATGTTTTGCCTGTTACCAAGGAGTTTCCCCTTGAGGATTTGATTAAAAATATTATGGCTAATTAAGAAAATTTGAGGACATCTAGAGGGTGGAGAATGAATTGAAGAGGAGAAACCCAAATTTCAAGGGTTTTTACTTAGATGTCCCATACCCTTAAAGGATAAGGAAGATGGTAGACAACTACAGTGATATCATGGCACAAATACTTGAAGATCCAATAGGTGAAGAAGTGAGGGTAAACCCTGAGTCCCTTGAGCCTAATGTAGTCTTGGAAGTTTAGGAGGAGGAGCTCACAGTAGTGTCATGGGTTGCCTAGGGAAATAAGAGGAAAAGTGTGATCCAAGTACCTGATAAGGTATAATAGGGACAGTACAACTAACACCTAGAAAGAATTAGTATTTTGATGACTTAACACATAATTACTTACAAGATAGAGTAAAAGTAGTATAGAACTCTTTGACTAATTTACAAGTGACATTAGTTAAATTAGATGATAGGATCATCCAAGTAGAAAAGTTAATGTAGGATGATGAATTCCTAAATTTTTTTGGGTTCAAAAGTTTTTAATATAGAGTGCAACAAAGTGAGTTGGTATTGAAGCTAAAACTAGGTGAGTTTGAGGAGAAGATTCAAGAATTAGTAGATAAACTATAGGCATATGGTCCTAAGAGTGAGAAAATCACTCCCATAGTGGCTAGAGACCTTGTACAAAGAAATGGAATGCATTTAGTGTCTGGATGAGATATTGAGAAATCATTCATGCTTGATGAGATCATGAAAAAAGATAACTCAATTTCATGAGGCATTTGGTGCTTATGGTTTCCAAAGAGGATTAGGATTAAAGATAGTTTCCAAGTCCTTGGCAATGTGGAGTATGGTAGCTAAAACAAATAAGCCAAAGTTGATGGACATTTAGAGAACTACTCAAGGAAACATGATAGTGTGGAAAATGCAAGGCACTTCTTTTATAGAAATTTGAAAGGCCCTAAAAAAAATTTCATTTTTGAATAAGGCCAAAGTTGAGGAAATTGAAACCAAGTTAGGTAAGACTTTCAATGATTATATTAATATCAAAAAATAGATTAATGAAGAGCTAAAAAAAGAGTTATATTTTTTGGTTAGGAAACAAATGAGTTGCAATCAAAGGCCAATGAGTTAGAAGCTGAAGTACCATGCTTAAAAGATCAGCTCAAGGTAGCAAAGAAGAGTAGAGTGGAAATTAAGAGTGAGAAACCAATAAAGACCACTCATGAGACAACAATTCAAATAGTGAAGAAATCTTAGAGTGGTGCAGAGCCATAGAGAATGAGTATAGATGTTTAATATCCACAAAAAGCTAGTGAAATAAGAATTAATGTTCTAAGGGTATGATAGGCCACACCATAAACACATAGAAGAAGATCTCTCAAAAGGCACTTAGCCTTTTCATTTCTCTACAAAGTGTTGAGCATATATGCAATGAAGCACTACCATGGCTATCATGTATTTTTAATCAATGGGGACCATATAATCAATTCTTTGAAAGATTGATTTTCATAATGGAAATAAAGCTTGATCTCCCTAATAAAATTTTCATAGTAGAGGAATGCTTTGAGACAATAAAAAAAACTATTGGTTTCTTTATTGGTAAGCTACAAATTGTACAGAATAAAAGGAAGATTCTAACAAGGGGGATTAATTCTTACATCCCACCAATTTTGGATATTGATAATAAGTTAAAAGACTAGCAGAAGTGGTCAAATTATTTAGACTCAATATTACCTCTAGGAGGAGTAAAAAAAATTTTTTTATGGTGATACAGATAATGTTTCTTTTAATGATTTGATTGATTCTCTATTCAAAGTAGAAATTGGCATAAACCTATTAGCATGAATGTTGATGATACTACATTGGGGGAGTATCCTAAGTAATGAAGAGTATTGATAATGTTGCATTCATGACTATATTTTTCATTGATGTTAATGTAGCAGTAATTCTGTTAAGGTTGGTGTCAAGCCTAAACTTTATAGTGTAAAAACACAACTACAATTTTTTTTTTCTTGAAAAATAAACTTAGAATGTTACATGTTGGGATACATGTTGCAACTACGTTGCTCACTCATAGCTAAGTATCAATTAGGGTTCATAGATAAATAAGTAAACAAGATACAACTATTTTTTAACATTTTGGACCTAATTCATCCCCTTCAATTATCAAAATCCAAAGTCAAATTTATACCTAAATGAGTGGGTCCTAAGTAGACTTATCTCTAAGAATCTATGAATTTTAATAATTTTTTACCTTGGTCAAATCATGCATAATCACATCACAATCACATGATATGATAAACATATCTAGACTCTCAAAGTCCTATAAGGCATATATGTATGTCATAATATACATTACACATTATTTATTAAGTGTAATAATCATAATTATTGGATGAATTATACATTATGATTTATATAATAAATGATATTTATTACTTAATATTTATACAAAAGTAGAAATGCTTATTGAATGTTAAGCTCTTTAATTATAGCTTATTGAATGAGTCAATTTTGTGAAATATTATGACCATATATTAGCATTTTATATTATGCAATATATGACTTAAAATACACATACCCTATTCCTCAATTTACAAATTTTTCATATATTTGACATGACTCCCTATTTATAACAACCTTTGATATTAATTATGACCAAGGTGATTAAATCCTCTAACAGGGTCACACCTAATAGTGTGATTGTAACCTTTAACAGGGTTGGCTCCTAACAGGCCTCACTTCAGAAGAGTGAAAAATTGGTGACTAGTTACTTGGTGGTTTTTCCCATATTGGGTATCCACGTTAAATCTAGTGTCTCTTGTGTTCACTTTATTTTTAGTTACATGCATGAATTCTTGAAAAAGTAATAGTTTAATATTACTGAGTTACAACATTTGTTTACTAAGTAAAAGTAGTAAGTAGATCTTTAAGACATCTAAGGGTATTGTTGGAATTAATTTTGTTAGTAACTAATTCACCCCCCTCTTAGTTACTCTATCTTTAATTCCAACAATTGGTATTAGAGCTATTGGTGCTTACAGGGAAAGATTTCAAGGATCTAAGCTAAAGATTAGGATGTCTTACAAAAGGGAAATCCCAAGACTTAATAGGGACAACTTCTCAGCATGGAAAGGATTGATGAGGCTCCATCTGGCTTTTATTGGTGATACAGGGCTGAAGTACCTTGATGAGTAATATGAAGAAGCTTTTGGTACATTATCTGTCAATGATATTACTAAAAAGAAGACTCACAATAACATGATAGATATAGCATCTGCTCTGAGTTATGAAGAATTTGATGACATCAAGGATTGCAAAACTGCCTTTGAAATGTGGAACAAGCTAAAAGAAATCAATGGAGGAGATGATAATGTGAGAAGAGCCAGAGTAGAAAGTTTGAGAGGAAAATTTGATCAAATGAGGATGAGAGAGGATGAAAATATTGTAAAGTATGTTGAAAGAGTTAAAGCACATGTTAGTGCAATCAAAGCATCTGGAGGAGATATCAGTGAAAAGACAGTTATAAGAAAAGTTCTTTGAACTCTCCTTCCCATTTATGCAATCAAAGTCTCTACAATTCAAGAAAGGAGATGTGAGGCAAATCATAAAATAAATTTAGAGGCCATAGTTGGAAGATTGACTGCATTTGAGCTAGACAACTATGACAATTATGTTCTAGCTGCTAAGAATGTTGAATCAGCATTTGAAGCTAAGCTTTCACTCAAAGAAAAAGGGAAAAAGATGAAGGATCCACAATCAAACAATGATCAAGACTCAGAAAAAGGTTTAGATAGTGATCTTGAAGTGGTTGAAGCTCTACTAGCAAGAAAATATTCAAGAGGCAAAGGGAAATACAAAGGTAAGGTTCCTCTAATCTGTTTCTCTTGTGAAGAAATTGGACATATTTTTGCTAGGTGCCCAAATAAACAAAAAAAAGATGAGAAGAAAGGTCACAAGTACAATGGAAAGAAAAAATTCAAATCATTCAAGGATAAAGGTAAGAAAACATGTTTTATGGAAAAAGATTCTAATGATTCTGATGATAAAGAAGAAGATGAAATTGTCTACATTGCTATAAAAGATGAATCTGATAATGATGAGGAAATGACACTAATTTCTCATATGAGTAGAAATGATACATGGATCATAGATAGTGGTTTTTCTCATCACATGACTGGTGATAAAACTAAATTTGAATATTTTGAAGACTATGATGGTGGCAGTGTAAGATTTGGTAACAATGAACCTTGTTGTATAAGAGGAAAAGGAAGAATCTCACTAACCAAGGAACTTGTATGTGATAATGCATATTGGATAGAAGGACTAAAGAAAACAAATTTGAGTGTGGCACAGCTACTCAATAATGGATTCAAAATAGAATTTATGCATGGAAAAACAAAATTGTTGGATGGCAAAGGAAAGCTGATTGGATCAGGAACTCAAACAAAAGGTAACTTATTTTATCTTGAACTTGGTGAATGTTCATGTTTCATTGCTCAAATTGAAGAAAGCTAGTTATGGCATAGGAGGTTGTGTCATGTAAACTTTGACAATTTAATAAAAATTAATAAATTCAAGAAAGTAAGAGGTATTCCTAACATAAAGAAACCTGAGGTTGGCCTATGCAAGAATTGTCAAATTGGTAAAATGGGAAAGACTAGTTTTAAAAGAAAAAACTATTAGACTGAAGAAGTTCTAGAAAATGTGCATACTAATTTGTGTGGACCTATTGGCATTGAAAGTTATACTGGTGAAAAAATTTTCATTTTGTTTGTTGATGATTATTCAACAATGATGATTGTCATGTACCTTAGAGGGAAATTAGAAGCATTTGAAAAGTTCAAATGGTATTTGGCTAGAGTAGAAAAGAAAATAGGCAAAAGACTGAAATGCTTAAGGTCTGATAGAGGTAGTGAATTCATTTCACATGAGTTCAATAACTTTTTCATTGAAAGGGGAATCAAAAGATAGGTTTCAACACCTAGAACTCCAGAACAAAATGGAATAGTAGAAAGAAGGAATAGATCTATAATGGATTGTGCAAGAATCTTAATGATTGAGAAAGGCATAGCTATCAAATACTGGAAGGAAGCTATAACACTGTAGTTCATACCTTGAACCAAGTACAGTTGAAAAAGGACTCATTCAAAACACCCTATGAGTTGTGGTATGGCTACAAACCCAATGTAAGTTATCTAAAAGTATTTGGAATCAAATGTTACATTTTGAAAGAATCTAGAAAAGGTAAATTTGATGTAAAAAGTGATGAAGGAATATTTTTGGGATACTCTTGCAAAAGAAAAGCATATAGATGTTTGAACTTATCTACTCACAAAGTTATAGAAAGTGCACATGTAAAAGTTGATGAGTTTGCAGAAAGAACAGAAGAAGAAAGAAAAAAGGAACCTAAAGACTATAGAAGATTTGTTTACATTGAACCTGATAGAATGACAAGTATACCTAATATTAAGGAATCCTCAACTCTAGAGTCTTTAGGTACCAAGTCATGGGAAGTTCAAATTGAGCTAATTCCTCTCGAGCTACAAGAACC
Organism: Cupressus sempervirens; assembly: GCA_028749045.1. Classification (NCBI taxonomy): domain Eukaryota; kingdom Viridiplantae; phylum Streptophyta; class Pinopsida; order Cupressales; family Cupressaceae; genus Cupressus; species Cupressus sempervirens. The sequence continues at coordinate 273,281,083 of CM053790.1, forward strand.
TAAGTTGCAAATAGAAGCTATTGAGTTAGCATCTACCAAGCTCGAGCAACCAGAATCAAAACCAAAAGTTGAGACACAGAAGGGTAACAATGCAAATCATTCAAAAGGAAAGGAGCCCATGTTAGCCAAGTATGTCAGAAAGCATCATGCACTAGATCAGATCATTGGTGATAAATCAAAAGGAACAATGACAAGAAGTAAGTTGAAAGGCACTTGTTTACTTGCTGATTTTGAACCTAGAAATGTCAAAGATGCACTAGATAATGAAAGTTGGATTGAAGCTATGAATGAAGAAATAGAATAGATAGAGAAAAACAAAACATGGACTCTTTTACCTAGACCCAAAGACAAGAATATGATTGGAACAAAGTGGGTATTCAGAAACAAACTAAATTTAGATGGTAAGGTATCAAGGAACAAAGTTAGACTAGTATGCAAGGGATACTCTCAAGAAGAAGGTGTAGACTATGGAGAAACTTTTTCTCTTGTTGCAAGATTGGAATGTGTTAGAACCTTACTTGCATATGCTACATTCAAAGGATACAAAGTTTATCAGATGGATGTCAAGTCATCATTTCTCAATGGCATATTGGAGGAAGAGTTTTACATTGAGCAGCCTAAAAGTTTTGTTGATCCAGACAAGAAGGACATGGTCTCTAAATTGCATAAAGCATTATATGGTCTGAAACAAGCCCCTAAAGCATGGTATGAAAGATTGCATAACTATCTTATTTAGATTGGTTTTCAAAGAACTAATGATAACAATAGTTTGTACATAAAGGAAGGACCAGATAATAAGATTTTTTTGGCAAAAATATTTGTAGATGATACTTTGTTCACAGGAAATGATGATGTTTGCAAAGAATTTTCAAAACAAATGAACATGAAATTTGAAATGTCAATGTTTGGTGAAATCAAATTCTTTGTTGGTCTTCAAATTCAATAGAATAAGAATAGCATCTACATCACTTAGTCTAAATACAGCAAGGAGATACTAAAAAGGTTTTGTATGGAAGATTGCAAACCAGTTGGGACTCCTATGTGTATTGGATTAAAACTCACCAAGGATGATGAATCAAAGGAAGTGGATCAGACATTGTATAGATCTATGATTAGAAAGTTGCTATATGTAGTGCACACAAGACTAGACATTGCCCTTGTAGTAGGGAATGTAGCAAGATTCTCAGCAAAAACAAAAGAAAATCACATGATGGCAATCAAAAGGATCATGAGATACTTAAAAGGAACTGCAAATTATGGATTATGGTATAAACTTGGAGGAAAATTGGATTTAAAGTTGTTCACTGATGTAGATTGGGCAAGAAATATTGATGACAGGAAAAGAACAAGTGGAGGAGCCTTCTTTCTTGAAAAAAAGTTGGTTTCTTGGACAAGCAAAAAGCATAATTGTACATCTCAATCCACAGCAAAAACTAAATATGTTGCAGCAGCAGTAAATTGTTCAAACATTGTGTGGTTCAAACAATTATTGAAATGTATGAAGCAAAAAATCAAAGAACCAGTTGTTATGTTTTTTTATAACACAAGTGCAATTAACATCTCTAAGAATCCAGTGATGCATTAAAAAATAAGAATATTGCCATGAAATATCACTTTGTTAGAGAATTGGTGCAAGAAAAGAAAATAAGATTGGAATATGTGCATACAAAGGAACAAATTGCTGGCATATTCATAAAGCCTTTACCTAAGGATGCATTCTTGTATCTAAGAGGTAAGTTAGGGGTCATTCCCCTATCTGAAGCTCACTAAAATATAGTTTTAGTGATGCATCAACAAGAACAAAATTGGAAATCTATCAGTTGATGTAGCAAACTAATAAAGATATTGCATATGAAGTAGTACATCAGGTACAATGTTATTCAGTTGTTTTGAGTTGTCTTTGGCATATGTTGTCAAAGAGGGAGAATATACTGTCATATCTTTTTGAAATTTGCAAAATAATAAGAGTTTGTGTAAAAGGGAATGATTATTATAAAAGAGGGAGTTTTGTATTCTGTCATTACAAAAAAAAAAAAAAAAGACTTGTTTTGATGGGGACACAACCCAAGAACAGAATGGAAACAACAGAAAAGGGAAATTATATTAACTGAGAAAATAAGCTAGTACAAACAGTATAGGAAAATGAACTTCAAAACATGCCCTAAGGGCTTACAATAGCATAAATCTGGAGATAATTTCTCCTTATGGCACCTCCTCTCAAACTCCACTCCGAACTTCCTTTTACAATGCCAAAAATCTCCTTAAATAGACCCCGGAGGGTTAAGGACTAGGAGTACATTCTAGAAAGTGCTAGTAGGAATCCACCGACCAAATAGAAGGTTCCAAAAGCGGTGTTAGAAGTTGGTGCAAATCTAGAAGAATCCAAAAATGGTAACTGAACTTTTGGGAGGCATAACTTTTGAACCGTAGCTTTGATTGACGAACCGTTTACATTTTCAAAAAGCTCTCGGAGCGCTCTATAGCCCTATGGACAGCTTTGCTCATCCCCCATTTTTTGGCCCTTTTGGAGGTCATTTAATGCCCCTAACCTGACTTTGAAGCATTCTTAGGAGGTCTCCAAAACTCAAAAAACTGCAATAACTTTCAAACCGTGGGGCCTTTTGACCTGATTCTTTTTTTGGAATGCTCTAAATCACAATTACATTCATCTAGCCAATTCACACCTTCTAGGTCACCAAAATGATGGCCAAATTGCATGCTCCTATTTTTTTGGAGTTTTCAAACACGCTGATAGTGGAACTGTGAGAGTTGGAACCTTTATTTGACCCAAATGGGTATCCAAAAATGTAAAGACATGAAACAGAAACTAAGTCTAAGTACATTTTTTTGGGTGACACAGGATTGCCCTTATACCTCTGGATGCTCCTGCATCAGACACCCAGGGTAGATTGAAAAGTGACCCTGTCACTTTATAGATGGTAGAGGAAATCCCAAATGGGAAACCTTAGCTGCTGAAATCCAAGTTGAGTCCTCGATTGGCCGTCCTTTCCATTTGACCAAATACTCTTCATATTGCCTATTTTTGGTACTCCTACCCACACGATGATCTAGAATGTCTTCTATCTCCTCCTTCTTAGAAGCAGGAATTGGACATGGCTCTAACACCAGCTCCTCATCTGCACCATCATCATGATACTCTGTTAAATCTGCAATGTTGAAAATGGGAGAAATTTGAATACCATCTGGCAGCTCTACTTCATATGCATTTCCTGAGTCATGTTTCTTCAAAATTTTGCAAGGGCCAAATTTCTTCATTTTCAGCTTGTTGTAAGTGCCGGCTAGAAATCTTTCTTTTCGTAAGTGCACCATGACTAAATCTCCTACTTGGAATTCCTTATGTCTTCTCCTTTGATCAGCCCTAGCTTTATACTCTTGATTCATCTTGGTTATGTGTGCCTGAACCTCCTCATGTAGACGCTTGATATGTTCAACAAATTCTTCAGCTTAAACACTTGTCCTCTCCCTTTGTTCTATCTTCCTCAGTTCTAGTGCAGTCCTTGGGCTATTCCCATATACAATTTGGAATGGTGATTTTCCAGTACTCCTATTTATAGAGTTATTGTAAGAAAACTCTGCTTGTGGTAGAATTAAATCCCATCCCTTGGGCTTATCCCCAACTAAACATCTCAGCAAATTGCCCAGACTTCTGTTTACCACTTCTGTTTGACCGTCAGTTTGTGGGTGATGCATGGAACTGAATTTCAAGTTTGTTCTCAACTTTTTCCACAATGTCCTCTAGAAATACCCCACAAATTTAGTGTCTCTATCAGAAACTATACTCCTTGGAAGACCATGTAGTCTTACCACCTCTTTGAAAAACAAGTCTGCAATATGGACAGCATCATGAGTTTTGTGGCATGGAATAAAATGTGCCATTTTGGAGAACCTATCAACCACCACAAATACTGAGTCATTACCCCTTTCTATCCTTGGCAATCCAAGAACAAAATCCATACTTATGTCCTCCCATGGCCTTGATGGAACAGGCAATGGCTGATATAGGCTAGTATTGTGACTAAACCCCTTCGCAACTTGACAAACCTGGCAACTTTGTACAAACTTCTTCACATCCTATGAAATTTGAGGCCAAAAATAATGTTCTCTGAGAATGGAAATGGTCTTATCTCGACCAAAATGTCCTGCCATCCCTCCACTGTGTTTCTCCTTAATCAAAATTTCCCTCATGGAACTCCTTGGAATGCACAATTGACTACCTTTGAACAACATGCCATCCTGAATCAAATAATCTAACCACTTGGTTCTATCTACAACAACAGGCTCTTTACAAGCTTTCCATGCTTTAGCAAAATCAGGATCCTCGGGGTACAAATTCTTGAGTTCATCAAACCCAACTACTTCAACCTGCATTACTGTAAGCAGTGACTGTCTCCTACTTAGTGCATCTGCAACCCTGTTAGATTTTCCACTTCTATGCTTCAACACAAATGTATAACTCTGCAAGAATTCTACCCACTTCATATGCCTCTGATTCAATTTACCTTGGCTATTTAGGTACTGTAATGCCTGATGATTAGTATACAAAACAAATTCCTTTGACAATAAATAGTGCCTCCATTTCTTTAAAGCCTGAACTATTGCATAGAACTCTTGATCATAAACAGAATACTTCTTCTTTGCATCATTCAATTTTTCACTAAAATATGCAATAGGCTTACCTTCTTGGCTTAATACAGCCCCAATAGTGCTGCCACTAGCATCACAATCTACGTGGAAAACCTTTCTAAAATTTGGAAGTGCCAACACAGGCTATTCTGTTACCTTCTTCTTCAGTAATTCAAAAATTCTCACAGCCGCTACAGTCCATTTGAACTCTTTTCTATCCCCTCTTATTGTATCAGTTAGGGGTGCACATATGCCATTGAAATTCTTAATAAACTTCCTGTAAAACTAACCAGACCATGAAATGATCTTACCTCAGTAGCAGACCTTGGAGTAGGCCATTCCAAGATGGTTTTTACCTTCTCTGGATCCATTTTGAGACCTTTAGGTGATATAACAAACCCCAAATAGACTAACTCCCTTTTTGCAAAGATACACTTCTTCAGATTAATTAACAGTTTCTCTTCCCTTAGCCTTTCAAGGACACTATGAACATGCAGTAAATGTTCTTCCAAAATCTTACTAAAAATTAAAATATCATCCAAATAGACAATAACAAATTTTCCCAAGAACTTCTTAAGTACCTCATTCATGAGCCGCATGAAGGTGCTTGGGGCGTTCGTCAATCCAAAGGGCATGACTAACCACTCATAAAGACCCTCCTTGGTCTTGAAGGTTATTTTCCACTCATCTCCTTCTCGAATCCATATCTGATGATAACCACTCTTCAGATCTATCTTTGTGAATTACTGAGCTCCACTCAAGAAGTCCATAATATCATCCATCCTTGGCAAAGGAAATCGGTACTTGATGGTGATCCTATTTATAGCTCGAGAATCTGTACACATCCTCCACTCTCCATCCTTCTTTGGTGCGAGTACTGTAGGTACTACACATGGACTCAGGCTCTCTGGAAATCAAGCCCTTCCCCAATAGCTCTTGAACCTGTCTATTTAGCTCCTTTGTTTTAGTAGGAGTCATACTGTGAGCAGCCTTGTTTGGCAAACTAGCTCCTGGAATCAGATCTATCTGATGACTGATTTTCCTTATTGGTGGCAATCCATCTAGAAAATTATCAGAGATAATATCTCCAAACTCCCCTAGTAAATCTGAAACTTCAAGTGGTATTTCACTACTACCTTCTTTATCTTTCCTAGGAATCAAAGCATAGCACATAGGCTAATGTTTCATGCCATCTAAAAACTTCCTTCCATCAACAAGACAAATCCTAGCACTGCTACATACCTTTTCACCTTCCTTTTTCATGGGCTTCAATTTGTGGTGAACTCCATCCTTTGTCAGAGAGTATGTGTTTGCATGTCCATCATGCACTGCATGTTTATCAAACTGCCATGGTCTACCCAACAATAGATGGCAAACATCCATCAAAATAACATCACAGAGAACTTCATCATGGTAACTTCCAATTTTGAATTTTACTAAACATTGTTCACTTACCAGGACCTTATGATCATCTTTTAAACAAGAAATCCGATAGGGCTGGGGATGTTTCTCCCTCTTGAGCTTCAGCTTAGAGACCATTTGTTCTAATACCAAGTTATCAGTGCTACCACCATCAATGATCACGTCACAACATTTATCCTCACACTTGCATCTGGTATGGAACAAACTCCTCCGTTGTCCTGGTTCAATCTCACCACTTAGTAGGACTCTTTTATTTACCAAGGTCTCTCCTCTTTCTGCATCCTCTGAATGTAATGATTGTGCATCCTCATCAACATGAGCAACCCTAGCTTGGCCCTCAGCTCTCCTATTTGTCCTTCCTTGTTGTTGAGGGCATTCAAAGGCACGATGAACTTCTTCATTGCAATGGAAACAGGTACCATGAAAGCCTCCTCTTCCTTGTCTACATCCTCTACCTCTTCCTCTCTGATTTCCAAAGTCTTCGTCACAGGAGTGGTTGAAACCCTCATTCCTCTGGTTCCTGCTAGTACCCTCATCTTCATTTTTATTTTGGGTTTCATTGTGGCCTCCAGATGGTCTACTGCTTCCCCTTCCTCCTTGACCACGCCCTCTTTGTCTTCCTTCAAACCTTTTATTCAGCTTCTCTTCAACTCGTAGGGAAAACTGGTATGCCTCTTCAACGCTGGTCATTCTTACTAGACTTAATTCCTCCTAGATGCTAGGTCTCAACCCACTGATATAACGAGCAACCTTCTCCTTATTTGCTTCTGCATGCGCCACTCTAATCAAGAGTCGGTAAAATTCCTCTATATATTCTTGGACTGATCTTCTTGCTTGCTTTAACCCATGCATGTTCTTAAACAAATCAAGCTCATAGTCCATAGGAATGACCTGCTTCTTCAATTTGTCCACCATGTGATCCCATCTTGTGATCTTCTTCTTTCCTCTTCTGTTTCTTTCCAGTTGAACCTCTTGCCACCAGATTTTGGCATGGCCTTTCAGTTTGGCCTTTGCAAACTTAACCCTATCTGGGTCCCTTATATCCTCATACTCAAAGTATTCTTCCAGTTCATTGATCCAATCGATCAACTCATCTAGTTTCAGATTTCCTAAAAATACACCCACTTCAATTGTAGGTCTTTTCCCAAACTTAGTAATGGCCCTAAAAAGCCTTTCCTCTACAGGATTCAGAACTTCCCTGTCAACTTCCTCTTCTGGTCCCATTACTTCTTCTTCATTGTCATCCTCACTGTTGTCACCTGCGGCAACATTTGCTCCTCTACGAAGCTCCTCTTCCAATGCTTGTACCTGCCTCTAGAGGGCTCTAACCTCCCCAAGATTAATAGCTCTAGCCCTTCTGCCATGCTCTCTTCATGGAGGCATCTTCTAACTTGAACCCACAACCACACAGTCCTTGTGCAAACTGCTTCACAATCGGCACTCTGTCTACACACTCAGGAAAACCCGCTCTGATACCACTTGATGGGGACACAACCCAAGAACAGAATGGAAACAATAGAAAAGGAAAATTATATTAACTGAGAAAATAAGCTAGTACAAATAGTACAGGAAAATGAGCTTCAAAACATGCCCTAAGGGCTTACAATAGCATAAATTTGGAGATAATTTCTCCTTATGGCACCTCCTCTCAAACTCCACTCCGAACTTCCTTTTACAATGCCAAAAATCTCCTTAAATAGACGCCAGAGGGTTAAGGACTAGGAGTACATTCTAGAAAGTGCTAGTAGGAATCCATCGACCAAATAGAAGGTTCCAGAAGTGGCGTTAGAAGTCAGTGCAAATCTAGAAGAATCCAAAAATGGTAACCAAACTTTCGAGAGGCATAACTTTTGAACCGTAGCTCCGATTGATGAACCGTTTACATTTTCAGAAAGCTCTCGAAGCACTCTATAGCCCTATGGATAGATTTGCTTGTCCCTTATTTTTTGGCCCTTTTTGAGGTCATTTAATGCCCCTAACCTGACTTTGAAGCATTCTTAGGAGGTCTCCAAAACTCGAAAAACTACAATAACTTTCAAACCATGGGGCCTTTTGACCTAATTCTTTTTTTGGAATGCTCTAAATCACAATTACATTCATCTGGCCAATTCACACCTTCTAGGTCACCAAAATGATGGCCAAATTGCATGCTCCTATTTTTTTAGGGTTTTCAAACACACTGATAGTGGAACTGTGAGAGTTGCAACCTTTATTTGACCCAAATGGATATCCAAAAATGTAAAGACATGAAACAGAAACTAAGTCTAAGTACATTTTTTTGGGTGACACAAGATTGCCCTTATACCTCTGGATGCTGCAGGATCATGTTTTCAAATTTCATTCTACTATGACATGTTGTATTGTCATCAATCTCAAAGAGGGAGATTGTTGGATAAAACTATTCAATTTTGTGTTGTCTTTGATGTCACACAAATGTCATATCAGTCATTAGATAGTGTCTACCGAGCTTAGAAGGTCAGCAAGACAAAGGATAGTGTCTACCGAGGTCAAAAGGTTAGCAAGGCAATAAATAGTGTCTACTGAGCCCAAAAGGTCAGTAAAGATAGTTTGCAGTGTCTACCAAGTAGACAGTTTATTACCAAACTTTCAAGGTAATCAAAGAAATTTAGTTCTTACCGAGTTCACTCAGTCATCAAAGGTAATGTGGAAGAAATAGTTCTTACCGAGTTCACTCGGTCATCAAAGGTAATGTGGAAGAAATAGTTCTTACTAAGTTCACTCGGTCATTAAAGGTAATTTGGAAGAAGCAGTTCTTACCAAGGGATTGAGTTCTTACCGACAAAACTTGACAGCCAAAGGATTTTAAGGATATTGCAATGTTAACCGAGTCAAAGATGGTTAACTCAAGAAATTTTCAAAATTAGTATTTACCAAGCAAGGTTGGCTAGCAAAGGATTTCACTATTTTATGAAACAATGTTTATTTGTTTAGAGCTATATTTGTAGCCAATTGATGTATGGTTTATTGGTAAATGTAACATGTAAATGAGCTGACTTGATAATCTGAATGGTATAAGTAAAAGGTCAAGTTGCAAATTCTAAAATGTATGAAGAGAAAGTATGTGGAATTAACATAATATGAAGACTAATTGTTGTGGAAGCAGATTTGAAGGATGATCAGAGATCATTGAGGAGCAGTAGAGCCATATTTGATCAAAGAGGATCTAATGATGCTGAACAGAGACCTGTAACCAGCAAATTCAGTTGCATCTTGTTCAAGTCAATTTGTTGTTTCTTTCTAACCATTGTAGTAGTGATTTCAAATCTCTTAACAGATTTGGTTTAACAGCCATTTTGTAAATCCTCTAACAAGGTGACAATTCAGTTGAATTGTTCTAAAGACCTCTAGAAAGGCCACTCCTAATAGGGTGATTAAATCCTCTAACAGGGTCACACCTAACAGTGTGTATTGTAACCTTTAACAGGGTTGGCTCCTAATAGGGCTCACTTCAAAAGAGTGAAAAATTAGTGACTAGTTACTTGGTGGTTTTTCCCATATTGGGTTTCCATGTTAAATCTAGTGTCTCTTGTGTTCACTTTATTTTTAGTTACATGCATGAATAATTGAAAAAGTAATAGTTTAATCTTACCAAGTTACAACATTTGTTTACCGAGTAAAAGTAGTAACTAGATCTTTAAGACATCTAAGGGTATTGTTGGAATTAATTTTGTTTGTAACTAATTCACCCCCCTCTCAGTTACTCTATCTTTAATTCCAACAACCCACAATCTCAAAATAAACACATTGCATGGATTTTATCACAAAATGAACAAGGACAATATCATTGAGCAAATTTAATGAGAGTTATGGCATGGGCTTCAACCTTGGTCCAAGCTAAAGGAAAGAATAAAATTTGTTGCAGAGCTCCTTTCCCCTTATTCTTCCTCCTTCCAAACCCTAATTGTCTCTAAACTTAGAGAGTAGGTGAGCACTCTACTAGTTTTTCCAAGTACACTAAAATTATTCCCCCACTATCTCTTTTGGCAAAAACATCAAGCCACTATCTCTTACAACTTTGTCCCTACCAAATTTGTTACTTTTGACTAAGTGAAAAGATGGGGGTGAATTAATGGGACAAATCAATTTTTGAATTGGTGGAATAATGCATTGGTTAAGGGGCCCTCTAGACTAGATAAGCACTAAAATGGTCAAATTTAGGCCCCTAACATGTTATGCTAACATATGGGTAGCTTATTTTCACAAAAATGACACTTTTAGACCACATATTGACCCTCTAAAATCCTTGTCAAGTTTGAATTCGAGTTTCCCTTGATGGTGATACATCCTATCCCTTTTTTAAGTGGATTTATTTAATCCTTTTGAAAGGCATTGGTTTAAGGTTAAGTGTTTCCATGATCAAAACCCTAGGTGACATGTCATCAAGACATAAACAATTACAAGTGTCAAGTGAAACATTTAAAACACGTTACACATCACCATGACATGTCCCTAATATATTTATGGGACTAAATTTATTACACACATGCAAGCTTACATTTATGAAATAAACACATTACAAAGAGGCTTTTTGAATCTTCCAAAGATTCACATTGGCTAAACTATGTCCATATAAATTTGGACCTTATTTCCCTGATCAAATTACATGGTTCAATTGGCTGCACACTAAACTCAAGCATCAATAGTCCAATGAAAGTCATATAAAAATACATGTGTAGAGATGCATGACAATTTTAACATTTCAAAATCAACATATTCAAATCTTCATAATTAACTTTTCTTTTTCTAATCATTTTCATATAAAAAACATTCAAAACAATAGATATCAAAATTTGTATATCAACATTAATCTTTCCCTATCACAATCAAATAAATATTCTAAATCATGTTTTGTTCTATTTTCTATCATGGTGATGAAATTTTGGATCTATATTTTTAAGTCAACCAACATGAAAATTAGTTATGAAAACATATCTTAGGTCAAAATCTCCAAAATGAAAATATCACAACTAGTATCCTTTGATTTCATATAGTTTGATTAATAAAAATATCCCATTATCATCATGAGATAAAACAAATAATAAGGTGTATCAATTATGTTATGTAAATTAGGAGGTTACATTGTCACATAGTTTTCAAAATTGATCATTTAATAAATTTATTACATTTTATTGAGCCATAAAATCTATCCTCATGAATATCAACGTATCCACCTATTACTACTTGCACAATAATTTGCTTATTGCATTACAACATACTGAGTTCCACTGTGTAGACTCTTATCCAATTTTGATAACAATTTCTATCTGTGACTATTAGTAATGTTCACAAGGGTGCATGTTGATTTATCTTTCCAAAATTCAATTATCCAAATAGCCCATACTAAATTAAGAAATCATCAACATAGTTTCTAGGTTATGATATATCGAGCCTTTATTCCATAGGTCTTATCTTATCACCCTAATGCAATTCTAAATATGATATTGAGCACAACAAAGACTAAAATGTATATCAGTCCCAATAAGATCTCAAGTTCATATTGGTAAGGAAAATGCTAGTCATAGCATACTTAAATCCTAGAACCTACTTACCATCATTCTATCATAAGGTGTATGATAACAGTATAAAATTTACATCCTATACACAAGAGGCAAGAACATGATATTACATATCCCTATTCTTCCAAGATCTAATGATATTCATGTTATTAAGATTTATAATAGGGTACTGGCAAAGGGGCCTTATAATAGGAAGAATAGCAATCAGTAATCTTAAGATGCATAGAAGCTGAGGAAGTTTTAGATGATGCACATTTGGATGACATGTTCCTAAGATTTTCCTAATGATGTGGTTAAGAGGACTTAATTTTGATTCAAAGGTGTATCAAAGTTACACTAGATTTACTAGAAGTAGTGCAAAAATTGAGCATTGGAAAATAGAGTTCTAATGATCTATCACTATGTTTCATTTGAGATGTAATGAAGAGATGTGCAATTACATAGAGATAGAGGAAATTCATATGGTGATGCCAGCATGTGCACAAGACAGGGTTTCACATGTGTGAATTTTGGTATAGAATGTGAGTTGATAATGATATTGTAATTGTGAATTGATTAGTTATCTTATTTTAATTAATTGGGAAAGCCTCAAGGCCAACTCAAGGAATTATTATGAATATACCATATAAGGGAAGGTTGTTTTCCTTTCTTATGTAGAAGTCTTGATTTAGAGGATCAAGTGGAATGTGAAGTATTAGTACACACTTTGAGAAGGAGTATAATGCTTGTTGAATGTGTGTAAGCAATACAAGGGAGAATTAGATGCATAATATCAAATCTAGTTACAAGATCTAAAGGATTAGTAGTCTAGTTGACAAGACAGAGATAGAGAAAGGAAACATATTTCAGTTCTATTATTCTATAAGGAATAATATAGAGATCATTTTGACTATGGGTTCATTGATCTTAACCTTGAAGCTATTTGGAAAGTGGTTCCAGCTATCTTCCACAACTCCTAATAGGGTTAGCGTAGATCCTAACAAGTTTGGAATCTCCTATTAGGGATTCAAAGTTTCCTTAAAGGGACTCATATGTATTGAATGTTGTAATAGACTCCTAATAGGGTCTATCCTCTAGCAAGGAATATTTATATTAGTACATCATCTTGTGGGTAACACCCCGACTAGGGTTTTTCATCTAATTAAGGGTTTCCCTAGTTAACATATCTGATGTTAATTGTGTATGAGTATCTTGTTGTGGTTTTAGTTAACATTACTCATATGGTTAATATTTTTTAAGGTTAATGATTTTGATAATAGTTGGATGACTTATTCAACCCCCCCTCTCTCAATAATACCAGTGGACTATATATTCTAGCAATTGTATCATAACATCAAGTCCTTAAAGATAAGGCTTAACATCTTTGGGAGATCAATGGTGAATATGTTCAAGAAAGATAGTTTGAGATTAGATGGGGCCAACTATGATAGTTGGGAGGAAAATATGAAGACTCATCTACTATGCATGGGTCTAGGATATTGGCTTTTGATGAAAACTTAGAAGTAAATTTTTGAAGAATCAAAGCTAGAGGAATGTAGTGAGGGAGAAAGAGATTTGTTCATGTGTAGAATGAGAGCCAAATAAGCCCTACTATTAGCTCTTCTAGAGAATGAATACAATTAGTAAAGACATTTTAAACCTCTCATAAAATTTGCAAAGCATTAGAAGTTACTTATGAAGGTGATAATCATGGAAAGAGAATGAAATTGCAAAATTGGATTTATACATTTCAAGATGCTAAGATGATGGAAGATGAATATCATAATTGTTACAGGTATTCAATTTCTTGGTGGAACTAAACAAGATGATAAGGTTATATGGAAGATCTTGAAAAGATTATCATGTCCATTCAAGAAAATAACTCAAATAATTCAACTAGTAATGCCTTGTGCCAAAGATTTTAAAAAGGAAACATTTCTTGGAAGATAAGAATCTATAGAAGTAGAAATGAGATAGTTTGGAGAATTAGCTAGAGTTGAGACAACTTTCAGTGCTCTAAAAATTTGACCTAATCTATCAAGAAGTGCTAGCATAAGAGGAGACTTTGCTAGTAGCAGTAGATTTGAAGAAGATAAAAAGATTGAAGAAGGAATAGCCCTTCTAGTAAGAAGAGAGAAAGATGGTAAGAAAATCTTTAAGTGTTGGACTTGTGATGGACATGGTCATTATGCATCTAAATATCCTAAAAGAGAGAAAAAAAATAGAATTTTTTTTTAGCCTAGAAGAGTTAAAGATATAAATTGTTTATATGCTAATGAGGATGAAGATTCTGATGAAAAAGATCAGAGTGAAAGTGATGATGAATTAGGAATTGTGGCTATTAAGGAAGATAATCTTGATAAAGAAATTAGAGAAGAGAGAGTTCTAGTTACCCAAGTTGAAAAGAAATCAGATTGGATAATTGATATTGGATATTCACATCACATGGTTGGTGATATGAACAAATTTTTCAAGTTTAGCAATCATGATGGAGGTATTATTAGAGTTGGTAATAATGCAGCCTATCATATTACAGGGATTGGATCTATTACTCTTGATGGTAAAACTAACACTGATGATGTTTACTTTTTTTATGGTTTGAAACATAATTTTTTAAGTGTTGGATAGTTGGTAGACAAGGATATTTGTTGTAGTTCACAGAGATGACTTATATTATCAAAGACAAAGATGGTAAATTGATGGTACTTGAACTAGATCTAGAGGTAATGTATTTTAGTTGAATCCTACTAAAATAACATGCTTGGTCACAAAGGTTAATAACAATTGGTTATTGCATAGATGATTTTATCATATTAAATTTGATAATATTGTGAAATATAATAGTACATTTTTAATAAAATATCGGCCTAAGTTTATTAATCATACTAAATTTATCTACAAGAAATATATTTTGGCTAAGCCAAGGAAATTGTCTTTTCCTAGCAAGAAGTTCTCTACTATAAAGAAACTAGAGGTTGTTCACATAGATCTATGTGGTCCTACAAGAACTAGAGGATTCCCTGGTGAAAGGTACTTTATGATTTTTGTTGATGATTTCACTAGGATGACATGGGTAGCATTTCTTAAAGGGAAGTCTAAAGGATTTGAAAAATTCAAGATATTTAAGAATAGAGTTGAAAATGAATCTGGTGTCAAGATTAAGTTTTTGAGACCAAATAGAGGAGGAGAGTTCACCTCTAGAGAGTTCAACATGTTTTGTGAAGAGAAAGGAATCAAAGGATAGTTATCTTCATCTAGAACACTTGAATAGAATGGGATTGCTAAAAGAAGGAACAAGTTAGTGATAGAAGCAACAAGAGTGATGTTAGTTGAGAATGATGTCTCAAGGATATTTTGGAGAGAAGAAGTTAATGCCATAGTATATACTTTGAATAGAGTAAAAATGAAAAAAGGTTTAAGCAAGACACCTTATGAAATATGGTTTGGTCATTCACCATCAGTCAAGTGTTTTAGAACATTTGGAAGTAAGTGCTACATAAAGAGAGATGATGATATTGGTATGTTTGATCCTAGAAGTGATGAATATATATTTATTGGCTACTCATTGAAAAGTAAAGAATATAGATGTTTCAAATATACAACTAAGACAATAGTTGAGTGTGCAAATGTAATGATTGATGAAAAGTTTGGTACTAAAGAGAAGATGGTAGATTATAACTCTGATGAAGAAGAGGATAATTCTAGATTTATTAGATAGAATGTTGAAGTATTTTTGAGACTAACAATGACTTGTAGAATGAAGTATGTATTGATCATAGAGAAGAACAAAGATCTAAACTTGGAGAAGAGATAAGAGTTGAGATGTCAACTCCTACTTCTAGCAAAAACATGACAAAGAATCACCCTCTAGAGTAGACAATTGGAAGTGAGGATAAAGGCATGATGACAAGGAATAGAGTGAATGAGGAATTATGTCTAATTTCTCAAGTGGAACCTAAGAGCACAAATGACACATATAAAGATGATCACTAGATGTAAGCAATGAAAGAAGAGCTAGATCAAATTGTAAAGAATGAGACATGGGAATTAGTTCCTAGACCTAAAGACAAGAATTTTATAGTAACCAAGTGGGTATTCATAAATAAGATGAATGAGCAAGGGGAAGTTGTGAAAAACAAGGCCAAATTTTTTTGTAAAGGTTACTCATAGCAAGAAGGCATAGATTATAAAGAGACACATGCACTTGCGGAAAGAATGGAAGTAGTAATGATTTTCTTGGCTTATGTAGCAAGTAAAAATTTCAAGGTTTATCAAATGGATGTCAAGTCATCTTTTCTCAATAGAGAACTTGAAGAAGAAGTCTACATTGAGCAACCTGATGGATTCCCTCTAACAGAAGATAAATATTTTGTATGCAGGCGAAAGAAACCACTATATAGTCTAAAGTGAGTACCTAGAACCTAGTATGCAAGGTTGGACAAGTATTTGTCTAAGCTTGGATTCATCAAAGGTACAATAGATGGAAATTTGTATTTAAAGAAAATTGATAATGGTTTGTTTATCATTATAATATTTTTGGATGGAATAATATTTGGAGAAAATGATAAAGGAAGTGATAAGTTTGCTGAAGAGATGAAAAATGAATTTAAAATGAACATGATAGGAGAAATGAAGTTTTTCCTAGGATTGTAGATTGCACAAAACAAAAATGGGATATTTATTTCACAAACTAAGTATCTAAAAGATTTGGTTTGGAAAGTTGTAAACTTTTTGGTACACCCATGATAACTAGTCACATGAAACACCTACATTTGAGTAGAAAAAGTTTAGATCTATGATTGGAGGATCATAATATTTGACTCACACCAAACTAGATATAGAAAATGTAGTTTGGATTGTAGCAAGATTCTAAGCTGATCCAAAAGAGTATCATTATGCTACAATAAAGAGGATATTCATATATTTGAAGGGTACATCTAATTATGGAGTTTTGCATGATAGATCAAGTGATTTCACCTTGTAAACATATACTAATGCAAATTGGCCAGGTAGTATAGATGATAGAAAAAACACCACTAGTGGAGCATTATTTGTTAGAGGAATATTGATTTCTTGGTTGAGTAAGAAATATGATTGTATATCTCAGAGTACAGCTGAGAAAGAGTATGTTGTAGTAGTAAAAAACTGTAATCAAGTTATGTGGATGAAACAAACATTGAAGGATATTGGAATTGAGTTTATAGAACCTATTATCAATTGTTATGATAACACAACTATAGTAAGTATGTCTAAGAATCTGGTATTTCAATCTAAGACAAAGATTTCATATCCATAAAGTATTATGTTTTGAGAGAGAAGGCAATAGAGAAAGAGATAAGGTTGGAGTATGTAAGCACTAAAGATTAGATTGTAGATATCTTTACAAAGCCTTTGCCTAAAGATACTTTTGAGTACCTAAGAGGTATGCTAGGAATTTTCCCCTTGCCTACTTCCAAGTAAATGTTGCAAGGAGTGCATCATTCTAGTGGTACAGAGCACTATAGTTAGACTGGACTGGATGCCGATGCTTCCTAAACGTGGGAGGATCTAGTATGTACTGAGTCATTGAGGACTCTTGGTATTTTGGTATTTTGTATTAAATAATGTCTTTGGACACTTGAGCTGATTGAAGGAGTTGGAAGAAGTATATTCTAACAATTGGTATTTTGTGCTTGTATTGATACCTTTGACATTGATGTCAATGTCAGAGAGAATATGCACATTAAAAACATTTCCTAGGAAATAGGGAGAATAAATATGTAAGAGGTACCTATTGAGATGTCAATGGGGGATTGCTATCTCTTTAGAGAGATTTAGAAAGATTCATGTGAGTGCACAAAAGAATATGAGAGTGTGCAGAACAATATGAGAGTGCATAGAAGAATATGAGAGTGTACAAAAGTATATCTCTATGGGAAAGATATGTACCCAAAAAAGTGATGGAAGTTTTTTTACCATAAATAACTTATGAAAACAACAACAAGATTTTAGATTGATGAAGAAGATTTGAGAAGATGATAATAGTAGCAATAGAGTACAGTTTGGTATTCTTGGAACATAGATGTTTTTTTATCTATTTTTCCATCAATGCCAAAGGGGAAGATTGTTAGCATGAATTTTGATGATACTACATTGGGGGAGTATCCTAAGCATTGAAGAGTATTTATATATTGCATTCATGACCATATTTTCCATTGATGTTAAAGTAGAAGTAAATTTGTTAAGACTAGAAGAATAAAAATCAATAATCTTAAGATATGCAATAGAGGACATATTCCTAAGGTTGTCCTAATGATGTAGTGAATAGGACTAAGTTTGATTCAATGATATATGGAAGTTACACTTGATTTACTAGAAGTAGTGTAGAATCACAACATTGGAAACTAGAGTTATGATAATCTATTGCTATCTTTCATCTAAGATGTACTGAAGAGATGCATAGCTACATAGTGATGGAGGAAAATCATGTGATGACACCAATATGTGTGCAAGAAGTGGTTTCATACATGTGAATTTTGGTATAGACTATGAGCTAACAATACTATTGTAATTATGAATTAATTAATTTTCATATTTTAATTTATTTGGAAAGCCTCAAGGCCTACTCAAGAAATTATTATGAAGATATGGTATAAAGGAAATTTTTTTTCATTTCTTATGTAGAAGTTTCGATTTAGAGGATCAAGTGAAATGCAAAGTATTTGTCCATAATGTGAGAAGGAGAAGAATGCTTATTGATTGTGTGTAGGCGATCCAAGGGATCATTGGATGTACAATATGAGACCTAGTCACAAGATCTGAAGGAGCAGTAGTCCAGTTGATAGGACAAAGAAAAAGGAAGGAAATATGTTTTAGTTCTATTATTTTGCAAGGAATAATATAGAGATCATTTGGAAAATGGATTCTTTGATCTTAACCTTGAAGTTGTTTGGGCAGTGGATCCACCTATGTTCCACAACTCCCAACAAGGTTGGTACAACTCCTAATAAGGTTGGAATCTCCTAACTAGAATTTAAAGTCTCCTAACAGGACTCATATATACTGAATGTTGTAACAAAGTCCTAATAGGGTTTATCCTCTAACAAGGAATATTTATATAAGTACATTATCTTGTGGGTACCATTCCCACTAGGATTTTCTCTCTCATCAAGGATTTCTCTAGTTAGCATATTTGGTAATTGTGTATGAGTATCTTGTTGTGGTTTCAATTAACATTACACATATGGTTAAGATTGCTAAAGGCTAATAATTATGATATTCACACCTCTCCTCACCCTCTCTCTCAATTATATGGTTTCATATATCAAGATGACATACAAAAGTCAAATGGGAGAGGCACTACAAATACCAAGTTTTCATTGCTCCTACCATCAATAATCATATTACAACATTTACCCTCACACTTGTGCCTAGTAAAAAAAAAACACCTCCTTTGTCTAAGTTTAGTATCACCACTCAACAAGATCCTTTCATTAACTAGAACCTCTCCTCTTTCTACATCCTCTAAATATGATGACTTAGTGTTATCATCCACATGACTAGTCCTTGCTTAACCATCACCTCACCTATTTTTCCTTTCTTAGCATTGAGGGCACTCATAGGTGTGATCTCCTTCATTACATTAAAACGTGTACCATAGAATCTTCCTCTTCATGAACCTTGTCCATGTCTTCTACCTCTTCCTCTTTGGTCTGCAAACTTTTTGTGACAAGAGCGGTTGACATTCCTCCAGTTTCAGTTGGTACTCACATCTTCATTTTTCTTCTAGTCCTCATTTGGTCCTCCAAAAATCCTACCACCACCCCTTCCTCCTTGACCACACCCTCTTTACTTTCCATCAATTTTTTTTTTAGCTTCTGGTTAACTTGCAAAGAAAACTGGTATGCCTCTTCAATGTTGTTTATTCTAACTAGACTTATCTCCTCCTGAATGCTAAGTCTTAACCCATTAAGGTAACAAGAAACATTCTCCTTGTTTTCTTCTACATGCCCCATCCTAATAAGGACTTGGTAGAAGTCCTATGTATAATCCAAAAAATATTTTCCTACTTTCTTTAACCCTTGTTTCTCCTTGAACAAATCAAGCTCGTAGTTAGCATAAATGAATTGCTTATTTAGTTTGTACATGATGTGATCCCATCTTGGGATTTTATCCTTCCCTCTTCTATTCATTTCTAACTGAATCTCATACCACTAGATTTTGGCATGACCCTTCTATCTAGCTTTCACAAACTTAGCCCTATTAGGGTCCTCAATATCATCATACTCAAAATATTCCTCTTGCTCATTGATCCAGTTGATCAACTCATTTGGGTTTAGATTTGTCAAAACATACTAACCTCAAGTTTAGGTCTTTTTCTCAACTTGATAATGACACTAAAATTATTCTCCTCTACTTGGTTTGGGAATTGTCCTTCTTCATCTCCTTCCTACACAACATTTCTTTCTTCTTCATTTTCCTTCTCACTTTCATCTCTTGTGGCAAGATTCATCCCTCTACAGATCTCCTTTTGTAATCCTCAAACTTTTCACTAGAGGGATCTAACCTCAGGGGGAGCACCTCTAGCCCTTCCACCACACTTTTTTCATAGTGGTATCTTCTCACTATCTCAAAATCCACAACTATAGAGTCTTGGTGTAAACTTCCTCATAGTTGATGCTCTGTCTATATACTTAGGAACTCTCACTCCGATACCACTTGATGAGGGCACAACCTAAGACAAAATGAACACAAAAAAAAAGGAAAGTTTTATTATGAGAAATGACATTCTATTACATTAATTATAGAGAAAATAGACTCAAACACATACCCTATGGGCCTACAATGTTATCAAATTCTAGTGAAAAAACCCTTCTCACAGTACTTTCTCCCAAAGTCCAAAAAAACTATCTTTAGAATGCAAGAAATGACCTTAAGTAACTTGAATCATGTTTAGGGTTAGGAATTAATTTTAGAATAATTTATTTTGCATCCATGGAAAAAGCAGAAGGTTCTAGAAGACATGTTAGAAGTTAGTGCAAAGTTAGAAGAATCCACAAATGGTAGTCCAACTACTACGAGGCATACTTTTGATATTGGACTCTGATTGAAAAACCATTTACATTTTTTGAAATCTCTCCAAGCACTCTATATCCCTATGGACAAGAATATATTGTTACACCTTTTTGGTCCTATACAAGGCCATTTAGTGCCTCAAATCTAACTTTGAAGCATTCTTAAGGGGTCTATGAGAAACTTAAAACCATAATAACCTTGAAACCATAAAGCCTTGTGACCTAATTATTTTAGTGGAGTGATTTAAATTATAATTAAAATCATCCCTCCAACTTACACCCTCTAAATCATCATAATTATGGCTCAATTACAAAATAAGTTTTTTTTTACATTGATAGATATTCTAAAGTGCTTGTAAACATCAACCCAAAAAATCAATAGTGGAATTATGAGATTGGTATCTCTATTTGGCCCAAATGGGTATCCATACATAAAACACATTAAGAAAAAACTAACACTAAACATATTTTTGGGTGGTACAGGATTTCCCTTACACTATTGGATACTCCTGCATTAGACACCCAAGGTAAATTAAAAAGTGACCCTATCACTTTATAACTGGTAGAGGAAAAACCAAATGATAAACCTCTATCTTGAATAGCTAGGTCAAATATTTCAATGGTAATCCCTTCCACTTCACTAGGTTCTCTTCATACTACATCTTTCTAGTGCTCTAGCCTACTTGACTATCCATAATTTATTCAATCTCCTCTTTTATAGAAGTAGGAATGGGACATGGATCCAATATTAACTCCTCCTTTGCACCATCTTCATGATATTATATTAAATTTTCAATATTAAAAACAAGGGAAATATGGATCTGTTGGAATATTCAAATATGGAAAGAGTACTTATGAGAGGGGAGGGGTAAATCATAAGTATCAAACTTTAGCCAATAAAATTTTAACTGAAAATAAGTTGCATGCATGTAAATACATCAAATAAAAACTCATGCATCAATAACTCATAACATCAGAATTTTTGAAACCTAGAAACCCTCCAAGAATAAGAAGGTAAAACTGGGGTGGCGATGATACCCACAAAAATTACTACAGTAATATTGTTCAACCACTTCTGATGATTTGCCCTGTTAAAGGCCTGCCCTGTTAAAGGCTTTACACTGTGTTAATAGTGACCTGGTTAGAGGATTTGCAAACACTTAACATGAACTGTCACCCGGTTAAAGGATTTTAATTACCTAATCAAAAGGTTCTTACAAAATAGTTGTAAAGCTAACCTATTACCATAGGATTTTCATTCTAATACAATTGCTAGAGAGTATTAGATGCAATAAACCTAATAGATTACAATCCTTGATTGTTGAATACAGGCTCCTTTTCCACCTTCTCCTGATCTTGATCCTTTGTGATCTGATAACTCTTGCTTCTAAAAATAGATTTGCTTATGCACCCTTGTATGTCTTTCAATATATCTCTTCTCTCTTTATTACAGTGAAATTTTGTCTTCCTTATAAATACTTCAAAGACTTAGGGTTTGTTTTGGATCTACGATTCATATTGAATCTCAATTTCCTGCTCAATACTTATCTTTTGCTAATTGGTTGCATGCCTTTTGCATTTTTCTTATTGGCTGCATGCAAATTGCATAGGAAAATTAAAAGATTCGATCTTATCATTCAATCCTTTGAGATTTACCTTCTGTCAGTTGCAAAAACTGTTTGCATCATAATTTGTGCAATTCCAAACTTTTATGTTGTTCTACTGAGTTACTCGGCTCCTGAAGTATTTCTGATACTCGACACATACTGTTTCCTAGATAGCTCAGCACTTGAACAAAACTGTATCACTCGGCACATGTTGCACTCGGCACTTGTTATCACTCGGCACCTATTGCACTCGGAACTTGTTATCACTCAGCACCTGTTATCACTCGACACCTATTGTACTTGGCACTTGTTATCACTTAGCACTTGTTATCACTCGGCACTTACTCTTGATCTTGGTTAAGTGTATTGACACTCAGTTGTCAAATTTATTCTTTAAGCTAATAGGATCCCATCTGGAAATTCCTTTTCATATTCATTTCCTAAATCAAGTTTCTTCAAAATCTTATAGGAACCAAATTTATTCATCTTCAACTTGTTGTAGGTGCCCACTGGAAATTGTTCCTTCCTCAAGTACAACATAACTAGATTCCCAATGTGGAACTCATTATGTCTCCTCTTTTTACCTACTCTAGCCTTATACTACATGTCCATCCTGGTAATATGTACACATACATCCCCATGTAGGTTCTTGATATGTTCAACAAAGTCCTCTACAGTAGCACTAGTCCTCTCTCCTTGCTTTATCTTCCTCAACTCTAGTGCAACCCTTGGACTACTCCCATACATAATTTGGAATGGCAATCTATCACTAATCCTATTCACAAAATTATTGTAAGAAAATTCCTCTTGTGGTATATTTAAATCGCATCCCTTGTGCTTATCTCTTACTAAACACCTCAAAAAATTTCCCAGACTTCTATTTACCACTTTTGTTTATCTATCACTCAATGGATGGTATGAAAAACTGAACATGAATTGTATCTTCAACTTCTTCCACAAACTCCTCCAAAAATACCCAACAAATTTAGTATCTCTGTCAGAAGCAATACAAGTTCTTGGGAGACTATGTAGCCTCACCACCTCTTTCAAAAACAAATGAAAATATTTACTATTAGAGTAAATAATTATTTATTAATTGTTTATTCTATTACTTAAGTTTACTTAGGTTAATACATTTACTTAATAGTTGTAGTATAGGAGTTTTTGACAATACAAAAGTTTGTTCCTATCTAAGTCATACTTATCCTCTCACCTTGTTTGGGGATATTCCACCTTTTGTGGATGTATGCTTAGTTGTCAACCTTATCTTCTAGCACTTTCCATCTTGTTCTACAAGCTTTTTTGAGGCCTTTATATTTGGTTTCTCTCATTTTATTTTGATAACTCATATCTCATTTTCAAGGCATATTGTACAACAATTTCATTTTCACATTATTGCAATATAATTTTTCTTTGTTACTTCAAGCTCTTGTTCCTTCCTTCTTTGGTTTCTCTTTAGTAGGTTATTTGCATGTAGGTGATTTTGGTACACTATGAAGTTGAATTTTATCAACTTCTACATGGTATCAGAGCCTCCCTACTACTTCCAGGCTGAAGGATTTTTGAAGCTGCCATTCGTAGTCACAAACCCTAGTTTGTTTGTGATTTTTTCTTCAATCTGGGAGAAGAGCATTTTTCTCAAAGCACTTTGGATCTAAACAGACACTTCCATTGAGTTCAAAAGGCCTATTATAGTCAAGATTCATATTTAAAAAAATTATTTTGGTGACAAGAGCTTTGAGAGACAAAATTTTTTAGTTCGAGCTAGTCGTACAGATTGTATGGACATTTTCAACATGCAAATTTTTTTTAAAAATAAAAAAGGGAGTGCCACTATAGTAGTGCCCTCATGCCACCATAGTTCCACCCCCACATTGCTTTGTGGCCTCCTCCACCAGTGCTGCACCGTAGAGCCACCACAATACAACCCGCTTCACCGCCATCTCGACACCTCCCACCAACCACCTTGGTGCCGCTTCCACTGGCCCTCCACCTAGTTTAGCAACACTGCCACTACCTCCACTAAGTTCCACTACCCCTACAGCCATCAGATGTTCTTGCCCATGTAAAGACTCTTGTTGCTGACATGTGTCCTATTTTCTACATAGTTGGCAAGTTTTGTGAGTGACACATGGCATAGGTGCCACATTGGCATCTGCTACAGAGCTTGTGCCATCTCACCTACCAACTCAACATCTTGCAATGTGGCATCCATGTGGCACTACCATGTGGCCTCTTTTTTATTGTGATAGCCTCGAGGCCATTAATTTTAAGCTCATGATTTGCTAACATTAGTGACATCAACACCTTCCAACACCTCTCTAGGGTCTTTTTTGACCTACTTGTAATTTTTTGACCATATCTTGAGCATATAGAGGTATTTTTATGATCCAAAAGAAGCACTAGAAAGTCGGTTCCAAGACGGAGACATTGGTGTAGGTATTTTGTGTCTTTAATGTAGTTTTGTGGCTTATTTTTTTAGTCAAAGTCCAAAGTCCTATTTTTCACTTCGGCAAGCATATCTTTTGCATCCCATGTCCATTTTTTGAAAACGTTATATTTTTGAAAAGTTGGTTTTGTCATATTTTTAGAAATGCTATCATTTCCTTCCGATTCTACCCCATGCTCTTTTTATCATGTTTTTGGGATTTTTCTCTATGGTGGATATCTTTGGTGTTCTATGTTTGAGGATCATTTTCATGGCATGAGATCTTTTGTTTTGGATTGTACTATATTTTGTATCAACTTTTTTTTTCTTTTTGATCATTGTTGATATCATTTGTAAGTATCTCTATGCAAACACACTAAGATAAAGTGTCACTCTTGCATTTCGAGTTTAGGAACGTTGTTTTAAGATAGTTGTGCTTGTACTATTTTATAGAGCACCATGGGGTGATAGTTGTTGCCATTTTTGTGAACTCTTCCTTTCTCAAGTGAGTGTCCCTTTCATAACATTAGCCCCATGTAGAGTCAGTGACCATGGCTTTATAGGTGTTTGTACCTCTTCAACTCTCTCGTCATTCTTAGTTCTTTCTATAGAGGATTTTTGCCTAACTTTTTAGTTGCATGTCATCTCACCTCGTCTGCATTAAGGGGGGGGGGAGGATTATTCTATTGTTCTAATACTTCTATGGTTCAATGGTTTGATAGTTTGAGCTATGTATTCAGTACTTGATCCTATATATGAGGTGATTGCACTAGCTAGCTACCTATGCATTTCCGTGAGATGGATCATCTACCATATAGACACGCTTAGTTTGTGCCTTCTATTTTTTATGAAGGTTCTTCATATCAGAAATTTCTTCCTACTTTGTTTGTGGCTTCTTCCTACTTCAGTGATGCTCTTCATGATCTTCTCTTTGTTCCTATTTTTTGGGACATTCCTCTAGTTGGAGGCTTCTTCAGTCCTTCACTAGGTTTTCTTACCTCTTTTTGGGGGTGGGTTTTGCCCATGAGGTTTTTCCTCTTTCCCCATTTTCAAAGATTGCATCTCTTTGCATTGTACATGGGTACCTAATATGGCCTTGTTTCTGGGACCCCTAATGCATTTCATCTTAGTTTTTGTGAGCTTAAGGTATTCCCCTAAGTTGCACTTAAGGGGGGATGTTAGAGTAAATAATTATTTATTCTATTACTTAAGTTTACTTAGGTTAATGCATTTAGTTAATAGTTGTAGTCTAAGAGTTGTTGAAAACATGGGAGTTTGTTCCTATCTAAGTCATACTTATCCTCTCACATTGTTCGAGGATATTCCACCTTTTGTAGATGTATGCCTAGTTGTCAACCTTATCTTCTAGCAATTTCTAGCTTGTTCTACAAGCTTCTTTGAGGCCTTTATATTCAGTCTCTCTCATTGTATTTTGATAACTCATATCTCATTTTCATGGCATATTGTATAGCAATTTCATTTTCACATTGTTGCAATATAATTTTTCTTTGTTGCTTCAAGCGCTTGTTTGTTCCTTCTTCAGTTTCTCTTCAGCAGGTTATTTGCATGTAGGTGATCTTGTTGCACTGTGAAGTTGGCTTTCATCAACTTCTACATTCATGATATCATGGTTATTGTGGCATGGAATGAAATGTGTCATGTTACAAAACTTATCAACCACAAAAAATATTGAGTCATGGCCCATTTGTGTCATTAGAAACTCGAGAATTGTTGAAGAAGGAGATTGTTGAAAATAGATTGGTGCAAGTATGATAAATATGTTTCAATTATTCTTTTGTCATTGATGTCAAATCTTGTTTTTTCTAGTAAGACAACTGCTTATATTATTTAAGTACTATTACCTATTTGATTGAAGAGGATTTGATCAAAAGATGTAATAATAGCACCTAGAGAAAAGGTTGAATTATGATATAAAAAGGAGTACAAGAATCATCTAAGACAATAATATCATTGTACATTGATAATCTACTTAAGGTTGAAAAGGTTGGCTACATTAAGAAAGTTCAAAAGAACAAGTTAAATAATGTTTATCTACCAAGCTTGATTGAATGGATAGTAGGTGTCAAGCAAAGTCAGTGCAAGCCAAGAAGAAAATTAGTTAGAGATGAGTAAAAGTCCATTTTAGTGTATACCAAGAAAAATAGTGGATGCCAAAAAAGGTTTAGTTGATGTTGAACACTAGTAAACTTTAGTTCATGTCGAGTAATTTTATAGACAATGTCAAGAAACATAGTATGTGTCAAGCATTAGAAGCGAGTTAATGTTGAGTGTTAGAATTATTAGAAAGATCGTGAATTTGATGGATCTAAGATGACAAGCTTATTTTCTTAAATTGTGTGAACTAGGTGGAAGATAAGACTGATGACATGGTGGCACATAATTCATTGTAAACCATTTTGAGGTGAATTTAAAGAGGATTAAAGGAGAAGTTTCTAGACATAATATGGAATGAGGGGTAGATTCATTAAATCCTACCTAATCTATTATAACCCTAAATTAGATGATGGAGAATGAATGAAAAAAGATCTTAATTCTTTATTTATAGGAATGGTTGGTTAGAAATAAGGGTTGTCTTGTGTGAGAACCTAAGGAAGACAAAGAGTCAAGGGTATTGCTTCATTTAATGACCTAATTAAGAGTTTGCATTGGCATGTTAAGCAAGAAGGATTAAGGGTATGGATGCTTGAAGGTTGAACAAGCTATCAGAGCTTAAACGTGTGAAAGCCAAGTAGAATGGAGGACTAAAACAAAGATTTATAATCTACAAATGGAGTTGTAAGTTGTTATCAGATCAAGCCTTACTGTTACTCTCTAATAATTGTATCAGTGTAGGGTAAATCCTTTGGATTAAGGTTGACCTAACAATTATTTGTAAATCCTTTAACTAGGTGAAATTCCAAGTGAAGGGTCTAAAGTCCTTTAACAAGGCTCACTCCTAATAGGGTGAGAGAAATTCTTTAATAGGGTCACATTTAACAATGTGTATTGTAACCTTTAACAAGGTTGGCCTTTCATAGGGCATCACTTTAGAAGAGTGAAGAAGAGTAGCATGTTACTCGTAGTTTTTCCCAAATTAGGTTTCCACATAAATCATTTTGTCAAGTGTGTTGTTGAATCTATTATGTTTCATGTTTACATTTCTGCAAATTGATTTGAAAGTAACCTACAAGTTTTAAGTGATTGCATAATCTTATGGATGCATGCATGATGATAAATGTTTTATGGGTTCACTAAGTTGTGAAAAGTTTTATTTATACATCTAGACCTTGGATAACTAATTCACCACCACCCCCCCAGTTATTATAAATAATTTCAACAATTGGTATCAAAGCCTTCTCTTTAAGAGGACTAGTTTGAAGGTACTAGAAGCACAAATATCAAAATGTCAAAAGAGATGTACCCAAGCTTAATATAGATAACTTTCTTGCATAGAAAAGTTTGATGAAGCTACACTTTGGAGGACTTGGAGATCATGCACAATCTACCATTACTACTAATCATGTTGATCATGTTGGAGCCCTAACTACTAAGGATATAAAAAAGAAGAAAGAACACAACTAAACAATTTTGGAGATTGTCTCTACCCTAAGATATGGTAAATTTGATGATATCAAGAGTCTTGACAGTGTAAAGAAAATGTGGAATGCTCTACACACCATCTATGACGAAGACAAGAATATTCTAAGAGCCAAAGATGAATTTCTCAGAGGTAAGTTTGATGATATGAGAATGCAAGAAGGTGAAAATATTGCTCAATATTAATCAAGGATAAAAGATGTTGTTAATGCAATAAGAAGAGCTACTAGTACAATAGATGATGATGCTATACTAAGAAAAGTTTTAAGAACACTACTACCTATATATGCTATTAGAGTTTCTAAAATACAAGAACTAAGATGTATATTAGGGAATACTCTATCACTTGAAGGTCTGGTAGATAGGTATCTAACTTTGATAATTACAAACCTAAAAATATTGAATCTTCTTTAAAGCTAAGTTGTCATTGAAGGAACCTAATGAGAAAAAGAAGAAGAAAAAGATAAGGTATGTGTTCAGTGACTATGTACAGATGAGGAGGATGTAGATCAACTTGAATCACTACTAGCAATGAGATTTCATAGAGGTAAAGGAAAGTTTAAAGGTAAAATACCTATCATTTGTTTCAATTGCAATGAAGTTGGTCATATTACTACTAGATGTCTAGAGAAGAAGAACTACAAAGGTGGTGCCAAGTACAAAATTAGAAGAGATGAAGCTAGAAAGGATTAGAAAGACAAAGGAAAGAAGTCTTGCTACATTTCTGAAGAGAAAATGAAAGATGAATCTGATGAACATGATGATGAAGCAATGTATGTTGATATGAAGGACAAATCTAATGAAGATGAGGCAACTACACTTGTGTCTTGTGTGAACAAGAACGATAGATGGGTCATTGATAGTGGGTGTTCACATCACATGACTAGAGATAAAAGTAAGTTCATTACCTTAAATTGTTTTGATGGAAATAGTGTAAGATTTGGTAATGATGCACCATGCTTGATAAAAGGAAAAGACTCTATCAAACTCATAGAAAAGATTTTATGTGAAAATTCTTACTATGTTGAAGGACTTAACTATAATATGTTGAGTGTGTCACAATTGAATAATTTAGGATGTAAGGTTGAGTTTGAAAATAAGATTGCTAAGATATATGATACTAATGAAAAATTGATTAGAAAGGGGGCTCAAACTATGGGTAATCTATTCTACCTTGATATGGAGGATGCTACTTGTCTAATTATAAAATTTGATGAGTGTGGCTATGGCACAAAAGGTTATGTCATGTTAATTTTGATAACTTGGTTAGTATCAGTAACATGAGAAAACTTAGAGGTTTTTCTAAGTTGAAGAAGCCTAATAATATAATATGCAAACAATGCCAATTAAGAAAAGTGAAAAAGTCAAGTTTTAAGTGTGAAACTCACACCTCTAAAGGAATACTAGAGATTGTTCATACTGACTTGTGTTGACCAATTGAAGTGCAAAGATACAAAGGAGATAAGTACATTATGTTTCTTGTTGATGATTAATATAGAATGATGATAGTTATGTTTTTGAAATAGAAATCTAATGCTTTCCAAATGTATAAATGCTAATTAACAAGAGTTGGAAAGGAAATAGGTAAAAGTCTAAAATGCTTGAGATCTGACAGAGAAAGAGGATTTACTTCAAATGAGTTTGAGATGTTCTGTAATGATAGAGGTATCAAAAGACAAACATCTGCTCCTAGAACCCCTCCACAAAATAGAATTGTTATAAGGATGAACATGTCTACAATGGACTATGTTGAGACACTCATGATGGAGAAAAATGTTTCTTTGAACTACTACAGAGAAGTTGTAAGTATAGCTATCTATACCTTGAACCATGTACAAGTCAAGAAAGGTACTCATTCAACACTTTTTGACCTATGGTATGGATACTCACCCATTGTAAAATATTTTAAGATTTTAGGAATGGTAAAATAGATTCAAAAAGTGAAGAAGGTATATTTATAGGTTATTCCAAGAACTAAAGCTTAGAAGTGTTTAAATACTAACACTAACAAAGTTGTGGAAAGTGCAAATGTGAAATTTGATGAATATACATAAGTATATGAGGTTGAACCTATAAAAAAACTAGAAGAATACAAATCATTTGTATACATTTATAAAGGTATGCCTATTGAAGAAGTTCCTACAAATCAAGATACTAAACCAATAGTAAGTTTCAATTGCTCTTGAGTTACATACTATGAATGTTGAGTTACATCCAGGAACTAAGCTACATTTATATGCTAAGGTACAGAATAAAGTTGAGGCACATTCTGATCTTGAGATTAGTGTCCATCAGAGAGATGTTGAACTACCTAATAGAGATGTAGATAGTGACTCTGAAGTAGATAGACCAAATGAAGAAACCAAAGCTAAACAAAGATTGTCCAAATATGTCAAGAGACATCATCCTGCTACACAAATCATTAGAGATAAAGATGCTAGACCAATGACAAGAAACACGTTGAGAAATAATACATCTTTGCTGAGCATAAAAGAGCCTAAAACAATGAAATATGCCTTAAAAGATGTGGACGGGAGTAAATCCATAGAAGAAGAGATTGAACAAATTGAGAAAAACAAGACATGGACTCTAGTTCCTAGACCAAAAGACAAAAAATGAGATTGGCACCAAGTGGGTATAGAGAAATAAGCTAGATGAAAATAGTGTATTCATAAGGAACAAGGAAAGATTAGTCTACAAAGGATATGGACAAGAAGAAGGAATTGACTATGGAGAAATATTTTCTCCTATTGCTAGATTGGAAGGAGTAAGAACTCTACTTGCTTATTCTACATACAAAGGTTTCAAAGTTTATCAAATGGATGTTAAATTTACATTTCTGAATGGAATATTAGAGGAAGAAGTTTACATAGAACAACCATAAGGCTTTGTTGATGTTAACAATAAGAACATGGTATGTAGATTACACAAAGCTTCATATGGTTTGAAACAAGCACCAAGAGCATGGTATGAGAGACTTAATAATTATCTTATGAAGATTGGATTTGAAAGGACTAATAATAACATCAATTTATACATGAAGATAGAGAAAGGAAAAGGTATTTTTTTATCTAAATTTTTTGTTAATGATATCATATTTGGAGGTCAAGATGCGTTATATAGGGCTCTTGCAAATGAAATAAATTAAGAATTTGAAATGTCTATGT
The DNA here is from genome assembly GCA_028749045.1 of Cupressus sempervirens. Taxonomy (NCBI): domain Eukaryota; kingdom Viridiplantae; phylum Streptophyta; class Pinopsida; order Cupressales; family Cupressaceae; genus Cupressus; species Cupressus sempervirens. The sequence continues at coordinate 273,312,517 of CM053790.1, forward strand.
TTGGAGAGATCAAGTTCTTTGTGGGTTTATAAGCACATGAGATGAAATATGGTATTTACATCACTTAGTTAATGTATGTTAATGAGATACTAATTTTTTTTGGATTAAAGGATACCAAACTAGTAATTACATCTCTAGTGACAAGACATAAATTGTCAAAGAATGATGATTCACCTAAGATGAATCAAACATTATACAGGTCTATGATTGATAAATTACAATATGTAGTATATAGTAGAGTTGATATTGCATTATCTGTAAGGATAGTTACAAGATTATCTGCTAATTCCAAGAAGAATCATTTGATGGTTGTAAAGAGAATAATGAGATATCTAAAGGGAACAAAGTAATATTGTCTATACTATAAAAAAATGAGAAATTTGAATTCAGAGCCTATAATGATGTTGATTGGGTTGGAAACATTGATGACAAAAAAAGCACTAATGGAGGAGCATTTTTCTTAGGCAAGAGGTTGGTTACATGGACTAGAAATAAATAAAAATGCACTTCACAATCTATTATTGAAGCTAAATATGTTGCTACTATTGTAAATTATACAAACATTTTATGGATCAAATAGCTACTCAAAGGTATAAAGGAAGAGATCATTGAACTAGTGATACTTTATTGCGATAATACATGTGCTATAAATATATCAAAAAATCCTATGATGCGCACAAAGATAAAGTACATTGCAATCAAGTATCATTACTTGAGAGAATTAGTTCAAGATAAAGAGATGAAGATAGAATATGTTAACACAAAAGAGAAAATTGATGATATCTTCACAAAATCATTACCTAAGGATGCTCATGAGTATCTAATGTAGGATTTGAGCAAAAACCCACAACAAATCCACAAAGCTGAAGAAAACTTGCAAGCAGAAAACCTGTCATGGAGAAGAAAAAGAAAAGAAGAGGTGAAAAAATATAAAGAGATCAATCCTTATAAAGGAGATTGAAATTCAAAAAGGGTAACCTAAAGCCTAAAAAAGCTAGGTTGCACAATATAATTAATAAAATATTAATTATATACACCTACAAGATAGCTTAAGAAAACTAGAGTAATAGGTAATTTATTTAATTAAATCAAAGTGATTTAATTAATAAGTGAAAACAACTAATTACTCTAACACCCCCCCTTAAGCAAAGCTTAGGAGGTGAGCTAACCTAGCATAGCTATGAAAGTAGAAAAATGGGTCCTGGCAATAAGGCCTAATCAGGTACCCAATACAATGAAATCTCTGTAAACTGGAGAAATAGAGAAAACTACATGGGAAAAACCCTACTCCAAAAAGAGATAGCAAAGAATGTTCCAAAAGAAGGAACAAAGAGAGATCATGAAGAGAACCACTAAAGCATGAAAAGCTGCAAAACTCTATTGAAAATGTTGTTCTGTAGAATCACCATGGAAATAGAAGGCATGAATCGAGTGTGTTTATATGGTAGATGATCCATCTCATTGAAATGCATAGGTAGCCAACCACTGCAATCGTCTAGTATGTAGGATCAAGTACTAAATAGATAGCTCACACTAATGAACCATCAACCAAGAAAGCATAGAACAACAATATAACCCCCCCTTAATGCAGACGTGCTGAGGTGACATGCAACTGAAAAGATGGGCCAAAAATCTCCTACAACACAGGAACCAAACACATCGAGAGTGAGGTACAGACACCAATAAAGGCATGTGTCATCGACACTGTATGAGGCAAAAGAGAAAGAGGGCCTATAAGCGGAAAACAACTATCCCCCCCATGGAAATTTATAAAATAGTGCTAGTACAACGAATCACAATAATGAAAAGGATCTCGAAATGCAAGAGTGGCACTTTATCTCAGTGCATTTGCATAAAGATTCTTACAATGAACATCAAAAATGATTAGTAAAAGCATAAGGCTGATACAACAGAAGGTACAACCCAAAACAAAGCATCTAAAGCAACAAAATTGATCCCTGAACCTGAAACAACCAGGATATCCACCAACATGCAAAAATGTAGAAGGCTAAATAAAATGTTCTTGGAGAAAAATCTGGAACAACAACTAGCATCACTAAAAAGATTACAGAAAGAGCTTTCTAGCAATATAAAGAAGTCCAAAATTGGAGATTGGATGCTCAAGATATGCCTCCCAGAGTGCAAAATAGAACATCCAGCTATGACTACCAAAACAGACAACCAAATTGCATCAAAATTCAAAAAATCCTACAAAAACATCTTTGTCTTAGAATCATCTTTCCGGTGAATTTTTTGGATCAAAAAAATACGTCTATATGCTCAAGTTAGGAGAAACAACCACCAGGCCCTTCGAAATGCAAGAAAATTTATTTATTTTTAATAAAAATAATAAAAAAAAACAAAAAAAAGGTGCCACCTCTACACCACTGGCGAAGTGGTGGCCGAGCTGGCAAGAGGGCGGAGGGCCACCATGGGGTGGAGCTGTGACCGTGGCGGGAGTGTGTAGAGGCCATACGGCCTTGTATGACAAATTTTTTTGCCTCCCAGATCAACGTTGTCCAAATCAGACAAATTTTATATCAAAAGAAGGGTTTTGACACCTTCTGAATCTATCCGTGAGATCTGTTTGGCCTCAAATTGCTCCAAAAATTAGTGAGCCCACTATTTTCTTAGAAAAACCCAAAAAAATACTAGATCTGATTCGCCAAACTCTTGTTCTCCCTTTTTCTTGAAACATCGAACAAGCTACAATAGATCTGGCTCTGATACCATGTAGGATTTGAGAAAAAGTGCACAACAAATCCATAAAGCCCAAGAAAACTTGCATGTAAAAAACCTGTCACGGAGAAGAAAAAGACAAGAAGAGGCAAGGGTTTGATCTAAAAAACTCAGACAAAGAAGAAAAATATTATTCAATGGATCTTCATAATGAAAAAATACAAAGAGATCAATCCTTATAAAGGAGATCAAAACCCAAAAAGGGTAACCTAAAGCCTAAAAAAGTTAGGTTGCACAATATAATTAATAAAATATTAATTATATGCACCTACAAGATAGCTTAAGAAAACTAGAGTAATAGGTAACTTATTTACTTAAATCAAATTGATTTAATTAATAAGTGAAAACAACTAATTTCTCTAACATCTAAGAGGTAAACTAGGGGTGATACCCCTATCAAAGGCTATCTAAGTGAAAAAAAAGAGTGCCTTGCATCAAATAAGTTGATTTCCATATGTTACAAATTGATGCAGTGGATCTTACTTTAGGAGCTACCTAAAGTAATCAAAGAGCTGAAACTACAAATCAGTGACAAGCAAGATGACATGGGATAAAGTGAAGAAGTTCATATCTACATATTAAGATGACAAGTCTTTCACATTGTTTTCAAAGAGGGAGAAATACAAGAGATTAAACTAATGTTAAAGGGAGAAATACAAGTTTTTGAACAAAGAGGGATAAATGTTGACTATTGAGACAAAAAGTGTATTTGTTGATAACATCTACCTAGTAAGAGGGAGATATTGTAGAAGGGAGATATAAGAAGTAATTCAAATGGATTCATAAGGATGAATCAATTTTTGATTTTCTATTGATCACAATAAAATAGAGTTTTGTACCTGATTCAGAAGATGAAACTTCTTGATAAAGGGAGAGATTCCAATATAAATAATTTTATTTTTTTGGGAGCTTTGGTCTTACTATTTGACCTAGTCAGTTTGGTTGATCAATTTGGTTTTCCATCAATGCCAAAGAGGGAGATTGTTGAAGAAGAAGATTGCTAAAAATAGATTGATACAAGTATGATAAATGTGTTTCAATCATTGTTTTGTCACTGATGTCAAACCTTCTTTTTGTTGGTAAGACAACTACTTATATGATTTAAGTACTATTACCTATTTGGTTGATGAAGAGGATTTGATCAAAAGATATAACAATAGCACCTAGAGGAAAGGTTGAGTTATAATATAAAAAGAAGTACAAGAATCAACTAAGATAGTGATATCATAGTGAATTGATAACCTACTTAAGGTTTCAAAGGTTCGTTACACTATTAAAGTTCAGAAAAACAAGTTAAATAAAGTTTTTCTACCAAGCTTGATTCAATGGATAGTAGGTAATGAGAAAAGTCAGTACAAACCAAGTAGAAAATCAGTTGGAGCCGAGTAAAAATCTATTTATTGTATGCCAAGCAAAATGGTGGATGTCAAGTAAGGTTTAGTTGATGCCGAGCACCAGTAAACTTTAGTTCACGTTGAGTGATTTTACAGAGAATGTGAAGCAATGCAGTATGTGTTGAGCTTTAAAATCAAGTTAATGTTGAGTGCCAACATTATTAGAAAGATCGTGAATTCAATAGATCTGAGCCAACAAGTTTGTTTTCTTAGATTGTGTGAACCAATTGGAAGATAAGATTGATGAGCTGGTAGCACAAAATTCATAGTAAACTATTTTGAGGCAAATTCAAAAAGGATTAAAGGAGAAGCTTCTAGTAGTAACATGGAATGAGGGGTAGAATCATTTAATCCTACCTAATCTATTATAACCCTAAATTAGATGATGGAGAATGAATAACAAAAGATCTTAATTCTCTATTTATAGGGATGGTTGGTTAGAAGCAAGGGTTGTCTTGTGTGAGAACCTTAGGAAGACAAGGAGTCAAGGGTATTTCTTCATTCAATGACCTAATTGAGAGTCTACATTGACATGTTAAGCAAGAAGGATTAAGGGTATGGATGCTTGAAGGGTGGATAATCTATTAGAGCTAAAATGTGTGAAAGCCAAGTAGAATGGAGGATTGAAATAGATATTTGTAATCTGCAAATGAAGTTGTTATCAAATCAATTCTTACTATTACTCTCTAATAATTGTATCAGTCTAGAGTAAATCCTTTGGATTAAGGTTGATCTAATATTCATTTGTAAATCCTTTAACTGGGTGACATTCCAAGTGAATGGTCTAAAGTCCTCTAACAAGGCTCACTCCTAACAGGGCGATTGAAATCCTTTAACAAGGTCGCATTTAACAGTGTGTATTGTAACCTTTAACAAGGTTGGCCTTTCATAGGCCATCACTTTAGAAGAGTGAAGAAGAGTAGCATGTTACTGGTGGTTTTTTTCAAATTAGGTTTCCACATAAATCATAGTGTCAAGTGTGTTGTTGAGTCTGTTATGTTTCATATTTACATTTTTGCAAATTGATTTGACAGTAACCTACAAATTTTAAGTGATTGCATAATCTTATGGATGCATGCATGATAATAAATGTTTTATGGGTTCACTAAGCTGTGAAAAGTTTTATTTATACATCTAGACCTTGGATAACTGATTCACCCCCCCTTCTCTTAGTTATTCTAAAGAATTCCAACAAGAACAAAATTGATACTTTTTTCCTCCTAGGGCTTTGATGGAACATGCAATAGTTGATAGAGTCCAGTATTTTGATTGACTCCTTTAGCTATCCAACATACTCATCAACTCTACACATACTTTTTCACATCCTGTGACAATTGAGGCCAAAGAATAATGTTCACTAACAATTGCAATGATCTTATGTCAACCAAAGTGTCCTACCATCCGTCCACTATGTTTCTCCTTGATCAAGCTCCCCCTTATAGAACTCCTTGGAATACACAATTGACTGCCCTTGAACAAAAAACCATCTTGGATCATGTAATCCAACCACTTGGTCCCCTCTAGAGTAACATGTTCTTTACAAGCCTTCCATGCCTCTAAAAATTTAGGATCCTCATGGTACATATTCTTGAGTTCATCAAACCCAACCACTTCAACCTACATTTCTATTAGCAATAATTGTCTCCTACTTAATCCATCTCAACTCTATTAGGTCTTCCACTTCTATGTTTCACAAAAAATGTATAACCCTACAAGAACTCCAACCATTTCAAATGTCTCTAATTCAATTTACTTTGCTATTTAAGTACTGTGATGCCTAGTGATCAATATACAAGACAAATTCTTTTGGTAAAAAATAATGCCTCCATTTCTTTAAGGCTTGAAGTATTGCATAGAACTCCTAATAATAAACAAGATTCTTCTTTGCATAATTTTTTTTCACTAAAATAAGCAATAACCTTACCTTCTTGGCTCAACACAACCCCATCAACACTACCATTAGCATCACAATCCACCTAGAACACTTTGTTAAAATCGGGAAGTTCCAACATAGGTTGCTCTATCACTTTCTTCTTGAGTAACTCAAAGCTCCTTGCAAAACCCATAGTCCACTTGAACTCTTTTATATCCCCTCTCATTTTTTCTATTAGGGGTGCACATATATTATTGGAATTCCTAATGAACTTCTTGTAAAAACTAGCCAAACCATGGAATGACCTCATCGTAGTGGTGCACCTTGGAGTAGGCCTTTCTAGGATGACCTTCACCTTCTCTATGTCCATTTTGAGACCTTCAACTAATACAATAAACCCCAAATAGACCAACTCCCTTTCGACAAAGCTATGGTTTAAATTAATCAATAACTTCTCTTCCCTCAACCTCTCAAGGACACTATGAATGTGCAACAAATGTTCATCCAGAGACTTACTAAAAACCAGAATATCATCCAAATAGAGAGTAACAAATTTTCCAAGAAATTTCTTTAGTACCTCATTCATAAGTTGCATGAAGGTTATTGGTGCATTCATTAGTCCAATGGACGTGACTAACCACTCATATAGACCCTATTGGGTCTTGAATGTAGTATTCCACTCATCTCTCTCTCTCTCTCTCTCTCTCTCTCTCTCTCTCTCTCTCTCTCTCTCTCTCTCTCTCTCTCTCTCTTATATTTATCTAGTGATTTCCACTCTTGAGGTCTATCTATGTGAAGTATTGACTCCACTCAAGCAGTCCATAAGATAATCCATGATTGGCAAAGGAAACTCGTTCCTGATGATTATCTTGTTTATATATCTACATGTATATATGTACATATCTACATGTACATACATACATACACATATACATGTAGATATGTACATATATACATGTAGATATATAAACAAGATAATCATCAAGTACTAGTATCATTGTTTCTATTAGGGGCACACATATATTATTGAAATTCCTAATGAACTTCTTGTAAAAGCTAGCCAAACCATACAATGACCTGACCATAGTGATAGACCTCGGAGTAGGCCATTCTAGGATGACCTTCACCTTCTCTATGTCCATTTTGAGACCTTCAACTGATACAATAAACCCCAAATAGACCAACTCCCTTTTGATAGAGCTATGCTTTAAATTAATCAATAACTTCTCTTCCCTCAACCTCTCAAGGACACTGAATGTGCAACAAATGTTCATCCAGAGACTTACTGAAAACTAAAATATCATCCAAATAGAGAGCAACAAATTTTCCAAGAAATTTCTTTAGTACCTCATTCATAAGTTGCATGAAGGTTATCAGTGCATTGATCAGTCCAATGGACATGACTAATCACTCATATAGACCCTATTTGGTCTCGAATGCAGTCTTCCACTCATCTCCCTCACTTATATTTATCTATTGATTGCCACTCTTGAGGTCTATCTTTGTGAAGTATTGAACTCCACTCAAGCAGTCCATAAGATCATCTATGATTGGCAAAGGAAACTAGTACTTGATGATTATCTTGTTTATATATCTACATGTGTGTGTGTGTGTGTACATACATACATATATATCCACACACACACACACACACACACACACATCTACTCACAAATGTGTTGCTAATTGTGGCTAGTGTCTACCCTTAATTCTTATTCTCATATTGTACCATTGGCCAACACCCTAAGGAAAAACAATTTACAGACAATTATATATAATAATAATAAAGAACCTTGTTCTTTTCACTAATTATAGTAACTCTAATCTTTGTAGACTCTATACACTATTCACTTGTTAAGACCTTTCTATTCACATCAAACATTAGTGAATGTGCACAAAATCAACTTTCCTCTCAAAGAATTAAGAGATGTCTAATTTACAATTTTCCTTAAAATCAAACCTACTCTTTATAATGTGACATTATTACTTAACTAAAAGTTGATCTTTGAAAGCGATTTGATTTATTTTTAATATTTTTCCCTACATCAATTATTATTGAGTAGGTAGGCAATCAACTTTCCTCTCAAAAAATTAAAAAAAAATAACTTTTTATTTTCTTAAAATCAAACCTACTCTTTATAATGTCACTTTATTACTTGCCAAAAATTGATAGTAAAGTCATCCATGAAATAACAACTTTCCTAAATCCTAATTTCACTAAATGATTTTATGTTTTAAATACTCATAAATTGATGGAAGCCAAGAAATGCTCTAGACTTGGTCAACTCCATCAATGAAGAGTGTACCATGCACAAAAACCCTATCTTAAACAAATGGGCACATGCCAAGTTGCTTAGAACCTTACACATCAAGTGACATTTAGGCAAGTTTGGGCATTAAAATATGCATAAAAAAATGTTAGAGTTGTGTGAAGGGGAATATAAGTTGGAGATAGGAGTAAGATACCCTCCACATGGGTGGAGAGTACAAGAGCACTTTCCTTAGCCTTGTTTGGGCACTCATTCAAATCCAATCAGTCATATTTTCCAATTATATAAAATGGATTGTGCTTGTATGATATTCAAGTTGTAAGGACATGTCCTTACATGGAGAAAGCGAACTATTTTCCTTGTTTTATTTGCACGCGTGTGGGAGGAGATGGGGCCTCCCTTGCACATGCAAACGTCTCTTCAACCACCCGTGTGGAACCCAACTTTCCCCTATGCAAATTATTCCATGTAGACTATATGTGTGGACGAAGATTTTCAAGCTAAAAGTGTTTAAAACTTGATTTAAATCTGAATGTACTTTTTAAGTCGTCAAATCATAAGGAATATTATATTCCATCATTTGTTTTATTATAGTTGTAAAGTAAAACACATTTTCCATTATAGTTTTGTTAGGCAGTCAATTGATTGCATTAAACGACATTTAAGTGAGTTGCTAATCATGGATAAGAGGTAAATGAGAATATTACTTTTTGTTTTGGAAAATATTACTTTTAATTGGATTAATTACATGTAAAGGATCACTATCCCAAAGATGAATTGACTTTGAAACATGAAAGTACTAATATTTGGTGATAACCAAATGTATAAGAATATATGCAAAGAGAAGTATACTAAATGGTCATTGTACATAGAAAACAAAATAAGTGCACATGTGTGTATGATAATATGAGGTACATAGTATCTATAACCGGGTTGGATAATGTTTTGAGAAATTAGGTCAATTTTTGAAAGAGTGTCTCATTTGTTAATATGCAATTACATAAACGTGAGATTTTAGTTCCATATTAAAGGGTTAAAATATGGTGAGGAATATCACAAGGAATAGATATCCATTCTAAAAAATATGTATATATGTTTTTAACAAATGGATATTCACTATCATTGTAATTATTAAACCTAAGTGGATATTAGTATTGAAGGTTATTTACTAATTTATAGACTTGGTGTAAATATTGATTCAAATTTATAAATATTTATTTGATCTATGATGATTTTTAAATATCCCATTTCTACCCCTATTTACTAGCAATGGGTGATTTTAGTGTTGCGAGAACTAAGAAAGCTCTCAAAGAACTTAAATAACTAAGCCACCCAATCTATTTCTAAAAATAGGAGAGTGTGGAGGAACTAGTGCTACTATGTCTAGTTTCCCATGCACATTAACAACAACGTAGATTTTAGTATCACATCATAAGAATAATGACACTAATTGAGAGTCTAGTGTATCATATGTTCAAGAACCATAGTTATCCATATTGTGGAGATGGATCCACTTCAATGGAATATATAGAGGAGTTTCTCTTGTCTAGTTTAATCAAAGTATTGCATATTTTACTTCTAAAGATGTGCACATGAACTTGGTGTGTCTATTTTAAATTCCTAAAAAATTATACTATTAATGTTAAGCCACATAAATTATTTCTACTACATGTGGCATGATTCAAAGCTTTTCAATAACATCAATCAATATAGGAGTATCTATGACATGTACCATAATTTAATATAGAAATGCTATTATTCCCACACAATTCAAAGAAAATCATCAAGCTTCGTTAGTTAGGGCATTTGAAATATGATTCGAATTCTTAGGTTGCAAATCACAATTTACATAGTTTGGTTTGTCTTGTTTGTGTTTAATAGATTCACAAGTGTACTTAAGAAAGAAAAGTGAAAATGGAGCACAACTTATCTATATTTATCATTTTAAATAGTTTTCACACTTTTCCTAATGGTAAACAATACTTTCTATAAATTATTTCTATTCAACCACTACACTTTATCATGTCCTTGACAATTTGAGGTAATGTAACAAAGATATTATTTTTTCTATCTCTTGTACATATATGACCTCAACTATTCATCATATGTATCTAGAATATTAATTTGCATCACTTTACCTAGATATAACTTATTGCTCTTATTTTTAGGTGATTGTTAAAGGATTTTTCTTTTCAGTTCTCTGCTTAAGTCAAACATAGACTTAATTTGATGATGAACCCTTTGAAACAAGGGATGGTGAATTGCTTTTGGATTTCTTGATTTCTTCCTTGTTGTCTTCTTTATTTGCCCTTTTCTTATCCTTCTTACTTTTAATTGTGTCAAAAAGAAGAACTTTCTTTCCTTTCTTGTCTTCTAATAAGTTGGGAGATAGGTTATTGTGTTAGAAGTAAAGTCCACCAAGATAATTGAGAGGAAGGGGGTGTAAATCGGTTCTATACTTAAAACAACTCTCAATGTGTTTTTTAAATCTGAAATATGTAAAAATAAAATGAAATAACAATAGAGGGATACGCATGCACAATAACACCATATATGTTAAATAGGGAAGTCATTGATCAAAGGAAAACCCTTTTGGGAGTGATGCCCACAAGATGATATACTAATATAGAAGTTCCTTGTAAAAGGATAGATCTTATTAGGAGTCAATAAAATATAATCAGTACATAGAGTCATTGTTAGGAGACTTTAAATCCTCATTAGGAGTTGTGTGAACCCTATTAGGAGTGGAAAGGAGCACAACTAAACTTGCTATCCAAACAGCCTTAAAACGGTCTTCACTAGACAATCTTTTGGATAAGAATATCCAAGATCCAAACTAACTAGATGAAAATTCCTTTACCAACATAGTTCCTTTGAAGCTCATAGTAAATCCTCAATATCAATCTCTTCTCAACCCATTGCCAAATTCACATTTAGGTTCACATAAACAAAATGATCTCACTGATGATTATAACCAAGGAAACAATCTTTCATTTATATCAAGTCCTAGTAATAAGTATTGAGTCATCTTTAAGGCTTTCCCAATTGACAATACTAATATAGGACAACATTAAGATGTTACGATACATGTTACATTACAATTATACTCTTTACTAAAAGATATTTGCAATAGTTGGCTCACATGAAATATCTTCTAAACAGTCTTTGCCAAAAGTCACAAAATGAGCATCTATTGTTGCTATTTAGTACATAGCTTCTCAAACATGCCTCTGACCATCCTCTAAGCTCTCTTAACCAAATTCCATCTCTATTGTAATATATAATAAATTTACCATTACCTATTTTCCAAAAACTCTCACTTAAAGATGCCTCCATAAAATATTGCATAACTCTAACATATCTTCATATTTATGTATGTGCTCATAACTGTAGCATCTCTATATATCACTTAATATACTTCTAACCATTTATAACCCAACTCATTGACCGTTGACCATACCAAATAAATTTTCCTCTACAACTTTGATAATCTTCATAGAATTACACATATGTTGACATCAATGATAAACCCTATCATGAATGCAACACGAGTACTAGATCATATCTCTAAAAATGGTAACATACTCCCCCATAGGAATATCATTTAAAATAATTCTAATATATTGAACCTATAGTCTCTCAAGATATATGACCAATATTATGATAGGAAAAAATGTAAGAAAACTTGCAATAAAATATATAATTGTTTCCACATAACCCATAATATATCTGAATAAATATGTAATTGAAATCCACAAGCAAGAGAATAGACAACATACACACAAAAATATGACACAAGATATATCCTAGGAAACACTCATTGAGGGAAAAATCCTAGCCTCCAAAACAATCCATCACCATGTATTATTCAACAAAAAATACCATTGCAATACAACCATGAAAGCTTTCAAAGCCATAGCCACAACCAAGCAATCCATGTGAACAAGCATGAATCCACACATCCCATGCCATGCTTCCAACCTTCACAAATGCTTTCTTCCCTAACTTGTGAAACCTTTTCTTTCTCAACTCTTAACTTTTTGCCTTTTTCCTTGTATCTACAACTAACCTTATTGCTTCTTATATACTAACAAGTCCCACAAAACTACCAAGTGGTATTTCATAAATCATGTGCTACCTAACACATTGACCCCACATTGAATGTTGGACATTTAATTTTTTCCCCAACAATTACAATAAACATTATCACAATGTTATAATACAACTCAACAAGTATATTCCATGAGAATCTACATGTTGTGTGTCTATCTAGGTGCTCCTAGGTGAAACATTACAAAATAAAATAAAATAACACAATATAACAATATTATGCAATGTGTGCAACACATATAATCTCAACAATTTCCCACTTCTTTATATATTACATAATTGTTGGAAATATAAGAGGAGTAACTAAGAGTGGGGGTGAATCAGTTACCACTAAAATAAATCCTAGATCCCTTAGATGTCAACTATAAAATTCAGATTGATTAAACTGATCACTGCTAAAACTCAGTAAACACATAAATTGTTGTAACTTGGTAAATGCATAGTTTGAATTACTTTAGTAAATCTTAAGATGTTATCAGTAATTACTTGTAAGCATGAAATAAATAACATATACACATAAGACACCGAGATTTAACATGGAAACCCAATTTGGGAAAAACAACCAATGTAACTAGTTACTATTTTTCACTCTACTAAATTGAGCCTTGTTAGGAGCCAACCCTGTTAAAGGTTACAAAACACATTGTTAGGTGTGACCCTATTAAAGGTTTTAATCACCTCATTAGGAGTGGCCTTGCAAAAGGTCTTGAAAAAATTCAATGGAATTGCCACCTTGTTAGAGGATTTACAAATGACTGTTAAACCAACTCTGTTAAGAGATTTTAGTTCACTGCTACAATGGTTATAGAGTAACAATGAAATGACCTTATTTGTGATGCAATTGAATTGATGATTATAGATTGTTACTTTGGTTCATACTTGATCCTTTCTTGATTGAATAACACTTTTATGCTCTACAAGGATATTTACTTATCCTTCAAGTTTTCTTCCTCTCCTTTTATCTCTTTCAATCAACTTATTCAACTTGCATCTCACACACACTTTGAGATCACAACTTGACCTTTTACTTATACCTTTTAGATTGTCATGTTGGTTTAAATACAAATTAGAATAGCCAATGTTCATTACCTCAGTTAGCTAGAATCAATAGGTAAAATAATTAAACTTTACATGCCAAAATAAGAAAATCCTTTGGTAGCCGACCTTGCTCAGTGGAAACTAATTCTAAAGAAATTTTTTGTTTTAACCAATAGAAGCTTGGTTAACACTCCAAACTTACAAAATTCCTTTTTTGATCAAGTGAACTCAGTTAATACTTACTCTACTCAACTTTCCCTTTGTTAATTGAGTGAGCTTAGTTAACACTCTTTTCTGCTTAACTTCCTTCGACGCCCAAGTGAGCTCGATAGAAACTGCCTTCTACACAGAGTAACTCAGGAACTCTTGGTAGAATAGGAAAAATATCTTTACTAATCAAGTGAGCTCGGCATGCAATGATTATCAATTGATATGACATTTGTGTAACATCAAATACAACACACAATTAATCAAATGTATCCAACAATCTCCCTCTTTGGCATTGATGACAATACAACATGTCATAACACAATGAAATTTTGAGAACATGACTTCCTCTATTAGAAAGTTTCTTCCTCTTTGATTTTAGTACTCTCCCTCTGTGAAGGAACTGCTTATCTTCTCCCTCTACAAATTTTTAGAAAGATATGATAGTAAACTTCTCCCTCTTTGACAACACATGCCAAAGACAATTCTGATTAGTGCCAATGTACCTTGAGTATAGATTCATTTGCAATATGTCCTTGTCAATACTATAACAACTGATTGATCTTCAACTTGGTTCTTGTTGATGCATCACTAAACTTTATTTAGTGAGCTTTAGATTAGGGAATGATCCCTAGCTTGCCTCTTAGATACAAAAATGCATCCTTAGGTAATGGCTTGGTGAATATATTTGCAATTTGTTCTTCTATATGCACATATTCCAATATGATCTCTTTTTCCTTTACTAATTCTCTTACAAAGTGATATTTGATAGCAATGTGCTTTGTTTTGGAATGCATCGCTAGATTCTTTGATATGTTGATTATCACAATACATCACTATTGGCTCTTTGATTTCAACCTTCATTCCTTTCAACAACTATTTGAACTAAACAATGTTAAAGCAATTCACTACTGCTACTACATATTCTACTTTTGCTATGGATTGAGATGTGTAGTTTTGCTTCTTGGTTGTCCAAGATACCAACCTTTTACCAAGAAAGAGTGATCCACCACTAGTTCTTTTTCTATCATCAAGATTTCCTACCCAATCAACATTATTAAATACTTTTAGGTCAAGATTACCTCAAAGTTTGTACCATAAGACATAATCTTCAGTACCTTTCAAATATCTCAAGATTCTTTTTATTGCTATCATGTGGTTTTCTCTAGGTTTAGCTGAGAATCTTGTCACTATCCCATCTAGTAAGGCAATATCAGGCCTTGTATGTACCACATATTGTAGTTTCCAAATCATTGATCTGTATAGGGTCTGATATACTTCTTTGGAGTCATCATCTTTTGTAAGCTTAAGTCTAGTACACATGGGGGTTCCAATTGGTTTTGAATCTTCCATTCCAAATTTCTTGAATATCTCTTTGATGTACTTAGATTGAGTGATATAGATACCATTTCTATTCTATTGTATTTGCAATCCAACAAAGAATTTTATTTCACCAAAGATGGACATTTCAAATTCTTTATTCATTTGTTCTAAAAATGCCTTGCATAAATCATTATTTCTTGTAAATAGAGTATCATCCACAAATATTTTTGCCAACACAATCTCCTTATCCGATCCTTCCTTGATGTATACGCTATTGTTATCATTTGTTCTTTAAAAACTAGTCTGTATCAAATAGTTATGCAGTCTTTCATACTAGGCTCTAGGAGCTTGTTTTAGACCATATAGGGCTTTGTGTAATTTGTAGACCATGTCCCTTTTGTCTGGATCAACAAAACCTTCTGGCTGCTCAATGTAGACCTCCTTATCAAGTATTCCATTAAAAAATGTAGATTTAACATCCATCTGATATACTTTGAATCCTTTTTATGCTACATAAGCTAGTAAAGTCCTAACACCTTCTAATCTTGCAACAGGGGCAAAAGTTTCACTGTAATCAATACCTTTTTCTTGAGAATAACCTTTACATACCAACCTTGCTTTGTTTCTTGACAATTTTCCATCTTCATTTAGCTTATTTCTAAATATCCATTTAGTACCAATCACATTTTTATCCTTGGGCCTAGGTACATGAGTCCATGTTTTATTCTTTTCTATCTGTTCTATTTCTTCATTCATAGCCTCAATCCAACTTTCATTTTCCTGTGCATCGTTAACACTTCTAGGTTCAAATTTAGCAAGTAAACATGTGCCTTTTAGTTTTCTTTTTTTCATTGTTCCATTAGATTTGTCTCCAATAATTTGATCAAATGCATGATGCCTTCTGACATATTTAGCCAATACAGGTTCTTTGACTTTTGAATGCGCTGCATGATCTTTATTTTGAATTTCAACTTCTGGCTCAGGTCCTTCTATTTGTGGCTCAGGTTCTTCAAAATTGGTATGCACTAACTTAGTAACCTCTAAATGTGACTAGGGTCCCTATGACTTAGTTTGCACTTCCTACATCTCGGTAGCTGATGGAGATTTGGAGAGCTTAGGAGATGAAGTCTCCTTTTTGTCAAATGTGTTTGGCAATGTATCAAGTTCATAGAAGACAAATCTTTTGTAGTCTTCTAGCTCATTTTTACTTTCTTCTTTAGTCTTTTCTGCAAACTCATCAATTCTCACATATGCACTTTCTATGATTTTGTGAGTGGATAAATTTAGACATTTGTATGCTTTACTTCTGCAGGAATATCCTAGAAATATACATTCATCACTTTTTACATCAAATTTTCCTTTTCTAGATTCTTTCAAGATATAACATTTGCTACCAAATACTTTCAAGTAACTTACATTTGGTTTGTAGCCATACCATAGCTCATAGGGAGTTTTGTTTGAGTCCTTCTTCAACTGAACCCAGTTCAAAGTATGAACTACAATTTTGATAGCTTCTTTTTAGTATTTGAAAGCAATATTCTTCTCAATCATTAGTGTCCTTACAAAATACATGATGGGTCAATTTCTTCTTTCAACTATTCCATTCTGTTTAGTATGCACAATTTCCAAGACATCTTCTAACTGATAGTTTTTTCTGTTAAAACTAGTCTTTCCCATTTTACCAATTTGGCAATTCTTGCACAATCCAACATCAGGTTTTTTCAAACTAGGAAAACCTCTTACCCTTTTGAGTTTACTTATCTTGACCATATTATCAAAGTTTACATGACATAGTCTTTTGTGCCATAGCCAGCTTTCTTCTACTTGAGCAATGAAACATGAACAATCACCAAGATCAAGATAAAATAGGTTACCTTTTTTTTTGCCTGCCTAATCGAATCAGATTTCCTTGGTTATCTAGTAATCTTTCCTTGCCATTCAAGAATTCTACTTTGAATCCAATGTTGTTAAATTGTGCTACACTTAGTAAATTATGTTTTACTCCTTCAACCCAATAGGCATTGTCACATACAAGTTCATTGGTTAATGAGATTTGACCTTTCCCTTTTATGCAACAAGGTTCATTAATTCCCAAACCTTACACTACATCCATCATAGTGCTCAAAATGTTCAAATTTAGTTTTTTCTCTAGTCATATGGTGAGAACATCCACTATCTATGATCCATGTGTCATTCTTGCTAACATGAGACACAAGTGCCATTTTATCCCCTTCATCATTAGACTCATCTTTTACATCAATATATTCTATTTCATCTTCACTGTTATCAGAATCTTTAGTCATAAGACATGTTCTCTTACCTTTGTCTTTGTAAGATTTGTGTCCTTTGAATTACTTCTTTCCTTTGTACTTGTGGCTGTTTCTTCTCTTCCTTTCCTTCTTTGTTTGGACACCTAGTAGTAATATGACCAATTTCTTCACAAGAAAAATATATTAGAGAGATCTTACCTTTGTACTTTTCTCTGTTCCTAGAATATTTCTTTGCAAGCAGAGATTCAACAATTTCAAGGTCACTGTCTGAACATTCTTCATTTTCTTCCTCACTTTCTGATTGATTATCTTTTATTTTCATGTATTTTTCTTTGAGTGAGAGTTTAGCTTCAAATGCAAACTCAATATTCTTGGAAGAAAGAACATAGTTGTCAAAGTTGTCTAGTTTAAAAGATGTCAATCTTCCTACTAGGGCATCCAAGATTAACTTTTTATTTGGATCATATCTCTTTTCTTGAATAGTAGATACTCTAATTGCATATATAGGAAGCAAAGTTCTAAGAACTTTACTTACAATAGTTTCTTATTTGATTTCTCCTCTAGATGCTCTGATTGCACTAACACTGGCCTTGATTCTTTCCACATAGTTTGCAACATTTTCATCTTCTCTCATCTTCATTTGACCAAATTTTCCTCTAAGACTTTTTTTTTGGCTCTTCTTACATTGTCATCACCTCCCTAGGTTTCTTTTAGTTTATTCCACATATCAAAAGCAGTTTTACAATCTTTGACCTCATCAAATTCAGCATAACTAAGAGTAGATGCAATGGAAATCATCATTATGTTATGGTTCTTCTTCTCAGCAATATCATCAACTAATAATGTTCCAATGGGAGTTTTATATTCTTCATCAAGATATTTTCATCCTGAATCATTGATTGTAGCTAGATGAAGTGTCATAAGTCCTTGTCATGCTACAAAGTTGTCTCTATTCAACTTTGGAATTTCTCTCTTGTAAGACATTATGATCTTTAGCTTACGTCCTTGAAACCTTCTCTACAAGCACCAAAAGCTTTGATACCAATTGTTGGAAATATAAGAGGAGTAATTGAGATGGGGGTGAATCAATTACCACTAAAATAAATCCTAGATCCCTTAGATGTCAACTATAAAATTCAAATTGATAAAACTAATCACT
This sequence comes from Cupressus sempervirens, assembly GCA_028749045.1. Lineage (NCBI taxonomy): Eukaryota > Viridiplantae > Streptophyta > Pinopsida > Cupressales > Cupressaceae > Cupressus > Cupressus sempervirens. The sequence goes on from CM053790.1 coordinate 273,330,900, forward strand.
GCTGAAACTCGATAAACACAGATAAATTGTTGTAACTTGGTAAATGCATAGTGTGAATTACTTTAGTAAATATTAAGATGTTATCAATAATTAATTGCAAGCATGAAAGAAATAACATGTACACATAAGACACCAGGATTTAACATGGAAATCCAATTTGGAAAAAATCACCAATGTAACTAGTTACTATTTTTCACTCTTCTGAAGTGAGCCCTATTAGGAGCCAACCCTGTTAAAGGTTACAAAATACACTATTAGGTGTGATTCTATTAAAGGATTTAATCACCCTATTAGGAGTGGCCTTGCAAAAGGTCTTAAAATAATTCAATGGAATTGCCACCTTGTTAGAGGATTTACAAATGGTTGTTAAACCAACTCTGTTAATATATTTTAGTTCACTGCTACAATGGTTAGAGAGTAACAATGAAATGACCTAATTTTTGATGCAACTCAATTTCTCATTATAGATCTCTACTCTAGTTTGTACTTGATCCTTTCTTGATAAAATAACACTTTTCTACTCCAAAAGGATATCTTCTTATCCTTCAGGTTTGCTTCCTCTCCTTTTATCTCTTTCAATCAACTTATTCAACTTGCATCTCACACACACTTTGAGATCACAACTTGACCTTTTACTTATCCCTTTTAGATTTTCAAGTAACCTCAAATACAAACTAGAATAACCAATATTCATCACCTTGGCTAGAATCAATAGCTAAAATAATTAAGCTTTACATGCCTTTGGTGGCCAACCCTTCTTAGTGGAAACTGATTCTGAAACCATTTCCTATGTTAACCAACATAAGCTTGGCTAACATTATGAACTTACATAATTCCTTTGTTGACCAAGTGAACTTGGTTAATACTGACTCTATTCAACTTTCCCTTTGTTACCTAAGTGAGCTTAGTTAACACTATTTTCTGCTTAACTTCCTTCAACACCCGAGTGAGTTTAGTGGAAACTACCTTCTACACAAAGTAAACATAGGAATGCTCGGTAGACTAGGAAAACTATCTATACTGATCAAGTGAGCTTGACATGCACTGTTTGTCAACTGATATGACATTTGTGTAACATCAAAGACAACACACAATTAATCAATTGTATCCAACAATAAGGTCAATATGTAGCCACATAAATAGGCAAGGAAACAACCTTGCCTAACACATCCACCATCATGGCTCAACGTACACCATGTACTCTATCCTTGTATGTACAACAAAATAAAAGTATCGATCTTCTCAAACATGAATGATCTCACCTCCAATTATGCCACTACTAGTGGACATACATAGAAGCCATCCAAAGAGAAAGCCACCCAACCTATCACATAAGAATCATAAAATCCTATACCAACTAAAATTCTAAGTAAAAAAGCTTGATCCAAAGGTAATCATATATATCTATATTCATCAAATATCCAATCTGAATTAACACCTACAAAAAGTGCCAACCCATCCAACTATCCAGACCTCCTAAGGTATACCAAGTGAATCTCACATCATCAACATATCCAATCTATAACTTGCAATCACTAACCTCAAAAGAAATACTTATCACATGTATACCAAGAAGCTCCCATTGCAAAAGATAATGTCAAATCTATATCTAATTCACTAACAACATATCAAAGAAGTGAATCAATGTACTATCAACAAGATCCATAATACATAAACCAATAACCTACAAGAACAACTGCCATAACAAGTCTCCATCACTCTCCTAATTTATCCACAACCAACAAAGGAAAGAGATAAAGGAATAACCATGTCATCTCTCACATGAAATATATGAACACAAACCAATGATCACAATCTCCAACCAATCTCAAATCTTTTATAAGAAAAACCAAACATCTTGGAAAATAACCAAGACCAAATAGAAACCATGCAAACCATAACATGTATCATGTCCTACACACACCTCTAGGTGTAAGTTGTGCCAAGTAAGATCTCCTCCATAAAACCCCAACCAAGAAGCCATAATAACACCCAAACCAAGATCAAACTCCTAAACCATTCTAAACCAAGGAATAACCATTCCTAATCCAAGGAATATGCCTAATATGGAACCATCTACCAAACACAACTAGTATAACAACAACATATGCACATGGAGATAACCAATGCTAAATAATATTAAAAATGAACCCTCTAGAACTACTTTTATATCATAGCTCAAGATCCATATCCATGAAAGACAAGCATAAACATATTATACTTGAGAGAAACAATGGGCTATACCTATCAAGTAGGAATCCACTGTGTAGACCAAGAGTGGGGAATGAGAATGCTCATCAATATATTCAAGTCTCCAACTAAGACTCATCTAAGAATAATCTCCTCTCAAGTACATATCAAATGAATACCCCTCAAACTTCTTGTTGAAACCAAACAACTGTCCCAACAAATACTTCTCTAATCCAAGGAAAATTAGCATCATCACCATATCTACGTATCCATGATCACCTACAACCAATCAATCCATGTCAACTCCAAATGCAACATAGAAATATCATGAAGTATCCAAAAAATGGTCATTGTACTCAATTATAATAAACAAAACCAAGATCAATGTCAAAGTTTTAACCATGGCCTTGAGAAAAATAAACATGACAACATGATCTAACCATCACAACTAGAGAGGTAACATGCTCCATATGAACATACTATAAAATCTCACTACTCTAAATATCTATCAAGAGTACACCTTGACATAATAATGAAACCATCCTAATACCAAGCATAGCATGTCAAATGAAATCATAAACCACACCTTTAACAATTACCCCATGAGTCCTCAAGATGAAACCATCTCCACATACCATGAAGATAAGAAGTGAACCATGCAAATGTCAAAGATGATTCTTCAAAAATAAAATCTAAGACAAACCTCCAACATCTGCAAACACTCAATACATATATCAATGACAACAACTCCCACTCAACCATGGTATCAAGTCACCCATGACATCGTAACATCCATATCCTACATGAAGATCCTCTAGGTCTACACATATGCAACCAAAGTGTTAGTACCAAGTGAAAACCAAGACCTCAAAACCAAGAAGATATAGACCAAACCAAGAACTAGTCATGCACTACCACCTCATCACTATTACATGCTCCCACTAAATTGTGTATCCAATTTATCCACAAAATCATGATGAAAAACCATCCTCTAACCATGAGAATTAACCAAGGCATCACAATATCAAATAAATCAAAGTGCACATCATGAGCCCCTTAAAAGGAACCAAATAACCGTGATCATCAACCAAGAAGATAATATACCACCATAACCAAATTATGAATCCAAACCAATTAACATCAAGGATGTACCTATATATTCAACCATTTGATGCCAAAATCTATGGCACAATGATCACATCCATGAAATGAGCAACTAACTCTTATTGTGTCCAACCTATCAGTATAAAATAGTCAACCATAATTCTCCATTGTGATAATACCTAGTAACAACATCCCATCCCATCTACATGGAGAAAAATTAACAAATCATGTGACTAATGGCATAGGCAACTCAAATCCAAGCCATCGATATGAATATGCATTAGTAATGAAAGATCAATGGGCAAAGACAAACCATATCCAAGTAATAAATGTAACCTGTAAGTATAGACTACTTACAACACTCCACAACTTGTAGACCCAACAAGTAATCATACATATCCAAATAAAATACTGATAATTATATCATCATGAGACCAATTTGACATATAAACTGAGTATACAAAGACATCAAATCTCAAATCTCCAAAAATATATACAATGTCATAAACTCACAATGTTGCCATAGTCAATATATATCATAAACCTTTGAGATCAATATATCACCAAATAAACCATGTTAAACTTTGATGCAAAGGAAAATGTCATGGGAGTAAAAAACCAAGTTAATCCCACTTAAACCTATAAGGGAAATAGAAGGTTCCCCAAACCCTCTATAAAGAAAAAAGTACACCAACAACTCCAACACCTCCCAAATGATTAGAATGGATGTCTTAGGCCAAAAAAAAGGTGGATTCAAAAGAAATCAATCAATTTTTTCTCCTCAAGAAATATCCAACACTCAAATCCCTCAAACTATCTTAGAGACCAAATTGATTTCCTATTAGCCCTATAACGAAACAAATGTGAACTTTCCTCTCAAACTTTCCCAAGTACACTCCAAAATAATGGTGAATTTAGATACCCATTAGGTCATACTATAACATATCAGAAAGGTTACATGTGTTCATGTGGACTATATCCTATTGTTACCATAATGTTGCTCAAAAATGCATGAAAAGAGGGCAATTTAACAAAGTAGCTACAAGTTTCTTGTATCCCAAAGATCCCAACCTCTGGAAAGTCTCTCCTTATGTTGTAAATTTTCCAAATCCAAAAGGAATTAGTCCCAAAACTTGTGTAACACTAAAATCCCAAAATTAATCTCCTATAAACCCTCAAATATAGGGCTTTCTAAATCTTTTCCTTCCAAGCGCCTTCAGATTTAATTGAAGGTTGCTTCACCTTTTATCCAATATACTAAAACATCTCCAATCATTAAATACTAACCTCTAATTGCTATAACTTCCATTGCTGCTCCATAGCCATGAATTTAGTGCCCTTTACTTCACAAACTCCAATTATTGTCACCAATCCTTAGAACTTCTGGTAAAAGCATTGTTAGATAAGATTTGTACATATTGTTTACAAGATAATTCCTTGAAAATATGACTCCTACATTCATGGAATGATCAATATTTCAAGTAGAAACACAAACTTGTTAATGAAAATAATGAAACCCTTAAGACATAAACATCAAACTTGAAAGGAATGAATTTCACAAGTCTTAGTGCATTAGGAATTGATCAAAAAATATGAAAATATTCTTATGAGATCATAAGGCTACAAGAAATAAATGAGATTCAAACCACCATGCATCAAATGCTTGAAAAATGAAGTTTTTATTTCCTCTCTTCACACAGTGTTTACAATTGACCAATCCTAGAATGTCACCCTTCGTACAATGCCTCAAACTTGACTTAATAACACCTCTTACAACTATCCCAACCGATTTGGACCAATTTACATGCCTAGTTATGCCTAAAACTCATTAAATCTATTTTCCCCCCAAAATGGAACTAAATATTGGGATTCAAAATATTTGAATTTCTCAACTTACAATTTATTGAATAAAACAACTAATTAACCAACTAAACTTTCTTATTAGGTCCTCAAGAACAATTTAAACAATCCTAAATCTTTCTATGACTTGTAAGGACCCAATTAACTTCAATATGTCATTATGACCATATTTCACTATCAAAGATTCTAAGTTCCTTAATAAGCCCTTTAGGATGTATTATATATTTATCATCTTTAAAGCCTTCTAAGGTCATTATTGGCTTCAACACATGCCAATTGATTGGTTTAAGCTCCTCCTTTCCTCTGATCCATCTTTTCTCTTCTCTAGGGATCCTTTCATGTCTTGATACTCTTGCCTCATACTTCCCTCCTCCAAAGAAACTGTTGTCCCAAGAGTTGATCTTCTTAAGCCAAGCACTAATCTTTGGTGACCTTTGATATGCAGGGGTGAAGTAATCTCACAAAGTGACCCACCTCTTCATAAAATTCTCTGTAGTCATACAAAAAGGATTAGAAAAACAATGTTCATTTCTTGATTGTCTAGATGAAGGATAGTAAGATGGTTTCAAGGCCTTCATCTCTAATCCATTCCTTGGATAAAATATTCACATAACCATTTCTTATTTATTTCTATGTTGTGGTTCCACCATAGGACATTTCACTACTCCAACTTACATAAAGTTCAGATCCCAAAGCTCTCCTATTTTAGGACTATCATGACTACCTTTTGACTATACTCTCTTGTTGCTCTACCCTCTAGTATCATATTGTACCTACACATTTATCTCCTACCAAAACACATTATGATTGGTTCCTCTTTCTCCTTAAACAAGGTTGTAACTCATATCTCCTTTCTTCATGATGGACTAAGTACTTGTTTGCGAAGCTATCATGGATAACTTTCCTAGACCATTGCTAAGATCTTTCCAAAATAAAATGTCCACAACTCATATTGAGAAGATCACACCATACCTTGTCCCTATACTCTCCAACTGAGAATTGAATCATGAATTGATCACTAACAAGCATATTATGATTCACATTCACCCAAGTTGCATAATATGGCTGAGGGTGTCAAAAAGTTTTTAGATTCAACTTCCTAACAACTTTATGATGCACTACATTATGACTTGCTTCTGATTCACCTTGGATTAAATGATTAGATATGAAGATGCTTGGATTTTGTGGTTTTCCTCTTTACACTAGAAAAAATTCTCCCTCTTTAGGTAAAACCAATATGGTTCTAGATTTCTCCTCCTCTTGTGGTTCCTCTTGGGTTAAATTTACTCTACTATCCATGCCTTTTTCTTCAATCCATTTAGGAAACCTATATGAATGATGGTCCACTTCATTACAAGTAAAGCATCTCCCTATGAAAACTCTATCATCTTTTCCTCCATGTCTTCCTCCTCTATATCCTCCTCCTATCTATGATGTGTATGGTTTATTCTTGTCTTCATAATTTCTATTCTAAAAATCAGTAGCACCTCTACCACCTCTCCATCTCATTAATGAACCTCCTCTTGTATTACTCTATCTCTCTTGGCTTTTTTTGATCTTCTCCTCAACCTTTATGGAAAATTTGTAGCACTCTTCAACTAATCTAGGGGTAGCAAGACTAAGTTTTTCTTGGATATTGAACCTAAATCCCCCCATGTACATTGCAATCTTCTCTTCAACATCTTCCTCATGACTCACCCTTATGTCCAATTTATGAAACTCTTCAATGTACCTTTGTACATCCATGTCCTTTTCCTTAGACCCTACAACTTCTTGTATGACTGCACCCTATAATCATTGGGAAAACTTTTTGCCTTCATCTTTTCCATCATAGTGTACCAAGATGTGATTTTTGGCTTCCTATTCTTCAATCTCTCTACTTGAACACAATCCAAACTTGTAGAGTGTGTCCCTTCAACTTTGAATTTACTATCTTCAAATTCTATCCCTTTTCAATATCCTCATATTCAAAGAAATTCTCAATGTCACTGAACCAATCCATCAATTCCTCATCATCCATCTTTCCTCCATACATAGGAAAATCTACTCTTTCCCTTGTATTTCCACTATTTATAGCTTTTGCAAATATAGCCATCATTAGATCTTTAGGATCTAATTATTCTTCATCTTGGGCTGCTTCTTCCTCTCCTTCAATTTCTACTTCCTCATCCTATCTTCTTCTTCTATCCTTTTTTATAATGCTAAGATTTTCTCCATCATAGTTTCCAATGTCTTATCCTTCTCATGGCTCTCCTTCTCACTTTGTTCTAATGCTTCCTTCAACTTCTTTTTATCTACCAATTACTCTTTGATTATCTGTTCCAACTCCACATTTGTCATCCTTGTGGGAAACTCTCCTTCCCCTTAAGACATGGTTCCTAACCTCCTTTACAAGTTGGATAAAATCAAGTGCTTCTCCTCAATGGATACTTCAACTCTAAGGGCTAAATAAGGACCCAAAATATCAAAGTTCTTAAGATAACTTCCTCAAACTTCCAAATAATTCCTACTATCTCTAATACCAATTGATGTAGAGGTAAGGGTGATGGGAGTAAAAAACCAAGCTGATCCCACTTAAACCTATATGGGAAATACAAGGTTCCCCAAACCCTCTACAAAGCAAAAAGTACACCAACAACTACAAAACCTCCCCTATGATTAGGATGGATGTCTTAGGCCAAAAGAGGTGGATTCAAAAGGTTTCCACTGATTTTTTTTCCTCAAGCAACATCCAACTCTCAAATCCCTCAAACTATGCTAGAGACCTAATTGGTTTCTTGTTAGCCCTCCAGTGACACAAAAGTGAAATTTCCTCTCAAAATTTTCAAAGTACTCTCCAAAGAAAGGGTGGATTTAGATACCCATTAGGTCATACTACAACATATCAAAAATGTTCCATGTGTTGCTTTGGGCCATGTCCTATTACTATATTGTGGCTCACAAATGCATGAAAAGAGGGCAATATAACAAAGAAACTACAATTTTATCAAGACATGGAAGAATGGAAGCATCTTGATGGGAAACCAGAGAATGAAAGTCACAAAGGACATTATAGCTAAAGCCACTAGTCTTGAGCTGGACAAGATCAATTTCAAGAGGGAAAGGAAGTTGTTTGATCATGTTGTTGATGAGTTTGCAAACATGACAAAGGAGAGAAACAGGTTGGTGAAAATTGGCAATTCATATTTTGATCTTCACTCCATTTCTAGACCTTAGATATTTGTAATGTTTGTTGTGATTGAATAGCTAATCCTTGATGGCCATTTTACCAAGATTTTTGGGCACCATTTTATGCATGTAAATAATTTTAGGCATAGGGTTAGAATTAGTTACCCTTTCCACCTGAGGCAATTGTTAAATAATACCATTTTAGCTATTCAAAATGACCCTAAGGGGGGTCATGCTTTCCATGAGGGTTTGATGGTGCTGATTATGAATCTTCTAAAACCCAAAAAAGTGGACAGGCCCCATACTAGTAGAAAAACCTTGGAGTGTAATACTAAGGGGAGTGATCAGGATGATGATTATGAAGAAGAAACATAGGAGGAAGAGGATGAGATGGTTAAAAACAAGAGGAAATTTTTTTCACTTGGGAGGTCATCTTCTAAGAATACCAAGGGTAAGGATTTGGATTATGAGATGGAGATGGGTTTTGAGGAAGATCTTGAGAAGGTTATAGGGAAGAAAACTAAAGGAAAAGTTGGTATTGTCACCAAAAAAAAGGTGAAGAAGAATAACATAGCCTTGAAAATTCCCTCTGATGATGAGCCTCTAATACAAAAGAAGGAGCTGAGAGCTAAGAAAGTGCTATCTCAAGGGAAGACCGATGACATTCGCATCAAGTAGGTAGATACTAAAAGAAACACTATGAACATGGACAAGGAAAATCTTTATCAAAGAAATGGCTATGATGAATAGGGGTATATAAAAGGGATCATTGGAAACCTAGGTGTGATGAAAAGGGATATCACTAGTATGCAAGAATAGATGTAGAATATTATGAGGGATTTTGATCAGCTAAACAGGATGACTAGAAGGGAGAGGACTCTTGGTCAACATCTAGACAAATTCTCTGAGGTTATTGGTAATGTAGAAGAAGTCAAAAATTTAATGAAGAGAGTCCCACCTTTGTAAGTGAAGACAGATAATGAACAAATGATGAAGGATATGTAGAAAATGATGGATGCCATGGGAAATAGAGTTGACAAGATGGAGAATGCTATTAAAAAACTTGCTGACTAGAGCTACTTCATATTAAGAATGTTGCAGACAACATCAAAACTCTATTGGACAAATTGGATTAGGGGAGAATTCATGGGTTTAAGGACAAGAAAGAGAATCAAGGCCCTAATAAATGCACCAAGGCTGATTCAAATAAGTCAAAGGTTATGGAAGACAAAGAAACTGATGAGTTGAAGGCCTTTGTGGTGAACATAAATATCCTTGTAGATCAGGCTGTTGATTAATTGAAGACCCTATAGTCATCCCAGTGATGTCTTTTTGTTGGCTATTTTTTATATTTTTCATGTTTGTTGTATTAAGCCTTCTTGTCTTAGTTTTTTTTGGGGCTAATGTACAGTTCCTTGTGGGATTTCTTAGTTGATTCTATTTGATACTATGTGAAAGGTTTTGGGTCCTTTAAAACCTATTTTTACTTAATCAAGACAAAGAAACTACAAGTTTCTTATGTCTCGAAGACCACAACCTTTGGATAGTCTCTCCTTATGTTGTAAATTTTCCAAAATGAAAAGGAATTAGTTCGAAAACTTCTATAACACCAAAAGCCTTATATTAGTCTCCTACAAACACTCAAAGGTAGGGCTTTCTAAATTTGTACCTTCCAAGAACCTTCAGACTCAATTGAAGGTTGATTCACCTTGTCTCCAACATACTAAAACACTTCTAATTATTAAAGACTACCTCTAATGGCTAGACCTCCTACTATTGCTCCATAGCCATGAATTTAGTGCCCTCTACTTCACAAACTCCAATTGTAATCACCAATCCTTAGAGCTTCCTATCAAAAAATTATTAAATATGATTTGTACATACCATAATGAGATCATTTCATGACAGTCACAATCCTACATCCATGGAATGAGCAATATTTCAAGTAAAAACTCAAAATTGTTAATGAGAACAATCAAACTCTTAAGAAAAAAATAAGAAACTTGAAAGGAATAAATTTCATAAGTCTTAGTGCATTAGGAATTGGTCAAACAATATGAAAAAATTCTTATGAGATTATAAGGCTACAAGAAATCAATGAGATTCAAACCACCATGCAACAAATGCTTGAAAAATGAATTTTTTATTTTCTTTCTTCACTCAGTCTGTACAATTGATCAATCCTATAATGTTGCACTTCGTACAATGCCTCAAACTTGACTTAATAACATCCCTTACAACTATCCCAACTGATTTGGATATGTTTCAATGCCTAGTTATGCCTAAAACTCATTAAATCTAATTTCCCACCAAAATGGAAGTAACCATTGGGATACAAATATTTGAATTTCCCAACTTATAATTTATTGAATAAAATAACCAATTAACCCACTAAACTTTCCTATTAGGTTCTCAATACCAATTTAACCAATCCTAAATCTTTCTAAGACTCCTAAGGACCCAATTAACTTCAATATGCCATTATGCCCATATTTCACTATCAAAGATCCTAAGCTCCTTAATAGGCCCTTTAGGATTCATTTCATTTTTATCATCTTTAAAGCCTTCTAAAGCTATCATTGGCTTCAACACATGTCAATAGATTGGTTTAAACTCCTTGCATTTGATCCATCTTTTGTCTTCTCTAGGGATCCTTGCATTTCTTGATGCTCCTACATCATATTCCCCTCCTCCAATGAAACTCTTATCCCAAGATTTGACCTTCTTAGACCAAGCACTGATCTTTGGTGACCTTTGATATGTAGTGGTGAAGTAATCTCCCAAAGTGACCTAGCTCTTCATAAAATACCCTATACTCATACACACATTATTATAAAAGTGATGTTCATTTGTTTACTTTCTGGATGAAGGATAGTAATGTTGACATATCAGTCAAGTTTTTTATTAGTGACACACACTTGTTTATATTCTATATAGCTACCGAGCTCATTGAATAGTATACAATGTTTTCCATGTAATTCAATAGCCACCGAGCTTTACAATTGTTAATGAGTCTTTTAGACTAATTCCAATGGTTACCAAGAAGATTCAGTCAGTGTGAAATTCAACAGTTCAAAAAGCACATTTTAGTGTATATTGAGTTTACCAGTGGTTACTAAGCATTGCAGTGTCTACCAAGTTTGCAGTTCATGTGATGCAAAGCTAGTGCTAACCAAGCTACTTCATAGTAACCAAGTGATTCAGTGTTTGCCAAGTTGCACAATATCTACCAAGTCACCGGTGTAGATTGAGTTCAAGACTACTTGAAAGTGATCAGTATGGACCAAGCTTCTATGTCTACCAAGAGCATGACAAAGTTGAGTAGTGATAGTGGATGCCAAATATCAGGACCTCACTAAGTTAGTCTTTAGAATTGGAGTATCTTCATATGGGCCAACTTTGTAATATCTATGTTAACTTGTATCATGTCCAAATTTTTAATTTTGTAATTTGGATTGTTATAAATATATATGTAATGTATGTTATCATATCTAATGAGAGTAAGCAAGAGAAAGAATGTGAATGTGTGAGTATATGTATTATAATGTGGATGTGAAAAGGTCAAGTTATGACAGTAGAAAATAAAGAATTATAAAGGCCATAATAGTATAAGGAATAGTAGAGACATATTTATCATAGAAAGGTGATCAGTACACTAAGAAATCTCTATTAGCAAACTTAGTTTCAATTCAAAGATCTACTGCTTCATCCTAATAAGTGAACTAGTCAAAATCCTTTAACAAGGTAGACCTAACAGTCTTTCAAAAATCTCTTTACCAAGTGCATACTTCATTGTATGTTTGTAAATCCTCTCACAAGGTGGACTTAGCAATCCTATTTGCTCCTAATAGGGTAGATCATTAGAAGTGATCAATGTAAGCCTTAACATGCCAACTTTATGCTGCAGTACTAAAGTTTGTGGGTATCATACCCACCCTAGTTTTACTTTCTATTTGAAAGGTTTCTAGGTCACCAATATGGATGCTTTCATGTTTTCAATTTCTCATGCATGAAATTAGATCAGATATGGTGAATTAAGTTCTAATTGGTTCATTGGATTGAGTATTAAAACTGTTAAAGTTTTAGAAGTTACTAATTTACCCCTCCCCTCTTAATAACTTATCATAGTCTTGAATATTTCCAACAATTGGTATTAGAGCTTTGTGGTTCTAAGGAGAAAGTTTAACAACTTGAGAAAAGATCAAAGATATGGAGATATCCAGACTTGACAAAGCTATTGACAATGAAAAGTTGGATCTAGAAATGGCCATTTCCCAACTCAAGAAAACTAAGGAGAAACTTTCCCAATCCCTACAAAGAAGAAAGGAACTTACAAATCAAATGAATGATCATCTCTACATTGAAGAAAGAATTGAATATTTTCACCTTTCAAGCAACTCAAATGAGGCAAATGATGGAATCAAAAAAATCCTAGAGAAGAATGGTTCCCTACAGGAAGAATTAAGAAAGCTAAAAAGAGAACAAGAAATTAAGTTAGTAAGGTTATGTGAAGTCTTGGAATAGAGAAACAAGATAAAAGAGGATATGGATGGAAGAAACAATGAAATCTAGAACCAATCCCTTTAGCAAGTAGACCTTATTGATTAGCTCTCCAATGCAAATGAGGAAATCAAGTGCCTATGATTTGAAAATGAAAGAATGAGGAATGATATAAATTATGAAAGGCAAATCAATGAAAGAATAAAAAATGAGTTGAGATCTGAAAGGAAAATCAATTAAAGATTGAAAAATGACCTAAACACTGAGAAGAAAATCATTGAAAGAATGATGAAATCTCAAGCAGACATGGATCAACTGAATGAGAAAAACCTCTATAGGAAAAAAGGAAAATTAGGAATTGGATACAAAGAAGAAGGTGAATCCTACAAACAAGGTGCTCAAAAGAATCAAAGACTTACTTGCAATCACTATGGTAAGATAGGTCATACATCAAACAAATGTTGGAGTAATGGAAAAGAAAAATTCAATGGAAAATGCTACAATTGCAATCAACATGGTCACATGGCTAATGAATGCAAAGAGAAAGCAAGATTTGAAAGCAACTATCATAAATGTAACAAACATGGACACAAGGCATCAAAATGAAAAAAAAAGACATTGAATCCTATAGAACAAATTGTGAAAGCAATATTTGGTTGGGACTACAATCCCTACTGTAGATGTCATTACTATGGAGAATTTGGACACACTGGTATGAATTTTGTTAAACATCATATCAGGAAAAGAGATACCACTAAAAGATGTTTTAATTGTACAAGACTTGGTCATCTTGCCAAAAATTGTATGAATACTAGTAAAATTGAAGATAAAAAGAAAGCAAAGGCTGATAATATCCAAAAGCAGATGAGACAGCAATGGATTCCTAAGTCTACCAAGGATACTGGTCTGAGAAATGATGGTCATGTCACTCAAGAATTGGGCGACTCTAAAATTTCTAATAAAGTTCTTAGGGAAGAACTAGAGCCAGGCTATCAAAGAGGACATTTGAATTAGTTCTAGTTGAAAGGTGACAAAGATGAAAATCTATATACAAGATACAAAGGGAACATTGAGCAAGATCAGTATTAGTTATTACTAGGTTACATTCTCTACCGAGTAAGGTTGAGTCATAGACTCTACCAAGCAAGGTCGAGAGTAACAAAGGCACTTATGGCTACCAAATTGTGAAGATGTCATCAAGTGATCAATGTCAAGTAGTGGATGATAGACTATCTACATGCTGTTAACTTATGTACCTCCATACCGAGCATTAACAATTTTTTTTTAACAAAAGGCATGGAATCAAATTCATTTCTTATCGTGAATTTTTGAGTACTATTGTGAAGAGCTATTTTCTATGTGATCAAAGTGACTTGAGTGAATTTCCTACAATTTTTTTTCAAAGTTCTCTCAAGCTATTGAGTGAAAATGGCATCCAATAGTAGCAAGGTTAAGAAAGGGTTTGACATGTTGGTTCGAGGAATTGAATGGAAAGCACCAAATTTCAAGCTTGCACTTGCAGTTGCTAAAACCCTAGACCCAAGTGGAGCTCAATCCCAAATCCCTCCCAAGGTATTTCTTGTTAATGACATTTGTACTCATTTTAAATGTGAAATTCAAGAAATTGGTACTCTGAAGATGGATGATGCCCTAGGTTAGTTATGTGTTGATGGAACCCTAAAACCCAAGCATCAACATTTGGAAAAAAAGGATTAACACATATTCCCCATATGCCTTGAGAATTTCAAATTAAATGGGTTAGGTTTATCCATAGCTGGGTGCATAAAATATAGCTATGGTTAGAGCAACCAATTTTGATAACAAAGAAAATAATTGATCAAATCACTAGCCTTCCCATGCTTGCCAAAGCCAAAATAGCTAAAACCCTAGGTTAGGCAGAGTTGGAGAAGAAAACCCTAGCCAAGTGGGATGACAGAGGTATGAAAATAAGTATTATCACAGATGTAGAATTGAAATTTGGAATTCATGTTATTGCTCATAAGATATAAAATTCAAGCCATCTTAATAGCATGTCATGTGAAGCCATGGATTTAGTGTATAAAGTGGTTAAAAACAATTTATCTTATGACCTTGCTGAGCTATTATTGAGGCAATTCAATAAGAAAATGAAAAGTATTAGAACTTCAAAGAACAACTCATGCAAATTTGGCTCATTATTAACCTGTCTATTCTTTTATGTTTAGAAGTTCTTCCTTTCTAAAGGCACTGTAGTCCAGAGAAAAGATGTGCCTATACTTTACCAAATAAATGAGTATATTGTAGAAATGTGTGAGAACAATGGAAGCATCATGGACAACTACTTTGATGTGTTCAAAGAGAAAATGAAAAATAGGTTTAGGACACCAAAGAGGTTAGTTTAAGACTACAAGGATGATGTATGCTTTATTGTGGACTATGATAAGGTATATATCCAGGAAATTAAGCCTAGAGTTGTGTGGGTCAAACCTCTTGGCTATGAGGTGAATATTGATGAGATCAAGGATATCATTGAAGCCCTTATCAATGAAATTTTTGATCCCAAGGCCCCTTATTTTGGAACATATGATGAAGCTAAGGCCAAAATTGAGCTAGAGATAAAGCTCCCACATGTGGTTTAAAAAGGGAAGAGAAGGATAGCCAAACTAAAATTAAGTGCACCTCTCTTGTTAACTGAGGGAAATGGTGAAGATGAGGAACAAGTAGAGGATGAGGAAGAATCTAAGAAAGAAGAAGAACCTTTAAAGAAAAAGGGCAAGGTGATCATCACCAAGCTTGCAAAATCATCCACTATAGTCTTTACAAGGAGGTCATGAAAGAAAGGAAGTGACATTATATTTAGCAAACCTCCACCCACCTTCTAGGATAGATTGAAGCAATTGGAAGAAGGAGCAAGAATAACAAACTTTAAATCTTTGAAATATGAGATCAAGACTGAGGTAGAGCAGAAGCAATTTGAAGAACTAGTGCTGAGAAAAATGGGTAAGTGGAAGTACTCACAAAACTAGATTGTTTCTCAAGTCTTTAGTGAATTACTAGAGAAGATAAAGTTAAGATGGGATTTTTCTATGCAAAAAATCAAAGACATATATGCACAAACCTTGAGGTAGTTACTACCAAGCATATATGATGCTGAGGTGAAAGAGTCTTTAAAGAAAAATGAAGAAAAATTGACTCTAAGGTTTAATACTTGTTTGGTCTTGATCAAGGATATAGAGCATGTTGTTAGAAAACACTTGGAAAAATATTTATCATCTTGATTAACCAAGTAAATTTCCAATTGAAGTAAAGGATGTTGATGAAGAAGAAGATAAGGAGAAAGATGAAGAGGAAAATTTTGAAGAAGTGAATCATTTTGATAATGAAGAAGATAAAGAGGATCAAGGTCCAAAAGCTAACAAGGAAGAAAAGAAAGATGATGAGGAGAATGACCCAGTCAAGATAGCTACTGCACACATTGCCTCACTTCCTCACTCCCTGAGAAAACCATTGACTACATCAAGTATGGAGATAGCTTCAACAAGTTTGGTTGTGACTACTACTAATACATCAAATGTTCAATCACTCTTTGCCCCAACTTAGCTTATCATATCATTGATAGAAGTGACTTCCACTTCATCCACCGAGCTATAGACTCCATCTATCGAGCTGAGTTCTTCAGCCTTCACTTCTCCAATTTTGACTTTTTTAGTTTTGAGTACATCTGTGGTAAGCTCTCTAGTTTCATCTACTTCAGTTTTGGATTCTACAATTTTGACTTCATCAATTTTGGATTCTTCAAGCATTTTTGTAAGTATTCCATCAGTCTGTACTATATCATTTTTTACTACAAGTCCAAGTATGTTTACTACTATTTCTATTCTGGGTACAAAAGCAGTAAGTGCAAGGATAGTTGAGCTTAAGGTTCAACTAAGTACAAAATTTTTTAAAGGAAAGGAGATAGAGGAAGATATATATTTAGATGAGGAAATAGTAATTCCCAAATGGGATATCTACAATCTTTCTACAGACCAAATACACATATTTGGTGAACTCCTACAGAAATAGGCCAAACAACAAACATTAAGAGAGGAAAGAGACAGAGAGTATAAGATAATTAATGATGCCAAGAATATCTTGATGGAGGTAATAGGAATTGAGGTTGATTCTTCTCAACCTGTTTTGTATCAGCTTGGAGAAGTAGCCCAAAAATTCAATGAGGACATCAAAGGTCAAGAAAAGCTAGTTGAAATGGATGAAAATAAATTCAACAATAAAGTGTTGGAGCACATTGCTCAGTAGATAGCCACTTACCAAGTTGAGCTTTCAACAATTTTGGTCAATCTTGAGGCATCCTATTCAAATGTGTCATCACTTTTTGGGAAACTATGTGATGTCACTGAGTATACAAAGGAAGTAAAGGAAAAATTGTCAAAAATTGATATAGATCTTAAATCAAGTGCTCACCAGCTACAACTTGAACCTAATTCAAGCTCTACACATTTCAAGAAGATTAGATTTTTGTTAGACATGCAAGATGAATTGCTAAGAGAAGAAGCAAAGATCTGCTCAACATTGATTGACATACAAAATATGATCCTTCCAGTCATGCATACTGTGAAAAAACATATTGTATACTCAAAAACTCTAATCCATGATAATAACTTCTCTTTTGTGGATCACATGATTGAACTATTAGCAGAGATACAAATTGCAATTCATACATGCAATGTCTTGCAAGGAAATTGGGATAAAACCTTGGCAATCACCCTCAAGGTACATTCTGAATTCTTATCCCATTTTGGTGTCTCCATGTAAATATTGTCAAAAAGAGGGAGATATTGTATATATGCTTCTGGATTTGATTGTGTTAAGATTTTTACCATCAACATTTTGAATTACACTATGTGATCCATCATCAAGATGAAGAGCAAGAGAAGAAAAACAAAGTGAGATATTGGAGATATGTTATTATATGGGAGATATGGGAGAAAAGTTACATTAAAGAAATGCCATATGTATATAAGAGAAAAGTTGTATGTCCATAGTGGATCACATAGTATGGGGGAGAAATATGCAATGGTGGAGAACTACTTTGTATATACTTACAAAGATCAATTTTTAAAAATCTCAAAAACATACCAAGCTAGTATCATGTGGTGATGAATACAAGGTATTTAGTTTTGGGCTAATAAGTGTTTTTGTCACTAATGCCAAAGGGGGATATTGTTGGCATATCAGTCAAGTTTTTTTATTTGTGACACACACTTATTCAAACTCTGTATAGCTACTAAGCTTATTGAACAATCTACAATGTTTGCAATGTAATTCAATAGCCACCAAGCTCTACAGTTCCTATCAAGTCTTTTTCCCTAATCTTAGAGGTTACCAAGTAGAATTAGTTAGTGTGAAGTTCAGTAGTTGAAACTATGCATTATAGTGTAAACCAAGTTTATTAGTAGTTATTGAGCATTACAGTGTCTACCAAGTTTGTAGTTCATGTGATGCAAAGCTAGTTTTAATTGAGCTACTTCATAGTAACCAAGTGATTTAGTGTTTGTCGAGTTACATAATATCTACCAAGTGACTAGTGTAGATCGAGTTCAAGACTACTTGAAAGTGATCAATATGGATTGAGCTTCTATGTCTACTAAAAGCATGGTGATGCTGAGTAGTGATAGTGGATTTTGAGTATCAAAACGTCACGAAGTCAGTCTTTAGAACTCAAGTGTCTTCATATGGGTCAACTTTGTAATATCTGTGTTAACTTGTATCATGGCCAACTTTGTAATTTTGTAATTTGGATTGGTATATATATGTAATGTATTGTATCATATCCAATGAGTGTAAGAAAGAGAAAGAATGCAAATGCGTGAGCATATCCATTGTAATGTGGATGTGAAAATTTCAAATTATGATAGCAGTAGATAAAGAATTATAAAGGCCATAATAGTATAAGGAGCAACAGAGACATATCTATCATAGAAAGGTGATCAATACACTAAGGAATCTCTATCAACAAACTTAGTTGCAAGTTAGAGATCTACTACTTCATCCTAATAGGTGAATGAGTCAAAATACTTTAACAAGGTAGACCTAACAGTCTTTTGTAAATCTCTTTACCAAGTGCATACTTTATTATGTGTTTGTAAATCCTCTCACAAGTTGGACCTAGCAGTCCTATTTGCTCCTAATAGGGCATAGCATCAAAAGTGACCAATGCAAGCTTTAATAGGCCAACTTTATGCTGCAATATTAAAGTTTGTGGGTATCATCCCCACCCTAGTTTTACTTTCTATTTGGAAGGTTTTTGGGTCATCAAATCTTTGTGTTCAAGTGTTATGGATGCTTTTATGTTTCATGCATGCAATTAGATTAGATGTGATGAATTAAGTGCTAATTGGTTCATTGTATTAAGTATTGAAATTGTTAAAGTTTAAGAAGTTACTGATTCACCCCTTCCCTCTCAGTAACTTAACATAGTCTTGAATATTTCCAAAAAGTAAGATGGTTTCAAGGCCTTCATCTTTGATCCATTCCTTGGATAAAATATCTAAAAAACCATTTCTTCTTTATTTCTATGTTATGTTTCCACCATAGGTCATTTGATTGACCCAACTTGCACAAAGTTGAGATCCCAAAGCTCTCCTCTTTTAGGATTGTCATGACTACCTTTTGACTAGAATTTCTGGCTATTGTATAATCCAGTATCATATTGTACCTATACATTCATCTCCTTCTCCAAAAAAATTATGATTGGTTACTCTTGCTCCTTCAACAAGGGTTGTAACTCACATCTCCTACCTTCTTGATGGGCTAAATACTTTTTTTGTAAAATCATCATTGATAACTTTCCTAGACCATTGTGAAGATCTTCCCAAAATCAAATGTGCACAACTCTTATTGAGAACATCACACCATACCTTTCCCCTATACTCTGCAACTGAGAATTCAATCATGAATTGATCACTAACAAGCATATTTTGATTCAAATTCACCCAAGTTGCATAATATGGTTGAGGGCATGGAAAGGTTTTCAGATTCAACTTCCTATCACCTTCATGAGACACTACATTATGACTTACTACTAAGTCTATAATGAGTTGTCATACTTTACCTTGGATCAAATAATTGGATCTAAAGATGCTTGTATTATGTGGGTTTCATCTTCCCAATAGAAGAAATTCTCCCTCTTTAGGTAAAACCAATATGGTTCTAGATATATCCTCTTATTTTGGTTCCTCTTGGGTTAAATTTACTCTCCCATCTCTTCCTTTTTCTTCAATCCATTTAGGACATCTATATGACTAATGGCGTACTTCATTACAAGGAAAGCTTCTCCCTGTGAACACTCCATCATCTCTTCCTCCACTTCTTCCTCCTCTATATCCTCCTCTTGTCTCTAATGTGTATGGTTTATCCATGTGTTTAGCATAGTGTTCTCAAAATTAGTAGTACCTCTATCACTCCTCCTCCTCCCATTAACGAACCTCCTCTTATATTACTCTATCTCTCTTGGATTCTTTTGATTTTCTCCTTAACCTTGATAGTGAATTTGTAACTCTCTTCAACTAATCTAGGGGTAGCAAGACTAAGTTCATCTTGGATATTGTACCCAAGTCACCCCATGTACCTTGCAATCTTCTCTTCAACATCTTCCTCATGACTCACCCTTATGTCCAATTTATGAAACTTTCCAGTGTACCTATGTACATCCATGTCTTTTTCTTAAGACCCTACAAATTCTTGTATAACTACATCATATAATCATTGGGAAAAACTTTTTCCTTCATCTTATCCATAATAATGTACCAAGGTGTGATTTTTGGCTTCCTTTTCTTCCATCTCTTTGCTTGGACACAATCCCACCATAGTAGAGCATGTCCCTTCAACTTTGACTTTGCTATCTTCAAATTCTATCACTCTTTAACATACCCAAATTCAAAGAAATTATCCATGGCACTAGCCAATATAGAAATTCCTTATCATCTATATTTCCTCCATACATAGGAAAATATGCTCTTTCTCTTGTATGTGCACTCTTTATAGTTGTTGCAAATCTAGCCATCCTTAGATCTTCAGGATCTAATTGTTCTTCCTCTTTAGGTACTTCTTTCTCTCCTTTAGTTTCTACTTCCTCATCCTATCTTCAACTTCTATACCTTTTCTCTAATGCCAAGATTCTCTCCATCATAGTTTCTAGTGCCTTATCCTTCTCATTGCTCTCCTTCTCCCTTTTTTCTAATGCTACCTTCAACTTCTTGTTATCTACCAACTGATCTTTGACTATCCTTTCCAACTTGATGTTTGACATCCTTGTGGGAAACTCTCCTCCCCCTTTAGACTTGGTTCCTATTCTCCTTGACAAGTTAGATCAATTCATGTTCTTCTCTTCAAAGGATACTTCCACTCTAAGGGTTAACTACGGACCCAAACTATCAAATTTCTTAAGACCACTTCCCCAAACTTCCAAAGGATTCCTACCATCTCTTTTACCAATTGATGTAGAGGTAAGGCTGGTGGGTGTCAAAAACCAAGTTAATCCCACTTAAACCTTTAAGGGAAATACAAGGTTCCCCAAACCCTCTACAAAGCAAAAAGTACACCAACAACTCCAAAAGCCCCCTGATGATTAGGATGTATGTCTTAGGCAAAAACAAGGTGGGTTCAAAAGGTTTCAACTAGTTTTTGGTCTTCAAGCAACATCCAACTCAGAGACCTAATTGATTTCCTATTAGCCCTCTAGTGACACAAAAGTGAACTTTCCTCTAAAAATTTCCAAACAAATGGTGGATTCAAATACCCATTAGGTCACACTACAATATATTAGAAAGGTTACATATGTTCCTTTGGGCCATATCTTCTTGTTATCATACTATGGCTCAAAAATGCATGAAAAGAGGGCAATTTAACAAAGCAACTACAAGTTTCTTGTATCCCAAAGATCCAAACCTTTGGAAAGTCTCTTGTTATGTTGTAAATTTTCTAATTCCAAAAGGAATTAGTCCCAAAATGTTTGTAACACCAAAAGCCCCAAATCAGTCTCCCATAAACCCTCAAAGGTAGGGCTTTCTAAATCTATGCCTTCCAAGTGCCTTGCTTCATCATGTCTCCAACACAATATAACACATCCTATCATTAAACAATAAACTCTAATGGCTAGAACTTCTATTGTTACTCCATAGCCATGAATTTAGTGCCCTTTACTTCATAAACTCCAATTGTCCTTACCAATTATTAGAACTTCCTGTCAAAACACTGTTAGATATGAATTGTAATGTATACTATTACAAGATCAGACTCCTACATTCATGAAATGCTCAATATTTCAAGTAGAAATTCAAACTTGTTAATGAAAGCAATGAAACCCTTAAGTCAGAAACAACAAATTTGAAAGGAATAATTTCATAAGTCTTAGTGCATTAGGAATTGATCAAACAATAAAAAAATATTCCTATGAGATCATAAGGCTACAAGAAATAAATGAGAGTTAAACCACCATGCATCAAATGATTGAAAAATTAAATTTTTATCTATTCTCTTCACACAGTGCATACAATTAATCAATCTCTGAATTTTGTCCTTTGTACAATGCCTCAAACTTGACTTAATAACATCCCTTACAACTATCCCATCCCAACTGAATTTTATTAGTTTCCATGCCTAGTTAACCATAAAACTCATTACATCTAATTTCCCCCAAAATGGAACTAACCAATGTGATTCAAATATTTGAATTTCCCAACTTACAATTTTTTGATTAAAACAACTAATTAGCCCACTAGAATTGCCTATTAGGTCCTCAAAACCAATTTAACCAATCCTAAATCTTTCTAAGATTCCTAAGGACCCAATTAATTTCAATATGCTATTATGCCCATGTTTCACTATCAAAGATCCTAAAGTCCTTATGAGGCCTTTTAGGTTTCATTACATTTTTATCATCTTTAAAACCTTTGAAGCCCATGATTCTTTTCAACACATGCCAATTGATTGGTTTAAACTCCTCCTTTCCTCTTGTTGGTCTCATTTTTCATAGTTTAGAGAAAGTTCCAAAATTTTGGTGAAAAAAATTATTTAATCCTTGTATCCTACAGATTAGGGTTTCTTTTCTTATAATTTTTCAAAAATTTTGTTGCCATAATCATGTCTTGGTTTCTATGTTGCTTGAATTTTATTAAATTCTCAAGGTTTTTCATCAACATAGTCATTAAAATGCTCTAAGTTTGTTAAATCCCTAGGTTATTTTTCAAAATTTTGAAAGGGTTTGCAAAGTTCCTAAGTACCTCATTTTACCGTCTTATGGTGTTTGGGTTTCCCATAAGAACGAAATGCTTTCTTGCATATATTTCCATGGTCACACTTCACCAAGCATTGTAAAGACATCAAGGAATTCATGTCTCATGGGGACATGGTTATGTATTCAGTAATAGTGGAGTGGTCCACTTTAGGGTCCTTTGGTCATACGATTGGTCATTAGGCAGAGAAACATAAAGGTTTTTTATGCTAGGGAGATGGCCTTACGGTTCCATGGTAATAAGTTAAGTGGAAGAGAAAAAGGAGTGCATTCAAGTGTTTTTGGTCATACATAATTTTTTTTAAGTGTATGATCATAATAGGTTTAAAAGTGACCATGTTAGATGGTTTTACGAGAATACTAGTAAAGTGTTGAGCGGATCAACAGAAAGTTCTTGTGATTTGATCTACGCACTTACATTACATTGAATGGCGTCAAGGCATAAAGTCTCAAGATGGTGTAAAGGATGTCTCATGAGAATGATGAAGTGGGTTTTATGCTCATACACACAAGGGAGACTCATAAGAGTGAAACAAGATTTGAATTATTCTATGAGCCTTCACTGTTATGGTGTGTGGACAACCATAAAGTGATATTATAAAGAAGATTGTGCTATGTGGGACCTGTTGAGTTGCTAGATGGGCCCTGATAAGAACAAATCAAATGATGACACATCATACATGTCAAATGGGCTTGGAAAGCATGGCGGATGACTTAAATTTTCCATTTTGTATGAGCTTAACTCAATGATGATGTTCTTTTTCTATTTTTTAGAGATCTGACCTAGGTCATTGATTTGGTGAAAAGAAAAAATTCTCATTACGACCTTATGATTGCATGGTCACTATATGAATGAAGAGTTGTTTCATCCTTCTCTCCATGGTTACGAGTTAAGTCTAAGTGTATAAGCGTAAAACATAGATGGGGGAATGAAAAGAAGGCTTTACATTGGTTCAAGAAGGGAGAAACATGAGAACGAGATGCAAATTATAAAGGCTTCCCAATGTTACAAGAATAAGGTAATCTGAAGAGGTGTAAAGGATAATAAAGGAGTGGTAAAAAGCATTATGATGCCATGGGTAAAGCTATATGTGTATGATCAGAGGATGGATGTGTATAGTGTTACGATGCTTTGAATATTAAAGTGAGCATAACAACATAAAGAAGGTTTTTATAGACTCCGATGGTACATTTGTATACGAGCATAAAGGGTAAAGTGAAAGTTGTAACAAAGTCTTTATGCTGGTACAAGGACAATGTTGAAGGATAAGCATGTAGAGATCTGATAAGAAGGCTTGAGATTCTATGGTATAAAGGGCTATGTAAGAGCATAAAAGGGATTTCAATGTAGTGCTTAAGAAACCCTAACACTTCTATGCTTGGAGTATTCTGAAGCATCACTAGATAGACATTAGGGCTTGCTAAGTGTATCTCTGGGGTTATGAAGATTGAAGGGTTTTGACTTAGCATGTAAATAGAAGATTGAAATTGGAAAAGAGAGTGGCTAAGGTGTCATGCAGATATAGAAAAAAGGACAAGTTCACTGTAACCAAGTAAAGTAGAAAGCTAAAAAGTATATCAAGATTGAATTACATGGTTGATATACTTTGTTGACACCCTGCATAAATGGTTTTAAAGCTCATGCATGCAAAATTTATTAAGAAAGTTGGTAGATTGCATGATTAAACCATAAAGATTTGATTGAGCATTAGAATATTTTCCTTTTTGAAGATTTTGTGTTTTTTGTTCTAAAATTCTCTAGGCATCCATAGCTTTGTTATTTCTAAGTTATTGTTGTGAGAGGTTAAGATATAATTTACAAAGAAAATGGATCACATGGAAGTTGAAGAGGTTCCTATGGAAGAAGTAGAGGTTGAAAATGAGGGGGATGATGTCATAGAGGTTACAACTAAAGGAAAAAAGAAGAAGGGTGTTGTAAAAATAGAGAAGAAGTCAAGGGTCAAAAACCCAAACAAGCACACAAAAGATTGCTTAAAAATTCTTCTAAGGTCATCTAATATAATTTCGATGAATAATCATATTTCCAAAGACCCTTACTTCCTGTGTCAAGATGCAAAATACCCTAGGATTGATGGTTTTGGTTTGTTCATGTATTTTTACATGAATAGAAATGAACACATACTAGTCTGCAACCCATGGAATAGAAACATGGCAAAATTAATATTCCTAGAGGTATTTGTTGATGTGGATTTGTTAAAGGCACTGATAAATTCTTACAATCCAGTCACAAGGACATTCCATAGGCATAACGGGAGTTTTTTGTGCACACTGGACATAACTTCTTTTATAGAATCTTTTGGATTAGAAGGACAAATGGATGTGCCTATTGACATTGAGGACTTACAAGGGAAATTTGGAAGGAATAAGACCCATTTTCTAAACAATGCAATGCTACCCCACAT
Source organism: Cupressus sempervirens (assembly GCA_028749045.1). Taxonomy (NCBI): domain Eukaryota; kingdom Viridiplantae; phylum Streptophyta; class Pinopsida; order Cupressales; family Cupressaceae; genus Cupressus; species Cupressus sempervirens. Next base: position 273,356,418 of record CM053790.1, read on the forward strand.
CCCTTACAATGTCAAGAAAGCTGGGCTTATACCAAGGAAGGTAGAAGATCATTTTCCCTTGATTAGGTTTAAGAATTACTTCAAGAGTACTGTATATGGATTGCACAAAGTTCTAGGAAGTGATGGTGTAGAAGACTGTGTATATGGTTCCCTATTTCTAATGGCATGTGATATACATGACCTTTTCCATAATAGAGAGTATGATTATGTGGGATTCATGACGAAGAGTATGCACCATCAAATTGTCAATGCAAAGAAAAGAGAAATGAAATATTTCAAATTTCATCATTACTCATTGCTAATGCACTCGATCTTGAATTACAACATTGGTTACATTAGCCAAGACTTCATCGATCAAACTTCTAATGAATTTGGTGAGTTACCTGTGCAGTTATGGACTTGGATTTGGGATAAAAAATTCATTACTCAATTGCACTTATGTTTTTCAATTTATTCAGTTCTCTGATTATGAGGATGGTGGACCATACTTTCTTTAGGGCCCCAAATGTTTTGAAAAAATTTCTTAGACCTTCTTTTCTAGATGAGAAAACTAAATTGGATCATAACTAGGGGGACACATTTTTGTTTAGGGAATGCACATTGATGAGAGTGTATACTTGCCCATAGCCTTCTCACATATTGCCTAAATATTTACCCCCTAGGTTAGTTATTATTGAATTCTTTTGGAAATTTCTATTAATGAATAAAGAGTGATCCCTCCTTCTCTACACAAACCCACATTTTTTTGTAGAAGTTTCAAGGTAGGAGATTTTGAGATTGGGAAGAATGCATATGAAGAGTTGAGTGAATACCTAGGTCAGTATAAGTTTTCTACTAGACCTTATAGAATGTATGACCAAGATAATTACATAACAAATGATGTTAAAGCCATTAGGGGTTACATTCTACCTCCTAGAAAGCCCAACCCTATAGAATATTTGATTGCTAACATAGTAGAAATAGAGGAGGGTGATGAGCTGCTAGGAAAAATATTGTGAAATAAGAAAAGTGGAGGAGGCATTAAAAAGGACCAACCCAGATTTTAAGGGCTTCTATATAGAGATTCCATGTACTGGTAATTTGAGAAAGATGGTAGAAGACTTTGAATATATCATGTCTCAAATGCCACATGAGCCAAAGGGAGAGGAAGCAACTATAAATACAGAATCCCCTAAGCTAGATGTGCAATTGGAGGTTGATGTTGAGGAGTACCAACCATCATCTTCAACATGGGTGCCAAAAGGAAACAAGAGGCAAAAAATAATGCACATCCTAGATGGTGAGTAGGGCCTTGCAAGTAATGCCAGGAAATGATCAATATTTTACAAATATCAGGGAAAATTACTTGCATCAAAGGGCAATAGAGGCAGGAAGAGCCTCCAATGATCTACAAATTGCAACTTTTAGATTGGATGATAGACTCATCCAATCTGAAAAATTCATGGAGGATGATGATTTCATTAAATCATCAGAGCTTAAATTTTTTTTTTTATAAAATAAAGAAAAATGAGTTCACATTGAGCCTCATGCAAGGAGAGGATCCTAAGAAGAACAAAGAATTGGTTAAAAAACTATTGGCTTATGACCTAGATAGTGAAACAATGACCCCTACAGAAGCTAGGGAGTTGGTGCATAGGAGTGGTATGATTTTGTTGCCAAATTGGGAAATTGAAAGAGCTTTTTTTCTTAATCAAATGAGCAGGCAAGATAAAAAAATCAATTATGTAGCCATTAGCAATGAAGGCTTGAAGAGAGTTAAGATTTAATATAGATACAAAGACCCTAGTAGTATGGAGTGTTGCCCCGGAAACCAAAAAGCCTAAAATGATGGACATATAGGAGACTACACAAGGAAACATGATTGTGTGGACACTAGACAATACCACTAGAAAAGAGATCTCTAGCCTAGTCAAACACTTTGCAGTCATGAATAAGGCAAAGGTGGATCAAATTGAGGATAGGCCAGCTGCTGCATATAATGAATGCTTAGATGTCAAAAAACTGTATGAGGAAGAGTTCAAGATGAGCATGTGAAAAAGAAAAGGATAGAGGAGTTGGAAGGTAGAATTCAAAGCCTAGAATAGAGGTGACATCCCTAAAAGACCAACTCAAGACTGCAGTGGAGGCAAAACATGCTCCTAAACATGTGGAAGAGGTAAGGCACACTATAGAGGTAGAAGCCCAACTAGAAGATATACCTATAGAGGTGATAGTGCTAGTGGCTATGGCTAATGTGGAAGCAGAGATTCCCCAATCTAATAATGCAATAAAGAAGAGTGTGATGATGAATATATTAAGTCATAGGATAAGAATCTTGAAGAGAATCTCTCAAGATGCATATAATGAATTCATCAAATTACAATCTACAAAATAGTTGCACAAAGAAGCAGTAGGTTGGCTTGATCCAATTTTCCAACAATGGGGACAGTACATGCAGTCCTTTGATAGGTTAATACCATTTCTATCTAAGAAGTTAGACCTTCCTAATAAGGTCATTGCTATTAAAGAAGGCATGGACAAAGTGAAGGATCTATTGTAGTTCTTCAAAGGGAAATTGGTAACAAGTCAGAACAAGACGAAAGTGCTGACCAACGGTTTTTATTCTTTAATTCTTTCTATCCTTGATTCTGACAACCAAATAAAGGATTTAAATGAATGCTCTAATTCCTTTGACCATATTGTAAACTTTCCACAAGTGGCATCCATATTTGAAGATGATATTGATGAATGTGCTTTTAATGAACTCATTGATACTCTATTGAAAATTGAAACTAAGATGAATATATTTATCACAAAAGGGAAAGTGATTATAGGTGCTAGGTGGCAAAAATCTATTGGTGAATTAGAAATAGTCAAAGAATGCAAGTAGCCAATAAAGAGAGAGGTTATTGTATGGGAAGAAATCACAAAAATAAAGGCTTTACCAAGAGGAGGCAGTTAAAGAAAAAGACAAAATTAAAGATTTTATGCTTCAGCTATCATCTGCAACTATTTTTGTTGTTTCCTTTTGAATTAATGTGTCATGGATATTTTAAAAAGGGTTGTTGTATTTCTTGTTGTAAAAGCACACCTATCCATCACATTTTCCCATTGCTTGTTGCAACTCATGCTTATACAAATGAGTTTTCAAGGCAATGTGAGGGTTTGAAAGTTTTATAATTTTTTTGTGTTCAAGAAAAATATAGTCAATCTAATAGTATGTAGTTGTTTTTAGTTTACTTTCAAATGTGTACTTGTTGATGATATATATAGAAATGATAGAATCAACAAGATATTTTGGGTTTTTCATTGAGTTTCTATTGGTCATTGTATTAGTCATCTAAAAGGATAATATAAAGGGATATTTGCATCAGATCTGTATCATCGATTTCTCTCTCCATTTTATGAGTTTGTTTACTTTCAAGTTATTTGAACAAGGTTTAATTGATTAAATGCAATCTAGATGGGGTGTATATTGGTTTTGTTGTTGCTTTTAATTCAAGGAATTAAGTAAATTCTTCAGTAGACTAGTAGAGTTTATGAGTTTATGAAATGGATAGTGGGTGATTTCAATTGACCAATTCATTTACAAGTTATTTGAATTAGGTCTCCTGCCAATAGTCAATCTATTGCCTAATGTATAAGACATTGGTCACATAAGTCAGAATTGAGAGAGAGTAAATTCTACCATTGCATATCAAATCAATTATAAAATCAAGACCATTTTCATTCCATGTTGTTTAAAGTTACAAATGCTAGTCACCACTCGCTTATATCTAGTTTCTAAGTCATAGGTAGCTGCTATTTCCAAAAACATTCGTAAACCCTAAGAGAATTATGACTAGACCTGCTTATAAGGGATGTATATAAACTTGAAAACATTAAAGAATTGGATGAACTGTGTATGTGTTTGAAGATAAAGGATGAGAATCATAATGAAACTAAAATAATTATCCTATATTAGTTAGTATTTGAATCATCCCTTAGGTATCCCCACCTTGGTGTTGTAGAGCCTAAAGAGTAGAAAACCATTCATGGTTTTGTTGAAGTTGGTTCGAAATGGTTTACCCATGTAGTTGTTACTAGGAAGTAGCTACTCCTTAGATTATGTGAGTATTACCATTCTGGTATTGAGCATTTTATTGTTTAGTAGTTCCAAACACCAACAAAATGGTGGCTCTACTGGGGAAATAACACTTTATGTTTTATAAACTAGTGTATCATTTAAGATCTGTGTTTCCCTTTGGTAGAGTCTAAGGTAGGTATTTTCACATGAACTTTTTTGTGGTTTTGAGGGTTATTTGCATTTTGTCTATGATCATTAGTGAAGTAATTGTGATCTATTCAAAATTTTTTCCCATTCTGATAGGGTGGGTGGCGATGTAGAAGGTTTTAACTAGTGTCAATACTTAGAAGTTTGTTGTCTCAAATCATGGAGAATAAGAAGAACACATGGGAAAATGTGAAGAAAAACTTGGGAACCAAATTACAAACTAATCTCCTTCCTAGGGAAAGATAGAATTGGGCTATGAAAAGATCTTAGATGCATAGAGAAGACCATCCCCACGAGCAAGTAATAAGGGGAGCAAATGTACAATTTTCTGCTGTGGAAAGGGAATCATCTTGCCAAAGTTTTAGATCCCATAACACCCAAAGTGATATGTCAAGAAACTCTAGGGCTACATAATACACCCATTTTAGACAAAATAAATAGAAAAAATATTTTTCAATTAAGTACAAACCTTTTCTTGTATGATTATTCTCAAGAAAAAGTAGGACCAAAACACTTAGATCATGAGAGTTTTAATGATGAAAAATTTGCTAGTTCTGAGTTTACTATCCTTGATCCTGATGAGATTGAGGTCCTAATAATGTAGCTTGGTAAGAAAGAAGCCATAAATAATAAATTGAAAAAGGAGAGGAAAGAAAATATTATGAAAGCTTTTGAAGAGAAGAAAACATTACTTAGGAGAATTGCTTCCCTATAAAAGAAAAAAGAAATAGCAACCAATGCATGGCAACCAAAGATTATAGGTCAAGTTGAACAACTTAAGTTACAAGCACAAAAGCTATTAGAAACTCAGAGCATGAACTTAGAAGGACCTATAATACAAAAAATTAAGAACTATAGTGCTCTAGAAGCTAGTAATAATAAGCCAAAAGATGTAGGGCATGCTATTGAGGTTAAAGATAAAGGAAAATAGAAGGAGATTGGTGTTATGATTAAGGAATCAACAAAGATTGTTCAGATTCATGATTCCATGTCACCTTCTAATATTGAGTTGGAGAAGAAAATAAAAGAAAAGGATGCTCTGGTTAAGAGGTTGGAGATTGCAAAAAATGAAGTAGCCATAGCTGAGATAAACAACAAGATTCAATTCTTGGAAAATGATAGGAGGCAGTCTACAGTTATGCCTAAAGATGGTGGTGGATCTAATGATGCAAATAAAAATACTACTAAGGTACCTATTTCTTTATTATCTTGATTTTCACATAAAGTAGATCTTAATAAATCTATTGGTGATGCTAGCACTAGTAATACTGTGGATAATACTAAGAGAGATGTTGACCATCATCCTAAGATTGATTTACAAAGGAGACCTATCCAATTAGAGGGTTATAGGTATATATGTTTTGATGGAATCCCTTGTTACCCTAACCCTATACCACAAGAGATAAGGAAAAGATTTCCTAAATTTTATGGGAACAATGCTGTCACTTGTGAGGATCATTTGAGGAGTTTTCTTGATATGATGAGTGATTATGAAGTTGTTTGTTTGGTCATTAATTGAAGATGCTAGATAATGGTTCAAGAGACCTCCTAAACTATCTATTTTTGATTGGAAGGATATTGAGTACTATTTCAAAGAGCAATATGGTGAAAAGAAGAATCAAAGCTATATCCTAAGTGAATTCAGTAATGTTAAGAGGTTATCTAATGAATCTGTCACTAAATTATATAATAGATTCCAAAAAAGGATGTATAAGCTCATGCAAGCCAAGTGAGTTGATGAAAAGATCTATTTGATTACCTATTTGAATTCTTTTGATGGAAAAATGACATACTAGCTTAGGGATAAAGAACATAGGACTTTAAGAGATGCTTTTAGAATTGCTATAAATGTGGAAAATAACTTGAGATTTTCAAGAAGGCTAGAAAGTAAAAGAGATGATCCTAGATTGTTTGGAAATAAGGGAAATAGAAAGGAGGATAACAAAGGTGGAGGTGGAAAAAAACAAGAGCCTAGTGAGATAAGTCAAGTTCTAAATGCTATAAAGAATCTAAATATCCCTCATGTAAAAGATGATAGGAGTCCCACTAAAAATAGGGTCCCTTACCAATCAAATTTTAATAAATAGAATAGGTTGCAAAATTTACCCTATAATACCACCTGGAAAGATGGTCAACAAAATGTCCCTACCCCCAAGAATACCAACAACAAGGTCACCCTTGATCCCTTATCCAAAAACTCTATAAATTTAGTGGACAATGCTAAATTCACTACTGAGCCTACATAGTGCTTTGTGTGTCAATTACCCCATTCCCCTAAATCTTGTGTAGTAGCCTTGTCTTTCCTTGGAAATTAGACTATAGTAGAAAAATATCAAGAACATGAAGAAAATAATGATGATGTAGTATGTAACATGTTTGAGTCACACTATGATTATTCTAATTGTGAGGAGTATGACAGAAATGTAAATGAGCAAAGGTAGTTTCATAATGAAATACAATAGCAAGTCTTTTCTGATGAGAGTGATGTTGAAGACAATGTGTGCAACATGGTAAATTCCAAAGAAGAGGTGACATTAAGGAAGCCCTCTAGGGAAGAGATTGATCAAATTACTACCAACATGATAGTTGAAGTGCAAACTAGAAACATGGCTAAAAAAGAGGGTAATGACAAGGTGGCTAGTATGTTTATAAAGGGAGTTAATCTTTAAAAAGGGGAAGCTATGAAGCCTAAATAAATGCCCACTAAGAAGGTTAAAATTGCCAATAAAAAGTGGAAACCAAAGAAGGTGGATAATCCCAAGGTTTTGAGTCCCCAAATAATGCTCCAAAGAAGTTAGATGAGAAGATACCAAAAGAAATCACTATAAGTGACTAGAACCACCAAGGTGTTGTAAACATTTTGGATAAAGATCATGAAAAAAGGAATATGGTTATTGATGGCCCATCTGATTCTTCTATAGATATGATTACTGGGTTATCACAAATCACTATCAAAGTCCCTTTGTTTGAATTATTAAGAATCCCTAAACATAAAAATAAAGCTTTAGCATGGTTGGGAGATATTGATATAAAGGTGAGACATGAGTGTAGTGAAAATCACAATCCCAAGGAAAGCAATAAAGAAAAATTAAAACACAAAGAAGATGAAGTAGTTGTGTCTCAAATTCCTCAGATGTTTTTGGATAATTTTATGTATCAATGTTTGGGAAATGTTGAGCCATTTTTCTTGAGTATTTTAGTAAATGGTAAAACATTAAAAAATTGCATGATTGACTCCAGTGCCTCCAATACTGTGATGCCTTTTGAAATAATGAATGAATTAGGCTTGAAGGTAGATACCACTCAAGTAAGATGTTGTTCTATGGATAAAAGAGAAGTGACAGCCATAGGTACTATTAATTCTTTACCATATAGACTAACGACCTGTCCTGACAAAGAACTTAATTTGAGTTTGTTGGTTGTTGATATTCCACCTTAGTATGGCATGGTGTTATCTAGAAAGTGGTTTACTACCATGGGAGGGAGTCTATAGTGTGATTTATCATTTTCTACTTTCAACATTGAGGGGAATTTGATAAAAATAAATAGGGAGCCTAAAAGTCTATACATGATAGAAGAAGACATAGAGGATGATATGAAATTTTTTGTGGATACAGATATTAATGCATTCCAAGTTGAGGTTCTGATTTTGAAGAATTCCAAGCATAAATCTTAGATGGAAGTAGAAGCTGACACAAAAATAGACAAACATGATCTATGGAATATGTTTTTTGATGGTGCATGCTACAAGGATGGATACAATGTAGGTATTTTGTTGATATCTCTAGTAGGGGTAGCATACAAATTCTCTTTTACTTTAAGTTTCCCTTGTACTAACAATATGGTAGAGTATGAGGCTTTGCTATTAGGCCTTAGATTAGCTCACAAGCATGGGATAAAATGTTTACATGTTATAGGAGATTCTAAGTTGGTTGTATCTCAAGTAAGAAATGATTATATGTCAAAGAACAAAAGATTAAAACAATACAAAAATGCTATATGGGATATGATTGAATGTTTTGATGCATTTGGGATAATTTGGAAAGATAGGACTAATAAAAAGATGGTAGAATTACAAGAAAATATAGCAATAAAACTTAATGATATTACATTTGCAAGTATATATAATATATTTGAGACTTAAACTAGACCCTTTGTTCCTAATAATATCTAGATTTGGGAAGTGTTTGAAGATGATAAGGATATTCTAAGATTTTTGAATTGTGAGAATATGTTGTCAGGAAAAGAAATTGATTCTGCAGCTTATGTAAAAAATACAAATGGAAAGGATACTATTTTTGGGTAGGAAGTTGTGCAATTAAAGACAAACAAAATCCCAAAGAGTTTAGTTATTTTAGAAACTATTTTTGACAACCAAGATAGATCATAGGTTGGTGCCAATAAGTATGATGCTAAAGATCTAGAGGAGGTAAATTTGGGAACTGACAAAACAACTAAAAAGGTATATATTGGTAAGAAATTGCCTCCTAAAATCAGGCAAGATTTGATAGATTTGATAAGGAAATATAGACATGTGTTTGCATGGTCCTATGATGACCTAAAAACTTATAGGGAAGATCTTTTTCAGCATGAAATCCCTTTGAAACTAGATGCTAAGCCTTTTAGGCAAAAACAAAGGCCAATAAATCCAACTTTGGCTCCCAAAATGCAAGAGGAACTAATCTAGTTGAGAGATGTAGTGATCATAAATCCTATTAGACATTCCCCTTGGGTGTCTAATTTAGTCCCTGTTAGAAGAAAAAATGGAGACATAAGGTTATGTGTTGATTTCAAGAATCTTAATATATCTTCATTAAAGGATAATTATGGATTGCCAAATATAGAAGCCATGTTGAAAAGGGTCATTGTTTTTGAACTTATGTCTATGATGGATGAATTTTTAGGTTATAATCAAGTGGTTGTTAAAGAATCAAAATAGTTCAAGACAACTTTTACTACTCCATGGGGTACTTATGTTTATGTCAGGATGCCTTTTGGGCTTACTAATGCTGGGGCTACTTTTCAAAGGGCTATGGATGTGCTTTTGCTAATATTATTGATAAATTTTTGGTTGTGTATTAGGATGACCTCATTGCTTATTCCAAGGATGAGATTGATCATTGCATACATCTATAAAAGGTATTTATCAGAGCCCTTAAGTATGGTATCACTTTAAACCCAAGGAAATGTAACTTTGGTGTTATTGAAGGAAAGTTGTTAGGGCATCCAGTTGGTAAGCATGGAGTGAGGATTGACCCTGAAAGGGTAGAAGCAATAGACAAGATTCATAAATTGAAAGTGTTAAGGGAATTCAATAATTTTTTGGACAGGTTAACTTTCTTAGAAGATTTGTGACTAACTTTGCAAAGATTAGTAGGCCTATATCAAGAATATTAAAAAATGGATCTAAGATAAAATGGGATGGTGAGCCTAGCATTGCATTTTAGAAGATAAAGAAAGATATTAAGGATGCTCTTGTTCTTAGGGCACCTAATTATGATAAGCCAATGCATATATTTTCTTTTGCCTCATTTCACACTATTGTTGTAGTACTGTTGCAGAAAAATGAGGAAGGTTATGAGCAGCCCATTGTATTTTTTAGCAAATCTTTGCAAGAAATAGAACTCAAATATGATATAAAGGAAAAACATGCATATGCACTAGTGAAAGGGGTAAAAGTTTTTAGGTGTTACCTAATGGGAGCTAGTGTTATTGCATTTGTCCCTACTTCTACTGTAAAGGACATCTTTTCACAACAAGAGGTATCTGGCAGAAGATGTAGGTGGATTAATAGAATACAAATATTTAATATTAATATTTAGATCACCAAACTGGTTAGAGATCAAGGCCTGGCCAAATTAATGGTAGAAGCCAATTTAGAGGCAAACCAAATCAATCAACTTGATGATGGTTGCAAGGATAAAATTTCTGATATGGATACTTATGACTGGTACAGAGATGTGATTTATTACTTGCAAAATATGAAATCCCCACCAAGATTAATAGACAATCAAAAAAGATCTCTAAAGTTGTAGGCTATCATATATGTTTTAGTGGAAGGGCAGTTGTGGTGGAGAAATATGGAAGGGGTCCTCTTGAAATGTGTGGATGAAATTGAGTCTAAAAGAATCTTAAGAGAGATGCATGAAGGTGTATGTGGGGGTCATTATATGGTTAAAATTTCTACTCATAAAATTCTTAGGGCTAGCTTTCAGTGGCCAACACTTTTCAAATATACTCATGAGTTTGTGAAGATATGTGATCCTTGTAAAAGGTTTAGTGGAAAGCTAAAAATTTCTATGAATTTACCATTAAGACCTGTTGAAGTGTAGGCACCATTTCAACAGTGGGGAATTGATTTTGTTGGTGAGATTTCAAATAAGTCTAGTGGTGGATATTCTTGGATATTGGTGGCTACTGATTACTTTACTAAGTGGGTTGAAGCAATTCCCACCAAGAATGCAACAAGTAAAGTAGTGATTAACTTCATTTTAAATAACATTGTAACTAGGTTTGGGTGCCCATAGAGGATTGCAACTGATAATACTATGTGTTTTAGATCTGAGGAATATAAGAATTTTTGTAAAAAGTACAACATTATAGAATACATCTCATCACCTTATCATCCCCAAGAGAATGGTTAGGCAAAATCAAGTAATAAAAGTATATTGAAAATCATTAAAAGGATTTTAGGAGAGAACAAGAAGGCTTGGGATTCAAAACTACCATTAGCTCTGTGGGATGATAGGGTTACTGTAAAAAAGGCCATTGGATGTGCTCCTTTTGATTTGGTCTATGGAATACAAGCTAGACTTCCACAGAATAATCTAAAGGAAATGTATAAATTTGTTCAACTTTATGAAGATGATATCATTGATGAGATGCAGCTCAAGATGGATGATATTATTGAATTGGAAGAAGCAAGAAGAAATTATTTTGTTCAAATTGCCAAGTTACAATCACAGATCAAGCATCTATATGATAAAAGGTCCATTGAGAGGAAACTTGAAATAGGTGATATGGTATTGATGTGGAATGCTAGAATGGAAGATAAAGGAAAGCATGGTAAATTTGATCCCATCTAGCTTGGCCCATACAACAATTGTGACATAAATGGTGAAGATTAATATTTTTTGAAGAATCTAACTTGAGATATTCTTGAATTGCTAGTTCATGGACAATTCTTGAAGAGGTACTTTTCCTAAAGTATCTATTTTCCATGAATAGTAGTTTGAGGGTTCCTTGTGTTCTTGTACATTTTGTATATTTTGTAAATCCCTGTAAATTTCTTGTACAATTTGGCTCCCTATTTCTATTGTTTTGTTTTGTGCTCTTTGAAGAAGTTATCATAGTTGTGTTTGGTGTGTGGTCTACTCAACCATATATTCTGATTTCTTGCATAGACTCAATTAGTCTATCATCCCCAAATAGAGCCACTATTGGTCTAATTTTTCACAGTATAGAGAAAATTCCAAAATTTTGGTGAAAAAAAATCATTTAATCCTTGTATCTTGCAGATTAGGGTTTCTTTTCTTATAATTTTTCAAATTTTATGTTGCCTTAATCATGTCTTGGTTTCTATGTTGCTTGAATTTTATTAAATTCTTAAGGTTTTTCATCAACACAGTCATTAAAATGCCCTAAGTCTATTAAAACCCTAGGTTATTTTTTAAAATTTTGAAAGGGTTTGCAAAGTGTTCCTCCTTTTATGGTCTTGAGATGTTTGTGTTTCCCATAAGAATGAAATTCTTTCTTGCTTATATTTCTGTGGTCATGCTTCACCAATCATCATAAAGACATAAAGGAATTCATGTCTCACAAGGACACAGTTGTATATTCCATAATAGTGGAGCAATCCACTTTGGAGTCCTCTGGTCATACAATTGGTCATCGAGCAGAGAAACGTAAAGGTTTTTTATGCTCTGGAGATGGTCTTACAGTTCCATGGTGATAAGTCAAGTGAAAGAGCAAAAGGAGTGCATTCAAGTGTTTCTAGTCATACATTATTTTGTTAAGCATATGAACATAACAATTTTAAAAGTGACCATGTTAGATGGTTTTATAGGAATATGAGTAAAGTGTTGAGTAGATGGGCAGAAAGGTCTTGTGGTTTGATCTATACACTTATGTTACATTGAATGGCATAAAGGCATAAAGTCTTGGGATGGCATAAAGGATGTCTCATGAGAATGATGAAGTGGGTTTTACACTCATACACATAAGGGAGGCTCATAAGAGAAAAAAAAAATTTGAATTCTTCTATAAGCCTTCTCTGCTATGGTGTGCGGACAACCATAAAGTGATATTATAAAGAAGACCATGTTGTGTGGGACCTATTGAGTTGCTAGATGGGCTCTGATAAGGACAAATCAAATGGTGACACATCATACATGTTAGATGGGCCTAGCCCATGTGGAAAATGACTTAGGCTTTCCATTTTGCATGAGCTTAAATCAATGACGATGTTCTTTTTTTGTTTTCTAGAGATCTAATCTGGGTTGTTGATCTAGTGAAAAGAAAAAAATCTTATTACGCCCTTATGATTACATGGTTAGTATATGAACAAAGAGTTGTTTGATCCTTTTCTCTGTGGTTACAAGCTAATTCTAAGCGTATAAGCATAAAAGATATACAGGGGAATGAAAAGAAGTCTTTACACTAGTACGAGAAGGGAGAAACGTGAGAATGTGATGCAAATTATAAAGGCTTCCCAATGTTATGAGTATGAGGCAACCCAGAGAGGTGTAAAGGATAATAAAGGAGTAGTAAAAAGCATTATGATGCCATGGGTAAAGCTATACGCATATGAATAGAGGATGGATGTGTATAGTGTTACAATGCTCTTGATATTATTGTGAGAGTAACAAGGTAAAGAAGGTTTTTACAGACTCTGATGGTATGTGTTCGTATGAGCATAAAAGGTAAAGTGAAAGTTGTAAAAAAGTCTTTATGCTGGTATGAGGACAATGTTGAATCATTACCACATAAAGGTTTGATAAGAAGGCTTGAGATTCTATAGTATAAAGGGATACATAAGAGTGTAAAAGGGATTTCAATGCAGTGCTTAAGAAACCCTAACACTTCTATTCTTGGAGGATTTTGAAGCATCACCAGATAGACTTAAAGGCTTGCTAAGCATATCTCCAAGGTTAGAAAGATTGAAAGGTTTTGACTTAACATGTAAATAGAAGACTAAAATTGGAAATGAGAGTGGTTGAGGTGTCACGTAAATTCAAAAAAAATGAGAAGCTCAATGTAGCCAAGTAAAATAGTAAGCTAAAACCTACATCAGGATCAAATTACATAGTTGATATGCTTTGCTAATACCCTATAGGAATGGTTTTAAATCTCGTGCATGAAAAATTTATTAAAAAAGCTGGTAGATTACATGATTAAACCATAAAGATTTGATTGAATGTCAAAATATTTTCCATTTTGAAGAGCTTGTGTTTTTTGTTCTAAAATTCTCCAGGCATCCATAGCTTTGTGATTTTTGAGTTACTATTGTGAGAGTTTGAGATATAATTTGTAGAGAAAATGGTTGATATGGAAGTTGAAGAGGTTCCTACAAAAGAATTAGAGGTTGAAGATGAGGGGGATGATTTTGTAGAGGTTACATCTAGAGTAAAAAGAAGAAGGGTGTTGTAAAAGTAGAGAAGAAGTCAAGGGTCAAAAAGCCAAACAAGCATGCAAAAGACTGGTTAAAAATTCTTCTAGGGTCATCTAACTCAATTTCAGAGAATGATGATATTTTCAAAGGCCCTTACTTCCTATGTCAAGATGCAAAATGCCCTAGGTTTGATGGTTTTGGTCTATTCATGTATTTCTACTAGAATAGAACTAAAAACATACTGGTCTACAATCCATGGAATAGAAACATGGAAAAATTAATATTCCTAGAGGTATTTGGTAATGTGGATTTGTTAAAGGCACTGATAAATTCTTACAATCTAGTCACAAGGACATTCCACATGCATAACATTAGTTTTTTGTGCATAGTGGACAAAAATTCTTTCATAGAAGCTTTTGGATTAGAAGGAAAAATGGATATGCCTATTGAAATTGAGGACTTACAAGGGAAATTTTGAAGGAATAAGACCCATTTTCTAAACAATGTGATGCTGCCCCACATCCCTTACAATGTCAAGAAAGTAGGGCTTATACCAAAGAAGGTAGAAGATCATTTGCCCTTGAGCAGGTTTAAGAATTACTTTGAGAATATTGTATATGGATTGCACAAAGTTCTGGGAAGTGATGGTGTAAAAGACTATGTATATGGTTCCTTGTTTCTAATAGCATGTGATATACATGACCCTTTCCATAATAGAGAGTATGATTATGTGGGATTCATCATGGAGAGCATGCACCATCAAATTGTCAATGCAAAGAAAGGAGAAATGAAAGATTTCAAATTTCATCATTACTCATTTCTAATGCACTTGATCTTTTATTACAACATTGTCTACATCAGCCAAGACTTCATCGATCAAGCTTCTAATGAATTTGGTTAGTTATCTATGTAGTTATGGACTTGCATTTGGGATTAAAAATTTCATTACTCAAATGCACTTGTTTTTTTCAATTTGTTTAGTTTTGTGATTATGAGGATGGTGAACCATACTTTCTTTAGGGCCCCAAATTTTTTGAAAATATTTCTTAGACCTTCTTTTTTGGATGAGAAAAATAAATTGGATCAGAATTGGGGGGACATATTTTTGTTTAAGTAATGCACATTGATGAGAGTGTATGCATGCCCACAACCTCCTCACATATTGCCTAAATATTTACCCCCTAGGTTAGCTATTATTGAATTCTTTTGGAAATTTCTATTAATGAACAAAGAGATGATTCCTCCTTCTCTGTACAAACCCACATTTTTTTGTTGAAGTTTCAATGTAGGAGATTTTGATATTGGGAAGAATGCATATGAAAAGTTAAGTGAATACCTAGGTTAGTATAAGTTTGCTACTAGACCTTATAGAATGTATGACTTAGAGAATTACATAAAAAATGAGGTTAAAGCCATCAAGGGTTACATTCTACCTCCTAAGGTAATCCCTATAGATGATTTTATTGCTAACATAGTAGAAATAGGGAGGTTGATGAGTGACTAGGAAAATACTATGAAATAAGAAAAGTGGAGGAGGCATTAAAAATGACCAACCTAGATTTCAAGGGTTTCTATATAGAGATTTCATATCCTGGTAATTTGAGAATGATGGTAGACAACTTTGATCGTATCATTTCTCAAATGCCACATGGGCCAAAGGGAGAGGAAGAAACTATAAACAGAGAATCCCCTAAGCTAGATGTGAAATTGGAGGTTGATGTTGAGGAGGAGCAACCATCATCTTCAACATGGGTGCCAAAAGGAAACAAGAGGTAGAAAACAATGCACATCCCAGAGAGGATGGTGAGTAGGGCCTTACAAGTAATGCTAGGAAATGATCAATATTTTGTTGAAATCAGGAAAAATTACTTGTATCAAAGGGCAACATAGGTAGGAAGAGCCTCCAATGATCTACAAATTACAACTTCTAGATTGGATGATAGACTCATCCAATCTAAAAAATTCACGGAGGATGATGATCTCATTAAATCATCAAAGTTTAAAAGTTTTTTGTATAAAATAAAGAAAAATGAGCTCACATTGCACTTCATGCCAGGAGAGAATCATGAGAAGAACAAAGAATTGGTTGATAAACTATTGGCTTATGACCCAGATAGTGAAACAATGACCTCTATAGAAACCAAGGAGTTGGTGCACAGGAGTGGTATGATTCTAGTGCCAAATTGGGACATTGAAAGAGCTTTTGTTCTTAATCAAATGAGGAGGCAATACAAAGAAATCAGTTATGAAGATAGTAGCAGTGAAAGCTTGAAGAGAGGGTCAGGATTCAATATACATACAAAGACCCTAGTAGTATGAAGTGTTGCCCCAGACACCAAAAAGCCTAAAATGATGAACATAAAAGAGACTACATAGGGCAACATGATTGTGTGGACACTAGACAATACCACTAGAAAAGATATCTCTAGCCTAGTCAAACACTTTGCACTCATGAATGAGGCAAAGGTGGATCAAATTTAGGATAGGCTAGATACTACATATAATGAATGTTTAGATATGAAAAAATTGTATGAGGAAGAGCTCAAGATGAGCTATGTGCAAAATCAATGGATAAAGGAGTTAGAAGGGAGAATTTAGAGCCTAGAAGTAGAGGTGGCATCCCTAAAAGACCAACTCAAGACTGTAATGGAGGTAGAACATGCACCTAAACATGTGGAAGAGGTAAGGCACACTATGGAGGCAGAACTCCAAACAAAAGATATACCTATAGGGGTGATAGTGATAGTGCTTGTGGTTAATGTGGAAGTAGATATTCCCTAATTTGATAATGCAACAAAGAAGGGTATGATGATGAATATGTTAAGTCATAGGATAAGCATCTTGAAGAGAATCTCTCAAGATGCATATAATGCATTCATCAACTTACAATCTGTAGAATAGATGTGCAAAGAAGTAGTAGGTTGGCTCTATCTAATTTTCCAACAATGGGGACCTTACATGTAGTTCTTTGATATGTTAATACCATTGCTAGCTAAGAAGCCAGACCTTCCTAATAAGGTCATTTCTATTAAAGAAGGCATGTACATAGTGAAGGATCTACTGTAGTTCTTCATAGGGAAATTGACAACAATTTAGAACAAGATGAAAGTGCTGACCAATTGTTTTTATTCTTTAATTCTTTCTATCCTTAATTCTAACAACCAAATAAAGGATTTAAATGAATGGTCTAATTCCTTTGACCATATTGTAAACTTTCCACAGGTGGCATCCATCTTTGAAGGTGGTATTGATGAATGTGCTTTTAATGAACTCATTGATACTATATTCAAAATTGAAACTGAGATGAATAGATTTATCATAGAAGGGAAAGTGATTACAGATGCTAGGTGGTAGAAACTTGTAGGTGAATTAGCAACAACTAGAGCATGTGAGTGGCCAACAAAGAGAGAGGTTATTGTATGGAAAGCAATTGCAGAAATAAAGGCTTTACCAATAGGGGGCAATTAAAGAAAAAGACAAAATTAAAGATTTGATGCTCCGGATGTCATCTGCAACTATTTTTTTTGTCTCTTTTTGAATTAAGGTGTCATGGATATTTTGAAAAGGGTTGTTGTATTTCTTGTTGTAAAAGGACACTTGTCCTCACATTTTCCCTTTTCTTGTTACAACTCATGCTTATATAAATGAGTTTTCAAGGCAATGTGAGGGTTCAAAATTTGTATAATTTTTGTTGTGTTCAAGAAAAATACAGTTGGTCGAATAGTATGAAGTTGTTTTGAGTTTACTTTCAAATGTGTACTTTTTGATAATATTTATTGAAATGACAGAATCAACAAGATATTCTAGGTTTTTTATTGAATTTCTATTGGTCATTGTATTAGTCATCAAAAAGGATAATACAAAAGGATATTTGCACCAGATCCATGTCACTGATTTCTGTATTTATTTTATGAGTTTGTTTACTTTGAAGTCATTTGAACAAGGTTTAATTGATTGAATGCAGTCTGGATGGGTTGTATAGTAGTTCTGTTGTTGCTTTTAATTCAAGGAATTAAGTAAATGCTTTAGTAGACTAGTTGAGTTTATGAGTTTATGAAATGAATAGTTCATAAGAATGGAGATGGGTGATTTCAATTGATAGATTCATTTACAAGTTATTTGAATTAGGTCTCTTGCCAATAGTCAATCTGTTGGCCAATGGATAAGGCACTGGTCATATAAGTCAAAATTGAGAGAGAGTAAATTCTACCATTGCATATCAAATCAATTATAAAATTAAGATCATTTTCATTCCATTTGTTCAAAGTTACAAATTTTGGTCACCACTCATTTATATCTAATTTTTGAGTCATAGGTAGCTGCTATTTCTAGAAACATTTGTAAACCCTAGGAGAATTATGACTAGATCTGCTTATGAGGGATGTATATAAACCTAAAAACATTAAAGAATTAGATGAACTATGTATGTGTTTGAAGATAAAGGATGAGAATCAGAACAAAACTAAGATAATTATCCTACATTAGTTAGTATTTGAGTCATCCCTTAGGTATCCCCACCTTGGTTTTGCAGAGCCTAAAGAGTAGAAAACCATTCATGGTTTTGTTGAAGTTGGTTCCAAATGGTTTACCCATGTAGTTTCTACTAGGAAGTAGCTACTCCTTAGATTATGTGAGTATTACCATTCTAGTATTGAGCATTTTGTTGTTCAGTAGTTCCAAACACCAACACCTCTTATTCATGTTTTGTACTCTCTAGGGATCCTTGCATGTGTTGATGCTCCTATATCAAACCTTAATCAAATCTAAACCAATGTGTACAACTCTTGAAGACCTCTATATTGACTATTCAAAATCCAAAATTTGACTCAATATGCATAGGTTATGCCCAAATTTGTCCTAAAAATAATAAACATCTAACTTTTGGGCTCTAAACACCTGACAAAATCTCAAAATCATAGAATCAAACCTACACCAAATTGTAGTGATTTGGATTGAAAGTTATGGTTGATTTACCAAGGGAGTCTTTTTACCATTTTTTTTGTGAATTTGGGTGCCAAAAATTCTAACAAGATTAAATTTGACCACTGACTAAAATTGTTTGGTATTTTCTATCAATATGGCCAAATTAGAGCATATTATATATCAAAATTTATGGAAACATCAATCCAAATCCAATGGTGAGGTTTGCTTTTGTTCAGTAGGTCATTTCTACAAGCTCCCCCTAAAACCCTCATTTAAATGAAACATCTAGAAAACTCTTTTGACCAATAATTTCACATTCCCAAAATCTGCCAACATCCCATCATAAAAACAAATACAAAACCATTCGATCTGCAATAAACAACCTAAAAAACCATATATCTTGCTAAATCTTTTATGCTTTCATGTGTTCCCATGGATTCAATCTAAGATTAGAACAAGAAAACCATAGCTCTAATACCACTTGTAAGGAATCTTGCAATAAAATATATAATTTTTTCCACATAGCCCATAATAAATCTAAAATAAATATGTAATTGAAATCCACATGCAAGATAATACACAACATACACACAAAAATGTGACACAAGATATAACTCAAGAAACCCTCATTAAGGGAAAAATCTTAGCCTCCAAAAGAATCCATCACCATGTATTATTTAGCAAAACAATCATAAACAATACAACCATGGAAGCCTTCAAAGCCATAACCACAACCAAGCAATCCATGTGAACAAGCATGAATACACACATCCCATGTCATGCTTCCACCCTTCACAAATGCTCCCTTGGCCAACCTATCAAGCCTTGTCTTGCTCAACTCTTGCCCTTTTAGCCTTTTCCTTGTATCTACAACTACCGTTGTGGCTACTTATATAGTAGCAAGTCGTACAAAACCACTAAGTGGTATTACATAAATCATGTGGTAAAGTCATGTGCCACCTAACCCATTGAACCCACATATAGTATTGGACATTTCACTCCCCCACCCCCAATATTAAATAATTACATCAAATATTATCACAATGTTACAATACAATTCATCAAGTATATCACATGGGAATCTAGATGTTGTATGTCTATCTATGCACTTCTAGGTGCAACATTACATAATAAAATAAAATAACACAATATAACAATATTATGCAATATTTACAACACACATAATCTCAATAAAAAAATTCTGTGCCAGGGTGAACCCACAATAATGGGTTCCACTTTAGTGGGACGAACAAAAATGGAAAAAATATTGCAAAATGAGAAATTGAGTTTACCATATGTTCGCGCGAACATATTTCGTATGTTCGTGCAAACATATGTGATATATATGTTCGCACAAACATGATTTGCATGTTCGCGTGAACATACGTTCACGCAAACATGGTAAACGTGTTCGTGCGAACGCCATGTTCGCACAAATATGCAAAATCTCAAAAAAAAAATTTCTTTTTTCTTTTTTTTTTGCTCTTTTGACTGCCATAATTGTAGAAGAATGATCTCCTACTGTAAAATAAAAAATTTCAAAATGTGCTGCTCAGAGCAAGCTTTCCAATGACTATAATTTTATTACATAATTTAATCATTAAGACTTTCAAATATGAGTTTAACTCATTATAGGTTCATTACCGATTGAACATCAACTGACTTTGACACCTCAGAAAAATTAGAAAATTAGGTCAATTTTTTTTTGAAAAATATGGAGGCATTGGCTTATTGAGATACCTTTCTATTCAAAAAAAAAGAAATGGTTTATGATAAATTGAGTTCAAATTATCTGTGTCAAATGAAATGTATGTCTGAATTACGGTTCATGTCAGTTCAAAACTTCATAAACTATACAATATTCAACAAAAATAAATCAAACCAAATGCAAACACTGGATATTGATGTTACAAATCCAACGCCGAAAGAATTACTTCATTATCATTTCTAGAAAAAAGGTTATGTGTGTCAAACAGACTATCACTTTTTAAAATATTGAATTTTATTATGTACCACTTTTTGGAGGAGATAAAAAAAATTGACTTAAATTTTTATTTTTTTTAGATTAAAAAATATGGTTACAAAGTAGGAAAAAAGTACTCAAAGTCACTAGTTTATGTCATCTTGAAATTATTTATATTTTTTGAGATATAGTCACTTGAATGTGACGTTTGTTGCAAAAATATTGATTTCAGTGTCAAAATTGGTCAAAAGGTGGAACCCATTATTGTGGGATCACCCGCCACTTGACTTCCAAGTTCCAACATTTCCTTTATTTGTTCTCATCCTATAGTTTATATCCAAGCATCCATAATTATGTGACATTCAAGTGTCACTCCTATAAGTATTCAATAGTTGAATTGGTGACCTAGGAGTATTCACATTAGACCTACATTTTTCATCTTTGTGACCATATTTTTTAGATACATAATAATATCCATCAAATCCATCACTATTAGATCTATTTCTAATATTGGATCTACATTCATATGCAATATGACCAAATTTCCACAATTGTAGCAATTGTCATTAGATTTCTAAGACTTGGTCATTATCAATATACTCCTATAAATATTTTTAATATGAACTATTAGATAACTAAGAGGGGGTGAATTATTTATAACCAATTATCCTACAAGCCTTAACATACTTTTCACAAACCCAAACTTCTTAAACTTTCAGTTCATTAATTTGATAGACATATCTAACATCACAATTCAATCCAATAAACCTTTGCATCAAACTATCAACTTATTGTTCTATAATATACTAAGTATTAGAGTAAAAATATGGCTTATACCAAGTTGCCACATTAAGCAATTTACATGAAATAAACATGCAACACAATAGGAATTCACACATTTTGACAAAAGCATTTAATATGGAAACCTTGTAAAGGGAAAAGCAACCTACGAATCAACAATACTAACATTTTCACTATTTTGAAGTGAGCTTTTTAGGAGACATCTTTCTTAAAGTTTACACAGGCATTGTTCAAGTGACCTTAGTAGAATATTTACACTAAAGATCATATATACATTATTACTACTTGACATTTCTAAAGAGTGGTATGCTCTAAAGGACTTACAAACATTACTATTGATTTTTACCATATATGATTTCAAAAGACTGTTAGGTCCACTTAGTTAAGAGATCTTTTTGATACAATGTTAAGAAAGTAATAATAAAATTATCTATTAGGTTTCGATACTACCTTATTTTTTTAGATCTCTACTTTCCTCAATCTCTTTCTTTTGATCCCTTTTTGGTTGATTCACACACTTCACACTTCCACTAAGAACTTCCTCTACTTGATCTTCTCAATATTTTTCTGCTTGATTCACCTTATCTTTTCTTCTTCAAGAAATTGATAAACAAGATCAATATCAGCACAAAAAAAAAATCTTATTCATTCATTTAAATAGAAAGATTTTATATTTCTATAATGTTTGAGGTTTTACCTCTTAATCAGAATCATAGATCTCCATTAGGTCCAAATTCATTGAATCTAGATGCCCAGAAAATAGACTTCCACTTTGAACTTTGTGCTCCATTTCAAATTGATAAATCTTCTCCATTAGATCTTATTTTAATTTATCTAGTCATTTATCTCTTAACTAACTTCATCCTTATCCTTAAAACTTCTTAAACATTCTTAATTTTCATCAAAATTCAGCCTCAAATTTAATATTTTCTAAACTTGTTCTTCTTGTTCATACTCGATGAACATGATATATCATGTTGGAAATATAAGAGGATTAACTAAGAGGAGAGGGATGAATTAGTTACCACATAAAAAAATCCAAGATCCCTTAATATGTCAATACAATTCAAAATCAAACTTTACTGAAATTGAAAGACTGTTGTAACTCGGTTAGCACTGAATCACCTAGTTAACACAATAACTTGGTTAATACTTAATATATGCACTCTTACTTGGTTAACACTAAACATGCATATCTTATGATATTAACTATGATTAATCTTATTTAACTTATTTATAAAAACACAAAGAAAATAACATGAACACAAGTAACACCAAGATTTAATGCAGAAATCCAATTTGAGAAAAAACACCAATCCCAACTAATTACTATTTTTCACTCTTCTAAAGTGAGCCCTATTAGGAGCCAATCCTATTAAATGTTACAAAACACACTATTCGACGTGACCCTTTTAAAGGATTTAAATCACCCTATAATGAGTGGCTTTATTAGAGGTCTTTAAACACTTCAATCTAGAAATGCCACCTTGTTAGAGGATTTGGCATATAGTTGTTAAGCTAACTCTATTAAGAGGTTTGATGTAGTACTAAAATTATTAGAGAGTAACAATGATATGACCTAATTTATGATACAACTATATTTGTAGATTTTAGATCTCTATTTTGGCTTAAATACTTGATGCTCCTTGATCAGATAAAACTTTGCAGCTCGGTCAACTCAAGATACTTTGATATCCTTTCAATTTTCTTCTTTGATTTATCTTTTCAATTCCATGCTTCTCATATTCAATCCCACAACTTGACTTTATACTTATATCATTTACCTTGTCAAGTTGGCTTGAATACACTTTCAAATAATCAATATTCATCACTTAAGTCAACTAGACTTAACAAATAAATTCATCAAACTAAATATGCTAACTCAAGAAAATACTTTGTTATTTAACCCAACTTGATCAAAACTAACTCATAAAAGACTTTCTTTAGAATTCCTTTGGTAACCAAGTGAACTTGGTTAATACTACATCCTTTACTAAATTCCCTTTGGTAACCAAGTGAGTTGGGTTAATACTACTTCCTTGCCAACTTCTCTTTGGTGCCTAAGGGAACTCGGTAGACACTATCTTCCTACAAATTCCCTTTGGCGCCTGACTAAAATTGATAGACACTGGAAATTGTCTTCATCACCCGAGTTAGCTTAGTAGACACTAACTGGTAAAGATTTGGTATTTTGTGTAACCTCAAAGGCAATATACAATTGATCAATTATTTTCAAAAATCTTCCTCTTTGGCATTGATGACAACACAACATGTCATATTACAATAAAATTTTAGAGAAAAATAAAAGTAAGGATAATATCCTTAGTTTCATTCCAATTCTCATCTATGAGAATTCCCTTTATCAGTGTGAACTCCCTCTGACATCAATCTCTCCCTCTAGAATGATTCTTTGATTACTTTGATTACAATTTCTCCCTCCATTAGAAAAATTTCCTTCTTTATTCTTCATCTGACTTAAGAGAAAAATCTCCCTTTTTGACAACTTATGAAAAAAGCATAAACAATCACAAAATTTCTTGATATAGACAACAAACTCTCCCTCTTTGACATCTTATGCCAAAGAGAGAATTCAAAGGACTTCCCATGTACCTGATGTACTGATTCATATGCAATTTTCTCTTTACAATACCACATCACCTTGACTGATCTTGATATGCTCAGTTCTTGCATCACTAAAATTTTTTTAGTAATCTTTAAATAGAGGAATGAGCCCTAACTTACCTCTTAGATACAAAAATGCATCCTTAGGTAATGGATTGGTTAATATGTCTACAATTTGTTCTTTTGTAAGTAGCCAACATATTATGACCGACATATGGCTGACATGTTATAACCCTAAAGCGGTTTAATACTTGTATAAAAAGGGCTTAGGGTTGGGTATTTTTTATATGTGGTGATACAAAATTGGTTCTTGCGGCGGTATTGAGCTGTAAGGGATTAAGGATTGTAATCAGGTTGTAATCACTGGATTGTAATAAGATTGGACTTGCTGTTTGGTGGATGTAGCCCAGGGATTGGGTGAACCATGTTAACTCTTGGTGCCTTGTGTTCATTTCTGTGTGTTCTATTATAAATTTTTTTTTGCAAGTAGCCGACATGGTAGCCGACATATTATGACCGACATATGGCCGACATGTTATAACCCTAAAGCGGTTTAATACTTGTATAAAAAGGGCTTAGGGTTGGGTATTTTTTATATGTGGTGATACGAAATTGGTTCTTGCGGCGGTATTGAGCTGTAAGGGATTACGGATTGTAATCAGGTTGTAATCACTGGATTGTAATAAGATTGGACTTCCTGTTTGGTGGATGTAGCCCAGGGATTGGGTGAACCACGTTAAATCTTGGTGCCTTGTGTTCATTTCTGTGTGTTCTATTATAAATTTTTTTTTGGAAGTAGCCGACATGGTAGCCGACATATTATGACCGACATATGGCCGACATGTTATAACCCTAAAGCGGTTTAATACTTGTATAAAAAGGGCTTAGGGTTAGGTATTTTTTATATGTGGTGATACGAAATTGGTTCTTGCGGCGGTATTGAGCTGTAAGGGATTACGGATTGTAATCAGGTTGTAATCACTGGATTGTAATAAGATCGGACTTGCTGTTTGGTGGACGTAGCCCAGGGATTGGGTGAACCACGTTAAATCTTGGTGCCTTGTGTTCATTTCTGTGTGTTCTATTATAAATTTTTTTTTGGAAGTAGCCAACATGGTAGCCGACATATTATGACCGACATATGGCCGACATGTTATAACCCTAAAGCGGTTTAATACTTGTATAAAAAGGGCTTAAGGTTGGGTATTTTTTATATGTGGTGATACGAAATTGGTTCTTGCGGCGGTATTGAGCTGTAAGGGATTACGGATTGTAATCAGGTTGTAATCACTGGATTGTAATAAGATCGGACTTGCTGTTTGGTGGACGTAGTCCAGGGATTGGGTGAACCACGTTAAATCTTGGTGCCTTGTGTTCATTTCTGTGTGTTCTATTATAAATTTTTTTTTGGAAGTAGCCGACATGGTAGCCGACATATTATGACCGACATATGGCCCACATGTTATAACCCTAAAGAAGTTTAATACTTGTATAAAAAGGGCTTAGGGTTGGGTATTTTTTATATGTGGTGATACGAAATTGGTTCTTGCGGCGGTATTGAGCTGTAAGGGATTACGGATTGTAATCAGGTTGTAATTACTGGATTGTAATAAGATCGGACTTGCTGTTTGGTGGACGTAGCCCAGGGATTGGGTGAACCACGTTAAATCTTGGTGCCTTGTGTTCATTTCTATGTGTTCTATTATAAATTTTTTTTTGGAAGTAGCCGACATGGTAGCCGACATATTATGACCGACATATGGCTGACATGTTATAACCCTAAAGCGGTTTAATACTTGTATAAAAAGGGCTTAGGGTTGGGTATTTTTTATATGTGGTGATACGAAATTGGTTCTTGCGGCGGTATTGAGCTGTAAGGGATTACGGATTGTAATCAGGTAGTAATCACTGGATTGTAATAAGATCGGACTTGCTGTTTGGTGGACGTAGCCCAGGGATTGGGTGAACCACGTTAAATCTTGGTGCCTTGTGTTCATTTCTGTGTGTTCTATTATAAATTTTTTTTTGGAAGTAGCCGACATGGTAGCCGACATATTATGACCGACATATGGCCGACATGTTATAACCCTAAAGCGGTTTGATACTTGTATAAAAAGGGCTTAGGGTTGGGTATTTTTTATATGTGGTGATACGAAATTGGTTCTTGCGGCGGTATTGAGCTGTAAGGGATTACGGATTGTAATCAGGTTGTAATCACTGGATTGTAATAAGATCGGACTTGCTGTTTGGTGGACGTAGCCCAGGGATTGGGTGAACCACGTTAAATCTTGGTGCCTTGTGTTCATTTCTGTGTGTTCTATTATAAATTTTTTTTTGGAAGTAGCCGACATGGTAGCCGACATATTATGACCGACATATGGCCGACATGTTATAACCCTAAAGTGGTTTAATACTTGTATAAAAAGGGCTTAGGAATGGCTATTTTTTATATGTGGTGATACGGAATTGGTTCTTGCGGCGGTATTGAGCTGTAAGGGAATATGGATTGTAATCAGGTTGTAATCACTCGATTGTAATAAGATCGCACTTGCTATTTGGTGGACGTAGCCCAGGGATTGGGTGAACCACGTTAAATCTTGGTGCCTTGTGTTCATTTCTGTGTGTTCTATTATAAATTTTTTTTTGGAAGTAGCCGACATGGTAGCCGACATATTATGACCGACATATGGCCGACATGTTATAACCCTAAAGCGGTTTAATACTTGTATAAAAAGGGCTTAGGGTTGGGTATTTTTTATATGTGGTGATACTAAATTGGTTCTTGCGGCGGTATTGAGCTGTAAGGGATTACGGATTGTAATCAGGTTGTAATCACTGGATTGTAATAAGATCAGACTTGCTGTTTGGTGGACGTAGCCCAGGGATTGGGTGAACCACGTTAAATCTTGGTGCCTTGTGTTCATTTCTGTGTATTCTATTATAAATTTTTTTTTGGAAGTAGCCGACATGGTAGCCGACATATTATGACCGACATATGGCCGACATGTTATAACCCTAAAGCGGTTTAATACTTGTATAAAAAGGGCTTAGGGTTGGGTATTTTTTATATGTGGTGATACGAAATTGGTTCTTGCGGCGGTATTGAGCTGTAAGGGATTACAGATTGTAATTAGGTTGTAATCACTGGATTGTAATAAGATCGGACTTGCTGTTTGGTGGACGTAGCCCAGGGATTGGGTGAACCACATTAAATCTTGGTGCATTGTGTTCATTTCTGTGTGTTCTATTATAAATTTTTTTTTGGAAGTAGCCGACATGGTAGCTGACATATTATGACCGACATATGGCCGACATGTTATAACCCTAAATCAGTTTAATACTTGTATAAAAAGGGCTTAGGGTTGGGTATTTTTTATATGTGGTGATACGAAATTAGTTCTTGCGGCGGTATTGAGCTGTAAGGGATTACGGATTGTAATCAGGTTGTAATCACTGGATTGTAATAAGATCGGACTTGCTGTTTGGTGGACATAGCCCAGGGATTGAGTGAACCACGTTAAATCTTGGTGCCTTGTGTTCATTTCTGTGTGTTCTATTATAAATTTTTTTTTGGAAGTAGCCGACATGGTAGCCGACATATTATGACCAACATATGGCCGACATGTTATAACCCTAAAGCCGTTTAATACTTGTATAAAAAGCGCTTAGGGTTGGGTATTTTTTATATGTGGTGATACGAAATTGGTTCTTGCGGTGGTATTGAGCTGTAAGGGATTACGGATTGTAATCAGGTTGTAATCACTGGATTGTAATAAGATTGGACTTGCTGTTTGGTGGACGTAGCCCAGGGATTGGGTGAACCACGTTAAATCTTGGTGCCTTGTGTTCATTTCTGTGTGTTCTATTATAAATTTTTTTTTGGAAGTAGCCGACATGGTAGCCGACATATGGCCGACATGTTATAACCCTAAAGCGGTTTAATACTTGTATAAAAAGGGCTTAGGGTTGGGTATTTTTTATATGTGGTGATACGAAATTGGTTCTTGCGGCGGTATTGAGCTGTAAGGGATTACGGATTGTAATCAGGTTGTAATCACTGGATTGTAATAAGATCGGACTTGCTATTTGGTGGACGTAGCCCAGGGATTGGGTGAACCACGTTAAATCTTGGTGCCTTGTGTTCATTTTTGTGTGTTCTATTATAAATTTTTTTTTGGAAGTAGCCGACATGGTAGCCGACATATTATGACCGACATATGGCCGACATGTTATAACCCTAAAGCGGTTTAATACTTGTATAAAAAGGGCTTAGGGTTGGCTATTTTTTATATGTGGTGATACGAAATTGGTTCTTGCGGCGGTATTGAGCTGTAAGGGATTATGGATTGTAATCAGGTTGTAATCACTGGATTGTAATAAGATCGCACTTGCTATTTGGTGGACGTAGCCCAGGGATTGGGTGAACCACGTTAAATCTTGGTGCCTTGTGTTCATTTCTGTGTGTTCTATTATAAAAATTTTTTTGGAAGTAGCCGACATGGTAGCGGACATATTATGACCGACATATGGCCGACATGTTATAACCCTAAAGCGGTTTAATACTTGTATAAAAAGGGCTTAGGGTTGGGTATTTTTTATATGTGGTGATACGAAATTGGTTCTTGCGGCGGTATTGAGCTGTAAGGGATTACGGATTGTAATCAGGTTGTAATCACTGGATTGTAATAAGATCGGACTTGCTGTTTGGTGGACGTAGCCCAGGGATTGGGTGAACCACGTTAAATCTTGGTGCCTTGTGTTCATTTCTGTGTGTTCTATTATAAATTTTTTTTTGGAAGTAGCCGACATATTATGACCGACATATGGCCGACATGTTATAACCCTAAAGCGGTTTAATACTTGTATAAAAAGGGCTTAGGGTTGGGTATTTTTTATATGTGGTGATACGAAATTGGTTCTTGCGGCGGTATTGAGCTGTAAGGGATTACGGATTGTAATCAGGTTGTAATCACTGGATTGTAATAAGATCGGACTTGCTGTTTGGTGGACGTAGCCCAGGGATTGGGTGAACCACGTTAAATCTTGGTGCCTTGTGTTCATTTCTGTGTGTTCTATTATAAATTTTTTTTTGGAAGTAGCCGACATGGTAGCTGACATATTATGACCGACATATGGCCGACATGTTATAACCCTAAAGCGGTTTAATACTTGTATAAAAAGGGCTTAGGGTTGGGTATTTTTTATATGAGGTGATACGAAATTGGTTCTTGCGGCGGTATTGAGCTGTAAAGGATTACGGATTGTAATCAGGTTGTAATCACTGGATTGTAATAAGATCGGACTTGCTGTTTGGTGGACATAGCCCAGGGATTGAGTGAACCACGTTAAATCTTGGTGCCTTGTGTTCATTTCTGTGTGTTCTATTATAAATTTTTTTTTGGAAGTAGCCGACATGGTAGCCGACATATTATGACCAACATATGGCCGACATGTTATAACCCTAAAGCGGTTTAATACTTGTATAAAAAGCGCTTAGGGTTGGGTATTTTTTATATGTGGTGATACGAAATTGGTTCTTGCGGTGGTATTGAGCTGTAAGGGATTACGGATTGTAATCAGGTTGTAATCACTGGATTGTAATAAGATTGGACTTGCTGTTTGGTGGACGTAGCCCAGGGATTGGGTGAACCACGTTAAATCTTGGTGCCTTGTGTTCATTTCTGTTTGTTCTATTATAAATTTTTTTTTGGAAGTAGCCGACATGGTAGCCGACATATTATGACCGACATATGGCCGACATGTTATAACCCTAAAGCGGTTTAATACTTGTATAAAAAGGGCTTAGGGTTGGGTATTTTTTATATGTGGTGATACGAAATTGGTTCTTGCCGCGGTATTGAGCTGTAAGGGATTACGGATTGTAATCAGGTTGTAATCACTGGATTGTAATAAGATCGGACTTGCTATTTGGTGGACGTAGCCCAGGGATTGGGTGAACCATGTTAAATCTTGGTGCCTTGTGTTCATTTCTGTGTGTTCTATTATAAATTTTTTTTTGGAAGTAGCCGACATATTATGACCGACATATGGCCGACATGTTATAACCCTAAAGTGGTTTAATACTTGTATAAAAAGGGCTTAGGGTTGGCTATTTTTTATATGTGGTGATACGAAATTGGTTCTTGCGGCGGTATTGAGCTGTAAGGGATTATGGATTGTAATCAGGTTGTAATCACTGGATTGTAATAAGATCGCACTTGCTATTTGGTGGACGTAGCCCAGGGATTGGGTGAACCACGTTAAATCTTGGTGCCTTGTGTTCATTTCTGTGTGTTCTATTATAAAATTTTTTTTGGAAGTAGCCGACATGGTAGCGGACATATTATGACCGACATATGGCCGACATGTTATAACCCTAAAGCGGTTTAATACTTGTATAAAAAGGGCTTAGGGTTGGGTATTTTTTATATGTGGTGATACGAAATTGGTTCTTGCGGCGGTATTGAGCTGTAAGGGATTACGGATTGTAATCAGGTTGTAATTACTGGATTGTAATAAGATCGGACTTGCTGTTTGGTGGACGTAGCCCAGGGATTGGGTGAACCACGTTAAATCTTGGTGCCTTGTGTTCATTTCTGTGTGTTCTATTATAAATTTTTTTTTGGAAGTAGCCGACATGGTAGCCGACATATTATGACCGACATATGGCTGACATGTTATAACCCTAAAGCGGTTTAATACTTGTATAAAAAGGGCTTAGGGTTGGGTATTTTTTATATGTGGTGATACGAAATTGGTTCTTGCGGCGGTATTGAGCTGTAAGGGATTACAGATTGTAATCAGGTTGTAATCACTGGATTGTAATAAGATCGGACTTGCTGTTTGGTGGACGTAGCCCAGGGATTGGGTGAACCACGTTAAATCTTGGTGCCTTGTGTTCATTTCTGTGTGTTCTATTATAAATTTTTTTTTGGAAGTAGCCGACATGGTAGCCGACATATTATGACCGACATATGGCCGACATGTTATAACCCTAAAGCGGTTTGATACTTGTATAAAAAGGGCTTAGGGTTGGGTATTTTTTATATGTGGTGATACGAAATTGGTTCTTGCGGCGGTATTGAGCTGTAAGGGATTACGGATTGTAATCAGGTTGTAATCACTGGATTGTAATAAGATCGGACTTGCTGTTTGGTGGACGTAGCCCAGGGATTGGGTGAACCACGTTAAATCTTGGTGCCTTGTATTCATTTCTGTGTGTTCTATTATAAATTTTTTTTTGGAAGTAGCCGACATGGTAGCCGACATATTATGACCGACATATGGCCGACATGTTATAACCCTAAAGCAGTTTAATACTTGTATAAAAAGGGCTTAGGAATGGCTATTTTTTATATGTGGTGATACGGAATTGGTTCTTGCGGCGGTATTGAGCTGTAAGGGAATATGGATTGTAATCAGGTTGTAATCACTCGATTGTAATAAGATCGCACTTGCTATTTGGTGGACGTAGCCCAGGGATTGGGTGAACCACGTTAAATCTTGGTGCCTTGTGTTCATTTCTGTGTGTTCTATTATAAATTTTTTTTTGGAAGTAGCCGACATGGTAGCCGACATATTATGACCGACATATGGCCGACATGTTATAACCCTAAAGCGGTTTAATACTTGTATAAAAAGGGCTTAGGGTTGGGTATTTTTTATATGTGGTGATACTAAATTGGTTCTTGCGGCGGTATTGAGCTGTAAGGGATTACGGATTGTAATCAGGTTGTAATCACTGGATTGTAATAAGATCAGACTTGCTGTTTGGTGGACATAGCCCAGGGATTGGGTGAACCACGTTAAATCTTGGTGCCTTGTGTTCATTTCTGTGTATTCTATTATAAATTTTTTTTTGGAAGTAGCCGACATGGTAGCCGACATATTATGACCGACATATGGCCGACATGTTATAACCCTAAAGCGGTTTATTACTTGTATAAAAAGGGCTTAGGGTTGGGTATTTTTTATATGTGGTGATACGAAATTGGTTCTTGCGGCGGTATTGAGCTGTAAGGGATTACAGATTGTAATTAGGTTGTAATCACTGGATTGTAATAAGATCGGACTTGCTGTTTGGTGGACGTAGCCCAGGGATTGGGTGAACCACATTAAATCTTGGTGCCTTGTGTTCATTTCTGTGTGTTCTATTATAAATTTTTTTTTGGAAGTAGCCGACATGGTAGCTGACATATTATGACCGACATATGGCCGACATGTTATAACCCTAAATCAGTTTAATACTTGTATAAAAAGGGCTTAGGGTTGGGTATTTTTTATATGTGGTGATACGAAATTGGTTCTTGCGGCGGTATTGAGCTGTAAGGGATTACGGATTGTAATCAGGTTGTAATCACTGGATTGTAATAAGATCGGACTTGCTGTTTGGTGGACATAGCCCAGGGATTGAGTGAACCACGTTAAATCTTGGTGCCTTGTGTTCATTTCTGTGTGTTCTATTATAAATTTTTTTTTGGAAGTAGCCGACATGGTAGCCGACATATTATGACCAACATATGGTCGACATGTTATAACCCTAAAGCGGTTTAATACTTGTATAAAAAGCGCTTAGGGTTGGGTATTTTTTATATGTGGTGATACGAAATTGGTTCTTGCGGTGGTATTGAGCAGTAAGGGATTACGGATTGTAATCAGGTTGTAATCACTGGATTGTAATAAGATTGGACTTGCTGTTTGGTGGACGTAGCCCAGGGATTGGGTGAACCACGTTAAATCTTGGTGCCTTGTGTTCATTTCTGTGTGTTCTATTATAAATTTTTTTTTGGAAGTAGCCGACATGGTAGCCGACATATTATGACCGACATATGGCCGACATGTTATAACCCTAAAGCGGTTTAATACTTGTATAAAAAGGGCTTAGGGTTGGGTATTTTTTATATGTGGTGATACGAAATTGGTTCTTGCCGCGGTATTGAGCTGTAAGGGATTACGGATTGTAATCAGGTTGTAATCACTGGATTGTAATAAGATCGGACTTGCTATTTGGTGGACGTAGCCCAGGGATTGGGTGAACCACGTTAAATCTTGGTGCCTTGTGTTCATTTCTGTGTGTTCTATTATAAATTTTTTTTTGGAAGTAGCCGACATATTATGACCGACATATGGCCGACATGTTATAATCCTAAAGTGGTTTAATACTTGTATAAAAAGGGCTTAGGGTTGGCTATTTTTTATATGTGGTGATACGAAATTGGTTCTTGCGGCGGTATTGAGCTGTAAGGGATTATGGATTGTAATCAGGTTGTAATCACTGGATTGTAATAAGATCGCACTTGCTATTTGGTGGACGTAGCCCAGGGATTGGGTGAACCACGTTAAATCTTGGTGCCTTGTGTTCATTTCTGTGTGTTCTATTATAAAATTTTTTTTGGAAGTAGCCGACATGGTAGCGGACATATTATGACCGACATATGGCCGACATGTTATAACCCTAAAGCGATTTAATACTTGTATAAAAAGGGCTTAGGGTTGGGTATTTTTTATATGTGGTGATACCAAATTGGTTCTTGCGGCGGTATTGAGCTGTAAGGGATTACGGATTGTAATCAGGTTGTAATCACTGGATTGTAATAAGATCGGACTTGCTGTTTGGTGGCCGTAGCCCAGGGATTGGGTGAACCACGTTAAATCTTGGTGCCTTGTGTTCATTTCTGTGTGTTCTATTATAAATTTTTTTTTGGAAGTAGCCGACATGGTAGCCGACATATTATGACCGACATATGGCCGACATGTTATAACCCTAAAGCGGTTTAATACTTGTATAAAAAGGGCTTAGGGTTGGGTATTTTTTATATGTGGTGATACGAAATTGGTTCTTGCGGCGGTATTGAGCTGTAAGGGATTACAGATTGTAATCAGGTTGTAATCACTGGATTGTAATAAGATCGGACTTGCTGTTTGGTAGACGTAGCCCAGGGATTGGGTGAACCACGTTAAATCTTGGTGCCTTGTGTTCATTTCTGTGTGTTCTATTATAAATTTTTTTTTGGAAGTAGCCGACATGGTAGCTGACATATTATGACCGACATATGGCCGACATGTTATAACCCTAAAGCGGTTTAATACTTGTATAAAAAGGGCTTAGGGTTGGGTATTTTTTATATGTGGTGATACGAAATTGGTTCTTGCGGCGGTATTGAGCTGTAAAGGATTACGGATTGTAATCAGGTTGTAATCACTGGATTGTAATAAGATCGGACTTGCTGTTTGGTGGACATAGCCCAGGGATTGGGTGAACCACGTTAAATCTTGGTGCCTTGTGTTCATTTCTGTGTGTTCTATTATAAATTTTTTTTTGGAAGTAGCCGACATGGTAGCCGACATATTATGACCGACATATGGCCGACATGTTATAACCCTAAAGCGGTTTAATACTTGTATAAAAAGGGCTTAGGGTTGGGTATTTTTTATATGTGGTGATACGAAATTGGTTCTTGCGGCGGTATTGAGCTGTAAGGGATTACGGATTGTAATCAGGTTGTAATCACTGGATTGTAATAAGATCGGACTTGCTGTTTGGTGGACGTAGCCCAGGGATTGGGTGAACCACGTTAAATCTTGGTGCCTTGTGTTAATTTCTGTGTGTTCTATTATAATTTTTTTTTTTGAAGTAGCCGACATGGTAGCCGACATATTATGACCGACATATGGCCGACATGTTATAACCCTAAAGCGGTTTGATACTTGTATAAAAAGGGCTTAGGGTTGGGTATTTTTTATATGTGGTGATACGAAATTGGTTCTTGCGGCGGTATTGAGCTGTAAGGGATTACGGATTGTAATCAGGTTGTAATCACTGGAATGTAATAAGATCGGACTTGCTGTTTGGTGGACGTAGCCCAGGGATTTGGTGAACCACGTTAAATCTTGGTGCCTTGTGTTCATTTCTGTGTGTTCTATTATAAATTTTTTTTTGGAAGTAGCCGACATGGTAGCCGACATATTATGACCGACATATGGCCGACATGTTATAACCCTAAAGTGGTTTAATACTTGTATAAAAAGGGCTTAGGAATGGCTATTTTTTATATGTGGTGATACGGAATTGGTTCTTGCGGCGGTATTGAGCTGTAAGGGATTATGGATTGTAATCAGGTTGTAATCACTCGATTGTAATAAGATCGCACTTGCTATTTGGTGGACGTAGCCCAGGGATTGGGTGAACCACGTTAAATCTTGGTGCCTTGTGTTCATTTCTGTGTGTTCTATTATAAATTTTTTTTTGGAAGTAGCCGACATGGTAGCCGACATATTATGACCGACATATAGCCGACATGTTATAACCCTAAAGCGGTTTAATACTTGTATAAAAAGGGCTTAGGGTTGGGTATTTTTTATATGTGGTGATACTAAATTGGTTCTTGCGGCGGTATTGAGCTGTAAGGGATTACGGATTGTAATCAGGTTGTAATCAATGGATTGTAATAAGATCAGACTTGCTGTTTGGTGGACGTAGCCTAGGGATTGGGTGAACCACGTTAAATCTTGGTGCCTTGTGTTCATTTCTGTGTATTCTATTATAAATTTTTTTTTGGAAGTAGCCGACATGGTAGCCGACATATTATGACCGACATATGGCCGACATGTTATAACCCTAAAGCGGTTTAATACTTGTATAAAAAGGGCTTAGGGTTGGGTATTTTTTATATGTGGTGATACGAAATTGGTTCTTGCGGCGGTATTGAGCTGTAAGGGATTACAGATTGTAATTAGGTTGTAATCACTGGATTGTAATAAGATCGGACTTGCTGTTTGGTGGACGTAGCCCAGGGATTGGGTGAACCACATTAAATCTTGATGCCTTGTGTTCATTTCTGTGTGTTCTATTATAAATTTTTTTTTGGAAGTAGCCGACATGGTAGCTGAAATATTATGACCGACATATGGCCGACATGTTATAACCCTAAATCAGTTTAATACTTGTATAAAAAGGGCTTAGGGTTGGGTATTTTTTATATGTGGTGATACGAAATTGGTTCTTGCGGCGGTATTGAGCTGTAAGGGATTACGGATTGTAATCAGGTTGTAATCACTGGATTGTAATAAGATCGGACTTGCTGTTTGGTGGATATAGCCCAGGGATTGAGTGAACCACGTTAAATCTTGGTGCCTTGTGTTCATTTCTATGTGTTCTATTATAAATTTTTTTTTGGAAGTAGCCGACATGGTAGCCGACATATTATGACCAACATATGGCCGACATGTTATAACCCTAAAGCCGTTTAATACTTGTATAAAAAGCACTTAGGGTTGGGTATTTTTTATATGTGGTGATACGAAATTGGTTCTTGCGGTGGTATTGAGCTGTAAGGGATTACGGATTGTAATCAGGTTGTAATCACTGGATTGTAATAAGATTGGACTTGCTATTTGGTGGACGTAGCCCAGGGATTGGGTGAACCACGTTAAATCTTGGTGCCTTGTGTTCATTTCTGTGTGTTCTATTATAAATTTTTTTTTGGAAGTAGCCAACATGGTAGCCGACATATGGCCGACATGTTATAACCCTAAAGCGGTTTAATACTTGTATAAAAAGGGCTTAGGGTTGGGTATTTTTTATATGTGGTGATACGAAATTGGTTCTTGCGGCGGTATTGAGCTGTAAGGGATTACGGATTGTAATCAGGTTGTAATCACTGGATTGTAATAAGATCGGACTTGCTATTTGGTGGACGTAGCCCAGGGATTGGGTGAACCACGTTAAATCTTGGTGCCTTGTGTTCATTTCTGTGTGTTCTATTATAAATTTTTTTTTGGAAGTAGCCGACATGGTAGCTGACATATTATGACCGACATATGGCCGACATGTTATAACCCTAAAGCAGTTTAATACTTGTATAAAAAGGGCTTAGGGTTGGGTATTTTTTATATGAGGTGATACGAAATTGGTTCTTGCGGCGGTATTGAGCTGTAAAGGATTACGGATTGTAATCAGGTTGTAATCACTGGATTGTAATAAGATCGGACTTGCTGTTTGGTGGACATAGCCCAGGGATTGGGTGAACCACGTTAAATCTTGGTGCCTTGTGTTCATTTCTGTGTGTTCTATTATAAATTTTTTTTTGGAAGTAGCCGACATGGTAGCCGACATATTATGACCGACATATGGCCGACATGTTATAACCCTAAAGCGGTTTAATACTTGTATAAAAAGGACTTAGGGTTGGGTATTTTTTATATGTGGTGATACGAAATTGGTTCTTGCGGCGGTATTGAGCTGTAAGGGATTACGGATTGTAATCAGGTTGTAATCACTGGATTGTAATAAGATCGGACTTGCTGTTTGGTGGACGTAGCCCAGGGATTGGGTGAACCACGTTAAATCTTGGTGCCTTGTGTTCATTTCTGTGTGTTCTATTATAAATTTTTTTTTGGAAGTAGCCGACATGGTAGCCGACATATTATGACCGACATATGGCTGACATGTTATAACCCTAAAGCGGTTTGATACTTGTATAAAAAGGGCTTAGGGTTGGGTATTTTTTATATGTGGTGATACGAAATTGGTTCTTGCGGCGGTATTGAGCTGTAAAGGATTACGAATTGTAATCAGGTTGTAATCACTGGATTGTAATAAGATCGGACTTGCTGTTTGGTGGACGTAGCCCAGGGATTGGGTGAACCATGTTAAATCTTGGTGCCTTGTGTTCATTTCTGTGTGTTCTATTATAAATTTTTTTTTGGAAGTAGCCGACATGGTAGCCGACATATTATGACCGACATATGGCCGACATGTTATAACCCTAAAGCGGTTTAATACTTGTATAAAAAGGGCTTAGGAATGGCTATTTTTTATATGTGGTGATACAGAATTGGTTCTTGCGGCGGTATTGAGCTGTAAGGGATTATGGATTGTAATCAGGTTGGAATCACTCGATTGTAATAAGATCGCACTTGCTATTTGGTGGACGTAGCCCAGGGATTGGGTGAACCACGTTAAATCTTGGTGCCTTGTGTTCATTTCTGTGTGTTCTATTATAAATTTTTTTTTTGAAGTAGCCGACATGGTAGCCGACATATTATGACCGACATATGGCCGACATGTTATAACCCTAAAGCGGTTTAATACTTGTATAAAAAGGGCTTAGGGTTGGGTATTTTTTATATGTGGTGATACTAAATTGGTTCTTGCGGCGGTATTGAGCTGTAAGGGATTACGGATTGTAATCAGATTGTAATCACTGGATTGTAATAAGATCAGACTTGCTGTTTGGTGGACGTAGCCCAGGGATTGGGTGAACCACGTTAAATCTTGGTGCCTTGTGTTCATTTCTGTGTATTCTATTATAAATTTTTTTTTGGAAGTAGCCGACATGGTAGCCGACATATTATGACCGACATATGGCCGACATGTTATAACCCTAAAGCGGTTTAATACTTGTATAAAAAGGGCTTAGGGTTGGGTATTTTTTATATGTGGTGATACGAAATTGGTTCTTGCGGCGGTATTGAGCTGTAAGGGATTACAGATTGTAATTAGGTTGTAATCACTGGATTGTAATAAGATCGGACTTGCTGTTTGGTGGACGTAGCCCAGGGATTGGGTGAACCACATTAAATCTTGGTGCCTTGTGTTAATTTCTGTGTGTCCAATTATAAATTTTTTTTTGGAAGTAGCCGACATGGTAGCTGACATATTATGACCGACATATGGCCGACATGTTATAACCCTAAATCAGTTTAATACTTGTATAAAAAGGGCTTAGGGTTGGGTATTTTTTATATGTGGTGATACGAAATTGGTTCTTGCGGCGGTATTGAGCTGTAAGGGATTACGGATTGTAATCAGGTTGTAATCACTGGATTGTAATAAGATCGGACTTGCTGTTTGGTGGACATAGCCCAGGGATTGAGTGAACCACGTTAAATCTTGGTGCCTTGTGTTCATTTCTGTGTGTTCTATTATAAATTTTTTTTTGGAAGTAGCCGACATGGTAGCCGACATATTATGACCGACATATGGCCGACATGTTATAACCCTAAAGCGGTTTAATACTTGTATAAAAAGGGCTTAGGGTTGGGTATTTTTTATATGTGGTGATACGAAATTGGTTCTTGCGGCGGTATTGAGCTGTAAGGGATTACGGATTGTAATCAGGTTGTAATCACTGGATTGTAATAAGATCGGACTTGCTATTTGATGGACGTAGCCCAGGGATTGGGTGAACCACGTTAAATCTTGGTGCCTTGTGTTCATTTCTGTGTGTTCTATTATAAATTTTTTTTTGGAAGTAGCCGACATGGTAGCCGACATATTATGACCGACATATGGCCGACATGTTATAACCCTAAAGCGGTTTAATACTTGTATAAAAAGGGCTTAGGGTTGGGTATTTTTTATATGTGGTGATACGAAATTGGTTCTTGCGGCGGTATTGAGCTGTAAGGGATTACGGATTGTAATCAGGTTGTAATCACTGGATTGTAATAAGATCGGACTTGCTATTTGGTGGACGTAGCCCAGGGATTGGGTGAACCACGTTAAATCTTGGTGCCTTGTGTTCATTTCTGTGTGTTCTATTATAAATTTTTTTTTGGAAGTAGCCGACATGGTAGCCGACATATTATGACCGACATATGGCCGACATGTTATAACCCTAAAGTGGTTTAATACTTGTATAAAAAGGGCTTAGGGTTGGCTATTTTTTATATGTGGTGATACGAAATTGGTTCTTGCGGCGGTATTGAGCTGTAAGGGATTATGGATTGTAATCAGGTTGTAATCACTGGATTGTAATAAGATCGCACTTGCTATTTGGTGGACGTAGCCCAGGGATTGGGTGAACCACGTTAAATCTTGGTGCCTTGTGTTCATTTCTGTGTGTTCTATTATAAATTTTTTTTTGGAAGTAGCCGACATGGTAGCGGACATATTATGACCGACATATGGCCGACATGTTATAACCCTAAAGCGGTTTAATACTTGTATAAAAAGGGCTTAGGGTTGGGTATTTTTTATATGTGGTGATACGAAATTGGTTCTTGCGGCGGTATTGAGCTGTAAGGGATTACGGATTGTAATCAGGTTGTAATCACTGGATTGTAATAAGATTGGACTTGCTGTTTGGTGGACGTAGCCCAGGGATTGGGTGAACCACGTTAAATCTTGGTGCCTTGTGTTCATTTCTGTGTGTTCTATTATAAATTTTTTTTTGGAAGTAGCCAACATGGTAGCCGACATATGGCCGACATGTTATAACCCTAAAGCGGTTTAATACTTGTATAAAAAGGGCTTAGGGTTGGGTATTTTTTATATGTGGTGATACGAAATTGGTTCTTGCGGCGGTATTGAGCTGTAAGGGATTACGGATTGTAATCAGGTTGTAATCACTGGATTGTAATAAGATCGGACTTGCTATTTGGTGGACGTAGCCCAGGGATTGGGTGAACCACGTTAAATCTTGGTGCCTTGTGTTCATTTCTGTGTGTTCTATTATAAATTTTTTTTTGGAAGTAGCCGACATGGTAGCTGACATATTATGACCGACATATGGCCGACATGTTATAACCCTAAAGCAGTTTAATACTTGTATAAAAAGGGCTTAGGGTTGGGTATTTTTTATATGAGGTGATACGAAATTGGTTCTTGCGGCGGTATTGAGCTGTAAAGGATTACGGATTGTAATCAGGTTGTAATCACTGGATTGTAATAAGATCGGACTTGCTGTTTGGTGGACATAGCCCAGGGATTGGGTGAACCACGTTAAATCTTGGTGCCTTGTGTTCATTTCTGTGTGTTCTATTATAAATTTTTTTTTGGAAGTAGCCGACATGGTAGCCGACATATTATGACCGACATATGGCCGACATGTTATAACCCTAAAGCGGTTTAATACTTGTATAAAAAGGACTTAGGGTTGGGTATTTTTTATATGTGGTGATACGAAATTGGTTCTTGCGGTGGTATTGAGCTGTAAGGGATTACGGATTGTAATCAGGTTGTAATCACTGGATTGTAATAAGATCGGACTTGCTGTTTGGTGGACGTAGCCCAGGGATTGGGTGAACCACGTTAAATCTTGGTGCCTTGTGTTCATTTCTGTGTGTTCTATTATAAATTTTTTTTTGGAAGTAGCCGACATGGTAGCCGACATATTATGACCGACATATGGCTGACATGTTATAACCCTAAAGCGGTTTGATACTTGTATAAAAAGGGCTTAGGGTTGGGTATTTTTTATATGTGGTGATACGAAATTGGTTCTTGCGGCGGTATTGAGCTGTAAAGGATTACGAATTGTAATCAGGTTGTAATCACTGGATTGTAATAAGATCGGACTTGCTGTTTGGTGGACGTAGCCCAGGGATTGGGTGAACCATGTTAAATCTTGGTGCCTTGTGTTCATTTCTGTGTGTTCTATTATAAATTTTTTTTTGGAAGTAGCCGACATGGTAGCCGACATATTATGACCGACATATGGCCGACATGTTATAACCCTAAAGCGGTTTAATACTTGTATAAAAAGGGCTTAGGAATGGCTATTTTTTATATGTGGTGATACAGAATTGGTTCTTGCGGCGGTATTGAGCTGTAAGGGATTATGGATTGTAATCAGGTTGGAATCACTCGATTGTAATAAGATCGCACTTGCTATTTGGTGGACGTAGCCCAGGGATTGGGTGAACCACGTTAAATCTTGGTGCCTTGTGTTCATTTCTGTGTGTTCTATTATAAATTTTTTTTTTGAAGTAGCCGACATGGTAGCCGACATATTATGACCGACATATGGCCGACATGTTATAACCCTAAAGCGGTTTAATACTTGTATAAAAAGGGCTTAGGGTTGGGTATTTTTTATATGTGGTGATACTAAATTGGTTCTTGCGGCGGTATTGAGCTGTAAGGGATTACGGATTGTAATCAGATTGTAATCACTGGATTGTAATAAGATCAGACTTGCTGTTTGGTGGACGTAGCCCAGGGATTGGGTGAACCACGTTAAATCTTGGTGCCTTGTGTTCATTTCTGTGTATTCTATTATAAATTTTTTTTTGGAAGTAGCCGACATGGTAGCCGACATATTATGACCGACATATGGCCGACATGTTATAACCCTAAAGCGGTTTAATACTTGTATAAAAAGGGCTTAGGGTTGGGTATTTTTTATATGTGGTGATACGAAATTGGTTCTTGCGGCGGTATTGAGCTGTAAGGGATTACAGATTGTAATTAGGTTGTAATCACTGGATTGTAATAAGATCGGACTTGCTGTTTGGTGGACGTAGCCCAGGGATTGGGTGAACCACATTAAATCTTGGTGCCTTGTGTTAATTTCTGTGTGTCCAATTATAAATTTTTTTTTGGAAGTAGCCGACATGGTAGCTGACATATTATGACCGACATATGGCCGACATGTTATAACCCTAAATCAGTTTAATACTTGTATAAAAAGGGCTTAGGGTTGGGTATTTTTTATATGTGGTGATACGAAATTGGTTCTTGCGGCGGTATTGAGCTGTAAGGGATTACGGATTGTAATCAGGTTGTAATCACTGGATTGTAATAAGATCGGACTTGCTGTTTGGTGGACATAGCCCAGGGATTGAGTGAACCACGTTAAATCTTGGTGCCTTGTGTTCATTTCTGTGTGTTCTATTATAAATTTTTTTTTGGAAGTAGCCGACATGGTAGCCGACATATTATGACCGACATATGGCCGACATGTTATAACCCTAAAGCGGTTTAATACTTGTATAAAAAGGGCTTAGGGTTGGGTATTTTTTATATGTGGTGATACGAAATTGGTTCTTGCGGCGGTATTGAGCTGTAAGGGATTACGGATTGTAATCAGGTTGTAATCACTGGATTGTAATAAGATCGGACTTGCTATTTGATGGACGTAGCCCAGGGATTGGGTGAACCACGTTAAATCTTGGTGCCTTGTGTTCATTTCTGTGTGTTCTATTATAAATTTTTTTTTGGAAGTAGCCGACATGGTAGCCGACATATTATGACCGACATATGGCCGACATGTTATAACCCTAAAGCGGTTTAATACTTGTATAAAAAGGGCTTAGGGTTGGGTATTTTTTATATGTGGTGATACGAAATTGGTTCTTGCGGCGGTATTGAGCTGTAAGGGATTACGGATTGTAATCAGGTTGTAATCACTGGATTGTAATAAGATCGGACTTGCTATTTGGTGGACGTAGCCCAGGGATTGGGTGAACCACGTTAAATCTTGGTGCCTTGTGTTCATTTCTGTGTGTTCTATTATAAATTTTTTTTTGGAAGTAGCCGACATGGTAGCCGACATATTATGACCGACATATGGCCGACATGTTATAACCCTAAAGTGGTTTAATACTTGTATAAAAAGGGCTTAGGGTTGGCTATTTTTTATATGTGGTGATACGAAATTGGTTCTTGCGGCGGTATTGAGCTGTAAGGGATTATGGATTGTAATCAGGTTGTAATCACTGGATTGTAATAAGATCGCACTTGCTATTTGGTGGACGTAGCCCAGGGATTGGGTGAACCACGTTAAATCTTGGTGCCTTGTGTTCATTTCTGTGTGTTCTATTATAAATTTTTTTTTGGAAGTAGCCGACATGGTAGCGGACATATTATGACCGACATATGGCCGACATGTTATAACCCTAAAGCGGTTTAATACTTGTATAAAAAGGGCTTAGGGTTGGGTATTTTTTATATGTGGTGATACGAAATTGGTTCTTGCGGCGGTATTGAGCTGTAAGGGATTACGGATTGTAATCAGGTTGTAATCACTGGATTGTAATAAGATCGGACTTGCTGTTTGGTGGCCGTAGCCCAGGGATTGGGTGAACCACGTTAAATCTTGGTGCCTTGTGTTCATTTCTGTGTGTTCTATTATAAATTTTTTTTTGGAAGTAGCCGACATGGTAGCCGACATATTATGACCGACATATGGCCGACATGTTATAACCCTAAAGCGGTTTAATACTTGTATAAAAAGGGCTTAGGGTTGGGTATTTTTTATATGTGGTGATATGAAATTGGTTCTTGCGGCGGTATTGAGCTGTAAGGGATTACGGATTGTAATCAGGTTGTAATCACTGGATTGTAATAAGATCGGACTTGCTGTTTGGTAGACGTAGCCCAGGGATTGGGTGAACCACGTTAAATCTTTGTGCCTTGTGTTCATTTCTGTGTGTTCTATTATAAATTTTTTTTTGGAAGTAGCCGACATGGTAGCTGACATATTATGACCGACATATGGCCGACATGTTATAACCCTAAAGCGGTTTAATACTTGTATAAAAAGGG
Organism: Cupressus sempervirens; assembly: GCA_028749045.1. Lineage (NCBI taxonomy): Eukaryota > Viridiplantae > Streptophyta > Pinopsida > Cupressales > Cupressaceae > Cupressus > Cupressus sempervirens. The sequence continues at coordinate 273,400,861 of CM053790.1, forward strand.
CTTAGGGTTGGGTATTTTTTATATGTGGTGATACGAAATTGGTTCTTGCGGCGGTATTGAGCTGTAAAGGATTACGGATTGTAATCAGGTTGTAATCACTGGATTGTAATAAGATCGGACTTGCTGTTTGGTGGACATAGCCCAGGGATTGGGTGAACCACGTTAAATCTTGGTGCCTTGTGTTCATTTCTGTGTGTTCTATTATAAATTTTTTTTTGGAAGTAGCCGACATGGTAGCCGACATATTATGACCGACATATTGCCGACATGTTATAACCCTAAAGCGGTTTAATACTTGTATAAAAAGGGCTTAGGGTTGGGTATTTTTTATATGTGGTGATACGAAATTGGTTCTTGCGGCGGTATTGAGCTGTAAGGGATTACGGATTGTAATCAGGTTGTAATCACTGGATTGTAATAAGATCGGACTTGCTGTTTGGTGGACGTAGCCCAGGGATTGGGTGAACCACGTTAAATCTTGGTGCCTTGTGTTCATTTCTGTGTGTTCTATTATAAATTTTTTTTTTGAAGTAGCCGACATGGTAGCCGACATATTATGACCGACATATGGCCGACATGTTATAACCCTAAAGCGGTTTGATACTTGTATAAAAAGGGCTTAGGGTTGGGTATTTTTTATATGTGGTGATACGAAATTGGTTCTTGCAGCGGTATTGAGCTGTAAGGGATTACGGATTGTAATCAGGTTGTAATCACTGGATTGTAATAAGATCGGACTTGCTGTTTGGTGGACGTAGCCCAGGGATTGGGTGAACCACGTTAAATCTTGGTGCCTTGTGTTCATTTCTGTGTGTTCTATTATAAATTTGTTTTTGGAAGTAGCCGACATGGTAGCCGACATATTATGACCGACATATGGCCGACATGTTATAACCCTAAAGCGGTTTAATACTTGTATAAAAAGGGCTTAGGAATGGCTATTTTTTATATGTGGTGATACGGAATTGGTTCTTGCGGCGGTATTGAGCTGTAAGGGATTATGGTTTGTAATTAGGTTGTAATCACTCGATTGTAATAAGATCGCACTTGCTATTTGGTGGGCGTAGCCCAGGGATTGGGTGAACCACGTTAAATCTTGGTGCCTTGTGTTCATTTCTGTGTGTTCTATTATAAATTTTTTTTTGGAAGTAGCCGACATGGTAGCCGACATATTATGACCGACATATAGCCGACATGTTATAATCCTAAAGCGGTTTAATACTTGTATAAAAAGGGCTTAGGGTTGGGTATTTTTTATATGTGGTGATACTAAATTGGTTCTTGCGGCGGTATTGAGCTGTAAGGGATTACGGATTGTAATCAGGTTGTAATCACTGGATTGTAATAAGATCAGACTTGCTGTTTGGTGGACGTAGCCTAGGGATTGGGTGAACCACGTTAAATCTTGGTGCCTTGTGTTCATTTCTGTGTATTCTATTATAAATTTTTTTTTGGAAGTAGCCGACATGGTAGCCGACATATTATGACCGACATATGGTCGACATGTTATAACCCTAAAGCGGTTTAATACTTGTATAAAAAGGGCTTAGGGTTGGGTATTTTTTATATGTGGTGATACGAAATTGGTTCTTGCGGCGGTATTGAGCTGTAAGGGATTACAGATTGTAATTAGGTTGTAATCACTGGATTGTAATAAGATCGGACTTGCTGTTTGGTGGACGTAGCCCAGGGATTGGGTGAACCACATTAAATCTTGGTGCCTTGTGTTCATTTCTATGTGTTCTATTATAAATTTTTTTTTGGAAGTAGCCGACATGGTAGCTGAAATATTATGACCGACATATGGCCGACATGTTATAACCCTAAATCAGTTTAATACTTGTATAAAAAGGGCTTAGGGTTGGGTATTTTTTATATGTGGTGATACGAAATTGGTTCTTGCGGCGGTATTGAGCTGTAAGGGATTACGGATTGTAATCAGGTTGTAATCACTGGATTGTAATAAGATCGGACTTGCTGTTTGGTGGACATAGCCCAGGGATTGAGTGAACCACGTTAAATCTTGGTGCCTTGTGTTCATTTCTGTGTGTTCTATTATAAATTTTTTTTTGGAAGTAGCCGACATGGTAGCCGACATATTATGACCAACATATGGCCGACATGTTATAACCCTAAAGCGGTTTAATACTTGTATAAAAAGCGCTTAGGGTTGGGTATTTTTTATATGTGGTGATACGAAATTAGTTCTTGCGGTGGTATTGAGCTGTAAGGGATTACGGATTGTAATCAGGTTGTAATCACTGGATTGTAATAAGATTGGACTTGCTGTTTGGTGGACGTAGCCCAGGGATTGGGTGAACCACGTTAAATCTTGGTGCCTTGTGTTCATTTCTGTGTGTTCTATTATAAATTTTTTTTTGGAAGTAGCCGACATGGTAGCTGACATATTATGACCGACATATGGCCGACATGTTATAACCCTAAAGCGGTTTAATACTTGTATAAAAAGGGCTTAGGGTTGGGTATTTTTTATATGTGGTGATACGAAATTGGTTCTTGCGGCGGTATTGAGCTGTAAGGGATTACGGATTGTAATTAGGTTGTAATCACTGGATTGTAATAAGATCGGACTTGCTATTTGGTGGACGTAGCCCAGGAATTGGGTGAACCACGTTAAATCTTGGTGCCTTGTGTTCATTTCTGTGTGTTCTATTATAAATTTTTTTTTGGAAGTAGCCGACATGGTAGCCGACATATTATGACCGACATATGGCCGACATGTTATAACCCTAAAGCGGTTTAATACTTGTATAAAAAGGGCTTAGGGTTGGCTATTTTTTATATGTGGTGATACGAAATTGGTTCTTGCGGCGGTATTGAGCTGTAAGGGATTATGGATTGTAATCAGGTTGTAATCACTGGATTGTAATAAGATCGCACTTGCTATTTGGTGGACGTAGCCCAGGGATTGGGTGAACCACGTTAAATCTTGGTGCCTTGTGTTCATTTCTGTGTGTTCTATTATAAAATTTTTTTTGGAAGTAGCCGACATGGTAGCGGACATATCATGACCGACATATGGCCGACATGTTATAACCCTAAAGCGGTTTAATACTTGTATAAAAAGGGCTTAGGGTTGGGTATTTTTTATATGTGGTGATACGAAATTGGTTCTTGCGGCGGTATTGAGCTGTAAGGGATTACGGATTGTAATCAGGTTGTAATCACTGGATTGTAATAAGATCGGACTTGCTGTTTGGTGGACATAGCCCAGGGATTGGGTGAACCACGTTAAATCTTGGTGCCTTGTGTTCATTTCTGTGTGTTCTATTATAAATTTTTTTTTGGAAGTAGCCGACATGGTAGCCGACATATTATGACCGACATATGGCCGACATGTTATAACCCTAAAGCGGTTTAATACTTCTATAAAAAGGGCTTAGGGTTGGGTATTTTTTATATGTGGTGATACGAAATTGGTTCTTGCGGCGGTATTGTGCTGTAAGGGATTACGGATTGTAATCAGGTTGTAATCACTGGATTGTAATAAGATCGGACTTGCTGTTTGGTAGACATAGCCCAGGGATTGGGTGAACCACGTTAAATCTTGGTGCCTTGTGTTCATTTCTGTGTGTTCTATTATAAATTTTTTTTTGGAAGTAGCCGACATGGTAGCTGACATATTATGACCGACATATGGCCGATATGTCATAACCCTAAAGCGGTTTAATACTTGTATAAAAAGGGCTTAGGGTTGGGTATTTTTTATATGTGGTGATACGAAATTGGTTCTTGCAGCGGTATTGAGCTGAAAAGGATTACGGATTGTAATCAGGTTGTAATCACTGGATTGTAATAAGATCGGACTTGCTGTTTGGTGGACATAGCCCAGGGATTGGGTGAACCACGTTAAATCTTGGTGCCTTGTGTTCATTTCTGTGTGTTCTATTATAAATTTTTTTTTGGAAGTAGCCGACATGGTAGCCGACATATTATGACCGACATATGGCCGACATGTTATAACCCTAAAGCGGTTTAATACTTGTATAAAAAGGGCTTAGGGTTGGGTATTTTTTATATGTGGTGATACGAAATTGGTTCTTGCGGTGGTATTGAGCTGTAAGGGATTACGGATTGTAATCAGGTTGTAATCACTGGATTGTAATAAGATCGGACTTGCTATTTGGTGGACGTAGCCCAGCGATTGGGTGAACCACGTTAAATCTTGGTGCCTTGTGTTCATTTCTGTGTGTTCTATTATAAATTTTTTTTTGTAAGTAGCCGACATGGTAGCCGACATATTATGACCGACATATGGCCGACATGTTATAACCCTAAAGCGGTTTAATACTTGTATAAAAAGGGCTTAGGGTTGGGTATTTTTTATATGTGGTGATACAAAATTGGTTCTTGCGGCGGTATTGAGCTGTAAGGGATTACGGATTGTAATCAAGTTGTAATCACTGGATTGTAATAAGATCGGACTTGCTATTTGGTGGACGTAGCCCAGCGATTGGGTGAACCACGTTAAATCTTGGTGCCTTGTGTTCATTTCTGTGTGTTCTATTATAAATTTTTTTTTGGAAGTAGCCGACATGGTAGCCGACATATTATGACCGACATATGGCCGACATGTTATAACTCTAAAGCGGTTTAATACTTGTATAAAAAGGGCTTAGGGTTGGGTATTTTTTATATGTGGTGATACGAAATTGGTTCTTGCGGTGGTATTGAGCTGTAAGGGATTACGGATTGTAATCAGGTTGTAATCACTGGATTGTAATAAGATCGGACTTGCTATTTGGTGGACGTAGCCCAGCGATTGGGTGAACCACGTTAAATCTTGGTGCCTTGTGTTCATTTCTTTGTGTTCTATTATAAATTTTTTTTTGTAAGTAGCCGACATGGTAGCCGACATATTATGACCGACATATGGCCGACATGTTATAACCCTAAAGCGGTTTAATACTTGTATAAAAAGGGCTTAGGGTTGGGTATTTTTTATATGTGGTGATACAAAATTGGTTCTTGCGGCGGTATTGAGCTGTAAGGGATTACGGATTGTAATCAGGTTGTAATCACTGGATTGTAATAAGATCGTACTTGCTATTTGGTGGACGTAGCCCAGCGATTGGGTGAACCACGTTAAATCTTTGTGCCTTGTGTTCATTTCTGTGTGTTCTATTATAAATTTTTTTTTGGAAGTAGCCGACATGGTAGCCGACATATTATGACCGACATATGGCCGACATGTTATAACCCTAAAGCGGTTTAATACTTGTATAAAAAGGGCTTAGGGTTGGTTATTTTTTATATGTGGTGATACGAAATTGGTTCTTGCGGCGGTATTGAGCTGTAAGGGATTACGGATTGTAATCAGGTTGTAATCACTGGATTGTAATAAGATCGGACTTGCTGTTTGGTGGACGTAGCCCAGGGATTGGGTGAACCACGTTAAATCTTGGTGCCTTGTGTTCATTTCTGTGTGTTCTATTATAAATTTTTTTTTGGAAGTAGCCGACATGGTAGCCGACATATTATGACCGACATATGGCCGACATGTTATAACCCTAAAGCGGTTTAATACTTGTATAAAAAGGGCTTAGGGTTGGGTATTTTTTATATGTGGTGATACGAAATTGGTTCTTGCGGTGGTATTGAGCTGTAAGGGATTACGGATTGTAATCAGGTTGTAATCACTGGATTGTAATAAGATCGGACTTGCTATTTGGTGGACGTAGCCCAACGATTGGGTGAACCACGTTAAATCTTGGTGCCTTGTGTTCATTTCTGTGTGTTCTATTATAAATTTTTTTTTGTAAGTAGCCGACATGGTAGCCGACATATTATGACCGACATATGGCCGACATGTTATAACCCTAAAGCGGTTTAATACTTGTATAAAAAGGGCTTAGGGTTGGGTATTTTTTATATGTGGTGATACGAAATTGGTTCTTGCGGTGGTATTGAGCTGTAAGGGATTACGGATTGTAATCAGGTTGTAATCACTGGATTGTAATAAGATCGGACTTGCTATTTGGTGGACGTAGCCCAGCGATTGGGTGAACCACGTTAAATCTTGGTGCCTTGTGTTCATTTCTGTGTGTTCTATTATAAATTTTTTTTTGTAAGTAGCCGATATGGTAGCCGACATATTATGACCGACATATGGCCGACATGTTATAACCCTAAAGCGGTTTAATACTTGTATAAAAAGGGCTTAGGGTTGGGTATTTTTTATATGTGGTGATACAAAATTGGTTCTTGCGGCGGTATTGAGCTGTAAGGGATTACGGATTGTAATCAGGTTGTAATCACTGGATTGTAATAAGATCGGACTTGCTATTGTGTGGACGTAGCCCAGGGATTGGGTAAACCACGTTAAATCTTGGTGCCTTGTGTTCATTTCTGTGTGTTCTATTATAAATTTTTTTTTGGAAGTAGCCGACATGGTAGCCGACATATTATGACCGACATATGGCCGACATGTTATAACCCTGAAGCGGTTTAATACTTGTATAAAAAGGGCTTAGGGTTGGCTATTTTTTATATGTGGTGATATGAAATTGGTTCTTGCGGCGGTATTGAGCTGTAAGGGATTATGGATTGTAATCAGGTTGTAATCACTGGATTGTAATAAGATCGCACTTGCTATTTGGTGGACGTAGCCCAGGGATTGGGTGAACCACGTTAAATCTTGGTGCCTTGTGTTCATTTCTGTGTGTTCTATTATAAATTTTTTTTTGGAAGTAGCCGACATGGTAGCCGACATATTATGACCGACATATGGCCGACATGTTATAACCCTAAAGCGGTTTAATACTTGTATAAAAAGGGCTTAGGGTTGGGTATTTTTTATATGTGGTGATACGAAATTGGTTCTTGCGGCGGTATTGAGCTGTAAGGGATTACGGATTGTAATCAGGTTGTAATCACTGGATTGTAATAAGATCGCACTTGCTATTTGGTGGACGTAGCCCAGGGATTGGGTGAACCACGTTAAATCTTGGTGCCTTGTGTTCATTTCTGTGTGTTCTATTATAAATTTTTTTTTGGAAGTAGCCGACATGGTAGCCGACATATTATGACCGACATATGGCCGACATGTTATAACCCTAAAGCGGTTTAATACTTGTATAAAAAGGGCTTAGGGTTGGGTATTTTTTATATGTGGTGATACAAAATTGGTTCTTGCGGTAGTATTGAGCTGTAAGGGATTACGGATTGTAATCAGGTTGTAATCACTGGATTGTAATAAGATCGGACTTGCTGTTTGGTGGACGTAGCCCAAGGATTGGGTGAACCACGTTAAATCTTGGTGCCTTGTGTTCATTTCTGTGTGTTCTATTATAAATTTTTTTTTGGAAGTAGCCGACATCGTAGCCGACATATTATGACCAACATATGGCCGACATGTTATAACCCTAAAGCGGTTTAATACTTGTATAAAAAGGGCTTAGGGTTGGGTATTATTTATATGTGGTGATACGAAATTGGTTCTTGCGGCGGTATTGAGCTGTAAGGGATTACGGATTGTAATCAGGTTGTATTCACTGGATTGTAATAAGATCGGACTTGCTGTTTGGTGGACGTAGCCCAGAGATTGGGTGAACCACGTTAAATCTTGGTGCCTTGTGTTCATTTCTGTGTGTTCTATTATAAATTTTTTTTTGGAAGTAGCTGACATGGTAGCCGACATATTATGACCGACATATGGCCGACATGTTATAACCCTAAAGCGGTTTAATACTTGTATAAAAAGGGCTTAGGGTTGGCAATTTTTTATATGTGGTGATACGAAATTGGTTCTTGCGGCGGTATTGAGCTGTAAGGGATTACGGATTGTAATCAGGTTGTAATCACTGGATTGTAATAAGATCGGACTTGTTGTTTGGTTGACGTAGCCCAGGGATTGGGTGAACCACGTTAAATCTTGGTGCCTTGTGTTCATTTCTGTGTGTTCTATTATAAATTTTTTTTTTGAAGTAGTCGAAATGGTAGCCGACATATTATGACCGACATATGGCCGACATGTTATAACCCTAGAGCAGTTTAATACTTGTATAAAAAGGGCTTAGGGTTGGGTATTTTTTATATGTGGTGATACGAAATTCGTTCTTGCGGCGGTATTGAGCTGTAAGGGATTACGGATTATAATCAGATTGTAATCACTGGATTGTAATAAGATCGGACTTGCTGTTTGGTGGACGTAGCCCAGGGATTGGGTGAACCACGTTAAATCTTGGTGCCTTGTGTTCATTTCTGTGTGTTCTATTATAAATTTTTTTTTGGAAGTAGCCGACATGGTAGCCGACATATTATGACCGACATATGGCCAACATGTTATAACCCTAAAGCGGTTTAATACTTGTATAAAAAGGGCTTAGGGTTGGGTATTTTTTATATGTGGTGATACGAAATTGGTTCTTGCGGCGGTATTGAGCTTTAAGGGATTACAGATTGTAATCAGGTTGTAATCACTGGATTGTAATAAGATCGGACTTGCTGTTTGGTGGACGTAGCCCAGGGATTGGGTGAATCACGTTAAATCTTGGTGCCTTGTGTTCATTTCTGTGTGTTCTATTATAAATTTTTTTTTGGAAGTAGCCGACATGGTAGCGGACATATTATGACCGACATATGGCCGACATGTTATAACCCTAAAGCGGTTTAATACTTGTATAAAAAGGGCTTAGGGTTGGGTATTTTTTATATGTGGTGATACGAAATTGGTTCTTGCGGCGGTATTGAGCTGTAAGGGATTACGAATTGTAATCAGGTTGTAATCACTGGATTCAAATAAGATCGGACTTGCTATTTGGTAGACGTAGCCCAGGGATTGGGTGAACCACGTTAAATCTTGGTGCCTTGTGTTCATTTCTATGTGTTCTATTATAAATTTTTTTTTGGAAGTAGCCGACATGGTAGCTGACATATTATGACCGACATATGGCCGACATGTTATAACCCTAAAGCAGTTTAATACTTGTATAAAAAGGGCTTAGGGTTGGGTATTTTTTATATGTGGTGATACGAAATTTGTTCTTGCGGCGGTATTGAGCTGTAAGGGATTACGGATTGTAATCAGGTTGTAATCACTGGATTGTAATAAGATCGGACTTGCTGTTTGGTGGACATAGCCCAGGGATTGGGTGAACCACGTTAAATCTTGGTGCCTTGTGTTCATTTCTGTGTGTTCTATTATAAATTTTTTTTTGGAAGTAGCCGACATGGTAGCCGACATATTATGACCGACATATGGCCGACATGTTATAACCCTAAAGCGGTTTAATACTTGTATAAAAAGGGCTTAGGGTTGGGTATTTTTTATATGTGGTGATACGAAATTGGTTCTTGCGGTGGTATTGAGCTGTAAGGGATTACGGATTGTAATCAGGTTGTAATCACTGGATTGTAATAAGATCGGACTTGCTATTTGGTGGACGTAGCCCAGCGATTGGGTGAACCACGTTAAATCTTGGTGCCTTGTGTTCATTTCTTTGTGTTCTATTATAAATTTTTTTTTGTAAGTAGCCGACATGGTAGCCGACATATTATGACCGACATATGGCCGACATGTTATAACCCTAAAGCGGTTTAATACTTGTATAAAAAGGGCTTAGGGTTGGGTATTTTTTATATGTGGTGATACAAAATTGGTTCTTGCGGCGGTATTGAGCTGTAAGGGATTACGGATTGTAATCAGGTTGTAATCACTGGATTGTAATAAGATCGTACTTGCTATTTGGTGGACGTAGCCCAGCGATTGGGTGAACCACGTTAAATCTTTGTGCCTTGTGTTCATTTCTGTGTGTTCTATTATAAATTTTTTTTTGGAAGTAGCCGACATGGTAGCCGACATATTATGACCGACATATGGCCGACATGTTATAACCCTAAAGCGGTTTAATACTTGTATAAAAAGGGCTTAGGGTTGGTTATTTTTTATATGTGGTGATACGAAATTGGTTCTTGCGGCGGTATTGAGCTGTAAGGGATTACGGATTGTAATCAGGTTGTAATCACTGGATTGTAATAAGATCGGACTTGCTGTTTGGTGGACGTAGCCCAGGGATTGGGTGAACCACGTTAAATCTTGGTGCCTTGTGTTCATTTCTGTGTGTTCTATTATAAATTTTTTTTTGGAAGTAGCCGACATGGTAGCCGACATATTATGACCGACATATGGCCGACATGTTATAACCCTAAAGCGGTTTAATACTTGTATAAAAAGGGCTTAGGGTTGGGTATTTTTTATATGTGGTGATACGAAATTGGTTCTTGCGGTGGTATTGAGCTGTAAGGGATTACGGATTGTAATCAGGTTGTAATCACTGGATTGTAATAAGATCGGACTTGCTATTTGGTGGACGTAGCCCAACGATTGGGTGAACCACGTTAAATCTTGGTGCCTTGTGTTCATTTCTGTGTGTTCTATTATAAATTTTTTTTTGTAAGTAGCCGACATGGTAGCCGACATATTATGACCGACATATGGCCGACATGTTATAACCCTAAAGCGGTTTAATACTTGTATAAAAAGGGCTTAGGGTTGGGTATTTTTTATATGTGGTGATACGAAATTGGTTCTTGCGGTGGTATTGAGCTGTAAGGGATTACGGATTGTAATCAGGTTGTAATCACTGGATTGTAATAAGATCGGACTTGCTATTTGGTGGACGTAGCCCAGCGATTGGGTGAACCATGTTAAATCTTGGTGCCTTGTGTTCATTTCTGTGTGTTCTATTATAAATTTTTTTTTGTAAGTAGCCGATATGGTAGCCGACATATTATGACCGACATATGGCCGACATGTTATAACCCTAAAGCGGTTTAATACTTGTATAAAAAGGGCTTAGGGTTGGGTATTTTTTATATGTGGTGATACAAAATTGGTTCTTGCGGCGGTATTGAGCTGTAAGGGATTACGGATTGTAATCAGGTTGTAATCACTGGATTGTAATAAGATCGGACTTGCTATTGTGTGGACGTAGCCCAGGGATTGGGTAAACCACGTTAAATCTTGGTGCCTTGTGTTCATTTCTGTGTGTTCTATTATAAATTTTTTTTTGGAAGTAGCCGACATGGTAGCCGACATATTATGACCGACATATGGCCGACATGTTATAACCCTGAAGCGGTTTAATACTTGTATAAAAAGGGCTTAGGGTTGGCTATTTTTTATATGTGGTGATATGAAATTGGTTCTTGCGGCGGTATTGAGCTGTAAGGGATTATGGATTGTAATCAGGTTGTAATCACTGGATTGTAATAAGATCGCACTTGCTATTTGGTGGACGTAGCCCAGGGATTGGGTGAACCACGTTAAATCTTGGTGCCTTGTGTTCATTTCTGTGTGTTCTATTATAAATTTTTTTTTGGAAGTAGCCGACATGGTAGCCGACATATTATGACCGACATATGGCCGACATGTTATAACCCTAAAGCGGTTTAATACTTGTATAAAAAGGGCTTAGGGTTGGGTATTTTTTATATGTGGTGATACAAAATTGGTTCTTGCGGTAGTATTGAGCTGTAAGGGATTACGGATTGTAATCAGGTTGTAATCACTGGATTGTAATAAGATCGGACTTGCTGTTTGGTGGACGTAGCCCAGGGATTGGGTGAACCACGTTAAATCTTGGTGCCTTGTGTTCATTTCTGTGTGTTCTATTAGAAATTTTTTTTTGGAAGTAGCCGACATCGTAGCCGACATATTATGACCAACATATGGCCGACATGTTATAACCCTAAAGCGGTTTAATACTTGTATAAAAAGGGCTTAGGGTTGGGTATTATTTATATGTGGTGATACGAAATTGGTTCTTGCGGCGGTATTGAGCTGTAAGGGATTACGGATTGTAATCAGGTTGTATTCACTGGATTGTAATAAGATCGGACTTGCTGTTTGGTGGACGTAGCCCAGAGATTGGGTGAACCACGTTAAATCTTGGTGCCTTGTGTTCATTTCTGTGTGTTCTATTATAAATTTTTTTTTGGAAGTAGCTGACATGGTAGCCGACATATTATGACCGACATATGGCCGACATGTTATAACCCTAAAGCGGTTTAATACTTGTATAAAAAGGGCTTAGGGTTGGCAATTTTTTATATGTGGTGATACGAAATTGGTTCTTGCGGCGGTATTGAGCTGTAAGGGATTACGGATTGTAATCAGGTTGTAATCACTGGATTGTAATAAGATCGGACTTGTTGTTTGGTTGACGTAGCCCAGGGATTGGGTGAACCACGTTAAATCTTGGTGCCTTGTGTTCATTTCTGTGTGTTCTATTATAAATTTTTTTTTTGAAGTAGTCGAAATGGTAGCCGACATATTATGACCGACATATGGCCGACATGTTATAACCCTAGAGCAGTTTAATACTTGTATAAAAAGGGCTTAGGGTTGGGTATTTTTTATATGTGGTGATACGAAATTCGTTCTTGCGGCGGTATTGAGCTGTAAGGGATTACGGATTATAATCAGATTGTAATCACTGGATTGTAATAAGATCGGACTTGCTGTTTGGTGGACGTAGCCCAGGGATTGGGTGAACCACGTTAAATCTTGGTGCCTTGTGTTCATTTCTGTGTGTTCTATTATAAATTTTTTTTTGGAAGTAGCCGACATGGTAGCCGACATATTATGACCGACATATGGCCAACATGTTATAACCCTAAAGCGGTTTAATACTTGTATAAAAAGGGCTTAGGGTTGGGTATTTTTTATATGTGGTGATACGAAATTGGTTCTTGCGGCGGTATTGAGCTTTAAGGGATTACAGATTGTAATCAGGTTGTAATCACTGGATTGTAATAAGATCGGACTTGCTGTTTGGTGGACGTAGCCCAGGGATTGGGTGAATCACGTTAAATCTTGGTGCCTTGTGTTCATTTCTGTGTGTTCTATTATAAATTTTTTTTTGGAAGTAGCCGACATGGTAGCAGACATATTATGACCGACATATGGCCGACATGTTATAACCCTAAAGCGGTTTAATACTTGTATAAAAAGGGCTTAGGGTTGGGTATTTTTTATATGTGGTGATACGAAATTGGTTCTTGCGGCGGTATTGAGCTGTAAGGGATTACGAATTGTAATCAGGTTGTAATCACTGGATTCAAATAAGATCGGACTTGCTATTTGGTAGACGTAGCCCAGGGATTGGGTGAACCACGTTAAATCTTGGTGCCTTGTGTTCATTTCTATGTGTTCTATTATAAATTTTTTTTTGGAAGTAGCCGACATGGTAGCTGACATATTATGACCGACATATGGCCGACATGTTATAACCCTAAAGCAGTTTAATACTTGTATAAAAAGGGCTTAGGGTTGGGTATTTTTTATATGTGGTGATACGAAATTTGTTCTTGCGGCGGTATTGAGCTGTAAGGGATTACGGATTGTAATCAGGTTGTAATCACTGGATTGTAATAAGATCGGACTTGCTGTTTGGTGGACATAGCCCAGGGATTGGGTGAACCACGTTAAATCTTGGTGCCTTGTGTTCATTTCTGTGTGTTCTATTATAAATTTTTTTTTGGAAGTAGCCGACATGGTAGCCGACATATTATGACCGACATATGGCCGACATGTTATAACCCTAAAGCGGTTTAATACTTGTATAAAAAGGGCTTAGGGTTGGGTATTTTTTATATGTGGTGATACGAAATTGGTTCTTGCGGTGGTATTGAGCTGTAAGGGATTACGGATTGTAATCAGGTTGTAATCACTGGATTGTAATAAGATCGGACTTGCTATTTGGTGGACGTAGCCCAGCGATTGGGTGAACCACGTTAAATCTTGGTGCCTTGTGTTCATTTCTGTGTGTTCTATTATAATTTTTTTTTTGGAAGTAGCCGACATGGTAGCCGACATATTATGACCGACATATGGCCAACATGTTATAACCCTAAAGCGGTTTAATACTTGTATAAAAAGGGCTTAGGGTTGGGTATTTTTTATATGTGGTGATACGAAATTGGTTCTTGCAGCGGTATTGAGCTGTAAGGGATTACGGATTTTAATCAGGTTGTAATCACTAGATTGTAATAAGATTGGACTTGCTGTTTGGTGGACGTAGCCCAGGGATTGGGTGAACCACGTTAAATCTTGGTGCCTTGTGTTCATTTCTGTGTGTTCTATTATAAATTTTTTTTTGGAAGTAGTCGAAATGGTAGCCGACATATTATGACCGACATATGGCCAACATGTTATAACCCTAAAGCAGTTTAATACTTGTATAAAAAGGGCTTAGGGTTGGGTATTTTTTATATGTGGTGATACGAAATTGGTTCTTGCGACGGTATTGAGCTGTAAGGGATTACGGATTATAATCAGATTGTAATAACTGGATTGTAATAAGATCGGACTTGCTGTTTGGTGGACGTAGCCCAGGGATTGGGTGAACCACGTTAAATCTTGGTGCCTTGTGTTCATTTCTGTGTGTTCTATTATAATTTTTTTTTTGGAAGTAGCCGACATGGTAGCCGACATATTATGACCGACATATGGCCAACATGTTATAACCCTAAAGCGGTTTAATACTTGTATAAAAAGGGCTTAGGGTTGGGTATTTTTTATATGTGGTGATACGAAATTGGTTCTTGCAGCGGTATTGAGCTGTAAGGGATTACGGATTTTAATCAGGTTGTAATCACTAGATTGTAATAAGATTGGACTTGCTGTTTGGTGGACGTAGCCCAGGGATTGGGTGAACCACGTTAAATCTTGGTGCCTTGTGTTCATTTCTGTGTGTTCTATTATAAATTTTTTTTTGGAAGTAGCCGACATGGTAGCCGACATATTATGACCGACATATGGCCGACATGTTATAACCCTAAAGCGGTTTAATACTTGTATAAAAAGGGCTTAGGGTTGGGTATTTTTTATATGTGGTGATACGAAATTGGTTCTTGCGGCGGTATTGAGCTGTAAGGGATTACGGATTGTAATCAGGTTGTAATCACTGGATTGTAATAAGATCGGACTTGCTGTTTGGTGGACATAGCCCAGGGATTGGGTGAACCACGTTAAATCTTGGTGCCTTGTGTTCATTTCTGTGTGTTCTATTATAAATTTTTTTTTGGAAGTAGCCGACATGGTAGCCGACATATTATTACCGACACATGGCCGACATGTTATAACCCTAAAGCGGTTTAATACTTGTATAAAAAGGGCTTAGGGTTGGGTATTTTTTATATGTGGTGATATGAAATTGGTTCTTGCGGCGGTATTGAGCTGTAAGGGATTACGGATTGTAATCAGGTTGTAATCACTGGATTGTAATAAGATCGGACTTGCTATTTGGTGGACGTAGCGCAGGGATTGGGTGAACCAAGTTAAATCTTGGTGCCTTGTGTTCATTTCTGTGTGTTCTATTATAAATTTTTTTTTGGAAGTAGCCGACATGGTAGCCGACATATTATGACCGACATATGGCCGACATGTTATAACCCTAAAGAGGTTTAATACTTGTATAAAAAGGGCTTAGGGTTGGGTATTTTTTATATGTGGTGATACGAAATTGGTTCTTGCGGCGGTATTGAGCTGTAAGGGATTACAAATTGTAATCAGGTTGTAATCACTGGATTGTAATAAGATCGGACTTGCTGTTTGGTGGACATAGCCCAGGGATTGGGTGAACCACGTTAAATCTTGGTGCCTTGTGTTCATTGCTGTGTGTTCTATTATAAATTTTTTTTTGGAAGTAGCCGACATGGTAGCCGACATATTATGACCGACATATGGCCGACATGTTATAACCCTAAAGCAGTTTAATACTTGTATAAAAAGGGCTTAGGGTTGGATATTTTTTATATGTGGTGATACGAAATTGGTTCTTGCGGCGGTATTGAGCTGTAAGGGATTACAGATTGTAATCAGGTTGTAATCACTGGATTGTAATAAGATCGGACTTGCTGTTTGGTGGACATAGCCTAGGGATTGGGTGAACCACGTTAAATCTTGGTGCCTTGTGTTCATTTCTGTGTGTTCTATTATAAATTTTTTTTTGGAAGTAGCCGACATATTATGACCGACATATGGCCGACATGTTATAACCTTAAAGCGGTTTAATACTTGTATAAAAAGGGCTTAGGGTTGGGTATTTTTTATATGTGGTGATACGAAATTGGTTCTTGCGGCGGTATTGAGCTGTAAGGGATTACGGATTGTAATCAGGTTGTAATCACTGGATTGTAATAAGATCGGACTTGCTGTTTGGTGGACGTAGCCCAGGGATTGGGTGAACCACGTTAAATCTTGGTGCCTTGTGTTCATTTCTGTGTGTTCTATTATAAATTTTTTTTTGGAAGTAGCCGACATGGTAGCCGACATATTATGTCCGACATATGGCCGACATGTTATAACCCTAAAGCAGTTTAATACTTGTATAAAAAGGGCTTAGGGTTGGCTATTTTTTATATGTGGTGATACGAAATTGGTTCTTGCGACGGTATTGAGCTGTAAGGGATTACGGATTGTAATCAGGTTGTAATCACTGGATTGTAATAAGATCGGACTTGCTGTTTGGTGGACGTAGCCCAGGGATTGGGTGAACCACGTTAAATCTTGGTGCCTTGTGTTCATTTCTGTGTGTTCTATTATAAATTTTTTTTTGGAAGTAGCCAACATGGTAGCCGACATATTATGACCGACATATGGCCGACATGATATAACCCTAAAGCGGTTTAATACTTGTATAAAAAGGGCTTAGGGTTGGGTATTTTTTATATGTGGTGATACGAAATTGGTTCTTGCGGCGGTATTGAGCTGTAAGGGATTACAGATTGTAATCAGGTTGTAATCACTGGATTGTAATAAGATCGGACTTGTTGTTTGGTGGACATAGCCCAGGGATTGGGTGAACCACGTTAAATCTTGGTGCCTTGTGTTCATTTCTGTGTGTTCTATTATAAATTTTTTTTTGGAAGTAGCCGACATGGTAGCCGACATATTATGACCGACATATGGCCGACATGTTATAACCTTAAAGCGGTTTAATACTAGTATAAAAAGGGCTTAGGGTTGGGTATTTTTTATATGTGGTGATACGAAATTGGTTCTTGCGGCGGTATTGAGCTGTAAGGGATTACAGATTGTAATCAGGTTGTAATCACTGGATTGTAATAAGATCGGACTTGCTGTTTGGTGGACGTAGCCCAGGGATTGGGTGAACCACATTAAATCTTGGTGCCTTGTGTTCATTTCTGTGTGTTCTATTATAAATTTTTTTTTAGAAGTAGCCGACATGGTAGCCGACATATTATGACCGACATATGGCTGACATGTTATAACCCTAAAGCAGTTTAATACTTGTATAAAAAGGGCTTAGGGTTGGGTATTTTTTATATGTGGTGATACGAAATTGGTTCTTTCGGCAGTATTGAGCTGTAAGGGATTACGGATTGTAATCAGGTTGTAATCACTGGATTGTAATAAGATCGGACTTGCTGTTTGGTGGACGTAGCCCAGGGATTGGGTGAACCACGTTAAATCTTGGTGCCTTGTGTTCATTTCTGTGTGTTCTATTATAAATTTTTTTTGGAAGTAGTCGACATATTATGACCGACATATGGCCGACATTTTATAACCCTAAAGCGGTTTAATACTTGTATAAAAAGGGCTTAGGGTTGGGTATTTTTTATATGTGGTGATACGAAATTGGTTCTTGCGGCGGAATTGAGCTGTAAGGGATTACGGATTGTAATCAGGTTGTAATCACTGGATTGTAATAAGATCGGACTTTCTGTTTGGTGGACGTAGCCTAGGGATTGGGTGAACCACGTTAAATCTTGGTGCCTTGTGTTCATTTCTGTGTGTTCTATTAGAAATTTTTTTTTGGAAGTAGCCGACATGGTAGCCGACATATTATGACCGACATATGGCCGACATGTTATAACCCTAAAGCGGTTTAATACTTGTATAAAAAGGGCTTAGGGTTGGGTATTTTTTATATTTGGTGATACGAAATTGGTTCTTGCGGCGGTATTGAGCTGTAAGGGATTACGGATTGTAATCAGGTTGTAATCACTGTATTGTAATAAGATCAGACTTGCTGTTTGGTGGACGTAGCCCAGGGATTGGGTGAACCACGTTAAATCTTGGTGCCTTGTGTTCATTTCTGTGTGTTCTATTATAAATTTTTTTTTGGAAGTAGCCGACATGGTAGCCAACATATTATGACCGACATATGGCCGACATGTTATAACCCTAAAGCGGTTTAATACTTGTATAAAAAGGGCTTAGGGTTGGGTATTTTTTATATGTGGTGATACGAAATTGGTTCTTGCGGCGGTATTGAGCTGTAAGGGATTACGGATTGTAATCAGGTTGTAATCACTGGATTGTAATAAGATCGAACTTGCTGTTTGGTGGACGTAGCCCAGGGATTGGGTGAGCCGCGTTAAATCTTGGTGCCTTGTGTTCATTTCTGTGTGTTCTATTATAAATTTTTTTTTGGAAGTAGCCGACATATTATGACCGACATATGGCCGACATGTTATAACCTTAAAGCGGTTTAATACTTGTATAAAAAGGGCTTAGGGTTGGGTATTTTTTATATGTGGTGATACGAAATTGGTTCTTGCGGCGGTATTGAGCTGTAAGGGATTACGGATTGTAATCAGGTTGGAATCACTGGATTGTAATAAGATCGGACTTGCTGTTTGGTGGACGTAGCCCAGGGATTGGGTGAGCCGCGTTAAATCTTGGTGCCTTGTGTTCATTTCTGTGTGTTCTATTATAAATTTTTTTTTGAAAGTAGCCGACATGGTAGCCGACATATTATGACCGACATATGGCCGACATGTTATAACCCTAAAGCGGTTTAATACTTGTATAAAAAGGGCTTAGGGTTGGGTATTTTTTATATGTGGTGATATGAAATTGGTTCTTGCGGCGGTATTGAGCTGTAAGGGATTACGGATTGTAATCAGGTTGTAATCACTGGATTGTAATAAGATCGGACTTGCTGTTTGGTGGACGTAGCCCAGGGATTGGGTGAACCAAGTTAAATCTTGGTGCCTTGTGTTCATTTCTGTGTGTACTATTATAAATTTTTTTTTGGAAGTAGCCGACATGGTAGCTGACATATTCTTACCGATATATGGCCGACATGTTATAACCCTAAAGAGGTTTAATACTTGTATAAAAAGGGCTTAGGGTTGGGTATTTTTTATATGTGGTGATACGAAATTGGTTCTTGCGGCGGTATTGAGCTGTAAGGGATTACAGATTGTAATCAGGTTGTAATCACTGGATTGTAATAAGATCGGACTTGCTGTTTGGTGGACATAGCCCAGGGATTGGGTGAACCACGTTAAATCTTGGTGCCTTGTGTTCATTTCTGTGTGTTCTATTATAAATTTTTTTTTGGAAGTAGCCGACATGGTAGCCGACATATTATGACCAACATATGGCCGACATGTTATAACCCTAAAGTAGTTTAATACTTGTATAGAAAGGGCTTAGGGTTGGATATTTTTTATATGTGGTGATACGAAATTGGTTCTTGCGGCGGTATTGAGCTGTAAGGGATTACGGATTGTAATCAGGTTGTAATCACTGGATTGTAATAAGATCGGACTTGCTGTTTGGTGGACATAGCCTAGGGATTGGGTGAACCACGTTAAATCTTGGTGCCTTGTGTTCATTTCTGTGTGTTCTATTATAAATTTTTTTTTGGAAGTAGCCGACATATTATGACCGACATATGGCCGACATGTTATAACCTTAAAGCGGTTTAATACTTGTATAAAAAGGGCTTAGGGTTGGGTATTTTTTATATGTGGTGATACGAAATTTGTTCTTGCGGCGGTATTGAGCTGTAAGGGATTACGGATTGTAATCAGGTTGTAATCACTGGATTGTAATAAGATCGGACTTGCTGTTTGGTGGACGTAGCCCAGGGATTGGGTGAACCACGTTAAATCTTGGTGCCTTGTGTTCATTTCTGTGTGTTCTATTATAAATTTTTTTTTGGAAGTAGCCGACATGGTAGCCGACATATTATGTCCGACATATGGCCGACATGTTATAACCCTAAAGCGGTTTAATACTTGTATAAAAAGGGCTTAGGGTTGGCTATTTTTTATATGTGGTGATACGAAATTGGTTCTTGCGACGGTATTGAGCTGTAAGGGATTACGGATTGTAATGAGGTTGTAATCACTGGATTGTAATAAGATCGGACTTGCTATTTGGTGGACGTAGCCCAGGGATTGGGTGAACCACGTTAAATCTTGGTACCTTGTGTTCATTTCTGTGTGTTCTATTATAAATTTTTTTTTGGAAGTAGCCGACATGGTAGCCGACATATTATGACCGACATATGGCCGACATGTTATAACCCTAAAGCGGTTTAATACTTGTATAAAAAGGGCTTAGGGTTGGGTATTTTTTATATGTGGTGATACGAAATTGGTTCTTGCGGCGGTATTGAGCTGTAAGGGATTACAGATTGTAATCAGGTTGTAATCACTGGATTGTAATAAGATCGGACTTGTTGTTTGGTGGACATAGCCCAGGGATTGGGTGTACCACGTTAAATCTTGGTGCCTTGTGTTCATTTCTGTGTGTTCTATTATAAATTTTTTTTTGGAAGTAGCCGACATGGTAGCCGACATATTATGACCGACATATGGCCGACATGTTATAACCTTAAAGCGGTTTAATACTTGTATAAAAAGGGCTTAGGGTTGGGTATTTTTTATATGTGGTGATACGAAATTGGTTCTTGCGGTGGTATTGAGCTGTAAGGGATTACGGATTGTAATCAGGTTGTAATCACTGGATTGTAATAAGATCGGACTTGCTGTTTGGTGGACGTAGCCCAGGGATTGGGTGAACCACGTTAAATCTTGGTGCCTTGTGTTCATTTCTGTGTGTTCTATTATAAATTTTTTTTTGGAAGTAGCCGACATGGTAGCCAACATATTATGACCGACATATGGCCGACATGTTATAACCGTAAAGCGGTTTAATACTTGTATAGAAAGGGCTTAGGGTTGGGTATTTTTTATATGTGGTGATACGAAATTGGTTCTTGCGGCGGTATTGAGCTGTAAGGGATTACGAATTGTAATCAGGTTGTAATCACTGGATTGTAATAAGATCGGACTTGCTGTTTGGTGGACGTAGCCCAGGGATTGGGTGAACCACGTTAAATCTTTGTGCCTTGTGTTCATTTCTGTGTGTTCTATTATAAATTTTTTTTTTGAAGTAGCCGACATGGTAGCCGACATATTATGACCGACATATGGCCGACATGTTATAACCCTAAAGCGGTTTAATACTTGTATAAAAAGGGCTTAGGGTTGGGTATTTTTTATATGTGGTGATACAAAATTGGTTCTTGCAGCGGAAATGAGCTGTAACGGATTACGGATTGTAATCAGGTTGTAATCACTGGATTGTAATAAGATCGGACTTGCTGTTTGGTGGACGTAGCCTAGGGATTGGGTGAACCACGTTAAATCTTGGTGCCTTGTGTTCATTTCTGTGTGTTCTATTATAAAAATTTTTTTGGAAGTAGCCGACATATTATGACCGACATATGGCCGACATGTTATAACCCTAAAGCGGTTTAATACTTGTATAAAAAGGGCTTAGGGTTGGGTATTTTTTATATGTGGTGATACGAAATTGGTTCTTGCGGCGGTATTGAGCTGTAAGGGATTACGGATTGTAATCAGGTTGTAATCACTGGATTGTAATAAGATCGGACTTGCTGTTTGGTGGACGTAGCCCAGGGATTGGGTGAACCACGTTAAATCTTGGTGCCTTGTGTTCATTTCTGTGTGTTCTATTATAAATTTTTTTTTGGAAGTAGCCGACATGGTAGCCGACATATTATGACCGACATATGGCCGACATGTTATAACCCTAAAGCGGTTTAATACTTGTATAAAAAGGGCTTAGGGTTGGCTATTTTTTATATGTGGTGATGCGAAATTGGTTCTTGCGGCGGTATTGAGCTGTAAGGGATTACGGATTGTAATCAGGTTGTAATCACTGGATTGTAATAAGATCGAACTTGCTGTTTGGTGGACGTAGCCCAGGGATTGGGTGAACCACGTTAAATCTTGGTGCCTTGTGTTCATTTCTGTGTGTTCTATTATTTTTGTTATTGGTTATATTTGCATGTAATTTTTATTTCTGTCCGTGGTTTATCCTAACACTTTAGGTAAATTATCAAGCTCTTATAAAAAAAGTTTCTATAGTTTTTAGGTTCCTTACTACTTTGTTCTTCACACTTTTATGCAAACTCATCAATCTTTACGCGTGCACTTTCAATAACTTTATGAGTAGATAGGCTCAAACATTTGTATGCTTTACTCTTATTGGAGTATTCCAAAAATATGCCTTCATCACTTTTCACATCAAATTTTCCTTTTCTTCACTCTTTCATAATATAAAATTGGCTTCCAAATACTTTGAAATAACAAACATTAGGTTTATAGCCATACCATAATTCATTAGATTTTTGCTCTAAATCTTTCTTCAATTTTACTTAGTTCAAGGTATGAATTACAGTGTTGATTGCTTCCTTTCAGTATTTGATAGCAATGTTCTTCTCTATCATCAAGGTTCTTCGATAGTCCATGATTGATCTATTCCTTCTCTTAGCAATATCGTTCTACTGAGGTGTACTAGGTCCAAACACTTGCTTTTTGATTCACCCCTTATTGAAGAATTCATTGATTTTATTAGAAATGAATTCTCCTCCTTTGTTTGATCTTAAGCATTTTAGTTGCTTTCTTGTTTCTTTCTTCACTCTAGCCAGATACCACTTGAACTTTTGAAAATCTTTCAATATATCCTTTAAGTACATTACTATCATCATTTTATAATAACCACCAACAAATAAAATAAAGTACTTAGCTCCATAGTAGCTTTTTGTGCCACTGGGTCCACAAAGGTCTATATGAACCAACTCCAACTCTTCTTTAGAATGATAGTTTTTACTTTTAAAACTTGTCTTTTGCATCTTACAAATTTGACAATTCTTGTACATGCCCATATCAGATTTCTTGAAGCTTGGAATGCCTCTCCCTCTTTTGTTTTTTTCGTATGTTGACTAGGTTATCAAAATTCACATGACATAACCTTTTATGCCATAACTCGCTTTCTTCTACTTGAGCTATGAAACATGAAATTTCAGCTAGATCTAGGTAAAATAGATGACCTTTTGTTTGATTGCTAGTCCCAACCAGATTTTCTTTCCCATCTAGTAGATAGGCCTTTCCATTCATGAATTCTACCTTGATTCCAATGTTTTTCAATTAAGCCACACTAAGTAGATTATGCTTAATTCCTTCAACCCAATAAGAATTATCACATTTGAGATCATTGGTTAGTGTAGTACAACCTTTTTCTTTCACATAGCATGGTTTATCATTGCCAACTATAACACTTCCACCATCATAGTATACCAAGTTCTCAAATTTAGATTTATCACCAGTCATATGGTGAGAACAACCACTATCTATGATCCATGTGTCATTTTTACTAACATGTGATATGAGGGCCATCTTATCATTCTCATCATCTGATTCATCCTTAATAATAATGTAGACCATTTCATATTCTTCACTACTATCAGAATCTTTGGCAATGTAGAAAGATTTCTTACCTTTTTCCTTGTAGTCCTTGTGGCTTTTGAAATATTTCTTGCATTTGTACTTGTCATGCTTCTTTTCTTCTTTGCCTTCTCTATTTGGACACCTTGTAGCAATGTGACCAACTTCTTCACAAGAAAAGAAGATCAAAGGAATTTTGTCTTTGTACTTTCCTTTACCCTTGGGGAAATCTTCTTGCAAGTAATGCTTCAATGAATTCAATATCATCATTGAAACCATCTTCATCTTTACTATCAGATTGCCTTTTATATTTTGCAACTTTCTTCTTGAATGATAGATTGGCTTGAAATGTAGACTTAATGTTGCTAGAGTTAGGAAGATAGTTATCATAGTTATCTAAATCAAAGGATGTCAACCTTCCCACTACTAAATTCAAAGTTATATCATTCTTGGGATTACATCTCATCTCTTGAGTTTCTAAAAATATAATTTCATAAATAGGAAGAAGTTTTTAGTACCTTTCTTACCACTATCTCATCATCTATCTTTCCTCCCAAGGCTTTGATTGCACACACACTAGCTTTGATTCTTTCACTATATTTTGAAATGTTTTCATCTTCTCTCATCTTTATTTGATCAAGTTGACCTCTGAGAATTTGTGCCTTAGCCCTCCTCAGTTGTCATCTCCTCCATAGATAGCTTTTAGCTTGATCCACATCTCATAAGTAGTACCACAATTTGACTTTCTCAAATTCAACATAATTGACAGTCGGGGCAATATCAATCATCATCATGTTAGTATTCTTCTTTTATGTAATTTCTTCAACAATCATAGTTCTAGTACGTGCCACATACTTGGTGTTTAGGTACTTTAGGCCTAAGTCTCCATTGGTTTCCAAATAGTCTTATGATTTTCTATTATGCCTTGAAGTTATCTCTATTTAGCTTAGGGATCTCCCTTCTGTAAGACATCTTGATCTTTAGCTTAAGTCCTTGAAACCTTCTCTACAAGTACCAAAATCTTTGATACCAATTGTTCAAAATATAAGAGGAGTAACTAAGAGGGGAGGGGTGAATCAGTTACCACAAAAACAAATCCAAGATTATTAAGATGTCAATACAATTATAATCAAACTCTTCTGAAACTAAAATACTATTGTAACTCGGTTAGTACTGAATCACTTGGTTAACACAGTATCTCAATTAATATTGAATATATGCACTATTACTTGGTTAACACTAAACATGAAGATCTTATGATATTAACTATAATTAACCTTAATTAACATAGTTGTATAAACATAAAGAAAATAACATGAGCACAAGTGACACTAGGATTTAATGTGGAAACCCAATTTGGGAAAAACAACCAACTACAACTAGTTACTATTTTCACTCTTTTGAAGTGAGCCCTATTAGGAGCCAAAAATGTTAAAGGTTACAAAATACATTGTTAGGTGTGACCCTGCTAAAGGATTTAAATCACCCTATTAGGAGTGGCCTTGTTAGAGATCTTTTGAAACTTAAATTTAGAAATGCCACATTGTTAGAGGATTTGGAAAATAAGTGTTAAGTTAAATCTGTTAAGAGATTTGATTCACTACTAGAATTATTAGAGAGTAATAATGATATGACTTGATTGCTATTGCAACTATATTTTTAGATTTCAAATCTCTATTCTAGCTTGAATACTCAATCCTCCTTGATCAAATAAAACTTTACAACTTAGTCAACATAAGATACTTTGATATCCTTCTAATTTTCTTTTTAATTTATCTTTTCAATCCCATGCTTCTCATATTCAATCCTACAACTTGACCATATACTTATATCATTTACCTTATCAATAAGCTTGAATACACTTTCAAATAATCAATATTCATCCCTTATGTCGACTAGACTTAACAAATAAATTCATCAAACTAAATATGATGACTCAAGAAAATCCTTTGTTAGCCATCCTATATCATTCACCATTACCTCAAAAACACATTCTTCAAACTTCCTTTGGTAACCTAGTGAACTCAGTTAACATTGCATCCTAAACTGAATTCCCTTTGGTAATTGAGTTAGCTCAATTAACACTGGTTCCTTTCCAAATTTCCTTTGGTGCTCAAGTGAACTTGGTAGACATTGTCTTCCTACAAATTCCCTTTGGTGCCCAAGTGAATTCAGTAGACACTAACTCTAAACTTGATTATCTTTGGAATGCTCAATAGACACTAAAAACTATCTTCATCGCTCAAGTGAGCTTGATAGACACTGGCTAGTAAAGACTTGACATTTTGAATAACATTAAAGACAATATAAAATTGAACAATTATTTCCAACATCTCATTCGATCAATACTAGACTTGATTAACACAAAAATTTATCAGTTAACTATATTCCTTCACTTTTTTCTTAGGTTCTTAATAACAATAGTTATATCCTAGTTAATATTGTACTCCATTCATTGACCAAAATATCTTTCTTATACATCTTTCTTGAGATCATGTAAATCAATTAAACCAACATTATACTATTAGATTCTAACTCATTCAAGTTCCCATCGAATACCATACACTTATCAACACTTACATCATCATAGTTTCTTCAAATCCTCTTCATCAATCAAATGATATGGAACTCTAATGAATTAGCATAATGTCTAACCAATTAAGGCTTTACATCAATAACATACAAATTGATACGAGTCTTACACATACATTAACATCATTATCATTTGGTGCTCACAATTTCCCCCTTTGGCATGTATGTATTGATAACAAGATATCTATATAGCTCTCTAACTTCATTTAAGCTCTCTACAATAGGTTTAGCATCAAGTTATTTTCAACTCATCTCCACTTTGACAAATTCTCCCCCTTAGGGTGTACTTCACTTTTCTATTCAACATCTCTTCAATATTTTGACTCTCTCCATTTGTCTTTCTCATCTCCCCTTTAGGATATCATCTTCCTTACTAGTTCATCTCCCTTTTATTAGTTCACCTCCCCCTTTGACATTAATGCCAAAGGTAACTATAGATTCCAATCTCAAACTTATAAAACCCATTAGTAATACCTTGTACCTTTCATATACTTATTACATCATTTTTAGTATTGTCTCTTTCAAACCTTTAGGAAATAGCTCCTAAAGAGTCAACTCTTGCATCAAATCCGTAAAGATATATTAGATCATTCACAAATTGATGAAACATGCATCCTTTCTTAGTGAATCTTGGATAGGGGAAGGACCCCTAACATACCTCTCAAATACTTAAAAGAATCCTTAGGTAGTGGCTTTGTGAATATATTTCCAATCTATTCCTTACACTTCACATACTCTAATAAAAATTCTCGTGTGCTTTCTCACTCAAGTAATGATACTAGATAGATATTTTCTTGCTTTTTGCATGCATCGTAGGATTCTTGGATATGTTTATTGCACTTTTGTTATCACAATAGATAGTAACAAGATTGATAACTTCCTCTTGCATTCCTTCTAATAGTTTCTTAATCCAATCTATGTTTGATCAGTTAATGGTAGAAGAAATATATTCAAATTTAGATATAAACTTTGACATAAAACTCTAATTATTTCACAGCTATGTAATAGTATTTCTCCTAAAAAGAAAGCTTTACCACCTAAAATTTTTCTATCATCAATATTTCCAGCCCAATCAACATTAGTGTAAACTCTGAGCTCAAAATCACCTTATTTTTTGTACCATAATCTACAACCTTCTATACCTTTCAGGTATCTAAATATCCTTTTAACTTAAGTCATGTGTGTTTCCTTAGGATCAAAGGAAAACCTTGTAATAATACCAACTACAAGTGCAATATTAGGTCTACTGTGTACAATATACTATAATTTTCCAATCATTGATCTATATTATGTCTCATTCACTTCAATAGTAGTGTCTAAACATTAAATAACTTACATCTAATGAGCATAGGTGTGCCAAATGAATTTGTCTCATCCATACCAAATGACTTCAAAATATCTTTAATGTAATTAGACCTAGTCACATCTATACCACCTTTTGTTTAATGAACTTGTAAACAAATAAAATTTTTGATCTCACCAAACATTGACATCTCAAATTCTTTGATCATTTGATCAAAAAATTCTCTTCATAATAAATCATTTCCACCAAATATTATATCATCAATAATTATTTCACCTATTAGAACCTTCTTCTCAACTTCACTTATTAAGTACAAGTTACTATTTTCACTTGTTCTAACAAATTCAATCTTGATCAGATATGAATGCAATATTCCATACCATGTTCTCAGTGCTTGCTTCAGTCCATACAATTATTTGTTCAATTTTCATACGAAGTGCTTCTAATTTGGCTCCACAAATCTTTCAAGTTGTTCAATGTTTATCACTTCTTCCAGTATTCCATTTGAGAATGTAGACTTATCATCTATTTGATATAACTTGAATTTATTGTAAGTTTCAAACGTTAATATATTTATGACTCCTCCCAATCTAGCTATAGGTGCAAAGGTCTTGCCATAATCAATACCTTCTTCTTGAGCATAAACTTTACCAACTAGTCTAGCTTTTTTCCTTGCAACTTCTCCATTCTCATTAATTTTTTTTTCTAAAAGTCCACTTGGTTCCAATTACATTATTGTTTGTAGGTCTATGCACCAGTGTCCATGTATTATTTTTCTCCATATCATCTATCTCTGCATTTATAGAATTAATCCAATCTTCATTATCAATTGCAAAGTTCATAGTTCTTAGCTCAAACTTAGTAATCAAACATGTACTATCCTTCAGCTTACTTCTTTTCATGACTCCAAAATGCTTATCTCCAACAATTTTCTTAGATGAATAGTTCTTTCATATATAATTTTCTAGGACATGTTCAAATTTTTTATCTCTAAAATTATCATTGCTTAATTGGGGCTCAACATTCTTCTTGGGTTGTCTTATCTATGGATTAGGTAATGCATATTGACTCTTAGTAGCTGATGATGGGTGCTCCCTTTAATATCATAAACCATAACAGAAAACAAAGAAACAACAAAAAATGCAAGCAAAAAATATGGACTTCTTATTTGCACTGCAAATATAGATTTATAGAATTCACAAGTATAATATGCTAACCCACATGGGCACCTTCATTACAGTAATCTGCATGGCAAGCTGTGAACTATCACCTATAGCTGTCCTAGACAATGTTTGAGCCTTTCTTAAATAGGCAATTTTATTTTGCTTATGAAGGTTCTAGACAATGAAACTTAATACTTGGGGCTGAAAGACCCTAAAAATACATAAATACATATAGAGTTGTCAAAATACATCGTTGACAATTATTTTAGATATTTCGGGTAGCCCAAATTTGGAAGGCCATAACTCTCAAATCATTGCTTTGATTGGTTATTATAACCACTTTTTAGAAATGTCGGCTCCTGATCTATAGGCTCAAAATTGCACAAGTGTCTTTCCATCATGTTTTCAAACATCATCTAGGCACTCTAAGGCCTCCTACATATTTTTCTATAATTTTTTCCATTGAAAATCTGCAATAACTTCTCTAATACTTAAGTTGGAGCAATGATATTTTTATGGTGGACTTATAAATCTAAAATGAACCTTCATGTAGAAAATGAGAACACTCTAAGATCGTATGAAAAACTTACTAAAAATAGTGAACTCCCATAAATAGTAACCACTTTGTCTACTAGTCCTTATTAAAATAAAAAAGACTAAAAATAAAATATTTTTGGGTGATGCAAGATTGCTCTTATACCTAGGATGCTCCTGCATCAAACACACAAGGTAATTTGAGAAGTGACTCTGTCATGTCTCAAGTGTTTAGAGGAAACCCAAGATGGTTAACCTCCTCTCTTACTATCCATGATGAATCCTCTACTGGCCTCCCTTCCCATTTGACTAGGTATTCCTCATAAGTTTTCTTCCTTGTACTTTTGTCAATATGATAGTCTAGTATCTCCTCAATCTCCTTTGTAGTTGAATTACTTGCTAGAATACTCAATTGCGCTTTTGCAACTTCATCTCCATCACCTCTTTCATAATAATTTGTCAAATATAAAATATTAAATACCAGTAAAATATTCAATTTAGTATGCAACTCCATTTCATAAGTATTTCCAAAATCATGCCTTTTCATGATCTTGCACGGTCCAAAATTCTTCATCTTTAGCTTATTATATGATCCCACTAGAAAATGGTTCCTTTCTCAAATGAACCATGACTTCATCTCCAACCTAAAATTCCTTATACCTCCTTTTCAAATCTACCTTATCCTCGTACTATGTATTCATCTTTATGATGTGCTTCCTCACCTCCTCATGGATGTTCTTCAAATGTTCAACAAATTCTTCTGCTTCAACACTACTTATCTCTCCTTTATCTAACTGTTGTAATTCATAAGAATTTATAGGACTACTCCCAAATACAATTTGGAATGGTGATTTACCAATATTCCTATTGATATAATTATTATATGAAAAATTTTCTTGTGGTTAAATCAGATCCCATCCTTTTGGCTTGTCTCCAACCAAACATCTTGCCAAGTTTCCCAAACTGCGATTCACAATTTATATCTATCCATTAGTCTGTGGATGATGCAATGAATTGAAATTTAACTCTTTCTTCAATTCCTTCCATAATGTATGCCATAAATACCCAAAAAAATGGTATCTTGATTTGAAGCTATACTCTTGGGAAAACCATGTAATCTCACCACTTCCTTGAAAAATAATGCTGCCACATGAACAATGCCACTAGTCTTCTTTCAAGGAATAAAATGTACCATCTTTGAAAACCTTCCAACCACTACAAAAATAGAATCACACCCTCATTGTGTCCTTGGTAATCTAAGAAAAATATCCATGCTAACATCCTCCAACTATTTCTCTAGTATAGGTAATGGCTAATACAACCTCGTATTCTACTTCACTCATATCACCATCTGACATACTCTGCAACTTTGTACAAAATTCTTCACATGATCATGTTGCAATTGTGGCCAGAAATAATTCACTACAACCAAAGCTATGGGTTACCACACGGTCAAGTGGTAGTGCTTTTTTTTACTCTTACCATTGAGATTTGTTTGTTGTTATCATGATTGGAGTTTCTTGTCTTCTTTTCCTTTCATTCTATCTTTTTGTATTATGATGGATGGTTATGTCATTATGATGGATGGTTATATCTTTATGGTGGATGATTTTTACTTATTGTATTGTACTTTGTTTCATGGATCCAAAAGGGATGATTTAACCTATTTTATAAATGTATATTCTTTTAGCCTTTCATACCCTATGACATGTACAATGGATGATTGTGCATTCCAAATTTTATTGTTAAGTGGCATTCAGAACAAATGTATATTATTTAAATGGACTTGGACTTGTAATTATTCTTTCATGTAGATGTGGTATTTATTAGACAATATTATTTAAATTTAAATGTGACTCAACGCCTTGGGATCCTTAAGGAATGTAATCTGTTATGTTTTCTTTTGTATGATTGTATGTAATTACTTTTGCTACTTTATGTTCGATGTGTATGTTTTTAAAAAGAAAAAAATGTTTGGCAAACTTAGTAAAACTTTAGGTTAATTCTTTTGAATCCCTTGGCTAGGTGTTACATCTGGTATTAGAGCCTAAATTCTACATTGGGAGCTATAGGAATATTGGAACATCATTAGTTGTTAACTAGTTGAACTAAAACAAAATTTAAATAGTTATGTATATCTTTTTCAAACTAAAACTTGAACTAGTTGAACTAAAATAGAACTTAAACTTTTAGTTGTATATTTTCGAACATGAACATTTAGACTTCAAAACTAAATTGTACATAAACCTAAAATTATGAAAAACTAAAATTTGAACTATTACTATTTTCAAAACATGTCTTTATATATGCTTTACTGTAGTAGGTTTTGTGGTTATTATAGCATCTTGTATCTTGTATATTATTGTAGGATGGCATCTAGGATGAGATCTTATATTAGAGGCCATAGTCTTGGCCATGGTAGAGGTTGTGTGTGAGGCAAAAACATCATTGTACATGAGTCTATCCATGAAGTCCCTATTTAGGAAGAGAATAGGGAAGAACATGTCAATGAGAATTAGGAAGAGACCATAGAGAGTAGTAGGCCAACTCAAAGGAGGTTGACGTGAGGCAAATGATGAAAACCATCATTGATCACCTACCTCCTATTCATGGTTAGGATGGAGCACATTAGGTAGGACATGAGGATAGACCTAGGTCTAGGAGCCCTTAGAGGGGTCGATAGAGATCACTTGTAACTGCTCAGATGAAAGACCTTTAGAGATCCAAGGTCAAACCCTTTAATGGGTTGGGTTCAAGTTATGTAGCTGAGTAGTGGCTTATTGCTCTTGACAGGGTTTTTTCTATTCAGAACTTTGACACTAATGTCAAAGCGAGGTTTATTATCACCAACCTAGAACTCTTTGGAGCCACTTAGTGGACTATCAAAGAGAAGAAAATGGGTATAAACATGAACAATATCACATGGGAGTTATTCCTAGAAAACTTTCGTGAAAAATTCCTACTAGAGGAATGGAACCAACAGAAAGCTGATGAATTTCACAACCTCAAACATTTCACTATGACCATAGTAGAGTATGAGCACAAATTCTATGAGCTCATGACCTATGTGGGAATTAGTGATAAACTAGCATAGTTGGCTCAATATTTCATTAGAGGCTTGAACAACCATCTAGTTGGGGGTGTTAAGGTATTTGAACCTAAAATCCTCAAAGATGTAGTACATCAAGCCATCCTTGTAGAGTAGAGTGTTAACCTAGGTCATGGAGGTTTTGTGGGAGAAGCTATAGTATTAGGATCTAAGGGTAACCACAACTTAGGTGGAAGTAGGAAACCTTCTTCTAGAGGTAATAAACAATAGGAAGGATCTTATCCTCCAACTTAGAGTAGTGATAATGGTTCTATCTCTAAGAACTATTGCAATGTGCAACACAATAAGTGCAACCAATATGACTAGCCATCTCAGAGTATTTGGTCTTATCCTAGTTAGGGTAGTATTCAGTAGTCTAGTGCACCTAGAGTGTAGAGGAGTTTCAAAAAAGAGTGTTTCTCATGTGGACACAAGTTATCCCATTGCCCTCAAAGGAAATCACAATTCTTAGATCAGAGACCTTCAGCTTTGGAACCTATGGTTGGAGACATGGGTAGGTCCCACAGAGTGTTCTCAATGGAGTCATATCCTCCTATAGAAGGAAAGGTTTCAGTGGGACCCACATAGTGAGTTCTTTAGTTTTACCTTTCTTGTAGGCTTTCAGGAGTAAACCTTAGTCTAGGGGGGTGGATGTAGTGCCTGCCCCTAGTTTACATTTTGTTATTATTACCAAACTCTTTTAGGTCAGTTTTATGCTTGATGATTAGTAGCATTATCTTTCAAATATTTATCAAATATTGTTTCATATTCAGTTGATTTTATGATGAGACTTCTTGGTACTATTTAATTCATGTATGCATGATGATGATTATTATAGTGATTTTAGTTTTTTGAGGATGATTAGTTAGATGGATTAATATACGTGTTTTCTTATGGATACTTACCCCATACTGCATGTGTATGGTGTGTGTGTGTATTTTCTTTATGTATGACATTTCTAATGTGGTTAAGGAAAGGAGTTGTAGTCACCTGCTAGTCAGGATCTACATGATGTACCACTTCCTGCCATGGCGTGTTTAGTTTAGAATATATGTGTTTGTACATGCATGAATTTTATGCAGATTGTAGGTACTGGGTATTGACTTCCCTAAATTGCCAAGATGAGTGTATCATATTGCATTATCTCAATGGTAAGACAGAGAAGATAAATTCTTGAGTCCAAATCCTAACCTTTAAATCCATTTGTCATAGAAAATTGGGACAAGTATCTATGATGATTACCTTTCGAATGCATCGTATGATCTAAATTCATGATTACAACCCTTTAGTTTGATTTTGTATGTGGTATTTCATGATAGGTTTTTGTATTTCATCCTATAGGTCTTCGGTGATTTTCTATTAATTAAGTCAAATTAAATAATTAAATTAATGATTTAATTTAATAGAAAATTATTATGATATTTTTAATATATAATTATATTTAATTAATTGGGAATTAATTAAATAAAAAAAATTAAATTTAAAAGTAAAATTATTAGTTTAATTTTAGAGCATAATAATATTTATTTAATTTAATAATAATATATTTAGGAGATCTTTTTTTAAAAATAAATGCTAAATATTATTATTACTTAAGTTAATAAATATTTTATCAATTAACGCTTCAAAAATAAATTAAAGAATGGAAAAGATATTAGGTTTTTAAAGAGTTTTAAAATTGCATAAAGTATACATGAGATTAGAATATAATAAATTAATTAAATAGAGAAGGCAAGAAAATTTCAATAAAGATATTTAAAATTTAATAAAGTGTGCATGAAGTTCTGAAAAATATAATAGAGAATTAAAAAGTTGTGAGCAAGGAGTTCTCTTGGGTGATCGCACAATTAGTGCCTCAAATTTAGGAGAGAACTCCTTATCAACAATTGAGGGTTCATTTTTGAGGGACTAAGAATTTTGGAAAAGGAATTTTTTAGAGAGAAAGTTTTGAGAGAAAATATTTCTCTCACAATCTTTTGGGTGTTTATGAATTTAGTATCAGATCAGGTAGATTCTTGTGTTTTGTTAACCTAGTTAAATTATGTTATTTAAATAATCCTATCTTCTTCGCAATTGTTGAAATCTGTTTCCCAAAGTTTGTTGTATGAATCTTTCAATCTTTTATTCTGAATCTATTGATATTCGTATCAAATTCCACCTATATATTCAAATTGAAAGACCAATTAGCAATCCTCATTCTATAATTGAATGAAATTAGTTTTAAACTAGGAAGGGTTTTGAACAGAATAGAAATTTTGAATAGGAAATTTGATTGGTTCACTGTAATTTTCCTATCAGAGTATGGATAGAAATTATGTTAAAAAAAATACTTATTAAAAAATGGATTTATTATAGGAGGGGGGCTTTTTTGAAAATAATTTTTACAAAGTAAAATTTAAATAAAAATAAAGTGGAGGGGGTTTTACCCCACCTCCTCCCTTACCTTTTTGAGTGGCTTTAACTATCACTGACGTAGGGTACCGTGACAGTGGTAGTACTATGTACTATTGCAGTTGCAGGCTGCTATGGTAGCCACAGGGCAACCATACAACCAAAAAGGCTGGCGAGCCTTTTCAAATAAACACATTTCATTATAATGTTTTTTAAAAAAGTTGTTTTTATTAAATATTAATTTTATGAAATTTAATATTATTATTATTTATTAATTTTATTAAGAAATTTTATTAATATTTATTAATTTAATAAATATTTAATGAATGATTAATATAGTTATTTTATATAAATATTAATTAATTTAATTAAATATAATTTAATTAAGTTTAATTAACAATAGAAGTTATTCAATGAAGTTGTAAATTTATTTAATTAATAATAATAATAATGATTTTAATAAAATTGTAAATTATTTTATTTGAAAATTAATAAGTATTATTTTAATAATTTAAATAAATAATTACCCTTAGATTATTTTGGAATAATGGACTTAAAATCGAATAGGGGTAATTCTACATTTTATTCAAATATAAGAATGGGTTAAATTGTAAGGGTAAACTGTGAATCTCATCTACTTGAAGCATACATTGAAACGGAAACTTCACCTTACTGTTAACTCAAAACTATGTGTGTTCAAAATTAAACCAAACTATGAAACTACTATGTTATTTGTATATTGTCTATGTTTTGGGTTTGGGTTGACTAGAGTGTTGACTAGTTTTAGGACATTTACCAGAGGCTTGGGAGTTCTGTGATTGTGGTATTATGTTGATTTCATTTTGATCTTTTAAAATCAACCATGGTAATGTGTTGGTATGCTCTATGTTGAGTTTGATTGTATTGTTGGTTAAATTTCTTTTAGTGTCCTTGTGGGATAACAAGAGGGATGTTGTAAAATATTTGATTTAACCTTTTTGAGTCTTTGATTAGTATCTTTGGGATGTTTTCTAGTTCCTTGTAAAGAACTAATGGGTCATTGTGAATTATCTTTGATGCTTTCTAGTCACTTGTATAGGACTAAGTTGATATACCTTGATTCTTTGATTTGTGATTTCATGAGCTTAGGGTAAGTTATCTATATGTAATGTTAGGAAGTGGCTTGCAATGGAGGCTGGAGCCCAAAGTGGCTTCCAGGGTAACCCATTGTAAGTTGTTTAATAAGTGAAAACGCTACACTAAATGAGAGTAAAATAAACCTAATAAGAGTCTTTGTATGTTCTTGCCCATGCCTCGAGTGATAGTACATACTACGATGGGAGTAGAGAGAATGCTTGGTTGCAACCATGCATCATTAGTATGCCTTTTCAATACGAGAGGATACTAGTTTTGCATAGAGTCACTAGGGGATCAGGATCAAGTTAGACTGCTAGGGTAACTCTAGCATTGATTTGTGTGATGAAACTTTCCCACTTACATAGTAGATTTCCTATGTGTTTGTGTTTGCCTATAGGTCTAGATGTTGATTTATCTTGGAACCTTTGAGCTAAATTACTTTTAGGGTTTCCCTGACTTAGATATTACTTTTAATTTTTGAATTGATATCTTGTTTGGGACTTGAGACTATCTCCTCAAGGTGATGGGAGTGGGCCTTTTTGGGTTACCATGCAGTCAAGTGGTAGTGCTTTTTTTACTCTTACCATTGAGATTCGTCTGTTGTTGCCATGGCTGGAGTTTCTTGTCTTCTTTTCCTTTCATTCTATCTTTGTGTATTATGATGGATGGTTATGTCATTATGATGGATGGCTACATCTTTATGGTGGATGATTTTTACTTACTGTATTATACTTTGTTTCATGGATCCAAAAGGGATGATGTAACCTATTTTATAAATGTATATTCTTTTAGCCTTTCATACCCTGTGACATGTACAATGGATGATTGTGCATTTTGAATTTTATTGCCAAGTGCATTAAAAAAAAAAGTATATTTATTAAATGGACTTGGACTTGTGATATTTTTTTCATGTGGATGTGGTATTTATTAGACTTAGTGTTATTTAAATTTAAATGTGAATCAACATTTTGGGATCCTTAAGGAATCTAATTTGTTATGTTTGCTTTCATTTGATTGTATGTAATTGCTTCTACTACTTTATGTTCGATGTGTATGTTGTTCTTTTTATTTAAAAAAAGTTTGACAAACTTAGTAAAAATTTAGGTTAATTCTTTTGGATCCCTTGGCGGGGCATTACATAGTCTCACCAATTCCTTGAAAAACAATTCTACCACATGAACAACATCACTCGTCTTCTTGCAAGGAGTAAAATGTGCCATCTTTGAAAACCTGTCAACCACCACAAAAATAGAATCATGCCCTCACCGTGTCCTTGGTAATCCAAGAGCAAAATCCATGCTAACATCCTCCAACTGTTTCTCTGGTATAAGTAATGGCTAATACAACCCTGTATTTTGCTTCACTCCTTTCACTGTCTAACATACTCTACAACTCTATACAAACTTCTTCACATTCTTTTGCAATTGTGGCTAGTAATAATTCATAGCAACCAGAGCTATGGTTTTATCTCTATCAAAATGTCCAGCCAATCCTCCACTATGCTTCCCCTTGATGAGATTATTTCTCATTGAACTTCTAGGAATGCAAAACTAGTCCCTTTAAACAACATACTATCCTGGATCATGAAATCTAACCACTTTTTCTGGTCAAGTGTAATAGGTTATGTATAAGCCTTCCACACTTCACTAAAATTAGGATCATCTAGATACAAAGTATTGTGTTCTTTGAACAAAACCACCTCTATTTGCATTTCTATCAATAAAATTTGTCTTCTACTAAGAGCATTTGCAACTCTGTTAGACTTACCACTCTTGTGTTTGAAAATAAATGTATAACTTTGCAAAAGTTCAACCCACTTCAAATGCTTTTAGTTCAATTTTCCTTGATTGTTCAAATATTGCAAAGCTTGATGATCAATATACAAAAGAAAATCCTTAGGAAGAAGATAGTGTGTCTACTTCTTCATTGCTTGAACTATAGCATAAAATTTTTGATCATAAATAAAATATTTTCTTTTGGAATCATTCAACTTCTCACTAAAATAAGTAATAGGTATAACTTTCTTGACTCATAACAACTCCTATTGCAATACCACTAGCATCATAGTTTACTTGAAAAACCTCATTAAAATTAGGAAGTTATAAAACTGGCTACTCAGTAACTTTCTATTTCAATAGATTAAAACTCTTATCTACTCCTATAGTCCACTTATATTCTTTACTATCCCCTCTGAATTTTTTAGTCAAGGGTCCACAAATATTGCTAAAACCTCTTATGAACTTTCTATAAAAAATTATCTAGTCCATGAAAAGATTTTACCTCTATCACACTCCTTGGAGTTGGCCATTCAAGGATAGCTTCACTTTCTCTGGGTCCATTTTCTGACCTTCTGTTGAGACTACAAATCCTAGGTACACCAACTCCTTCTTTACAAAACTGTACTTCTTCAAGTTTATCAACAACTTTTCTTTCCTCAACTTAACAAACACCTTGCGAATATGGATCAAATGCTCTTCCAATGTCTTACTAAAAATCAAAATATCATCTAGGTAAACAATGAAAAACTTACCTAGGCACTTCTTTAGTACCTCATTCAAGAGCCTCATGAAAGTGCTTAGTGCATTGGTTAGCCCAAAAGGAATGAATAACCACTCATAAAATCTTTCTCTTGACTTGAAATTTGTCTTCCACTCATCACCTTCACTAATACAAATCTGATGGTACCCACTCTCGAGATCTATCTTTTTGAAATACTTAGCTTGGCTCAAATAGTCCATAATATCATCCATCCTTGGTAATGGAAATCCATACTCTATTGTGATCTTGTTGATAATGTGAAAATCTATGCACATCCTCCATTCTCCATTCTTCTTTGGTGCTAATATAGTTGGTACTACACATGGACTCAAACTCTCTCGAATCAACCCCTTTTGCAACAACTCATGAACTTGTTTATTCAAATCTTCACTTTTTGTTGGTGTCATTTTGTTCACTAACTTGTTTGACAAACTAGCTTCGAAAACCAAATCCATCTGGTGACTGATCTTCCTCATTGGGGGTAATCATTAGGTACATTATCTGATACAATTTCAGAAAACTCTCCCAACATATTTTCTACTTTTGTAGGCACCTCTCTACATCTTTACTATCTTTTGAAATTATAGAAAAAAATAGATGCTCACACTTCATATCTTTGAGAAACTCTTTTCCATCGACAAAACATATTTTGGCAGCACTACACAACTTTTAATCTTTATCCTTTAATGGCTTCAACTTATGTTTCACTCCATCCATGGTAAGAGTGTAGGTATTTGATCACCCATTATGTACAATATGGCTATCAAACTACCATGGCCTACCCAAAAACATATGACATATGTCCATAGGTATGATATCACGTAGTACCTCATTTTGGTAGCTTCCAATCTTGGACTTCACTGAGTATTGATCATTGACCATGACCTTATGGTAAACTTGCAACCAAGCAATATGATATGGATGTGGGTGTTTGTGTCTCTTTAGTTTCAACTTCATGGCCATCATTTTTGACACTAGATTGTTAGTACTTCCAACATCAATGATCACATCATAACACTTATCTCCACATCTGCACCTTGTACAAAACAAGCTCCTTCTTTGGTCAGGTTCATTCTCACTACTTACCAGGACTCTTCTATTAACTAGGAACTCTCCTCTTTTAACATTTTTAGAATAGGATGATCTAGCATCTTCATCAACATGTGTAACTCTAGCATGGCCTTCTATTCTTTGATTCATGCTTCCTTGGTGCTGGGTACATTCAAATGCCTTATGTCCTTCCTCTCTATAGTGAAAACATTTCCCACAAAAGCCTCCTCTTTTACGTCCCTATCCTCTGCCTCTTCCTCTCTGATCTCTATTGTTCTGATCATGGAAATAATTGGAATTGTTTTCTCTCTAGTTTTTAATGCTACTTCTAGCCTTATCCTTGTTCTTTTGATCATCATTATGACCACCATAAGATCATCTACCAAATCATCCACCGTAACTTCTTCTTCTATTATCGTTATCAAACTTCTTTCTTAGTTTCTCCTCAACCCTTAGGGAAAACTAGCATGCCTCCTCAATATTGGTCACTTGAACAAGACTCATCTCATCTTGAGTGCTTGGCAATAACCCATTAAGATAATGTGCAACTTTCTCCTTATCAGCTTATGCATGGTTGGTTCTAATGAGAACTTAGTAGAAATCTTTAATATACTCCTGAATGGATTTTCTTGCTTGCTTCAACCCTTGCATTTTCTTCAATAGATCAAGCTCATAATCTATGTGAATGAACTGTCACTTCATTTTAGCTACCATTCGATCCCATCTATTATTTTGTCCTTTCCTCTTTTATTTCAATCCAACTGTATCTCCTACCACTAGATCTTTGCATGACCCTTCAGTTTGGCCTTCACAAACTTGACCCTATCTAGATCTTCAATATCTTGATATTCAAAGTACTCTTCCAATTCATTGATCAAATCAATTAATTCCTCTAGGTTGAGATTTCTCAAAAATGTGGCAACATGAAACTCAGGTATTTTTCTAGTACTAGAAATGGCCCTAAAAAGCTTCACCTCCTCTAGGTTAAGAACTTCCTCTACTATGTCTAGTTCTACATTTCCTTCTTCTTTTCTTTCATCCTCACTTTCATAATCTCCTACAAAAATATTCATTCTTGTGCAAATTTGTTCTTGCATCGCTTGCGTTTTCCTCTGGAGGGTTCTAAAATCCTTAGGTGTAACACCTTCTTCCACCATGCTCTCTTTGTGGAGGAATTTTTGCCTGTTGAAAACCTAGTGCAAACTACCTCACAATTAGTGATCTATCTACATGCTTAGCCCAAATAATAGTATTGGTGTGAACTACCTCATAGTTGGTGATCTGTCCACACACTCAAGAACTCTAGCTCTGATACCACTTGATGAAGGGTGCTCCCCTTAATACCATAAACCATAACAAAAAACAAAGAAACAACAATGAATATGAGAGAAAAATATGGACTTCTTATTTGTACTGCAAATGTGGAATTACAAAATTCACAAGTATAATATGCTAACCCACATGGGCACCTTCATTACAATAATCTGCAAGACAAGTTGTGAATTATCACCTAGAGTTGTCCTGGACATTGTTCGGGCCTTTATTAAATAGGCAATTTTATACCACTAGGGAAAGTTCTAGACAATGAAACTAATTACCTAGAGCTAATAGACCCTAACAATACATATAGAGTTGGCCAATTACATCTTTGACAATTATTTTAGATATTTTGGGTAGCCCAACTTCGAAAGGCCATAACTCTCAAACCATTGCTCTGATTGGCTATTATAACCACTTTTCAAAAATGCCAACTCCTTATCTATAGGCTTAGAACTGTGCAAGCACCCTTTCATCAAGTTTTTAGACATCATCTAGGCACTCTAAGGCCTCCAACGGTGAGCCTAAATATTTTTCTATAAAATTTTCCACCAAAAATCTGCAATAACTTCTCTGATACTTAAGCTAGAGAAATGATATTTTTATGGTAGGCTTATAACTCTGAAGTGAACCTTCATGTAGAAAATGAGAACATTCCAAGCTCATATGACAAATTTGCTATAAATAGCAAGCTCCCATAAATAGTAATCACCCTATCTACTAGTCCTTATTAAAATAGAAAAGACTAAAAATAAAATATATTTGGGTGATGGAAGATTGCTCTTACACCTAGGATGCTCCTACATCAATAGCTCTCTATTGTTTTTTGAGTATTTTACTAGGTTCATCATCATAAACATATACAATATTATTGTAACCATCAGGTTCCTTTTTTCTCTCCTCATCATTCTTATCTACAAAATCATCAAGTCTAACATTTGTACTTTCAATCATTTTATTAATTGCATTATTCAAACATTTGTATGTCTTTCTCTTAGTAGAGATACCTAGGAATATGCCTTCATCACCTTTAGAATCAAATTTCCTAGTCCTTACA
The DNA here is from genome assembly GCA_028749045.1 of Cupressus sempervirens. NCBI lineage: Eukaryota > Viridiplantae > Streptophyta > Pinopsida > Cupressales > Cupressaceae > Cupressus > Cupressus sempervirens. Next base: position 273,442,554 of record CM053790.1, read on the forward strand.
TCTTCATAAATATAACACCTAACTCCTAATATTTTAAAATAACTTACATTCTATGTACGATCATGTATACACTTAAAATTCTTTAAGTAAATTAATTAAATATTTTAATATTTAATTAATTTATTTCTTCCCTTAATATTAATGAATTATTTAATTTATTGAGTTAATGCATTTCTATCAAATAATTAAATATTTTATATTTAACTAATACTATTCTTCTATTATCTTTGATAAATAATATTTACTAAGGTAATTCACCTACATTATTTAAATTGACCCATGTCCAAAAAATAGTCATATTATGTGGTTTATTAAAATTACTCAATTATACACTCACCTAGGTGACTAATTAAGTCTCTTGGCCCACCTATCTAGTCCATGCCATGTGACACATCACATTTGCACAAATAATTAATTTTAATTAATTATTAATTAGTTGTATTTACTCTCACCCATGTGTCCTATTTTTATGGGGATAGAAATGGGTATGTGTCCTCAAAGAATGAGTCATAGGAAAACTTGTCTTCACATAACTTGGTTTTTGGGACACTTCTCTAGATAACAAAGTCCTCCCCATCTTACTTATCCAATAGGAGTTAGTCAATCCACCTCATAGGGTCAAAGATGAGTTGTGAGACACTTGTTTAGGATTCTTCCTTGAGGCTAGGATCTTCTCAAGGATCTTGGTGATATGTATGCCATGTGTCTCTCCTTCTCCTAGTATTTCTCTCATAATCTAACTATGTCCTTCTTTCTGTTAACCTCTATGATTGATTCAATCTCATATATCCACTTGTCATATGCTTTCTTTCCACTGTTGGATGTCACCACCTAGGCTAGGGTCTTTCCAAACTCTATAAAAGGAACCCTCATTCCCTCGCACAAGCTAATATGAAATCTTAGTAATAGGCATTCCTAGCAGTCAAGCAATTGACATTTCTAGCATTCAAGAAATCATCAAGAAAACTATCAAGCATTTCATATCATTATCATAGTCTCATTAGGATCATATTTTTTCATCCATCAACATTCATGAATTCATCTATTTCATAGAGCATTCTAGGAGCATTATCATAAAATTATATTTAGAATTCATAATTCTTTAACACCTTGAAGCATCTTGAAAGAAGGAGCTGATTCAAGTCTAAATGTTCAAAAATCCAAGAACTCAACATTTCAGAGGACAATAGAGGCACATTGAGCTAGTAAGTAAATGTAAAAGTTACATTTTTAACTTAATTAATTTTTTAATTCTTCATTCGATATGCATACTTATATTAGCTTACTAATTTTATAGTATTTTTTGCATTGTCACTAATTTTTGCATATAGTTTTGGCACCCACTATGGGGCCCAACCCCCAAAATTTAATATTAGTTTTTAGTTTTCACATGTGTAGGTAACTTGCTTTTATTTTGAAAATCTACATTTTCATCACATTCTATTGCACTTTCATATATTTATGTTCACATTCATTACATATTCATGTGCTTAAATTCCTTTCTGACATGCACATGTCATACTTCCTCTTATTTCACAAGAGGATTTATTTATACACCAAAAATTTGCATCCATTATAATTTCTCTTTCACTGCATGTTTTTGCACTTCAATTTTATTATGTTGTGCCTATTACTTACCTGTGCTTTTGTTAATTACAACTACACTTCTTTGTAAAGTCTTTCTGCATTCATTACAATAGTTAGTTTTTGTTTAGTTTTCTTAGTTGCATTTTATATTTCTAACATCTTAATTTTTTTTTATTTTCTCTTGTAAACTTATAGGTTGTTTCAGTGGATGTCATGTAGAAGGCCCCTAAAACCACATTTGACTACTCCTTGTTTACAAATCACTAAAAGGAGTTGTTAAATGAAAACCATAACCTTGATTTGGGCTTTAAAAATGACTTGATTCTTAATTTTGTGTGTCTTCTTTAGAGTAGATCATCATGCCAATTAGATCTTTTGGAGTAACCATGTTTTCTGTTTCCCCATTTTAGAACAAAAAGTATCCTCTCCCCCAACCATTTTTGGATCCTGGGTTGGATTGCTATCCTGCATGTTTTTAGTTTTCCTAGTTTGTACTAAGTTGTAATGTCATGCATTGCCAAGTTCTTAGTGGGTGCCAAGTGTTTAGTGGATGCCAAGCTTGCTATTTGATGTTGAGTTCCTAGTTACTACCGAGTGTTCTTTGGTTGTTGAGTCATCCTTTGGATGTCGAGTTCATGTGGTTACCAAGTTTGTGGGGTTGCCGAGTTATCCTTTGGATGCCAAGTTCCTATGGTTGTTGAGTTTGTGTGGTTGTCAAGTTCATTTTAATGTCGAGTGTTAGTATTTTGTGGTGTCTTCATTTTCTGAGTCATCTATGTTTGGTTCCTTTTGAGTCCGACCTTTGCATTTAGTTTAGTCTTAGATATCTACTATGATCTGACTTGTGGCTTGTCCTAGAATTTAATTTGAGAGTTTAATTTATTTCATTTGCAATAGGATGACTTGTGGCCGTGCATGTATTTAAGAGGTCTTGATTTGAGTCTTAGAAAGGAGTTTTTGGGGATAAAAGAGAACTTAGAAAGTAGGAGTAGAATAGAAAGGTGGATCATTGAACATTGTAATTGAGTTGATACATGGCCGTAACCTAGAAGGCCTTACAATTGGGCATGTTATAGAACTTTGGATGAATATATGAATGAAGGCATTTTCTTCCTTTATCTCCTGTGTGGTTTTTTTCTTGTTATTTCCACTATGTTGACTCTGTGTAGGTGGTTTGAATAGTTGGGTGTGTTTTTGGCCCTAGTTATTCATCCTCCTTGCGTCAAGAGAGCCTACCTCCCAAATTTTTTTTAGCAGATCCAATGAGACCTGAAATGACCCAAGTGGTAATGGGTTAAGGCCAAGCTCTTCCAATCCACTATAAATAAAAATCTATTTGAAATGAAATTTTTATGGAGTAGATGTATTATTGTTATGCCAAGATGCAATAAGTGGCCAAAAGCATAACCTTCTGAATAAATGCACTTACTAAACACCTTTCTTTAGATTTCCAATATCCTTTTATCCATTGGCACTAAGGGTCCCTAGAGAAAACCCATACCTCTCATGGATTTTATGTGGGGTAGTGATTCCTTGGGATTTAATCACCCTTGGAATTCATAGGTTTTTGTTCTCGAGAAGTGAGTGCACTGTAAGAGGGAGCATGTGTGTCCAATCTAGTATTCTATCCATACTAAGTTAACATATTTGGATCTAGTCCAAGTGGGAATTCAAGAGATATTATCTTGGCCAATCTTAGGATTGTAGCATGTTTATGCATTGCATTTTAGAAAAAAATTTAGGGAATCATTCCTACTATTTTATGTGTATGTATATCTTTCTTGCCAAAAGTTAATAAACAACAAAAAAATTAGAAGACGTCAAAATTGATTTTTTTTTTGGTACCAAAATTCCATCAAAATTGCACATTTGACACCTTTCTTTGATTTTTGTTCAATATTGTTGCATTTTCATTTTGAATATTTGTCCTTTCCTTAGTGTTACTATAGTTTTGATTATTATATCTATGCTTTTGTATTCTATACACACGCATTTATCACTTATTTTGCATGTTTGTTCATTCTATCTATGCTTATATTCCATCACATTTGTAACATAGAGCATCTAGAGACCTTTTTAGGAAAAAAAGCACTTTTGGGTACGCATTTATTTTGTTCTTCCAGTCAGATAAACACTTCAGACTTTTAGGTAACAAGGATAATAGTTTGAGCTTCACTTCCATTTTCATATTCCCTTTCTATCATATGGAAATTTTAAATATATCCACCATAAATCTCTAGTATTGAAAAATTACATCTTAGTGAATTTTCTTATGAGAATTTATCATCCTCTATTTAGAAACTTACTTAGATTGACATTTTGAACTCTCTTTGTCAACATCATAGTGAATTCCTATCTCCTATAAACTTAGAGTTTCATTATTGAATCCAAATTTTCAACACTTCAAAAAATCCCTCAACCATCATCTACACTTTGACATTTTATGGTAGCTCAATCTAGAGCTCAAAAATAGAAAGCACAACAACAACAAGACAACATGGAAGAAACAAATGAATATAAGAATGTACAATTTTTTGATCACCTATATGCAACATGCATTCCAAAATAGAATGTTACAATAACTCAAACAATCTAAAAGGAGGAAAATGGTTGGTGCTCTGAGTGTTTTTGAATTGTCTAGCACACTTCTAGGCAGAAAATTGGTAGGGGAGAATCTTGTAGGAGGAACAGATCCAACCAGGACAAAAGGGAAAATTTAAGGAAATTTGCTAAGTTCTGATGGGACAAAGGGAAATTTGAGGAAAATCTAGCTTCTTTTGAAATATCTACCAATGTTGGTTCCACTAGTTGTGGGGTGTAGGACCTTTCTTTGGATCCATCCACTCCAAATCATGTGACGAGTTAGGTACTTGAGAAAGAGGAAAATCCTTTGGAAAATGTGAAGGTCATTATTAAAAGGAAAGCACAAGATTCATGGCAAGGGATAGATGATCAAAAGACTTGGTCATCCCTGTTTGGTAGGAAACCAAGTGGAAAATCAACCTTCCCTTTGGTAACATTGAAAGCTTGCTGGGAGAAAGGTGAGTTTCAAATTTTTATTCCAAATCCCATTGTTGATTTCTATATTTCCTCTATGGAGTTTACTCTTGTGGGAAAATTTATGGGGGCTAGACCAGATATAGAAACTCTAAAAAAAATGGTTAAATAGAAATGGGCTATCCATGATCAAGTTGATATTGCTCCTATGTTGAATGGTTTCTTTTCTTTTGTATTTAACTACAAAGATGATATGAGTATGGTTCTCTATGGAGGTCCATAAGCATTTGGCAAAAGTACTCTAACTATTAAAAAATGGGAGCCAAATATGGATTTATTTGATACCTTCTTCATAACTACTTCGATCTAGGTTAGACTTCCTAGCCTTACCTTAGAGTTTTGGCATGAAGATATCTTTAGTGGAAGTGTTGGATCCTTTGGGGATCTTATTGCAATGGATCAAGAAATGGCTTTGAAATCTAAACTTTAGAGCACCAAGTTATATGTGAAAATGGAAAACTTAAATTATCTCCCTAAAAAAGTGGAACTTATCTCTAAACTAGCAAAAAGAATGTAGGAAGTCATTTATGAAGATCTCCCAAATACATGTTTCACATATAAAAAATAGGGCCATTGGGTGATAAACTATCCAAACAAAGGAAAGAACATCTTTAATATTGAAAAGGAAGATAAAAAGAAAGAAGTTAAAGTAAAAAAGAAAGTGTGGAAACCTAAAGTTATTCATGCAAAAGATGTGAAGGATAACTTGAACTTAGATTTTCATAAATCTGGTAAATGCCTAATTTGACTTTGAAGGAAAACTTGAACAGTGAAAATCAGGAGATTGGGTAGATGCTAGATTCTACCTCACATAAGTAAAAATATAGAAATAATGATGGATATGATGAAGCAATTAGTTATTTATCAAAAAATTGAGACAAACTAGGAACTTCATGTGATTGAAAATCACAATGCTTCCCCTAAACTTCTTGAGACACTTCTATGCAAAGAAATTGTTCTCTTTAAGAATGATATTGAATCTAAGGAGAAAAAATATGAAGGCAAGGACTTGAAACAAAAATTGAATCAAAGGAAAAATCTAGAAAAGAATAATAATATAGTTCCTAAAAGAGTGGAGACTTGTAATAGTAAATTGGAACAACAAACAAAGGTGAAACCAAATGTTGGAACTCTGGAGAAAACTGGAAGGAAATCTACAAGGAAAACCAAAGAAATGGAAAGTATGTAAAATATTAATAATGGAAGACAAGCAACTATTCTGGATTTTACCTCTAAAAAATAAATATGAAAATTATTACTTGGAATATAAGGGATTTGAATAGTAGTCACAAACTTGATGTTGTTAGGAATTTTGTTAGAGAGCATAAACTAGATTTTCTATTACTTCAAGAAACCAAAATGGAAAAGGAGAAAGTTGAACAAATTAAGTCTTTTAAAAATTACTGTATAAAAGAAAGTAGTTTAGAAGGAGCTTCAAGGGGTACTTTGATGTTATAAAAGAAATCCTATTAATCCGGAACTATCTTAAATGCTAGCAAACATTTTATGGTGGTCAAAATTACTAGCATTGACCACAAAAATGTTTGGTATATTGTAAATACGTATGCTTTGGATTTAAAGAACTCTAAGAAAAAGGTTTGGGAAACTCTTTCTCATATAAAGAGTAAAGATTACTTTGGTAGATGGATTTTCTTTGGGGACTTTAATGTTCCTCTCTATGATCATGAAAAAAAAGGGAGGTAATGTGAGTCAGCTGGATGGTAGATTGGATCTTATGGATTTCATCAATAAAGAGGGTTGAATGGATCTAGATCTTCATGGAATTGAGTTTACTTGGATTAATAAGAGGCTTGGTAATTATTGTAAATAGGCTCAATTGGATCGAGTCCTTATTTCTCCTGATTGGTCTAAAGAATTTAATTGTAAATTGGAGGCTTTATAGAAAATTGGGTCTGATAATTTCTCTTTGATATTTACTATGGAAAAGATAATTTTTTTTAAAAAAATTCCTTTTAGGTTTGAAAAAATGTGGATGCAACATCCACAGTTTGAGAGTACACTAGTTGAATGGTGGAATATAGATGTTGAAGGAACTAGTCTTTTCAAAGTGGCTGCTAAATTAAGAAATGTTAAAAAGGAGGTTAAAATATGGAATAAAAGATGTTCCGGTAATATTTTTGAGAATAAAGCTACTTTAAAGGAGGACCTCCAAAGTATTTAGAGCAAGATTTAGGAGGAAGGCTATTCTTCTGACCTTGTTAGAGAAGAGAATGAAAAATTGGTTGAGCTTCATGGCATTGCCACTAAGGAGGAAATCTATTGGAGACAAAGATCTAGATTGATTTGGTTGAATGATGAAGATAAGACTACTAGGTTTTTTAATCTTTATACCCTGAAGCACAGAGCAAAAACTTGTATTGCATATCTTAAAAAGGGTGATCTAAAGATTACTGAGGAAAAGAATATCTCAAAAGAGATGGTCTCTTTTTTCTCTTCTTTAATGATAACTGATCCTAATATTGATGCAGGTTGCCAAGATGATCTCTGAAGGTGATTCCTTCTTTAATTATTGAAGAAAAAAAAATTGTTAGGGTCCATTCCTAAGGAAGAAGAGATTTTTAAAGCTATTAGCTCCTTAGGAGGGGATAAGTCTCTAGGACCAAATGGTTTTCCTATGTTGTTTTTTTAGAAGGCATGGTATCTATTTGGAAGAGATGTATGTGATGCCATAAAGGAATTCTTTAGGGCTAAGAGAATGCTTAAGGAGATCAACTCTACCTTATTGTGTCATATTCCTAAAAAGATTGGGGCTGATTCTTGAGACCAATTCAAACCTATTAGCTTTTGTAATTTGTTTTATAAGATCATTTCAAAGGTTCTCACATCTAGGTTGTTTTGGTGCTTCCTTCTCTTATTGATGATTAACAAAATGGTTTGATCCCAAGAAGGAAAATTCTTAATTCTTTTATTACTACTCATGAGATTATTCATTCCTTATCTTGCTCTAACAATCAAGGATTTATCATGAAAGTTGATATTGTGAAAGCCTATGATAGAGTAGAATGGCATTTTCTTGTTAAGATTTTGTAGACTTTTTGGTTTAACCATAAGATTGTAAGAGTTATATCTCAGCTAATCTCCACTACTTCTATAGCTTTTTTGGTGAATGGATGCTCTTCTAAAAATTTTAGCCCCTCCAGAGGATTAAGATAGGGATATCCTTTATTCCCTATCCTCTTTATTATTATGGCTGATTGCTTGGGGAGATATATTTGGAAACTAGTTTCATAAGGGGATATTAAAGGTTTACAACCTTCTTCTCAACCTCTTGTTCTCATGGTCAATTTGTTGATGATACTATTTTTATGGGTAGAGCTAATGTCAAGGAAGCTACAAACCTTAAGAAATGCCTTAATTTATACTCCTCTACTTCAGGTCAATAGATTAATTGGAATAAGAGCTCCTTATTTTTTTATTAACACCCTTGTTCCAAGACATAATAGAATTGCTAGAATTCTTAGGTGTTCAATAGGATCTTTTCCTTGTATTTATTTGGGTCTCCCTTTGGGACCTAAAGTTCTATACTCTTTCTGGGAAGATCTCATAAAGATGTTTAACAAGAAGTTGGTAGGCTGGAAGGGCAACCTTTTGAGTCAAGCAGGTAAAATTACCCTCCTTAAACCTTGCCTTTATAGTATTCCTACTTATGCTTTAAGTTTTTTTAGAATACAAGTAAAAATTGTAGCTACTATTGATAAAATCTAAAGAAATTTTCTCTGGTCTAGAATTAAGGAAAGGAAGAGAATGGCTATGATATCCTGGGATCAAATCTATCAACCTATTCAGGAAGGTGGTCTGGGAATTAGGTCGATGCGAAGTATAAATAGAGCTCTTTTGGATAAACAAGCATGGAGAGTATATCATGATGATAAGGAATGGAGTACAATATGGAAACATAAATATCTCTTTTATGCTCATTCTTTAACTAAATTTTTGTCTGCACCTGATGTTATTCCCCCTTCTACTATTTGGGGGGCTATTTAGGGAACTAAGAATGCCCTAAGCAAAGGTTGCTCATGGAAAATTGGAAATGGATTAAAATTCAGCTTTTGGGGTGATACTTGGATAAAGGATCACCCCCTAATTGAGGAATTTGAGGATATAACTCAAGTTGATAGATGTAAACAATTGTTTGGGATTCTTGTGGGACACTATTGGAATAATAATAATTGGGTCAACCTTGTTGATGTAAACTAGGTTTTTCACAACGTTCAGATCATGTTGAATGCCTTTTCCTTACATCTCCTTCATGAGGATAAGATGATATGGAGTGTTGATCTTAGTGGTCAGTTCAAAGTTTCCTCTATATTCAAATCTAAAGAGAAAGGTAATCAACCATTTTGGACAAAAGGATGGATTAAGGGTCTTATACCAAAAATAAATATCTTCTATTGGATCTACTTCAAAATAAAATTCTTACTCTAGACAATTTGCAAAAGAGAGGCATTAATGTGGTTAATAGGTGCAGTCTTTGTAAAGAAAGTTTTGAAGATAGAGATCACTCATTTTTGAATTGTACTTACAATCAACAAGTTTGGAGCTCTATTCTCAACTATTGGAATATTTCTTAGGTCCATCAAAACAATGTTAATCTATGTTATAAAAGTTGGATCTATCCCTCTAAGGACATTGATATTGTGTTCCTATGGAAAATTACCCTCCCCCATCTCTAGTGGGGTATTTGGAAAGAAAAAAATAATAAAATCTTTTGAAATAAAGAAATGCCAGATTGGGTGCTTAGACAAAATGTAGTTAGGGAGATAGAGGAAAATTTTAAGGCTTAGAGGAACTATAATAAAGACTTTCAAATTGACAACCAATGCTTTCCACAGATTCAAATATGAAGAAAGAATACCTTAGACTAAAGACCAGATGGAAGGATCCACCTATGTGATGGCTTAAGGGGAAATTTGATGGTGTTGCTAAGGGAAATCTAGGTAAAGTGGGTTGTGGTAGAGTTTTGTGAGATCATAAAAGTAATATAATAGATGCTATTGCTATACCTATTGGTATATCTAATAGCTATAAAGCTGAGGCCACTGTAACTCTTTATACTGTGAGGATTGTTGTGGAAACTAGTTTCTAGAATCTCTAGTTGGAAGGAGATTCCTTAAACATTGTTAACACACTAAATGGTAAAATTTTGGTCACATGGTCAATCAAAGATTGTGTAAAGGAAATTAAATCTTTAATAAATAAATTTGAGAAAGTATTTATTTCCCATTCTTTCCATGAAGGTAATGCAGTGGCTAATTAGATGACCAACAAAGTTGTCCTACAAGAGCGTAAGATGGCATAGGATGACAATTTAGGTAGGGATATGGATTTGAAATCTCTCATTAATTATGATAGAGTTAACATGATGGAGGGAAAGAATATTTTCAAAGATTAGAAATATAATGAAATATGGAAGTGTAGATACAAAAGTTAGTGTTATTTTACCAAGAAAGTACATTAATGTGACTTCAATCCTGGCTTTGCACATATTTGTTATTATGAGCGCCTTAGCTATTTTAATGAATATCTTGGTTCTAGTTTTTTCTTTATTTCTTCTTCTCCACTCAACTTTGGATTTTCTTAGCAATACAAAGTCTTTTGAAATGGGTGGAGAACCACGTAAATAGGAGCCTAAAAATTGCAAGGCTCGAAAAGCCAAAAATTCCATTTGGAAAATTTTACAAAAAAGGAATGTCACCACTTATTTGTAGTGACTTCATGGATGTAAACCTCATGTCACAATGGCTTTCTTCAAAAATTGGATGGAGGATAGGGTTTCTCTGCATGTAGTGATGGTGCATTTGATGGAAGACTTCATTGTCGAGGTGATAGGATTGCCAAAGGAAGGTATAAAATTTAGCAAAGAAATGAGTATTTCAAATACAACATTTAAGAAGTTCCCAAAAATGGATGAGGAGGAAAAGAACTAGGAGAAGAATGGTGATTTTTATGAACTGGGTCAAATCAACGTTATCTGGCAGGATGTTCTTTCATGCATCTATGAGTACTTTATCTTAGATGGTAGAGCTAAACGTGTTCATAAATTTCATTTTGTGTTTCTAAATCACTTTAGGCACAAAGATAGAATCTCATTTCCTTTATATTTGATATTTTCTTTACTCCATAGTCTCCAAGCTCATAAAAAAAAAGACTCCTACTTGATTCTTCATGAAGGGTTAATTTTACTAATTAAGAATTATTTTAAGAACAAGGCTATTGTGTCTTCCCCTCCTTCTAAGAAAAAGAAGGGCTCTATGAGTGAAACCAACTCTAGGAAGAGTAAAGGTGAGGAAGGGGTTAGTGGGAAAATATAGAATCTAAAGCAAGAAACACATTAGAAAAATGTGGAAGAGATTACCGAGTCTGATAACTCAGATAATAATGAAGAAAAAAATGTGGATGAGGAGGAGAACACAAATATGGGATATTTCAGCTCTCATTTGGAAGGTTACCCAAGTAGCAAAGATGAATCTGATAAGGAGGAGATGGATGAAAGTAATGATAAAAAATATTGGGTCGGGTAATGTTGGCGAAGAGGATATCAATTAGAGTGAACAATCCTTGCAAGTGAGGGATGAAAAAGAAGTAATGGAGAAGGGAAAGGAGGAACTCTCTAATAAGGATGCTAAAAATATGAAGGAAGGCATAAGGAAAGAGAAGAATGAGTCTATGGGTAAGGAAGATATGGAGAAGGAGAAGGATGATTCTGCTAGTAGAGATACTAGGCTTTCTTTCTTGCATACTGTAAAGCTCAAGGTGGGCTCTTCCCTTCAAGATGAGTCTTGGTTGTATAATTAATTAATGAATTTGAAAAGAAAAGTTAAAACAATGGAGTAGAACCAAGAAATTGATCATGTAAAGACTACCCAGATGGAAATTTAGGTTGATAATATACTGGAAAAACTAAAGGAATATGAAAACAAGCTTTGATTATTGATCAAAGAAAGTAGTAATAAGATGGAGCAGGTTACTTTTGGCATTTGTGCAGCTATTGCTAGCTTAGGGAAGAGAACTAATGAAGAAATAATATCTTCAGGTGGTCCAAGTAAACATACCAGATAGAGCTCCAGAAAAAAGCAGCTAAGGGCACTATGGGATCTGTAATTAATACCATCCAAAGTACCATAGAGGTTGGAAAAGAGGTGGTCCAAATGATCAAAGAAATACAATAGCAATTTTTTTGTGTTTTTGGTTTTTGGTCTCTATCTTGGTAGTTGTTATGGTTTCTGGTCGATTATCTAGGGTTTTAATCTAGTTTTGTTGTTTTAAAACTATGTTCCAGGTCCTTATAAAACTTGGTCTCATTTTTTGGTTTTATCTCATGGTTTGAGGTCCTTGTAAAACCTAAATATAAATCCTTTTAAAATTTCAAGTTTTAGGTGCTTGTAAAACCTAGTGGAGCTTAATGGTTTATCTTTTTATTTCTTGTTAAGGGTTCTGGGTCCCCTTCAAAACTTGTTTTTGCCTTAATCTAAAAACAAATGAATATGAGAATCCATGGCCCACTAAAACTTTTGGGTTTTCTCAGTACTTAATGGATGATGAACCAATTGAAGATGAGATCATGGAAGCCATGAAAGACCCTAGGTTTCAAAAGATAATGGAAAAATATTAGACCTAGATAAAGAATGGTACTTCCATATACTTGTGCAAGAAGGTGTAAAGACTCCTACTGATTTTGATCTCAATCAAATTAGAACATGTGTAGTGATCAAGGACCTCCCCAAAAAGGGTTAACCCCATAAGATATTTTTCAACAAGGTTAGATCTCACAAGTTCCTTTACCATAAAGTGATTCTTTAAAACAAAAGATTATACCCTTACAAAAACCCATTCAACTAAAGTCCATCTTTCAAAGGTTTTCCAAAAATTTAATCACAAGGACTTCCTCAAATAGGGTTGACCCAATACGATACTACTCAATAAGTTTTTCCCTTATAAAATCCGTCTCCATAAAAAAATTCATCATCTAGAGGTCCTATATCACAAAATGCAAATTCTCAAGGACCTTTGACACAAAGTCCATCTCAACAAGGTCCCAACTAAAGTGCAACATCTCAAGGAACTATTCAAAATCCACTACAAGAAGGACCTCGTCAAGAAGGTTATACTAAAAAAAGATCATTTCTACAAGGTGTAACCCAACAAGGACCTTGTCCACAGAATGTAACATTACAATGTTCTCCTCAATAAAAAATCTCAACATATCAAGGACCTTATCAAAAAGGGGTAACTCAACAAGGATTTACAAAGCAAGGTTATCCTCAACATCTCCCTAATCAAGGTTATGTCCAATGAATTCCAATACAAGGTTTTCAACAAGGTCCTTTCTAAATAAAATTTTCAACATCCCAAGGGCCTCATAAAAAAGGATCAATCTTCATTGTATAAATACCTATCATCCTAATACTCAAGGAATTAATAACCAAGGAATAAACACCCAAGTGTTTAATTTGATAGGACCCCAAAGCTCAAATATCTAAGGAATCACTTCATATGGACATACATTATCATTAGATCCTCTTCTATAACATATAAAAATGCTTCAACAACAAATACAAGATAATCAAACTAGATCTTTAACCAAGAGGTACACTTTAGAAGAAATGTGTCCATATCATTTTGATAAGAACTTGGTCATGGCTCCATTTCTTCCTCATTTTGATGTACCTAAATTTGACAAATAAAAAGGGAATATGGATCCACAAAACCATGTTAGAGAAGTTTGTGTTTCCTGCATTGAAGTAGCTCATGATGAAACTTATCTTATGAGACTATTTCCATGAATTTTGGGAGGCTAAGCTATGGATTGGTTTTCTAAGTTACCACCAGGTATCAAGTCCTTCAACGAGCTAGTTAATATGTCTACAACACATTATTCTTGCAATATTAGACATGAAGTGATAATGATAAACCTTTACAATATTAAAAAAAAAAATGAAGAACCATTTCTTACCTTTTTACAAAGATGACATCACCTTTTGTCAAAATATTTGAGAATTTTTCATAAACGAGAAAAGACAGAGATCCTTATACAAAATTTTACACTAGACATGGGCTATAGAGTAAAATTGTAATGTCCACCAAAATTCAAAAATCTCATAGAAAATGGTGTAAATATTGAGGAAGCTATGGGATGAAAACGAGAATTAAAACTTTACACGAAAGATAATTCTAGCTCCTCTAATTTTAACAAAAATATAATTCCAATACCAAAAATGAAAAATAAAAGTATTGGAATAAAAAAGAAAGAACTTTGTGAGAAATGGAGTAGTAGATAACCAAAACATTAGGACATCACAACCAATCCTCAATTTGGGAAAATAATCTACTACTCAAACAAGTAAAAATACCTAAAATATCCCAAACAATCAACAAAACAATTATTTCTTCACATAAACATCTTTAATACCCAAAGAGAGAACATTAAATCCTTTAGGCAAGGCTCTCAAATAAAACTTGAGGAAGTTAATCACTAAGAAATTCATCACACTTCTTGAAGTGAGAGGTTATGAACAAAAAGTGAAACCATCATGGTGGAACAATGACAAATATTGTGAATTCTATAGAGGAAAGGAACATAAAAAAATGATTGTCAAGGTTAAATAACATGATATAAGATTAAGTAAATAGTGGTGAAATAAATATTGATGCATACATCTCAAATGAGACACACACTACATGCAAAGATTGACTTCTAGGTCATGAGACAGAAAATTCTTACAATAATAAAAGTGACAATCATGCTAGTTACAATGAAACATCCTACGCATACATTAAAAAAATATCTGAATGTGATCTTTCTTAGTTATATTGCAATGTGATTACATTTCATGAGAAGAATGAATTAAAATATGTTAATGTTACCACTAGAAATCAAGCTAATGTTATACTACAAGGTGCCTCATCCAAACCATCCACGTCTCAAATAAAAGTTGTGTATGTACTACATCATACATTCAAGACATCAAAAAACTATAAAATTTTGGATAAATTAAATAAAACACCAACCCATATATCTATATTACAACTTTTACAGTTGTCAACATCACATAGAGAGATTCTTGAAAAAGCTCTTTTAGAAACCACACTCCCCACAAATCTAGATCAAGATCAATTCCAAGATATGGTGGGATATTTGACCACACCACATTTAATATGTTTTACCAAAAATGATGATCTTTCAATTCACTAGCCTCACTATGCTCCACATCATATTGAAGTTATTGTACATAATCACAAAACTGAAAGAGTTCTCATAGATGAAGAAGCTAGATTTAATATCTATACATTAAGACTAGTCCTTGCATTGGGATTTTCTAAGAATGTTGTAGATCCTAAAAATAAAATCTTAATTAAATATTTTGATGAGCAAGAAAGGTCATCTAAAGGATTAGTTGTATTACCTTTTAGAGCTGGTCCTATGGTCAAAGATGTACCTTGTAAAGTTCTTGATATGGAACTAGCTTATAATATTCTCTTGGATGTCCTAGGATTCACTCTATGCAAGTGACACCCTCAACATTTCCTCAATGTTTAATGTTCCCTCATTATAGACATGAGATAAAAATCAAATGAGATCCAAAACCTTTTTAGTATTGCAATAAAATGAAATCATCAAAAAAATCTCTTCTATCGAACAATTGATCTATATCAAGATCTATCAATCACAATCCTAGTAATGTAGCATGTAACTCCAAGTCATCCAACCTAAAAGTTGATGTCAAAGATCTAAGCATGGGAGAATATACCTTGGGGAAAACATTTTGTATCATAGAATTACCCCTATCTCCAAAATCATATGGAAGATAGTCAATTACAAATAGCAGTTGGAAACTCCTAATATTTTTGACACTTTAAAAACTAGGGACACTTTGACTAATGAAGCAAATGACAAAAATGCTCAACAATTTCTCTATAGGGAGAAGAAAGAAGAGATTATCAAGTATAAAACATATCCCCTAAACATTATGGGAAAGGATATGTTATTCTAGAAAAAATAGAATATGAATGAATTATTGGACCTATCCACTTGAATTTCTTAATCAAATTAGAG
This sequence comes from Cupressus sempervirens, assembly GCA_028749045.1. Classification (NCBI taxonomy): domain Eukaryota; kingdom Viridiplantae; phylum Streptophyta; class Pinopsida; order Cupressales; family Cupressaceae; genus Cupressus; species Cupressus sempervirens. The sequence goes on from CM053790.1 coordinate 273,458,272, forward strand.
ATAAATAATATGATAGTGATTATGATGAGGATGATTCCAATATTTATGAATGAGGTGATCCATTTATTCTCATTGAAGATGTGAAAATAGATGTTGTTAAGACTTAGAGTAACTCATACCATGAGGGGGAAAGTTCATAGTCATAATCATTAGAGGTAATCCCATATTATGCTAAACATGATAATCATGAGGAAAGAGAGATTTATCATGACTGAGAGATTCTGTATGACAGTATGGAAATAGGGCTTGTCAAAAAAAATTTAAATCTTGAGAATTTCTCCATCAATACCATTACTACCAATTGTTTATTTATCTCAATTAAAAAAAAGTGTCAATCCTTTCAACTTTAGGCATCATAGAGAGGTTTTCACCCTTAGATACATCTTTTCTTTTTACTATTTTAGGATCTAATACTAGCACAAAATGGTTGCCACCATTAGATATATTAATTATTTTTACATTTTTACAACTAAAAGGATTGGCATTCTCATAAAAGTAAGCCACATTGAGTTCAATAGAAAATACTATCTTATGATCTCCTAATGGTAAATGATCTCCAATCCTAAGATAGTGTATAATCATGTCATCATTATGGAAAACATTGAGTTCATGAGTAAGAGGTGAATCCCAATCTATAAGCTCATAATGTAAAAGTGGAAATTGATCATTGGGGTCATGTTCTCATATATGTAGTATGTTTTCATTACGATGATATCAACAAGTGCATAAAATGGTCTAGATTATTTGAATTGCGTCGCTAACCTATTTGACCAAACATAATGCTTATCAATAATTATGCCCCTTTCATTCATATATGCAAAAAAAAATCCGGAAACAATGTTCTACATAATGAATGTTGTGTTCTTTATCATCACTTATGTGGAAGTGATATTCTTTCTTAATGACCCATTCTTAATTTTTTATTTGAATACCATCCAAATCTAACTATGTGTGATGATAACATACATTTACCATAATAGTAACCTGATCTAAAAAATAGTAGTCTAATTGAATAGCCTTTTGATGAATTAAAGAATATAGTTTTCTGTAAAGTCAACAACTAATAAAATGGTTCCAAGTAGAAAATCATATCTAAGTGTTTGAATTGTTGTGCTTTCTACTTTGCAAAAAAGGAATGGTGAATATATGGTTGAATCAAACTTTTAAATTTGTCCATAAAAGCTCCAACAATTATATCCTCTTCAATATATTCTAATCTTTTTGTTTGTTTCCCAATTTTAGTTTCATTCCTTACATACTTGTAACACTTGCAATTTATCATTTTTGTGACATCAATTGTTGGATTGTCTTGTTGGAAAGAATGCTTCTGAGAGGGGGGGTGAATCAGAAGTACTAGCCTTTTTAACTGTTTCAAATCCTCAATAACATATTTTTTAAATGAGCATGCATGCATATAAACTTTAAGCAATCATAAGAAACAAATATGCATCACCACATAACACTTAAGATTTGGTAACCCAAAAATCCTCCAGAAATAAGAAGGTAAAATTGGGGTGGGGATGATACCCACAAAATCACTACAGTAATAATGTTTAACCAACTTTGATGGTTTGCCCTATTAAAGGCCTGCCCTGTCAAAGGCTTTACACTGTATCAATAGTGACCTAGTTAAAGGATTTCAAACACATTACATGAAGTTTTGCCCTGTTAAAGGATTTAATCACCTATTGAAAGGATTTGCAAAATAGCTGCTAAGCTAACCTATCATCATAGGGTTTACTTTCTAATACAATGGCTAAAGAGTATTAGGTATGATAAACCTGATGGATTACAATCCTTCGATTGCTGAATACAAGCACTTGATCTACTCTTCTGTGATCTTGATCCTCTTTGAGATCTGATACTCTTTTTTGTGAAATAGTTTTCTTTACACACCTTTTTTCATTCACCTCTCTTTCTAATCTTGATCTGATTTCATCTTCCTTATAAAGACACTCGAATACTTAGGGTTAAGTAGGGATCTATGATCTATATTTAATCTCTGATATTTTCTTATTCCTTGCACATCACTTATTTGTTGCATGCCTTCTCCATTTTTCTTATTGGTTGCATGTAGATTGTATAGGAAATATAAATGATTTGATCTTATCACTTAGATCCTTTGAGATTTGTCTTATGTCGGCTATGAAAATGTTTTACATCTGAGTTTGTGAAGTTTCAAACTCATATGTTGATTCTGTGTTACTCAACACTTACTGCTTCCTGATGCTCAGCACCTTCTATAACTCGGCTTCTGTACATGCTCCTATCTTGCTCGTCATCCTTTAAGATTCGGCACCTGAATGATGCTCAGTACTTGGATCATGCTCGACACTTGTACTCAATCGGCACCTGATCTTCACTCGGCACCTAAAGATTACTCAGCTCCAATGTAGCTTGTAATTAAGTGTGTTGGCACTCAATTGTCAAAAACCATTATGAGGTTAACAATCTCCCCCTTTTGAAATGAGTGAAAAAAACACTTAACTGACCTTATGAGTACATGTACTAAACTTACTCGGTATATATAGAGGTTGAAAAACCTTACTCAAAATTTATGTAACTCCCCCTGAGTTGATTGTGCCAGTATCTGTGCTATCTTGTGTTGTGTATTATGCTCCTTTATTAACTCATTATTTCTCCCTGTGTATAATATCTATATCCCCTTCATTATATCTTTTCTCCCCCTTTTTTGACACTTATGTCAAAGGGTCCTAAATAGTAATGCCATATTTGGCCAAAAATATCTTGTTTACCTCAAGGAGTATTTGGAGAGCTGCATCCCAGTTATTTAAGGCAATATCCAATGACTTTTACTGGATTGCAAGCTCTGCTATGAGATCAACAAGTCCTTCATGTGTGGAAATATTGAGATCCTTCTTCAGGACTGTTTCTACATACAATTGCTCCTTGTGCAATACTTCTAAGTGAGGAGTTATGGAGGCTTGAATTTGCATCAACTTTTCTTTGATAGTGGCCTCTTCTGCTGATAATGCAGCTAATTCCCTCTGAGTGTGTAATGTATGAGCAAAATTATTTTCACTTTATGTAGGATCTGAGGGTAGTTGCATGCTGGAGAGTTTTAATTTACTCTCAAGATTCAAATTTTTTTGATTTATTTCTTGTGCTAATCTAAAAAAATCACACAATTTACTGTAAAGGGAGAATATGTTCCCTAATACACTTTTTAGATTTTCTAATTTCTTGGCTAGGTCAACATGTCCCAAAATTATGTTATTAGCTATTTTCTGGTTGACTTTGCCCAAAAACTTCTTTTCTGACCATTCCAATAGTTTTACATTAGTATCATGGTCTTCATTATTTACTTGATCAACTATATCAGATAATTACTCAAGTATTTGCCTGTTTGCATCTGGAGGTTGAAGACTAAAAGCATCCATGAATATATCTTTTATTTCATTTAGTGCCTGCTTGTATTTGTAGTCTTTTCTCATTGCCTCTTGTCTCCTCCTTTTATCTAATGCACTTTGTATTTCATTCATCTTCTCCTCATTAAGAGTGCTTGAATCATAATAGGGTATTTTGATTTCTTCATCAAGCTCAGGAATACCATAATGTATGGTCTTGGCTACCCTTGTAGAACTTGAACTTGGTGTACTGGCATATAAAATTATATTTTTAGTACTCTACTCATGACTAGGTTTTGTGGGAGTTGCTATTTTTGGTAAATCAACCAAAGTTTGTATTGCACACTCCTCTTTATTTTGGGTTTCTTCCTTCTCCTCTTCTTCTTGCTTGTCTTCTTCTTGTTGTGTTATTGCTGCTGGAGGTGTACTCATTGTCTGAGCTATTGTCCCTATGATAACATCTATTGTTGCACTCGGCTCCTAATGAGTTTGAGTGCCTAATCTTGGTCGTGACGAAAGTGGTAGAAATGTAAGTCCAATAGTTTGAGTGATTTGAGGTGGTTGTTGTGATGGCACCTTGACCTCTTTAATTTTATCTACTGACTTTTGAAGACTATCCACACTGATCAATATGGGATTTGTACATAATTTTGCTTGTAGATTCGTTTGGTCAAGGATCTTGGTAAGATCTGTTGCAGTTAGTGGATTGATGTTTTGACAAGTGGTGTCAAAAACATCCTTAATCTTTATGATTTCTATAGGTGTGGTAGGTGAGTGAGGCGAGCTAGGAGGTGAAGGATGTGTGTCTTGCACACTTTGCTATTCATCAGTTCCTTTTTCTTCATCTTTCCTTTCCTCCTCTCTTTCTTTCTTATTTTCCTCTTCTTCAACCTTTTTCTCTTCTTCAATTTTCTCTTCTCTCCTCTTCCTTCTTTCTTTCGATTTGGCAACAACTTCTTCTTTGTATATTTCTTCAAGAACATCTTCAAATGTTTTGTACAAGTTTTTCCATACTCTTTTTGTTCTCTGCACAACTTCTTCAATTTTGTTTTGCAGGATGGAGAATGCCCTATATTTGGGTGTAAACCTTTTATTATGCCTTTTGATTGCTTGAGTTACTTGTTCTTTTGTCAAATCAGGCAGTAAGTTTTCTAGGGTTGATTCCCTCATTTCTTTCTCCATCATTAGGCAGAAATGCCATCTATCTTCTACAATTTTAGACAATTCCTTTGGCAATTGTCCATCTAGTTCAAGAGGTGTATACTTGAACTGTGCCATAAATGCATAGACTGATTCTTCTATGCTATTTTGTTCCTCTTTACTGAACTTATTTTAATCAATCTTTTTCATTTCATTTATGTCTCCATTCCTAATCTTCTTACATAATATATCAATTAAAGATTTAGGAGGACTTACCTCTTCAATCTGATCTTCTTCATCAGTATCAGGTTAGGCCACATTGCTTTTCCTTTTCTTTGGCTCTTCCTGTGCCTTTATGTTTTTCTTCTTTGTGGCTTCCTCTTTAGCCTTCTAGGTAGAGGCCCTTGTTGTAGCTTTGGTTGTTGGATTCTTTAGTGTTTGCATGACAGCTTTCTTTGGTGAGGGCTGAGAGGTAGGAGAGGTCTTTGTTTTCCTTTTAATGACTTTGCCTCTGATAGGTGCTTCCTTGGTTTTTGTTTCCTCAGCACTCTCATATTTCTCTTCACCTTTTTTTTGAGTTAGTTTAGGTGGCTCTTGTTCTGGCTCACCTTCTTCTTCTCCTTCATTGATCTCTTCTTCTTCATCTGCGACACTTGATTCTTCAATGCCAAATTTCTTCTTTATCTATTTTACCAACTTGTCCTTTTTCTTTACTATTGAGGCTGTCTTGAGTTCTGTAACAACTCTTGATTTTATAGTGTCATATGTCCCAAATGCCTTGGTAGATTTATCCATTTCTTCTACAAGTAAAGCTGTGATGGCTGCAGAAGCTTGGTCAACATCAAGCTCATATCCTAATGGTCTTAGCCATCTTGTTCTAGGAAGGACTGCTTGTATGTAGGTGTAATAAATATCAACAAGAAAACATATGTCATTTATATGCTTTTCTACCAGTGAGACTAGTATTCTCATTCTATTCTTCATTACATTTTTGAAATTCTCAAAATAGATAGACATTTGATCATCAAAGCTATCTCCCATTTGTGCAATGAAATCATTAATTTGATCAACAATTGTTTTATTTTGACTCTAGTTGACTTTGCCAAATGAAGAGAATTCCTTCATTACATAGAAGAACATGCAAACCAAAACTAAACCAAATTTGCACTATGCTCCCTTGGATTTTCTAATAGGTCCAAGATTTTCATTAATCTATTACAACAGGAGTTCTGCAAGATCATAAGTGTGGTCTTTCTTTACAATTTTGTATGCCACATCAACTGCTATGTAGGGTACACTATTTAACCTGTTGGATTGGTAGAACTTATGTGATATGATCCTTACAACAAAATCTAAAAGAGGATCAATAATAGTATCTATGGTCATTCCTCTGTTGTTCCACTTTGCACCTGTATTTTTCTCAATTGTTTCCTTCTTTTCGCACCTGAATGTTTTTGGCCAATCTAGGGTTGGAAAACCAATAACCCTATGAACCATTTTCTTAGTAATCTTAACTTGCCCTTATTCTAACCAGAATGATCCATCATGGATTCTTCTAAGTATAATGTGTATCCACTCATTTTTTAATACGATTGGGAAAACTAGGGCTTTGGTTAAACCCTTCTTTTCTATGATAGAAAACTCATCTTTCAAAATACCATTTTCGGAGAGTTTTTCATAGGCATTGAAGATTTCTAAATCTCCTATTGATCCTATTTTACAGTTGTAGCATTTTCGCACATCCTGAACCATAACGGCTTTTTCAGGAATGGCAAATAGGGCACCAGCAGGATCATTTTTGTATGCAACCTCTGGTATTGGTCTAAACTCAATTTTCTTAACTTCGTTGCTGACAAGTTGAATTTCATGACTCATTTTCTCTTGGGTCATTTTTGAGCTTATTGCCATTTGTATCTGAACTAGGGTTTTAACAATTTTAAAGAAAAACTTTTCAAACTGTAAAACTCGGCACTTGTGGGAAATACCTGAATAGATACTTTGATTGCTTGGGTGGATGTTGATTTGCTACAAATCATTGGTTGAAAGCTTGAAAATTGCTCAAACGTGCTCGAAATAATTGCTCTTCATTTGAATGACTCAGGAATGAATTGAATTTTACTTTTAAACAACAAAAGAAACTTTTGCATTTAATGCATTTCAGTACCTACACCTGTCACTCAGCTTCCAAATGTTCTTCAACTCAGCATCCACTTGGAAGCTACACTTACTCGACATCTACTAAATTTTCTGATAACTCAGCATCCGAAGCAGTTTCACTCAGCATCCAAAGACAACTCGGCATCATTGTTCGAGTTTAGTCTTAGCATCTTATCTTATGCTTAATTCTTATTTTTAGTGCTTCTTTGTCTTGGGACTAATGTATGATATAACTTTGTATATCAGTCCCATACATCTCCCTTATGTTTAATTTGATGAAGTGTGATCACTTGACCCGTTAGGTGAAGTGATCCCTTTGCTTGATTTACTGCACTTATCTTTCTTCTTCCAAGTCTTGTTCATTTGTCCTCTTATGACATCAATCTTTTCTTTTCCTTTGTTGGCATTAGTATTTGGTGCTTTGGACCTTGTTGGACAGTTTTTGCTAGTATGACCAGTTTTCAAGCAACTGAAACATGTAGTTTGACTCAACCATCTTTTATAGTTTCCCTTGAGATGTGTTCTTATGCAATTTTGGGGTGTATGTCCATATTCCTGGCAATAGTGACAACTGTACCTGGTATTGTAATCCCAATAGTAGTGACTTTCATTCCCTTTTGCTGGTTGATATGATGTCCACATGGGCTTTGATCTACATTCAAATGCCCTATGTCCATATTTCTTGTAGTTATGACAATGTCTATCAAATCTTTGTGTTCTTGGGATTTTGAATCTATAGTCTTGTGTCATATGTCCTTGCATTTTGCACTTGTGACAGTAACTCTTGCTTTTTTGTGTGTTATACTGATTGATTCTTTTACTCCTGCAAATATTAGCAGTATGTCCCTTTTTATTACAAAAATGACAAGTGGGTTTAGACTCCTTACCTTTGTCACTTCTTTGCTCAATACTCTTTGATGATTCTCCAACTTCAGTGCTATTGTATCCAAGTCCTGATGTATCATGGGTTGATCTTGGGAATTTCAGTAATTGTTCAAAGTACTTTATGGCTTCGCTTGACTTGTTGAGATTTTCTACTATCTCCTTTTCTCTATTTAGTTCATTCTATAATTGTTCATTCTGCATCCTCAAATTAGAGATCTCAATATCTTTCATATTAAGTTCATGATGAAGGTTCATCATTTGAGAAAGTGTATCCATCTGCATGTTTGAGATCCTTGTTAATTCAGTACTCTTTTCTTCCAGTCTGTTTGCAAGATTTCTTTTGTCATCTTCCATCATGACTTTGTCCTCAACTGCTCTTTTCTTTTGTTCAATGATTTCACATAACATTATGGCCTGTGATTCATGTTCCATCTTCAGAGATCTTATCTCATTTGCTTGATCTTTGTTTTTCTCCATCAGTTTTGCTATTGCTGCATCAAATTCTTTAGTGTCTCCATTGGAAAACACTTGTGTGGTTTCAATCTCCTTGTAGTGTATGTCATTTTCAGCTATGGCTATCTTCTTTCTTCTTTTTACAGATTTTCTTAATTCCACTCTAGCTTCCTCTACCTTTTGTAGAGCGAGATGCACATCTATCACCTGGTTTTCAATGATCTTTCCAAGTTTGAAGACTTCCATCCTTAGATCTTTTCCTCCAAGCGGTTAGGCTTCTCTTTGAGAGAAACTGGTGCTCTGATGCCAATTGTTGGATTGTCTTGTTGGAAAGAATGCTTTTGAGAGGGGGGTGACTTAGAAGTACTAGCCTTTTTAACTATTTCAAATCCTTAACAACATATTTTTGAAATGAGCATGCATGCATATAAACTTTAAGAAATCATAAGAAACAAATATGCATCACCACATAACACTTAAGATTTGGTAACCTAGAAACCCTCCAGAAATAAGAAGGTAAAACTGGGGTGGGGATGATACCCACAAAATCACTGTCGTAATAATGTTTAACCACTTCTGATGGTCTGCACTATTAAAGGCCTACCCTGTCAAAGGCTTGACACTATATCAATAGTGACCTGGTTAATGGATTTCAAACACTTTACATGAAGTGTTACCCTATTAAAGGATTTAATCACCTATTGAAAGGATTTAAGAAATAGCTACTAAGCTAACCTATCATCATAGGGTTTACTTTCTAATACAATGGCTAAAGAGTATTAGGTATGATAAACCTGATGGCTTACAATCCTTCGATTGCTGAATATAGGCACTTGATCTGCTCTTCTATGATCTTGATCCTCTTTGAGATCTGATACTCTTTTCTGTGAAATAGTTTTCTTTACACACCTTTTTTCATTCACCTCTTTGTCTAATCTTGATTTGATTTTTTCTTCCTTATAAAGACACTCAAAGACTTAGGTTTAGGTATGGATCTACGATCCATATTTAATCTCTGATATTTTCTTATTCCTTGCACATCGCTTATTTGTTGCATGCCTTCTTCATTTTTCTTATTGGATGCACGTAGATTGTATAGGAAATATAAATGATTTGATATTTTCACTTAGATCCTTCGAGATTTGTCTTATGTTGGCTATGAAAACATTTTACATCTAAGTTTCTGAAGTTTCAAACTCATATGCTAATTCTGTGTTACTCGGCACATACTGCTTCCTGATGCTCAACACCTTCTATAACTCGACTTTTGTACATGCTCCTGTCTTGCTCAACATTTTTTAAGATTTGGCACCTGAATGATGCTCGGTACTTGGATCATGCTCGTCACCTCTACTCACTCGGCACCTGAAAGCTACTCGACACCTGAAGATTACTCGACTCCAATGTAGAATGTAATTAAGTGTGTTGGCACCCAATTGTCAAAAACCATTATGAGGTTAAAAATCAATATCTTCATTTTTAGAAGGAAAAAGAGCCAAATTATCATGTGTCACATGTTCCTTTGATACAATTAGTTTGACTGACATGATCATTCAATTTGTCACATAAAATAGATGATATCAATTGACATCATCTAATAGGAGGAGCATTTTTATAACCAAAAGTATCTTCTACAAATTTTTGATAAACCTAATAGAGGAGATCAAATTCAATATGATAATGACAATAACAAGTTGCAAAACATTGTTTCTCCTTACATAATATGGCTTCAAACTCTCAAATAATGTCTTCCCAATCTTTATATCAAGATTTGAAGCCTAAAATGAGACATACATTTCATGTTATGTTATGTCCAAGCAATGTTTTGTATAATGTTCATAATTATTAGCTCTAACCTTGTATTTGATAACATCTCTAGTGTTTGATGAAGGACATGTATTATAATTCCAAAATGATATTACTAAATATTTGATTCTATCATCAATCCTATCACAACAAGGAGCTCTACACATAATTGCCCAATTTTATTTCAAAGTTATATCATCCAAAACCATTCTCCTTTTAACATATTTTGATTTTTTTTTCTACTAAAACCAATCTATGATGAAACTGAAGATATTTGTCTATTTTCAGGTACATTGCTACTATAAATAGATGTCAGCATTACTCTTCTTATCACAATCTTATCTTTACTTTGAGTTGTCTTCCCTACAGAGTTAAAACCTTTCTTAAGGTTTTTAATAATAGCACTTGGCATGTTAGAAAATTTTCCTTTTTATTTTGTGTCTACACCCAACAATTGTAATGATTCTTGCAATTTTTTTCCTAGAACAACATGAGAAAGTACTTGGGATTTTTCAAGTGTTTCCAAATCATCAAATTTACTTGTTATTTATATCTTATTCAAAGCTCTCTTTTTAGAAAGACTTAATGATTTAATAGTAGCAAGTGATTAAATAATGGTTCCCATTTTTTGGCCAACTTTGACATTGAAATATATATATATATATATATATATATATATATATATATATATATATATATATATATATATATATATTTTAAAAATCTTCACTTTCAACTACATATTACTAAAAAACCGTAAAGAATTTAAAGTTGATATGAACTAGTGATTTGTAGCAAGGTAAAATTTAAGAAAGCTACCTAAAAAAAAGATATAAAAAATTGGCAAATCTTTCATTATTGTGAAAAAACAAAATAATTTCTATTGGTGAATCTCTCAAATTTTTATTCTAAATATGATTAATATTGGCGATTATTTTCAAATCATAATTTTTTTGTATAAAATATTGGCAAATCTCAATAATAATAGGAAATTCATTAATCATCATGGAATATTACAAATCAAAACTGAATAGTATTTTTACCTCATGGAATATTTTGAGGATCGTTACATATACTTCAAATCAATAGTGAAAACTAAATATTGGTGATATATCCCTAAAGCAAGTAATAGTTATGATAATTGTTGGTTAGTTCAATTTAATTTCTCCAATAATATATTATATTTATGTGACTCAAATCTAATCATGTATTGAATATTGTAGCAAATATTTAAATTTTAATTTTTCAATAAAATAAATTATTGAGTGATTTTAAATGTTATAAAACTAAATTTTATAAAACTATGGTGATTTAGGTTGTATCAAATCTTAAATTATTAGCCAAATTAATTGCCAAAAAATTCTAAAATTAGCCAATTTATGAATATTAGCCACTAAAAAATACCTTGATTCATAGCATTTTTAGTGCAGGAGCACCCACAATGAATGTTAAATTACCAAAGTCCTGAGAAATCCTATATTAGGTTAGATCAATCAATTAGGCATCTAGACCAAATTGTAAGACCTGGTTCCAAGATTGGCATAGTTATAAGCCCTTGGTCAAAGGGCCTAGAATCTTAGGATTTTGCATAATTTCATGTTTCATTATGTTTAGGACCCATTTGGGTTAAGTTTTCATAACTTTTGATTGTAATTTACTAAAAGTGCAAAAATTGCAAAATTGCTTTAAAAAGTTGTTAGGCAACTTTTAAGCAACTTTTTGCAAAATAGTACAAAAACTTTCCCAATGGCCATAAAAAGTTTTAAATTATGTTATTAATATTGGAAGGCATATAATAAACCATTTTAAGTGGGTGATAGGTAGAAGAAATGTACTTTCACTTTTCAAATCAATGAAATACCCCATTTTTACTACAATCCTACTGCTATATTGCATTATATGGATTTGTATAGATTCATCTAGTGTTCAAACTCACATTTTTGGATAGGTGAATGAAGTATCTTTCCAATGCATCTAGTTTGAACTCTCCATCTATCTCCTAACTCAAGATATTTACATTTGTGTACAAGTAGGTTGGGATTTCTTACTAACCTAGGGTTTTGAAGGATTTTCAAGCATAGACAAGGATTTCACAATGGAAATATAATTGCCATTGGTGAAATCCTAGAATTTTTAATGTAATATAAGATTCAAGTGGTTTTAGGAATATACTTGAAGGGACCCATTAGAAATTTGATGCCCTAGGCATGGAAGACCCATGTGCATGCTAGGAAAAGGATGTAAAATCTCCCACAACTTCAACCAAATTTGGCATCAAGTCTTGAAATCAATTTTGTGAATTTTTTAGGGCTTCCCTCACATACACCCATCTTTTTTTTGTAGGATGGAGTCATAGACCATGTACTTCCTTTTTAAATGGAAGCTTAATTACCCTAATTGCCTAGGCAAAAAATTGAACAAAAGCCCATTTATTTGTGTCATCAAACCTTGGTGCCTTAGTATGTTTTCTAAGTCCCAAAAGAGTGTCCAAAATTGATTTTTCTCTCTAGGTTGTGTTGAGATATTTCCTTTTAAGTTAGTTTTTCATCAAAAAGGGCTATTAGCCTTTTTTAGTGACTTAACAAAGCAACTATATGCCAGAAGTTTCATAGTTGCCATTTAACCATTGGACGATTCATTATTGACCTAAATCAACCATTTCCATGAGTATGGGTCTCCCTTGGTCATTTCATGAAGTTTAGGGTTGTTTTACCAAATTGGCTCAATTTATGCATTATGAGAAACTTGTGATAAGTTGTATTGTTCATAGGGTTCACTAGAGATTAGATTTTTCCTTGTTTTGATCAGTGGTTGTGATAACCTAATATCATCCTTGAAGAACTTATGATTGGTGCTTGCACATTTGATCATCTTAGCAAGAAATTTGGTTGAAGGACTTTAGTGAAGAGGGTTTTTGGACCAATTGACCATCCATTGACCAATCCCACTAGGCTCTATTGAATCAACTTTCTATCTAGTTTATAACACTATTTTTTAACTTTTTTTCAAATTCATTGAAGTCCATTATGTTATCTCCTTTGAGAAGTGGTATATATGAAAAATCAACATTTTTAAAGAGTGGTGATCATTTTGATCAACATAACTTTTTTAACAAATATGATAAAGAAAAAATTATTTCAAGGTTAGAATGGTAACATCAATACCTAGGCATTTTAGTTTTTTTTTTTCAATTTTGTTAAAAATTGTAAGTTATATTCAATGGCAAAGTGATGTTAACAATAAATTAGAAATAGATTGATTTTGATGATTATAATTTATTCTGTATAAATCAAAATGAATTTTTCTTGTTTTGCTAGAAAGGTAACACAAATTCCTTAGTAGAACATTTTTTTTAAAATAAAAAATTCTAATTTTCTATTTTTCCTGAAGCTTCAAAATGAGACATACAAGTTGGCCAAAAAACCTATATTAAATAAAAATACAATTAAACCATCATAATAAACACAATGTATAATAAAAGTATAGTCAATGAAAAGATTATTCATAGTAGAACAAGGTGGTATATTTAGTTAAAAAATAGATTTGTCTATCCATTGTTTGAGCCCTTAGAAGGGTAGAGTTTGAGGAAAAACTATGAAATTTGCAAAAAAAATAAAATAAGGGGGCTTCATTCAAATCCCCCCTTTCCATTGCATGTGGCGCTAAGGGGGCTTTGAAAAAAGCCCCCTTGAAACTTCCCCAATGGGTTTCTAACTAGTTAGGATGGGCCCAAGGTGCTTTAAATGAAGCCCCCAGGTCGACAAGGGAGTTTCTTTTGAAGCCCTATCGACCTAGGTGAATTTTATTTTATTTTAAGAATGTTTCTTTATATATAAATATACAATATTTTTTAGAATGTAAATCATATAAAATCATCTTCAAGTTCATTTTTTTTTGAAAGAAATAGAAAGAAGACACATGTAAAATATAGGATTTTTTCATTTTAAAGGAATTATGAGAGTATTGTGAAGAGTGAAGATGAGAAAAAGAAAAAGAACACAAAGTAAATCAGCAAGAAACATATCAGTTGATGTAGAATAGAGAATCATGAAAAAACATTAGCAAATAATCATCGAGGGAGAGAAGGTATGTACCTATACATTCATATTTGTCTATATTTTTTTATTTTCTCTAAATAATATTGCAATCTCATTCATTTGTGTGCATGTAGCTTGAAACAAATAGTTAGAAGATGAGAAAATGAATTTTGAGGAAGGTTCAGGACATAAAAGCTTAGTACAGGAAAATTTAGTACATGAAAATTCAAGATATGAAATTTAGGACATGAAATAGTGGAAATTAGAGAAGGGTCAGGATCAGTTGTTTCGATTGGTATGGATGAACAATTAATACTAGCTAAATAAAAATATCTCACATAGAAATTTAGATCATTTACTAAGGAGTTTCTTTGAAAGTGGGCATGGCAAAGGTGAACATGATGGTGTTGGAGCTTGCATCCAATGTTCTCTATGAAAGTATCAAATGAATTATAAGGGAGTTCATATAAATAATGCACATGATGTTGTTGAATGGTGCAAGACACATTTTTCATCCAGTGTCTCATTTGGTGCATCATGAAGAACGAGTCAATTAACACCATGTAGAGTCTTTTGGGAGATATCACATACATGTGAGAACAAGTATATATTTAAATATTGCTTTAAGTTATATGCATGTATGTATATATAAATTTGTCTCTAATATTTATGTATATATTAAATATGTGTGTTGAGGTGTTGATATAAAAACTATGCATGGTTGCAAGAAGATAGAAAAAACAATATTCTTACATTTTGTTATGAGTACCAATCATCAAAATTGGACATTTTACATGAGAGACTATTCATGTTTTAGTTGCTATTGCAATACTGAGAATTATTTTGAATGCATCAACTAGAATCATGGATATGTAGGTCCATGGAATTTGGTGCCACTTGTTACTGATACAATTAATGGAGATGAAGATGAAAACTTTGATGACATCCCTTTTTAATCTAAAAATTATTAAATATTTATATATATCTTAATGTCATAAGGATCATTTAGGTCACATATGTGTATGTATGTAAATATTTATTTTTTAGCCTAAAAATGTAGAAAGAGTGAGTTACTATTTATTGTGTTGCACTATACAAAGGATGAAATTAACTGAACCTGAAGAAAGTGATAGAATGTTACTCCATATAGGTTTATTGTTCAATTTATATATATTACATTTCATAACTTAATTTTTAAATGATGAATTTATTTATTATATATGTGTTCACATTTAAATGGATGGTGTGTGCAGGTTCTATTGTTCTAGAGGGAACATATCTCAGGCAAACCATACTAGTGAAACATGGAATTCACTTTGTTGATTAGAAGCCTGACAATAAGGTGCTTCAATATAGTCATCATGTAATTGCTACCTCCATTTATCACCATCTAGTTAAACATTAAACTGGACATCATAAGTGGAGTTTAGATAAAGAGGACCATGAGAGAATATTAAATGTTCTCCATGAGCATGTGGATCCACTTGGAAACACTTGAGATATTTATATTTAGGAAGTTTGTTAGAGATATTTCATATTTATCTTTAGTGAAGAGATATTTAAAATGTATATTCATTTAATACATTTAGAACTTATGCATGTGTATGTGTACACACATATATTCATTTTATATTTACAATGTATATACACACACACACATATACATACATACATTTCATGTTTAAGGTCCTTATAGATTGTCAAGTTCATTTCATGTATAAAGTTTAGGACTTATAACATGTGTATTTAAGTTCACGTGTCATGTTTAGTCCAATTATATACATGCGTACATATATATGTAAATTGATTTAACATTTAGGACTTAGATGTGTACATGTGCATGTTCGTATATAACTTATATGTTTGTGTACAAGTTATAACATATATTCAATCACCTAGATTGAATCAAGATCCTAATTTGATAACTTTCTATTTATGTTCATGTCATGTGCATGTTTGTATGTAACTTAAGAAGTTTATATGTATATATGATATGTTCTTAAATCATGTTTAGGACTTATAGACATGTGTACATGTTCAATTTAATCAATCATTTGTCCAATAATTTTAACAAATTTGCAAGTGATATAATTTTTTTATTTCCTAAATTTTGAACCAATCACAACTTAAATGATTTATATGTATCTAATTATTGTGTACAAGGTATAACACATTGAATCACCTAAGTTAATTCAAGATTGCACATGTAATCAATCAAGTCTAAATAATATATAAACTATATAATTCAATCAAGATTAAAAATATAATCAATTACATGTAATTCAATCAATCATATGGAATCATAAACCTAGAAATTAAATTGAACCTAGCAATTGAACTAGAATAATGTACATGTAATCATAAACTAGAAATGTAGAAATTTAGATCACATGTGTAATCATTTTAATGAATCTGGAAGTGATATAATTTTGAATTTTCTAAATTTTGAACCAATCAAAACTTAAATGACTTATATGTATCTAATTATCATGAGAAAAGTTATAACATATTGAATCACCTATGTTGATTCAAGACCACATATGTAATCAATCACATGTAAATAATATCAAAACTATGCAATTAAATCAAGTTTATAAATGCAATCAATAACATGTAATTCAACCAATCAGATGTAATCATAAACCTAAAAATAAAATTGAGCCTATAAATTGAATTGGAATCATGTATGTACATGTAATCATAAACTAGAAACATATATATAATGTCTAATCATATGAATCATATCAATATGTCATGTATCATAAATGGACCATAAGCATGTACATAGATGTCAATACATATATAAATATCAAATAAAAAATATGTGTATATATGTCTCGCTAAAAAAATGATAAACTAAAGATATGAAGCATGCATCCTAAACTAGAGAGTCATCCAAATACATACAAACATACTAACCCTTTGAGTGAGATTGATGAACATCACGTGCTTGAAAAATATCAACTAACCCATGAAAATTAAATTAATTTAAAAGTCTAAATTTGAATTGTGCCTGAGCACTAATGTGTATTGCATCCATCATATATGTACTCCCACTAGTAGTAGGTGTCATATCAATAATGTCTCTCCTCCCTCCATGATTGAATCCCACATTAGAAGAAGAAGGTTCTTCTACCTATGTATGGATTATTCATTCACAAATACTAGTAAACATGTATATATACTTGTGTATAGAATTGAAGTATTGTACTTTTAAAAAAAAGAGCCACCCAAGTTTTTGCAACAAGAGGATCATCCTATTGGAATTCTTTTAGAATAACTTGGGGGGGGGGGGGGGGGGGGTTTGAATTAGTTATTCAAGGTCTAGATGTACAAATAAAACTTTTCACAATTTAGTGAACCCATTAAACATTCTTAGCTATGCATGCATTCATTGTGGGTCAACTAAAACTTATATGTTATTGTCAAATCAACTTGTAGAAATGTAAATCATGAAACACAACACATCCATCAACACATTTGACACAATGATTTAATGTGGAAACCCAATTTGGAAAAAACCACCAATAACATGCTACTCCTTTTTCACTCTTTTGAAGTAATGCCCTACTAAAGGCCAACCATGTTAAAGGTTACAATACACACTATTAAATGTGACCTAATTAAGGGATTTTAGTCACTGTGCTAAAAGTGAGCATCATTAGAGGAATTTAGGCCATTCACTTGGAATGCCACCCTATTAAAGGATTTTCCAATGACTGTTAAATCAACTTTACTCCAAAGGATTTACTCTAGGCTGATACAATTGTTAGAAAGTAATAGTAGAGTTTTGATTTGATACAACTTAAAACCTTACTTGCAGATTACATATGTTTTTAGTCCTCAACTCTCCTTGGCTTCCAATCTTTGTAGCTCTGATAGCTTGTTCACCCTTCAAGAATTCATCCTCTTAAGCCTTCTAGTGCAGTATGCCATTGCAGACTTCTTCACTTGGGTCACTTGATGAAGAAAAACCCCTTTTCTTCTCCTTATCAGATTTTTGCATTAAACTCTCTAACTCTTTGCTTCATGACTAGACATTCCTATATAAAAGAAACTAGAACATTTTTCCACTCATTATCCATCATCAAAGTTAGGGTTTTTGATGGATTATGTAGGATGCAATGTATCTACTCCATATCTTGTCTTTTCTAGAAACTTCTCTTAGAATCCATTTGAATTCATCTTCAAAATGGTTTACATAAGATTTTGTGCCACCATCTCTTCAATCTTATCTTCCTCTTGATTAGCAAGTTCCAAGAAAATAAACTCGTCAACTTTTATTTAGCAAATCTTTGATCTTTGTCATAATGTAGTAGCTCAACATTATCAATCTTCTAATGTTTGGCACATACTATGTTACTTAGCATCAACTATAAAATCACTCGACATCAACTAGATTTTAATGGTGCTCAGCATCAACTAAAAAGTTACTTGGAATTTACTTTCTCAGCATCCACTAGAATTTTCTTTCACTTGGCTTCAACTAACTTTTTTCTGAGCTTGAACTAAATTTTCTCAGCACCTACTATCTACTTGGTCAAGCTTGGCAAATGAACTTTGTTTAACTTTATTTTTTTGAACTTTCTAAGTGTAGCCAGTCATTTTGTAACCTCAAGTAGATCATCAATACATTATGTTATCACTATCTTAACTAATTCTTATACTTCATTACATAATCATAACTCAACCTTTCCTCTAAGTACTTTTGTTACATCTTTTTGATCAAATCCTCCTCATCAATCAACTAAGTGATAGTACTTGAAACATATAAGAAATTGTCTCACCAACAAATAGCAAGTTTGATATCAGTGACAAAACAATGATTGAAACACACAATCTTCTTCAACAATATTTCTAATTAAATGATCTTTGTAATCAGATATCAACAATCTCCCTCTTTGGCATTGATGACAAACCAAACTGATCAACCAAGTCAAACAAATGATGAACATCCTTTTCCATCAAATTGACTAGGTTAAAATAGTAAAACAATACCAAAAAGAAAACTTATATTTGAAATTTCTCCCTCTATTAGTAGCTTACATCTTCTAATTGGGTTACAAAATATAACTCCCTCTGAGTTCCTTCTATATCTTTTCTCTTCTTCCATACTGAATTGATCAATAGAATATTTCCATCTTTTGTTTTGATCCTTCCCATTCTAATTACTTTCTACTTTCTCCCTCTTTCTTTCTTTTGGTCTTCTGATCTTCTGATTATGTACTCTCTCCCTTGTTCCTCTTGCACTTGATCATTTTAATGTACTTTCTCCCTCTTTGACAACAATGCCAAAGACATAGACTCAACACTTGGCATCTTTAATATATGTAGACATAGGCTTTTGTAGGTTCTTTAATTTTCTACCTCTGTCACCTTGCTTGTGCTTGACTTGTAATCCCAATTCTATAATTACTTTAGGCAATTCCTAAAGTAAGATCCATTACATCAATTTGTATAAAATGAATGTCAGCCTGTTTGATGCACAACACTCGCTCTTTCATTTACATAGCCTTTGATAGGGGTATCACCCCTAGTTTACCTCATAGGTACCCATAAGAATCCTTAGGTAATACTTTTGTGAAGATATCAACAATTTTATCCTTTTTTGTTATTATATTTCATCTTCACCTCTTTATCTTCAACCAATTCCCTTACATAATGATACTTGATTGAAATGTGCTTTGTCTTTGTATGCATCACAAGATTCTTTGATATATTGATAGCACTTGTGTTATCACAATAAAGTGTCACTGGTTTCATGATTTCTTCCTTCATTCCCTTAAGTACTTTTTTGATCCATTTAATGTTTGTGTAGTTAATAGTAGTAGCAACATACTTTGCTTCAGTAGTAGATTGGGAAGTACAACTATTCTTCTCGCTAGTCCATGTAACAAGTCTTTTTCCTAAGAAGAATGCTCCTCCACTCATGCTCTTTCTATCATCAATATTTCCAGCCCAATCAACATCAGTGTAGGCTCACAGTTCAAACTTTTCATTCTTCTTATAGTATATACCAAACTCTTCTATTTCTTTTAAGTATCTCATTATCTTTTTCACAACCATCAAGTGATTCTCTTTGGGATTAGTAGAGAATCTTGCAACTATCCCCATAGCTGATACAATATCAAATCTACTGTATACTACATATTGTAATTTTTTAATCATGAATATATATAATGTTTGATTTACCTCATCTGAATCATCATTCTTTTATAGATTGAGTGTTGTCACCATAGGTGTACTTACTAGTTTTGAATCCTCTAGTCCAAATGTCTTCAATATCTCTTTGACATATTTTGAATGAGTGATATATACACCATATTTCATCTAATATACTTGTAATTCCATAAAGAATTTGATCTCACCAAAAATTGACATTTGAAATTCTTATTTCATCTAATTTGCAAAATCCTTACACAAAGCATCTTGTCCTCCAAATATGATATTATCAGGAAAATTTTTAGATAATAGTATAGCTTTTTCTTTATCTATCTTCATGTAAAAATTTCTATTATCATCCATTCTTTCAAATCCAATCTTCACAAGATAAGTATGAAGTCTCTCATACCATGCTCTTGGTGCTTGTTTCAATCTATATAGGGCTTTGTGCAGTCTACATACCATGTTCTTACTATTTATCAACAAAACCTTCTAGTTGTTATATGTAGACTTCTTCTTCTAATATGTCATTTAGAAATGCATAGTTGACATCCATCTAATAAAATTTGATACCTTTGAATGTAGCATAAGCAAGTAGAATTCTCAATCCTTCCATTCTTGCAATAGGGGTGAATATTTCACCATAGTCAATTGCTTCTTCTTGTGCATACCCTTTGCAAACTAGTCTTGTTTTGTTTCTTGTCACTTCACCATTCTCATCTAACTTGTTTCTAAATATCCATTTTGTGCCAATCACATTCTTGTCTTCTAGTCTTGGAAATAGACTCCAAGTCTTATTCTTCTCTATCTGTTAGATTTCTTCTTCCATAGCCTTGTACCAGTCATAATCTTCCAATAAATCTTTCACTATCTTAGGTTTCTTCATGCTTAACAAACATGATTCACTTCTTAATCTATTTCTTGTCATTGATCGTGCATATTTTTCTCCAATGATTTGATCTAGAGGATGATTTATTTTAACATATTTGGATAGTCTAGGGTTAGTTCTTGTAACTACATTTTGTCTCTTAGCTTCAGTGTCACTATGTGCATCTTTGTCAAGTGTTTCAACATCTCTTTCATGTGTACTAATCTTAGAATCAAAATGTGCATTTTCCTCATTCTACAACTTGACATCTGAATGCAACTCAACATTTATAAGTTGTGACTTGGTAGTTGTTGAGACTTTCTATTGGTTTATAGCATGATTTGTAGCATCTCCTTCAGCAGGCACTCCTTCATAATAGTATACAAATGATTTGTATTCTTCTGGTTCCTTTGTAGGTTCAGCCTCATGTACTTCTATAAACTCATCAAAATTCACATTTGCATTTTACACAATTTTGTTAGTGTTATTATTTAAACACTTGTAAGCTTTACTTCTTGTGGAGTAACCAAGGAATATACCTTCTCTTTTTTCATCAAAGTTTCCACTTCTAACCTCTTTAAGAACATAGCATTTGCTTCTAAATACCTTAAACTATTTGACATTAGCTAGATATCCATACCATAGTTCAAAGGCTATTGAATGAGTACCTTTCTTGACTTGCACATGGTTCAAGGTATATACAATAGTACTTACAACTTCTCTCCAATATTTTAGAGAAACATTCTTCTCCATCATGAGTGTTCTAGCATAGTTCATTATAGACCTAGTTCATCTTTTAGTAATTCAATTTTGTGGAGGGGTCCTAGGTGTAGATGCCTATCTTTTGATTCCTCTATCATTATAGAACATCTCAAACTCATTTGAAGTGAATTCTCCTCCTCTATCTAATCTGAAACATTTTAGACTTTTACTTATTTCTTTTTCAACTCTTGCCAAGTACCACTTAAACATTCGAAAAGCATCTAATTTTTGTTTTAGAAACATAACTATCATCATCCTAGAGTAATCATCAGAAAATAGCATTGTGTACTTATCTCCTTTGTAGCTTTGCACTTCAATAGGTCTACACAAGTTAGTACAAACAATTTCAAGTTTTTTTTAGAGGTATAAGCTTTACTTTTAAAGCTTAACTTTGTCATCTTTCTTAGTTGACATTGTTTGCATATTATATTATCTGGTTTCTTCAACTTAGGCAAACCTCTAACTCTTTTCATGTTACTAATACTAATTAGATTATCAAAATTAACTTGACATAACCTCTTATGCCAAAGCTATACATCATCAAATTTTGCACTAAGACAAGTAGCATCTTCCATATCCAGATAGAACATATTACTTCTAGTTTGATCACCTTTTCTAATCAAGTTTCCATTTTTTTCATATATCTTGGAAGATTTATTTTCAAACTCAACTTTGCATCCCAAATTATTCAATTGTGACACACTTAACAAGTTATAATTCAATCCTTCAACATAATAAGCATTGTCACATGAAATCTTGTCTATGAGTTTGATAGACCCTTTTCCTTTTATCAAACATGGTGCATCATTACCAAATCTTACACTATTTCCATCATACAAGTTAAGGTAATGAACTTACTTTTATCTCCAGCCATGTGATGTGAGCATCCACTATCAATGATCCATTTTTCATTCTTGTTCACACAAGTCATAAGTGTAGTTGCCTCATCTTCATCAGATTCATCCTTTATTGCAACATATACCACTTCATCATCATTTTCATTAGAGTCATGTTCATTATAAATGTAGCATGACTTCTTGCATTTGTCTCAGTAGTCTCTTCCATCATCTTCTCTTCTATTTTTGTGTTTTTTTCCTTCTCTGTAGTTGTTCTATGTAAATCTTGAAGCAATATGACCAAATTCATTGCAATTGAAACAAATGATAGGTAGCTTAGCTATGAACTTGCCTTTTCCTCTATGAAATCTTCTAGCTAGCAGTGCTTCCAATTGTTCAATGTATTCCTCATCTGTGTTACTATCATTGGATGTATACTTTATCTTTCTTTTCTTCTTCTTCTGCTTTTCCTGCTTAGAATCCTTCAATAACAATTATTTTTTGAAAGATTATTCAATACTCTCTAGTCTGTAGTTGTCAAAATTAGATAGTTCAAAAGTAGTGAGTCTTTGTACTAAACCTTTAAGGGTTAGATCATTTCCTGGTATACATCTTAACTCTTGGATTGTAGATACTCTAATGGCATATATAGGCAAAAATGTCCTCAAGACTTTACTTAGCAAAATATCATCATCTATTTTACCAGTAGCACCTTTTATTGCACTAACACTTTTTTTATTCTAGCAACATATTGAGAACTATTCTCACCTTCTTCCATTCTCACGTCATCAAAATTACCTCTAAGACTATCTGACTTGGCTATTTGAACATTTTTTCTCCTCCATAGATGGTGTCTAGGGCATCCCACATCTTTTTTGCATCATTGAGGCCTTTGATATCATCAAATTTGGCATAGCTTAGGGTAGAGGCAATCTCCAACATAGCCTAATTGTGTTCTTTCTTTTTCTTCATATCTTCAATAGTTAGGGCTCCTACTAGATCAACATGCTCTACTAAAATACAAGATTGTGCATAATCTCTAAGTCCTCCAAGATGTAACTTCATCAAACTTTTCCATGCGGGAAAGTTATCTCTATTGAGGTTGAGTACCTCTCTTTTTGACATCTTGATCTTTGTGCTTCTAGTACCTTAAAAATAATCCTCTTAAGTGGATGGCTCTAATACCAGTTGTTGGAATTTTGAGAGAGGGGGGTGAATCAGTTATTCAAGGTCTAGGTGTACCCATAAAATATTCTTAACTATCCATGCATTCATTGTGTGTAAACTAAAACTTATATGTTACTGTCAAATAAACTTGCAAAAATATAAAGCATAAAACACAACACATCCATCAATACATTTGACACAATGGTTTAACATGGAAACCCAATTTGGGAAAAACCAACAGTAACATGCTACTCCTTTTTCACTCTTCTAAAGTGATGCCCTATTAAAGGTTACAATACACACTATTAAATGTGACTTAGTTAAGGGATTTTAGTCACCCTACTAAAAGTGAGCCTTGTTAGAGGACTTTAGGCCATTTACTTGGAATAACACCCTGTTTAAAAAAATTCCAATGATTTTTAAGTTAACCTTACTCCAAAGGATTTACTCTAGGCTGATACAATTGTTAGAAAGTAATAGTAGAGCTTTGATCTGATACAACTTACAACCTTAATTGCACATTATAGATCTATGTTCAGTCCTCAAATCTGCTTGACTTCCAATCTTTGCAGCTCTGACAACTTATTCACCCTTCAAGCACTCATCCTCTTAAGCCTTCTAGCTCAGCATGCCATTGCAGACTTCTTCACTTGGGTCACTTGATGAAGCGAAACCCCTTTTTTTCTCCTTATCAGATTTTGGCATCAAACTCTCTATCTCTTTACTTCATGACCAAACTTTCCTATATATAGGAAATTAGAACATTTTCCCACTCATTATCCATCATCAAAGTTAGGGTTTTTTGATGAATTAGGTAGGATACAATTTATCTACCCCATATCTTATCTTTTCTAGAAACTTATCTTTCAATCCATTTGAATTTGCTTTCAAAATGGTTTACATAAGATTCTATACCACCAGCTCTTCAATATTATCTTCTCCTTGATTCACAAATTCCAAGAAAATAAACTTGTCAGCTTTCATTTGGAAAATCTTTGATCTTTGTCATAATGTAGCAGCTTGGCATTATCAATCTTTTGATGCTTGACACATATTGTATTGCTCAACATCAATTGTGAAATCACTTGGTATCAATTGGATTTTACTGGTGCTCACCATCAATTGAAAAGTTACTCAGCATTTACTAACTTTCTTGGCATCCACTTGAATTTTCTTTCACTAAGCTCCAACTGATGTTTTTCTTGGCTTGACCTAATTTTACTTAGCACCTACTATCTACTTGGTCAAGCTTGGAAAATGAACTTTGTTTAACTTTATTCTTCTAAACATCTCAAGTGTAGCCAATCATTTTGTAACCTCAAGTAGATCATCAATATATTATGTTATCACTGTCTTAATTGATTCTTATACTTCATTACATAATCATAACTCAACCTTTCCTCTAGGTACTTTTGTTACATCTTGTTGATCAAATCCTCCTCATCAATCAACTAAATGATAGTACTTGAAACATATAAGAAATTTTCCTACCATCAAATAGTAGGTTTGACATCAGTGAAAAAACAATGATTGAAACACACAATCTTCTTTAGCAATCTTTCTAATCAAATGATCTTTTCAATCAGATATTGACACATCCATGAAACATGTTGTAGTGTCATCAATAGAAACTCCATCTCCAATCGTGTCAATCCTATGTAATAATGAAGAGTGAAAAGGGGTAACCAACTAAGATAGAAGTGGTGTAGAGTCAATGGCATTATGAAAAAATATCATCTCCATATATGTTCTTGGGATCCTAGTGCCAATCTCAATATAACTCAAATCTCACAACTATTCCTTAAGAATGTCTAGTCCATCAATAGTAATAGTAACATCTGCAACTCCTATCACCTCAACTAGAGATATAATGGACTATTGTGCATCTAAGTGATGTGATGAGTGCTATGATGGGTACTCAAATGAGTGTTGATATGAGTGCTAAGCTGATAGATGTATCAAGTGTTATGATGAGTGCTAATCACTAAATTCTTGTGCACCCTACTATGTATCTCTAATCCTATCTATGAAATTCTATAAAGGTATCCTTGAAATATTGACAAAGTATGAGTATGTCTATAAGAAATAATCTAAAAAATACAATGCCATATCCATATGCCTGCGCTCCCCACTAAGGCCACACATATCTCTTGGAGTAAGAAGACATGCAACTCTATAAACCTCAGCACTCAGAATGGTAGATGAAGTACTAGATAATGCCTCTTAAGATGATCTCGGTTGAATAGGTCTACTCATAATATATCTACCCAAAGTGTTAGATGTAATGATGCTCATTGTAGCTATAATGTGTCCTATCCTATTGATTACTTTCCTTTGAGAATCAATAACAACTCTATCTATAGTAGCAACCATCACTAGGGTAATAGCTAGAGTCCTCTAACCCACTAACTATTGAGGATCATATTGAGGTTGACCAACTAGATGATAACCATCACAATCTACAACTCTATCATATCCTTAATCATAATATCCTAGAACATCTAAATAGTTGATGTTGTTCCCTAAATAGACCTCCATGTACAACTATTGGAAAAAAAAATGGTATTTGGTCATTATTGGGATAATGACCACATGTTACAAAATAAGTGAGGATATACCATGCATGCAACTTGTGGCATAAAAATTCTCCTAAATTAATATCCCTTCACCTGGGCCCGACCCACATAATATGGGAAAACCTCTCATTTGGTAATCTCCTTAGGGACCAGGGTCTAAACCTAGTTTAAGGACATATCACCTAAGACCTCTTCTTTGAGATCTGCAAAAATCCTATCAATAGGCAATAATGTGAATATAGTATGTGATCTAAGTCTATAAGTAATATGTTGAAGACTTGTATAGGTGAGGAGAGAGAAACCACATAGATATGGTGATGAGAGAGAAAGTGAGAAGAGAGTGAGAGGAGAGAGAAAGTAAGGAGAGAGAGAGAAAGGATAGAGAAACCAAAGAGAGATGGTAAGGAGAGAGAAAGTGAAAGGAGAGAGAGTGAGAGTAGAGAGAAAGTAAGGAGAGAGAGTTAGAGTAGAGAGAATGTGAGGAGATAGAGTGAGGAGAGAAAGTAAGTGGAGAGATCTAGTGTGAGGAGAGAGAAAGAGGGGAGAGAGAAAGTGAAGAGAGAGAAACTTGGAATAGGGAGAGAGAGTGAGAAGATAGAATTTGGAGAGAGAGAGAGAGAGAGAGAGGGAGAGAGAGAGAGAGAGAGAGAGAGAGAGAGAGAGATTCAAGTGTGGAGAGTGATAAGAGAGAGTGAACTAAAATTATTTTTTGTTTTCTATACACTAAGTACTAGACTTATAATTGTTTTTTTCTATGTAGACCTAGAGTTTTTCATTTTCTAAACCTATTTTTTTTCCAACCATAGTTTTAACTATGTTTTTTCAATATTTTCTAACTATTGTTGTGTCAAAAACTACATAACATAATAACAAAATTGTCATGCCCAAAATTTGAGTGAGAACACAACATACTAAAGTAGGCATGAAATGGCATAATATATTGATAAAGGTCTAATCCATTGAATATAATGTCTCAAAGTTTTGAATCATAATATATATAAAAAAGTGTATTAACTGAGCTATGATGAGTCGGGGTGAGGCCTCACATTCTCCCCCACTAAGCATGAACTTGCTCCTACATTTCATAAAAGAGGTATCGGTACTAAGATCTAATATGTGTTGTGTCATCCTATGAAGTAATGTTCTCATCATAGCAATCCCACTAGACCCTAACCTAGTCTAGCTCTCTACCTCATAGCATAAGGGCTCTAGTGCTAGCTATCCATTCAACTCCACCTACAAGGAATCCCAATATATAATGTGAGACTCATTATATATATCCTCTAAGTATAGAAATATGGAACACATCATGGATGCATGACAAGCTTGGAGGCAAAGCTAGATGATATGTAGCTAGTCCTATCCTCTCTAAGATCTCAAATGGTCCAAAAAATTGAGGTTCCAAATTAGATCCCTTTTCTAAATCCAATCAAACTTATATGTAGTCACACTCCTAAGAAGACTCTATCATTGACTCTATACTCTTGATCAATCTTGTTCACATAAACACACTTTTTTGCCTATCCAGTGCCTCTTTAAGGTGTTGTCAAATCAAAACTACCTACTACTCCATCTCTCTAACAATCTAAGGACCAATAGATACTCTATCCTCAATCATATCCCAACTCAAGGGTTTCCTACAAGGTCTACCATATAAGGCATGATAAGGTGGCATACTTATAAAGGGATGGTTCTAGTTGTTAAAGGAAAACTTGAAAAGATGCATGTATTCCTCCCATTTGACCCAATAGTCCATCATGTACATGCTCAACACATTCTCCAAGACATGATTCACTCTCTCAGTCTGACCATTGGTCTGAGGATGGTATGCTATACTAAAATTGACCCTAGTGCCCAATGTTTCTTGTAGCTCTCTTTGAAAGGATGATGTGAATAATGATTCTCTATCTGAGATTATCTTATGATGGATTTCATGAAGTCTAACAATATCTCACAAAAATATTTGAGTTATGTGTCATGCTATGAAAGTAGTATGCATGGGTGAGAAGTGGGAGACCTTGGTCAATCTATCAATCATCACCAAAATGACATCATGGCAGCATGAAGACATGGCAAGACCAACAATAAAATCCATATAAATAGTATTCCACTTCCACTTTAGAATCTCATGAGGCTAAAGAAACCCACCAGGATGATAGTGCTCTTCCTTCACCCTCTGGCACTCAAGGCATCTCATAACAATGCTAGCAATCTACACTCTCATGCCTAGCCAATGGTATAGTTATTTCAAATCTACATGCAACTTCTTAACACTGGGGTGTGTTGTTTAAGGTTCTTTATGAGCCTCAAGTACAATGAAATCATGCAAATCTACAATAGAAGGTACATATATATGTCCCCTATGACATAGTAGCCCATTAGACTCCAAGGAATACTCTAAATACTTCCCCTATAAGGGTTTATGATATCACATCAATTGGAAAACCTCTGTATAAAAAGGATCCTCTGGTAAATAACATTGGATACACTCCCTCAAATTGATAGAAGTAGTCATACATGAAAGCTCATGGAATCTCATACTTTAGGTATCTATGACCACATTCTCCTTTGTCTTGATGTAATGAACATCAAAATTGTACTCACAAAGGTGTTTGAGTATATAGTCCACCAATATAACTTAGAGGGGGGGTGAATAAGTGATCCAACTGATATACCAATTATCAAACTTAATAAAATTTAATCATATGAGTAATATAATCATAAACCATAACAAGATACTTATACACAATAACACTAGATATGTTAACTATAGAAACCCTTGATCATAGGGAAAACCTCGGTGTGGATGGTACCCACAAGGTGATGTACTAATATAAATATTCCTTTTTAGAGTATGGAACCTATTTGGAGTCTATAAAAAAATTTAGTACATATTAGTTCTATTAGGATAATTTGATTCCTTGTTAGGAGATTCCAACAATATTAGGACTTGTGCCAACTCTATTAGGAGTTGTGGAAGATAGTTGGACTTATTTCTAAAACAATGTCAAGGGCAAGACCAATGAACCCACTATCCAAATGATCTCTATATTATTCCTTGTAGAATAATAAAATGAATAGTACTTCCTTCATCTATCCTATCAAATGGACCTCTACTCATTCTAATCTTGTAACCAAATCACAAAACTCACATCCAATAAACCCTTGGATCACTTACTCACATTCAATAAACACTCTTTCCTTTGTTTGCACTTCACACTTCATACAATGATCACGAAACATTACAAATAAGGAAATCATCTTTTCTTTATACCATATATTCAAAATAAGTCCTTGAGTTAGCCTTGAGGCTTTCCTACCTAATTATAATAAGATAATTAATTAATTACAATTACAATAGCACTCTCGGCTCACAGTCTATACAAAAATTCACATATGTGATACTAGGGCTTGCACATCCACTGACGTCACCATCAGACCATCCTCTAACACTAGATGACCACACATCTTCTTATTACTTCCCAGATGAAATATATAATATGAACATAAAAAACTAGCTTCCAAACACTTTGTCTTTGAATTGCTCTCTGTAAGTCATGTACAACTTTTGTACATCTTTGACTTACATGTTGCACATTAAACCACATCATTAGGACACTATACTAAATATGTCCTTGACTACACATCACCAAACAAGAAAAACCTTGTCTGTATAACTAAGATCTCTTTGCTACTCTACAAATCTTCATAGACTTACTACTATGTTGACATCAACAACAAACACAATCACAAATGCAACATTTAATTACTCTCCTTTGCTTAGGATACTCCCCCATTGTAGTATCATTAGCATTCATGCTAAAAATCTCCCCCTTTGGCATTGATTTCAACATAGATGAAAAATATCTAAGTTGCATAAATAACAAATAGTAGTCTACTACTGTTGCTTCTATTCTTATCTTCTCAAATTCTCTCCATCAATCAAATCTAAAATCATCTAGAACACTTCTCTATTCTTTTTCTTCTTTAGGATCGGCAATAGTTGTTCATAGTAAGCAACTCACCATGCATCAAGGTTCTTCATGCTACATATCTCCCTCATAGAGATATTCCTCTTTCTTCTTTGCATGAGTCTTTCTAAATCTCCCTAAATAAAGTAGATATTTCTATGCACTCTCCCCATACATACTTAGGATTTTTTTTTTATGTATATTCTCCCCCATTGACATCAATGAAAAAGTCCTCACTATGTCAATATACTACTCCAAGTCTTCAACTAGCTCAAGTGTCCAAAGACACTATTTAATACCAATTTCCAAGAGTCCTCAATTACTTAGCTCATCACAGATACTCCCACATATGAGAAACATCAACATTCAGTCCGGTCTAACAATAATGCTCTATACCACTGGACTGATGCACTTACTACATCATGTACTTAGAAGTAGGCAAGGGCATAACCCCAAGTATATCTCTCAGGTACTGAAATGTATCTTTAGGTAAAGCCTTTGGAAAGATATCTAGAATCTAATCTTTAGTGCTCACATATTCCATTCTAATATCCTTTTTTGTTGCCTTCTCTCGGAAGACATAATACTTAATAGATATATGATTAGTCTTAGAATGCAATATAGGATTCTTATACATACTCACTATACTTGTGGTATCATAGTAAATGATAATAGGTTCTATAAACTCAATTTTGATATCTTTCAGCATCCATTTCATCCACATCACTTGATTGCAATTATTAGCTACTGCAACAAACTTTGTCTCAATTGTACTCTGAGAAATACAGTCTTTTTTCTTTCTTAGGCAAGACACCAATCTTCCTCCAAGGAAAAGCTCTCCACCACTGGTGCTCTTTCTATCATCCATATTGCTTGCCCAATCTGCATTAGCATATGCACATAGAGTGAAATCACTCAATCTATCATATCAAATTCCATAGTTAGATGCTCCCTTAAAATATCTAAATATCCTCTTTAATGCTGCATAATGATACTCCTTAGGATCAACTTGAAATCTAGCTACAATTATAATTGCATTTTCTATATCTAGTCTAGTGTGAGTCAGATATTGCAAACCTCCAATCATGGATCTATACTTCTTTAGTTCAATTGTAGGTATCTTATCTTTGATAGATAACTTATGACCCATTATCATGAGTGTACTAATAGGCTTACAACATTCCAATTTAAATCTCTTTAACAAATCTTTCGAGTACTTAGCTTGTGAGATGAAACTGCCATCACTTTTATGCACAATCTGCAATCCTAAGAAAAAATTCATTTCTACTATCATGCTCATTTCAAACTCATTCTTAATTTCTTCAACAAACTTATCACTTTCTTCATCATTACCTCCAAATATGATATCATCAAAAAATATTACTATTATAAGAAAACTATTCTCAATTTCTTTCAAATATAAGTTACTATCTATCGTACCTTTAGTAAATCCAAGTTTTTTCTAAATAGTTGTCCAACATTTCTTACCATATTCTAGGTGCTTGCTTCAAACCATATAGAGATTTATTTAGTCTACATACCATATCTTTGTCTTTTTTCAGACAGGCTACTCAATATCTACCTCTTCTCCAAGCTCTCTATTTAGGAAGGTTGATTTAACATCCATCTTATATACTTTGAACTTCTTATTCTTTGCATAAGCCAAGAACATTCTTTGTGCTTCCATTCTGTCTATAGGGGCATAAGTCTCTTAATAGTCTATGCCTTCTTGCTATGAGTAACCTTAGCATACAAGTCTAGCCTAATTTCTCATAACTTCTCCTTGCTCATTCATCTTGTTTCTGAATACCCATTTGGTTCCTATCACATTCTTGTCTTTAGGTCTAGGAACTAACTCCCATGTTTCATTCTTCACGATCTAATCTAATTCTTCCTTCATTTCTTGAATCCAATTATCATCCTTACATGCTTTATCAGAACTCTTCGGTTAGACTTGAGAAATAAAACATATCTCTTCATTACCTTAGTTTCTTATCATCACACATTTGTCTTTTCTTCCAATTATCTACTCTATATGGTGATTCTTTATCAAATTCCTATTAGGGGTAGGAGTTGACATCTCAACTCTTATCTCATCTCTAGGTTCAAACCTCTACTTTCCTCTTTGCTCAACAATTAACAAATCATTCTGTGAATAATTATTATCCTCAAAGAAAACTTCAATATTATGTCTAACATTTCTAGAATTATCTTCAATTGTAATCAAACATCTTTTCCTTAGTTCTAAACTTTTCATTAGTCTTTAAATTTTTGCACTCAACTATTGTCTTATTTCTATGATTAAAACATCTATATACTTTTCTTTTTAACAAATATCCAAGAAGAATAACTTTATCACTTCTTGGATCAAACTTACCAACATCATTATCTCTCTTAATATAACACTTGCTTCCAAATATTCTAAAATACCTTTTCTAATCTGTATTCTATTCATAGTGGACACTGTTGTATTGACTACTTCTTTCCAAAATGTCTTGCACACATCATTGTCAAACAACATTTCTCTTGCCCCCTCTACTACTAATCTATTTCTTCTTTCTACAATCCCATTCTTCTCATGTGTCCTAGGTGAAGATTACTATCTTTTGATTCCATTTTCTTCAAAAAATATGTTAAACTCTCTAGAGGTAAAATATCCTCCTCTATCTGATCTCAAACATGTTATCTTAACACCATATTCATTCTCAATTCTATTCTTAAATATCTTAAATTTCTCAAAAGCTTCAAACTTCTCTTTAAGAAGTCTACCCACATCATTCTAGTGAAATAATAAAAAATAATTTTGAAATACCTTTCACCACATAATCCTTTTGTTCTAGAGGGACCACTCAGATACGTGTGAATAATCTCCAACTTCCCTATGGTTGTGAAATTGTTTTTGGGAAAAGATACCTTCTTCTTAGCCAAAATACATTCTTTTCAAACCAGATTAGTAGGCCTTATTATCTTAGGCAAATCTCTAACAAAAAATGTGATACTAATCTTTACAATATTATCAAAGTCTATATGATAGAATATCTTATGCCATAACCAACTATTATCCACTTTAACAACCAAAAAATTCATTTTAGTAGGATTCAATTGAAATACATTGCCTCTAGACCTTGTTCTAGTTCCAATCATCTTACCATCCTTGTCCTTGATAGTGCAAGCCTTTTCTATGAATTGCAATTGATACCCTCTATCCACCATCTACCAACACTCAACAATTTATGCTCCAATCCATCAACAAAATAACCATTATCAGTGTTAGTTCTTCCATCTAAAGTTATGGATCCAATCCTTGTAATATGATAGGCTACATTGTTACCAACTCTAATAATACATCCATCATAGTTTCTAAATTTAACAAACTTATTCATATTACCAGTCATGTGATGTGAACAACCACTATCTATCAACCACTATCTATTATCCAATCACATTTCTTTTCAACTTTGGAAACTAGAGCCTTTTCTTCTCCAATTTCACTATCAAGATCATCTTCTTGAATGTCTACAAATCCTAGCTCATCATCAGTTTCACTTTGAATTCTTCCATTAGATTTCTCATCTTCATTAACATACAAAAAATTTCCATCTCTCATAGGCTTAAACTTTCCCTTATACTTTTTCTCACTTTAAGGACATTTAGATGCATAATGATCAAAATAATTGCATGTCCAACATTTAAAGATATTCTTACCATATTTTTCTCCTCTATCAAGAAGTGTTATTCCTTCTTCAATCTTCTTGTCTTCATTAGATCTAGTTCTGCTACTACTAGAAAAATCTCCATATGTTCTTGTACTACATTCAAGGCACTAAAATCTATCTCTACTCTTGTCAGTTTTCCTAATTGCCTCATATCCAATTCTACTACTTCCAATCTTTCAAGCAATGTTTCCCTAGTAAATTCCTTAGTGTAGGGTATTAGTAGCTAAATTATCTAAGCAACTTGCTTGACTAGTGGTGTCAAAATTTTCAAGATCTTCCACACAACCTCATCTTCTTCCTTGCTTGTACAATATGACTTGATTCCTACAACAATATATACTATCCTACCAATATAGTTTCTTACAGTTTCATCTTCCATCATTTTAGCATCTTGAAATGTACATATCCAATTCTACAGTCTTACTCTATTTGTATATGTATCACCTTCAAAAATAAATTCTAATACTTTCCAAATTCCATGAGATGTTTGAAGTGATTTTACTTAACTGTGTTCATTCTCTGGAAGAGATTATAGTAAAGCTTCTCTATCTCTCATTTTGCACATGAACAAATCTCTTTTTACTTCACTACATTCTTCAATATTATCTTCTTTCACAATCATCTTCTCACTCATTTTCAAGTGCCAATAACCCAAACCCATGCATAACAATGAGTCTTCATCTTCTCCTTCTAAATTTCATTGTTGGCCCCATCAAATCTAGGACTATCCTTTCTGAAAAGATTCGCCATCAATCTTCCAAATTTTTTAAGCTTATCTTTCAAGGACATGATGTTCTAAACCATATGAGCAATACAATTAGAAACCATAAAAAGATACTCATACACAATAACAATAGATATATTAACTAGGGAAACCCTTGATTAGAGGGAAAACCCTAATGAGAATGGTATCGAGAAGATGATGTACTAATATAAATATTCCTTGTTAGAGGATGGACACTATTAGGATTCTATAAAAATATTCAGTACATATTAGTCCCTCTTAGGAAACTTTGAATCTCTTCTTGGAGATTACAACCCTATTAGGAGTTGTGGAAGATAGTTGGACCCACTACCCAAATAGCTTCAAGGGAAAGACCAATGAACCCACTATCCAAATGACCTTTATATTATTCCTTGTAAATTAATAGAAGTGAATAATACTTCCTTCCTCCATCTAGTCAACTAGATCTCTTCTCCTTCTGATCTTGTAACCAAATCATAAAACTCCCATCCAATAATCCTTTGGATCACTTACTCACATTCAATAAACACTCTTCTCCTTTTCCCACTTTGTACTTCATACAATGACCACAACACATTAGAAACAAGGAAAACATTTTTTCCTTTTTACCATATCTTCAAATAATTTCTTGAGTCATCCTTGAGGCTTTCCTAATTATCTATAATAAGATAATTAATTAATTACAATTCCAATAGTACTATTGGCTCACAGTCTATACAAAACTTCACACATGCAATACTAGATCTTACACATTAGATGATGTCACCATTTGATTATCCTCTATCACTGGCACATGATGTATCTTCTTATTATATCTTAGATGAAAGGTATAATACAAACATCAGAAACTTCTTTCCATGCACTCTTTCTTAGAACTGCTCTTTATGAATCACATACAACTTTTGTATGTCTTTGAACTATGTGCTACACATTAAACCATGTCACTAGGACATTGTATCTATAGGATTTGAGCAAAAGCGCACAAAATATCTATGAAGCCCAAGAAAACTTGGATGCAGAAAACCTGTTATAGAGAAGAAAAAGACAAGAAGGGGCAAGGGTTTGATCTAAAAAACTTAGACGAAGAAAATATTATTTAATAGATCTTCATAATTAAAAATAAAAAGAAATCAATCCTTATAAAAGGAGATTGAAACCTGAAAAGGGTAACCTAAAGCCTAAAAAAGCTAGGTTGCACAATATAATTAATAAAATATTAATTATATGCACCTAGAAGATAGCTTAAGAAAACTAGAGTAATAGGAAACTTATTTAATTAAATCAAAGTGATTTAATTAATAAGTGTGAACAAATAATTACTCTAGCACCCCCCCTTAAGTGAAGCTCAGAAGGTAAGCTAACCTAGCATAGCTATGAAAGCAAAAAAGTGGGTCCTAACAACAAGGCTTGATTAGGTACCCAATACAAGGAAATCTCTATAAATCAGAGACAAAGGAGAAAACCAAGTGGGAAAACCCCCTCTCCAAAAAGAGATAGCAAAGAATGTTCCAAAAGATAGGAACAAAGAGAGATCATGAAGAGAACCACTGAAGCATGTAAAGCTACAAAACTCTATCAAAAGGTGTTGATCTAAAGAACCTCCATGGAAATAGAAGGCACAAACCTAGTGTGTCTATATGGTAGATGATCCATCTCACCGAAATGCATAGGTAGCCAGCCACTACGATTGCCTAGTATGTAAGATCAGGTACTAAATACATAGCTCACACTAACAAACCATTGAATCAAGGAAGCATAGAACAACAATATAACCCCTCCTTAATACAGATGGGGTGAGGTGACAGGTAATTCAAAAGATGAGCCAAAAATCTCATACAACACAAGAACCAAACACATCAAGAGTGAGGTAAAGACACCTATAAAGGCACATGTCATCGACACATCATGGGGCTAATGTCATGAAAGGGACACTCACTTGACAAAGGAAGAGGGCCAAAACAGCAATCAACTATCCCCCCCCCATGGAACTTTATAAAATAGTGTGAGTACAACAAATAAAAATGATGAAAAGGATCTCAAAATGCAAGAGTGACACTTTATCTTAGTGTGTTTGCATAAATATTCTTACAATGAATATCAACAATGATCAAAAAAAGCATAAGGCTGATACAACAGAAGGTAGAGCCCAAACAAAAAGCATCTGAAGCAACAAAATTGGTCCCCGAACCTGAAATAGCCAAGATATCCACCAGCATGCAAAAATGTAGAAGGCTGAATAAAATGTTCCTAGAGTAGAATCTAAGAAAACAACCAACATCACTAAAAAGAACACAAAAGGAGCTTTCCAGCAATATAAAGAAGTCCAAAATCAGAGATTAGATGCTCAAGATACACGTCCCAGAGTGCAAAATAGAACATCTAGCTTTGACTACCAAAATAGGAAAACAAAATACATCAAAACTCAAAAAAACCTACACAAATATCTACATCTCAGAACCAGCTTTTTGGTGCATTTTTTGGATCAAAAAAATATGTCTGTATGCTCAAGTTATGGAGAAAAAATCACCCAGCCTTCTGAAATGCATGAAAAATTATTTATTTTAATTAAAAAAATGAAAAACAAACAAACACTACCACCTGTGTGTTGAGTGGAGGTGGGTGACACAGCCATGGTGGTGCCATGGCAGGGTTGCTGGCAGAGCCGCTGCAGGCAGTTGGGCAGTAACCGCCAGCGGGGACCGCAACGGTGACCACAACAGTAACCGCCAGTAGTTTCACTACGGTTAGTAAACTGCCACGGTATTTAAACCACTTTTAAAATATTTTTTTGTGATTTTTTTAAGATTTGCATCTCAATCTGCATGCCAAGGGCGGTATGACAAATTTTTTTTGCCTCCTAGATCAACATTGTCCAAATTGGACAAATTTTATATCAAAATGGGGGTTTTGATGCCTTCTAAATCCATCTGTGATGTCTGTTTGGCCTCAAATTACTCCAAAAATTGATGACCCCCTTCTCAAAAAAAACAAAAAAAAACACCAAATCTAATCTACCAAACCCTTGTTCTCCCTTTTTCTTGAAACACCAAACAAGTTATAGCAGATCTAGCTATGATACCATGTAGGATTTGAGCAAAAGTGCACAAAAAATCCATGAAGCCCAAGAAAACTTGCATGTATAAAACTTGTCAGAGAGAAGAAAAAGACAAGAAGAGGCAAGGGTTTGATCTAAAAAACTCAGACAAAGAAAATATTAGTCAACAGATCTTCATAATTAAAAATACAAAGAGATCAATCCTTATAAAAGGAGATCAAAACCCAAAAAGGGTAACCTAAAATTTTAAAAAGCTAGGTTGCACAATATAATTAATAAAATATTAATTATATGCACGTACAAGATAGCTTAAGAAAACTAGAGTAATAGGCAACTTATTTAATTAAATCAAAGTGAATTAATTAACAAGTGCAAACAAATAATTACTCTAACAGTATTGAACATGTACATGACCATGTATTACCACACAAGAAAAACCTTGTTCGTACAACTAAGATCTCTCTCTACTACTCTACTAGTGTTCATAGAGTTACTACTATGTCAACATTAGTGAAAAACACAATCATGAATGTAACATGTCAATAGTCTCCAATGCTTAGGATACTCCCCTAATATAGTATCATCAACATTCATGCTAACAAAGGAAACTACATCCACCTTCTCTCCCTAGCATTGCGGTTTAGCTATGTGAATACATACTACAAGCTCTAATGGTCATAATGAAGTTCAAATCTATGACCTAGAAGGAAGTGTTCAGGTACCTTACTAAGGCATGTACCACTACTACAAGCTATAGGTCATGAGTAGGGTAATTAATTTCATGAGTCTTCAAGTTCCTAGACTCATTAGAAATAGGTCATCCATTCTGCATAAGGACTGCTACTATACAATCCATTGATGCATTTGTGTACACCACAAAATCCATAGAAGGGTCTAGCACTGCAAGTTTTGGTGCACTTGTGAGGGATCTCTTAAGCTCCTAGAAGAATCTCTTGCACTTTTATGTCCACTCATACTTCTTCCCCTTTCTCTAAAGAGATGTGATTGAGTGTGCCAATCTAGATAATTTGGAAATAAAGTGTCGGTAATATCCTACTAACCCCATAAAAGCTCCTCACCTTAGTGACACTCATGGGTGTTGTCCAATAAATAATGGCTCAAATGTTTGGTAAATTTTCTAAGGTCATATCACCCAATATAACATTCTCTAGATAACATATCTCAGGTCAGAAGAATGCACACTTTGACAAGCTGCCAAATAATTGGTTCTCTCTGAACCTCTCTTAGGTGGTTTTCATTCTCCTTCTCATCACGCAAAACTATCAAAATATCATCAATGAATATGACTACAAACTTATCTAAAAAGGTATTGAGTACCCCATTCATGAGGCTTATGAATATAGTTGGCACATTCATGAGACTAAATGGTACCACAGTGAACTCATAGTGACCATACCTCATACAAAATAGAGTGTTGTGGATATCACTCTCTACAATCCTTGACTGATCATAACCCAACTTTAGATCTATCTTCAAGAATACTCAGCCAACATGAAATAGATCAAAGAGATCATCAATCCTAGGAAGAGGGTATCAGTTCTTAATAGTTACTTTATTCAATTGTTGATAATCAATACACAACCTAAGTGATCCATCCTTCTTATTCACAAAGATCAATGGTGCACCCTAGGGTGACACATTAGGTCAAATATGCCCTTTCTCCAAGAGTTCTTCCAACTGTATCTTGACTTCACCAAGCTCATGTGTAGTCATCTTATAGGGTGTTCTAAATACTAGCTCAGTTCTTGGAACAAGGTCTATGTGAAAATCAATAGCTCTGAATGGAGGCATACTAGGAAGATCTGAGGGAAAATGTCTGCAAACTCCTGCAAGAGAAGAAATTCATCAAGAGATGACTCTCTCTCAGAATCCTCCTCTCTATCACTAATGGTAATGTAAAAAAGTTGTCACTCCTTTTGTATGTACCACCTAAGCTGCATATCAGAGATTATACAAAGAGATACAGTTCTTTGAACCCTTAATATCACTCTAGGAATGTCATACTTACCTACAATCTCTACCCTCTTCTATTGACAATGCATCTTGGCACTATGGGAAAAAAGCCAATCCATGCCAAGGATAACATCATATGATCCTAGAAAGGTAATGCATAGATCAGATATCATGGACATGTATCCAATATGAGTCTAACAATTATGAACCAAGGAACTAACTGACACCCTGTCTCTTGAGGCTAACTCTACCTCCCAATAGGCATCCTATCTAACTGCCACGAGCCTACAATGCTCCACTATAAATGGAGATATAACAAAGTTAGTAGCTCTAGAATCAAATAAAATAGTAACCATACTACCTCATATCATACCTATGGCCTTAATTACTATATCCTAATGCTCAACCTAATGGTTATCAACTACTACAAATAATCTATGGGACCTACCTATATCTCCATCTATAGGATCTAAAGTAGTTCCTCTCTGCCCATTAGATGACTATCCCTATGGACACTCTCTAGCTATGTGACCCATGCCACCACATGTGTTGCATGTTCCATAGGTATAAATATGTACATCATCTGATTTGGACTATTGTGGACCTCTAGTCCTACTAGATCCATTGTAACCACCCCTAGATAACTATTGAATCCTCACTCACTATAACTCCAAGGTTGGTGTCCTTTGATGTCCTCTGATCTTGTTTAAGACCCTATTACTGCTACTACTTGGGATTAGAGCCCTAATACACCTATGATGAATTTTTCTTAATGTCCTATTATGGTTTTTGCTATTAGAACTCTTGGCCCTTAAAGGACCCCATTGAATGACTCAGATTCCCTTTCCAAGGGGCTCTCTTCTATCCTGACTCCTGGGTAGGGTTTCAGTTTTGAAATTGATCCTAAGACTCCTGTCTAGTATGAGTATCCTTAGTAGCTACTGTTATCTCAACTACCTTTCTGAAAGTAGTAGGGAATGCCAAGAAGACTATTCCTTGAAGAGAGAAATTAAGACCCATAATGAAATGATGGATCCATAGTTTCTTATCCTTCATGTATTCAACGTAAGGAAGGAGCTCAAGGAATTGGATCTTGTACTAGGATACTTTGAGGCCCCTCTACTATAGAGAATGGAACTCTACTATCTTCTTTTGTCTAAAGTGCTCATAAAGATACCTCTCACAAAATATGGCCAAAAATTTCTCCCATTTGAGGGTATCATACTTACTCCACCTACAAACTCCTCATGCTACCACCATTTGGAGGAATTCTCTTGTAGAAGGTGAACGACAAATCATGCCTTTAGATTAATTTCATGAGGGCATAATCCAAAGCACCACTACAGACTCTATAACCAAGCCTCCACTACTTCCCCATCTATGGAAACCAAAAAAAATGGTAGCTAGATTCATAACAACTTCCTCATCTCATTTCCTATATATCTAGGAGGCCTATTGGGTGGTGATTCTAACCAATGCACAAAAGCCACCCTCATGATCATACCTATCTCTCAAGCTACCTCACTGGGGGACTCCTACTCCTCTCTCTAACATTTCTCCCATCTCCTCCTAGTACATGTGCTTCCCTTTTGGGAATCTACTACTTGAGGTGTACTATGGGTGCAAATCTTTGCTGGCCTATCCCAATCAAGTTCTGGAGGGCATCTGAAATATAATAGTTAGGGTTCTATCGTGGTGATGGTGGAGGTGGAGGTGGTCTATCCTCTTGTTCTACCTCAATGTGGGAAGCTCTATGACCTCTACCTTGTCATCCATTTCATGTGATGGGAGGCATTCTTCACAATAGTTAAAGTTTAAATAAGTTAAAATGTAATGGGTTTAGGTTCCTAGTATTGAAACTACACTCTAATACCAAAATGTCATGCCCAAAATTTGGGTAGGAACACAACATACTAAAGTAGCCATCACATGG
Source organism: Cupressus sempervirens (assembly GCA_028749045.1). Classification (NCBI taxonomy): domain Eukaryota; kingdom Viridiplantae; phylum Streptophyta; class Pinopsida; order Cupressales; family Cupressaceae; genus Cupressus; species Cupressus sempervirens. The sequence goes on from CM053790.1 coordinate 273,499,883, forward strand.
CACAAGAATGTAGCTAAAGGTCTAATCCATTGAATATAATGTATCAAAAATAAGTATATCATCTGAGCTATAATGGGTCAGTGCGAGGCCTCACAAAAATACAAATCTATGTACATAAAACTAACTACAACATGTAAACATAAAACTAATTAAGATTTATTTAAAATTTAACTAAAAGTTGATTAAAAATAACTAAAAATTCACTAAAATTAACTAAATATTTATTTAAAACAATTTAATATTCATAAAAAACACAAAAATAAAGAAAATATAAACCCAAATGCATCAGAGAGGTAAAAATGGTAAACAAAGATGTTAATGTAAGGTATGATGTCATGGAATTTTCTCTAAGCCTCCTTGTCCATGAACTTGTACATGCACGACGAGACAAAAATGAAAAATATCAAATTTAAACTTTTTGGTCAGCTTTTAGAGCTTCGAATGAATCCCCAAGCTTCATTCAAAACCCATAGTAAAGGGATTTCAAATGAAACCCCTTGGACCCTTCATTCAAAGGTCAGGCTTCATTCAAAGCTACTAATTTGACTTCTCAACTTTCCATCTGATTTCTTTGTTAGTGAAAATGGGAACTATTATTGTGGCCCTACCCCAATAGTCATTGAACCAAAAGTCCCTATGAACATTGGAACAAAAGAATCTCAACACATTCTAAAGGTAGCTAGATCTTTGTTAGAATCCTAAAGAGAAAGATTCTATAGGTATTTAGGTCTAAATAAATCAACTTTGCATGGCCATATGCTGATATGCGTAGTTTGGATCCAAATCTTATAATGCACTATTTATCTATATCTCTAGGGATGAAACCAATGAAACAAAAAATAAGAATGATGCACCCACATATTACACTTTTAGTCAAAGCAGAGTTGAAGAAATTATTTCATGCGAGATTTGTCAAGGAAATTGATTATGTAGAGTGGATATCAAATATTGTTCCTATTTCATACCCAAAAAATTCTATCAGAGTATGTACAAATTTTAGACATATTAATAGGTATTTTCCTAAGGATTATTTTTCTTTACCAAACATCAACATCATCAAAAATCTTATAGCAGCACATGAAATGATATCTTCAATGAATGGTTTCTCTAGATACAACCAAATAAAGATCATGTTGATCTCAAATTGGCTCTGACAATTGAGTGTCAACAAACTTAAGGTATTTACTTAGTTCATGTCAAACTAGTAATGCATGTTGAGTACAACATGTAAATATTAGACCATGTTGAGTTGTAATGTGTGTCAAGTCACTCATGTGCTGAGTCACTCAAGTGCCGAGTAGATAGACCATGCTAAGTGATTCAAGTGTCGAGTCAATAGTAGATGTTGTGCAGTTTAGATACTGAGTCAAAAGAAAAATTATAGTGTATGCCAAGCATCAGAGACTTCATATGCCGAGTAACATAGATTGGACATATTTGTTTGTAATGGCACAAACAACTATGTTAACTATTTTTGAGCTGACCTAAAGATATATTTCAATATTTTAGAGATAAGGACAAATCTATATGCAAATTCCCTATGCAATTACATGTAGCCAATCAACAAATGGGAAGGTTTAAGTAGCAAAATAGATGAATCTTAGTTGTAGATTCATACCTAACCCTAAGTCACCTTAGTCTACTAAAGGAGGACAAAGCCCAAAAATCTTAATAGTATGGATAGATGATTGATTGAATTGGAGAAGTGAACAAGATAGTTTGCAGAGCATTCAAGGTGACTTAGTAGTAAGAATGAATTGTAGAATTTGTTAAGTGAAGAATAGAGGATAGAGAAGGATACAAAATTGATACATCAAATCATAAAGGATCAATCAGAGATTGGATAGAGATGATTTGTTATTAGGAAAGCAACCACAGGATCTATGTTGAGACATTTTCACAAGTGATTTCAGTTAAATCTCTTAACAAAGTAGTCCTAATAGGGTATATGAAATCCTTTAACAGGGTGCTTACTTAATTATAAGTTAAAGTCATCTAACCAGGCACACTTCTAATAGGGTGTTGAAATCCTCTAACAAGGTGGGACTTAACATTCTTTGTAAGCCTTTAACAAGGCAAACCTTTCATACGACAAATTAGGATTCATGGTCAAACCAATGTAAGCTTAATTAGATACACTTTATTGCTATAGTAGTTTTAGACACCTAAATTTGATTACACCACTTTAGTAATCTTATTTAGCTATCTTTAAAGGCATCATTAATTAAATTCTTGTTTAATTAATCCTTTGCCATCCCCTAGCTGATTAATTCAATTAATCATCTATAGTCCTAATTGATAAATCAAATAACCCATTATTTATCAATTAATCCTATTCTCCTATCTAATTCCAAAATACTCATTTATTAAATAAATCACTTTAATAAATAAATCCCTCAAATCTAATAGCCCCTAACTTATCCCTAATCCTCCATATGGCCTAAATCCACCCCATCCACCCATACTAACCTAGCTTAGCCACTAACTCACCCACCCTCATGAATGTCATACACTTGCACATCTCTAACATCCTTAATATAAGCCTAAACCAAGCCTAATCCCTCTCTTGACCTTGTCACATTCCCTAAGTAAGCTTAAGACTTTCCTAAACCAAGCAAAGTCAACAATCTCAACTCCCTCCAAAATATACCAACCATAAGCCTTCAATGCTCTTAAAAAGCCATAAATGGCTCTTACATCCTCACTCATGACTCTTACATCCTCAACCACCCTCATCAAGCCTTTTACCAACCCTTATCCTATCCTCTCACACCCATCCTCCTTTTGACAAGTGTCACCTCCCTATTGGTGCTAAACAAGCACAATCCATGTGCTCCCCTTTAAGTACATCCTAGCCCTCCTTAAGCTTTCATCTCTCCTTGCATCTTAGCCCTCTATCCCTCAATCCCTTAGCCTATAAATTGAACCCTCCTCCTTCACTAAAATCATCCATCCTCCATGCAAAGTTATAATGCTATTTTGAGAGCTCATAAACTACCAAAATACCATTATAATGGAAAATCACTCCATGACTCCTTTGTTGAAACTTAGCTTCATCCACTCCATCCATCCATCTAAAGCATGAGCATACATGTGAGCATACAAATTTCAATCAAGAAAAAATCCTTCATATCATGTGTTATGCCATTAAGAGCCTACCATTCTTGGTTTGCTTCCTTTTATGGTGATAACCCTCGGTCCTATCTTAAGTGTTAGCTTGCTTAGTATTGTTAATGCTTTCATTTAATAGTTAGTATTCAATTTGCACTACTAAACTAGGTGATACATTAGTGAATATTTGTGGGTGTCATCCCCACCCCAATTTTACCTTCTTACTTAGAGGGTTTCTGGGTAATCATATCTAGTGGTAAGTGTGTATGTTTGATTACATGTTTACATGATTGATGCATATGCTTTATATGTTATTTTAGTATATTAATGCATGTGACATATGAATGGTGAAAGTTCTTTGGGTCCAAGTTTAAACTCCTAAAGTTCTTTGCATAAGGATTGCCCCTATGCCATCCAAAGATGCATCTATCCACACCGCAAAATTTGCACAAGGATTTGACACTATGAGGATTGGTGCACTCGTGAGGGCTCTCTTGAGTTTTTGGAAAGCTCTGTCACACTTCTTTGTCCATTGATACTTCTTCCCTTTTCTTTGAAGAGATGTGATAGGGTATGCCAATCTAGAGAATCTCATTATAAAGCATTAGTAATATCCTGCTAGTCCCATTAAACTCCTTTCTTCAATGATACTAGTGGATGCTAGCAAATCCATGATGGTCCTAATCTTTGATGGATCTACTAAGACTCCATCACCTGATATAACATGACCAAAATAATGTATCTTAGGTCTATAGAATGTACACTTTGACAAGCTGCCATACAACTAGTTCTCTCTAAACTTCTGCAACACTTGTCTTAGGTGCTCTTCATGTTCCTTGTCATTATGAGAATATATCATAATATCATCAGAGAATATGACCACAAACTTACCCAAAAAGTTATGGAATACTCAATTGATGAGACTCATGAATATTTCTAGAGCATTCATGAGGCCAAATGGTAACATGATGAATTCATAGGGACCATACCTCATATAGAATGTGATCTTATGGATATCACTATCCACAATCCTCAACTCATGATAACTCGACTTGAGATCTATTTTTGAAAATACTTGGGCACCCTATAATTGATCAAAGAGATCATCAATCCTATGAAGTAGGTATCATTTCTTAATGGTTACTTTGTTCAACTATTGATAATCAATGCACAACCTAAGTGATTTGTCCTTCTTTTTTATGAAGATCATTGGTTCACCCCAAGGTGACACACTAGGTCAAATATGCCCTTTCTCTAAGAGTTCCTCCAACTAATTCTTTAGCTCACCAAGTTCATGAGTAGTCATCCTATAATATGCTCTTGATACTAGCTCAGTTCTTGATACTAGATCTATGTGAAAATCCACTACTCTAAGTTTCCAGAAGCATACTAGGGAGCTCTGAAGGAAATATATTATTAAACTCCTATAAAATGGAAAATCATCGAGGGATGGCTCTCCCTCCAAACCTTCCTCTCTGTACCTAATGGTGATAGTGAAAAATTGGCATCCCTTTTGCATGCACCATCTAAGCTATATAGTGGAAATCGTATGAAGAGATACTAATCTCTTTACTTTGAAGATCACTCTAGAGATCGCATATTTGTCCACACATTCTACCCTCTTTTGTCGATTACCCATCTTGGTGTTGTGGGCATAAAGCTAATCCATGCCAAGGACAACATCATAAGAACCAAGAGGGGTAATGTATAGATCAGACATCATATATAGGTCATGTCTCTAATCTAAATCTAGTAATTATGCACCATGGAACTAATTGACACTATGGCTCCTGAGGCTAACTCTAGTTTCCAATTAACATCTTGTCTAACTACCACTAGCCTGTAATGCTCCACTAAATATGGAGATATAAAAGAGTCAGTAGCTCCATAAGAAAATAAAATAGCAACCATACTACCCTATATTATATGTGTTTCCTTAATGACTATGGCTTGATGCTCACCTTGGTGGTTGTCAACTACTACAAATACTTTGTGGGATCTACCCATGCCACCAACTGTCTGCTCTGAGATAGCCCCTCTTTGACCACTAGATGAGTATCCCTATGGAAACTTTCTAGCTAGATGACCCATACTAGCAAAAGTAGAGCATGGTCCTCAGGTATAACCTTGTACATCCTATGATCTGGACTATTGTGGCCCCCCAAACCTACTAGATCCACTATATCCACCCCAGGAGGACTGTTGAGTCTTTGTTGACTAAGATTATGGGACTTGTGCTTTTTGATCATGTTTAGGACCTTGTGACTACCAGTACTTGGGCTTAGAGCCCTGATAATCCTATGAGGGTTTCTGCTACTGCTATTGTGGTTTTTTCTACTAAGACTATTAACCCTTAAATGACCCTACTACATAGTTTTTATTCCCTTTCTAAGGGGTTTGCTGCTATTGTGACTGTTGGGTAGAGTTTTAGTTCTGAGATTGATCCTGAGACTCTTGTCTACCCTAAGAATCCTCATAAACTAGTGCTATCTCAACTACCTACCTAAAAGTGGTAGGGAAGACCAAACAGACTGCACTTTGGAGTGTGAAATTCAAGCCCATGAGGAAGTGATGGATCTATAGTCTTTCATCCTTCATTTATTCAACATAAGGAAGGAGCTTGAGAAACCTGGTCTCACATTGAGCTACTGCGAGGCCCCTTTGATGTAGAGAATGAAAGTCCTCTATTTTCTTCTATTTGAAGTGCTCAAAAAGGTACCTCTCTCAAAATCTAACAAAAAATGTCTCCTATGTGATGGTATCGATCCTCACTCCTATAGATTCCTCCTATTGCCACCAAATGGAGGCATTCTACCTCAACTAATGGACTACTAGTCAGTCCTTCAAATTACTCCCATAAGGATGTAATCCAAAACGCCGTTGTAGACTCTGTAACCAAACCTTTGCTACTACTCTATCAGTGGAACTGATAAACAATGGTGGATGGAGCCTTATGCTATCCATGATCTCATGTCCTACATGTCTACGAGGTCTATTGAGTGGTTGTCCTAACTAATGTATCAAATCACCCTCATGATCAACCTTTCCCTCAACCCACCTTAGTGGAGGACTCCTACTCCTCTCTTTGCCACCTACCCAGCCTCCTCTAGGATATTGTGCTTCCCCTTTGGGAATCTTCTACTTTAGTTATACTATGGGTGGTAGCCTCTACTAGACTACTCTAATTAGGGTCAGGAGGGCATCCAAAATATCCTAATTAGGGTTCAATGGTGGGGGTGGTGGAGGTGGTGGTGGTCCATCCTCCTATTCTTCCCTAGCACCTGTCACTCTATGACCTCTACCTCGTTGGTTGTTTCATGTGATAGGAGGCATCCTACAAAAATTGAAGTTTAGATTAAGTTGAAAAGTAGTTGTTTTAGGTTCCTAGTGTTCAAACATGGATCTAATACCAAAATGTCATGCCTAAAACAATAGGGAAAAAACACATAGAATATATATTTTTTAAAGTTAATTAATCCACTATGATAAAACAAGTTTGACTAAAGACACACATAAGTCACATTAGGTTTTTTAGAGTTCCATATTTCATTTTGTGTCTCACTTCTAACTCCTAGTTTAATAGGTTACATCTTCTTAGAACGTTCATCAAGGCACCTTAAGACTAGTTGAACATTTAAATTGGTTATGATCATAAAAAATATTGACTATCAAAATTGTTTGAGATGTTTGTTTCCTAGGTTAATTCAACATTAAAATGTTCAACCAACTGAGCCTTAAACAATCCACTATCATCCTTGGCGACACTAAACTTCATTAGAACTATAAATATAGAATTTAAATTCATAAGGTTATTAAACATATTTAAATATTAAAACTAAAGCTCAAACAAAAACCTTCAAGCTATCTCTTATTTCCTTCTTTATTAAGACACCATTAACTATAAAGGAACGACATTACTAACTTTTAAAATTAAGGAAAAATATTGTCAAAATCGAATAAAATTAAATAGAACTAACATTACCTACCACTTAATATGCTAAAATCGTAACACTATTGATCTACTACTTATTAGTTTTAAATTAAATTAAAATTATTATCTACTAACATTTAATACTTCTTGATATATGATTGAAAAGATCATTTGAGTGGAAAAATTGTTGAAGAAAACTATGTGTCTCAATCATTGTTTTGTCATTGATATCAAACCTACTACATGTTGGTAAGACAATTGCTTATATGTTTCAAGCACTATCACTTAGTTGATTGATGAAGAGGATTTGATCAACAAGATGTAACTAAAGTACCTAGAGGAAAGATTGAGTTATGATTATGTATTGAAGTACAAGAATCAGTTAAGACAGTGATGACATAATGTATTGATGATCTACTTGAGGTTGAAAAATGACTAGCTACACTTAGAAAGTTTAGAAGAACAAGGTTGAACAAAGTTTAGAAGAACAAGGTTGAAAAAATTTCATTTACCAAGCTTGACCAAGTTGATAGAAGGTGCCGAGAAAAGTTAGTGTAGGCTGAGCAAAAAATTAGTTGGTGTCGAGCAATTTTCAGTTGATGCCAAACACCTGTAAAATCCAACTGATGCTGAGTGATATTACAATAGATGCCAAGTAAAATAGTATGTTCCAAGCATTAGTAAATTGATCTAACCCAATGTATTCCATTAGAGTTTCTACAATCCAAGAGTTAATATGTATACTAGGAAATGATCTAACCCTTGAAGGATGGGTAGGAAGACTCATTACTTTTGAGCTATCTAATTTTGATAACTACAGACCAAAGAGTATTGAATTAACTTTCAAAGAAAAATTGTTACTGAAAGATTCTAAGGAGGTGAATCAGAAGAAGAAAAGTAAGATAAAGTATGCATCCAATGACAATAGTATAGATGAGGAAGACATTGAACAATTAGAAGCATTGCTAGCAAGAAGATTTCATAGAGGAAAAGGTAAATTCAAAGGTAAGCTACCTATCATTTGTTTTAATTGCAATGAATTTGTTCATATTGCAGCAAGATGTATACATAAGAAGAACTTTAGAGAAGGGAACAAGCACAAGAATAGAAGAGAAGATGATGGGAGAGACTAGAGAGATGAAGGAAAGAAGTCATGCTACATTGCTAATGAACATGACTCTGATGAAAATGATGATGAAGTGGTATATGTTGCAATGAAGGATGAATTTGATGAGGATGAGGTAACTACACTTATGACTTGTGTGAATAAGAATGACAAATGGATCATTAATAATGGATGCTCACATCACATGAATGAAGACAAAATTAAGTTCATTACCTTAACCTTTTATGATGAAAATAGTGTAAGATTTGGTAATGATACACCATGTTTGATAAAAGAAAAAGGGTCTATCAAACTCATAGACAAGATTTCATGTGACAATGATTATTATGTTGAAGGATTGAATTATAACTTGTTAAGTGTGTCACAATTGTATAACTTGGGCTACAAAGTTGAGTTTGAAAACAAATCAGCCAAGATATATGATACAAATGGAAACTTGATTTGTAAAGGTGATCAAACTAGAAGTAATCTATTCTATTTGGATATAGAATATTATACTTGTCTTATTACAAAATCTGATGATGTATGGCTTTGGCACAAGAGATTATGTCATGTTAACTTTGATAATCTGATTAGTATTAGCAACATGAAAAGAGTTAGAGGTTTGCCTAAGTTGAAGAAACCAAACAATATAATGTGCAAACAATGTTAGCTAGGGAAGATGACAAAGTCAAGCTTTAAAAGAAAAGCTTATACCTCTAAAGAAATACTTGATATTGATCATACTGACTTGTGTGGACTTATTGAAGTGCAAAGCTACAAAGGAGATAAGTATATAATGTTGTTTGTTGATGATTACTCTAGGATGATGATACTCATATTTCTTTAAAAAAAATTAGATGTTTTTCAAATGTTTAAATGGTACTTGGAAAGAGTTGAAAAAGAAATAGGTAAGAGTTTGAAATTCTTGAGATCAGATAGAGGAGGAGAATTCACTTCAAATGAGTTTGAGATGTTCTACAATGACAGAGGAATCAAGAGATAGACAACTGTATCTAGGACCCCTCCACAAAATGGAATTGCTGAAAGAAGAAAGAGATCTATAATGGACAATGCTAGGACACTCATGATGGAGAAGAATGTTGCTCTAAAGTAACGAAGAGAAGCTCTAAGTACTGTTGTATACACCTTGAACCATGTGCAAGTCAAGAAAGATACTCACTTAGCACCTTTTGAACTATGGTATGGTCATCCACCTAATGTAATATATTTTAAGGTATTTGAAAGAAAATGCTATATTCTTAATGATGTTAGGAGTGGTTCTTAATGATGTTAGGAGTGGAAAGTTTTATGCAAAGAGAAAAAAAGGTATATTCCTTGGTTACTCCACAAGAAGTAAAGCTTATAAGTGTTTAAATACTAACACTGCCAAAATTGTGGAAACTGCAAATGTGAATTTTGATGAGTTTACTGAAGCACATGAGGTTGAATCTACAAAAGAACTAGAAGAATGCAACTCATTTGTATACTATTATGAAGGAATGGTTGCTAAAGAAGATGCTACAAATCATGTAGCAAACCAATAGCAAGTCACATCCTATGAAAGTTGAGTTGCATTCAAATGCCAAGTTGCAGAATGAGGAGAATGCACAATCTGACTCTAAGATTAGCACACATGAAAGAGATGCTAAAACACGTGACTTAGATGTACACAGTGATATTGAAGCTAAGAGAAAAAATGCAGATACAAGAACTGAGAATGGATTGTCCAAATATTTCAAAAGACACCACCCTACAAATCAAATCATTGGAGACAAAGATGCAAATCCAATGACAATGAAATAGGCTGAGAAGTGAATCATGTTTGTTAAGCATGAAGGAACCTAAGATAGTGAAAGATACATTGGAAGATGATGATTGGTACAAGGCTATGGAAGAAGAAATTTGATAGATAGAAAAGAAGAAGTCTTGGAGTCTAGTTCCTAAACTAGAAGATAATAATGTGATTGGCAAAAAATGGGTATTTAGAAACAAGTTAGATAAGAGTGATGAAGTGAAAAGAAACAAAGAAAGACTAGTTTGCAAAGGTTATGTACAAGAAGAAGGAATTGACTATGGTGAAACATTTTCCCCTATTGCAAGAATGGAAGGAGTGAGAATTCTACTTTATTATGTTGCATATAAAGGTTTCAAAGTTTATTAGATGGATGTTGAGTCTACATTTCTAAATGTCATATTAGAAGAAGAGGTCTACATAGAACAACCATAAGGTTTTGATGATAAGAATAATAAGAAAATGGTATGTAGACTGCACAAAGCCCTATATGGATTGAAACAAGCACCAAGAGCATGGTATGAGAGACTTCATACTTATCTTGTTAAGCTTGGATTTGAAAGGATAGATGAAAAAAACAATTTGTGCATGAAGACAGATAAAGAAAAAGGTATATTATTATCTAAAATATTTTTTGATGACATAATAATTGGAGGACAAGATGCTTTGTGTAAAGATTTTGCAAATTAGATGAAGCAAGAGTTTGAAATGTCAATGTTTGGGGAGATCAAATTCTTTGTGGGATTACAAGTTTATCAAATGAAATATGGTGTATATATCACTCAATCAAAATATGTCAAAGAGATATTGAAGACATTTGGAATTGAAGATTCAAAACCAGTAAGTACACCTATGGTGACAACACTCAAGTTATCAAAGAATGATGATTCAACTAAGGTCAATCAAACATTATATAGATCCATGATAGGAAAATTGCAATACGTAGTACATAGTAGACCTGATATTGCATTAGTTGTGGGGATAGTTGTAAAATTCTCTACTAATCCTAGAGGGAATCACTTGATGGTTTTGAAAAGGATAATGAGATAATTGAAAGGAACATAAGAGTATTGTTTATACTATAAGAAGAATGAAAAGTTTGAGTTGAAATCCTACACTAATGCTGATTGGGTTGGAAATATTGATGACAGAAAGAGCACTAGTGGAGAAGCATTCTTCTTAGGGAGAAGACTTGTTACATGGAATAGCAAGAAGTAGAATTGCACTTCCCAATCTACTACTAAAGAAGAATATGTTATTGTTTCTGTTAACTATACAAACATTGTATGGATCAAACAACTACTTAAGGGAATGAAGAAAGAAATCACATAACTAGTGACACTTTATTGTGATAATAAAAGTGTTATCAATATATCAAAAAATCTAGTAGTGCATACAAAGACAAAGCACATTGCAATAAAGTATCATTATGTAACGGAACTGGTTCAAGATAAAGAGGTGAAGATGGAATATATTAACACAAAGGAGAAAATTGTTGATATCTTCACCAAAGCATTACCTAAGGATGCTTATGAGTATCTAAGAGGTAAACTAGGGGTGATACCCCTATAAAGGCTATGTAAAAGACAGAGGGAGTACCCTGCATAAAAAAAAATGGCATTCATTTCATAGAAATTGATGCAGTGGATCTTACTTTAGGAATTGCCTAAAGTAATTATAGAGCTGGAATTACAAATCAGTCACAAGTAAGGTGTCAGACGGAGAAAATCCAAAGCCTATGTCTGCATATATCAAAGATGTCAAGTGTTGAGTATATGTCTTTAAAATTGTTGTCAAAAAGGGAGAAAGTGCATTAAACTAATCAAGGGAGATGATCAAGGGAGAAAGTACATTATTGATTGGTTTGGTAAGAAAGAAAGAGGGAGAAAGTAGAAAGCCCTCAAAGGAAGGATCAAAACAAAAAGAGGGAGATATTTTGATATTCTGATGATCCATGAAATAAAAGAATCAGAAAAGAAGGAACTCAGAGGGAGTTTTATTTTGTAACCTAATCACAAGAGGGAGTTGCTAATAGAGGGAGAAGTTTTAGTCACAAACTTTCTTTTTGGTATTTCCTTATTATTTTAACTTAGTTTGATGGAACAAGAATTTTATCATTTGTTTGACTGGTTGATCAGTTTGGTTTGCCATCAATGCCAAAGAGGGAGATTGTTGATATATGATTGAAAAGATCATTTTAGTGGAAATGTTGTTGAAGAAGATTATGTGTTTCAATCATTGTTTTTCATTGATGTCAAACTTGCTACATGCTAGTAAGATAATTGCTTATATGTTTCAAGCACTATCACTTAGTTAATTGATGAAGAGGATTTGATCAACAAGATGTAACAAAAGTGCCTAGAGGAAAGGTTGAGTTATGATTATGTATTGAAGTGAAAGAATCAGTTAAGACAATGATGACATAATGTATTGATGATCTACTTGAGGTTACAAAATGATTGGCTACACTTAGAAAGTTTAAAAGAATAAGGTTGAACAAAGCTCATTTGCCAAGCTTGACCAAGTTGATAGAAGTTTCTAAGAAAAAGTAGTGCAAGCTAAGAAAAAATTCAATTGGTGCCAAGTAACTTTTAGTTAATGCCAAGCACCAATAAAATCTAGTTGATGCCAAGTAATTTTACAGTAGATGTTGAGTAACACAATATGTGTCGAGCATTAATAAATTGATAATGTCAAGCTATTGCATTATGAAAAAGACTAAAGATTCACCAAATAAAAGTTGACAAGTTTGTTTCCTTGGAACTTATGAATTAGGAGGAAGATAAGATTGATGAGCTGGTGGCATAGAATCTTATGTAAACCATTTTGGAGGTGAATTCAAATGGATTCTAGGAGGACTTTCTAGAAAAGACAAGATATGGGGTAAATACATTGTATCCTAACTAATCCATCATAAACCCTAATTTTGGTGATGGATAATGAGTAGGAATTTTTTTTTAATTTCCTATATGTAGGGATGTCTGGTCATGAAGCAAAGAAGTTGGAGAGTGTTGCAAAAATTTGATAAGGAGAAGGATAGAGGTTTGCTTCATCAAGTGGCCCAAGTGAAGAAGCTTGCAATGGCATACTAAGAAAGAAGGCTTAAAGAGGATGAATGCATGAAGGGTGAACAAGCTATCAGAGCTACAAAGATTGGAAGCCAAGAAAAGTTGAGGACTAAATAGTGATCTATAATTTACAAGTAAGGTTGTAAGTTGTATCAGATCAAAGCTCCACTATTACATTCTAACAATTGTATCAGCCTAGGGTAAATCCTTTGGAGTAAGGTGGACTTAACAGTCATTGGAAAATCCTTTAATAGGGTGGCATTCCAAGTGAATGGCCTAAAGTTCTCTAACAAGGCTCACTTTTAATAGGGTGATTGAAATCCCTTAACTAGGTCACATTTAAATAGTGTGTATTGTAACCTTTAACAGAGTTGGCCTTTAGGAAGGCATCACTTCAGAAGAGTGATAAAGGAGTAACATGTTACTAGTTGTTTTTACCAAATTGGGTTTCCATGTTAAATCATTGTGTCAAATGTGTTGATGGATACGTTGTGTTTTATGCTTTACATTTTTGCATGTTATTTTGATAGTAACATATCAGTTTTGGCTAACACGCAATGAATGTATGCATAGTTAAGAATGTGTTATGGGTTTACTAAATTTTGAAAAATTTTATTTGTACATCTAGACCTTGAATAATTGATTCACTCCCCCTCTCAATTATTCTAAAAGAATTCCAACAATACTATCTATTTTATAATCCTAACATAATACTAATCTTAAATTTTACTATATTTAATACTAACCAAAAAACTAATTATAAATCAAATCACTCAACAATAAAAATGTATCTAACACTTTACTAACTAACCAAAATATTAATACTAAAACAAATAACTAACTATACTAATCCTAACTTCTAATTTACTAACCCTACCAACTAACCACATTCTAACACATAACCACTTAACCCCTAACCTATCCTCTAACCTTACCACCCCCCCCCCCCCCCCGGCGCCGCACCCCTACTAACTCCACAAACTTTTCCATCACCCCTTTTCACACTACCCTAGGCTCACACGAACACTTGTATTCCTCTCTACCTTTTGTATCAGAGAAGTGATTAATCCTCTTTGGAATACAAGTGTTCAATTTTCTAATTAATTTACATTGAAAAAGGGGATTTTTTTTTCTAGGATGCATTATTACATAGTGTTTGATGTTCTATTTATGCATTAGAGTAGGAATATTTATCTTTTCAATAATTACTAAAATACATAATGAAATACCACCCATATAAATCAAATTTTCTTAACACAATTCAAAATCAAATTTCATAACTTTATATAACATCATTTCATCTAATCATCATTAAACATATACATACATATTTGAATCATAAAGAATATCATATGAAAGGAAATTGCTCTTTTTTTTTAACATATGTGGGCTAGCCAGTTCATATTCATTTTATTCAAACACCTATTTCAAGGACTCCATCAGGAAACAATCAGGGAAGAAAACTTGATATCATTGTCATTTAAAAAATAAGTTTTGTAATGAAGTTTACAATAGGATCACTCTCCCGAGGAGAAGTATCCAAGAAATTTGAATCAAAATACCAAAATCTTGAATCTAGGCTGGGTCCATATCAAGGTAGCAATTGTGAAATCTACAATTTACATCAAGGTAACCATGGAGAACCAAAACTAATTGGGAGACAATCAAACAATACAAGGACACATATATTCAACCAATTACTGCCATCCAAGTTTGCACAATAGGTTCATTATTGAACCAGAGTTGAGAGAAGGTGGAATTTTCCAAGGTAGGAGAAGTCAATCACAACACCAAAACAGATGTCCCTCCCAAGGCTAATAATCACAAGAACTTTCATTCTTTCACTTCTTAATTCCCAAAACACAAAATAGTTTGTATTGATGGGTAGGGGCCCATATCACCCTACTCTCTCCCTCTCCTCATAATGAGGAGAGACTCTACACTGACTCAGAGTTTAAGTGAGGCCCTACTCTTGTACATGGCCACTTCTTCCTTATCCAAGGGTGAGTAATGCCAACACAACCCTTACAGTTTCCCTTATAAAAAAAAATGTAAAACACGAAAAAAATAATAATTAATAAACCCATATCCTTACATGTTTCATCATGCATACAAATACAAACACATGCAAAAGGCCTACTTAAGAAATGAGAAACACAACATGAAGAATAACAACTTGAAGGATTCCTACCTTGAGAAATGGTTATGGAAACTAAAATTTTGAGAAGAGCTATTCCTTCTTCCTCCTTGAATCCTAACTTTACTCTCTCTAAATGTAGATATTGGGTGAACACTCATCAATCTCAAATTTGTAACTAAATAGGCTTTTAACTCACCCACCCTAAATTGCAATAACTCCAAACTTGACTAAGTCCTTCTAGGGTCTTCTAACTTAATCTTATCATTAAGGAAAACTTTATGGTGGAGTGTAAACTTGTCAAACTCATGGTGAAGTTCAAACTTTCGCACTAAAGGAAAAATTAGATATTTGGGTGGTCATAAAATGCTCCAACCCATACACATACCCCATAGGCACTTGGTTTTCGTTAATTTAGGCCTCTAGGATCATTTTATAACCTATTAATTAGCTTGAAATATTTGGACTTTCTAAAAACCCTAGGAATAAAAACTTACCACTAATCCCTACTTAGAGTAATTAATCTATATTACTAACTAATTAGTCTTAGGTTACTAATCTAGTCCATCTTATATTATTAGGTTACTCGACTAACCCTAATTATTATGCTGATACACATATACAAATTGTGAGTGTCAAGTGACACCATAAGATCACTATTACATAACATTAAACACTTTACAATTAAAGAATAATATACATATTCCAATTAGGGTACAAATAAAATACAAAAGAGCAGGGTTTGTATCTTTCATTAGACTCGACCTTGGTTTTCACAGATTGTACATAGGGTCGATTATTGGTTCTCCATTAGATTTCCTAGCTAATAATCTTATGTAATCATTTCACACATTAGTATCTCAAGAAAAATCACATGCATATATTTAAAACTCATTTAGGTAACCACATTAATCAAAACATCAATCTTTAATTTAAATAACTGTTATCTCATTTCTGCTCATATATTTAACAACTAAAAATTGCATAATTAAAGTATTAACCATATTCCTAATCTTGAATTCATTTACTATAATACACCATCAATATGCATGCTCATAAAACATCAAATAACATGAGTAAGCATCTTAAGTAAAGCATCACACAACATAAAATAACATAACAATGTCCAGTCCATCAGACAATGTTTCGACATATTGAGTCATAATGTATGAAAATAAGAATGTATCAAATGTGCTATGATGGATCGGGGTGGAGGCTCACATAGAGTGCATGCTCTAGAAGTGATAATATTGATAGCTTGAGGAAAGATCTAATAGAATCCTATAAATTATGGAAGAATCTTGATGAAGCACTTGATACAAGTATAGGTCTAAAGGGAAAACTAAGAGATTCCATGATTGAAAGGGTTGAAGCTAATGAGAAGTCTAAGTGAAAGATAAGAAGTAATAGAATATATGGAATATCATAATGGATTTGAAGAGTCAGAATAAGCCATATCTAAACTAATGGGTTAAAATTAAAATTGAAGGAAACCATTCTACAGATGAGGAGATTTGGACTGCCTTATAAAGTACATTTGAGGGTGATAACTATGCTTATAAGAAGGCTAGATTATAGATTTGGATACATCTATTTCAAGATGATAAGATGTTCAAAGATGAGACTATAAGAGGATAATTTTGTAGGATATTAGAGATTGTCATAGGAATAAAGAATTGTGGAGAAGAAAATTCATAAGATGAAGTTGTATAGAAAATATTGAAGACCTTGACACCTACTTATAAAAAGATAACTCAAATGATAGAAAAGGTTATTCCTTGCACACCTAACTTTATGAGAGAGACTCTTCTTACAATATTGTAGGCATTTACAATATGGATAAAACAAAGTGGAGAATGTCCTAGATTAGATATTTCTTTTAGTGTACAAAGAGACAGGCCTATGTTGAAAAGAAGTACAAGTGGAGACTATCCTAGTAGCAACCAAATAAAATATGAGGAAGATAAGAATATTGAAGAAGGAATTTCCCTACTTATAAAGAGAGAACCTAAAGTAAAAAAATGCTTATTTATTGGGCATGTAAACGAACTTTTTCATTATTCTTCTTAATCTCCTAAAAGAGAAAAGAAGTTTAAGCCTAGAAATCTCTATACATCTAGAGTACCTAAGGATTTATTTTATGTTAATGAGGATGGTGAACTTGATTTCAGTATGGTGGAATTTTTGAATGATAGTGATGATGAGGATAGCGAAATTTGATTTGTTTCTATTAAAGAAGAGAGGCATGCAAAAGAAGAAAGAGCATTAATATCTCAATCTAAAAAGAAAAAGTCTGATTGGATTATAGATAGTGGTTGTTCCCATCATATGATAGGAGACATGAACAATTTTTTTGAATTCAATAGTTATGGTGGTGGAATAGTTATAATTGGAAATAATGCAGCATGTCACATAAAGAAAAATTACATCGTACAATTGATGAAAAGAATAACACTAAAGATGTTTACTTTGTGCATCATTTGAAACATAATCTTTTGATTGTTGGACATCTTGTTCATAATAGATATCAGTTGCAGTTCACAGAGAAGACTTGTGTTATCAAGGATAAGAATGAAACATTAATTGGTATTAGAACTAAGATAAGATTAGTATTTCAAATTAGAGACTTTCCTAAGATTTTGAAACCTACTAACACAATGTGCAAAGAATGTGTGTTTGTAAAATAGAAGAACACTTCTTTTCTAAGAAAATTTTTTACTCCTTCAGTGAAGTTGGAGATTGTTTATATAGATTTGAGTGGTCCTACAAGGAATAGAGAATTATATGGTGAAACGTATTTTATGCTACTTATTGATGATTTCACTAGAATGATTTAGGTTACATTTCTTAGAGATTAATTATAATTTTTTCAAAAATTCAAGATATTTAAGAGTAGAATTCAGAATGAGTCTAGTTTGAAGATTAAATGCTTGAGCTATGATAGAGGAGGAGATTTTATTCCAAATTAGTTTAAAATATTTGGTGAAGATAATGGAATAGAAAGACATCTTTCAACCCCTAACATAGTAGAGTAGAATGGGATAGCAGAAAGGAGAAATCGACTAGTGACTGAACTATGAAGAGAAATGATGTTATAAAAAAATGTATCACATATTTTTTAGAGTGAAATGGTAAATATAATAGTATATATTATAAATAGAGTGAAGATCAAACAAGGCATTGGTAAGACCCCTTATGAAATTTGGTTTGGACATGCACCTACTGTGAAGTAATTTAGAATCTTTGGAAGTAAATGCAATATTAAGAGAAATGATAATATTGGAAAGTTTTATTCTAAAAGTGATGAAGGAATTTTTCTTAGATATTCATTAAAAAGAAAATAATATAGATGCTTTAATCAGAGTTTGAAGACTATAGTTGAGAGTGCTAATGTGAGAGTTGATGAAAAGTTTAGAACTTAGGAAAGGATACTTGATTATAATTTTGATAAGGAAAGTAATCAAAGAATCAAGAAGAAGAATATTGAGAAGGAATTATTTTATGAAACTAACATTGATTTATAGATTGAATTTGAAAAAGAAGAATAGAGAAAAGAACCTAAAGCAAAAATAAAAATTGAACAAGTGACACATAATAGAAATGTGGCAAAGAAAAACTCTGCTAAACATATCATTGGGTGTAAGGACAAAGGAGTTATGACAAGGAACACATTACATGAAGAATTATGTTTGATTTTTCAAGTTGAACCTAAGAATGCTAATGAAGCTCATAAAGATGATAATTAGATAAAAGTTATGAGAGAGGAATTAGATTAGATTGAAAAGAACAAGACTTGAAAATTGGCTCCTAGACCTAAAGATAAGAATGTTATTGGAACTAAATGGGTAGTTAAGAATAATATGAATGAACAAGGTGAATTTTTGAGAAACAAAGAAAGATTGGCATGTAAAGGATATTCACAACAAGAAGGAATTTCTTTTGAAGAGACTTTTTCACCTATTTATAGACTAGAGATAGTAAGAATGGTTTTGGCATATGCAGGTAACAAGAAATTTATAGTTTATCAAATTTAAGTCAAGACAGATAATTTTATAAATGAGAACTTGAAAAGGAGGTATAGATTGAAAAACGTGATGGATTTCCTTTGAAAAATGAAGAAGATATGGTTTGCAGATTCAAGAAGGCATTATATGGACTGAAACAAGCACCTAGATCTTGGCATGCAAGATTGGATAAATATTTGACAAGTTTTGGATTTATGAAAGGTAATACTAATAGTAAGTTTTATTTGAGAAAGAATGATGATGTCTCATTTATTGTTTGAAGTATTTATTGATGATATCATTTTTGGAGGTAATAATAAAGCTAGAAAGATATTCTCAAAAGAAATGAACAAGGAATTTGAGATGAGTATGATTGGAGAAATGAAATATCCCTTATAATTTTAGATTATATAGAGAAAAGATGACATTTTTATATCACAAATAAAATATCTTAGAGATTTTTTGAAAATGATGGGAATGGAAAGTTGTAAACCTATTGGAATACCTATGGTAACTAGATGTAAGTTATCTAGCAAAGATGAATCCCCTAGTGTTGAACAAAAGAAGTATAGATCTATGATTGGTGGATTAAACTATTTAACTCATACAAGACCTAATATAGCTAATGCAATTAGAATTGTGGCAAGATTTCAATAAGATCCTAAAGAGACATATTATGGAACAATAAAAACAATTTTCAAATATTTGAAAGGGACACTTGACTATGGTTTATGGTATGAAAGATCACATGATCTCACACTATGTGCATTTACTGATGTTGAATTGGTAGGAGGTGTAGATGAAAGAAAGAGCACTAGTGGTGGAGAATTCTTCAGAGGTGGAAGATTATTTTCTTGGCTGAGAAAGAAATAGGATTACATTTCACAAAGTACAATAGAAGTAGAGAATGTAGCAGTAACAAGCAATTGTAATTAGATTATTTGGATGAATCAAATGTTGAAAGACACTAGGATAGAGTTCGTTGAAATTGTTATCATACATTGAACATCAATAATATAAGTATTGTAAGTATGTTAAAGAATCTAGTATTACATTTTAAGACAAAACATATATCTATTAAGCATCACTTTTTGAGATAGAAATTTACAAAAAAAGAGACTAGATTAGAATGTGTTAGTGCAAAGGAGAAAATAGTAGATATATTCACAAAAGCTTTGGCTAAGGACACATTTTAGTATTTGAGAGGTATGGTTGGGGTTATGCCCCAAACTACTTTAGAGTAGTTGATGGAGAAATTGTATCAGTCCAGCTGGTAGCAGAGCACTATTTCTTTACATGGATTGGATGTTTGATGTTTATTCTATAGGGGGGTATCTATGTTTGAAATGATTCTTGAAGGACTCCTAGTTTTAGTATTGAATAGATTATTTTGAAAATGATTAAACTTCAACAGTTGAAAAATGACACCTTTGTCATTGATGACAATGGGAGAGAGACAACTACATGAAAAACATATTTGGATCTTTGAGGGAGAGATGAGATCATTGATTGATGTCAATGGGAAAATCACCTCATAGAGATGTTTATGTATGAGGGAGATTAACGCCTTCCTTTTTCATGTTGGTTATTGTATGGTTGTGATTTTCACATAAAAAACTCTTTACAACCTATTTGAGACTAAGATATATGTTAACATTCATTGGAAGAATGAATGGGGGAGTAAGGGAAGATGAGGAAGAAATATATATTGGCATTCATGGTAATTAGATTTTTTTCATCTATATTGCCATCAATTTCAAAGGGGGAGATTGTTAGCATGAATGTTGATGAAAACCCATGGGGGATATTGTTAGCATATTTCAAAGACAATTATTGATATGTTCTTATGCTAGTATATTGCATTAATGACTATGTTTGTCATTAATTTCAACATATTTTAAATCAAATCAAAATTTACTTTACTGTATGAAGGATTAAACTACTGGTCAATACTTGTTTATAACAAGTTTTCCCTTTGAAGTATAGTTAGCTACTATCATCAAGTATTTATTATAAATCTGAGAAGAATTATGACCATTTTTCTACTATGAGGGGATAAAATGAAAATAAAGTATAAGTGAGTGGATTCTAAAGTTTTATCCAATTATTTATCCCTCAAGTGCACCTACCTTGGCCTTGCAAAGCCAAAAGAGTAGAGAATTTCACTAATATATTCTATTAATGTGGTCCAGATCTAAAGAAAATCCTACTGAATATATGATTTAGCTAACTCTTAGGCTTGATTATTATCTTCTACCTTTTGGTATTGGATCTTTGCTACTTGGTAGTTTTAAAACACCAACACTTATAATGCCCCATTATTTCTACCACAACATAGCCATTTGCATCCTTACCATTCAAAATCCTCACACACCACCATTGTTGAATCTTTCACCCATCTCCATGCTTAATCACCAACCTACCACTTGAAGCTTTAGCACATCTAAGAATACATCCCTCATCACTAGGCATATCAAAGTTATCATAGGTTACACTTGAGGAGCTTACCATTCTTGGTTTTCCTTCCTCCATAGTGTCTCCTTTTGTCTTATTGTACATACTTCTTGTTATTTGGTTGTGAATATTAGATTAGATTAGATTTCTTAGCATACTAGATTTCATAGCTCTACACTCCTAGATGCAACTTTGTCAAACTTTGCCATGCAGGAAATTTTTCCTTGTTTAACTTGGGCACCTCCTTATTGTACATCTTGATCTTTAGCTTCAAGTACCTTCAAATGTTTTCCTTCACAAGCACCAAATTCTCTAATACCAATTATTAGAATGCTTTAGAATAACTAAGAGGGGGGAAAATAAGTTATCCAAGGTCCAAATGTATAGATAAATTTTTCAATACTTAACAAATACATGTGCATGCATTGATCACCCAATATCTCAAACCATAGTATATTACTATCCTAGGTCAAATAAACTTTGCAGAAATATAAACATGAAATACCACAAATCATTCACACAATTTTACACAAGGATTTTATGTGGAAACCTAATTTGGGAAAAACCACCAATAATATGCCACCAATTTTCACTCTTCAGAAGTGAACTCAGTGAGGAGCGGACCATGTTAAAGGTTATAATACACAATGTTAAATGTGACCTTGATTAAAGGATTTCATTCACCCTATTAGAAGTGAGCTTTGTTAGAGGAATTTAGAACATTCCATTAGAATGTCACCCTATTAAAGGATTTACTCATGACTGTTAGGTCAACCTTAATCCAAAGGATTTATCTAGACTAATATAGTTGTTAGAAAGTAGCAGTAGGACTTGATCTGATAACAAATCAACTCACTTACACATTATAGATATCTTATTCAGTCATCCATTATGCTTGGCATTCAATCTCCTTCATCTCTGATAGCTTGTTTTCCCTTCACCTCCTTAAGCCTTCTTGCTTAGTATACTAATTGGAGGTTTATCCCTTTGGCCACCTAATGAGGCAACACCTCAAGACTCCTTGTGTCTCTCTTTGGTTCACATTATGACACTTTTTTTTGGCATGTTATCTCATTATATAGATCGAAATTTAGATCTTTTTTCACTTAACCACAATCGTCCATCTCAAGGTTAGGTCAGATTCACCGAATCTACCCTATATTCCATTTTGCTGCCTCTAGAAACTTCTCGTACAATCCTCTTCAAATTCATCTTCAAATG
The DNA here is from genome assembly GCA_028749045.1 of Cupressus sempervirens. Lineage (NCBI taxonomy): Eukaryota > Viridiplantae > Streptophyta > Pinopsida > Cupressales > Cupressaceae > Cupressus > Cupressus sempervirens. The sequence goes on from CM053790.1 coordinate 273,522,709, forward strand.
ATTTATCTTGAATTATTTGCCACCAACTCATCATACTTATCTTCCACATGCTCTACACAATTCAAGAAATTAACTTTGTCATCTCAGATTTTTCAAATCTTTGATTGAACTCATTTTATTGGCACTTGGTAATAACTATCTTCTGATGCTCAGTCAACACTAGGTTTCTTGGCATACAAGTCTTACTTCGCTCGGCACCTACTAGATTTCTCTTACCTTGGCACATACTAAATTTTCTTCGCTCAGCTTCAACTAACTTTCTACTCAACCTATACTAACTTTCTCGACTTCCATTGTTTTCTTGGTCATGCTTGGTAGACAAATTTGTTTGCTTAGCCTTCTTCTTGTCTTTACTCAAGTATCCTTTCATTGTAGCCTTAAATAGATAAACAATACACTATATCATCAAAGTCTTACTTGGTATTAGTGCTCTTTTTATACACCATATAACTCAACCTTTCTCTAGGTACTCTTTATCCCTTCTTTTCAAATCCTCTTCATCTATCAATCAAATGATAGCATTCCTACCAAAGTAGCAATTGTCTCACCAGGAAGTAGTAGGTTTCACATTAGTGAAAAAATAATGATTTTTCCATGATAGGTTTCATCAATCTTCCTTATTTCTATACTTCAACAATCTTCTTCAACACCTCCACCATAGGTAAAAAAATTAAATAAAAAACCCATGCATCGATCCATAAAATTCTAAAACCCAATCCATATTTAAAAAATTTATGTGATGAAGTGGTTAACAATGGTGATGAGTATAGTAAGGGTGATTGTTCAAACCCTAGCAGGTCCAATACACTTGTTAGCCACTTGTTGGTCAAAGGAAAAGGGAAGAAACTACTAGACTATAATTACGAGTCAAAGAGGAAGATTATGGAGACAATGATAACACTAAAAATAAAGATATCTCAAGAAATTATACTAATGAAAAGTCTACCCACCTCTCAATAATGCAAAGGAAGAACAAGAAGGCTTGACCTAAATTCCAAAAGAAGAAGACACCCAACATCATAAAGATGCTAGCAATTGTACAAATTGCTAGGTCACTATGGCATACCTGAAATCCCTAAAGAAGAAGGTTCCCGACATGGAGAAGAAAATGGTAGGCATCTCTCCCTTCATGTTGAGAGGCATGCATAGCTCTGCAACTGCATTATGCTTGATGCAAAAGAAAGTTCTAGGAAAAGATATTGAGAAATAGCAAAATTACAAGCACCTATTCAAAATCCCCACATGTGTTTGGAGTGGGGTGCTTACTTAGACTTTTTTGGTTGGTTATTATTTTTTAGTTTAATGTTATATACTTCAATGAGACTTTTTATTCTATAGTTTTATATATGTATAATTTTTTGATATTATGGGCATTTGTTGTAAATGCTTCATTAATAGCTAGTTAAAGTTGCATCAAGGATTTTTGCTAAAAAAGTCAATGCTCTAGTTTTACTACTTTTAACTGAAAAATCATCATCAAATTGAACCATCTTATAGATCTAATTTGACTAAACTCTAATTACTCAAATGTATTTACCTCACTTTATACTATTTAATTGAAATAAGGTAGTATTGGTAGACATCATTTGCAAACTTGCTAAACATTTTTTATTCTCCTTTTCATAGGACGACATGTAGACTATTTTTAGTGGTGCTAGACACATATTGATGATTGAAAGAAAACATACAATATACTTAATATGATGATTCATGATAATCATGCACTTAGGATAATTTAAAACGACTTTAAAACTTTCTTAAGTATTAAGAATATATTTTTTACACAATCCATTAGAGTAAATAATAATGTTTTGAAGTATTGATTGAGAAAAATAATTTTGAGCTTTTCTACTGTTATCCTAATGATAGAACACAGAGTGTAATCCAAAATACTGATCTAAAATATTTTATACGATGAAAATGTCATAAAACATCGTTATTTATACTTAAGTATATTAGTATATAAATTCATATACACGTATGTTGAATAAATTTAAAATAGACAATAAGAATTTGTTGTTAGATTTTAATTTCAAAATTAAAGATTAAATTCTATATATACAAAAAATATTTTTTTAAAAAATGAACTCTATATCTTTGAATATAAGCTAGATGAACAAAAGATAGGTCTAAAGATTATAATGATTTCCTAAATGCAAATAATTAAAAAAATAAAAAATAAAATAAAATACTCAAATAAATCAGATTTAATACAATAACATTCTACTTCCAAAATTTATTATCACCTTCAGAGTATACTTCAATCAAATTAAAGTACAAAACAGAAGGGGGAAAAGCATGGGGTCATAATTTCACCATTACAAGTGAGTGAATACCCTTTCAACTTGTTTTTCTAATAGATCATCATTCTCACCCAACATGGGGCGAGTGTGAAGGGGCTCTTTGTCCAATTGTGTGGACCTAGAGTTCCTTTTGCCCCTCAATCAACTGCACATGTCCTCTTCTATATTTTGTTGTTTTCCCTAATGAATTTTCAAAGATATCCATGGGTGTATCTTAAGTTATAAATAAATATGCTTGGGTGCTCTTTGAACTTTACACCATTATCTTCTCTATCTAGTCTTACTTTGCACAGATTACTATGCAAGCAAATGAAAAGATCCTATTTTTCTTTCTTAAAAGAAGTCCAGAGGCATCTTTTGCACATGATTTCCTGCATCTTAGGGGCTACCAAATGTGGAAACCAACTAACTTTTCCCCATGAATTATGGAGCTTCATACCCTTGCTTTATGGAATAGGGAAAATATTTCATTGTAATTGGTTATCGGGTTGTCACAAGATGTGCTAAAAATATTACACAAAATTGTCATGGGAGATTTGTAGGTCAATTAAAAATGCATTAAGCTCCCCTTTATGTCATCAAAATGGTTAAAAGCAGCAATATCAATGATAGTTTTATTAGGATTTAAGCTAAAAGATGATATAGGAATTCGAGTAGAATATCTTGTGGAAATTTTGAACCCCAATCATGATAGCTTCTCGAGTTTGGGGAGATTCGAAAAGAGTTTGAACTTTACAGAAAGTTTATAATTTGATATAGTATTATATTATTTTAGTTTTAGTTAATAAATTTTTTTGTTTGTCCGAGAGATACCATACGCGTCCATCATAGATTACATATGTCTCGAAAAAAATTGTAGCGGACTATTATTAAAAATCATAAAGTTTTTATTAAAAAAATTGAATAAACTAAGTAGTGAATCTTGACGCATAAATTATGGTTGTATGTTCTAGGACATTAGAATGTGTGAAGAACAAGAAAAGTTCGTTGAATGGAGTAAATTCATGGTTTTAAGACAATAAGACAATAATTATAATTTTACCTTTGGTGGGTTGTTAAGAGGATTTATATAAAACTTTTCACATCAAAGTTCTCTAACATAACGTTATTTATTTAAAGTAAGAACATGAATCTTAGGTTTAAACAATTTTGGTTAAAGGTTGGTGACCCAAAGCTATTTATTTTATTAAATATTATTTGGGGAACAATTTTTTAGTAAAACTAATGTAATGTATTTATTGATAGGTCGACTTTTCAATTTGACTTGGTCAAACAGCCAATACTATAAAAGTATTTTTTAATGTGTCAAAAATGTTATATAGTTTCAATATATTTACATTATTTTCAATTATAATAAATGTTAATTATTTAAAAGGTCATTGGATGTCGACAAAAAGACAAGTACAAAAATAATTTTTACATTCAAATATTACTTTATTTTCATGCTTGCAATTTATTAAATGAATTGCCACCCACTTTAATCCTTCGAATGAGTGCATACTATGTATATATTATATTATATAAAAATCAAATGTAATTCTTCACATTTTCCCTTCATCCATTGTCAACCCTTTTTTGGAAGACTATGATAATTTGCCTACCGGCAAAAGAAATAATCCTCTTTAGAAAATAATTTGAAGCTTACAATATTCATTATTTATTTGTTTGTTTAATTAATTTTTAATGTGTTACAAGTTAGTTTAACTTTTTTATAATGTACATTTAGGATTCAATTGATTTCAATGATTTTTATAATATAAATTTGAATTTGATAATGTCAAATTTTTAAGATGTTTTTTATATAACTTGTATTGTATTTATATTTTTAAATTCTTATGAATATTTTTTAACAATTATTAGTCGTGATATTTCTATAAGGATATAACTGTGTAGTTTTTCAGTCAAACTTGTTGATCCATATATCATTAGTAGTGATTCACACATGAATCTATTTGTTATGAGATAAATGGAACACTTAGCACTCATCAAATCTAGGTGATGCTCATAGAGGTGAACCACTAAGACTTCCCGAGAGGTTACCCATCCCAACAGAACTCCTGCTTGAGTGCACTTAACTACAAAGTTTCCTCCATGGTTAAACCCACTCTCTTTGCAACCCCATTTGCAAAACCCTTACCAAGTATTGTGCCTCATGAACCATTCATTAGAAAGCCCCTTAAGCTCATCAACATATAAGTAATAGGTATTTTTCATAGCATGTCAAATTGTGATATTGTTATCAGGATTTGACTGTGTAGTTTTTGAGTCTAACTCAATGACCCATATATCATGAGTAGTGATTCACACATGAATCCATCTCTCATGAGAATAAATGAAACACTTAGCACTCATTAGATCTAGGTTATGCTCACATAGGTGAAGCACCTAGACTTCTTGAGAGGTCACCCATCCCAATACAACTTCAGATCAAGCGTGCTTAACTACAGAGTTTCCTCCATGGTTAAACCCATTCTACTTGCAACCCCATTTGTAAAACCTTCACCAAGTATCGTGCCTCATGAACCATTCAATAGAAAGCCCCTTTAAGCTCATCAATTGATAAGTAGGAGGTATTTTCCATAGCAAGTCAAATTGTGATATTGCTATTAGGATTTAACTATTTACTTTTTAGTTGAACTCGATGACTCATATATCATTAGGATTGATTCACACATGAATCAATCTCTCATGAGAATAAATGTAACACTTAGTAAATGTTTTCAGTAGATTTTCATGGTTTGACTTTATCATTTCAATTTGTTTTAAAATATAAAGTTCAAACATCAATAAACATTTTGATATACTTGTCTATATCCAAATTTAATGTCTATACATACAATGTCACATTATTATTGTCATATACATGATTGCACCATGTTGTACAAAAATTCATAAGAAATTCATTATATATTATCATGGAACAAATTTAAAGAAAACACAATTTCCTTTTATAGACTTGTTAAATTGAGATAGCAACATCACAATTTGACTCCTTGTGAAAAAGATCTCATACTTATCAAGTATTTTACATTAAAAAAAAAAAAAAAGTAGTACTAGAAGCATTATTGTTAACACATTTTTCTATACTCTATCACAACTCTACAACCATTAAGCATTTGGTAGGAACTATGATGCCTTACATGTGTTGTTTCTTATAGAGTTGGTGTCCAACATTTAATAAGATTTGATTCAACATAGGTTTATTTAAACTAAGTCACCTTCAATAGAAGACCAAAGTTCTGTTGACTTTTCTGAATGTTGGTAAATAGATTTTTCTTTTGATTTAACTCTTAGATGCCCAAATTTATGAACAATATCAAGTTACAACAATTGGAAAGTTGCTTCTGAAAAGACTAACCTTCCTCTGAATTCTTAGGTACAACTCCCTATTGAAATATGATTTGCAATGAATTATGTTTGTTTCTAAATTTAAAACAAGGTGTGTTCTTAACCTGAGAATAGGAGAGGTAAACCAAGCTAGGCCTAAACAAGAACTAACTCAGGTAAGAAATGGTATTTTAAGATTCATTAAGTTTATGAATTCACACATCTTATGAACCCACAAGGCTTAAAGCTTAAATAATGCATACTAACTAATACTAAACTGATTCAGTAGGAAACTAACTATAGAGAAAGAAAGACTAACTTGAAGGAAAACACAAAAGGGATTTCTCTTGAACCTATGATGACAATACTATCATCTTCAGTTTGTTGCCTCAAAATAGGGGAGTGAAGCTCTGTTCATTCCTTGATTTAATTTACATGAAAGGAAAAACATACAATTTTAACACAAAACATAATGGAACAAACAATAATTGACACAAAATACCATTCAATTATCTCTGCATCATCAAATTATTTCACACCAAAAATTAGCCAACCTTTTATTAATATTTTATTCTAATACATATAGGATTTTGAGATGACCATTACAAAGGAATTTAAATCAGTTCATCTCTTTAGAAATGACAAATGGAAAGGAGTCATTTTGTCCATTACAATCATTACATCAAAATCCAAACGAGGCAAAATATGAATCACTTCGCCTTCTTTCCAAAATCTAATTTTTCCTTGTAGGCTTTGGTGACAAGAATGATTGGAATCAATTCCTCATGTCTATGTACATATACATTAGTGTATCTTAAGAGCCATTTAGAATGCTCTCTGGCCAAATTTTTGACAGCACTTAACCGGTCTTGTATATCCTCCATGGCCATGTGTACACACTTGCCAAGTTTCTAGATCTTGAACATTGTGCTCTGGTGACCAGAAGATATCCTTGTCAAACTATCTATAAAGTTGGAGAAATTTTTTTGCATGATAGTTACTCCAATGATTCACTTCTCTTGTGCACTATTTTATGAATTTGTATGTAGACCTCTTAGGATTTCATAGTCTCTATCTTGATCCTTCTTCACTTTATCTTTTGTTTCGTTAACCCCTTCTTCTACCACCATGATCATCTCAGATTTGAATTGCATACTCTAGAGCCATTCAAATAAAGGCTCATCTCCTTTAGGCAAGATCTCCCCAGTATCCTTAGCTTTCATCTGAATGATCATCTTTAGTAAAGAAACACAATCTTCACTCTTTATCTTTCTACGTAGCTAGAGTGGCTCTATTTTCTAAACTATTGTCCTTCTCTATTTCCAACCTCAGTATGGCATTGCCAATCTATTCCATAATGTTGAGTCCCTCCAACTTGATTTTTCTACTCCACTCTCTACCGATTTTCCCAAAGTGTTTATCTTCTTAGAGCTGAGAGATGAGTGCTTGGACATTGGAAGTAGTAGGATAACTAGTGATAGGAATTCCAGAAATGCTTGCCAATGGGGTGAACAATTGCATGATAAAGCCATCCAATTCATGGATTTATGCCTTCATTCTAACCTTTGATAACTTAAGACTTTCCAATTGTCCCACAATCACCTCATTTATTGACTTCCATAAGCCAACCTTGGTGTCATGTCCAGCCTCCCCAAGATCATGTAAGGAAAAATCATCTCTAGAAATATCTTTGATTCTTCTCTCTTTGGTAGGCTTTGCAATATCCATTATCAGATGCCCTATTTTAGGATCTTGTCTAAGGATGGACAAGGTCTTTTTCTTTTTAACCTTGCTTAGTGCTGATTTAGAGTGGATAGCAAGAGATAAAGTATCTTTGTTGGGATATCTTTCATATGTCCTCTTCCTTTGTCTATCTAGGGTGTCCTCTAGCCATGAATTTGTGCCTATCACCTTGGAGGAAATTACAAGAGCATCCATACTAAACATCTTTCTCTTGGCTAGAGTTAGTGCCTTCATAGATGAAGAAAAAGGATTCTTTGGGGCTTGTGAAACGAGCTTTGAAGAATCTAGGCCATTATCTACTTCTGAAGTCTTCTTCATTGCCTCATCAAATTTAGTTGACTCACTCTCACTACTCACACCATCTCCAAGATCTACTACCTACACTTGGGGACTGCTTAGAAGAAGAACTGTAGCGCTTATAAATGGGACTAGGTTGTTATGAGGTGAGAGGGCAAGAGTGACTGTACTAGATTTTGATTCCTCCACCTTCTTCTTCTCAGCTTCTGAGGGGGTTCTGATCATTGGGAGGGATCCATCTTGACAAGTCTTAGCTATGGAAATACTTTTGTTAGAAGGTTGATTAACTCCATCTAATTGTTGGGTTGGCCCTTGGGTAATGGCCAAGATTGCTCCTAATATACCACCTTGGGAGGAGGAAGCCACTACAAATGTTGGGGAAGATTGAGCAGTTGTACTTTTACTTCAACTCCTTCTGGTCATGGTCCATTTGACCCATTTTTTGGTCCTTTTGATTATCTAAGCCATCATTATATCTAGCTCTTCCCCTGTACCCTCATAAGGTTATGAGCTTATCAGAACATCTCTTATCTTAGTCAGGTAAGTATTATTGTATATGTTTTGGCCATCATCTTCTATTCCTTCTACATCAATATTGATTTTATACATTTTCACTTGATCAACTATCAATCTGGTGAAAGCACAATCACAACTCTCAAACTCATCCTTGCAATTGGCCCAATAGTCCTTGATGGTGGTGATGTGCTTGATAATGCTTCCAATTTGAAAAACCTCCCTTGCATACCCATTTGGATCAAACATGGGCCTCAAGACTTCATACATTTCTAGCTTATACTTCATTTCAAACACCCTCAACATGTTCTTGGCATAAAAAAAAGTTTCATAGCTAAAGGATCCCACCTTCATGGGAAACTTGTACCCTTTCTTCTTCAAACTCCCACTCAACATGTTCACTTGAGTAGCTTGTTGCACGATCTCAATCAACACAATCATATCACTAGGATATCTTGGCAACTTCAAGGGGAAACCATCAAAAGCTGCAAGATGCAAATAAGTAAAGGATGAGAATTGGATAAAATAAATCCCAAATTGGCTGATGGCTATCATGGCTTCAAGAATGAATCTCCTTTTTGGACATCCCTAAAGCTCCCTACAAATTCTAATAGTGAATGTGTCATCAACTTTCACATGCTTTGCATAACTATTTTCCAATTGTAAGCTTGGTTAAAACTCATAATACTTCACATCATCAAGAAAATCTTCCACTCTTGGAAGGCTTGGCCATAGTTTCAAAGAAGCCAACATATAAATGAGGAAAGAGGACATATAGAATGTATTGTAGAAATTTGTTGCATAGAGAGCACCAGATAGAATATCACTTACCTCATGAGCCCAATCAATATATTGGGTGTGAGAGGAGATGGCTTGCACTAAAAAGAAATATTACTCAATGAAATTCAAACCTTCTACCTCACCTTTCAATTTGTGTAAGATGACCAAGATATTTATGGTCTTAGGTTTGAGATTAGTCCCAAACATAGTCTTAGGAACCTTACTATTGCTGCTCTGTGGTTTCTAGAACCATGTCTACATGATTTCCTTCCTCCAAATCATCTTCTTTGCGAAGAAATAAAAAATGGCTCCTATGAATGTCAAATCTAAGAATTCTTCTCATTCTAGAACTTGCAGGAAATTCATCACAATTTCCCTATTGATTGAAATCAACACCATGTCATTTGGTAGCACAATTTGTCTTGTGTCTAGGTTGTAATGATTTATACACTCATAGATTAACTCTTGGGCCTAGATTGCAACTAGAAAACTAGTTTTCTCAACCAATGCACATCCTCAAAGCTTCTCAGTGATGGGATGAATCCGCTCTAACTTCACTCTCTTTTGGAAATCCTCCATGTCATAAAAATGAAGGGATGTATATGTGAAGTTCTGCAATTGAGATTTGATTTTGTTCAAACCATTGAAACCAACAAATCTAGTTGCCATTCTTTTTTAAAATGAATTTTGAATTAAGAAAATGAGAAGAATAGCTAATGCAATAGATACTGGCTTTTTGAAAAAGTTATGCACATTAATAGAATAATAGTTCAAGAAAAAGAGCAGTAGTTTGTTCAACTATTTATGTTTCCATATATATGGGAGCCTCAATTCATTTTTTCATCTTCAGAATTTGCACCATAGGAATGAATTGAAGGAGAGATCCATTGAAATAGTAAATGCATTATCTTGAGATCTTTTCACAGTTCCACTGGCCCAATGATAACTTTCTATCTTATCATACTTACTTTCCCATTTCCTTTAACTTTTGGGAAGTTACCAATAGAGTACTCCATGGGAAAATATCCATTGAGTTGAATTCTTCTAATTAACTCTTTCATGTAATGGTTAGATTCTTTCTATTATTATCTTGAGATATTTTATGCACAAATTGTGGGTCCAATCTTATTACCAACTTGATTTTATTTAAAATTTGAGAAATTATCCTCATGGGTTGAAAACCCACCAAGGAGAAGACAATTTCCATTTCTTTGCCAATGCTTCCTTTTTTGATTGACCTTTATACCATTTTCTTTTTGGGTTTGTAAATATCTAAGTGAGGTGTGAAAATTTTTTAGGGGCCCACTTATTATTTCTCTTCATTCAGAACTGCCTTTTTGCAAAAAACCAACTTCATGGATTTGAAAACCCGCCCAAGAGTTCATTCTAAGTTTTCCACTAGAAATGATTATGAAAGTTTTGATGAATCTTTAACATTTTCCAAGGTAATAATTGTAAGGGGAACATGGATTCTCCATAGGATACCTTTCTATTTTCTTTTTCTTGATCCATATGTATCATTTGGTGCCCTTTGCAGGAAATCCTCTTCATGGGTTAGAAACCCACCGAGGAGAAAACAAATTTTGGATTTCTACAAGCTTCTAGTTCTATTGATAAAGTGATAGACTGAAAGTACACATAACTTGCAAATTATCATTGCATGAGCAACATGAATCTCCATCAGACTAGGGACTAACTTAACCATATGACCCCTTTGAAAAAATGGAGAACCACCCGGCTATGAAATGTGGAGAAGGGGAAAAGGAGAAATTTGATGGAGACTTGTTCCACCTAAGAAGGCTTATACCTAGACTCAAACACAACTAGGAACTCACTAAAGCACAATTTTTCACTTTTACTAATCAGTTAGAGGATAAAAAGTGGGGCAACAATGAATATAGTTAATAATATATGAATTTAGTTTAAATTTGAAAAATGAATAAAATGTGTATACTCACATATGTATATGATGGATGAAGGTATGGTTGTTCTTACCATCAACTTGAAAAATGGTAAACTTATATGCTATGATAATATTCATTTAAGAATTTTCCTTAGGGAAAAATTCACCCAAGACCAAGGAACTCAAATAAAAGGATAACGGTAGACTAAAGAGAGTATGATCAGAATGAGGATATAATATTCATTCAATATATGTGAAAGTACACTAGGAGTGCCTATATATAAAGGCCTCTAGAATTCTTATAGAATGCATAGGAATCAATGACATACTAAGTCATACAACTAGGCACATGTCCACTAGATATGGGTTATCCTCCATTAAACACAGGAGTAAGTGCAATGATGAGTGGATAAGCCTATAATGGTATAGCATGAAAAATAATGTTTTAGACACCATGTGCTAAATTAGGAGTGCAAATAATTTTTTTTTCTACATGACAACTTAGTTAATTATGAAAACTCCAATATTGTAGACACCATGTGCTAAATTAGAGTTGTTTACTCTATTGTTGTCAACATGAAAACTTATAAGAGTATGCAAACTCTAAGTGTCTCACCTAAGAAATAATAAAATAATGCATTAACCTAAGTAAAGTAAATTGTAATAAGCAAATACTTATTTACACCAATAGCCCCCCCTCCTACCCTCCCCCCACAAAGTGCAACTTAGGGGAATGCACTTAAGTTCACAAGAACTAGGATGAAATGCATAATGGGTCCCAACTACTAGGCCATGTTAGGTACCCATTTATGGAATGAAATGAGATCTCTCATAAAGCAGAGAAAGAGGGAAAACCTCATGGGAAAAACTCTCCCCCAAAAAGAGAGATGAAAAAACTAGATGCATGAATGGATGGAATAAGAAAGACCCCCCCATTACAATATACATCAAGTATATACAATAGAGAAATATGAGAAGAACACAATCCCAAAAGAGGAAAAGGTCCCCCCCACAAGAGAGAAGATGAAGAGAGACGAGGTAGTCCCCCCCCCCCCCCCCCCCCCCCTAATGAAGAGTGTTGATCAATGATAGTTGCCGCAATGTAGAAGTTGGTCCAGGAATGTTGAATAATGTTTGTCCCCTTTGGAAGAAACAAAATCTTAGGTACATAAGAGATGCTTCCCCTATGTGTAGAAAGAATCTTGATGATCAATGATGCCTCTAAAACCTACTCAACTATCCCTATGTTGATACTAATGGTTTTCCCTTCCAATGTTGATAAAAATAACAATGCCAGATCTAGCAAGGATGGATGTAGAACTTGTCCCAAAGAATCTACTAGCTCCTCAAATGATAAAGAGACCTCCTACAATTTTTGTACATAAGGATCCACAATAACATCAACCTATGAAGATTGATCATGTAGAGAATGGACATGAGGTTCAAAGTGAGCCCTCACAACAACTAAAGAAGGATCTTCTCCATCAAAGAGAAGATGTATATCATCAATGATGTCTCCCAAATTTTCTATGTATGACTCCACAAACAAACCTAAAATATATACCATGTAGTCATCCTCTAATGCTAGAGCTAGAAGACTAGATGTACCTTGCTATGCTGGACCTATCACTGTGGCAATATATGCATGTGGAATGTGTTGATGTAATGACCTCTCACTACAACTATTGATAGAACCCCACATATCTGAATCTGTTGAAGCACTATCACTGGAGTTACTATCAATTTCCACAATGTATGAAGTGTAGAGAGGATAAGAGGATAAGCTAGGTGAACTTTCCTCAAAGTGTACATCCCTCTCTACAAAAGTCTCATGAGTCTCATGATCCATAAGTCTGTATGCTTTCACACTATCTTCATATTTGATGAAAGTACAAGGCCAAGGTGGTTGTGCCTTGCATCCCCTAGAAGATATGTTTTCCCATGTTGGACAACTAAAGACTCTAAAGTGTGTCACAACTAGTTTTCTACCACATCATGCCTCAAAATGAGTCTTTCCATGTAAGGCATTATGAGGAGACCTGTTAAGTATGTGATTGGCACTACTTATAGCTTTGACTTCAAGTGTAGGATCAAGAGACTTGGCTTTAATCATGTAACTTGCCATGGACTTAAGAGTTCATATCCTTGGTGCTACAACATCTACCTTGTGCAGACTAGATGGTGATGGATTTTGAAGATCACTATCCTCAAGTTTGCAAAAGTCTTTAAAATTTGTGTTTACATATTTTCTTTCATTGTCCATCCAAAGAACCTTGATGGATTTCCTTGAGTGTTGTTCAACATGACTCTTAAAGGCTTGAAACTTATCAACCACTTCATTCTTATGACGAAGAAAGTAGACCCAAGTATACCATGAAAAGTCATCAATGAAAGTAAGTATGTAGTGACCCTGGTTGACTGATGTAACTACAAAAGGACCTGCTAGTACCATGTGAACCAACTGAAGAACAACTGGTGCTCTTGATGACTTCCCTTTAGAAAACTTCTCTTCTAGATGCATATCCATAGAACATGTAGAACATTCACCCATAGAAATCTTGATTGTAGGTAGACCTTTGACCATGTTTTGTGAGCAATGTTGTTGATGATAGAAGAAGGCAAGATGTCCATATTTCTCATGCCATGATTTGATTTGTGAATTGGATTGAGTTAGCAAGGCTTGTGAAGGATACTTGGGCACAAAGTGGGAGAAAGAACACAACCTCTTGTCATGATTAACTTTCCTCACTACAACCAATGAATCATCTTTTAGACTGTGCATTTGTACTAAGTCAAGAAGGAACTCAACTTTGTGACCATCTCCAAGGTGAGTGATTTGGAAAATTGAGAGGAGTTTAGAACTTAGGTTAGGAACATAGAGAACACCTTTGAACTCTCCATTTTCCCTCTCCACATTTCCTTTCCCTTCAACTTCCACTTTTGTATCATCTCCCACAAAGATGTGTGGTACCTTAGACTACTTTAATGAAGAAAAATCTCCTTTTGAAGAACCCATATGATATGAGGCACCTGAGTCAAGATTCCATTCCACTGAAGAACTTGAATTTGCCATGAGTGCTTGCCCTTTTCCTTTTGAATCTAAAGAAGAAGATCCTTTCTCCTTATAAGCATGAGGAAATGGAGCATTAATTTTTTTTTATGATTTTCATTAACTAATAAATATTTTTATGATAACACTCATGCTCATCATGACCCAACTTCTTGCAATAAGCACACTTTTCTCTTGTTCTTATTATTGTCCCCCTTCTTGTTTGAATTTGAGGAAGACTTGCCTTATTGATTTGATTATGGTGTTGTCTTTTCTAAATCCTCTAATTTTTTATTCTTCCACTTCTTATTCTTTCCCTTTCCTTTATTTGAAGATTAACTAGCTGAATTTTGAGAACCCTTATTATTGGCCACCAATGTCTTAGACTTAGATGACTAGAGAATTCCCATTGATTTCAACTTCTTTTCTTCTTCATCCAAGATTATAGCATAGCAATCAAAAGAGACTTTCTAATAGGTAGACCCTAATGTAGTCTTTGATGTGTTATAAGAAGAAACAAATGTGGAGTACTCAGATGGTAGCTTATTATGAATGAGATAGATTAACATGTCATCTTTAATAGGACTCCCACAATCATCAAGCTTCGTTCTTAATTCATTCACCTTCATGATAAATTCCTGTATGGAATCAAATGTCTTTAGATCTAAGAAGACAAGCTCATCTTCAATTTTGAAAACATCTTCCTTAGTCACTTTACCATATAGGTTTTGGAGGGCATCCCAAGCTTCCTTGGATGTACAAGACTTATGGATCTAATATATGATCTTGTCTTCCACCCCCAAACAAATATCACCTAGGGGTTTCCTATCCATTATGTGTTAATTAGTGATTTCACTGGTAGATACTTGATCACCCGTTGGTTTAGGAAGGGTACCATATACATATTAAGAAACTCCTTTATGCATTAAATGACACCATGTTTTAATTGACCATGTAGTAAACTTATGTGGAGTTAATTTTTGAAACTTAAAATTTCCCATGATACAAAAAATGAAAGAAAACAATAGGAAAAGAGGAACACAACACCAATAACACCCCCCTTTTCACTCAATCAAGAAACCCCCCCCCCCCCCGCCCCAAAAAAGAAGAAGAAGAAGATTTTGGCACTTTATATGTAGTGTATTTACAATGGCCACTTGCCAATTTTGGCCTTAGTGGACTTCTAGTTTTTCCTTTTTACAACCTCATTATGGAGCTCAAAAATGGAACATTAAAATGTATCTCAAATATACCACAATTCTAAAGATATATCAAAGTATTACAATGTAGAAAAGGACCTAATTCTAAAAGTGATACTTTTGTCCACACAACCCTATAATTTGATTGTAGATCTAGAAAGTGGATGAAAAGTAACACACTTTCAAAAAAAATAGAACCTATATTCAAGTGTAGATGAGCTCATATAGAGTAATTAAAGTTGCAAAATGTAGAATTGGACAAGTATAGTCACCAAAAGATGCAATTTCTGACGAATTCATGCACCAAAACTAGAAAAGAACTATACCACTGAAAAGTCTAGGAAATTCTACTCAAATTTTTTTAAAAAGTACACCTAATTTGGAGTTTGGATGACTGAGATATGGCCTCCCAAAGTCAAATTATGAAATCAAAAATCAATCAATAGAGGGGTTGGATCAACAAAAGATAGGGTTAAATTTGATGGTCATATGACCATCATAGTAGTTCTATTTTTCCCTAGATGACAGTCAGATGACCATAATTTTAAGATAGTGGACTATTGATGTTAGCATACTTGGGCCTTCGAATGATGTGGCACTAACATAATGATGACATCATCTTGTATAGAAAAGTATGAACTAACACGTGTCATCGTACAAATTTGGTGACCTTTTGAGATCACTATCTTGGACATGCTAACTGTGTCCATTGTGGAAAGTTCTATTGTGTCCATGTGGCAAGACATGAGTGGCAGTTGTGTGCTGCATGGCAGACAACTAGTAGGGTCACAGGCTGTGTGGGTAGCTGTGATAAGGTTGCATGGCATAGGGAGGAGTGCCAGAGGGTGATAGCAATGGTGACAACTTTTTTTCCAGTTTTAATTTTTGGTAGGGGACATTAGTCCCACATCAACCATGGAGGTGGTATGAAAAAAGTTTAAAAGGACTTTTTCATAGATGGAAAATAACACACACAAAGCTCACCAAGTTGTGGGAGTTTGCCGCCAATGAGTGGGTGTACTTGCTAGATTTGAACACATGAATTGTATTCCAATGCCAAATTATGTGTGGTCATGGTTGCTAAAAATTTGGAATATGATGCTTGCCAAAATTTGGATGTTCGTCAAATTAGAATATTTTGTGTAGTGCAAAATGGAATATTTCATGTAGAGTATAGGGCTAGGCTATCACTACCCACAAAAATAAATTCTTTGTAGGGCCAATTGGCCAAAAAAAATTGAAAAATAATTGTAGAGTCAATTAAAATTCAAATCTGAAACAATTGAAATGTGCAAACCTAATAGATCATACTAGATTTGCAAATCAAGGCCTTTAAGTGCTGGTTTGCAAAAAAAAGCCTCAAAATTGACTTTGTCCTAGCATAGGCGAATTCATAACTAATTTTCACTATATTGACATTCCGAACACAATGACAAGGTCTGATTTGGCTCTAGACACTCCTAATTTTTGTAGATTCTCTAGATCTAGGTCGAGGTGCTAAAGCAATAATGGTCTCAAATGGCTATGTGAAGAGAATCTCCCTGAGCTCTGATACCATGTAAGAATTTGCCTTGGGGAAAAATTTACCCAAGACCAAAGAACTCAAATACAAGCACAATAATAGACCACAAAGAGTATGATTAGAATGATGATATAATATTCATTCAATATATGTGAAAGTAGACTAGGAGTGCCTATATATAAAGGCCTCTAGAATGCTCTAGAATGCATAGGAATCAACAATATGATAAGTCATACAACTAGGCACATGTCCACTAGATATGGGTTATCCTCCATTAAGCATAGGAGTAAGTGCGATGATGAGAGGATGAGCCTACAATGGTGTAGCATGCAAAATAATGTTGTAGACATCGTGTGTTGAATTAGAGTTACTTACTCTAGTGTTTTCAACATGACAACTCATAAGAGTATGTAAACTCCTAAGTGTCTCACCTAAGAAATAATAAAATAATGCATTAACCTAAGTAAACTTAAGTGTACTAAGTAAATACTTATTTACACCAACAATTTGTAATAGGCCTATGAAATAGTTTTTTTGTGTCCTAGGAACTCTTGTTAGAATATTTAGAATAACTAAGGGTAGTGGGGTGGGATCAGTTATCCAAGGTTCAGAAGTACCAAGTCAACAAACAAACACTAAACAACTTCATATATTATCATTCTATTGCACGGTCTCTATAGTAAACTACTTGTTCAACACATACATTATCACTCAGTTGATATTGATGCTTGATCAACACTAATTTTTCCTAGCTTGTTGTAGCACTCAGTTGTCACTAAAGTCACTTGACATATATTTAAAAATATTACATCTTATGCTATGTTTCTCAATCAAGCCTATGCATTTAATCTATCTATGATCACACTTTCAAGACTTGAACACTATTATCTTTCCTACTTGTAACATGATTTAAACAATCAATAAATCTTGTTAAAGTCCAACTAATCAAGTATCCATTTATTATTTCCTCTTCATAACTCAATCTATCCTCTAGATACTTTTTTTAATGAACAACTTATCAAATCCTCTTCATCAATCAAATAGATATGACACTTAGACCAGAGAGAAAACTATCTCACCAATAGGTTTCATATGATTGACAACATAACAATTGTTCCAAATGTAGTTTCCAACAATTTCCCTCTTTGTCATTGAAACTTAATTGTCTCAAGCAACTTAGCTTCATTATGAGTCTCATCTTTGTGACCCTCTTTCTATCATGTCAGATTTCTTCTTCTTCTTCTTCTTCCTCTACTAGATAATTATCTAATAATGTCTCCCATGATCTCTCCTTTTTCTTCTTGGTAACTAAATTATATCTTCTCCCTCATGGTGACTTAGATAATCCATCTCTCTTTGAAAACAATTCCAAAGAAATTTTCAACTCTTGCATCTTTTCATGTAGATATCTTTATGTTAGTTATGAATTCTATATTTGTCATCTTGCATGACTAATTCATCATTATGTTCTTTGTCTTCACTACTACCTTAGGCAACTCCTAAAGTAGAACTATCTACATCAATTTGTAAGATAGTCTAGTAAACACATTTGATGAACAATACCATCTTTGTTTAAGTAGCCTTGTTTAGGGGAATAACCCCTAGTTTACCTCTAAGATATTCATTATCATCTTTAGGTAAATCTTTAGTGAATATGTTAGAAATTTTCTTTTTAGTCTTTAGATATTTCAATCTTACTTTTTTTATTATCTTGAACTAGCTTTCTCAAGTAATGGTACTTGATAGCAATATGCTTTTTCTTATTGTGCATCATAGGATTCTTTGATATATTAATAACACTAGTGTTATCACAAAAAATAACTACATGCCTAAAATGTGAGGATGCTTCTCTAAGTCATTATATCCTAGATTGCTCAAGAATGAGGTCTCAAATGGAGACTCATAGCTCTCTATTCATGGAGTGCAAGGGTTTGTAATGGAGGTCCTTAGTTTGACCTAGTTTGTACCCACACAAGTACACCATGAAACAAGAGATTCAAGAATTAAAATATGAATGCAAATGAGGATGTAAATTAATCTAAATTATAAAAATTCAAAGCAATGCAAGAAAAGGAAATCTTATCTATGAAAGAAAATAACAATGCAATATTAATCTATGAAAATAAATATGACTCTAAGATAATATGAAAATGCAAGGATGAAACCTGATGATGGAAGCCATAGATGCAAGATAGAATAAGACAAGAAGAGAGAAGTTTCAATGAAGCTCTAATGTCCAAACCCTAATGCTCAAATTCATCCAAAATTGCTCTCTAGACCTATAGCATAACAATAAAATATTCCTCTATATTTCTCTGTATCTATCTCTATCTTTCTCTATATCTTTCTCTCTATAATTTTCTCTATATGAAAATGAGAAGGAGAGGGCTCCTTATAAAGTAAAATATGGAGGTGGGAGGCTTCTCACAACCCATATGGGATAATAGAGTTTGATCCATGTGAGACAAAATTCCACCAATGAAAAAAGAGGAGTGTTTGAGAAGAAAGTACAAAGAGGAAAAAGAGGAATCCCACTTAGAGATGTGTGCATTTAAGTGTAGAGGGAAAAAAGGGATTTATTTATTTTTATTTAATTTATTTCCTTTTTCAAGTGAGATTTTATTTAATTAAAGTAGAGGTTTTCTTTTAATTAAATAAGGCTTAGGATAAAATGATCAAACTTAGGAAATGTTGAAATAATTGAATTAATTACAATTTGATCAAAGAAATTGATTTGAATTGATTTAATAAAATGTTGCAAACCATTGATTTAGGAAATTTGATAAATTGAATAATGGGGGGCCATAGTCTAGGTGGCTATTTTTGGGTGCATAAATTTGCCCCTCTTTGACTTATGTGTGATCAATTTGGGAACACATGTAGTCAAAGAAGGAAATTGAAGTGTGATTTTTATTTGGGATCACAAAACAACCTAGATGTGTGGTCAATTTAGGGACACATCAGGACAAAGAATACAAATAAATTTTAACTTAAAAATGTCAAGGATAAAACTGATAAAACTAAGTCAAGGATTGAGTTGATAGATACTACCCCCTCATGATCAAAATCAAAGTGAGATAGAGGAGAAACAACAAATTGATAAATTTGATCAAATCAAACAAAAGATAAAGTTCTTGATGTAAGATAAAAGATATAAAAATCACAAAACTAAGTTATATCATCAAGCATGAACTATTATGCCCCAAAGGTGAATTAGAAGAAAAGAAGTGGGGTGAAAGTGAATGGAAGGTAGAAATTTGGAAGATATGGAAAGAAATAGAAAGAAGAAAAGAATTATTTTGTAAGAAATAGAATGGCCCAAAATCAATCTACTATTTAAGATAGAAATCTTGATTGAGATCACAAAATAAGATAAGGAAATGAAGATGAAAAAATGACCATAGTTGATTAAAAGTACACAATAAAGATGAAGGAAAGGCTCATAATGCAACCTAGAAAAGCAAACTAGCATGAAATCCAATAATGCAAGCTACATGAAAATGCAAGGTGTACTTGCAATAGAGCAACAATAACATAGGATTTTGTGTTCATCATTCATTAAATAATGTAAAAGAACTTATTTTCATCATTTGGCCATTATTAATGGACATCAAAAAATCACACAATCATCACTAGTCACAAGCAAAATTATCAAGATACGAATGTGATTTATTGGATTGGAATGTGGAAAGATTATAACATAAGCATCAAAGACATAAACGTCAAGATGACTTTGATGTTACCTTACCCAATTTAATGTAGCAAAACCATGCTTGCATCAAGGCATAGATGCCAAGATGAGCATAAGAATGGTTGTGCAGAAATAGTCAAGGATGATGCCTTGAATCTCCTAAGTATTTCAAGGGGAAAACAAGAGAGAATCTAGAGTTTCAAGACCACACCCACAAGTAGAAAACAAATAAAAGCATGCCCCATGCCCCAATTCCTCTAGCTATGCATCCTAGAGAGACTTATTAGACAAGGACACTAAAAAAAAATTAAGAACAATCAGCACACAAAGAAAAAATTATGACATAGGTCAAGCATTAAGTGTTGTGTTTAAAATTTTAAGTGTGTTAACTGATATTGAGTTCCAAGGATAAGGATTGAATGCTTGTAAGAATGTAAGATCACATGACAAAACTGGGTAAAACCAAATCGGTAAGTGTTTAAAAACACTTCATGTCATGGGCTATATTGAAAAATATAGTTGGTGTGGTGTTGAAAAATACCATTTTGTGAGCTGTGCTAAAGACTAACGCAACCAAGAGACCAAAGCTAAGATAGTTATGCACCCTAGACAAAGACCAACTCCAAACCAAGGTAAGAAGGACAAGGCATGATGGAGAAAGGTCAAGTGTCAAGGACACATGCTAAGAAATAGGGGTGCAAAGGCCTCAAGTAGTGCTTGTTTCTAGGTTTTCACCACTTATATTTTTTATTTTTTTTGGAATATATAATTTTTTTGGAGATACATCAAAGTACTTATTACTAAGATGATCATTTTTTTAGGACATTTCTAAATTTTTAGAATTTTGACAGTATATCATTTTTTTTTTTTTTTGAAATATATCATTTTTTTATATTTTTAGGATCAATAAATATGTACAAAGATGCCTCCACACATAATAGGCATCATTGATAGAACTTCTTCAGGTGCAAGACATTGATGGGATCAGGGAGTTGCTCTCCCTCTGTTGTAGACAATAAATAGGCACTAGAGCCAAAAGTTACTATAATAATGTAAGGTCCAAGAAAATTAGGTTCAAATTCACCCTTTTGATCTCTATTCTATTGATTCTTAGGATTTTCATGTAGGATAAGATCTCCAGAGTTGAAATACTCTAGGGTGAACCTTTTTGTTGAATTCTTTTGACATGTGCTTTTGATAGACCCTCATATGGTCAAATGATGCTTGGTGTTTCTCATCTAGAAGTTCTAACTCTGGAAGTCTCATGGTGTAGTAGTCTTCCTCTATAACTAGACCTTTGAGGGAAACTCTAAGTGAAGGAATCTCAACCTCTAAAGGTAACATTGTTTTAGTGCCATATATAAGGGAAAAAGGAGTATCCCCATTAGGAGTATGAATACTTATTCTATAGGGCCACAAAGCTAGATTTATCTATAGGTACAATTCCCTACCATTCTTATGAACTATTCTATGTAATATATTGAGAATGGTTTTATTTGATGCTTCTGCTTGACCATTTCCTTATAGGAAGTAAATGGAGGACCAATTTTTTTTAAATCTTGAATTTCTTACAAAATTGTTTAAGGTCATTATTGTTAAACTGGTCTCTATTCTTAGTGATAATCTCAAAAGGAACTCCATATCTACAAATAATATGATTCAGAATAAATAGTGAGACTGTCTTTCTTGAGGCAACAGAAAGTGGGACAACTTCTACCCATTTAGTGAAGTAATTAGTAGCAATGATAATAAAATTGTGTCTACATGATGAGTTGGGATAAATCTACCCAACAAGATCAAAGGCCTAATGCTGAAATGACCAATAAGAGATGGAAGGAATGAGTTCCCTACCCAGAGTATGTATCATCTTACCATGCTTTTGATACTGTTCACATGACTTTGTAAAAGATATTGTGTCAATCTGCATTGTGGGCCAATAGTACCCCACCCTAAGTAACCTTCAAGCCATGGAAATACCATTGGAATGCCCCCCATAGATGCCCTCATGGATGTTAACTAATGCTTGATTAGATTCTTCCTTTTCTAAGAATCTAGGAAGTGTTCCATCTAGACCCGTCCTATACAAATCTCTAGAGATAAAGGAATGGTGAAAGGCATTTCAAATAAGGTTTCTACATTTAAACTTGTTAAAGGTTTTAGGTATAATGCCATAATGAAGGTATGAATAAATGGCACCATAATGAGATGACTAAGAACCAATAAGGGTACAAATAACATGAATTTCTTCAGAATCATAGATAGGGTGATGTAGCTCTTCCACCAGGAATTCAAATGTTGATTCATGTTTCTCTAATTGATGAAGTGAAGCAACTATAGCCATAGCATCATCTACTTTGTTTTTTGCTCTAGGGATTCACTAAAATGTGACAAATGTGAAGTAGCATCTCAAGGAGTCAACCATTTGCTTATATGGTACCAATTTCTCATTTTTTGTTAAATAAATTGTCATTGACTTGGTTGATTATCAGCTACGAATCCCCATAGATGTGTAACTCTATAATTCTCCATTCTATAGCCTTCTTAAGTCCATTTGTTAAAGATTCATACTTAGCAATGTTATTTGTACATGGAAATAATAACTTATAAGATTTAGGAATCGTGTATCCATGAGGAGAAACCCATGGCATATTTGAATAAGTCCATGCAAAATTGAGCTTCTTTTCTCATAAAAACTTAGTGTAGGCTTCTTTTTCTTGTGATGATAAAGACTGAACCAAATGTACCATTTGTCAAATTCATCCATACCCAAATAGAATATTTGTGTTGGTTCAATAAGCATTAAAGATCTATCTTGAAAATAACTAGGGAGACAATCAAGTACCTCATCCTAAGGTGTCTCAGAGAGGGTTTCACACTCAAATTTGTCCTTTGTTTTTAATTTTTGGGTTTTGACACTGCCACATAGTGGTTTCACTATCAAAACTCCTATTCTTTTTATTTTATTTTTTATTTTGTGACTAAGGTACTTGATATCAGGCTCTATCGTGTTGGTAGTCAGTTCATTGGTGGAAGAGACTATAGGTTCAATGGCATTTGAATAGTAGACTATCTCATAATCATTTTGAAACTTTAAAAGCTTAGGTTTGTGATTGTGTTGGGACCAATCAATCAAATCAAGATGAACAAGGGGTAAATCAATGACTGGTTCAAGGTTATGAATATGAATGATATCTCTGGTGACCAAAGAGTGAGAGTCCATCAAGTAACTTCCTAAACTACCCAAATTGGGATTTGTCCTAACAAATGAAGATTCATCCACTAAGGTAACATGTGAGTTAAAATCATATGATCCTACATGTGAATCATTGACTAACTCAGGCTGAGAACTATATGTATGAACAAAATCAATATCCATATCAATTGTAGAAGGCTTTGAGAGGGAGTCCCATTCATACATAGTGGAATATGTTTTTGAATCTTGACTAGGATGCTTACACCATGCTTGGGATGCTTGGATGTGGAAGCCTCAATATCATCAAGGGTCACACTCTCTTGTTTTAAATTTTCAACTATCTCATGAGATACTGGACTATCTAAATCTCCCCAAAGGAGATTAGTAGAAGGGACCCAATCTTCACACATATCTTGTCAACTTTTCAAATTAGGTATGTACTCTTGTTCTTCTTCACTATCTGACTTATCAAGGATAGAAGCAATTTTCCTATTGTGATTTGTATATCCTAGGCCAACCAACTTCTTAGACTTGCATCCGAAAAGACCATGATCAAGGGGTTTGACTCTAGCATCCAATCTATTACTAAGAGGGCCATGTCTAGGATAGCTCATCTTCTTGAAAAAATTATACCCTCTTCCATAAGCTTTAGGAGATGGAATGAAGTTCTCATTGTGCATATACTACTTTTCTCTATAAATCCAATCTCTAATAGCCACATCTTCTTTTTCATCTTGAATAGGCACTGATGACTGTACAAATTTGTCAAATAATGTTATAGCTAAACAGAAAGGTTCCATCTCTTGTGAAGGTTTACCATAAGACATAGGTGAAATTGGTAATGCCATGAGGGAGTTGAGTTGATATCGTCCCATGCCAAGGTCTATGGATTTGAACTTGTCTTTACATTCAGCTAAAGTTGCATCAAAATCATTTTCTTCTCTATTGAGGGGAACTTGAATACTTTTTGAAATTGAGTTAATAAACAAAGTATTATCCCAGGTATACAAATATCTATTTAATTGTAAGGGAACTTAACATATTGATGATAGGTAGATGGCATTGCTTCATGAATCCATGGTCTACCAAGTAAAGTATTGTACACAAGGTGTCCAACATCAACTATTTGGAATAAGATGTCTTTTTCAATAGGACCAATCCTAATAGGAAGGACAACCAACCCCTTTGAACTTCTCTTTGCCCCATCATAGGATTTGATAATAATCTTCTTTTTGGTATCAATAACTTGTTTAGAATAACCTAATGTTTTTAAAAGACTCAAAGAACAAATATTATGCCCAAAACCCCCATCTATCAACACGTGCCTAACATGGGTTCTATGGATCATGACCTCAATATGAAGGGCAAGATTGTGCAAATGGCTCAAAGATATATCATCTTCCTTTGAGAAGGAAAGGTAATGAGGGCTAGCAATATGATTAACCATGTTCTAGATTTGATCAACATCTAAATTTTTGGGGATATTCACCATGCACAAAGCATCCTCAAGGACTTGTTTGTGCCTTGAAGACAACTCTAAAAGCTCAAAGATCAAAATTTGAGTGGGGGTTCTTTGCAATTGATCAACAAGATTATAATTCAACCTAGGATGTGTAGACACCTAAAAAACCTTTAGAAAGCAAAGTATTTTTATTTTCTAAAAAATTCTTGATGACATCATCATTTATTAATTAATTAATTATTTAATTAATTAATTTATTTTTATGCCATTAAATCCCTTTATCTTAATTAAAAATATTTAACTAAGAAATCCCTCCCAAAAATGTTTAAATCTTATTTAAACATTATTTCCTTATTTAATAATTATTTAATTAATAAATTGACCAAAAATCCCAAAATAAATAATTTATTTATTTTTTTCCCAAAAGTTTGCCAATTTCCTTAAGACCAATAACCTCTTCCAAAATCTTCTAATCCTTCTTTAATTTTAATTAAAGGCTAATCCCATCATTTCCTACCCCTAATCCCAACTCAAAATATTTAATTAAGATTAAATATTAATCCTCATGTTTATTAAAAAAGTTTTAATAAATATCTCCTCAACCCAAACCCTTGAAATAAATAAAACTTTATTTGTTTCCTAAAAGTCTAATTTATCCTCATCCTAAGAAGTTCTAGACTCTTCTAGAAAGTCTTCATCCTCATCCTAAGAAATTTTAGACTATTCTAGAAAGTCTTTATCCTCATCCAAAGTCTAGACTCTTCTAGAAGATGTCTTTAAACCTAATCCTAAGCCCCTCCTAACCTTGTCACATTCCCTAAAAATGGGTTAAGACTTACTAACCCAAGCCAAAGTTAACAAATATCTCCTCCTTCACCCACCCTCATTAAATGCCATCCACTTGCCTATCCCTAAGCTAATCCTAAACCATCCTAATCCATACTCTAATCATTTGCACAAGCCTAAACAAGCTTAAAACCTTCCTAATCAAGTCCAAGTCGAAATTTCTCTCATCACCCTCAAAATATCTCAACCATAAAACTTTATGAAGTCCACTAGGTCATAAATGACTCTTACAAGCCCTTTTATTGCTCTTACAAGTCATTATGAGAGTCTTTATGAAGATTTTATCCCTTGAGCCTCTTTTGTTGACTCATCCTTCCCCTTTCCTCCATCCTCTCACCATGTGACATGTGTCACTCTTTGATTGACTATAAGGAAGCACAATCCATGTGCTCTCCTCTCATGCAATCTAAGCCCTCCATGAGCTTTTTCCCATTCTTGCATCTTAGCCCTCAATCCCTCAAGCCTCTTGCCTATAAATTGGATCCTTTCCCTTTGCAAAAGAACACAATCCATGAAGTAAAGTCATAATTCCATTTTGAGAAGCCATTTTACATCAAAACCATACACTCACACCCAAATTCCAACTCCATTTGAAGCCCTTTTTGAAGCATAAGCTTGAGCATACATCCTATCTATTTAGACAAAGCTACTCAACAAGAGAGCTTCTCATTGAGAGAGCCCATTAATAGCTCATATTCTCAATTGAGAGTTCATCTTAGTCTATCTTGAAGTTTATGAATTTTGTTTAGTTTGTAGAAGCTTTATTTAAATTTGGTTTCTATTAGCATACTAACATTGCTCATATACATTTTGGCATGCCCGGTGGGACCCCGCATGGGTCATCTTCATTAGCTTTTTTAGTCAAGTTTTGTATGTCATTTGCTAATTTTGGCTAATTTTTCTTATTTTTGTGATTGGTAGGATTGTATAAATTGGTTTTGTAGGTCCACATGAGCATGAAGAAGACAAAGGAACTCATAATCTATCTCATAGTGTTTGCAGATTTTTTAAGCTTATAGGTGGACAAAGAACTTGAAATTCTTCTTCCTCTTCTTGTCTATATTCTTCTTATTCTATATACTTCTTCTTCTTCTTCTTGTGCGAGATCTTGGACATTTTTTTTTTAAGGAAGCAAAATCATACACACTTCTTTTTAGTGCTTAAAATGAACCCCCAAATCATACTTAAATCCATTGAAAAATTAAAAATTTGCAAAAAAGAAAAAATCTTTTAACAAGTGAAACTAAACCAATCTAATCATTTGCATCCTTACAACATCAAGGTTTTAGATGCATTCATGCAAAATTAAGAACACTTCATTTTTGGGAATTTAAAAATAACTTCAAGTTTCCATTTCAAAAGGTTCAAAATCAACACTAAGTGCACACTAACATCTAAATCAAACTCAAAGCATCAATCAAGGATAAAATGAACCTCATTTGCAAATATTTTAAAGTTCTTTTAAAAATCTCATGAAAAATAAGAGTCCTAAATGGTTGCCAAAAATTTTCCTAAAAGCTTTGTTATTTGTTCCAAACAAATGTCTTGTTGCAAAATCTTGAATGTTTCTTAGGTTTTTCATGCATCAAAACAATCTAGGAATATCATTTTTGGGCTTAAAATATGCAAACTAGAACATAAAATCTTGAATGAAAACCAAAGTCTAAAGATTCATTTTCACTTTTGAGTCCAAAACAATCTTGAATGATCTAAGGTTAAAACAAAGCACTTCAAAGTTCTTAAAACAACACACAAAATCTCAATCTTGAATGCTCAAAGGAAAAAACTTGAATGTTTAATCACTTGTCTTTGAATGCATGTTGCTAAAATCACTCTTGAGTGCCATGGATTAAAATCAAAGTTTTTTTTTTTTTTATGAATGCATGATTAAAACAACAAATCCAATCTTGAATGCCATAGATCAAATAATCATCTTTTGGAGCATAAAAAAAATCTACATTTTTGTAATCTTTTAAGTTATAAAAACAAATAAAAATGCTTTGAGTGAGTTTGTTGTTGGACTCACCCTCTTTAATCACCCATCAATTTAACCATTGGTTGCAATCTCAGTGCCATCTATGGGGATGGGTCCACCTAAGAGGGTGTTAAGTGCTCCACGCAAATCAAACTCCACTCACTTGGGTTTTTAGTGGTTTTTCTAAGTTAGAAAATTCCTTGAATGCGCATTAATCTTGCTCACACTTCATTTGGGCATAAAAATTGGAAAAATCTTGACGTGGAGGGCCTCCGGGTGCGCGCTTGAAATCGAATCGCACACACCTTTGTTTTGGGCTTAAAATAAACTCACACTCAATCTTGAATGCTTTAAAGAAAAATCAATCGATACTTGATGTGGAGGGCCTCCGGGCGCGCGAGTTTACTTTCTTGTTGACCCTAAATCTTCTTCTTGTTCGCATTCTTCGATCAATTTTATTTTTTTCGATGCTTCAAAGTTGGAATAAACATTGTATCTTAAACATGAGTGCTTGCAAAGTCTAGATCAGAAAACTTAAGCGTCAGTTGGAAAAGAATTCTGTCTTTTAGCCCAAGATCATCCAAGTCTTCTCTCCCCTTGTCGTCTTTCGAGGCCATCTTGGGTGCATAAGATTAGGATCCAAAATCTTGTCTGAGCTTTTTAGGAGGCCTGCTTGGGGATTTCATCACCCCTTGGGACAACCTCAACTCCAGTGTTTCGACGGAGTATAAAGATCGGGAGGTGAATCCAAAGACACCTCTCTTGGGATCAAAATTTTGTCACTCGAGCTAAGCCTCAAGGAACTTTATACCCTTGATAAGTGAAAGAGGAGAAGTGGGTTACTGCTCCTCTCGGTTGTGTGACATCTTTTTGGTTTCATCTACGAATTTGGGCCTCACGTACCTTGTGTATATCGAGGACTCCCTAGCTAAACCAAATTTCATCCTTGTAGAAAGCTTCCTAGGATGTTGGTGTATTTGACGCGCTTGCTCAAAACTTTTGTTTGCTTGTTTGTTCATAGCTTTTGAATGAATATTTGTCAATTTTGGTCGAAATCCCAGAAAAGCAGAAATCTCCCAGCTCAAGGCATACTTAGCGTAGTCACTTCCTAATAAGAAAATCATCCAAGCTCCCCCGCTGCAACCAAATTTATCTAGTTCCTTGCTTTAGAAAAATCCCAAATCCAAAGTCTCTCCAAATCATCCCCCCCTAGCTAGCTAGAAACCCAATCCAAAATCACACCCAAGCCTTTAAAGAGTTGTTGTCACTTTGCTAGATTTTGCTATCCAATCAATCCTACCAATCAACCAATCTCACCAAGGTTATCCCTTTGACAGAGCATTGTCTAGGGTAATCAAGCTTTTTCACTTGTTATCCCTCATCACCTTGAGCTAAAGGTTGGGATCCACAAGTGGTCGATCTCGTGTCATGCCATAGGATCATTAGTCTATCCTTAAGTTGACACAATCTCCACCAATCCAGCGCATAGGAAAGCAAAACTCTCACTTTTTGATAGCATGCCCTTGAAGTCTTCCATCCACAGGAAAGCCAAAAATCTCCAGCCAATCCTCCTTAGGTCTATCATGCAACTTTGACTCTCCCTAGGAAATCTTTCATCAGCCAATCCAAAATCTGTGCTTAACCCAAATCCAACCATGAGCTTCCATGTTCATCCATATGCAAGACCCCATCCCCATCAAACTCATCATCAAAGCATGAAGTACCAATCCTATCATGATGTGTTTGGTCGCATTGTCCTTGCTCCTACCACCTCCTATTCCAATGATGATGAAAATCTTGTTGACTATGACGGGTATATTGAAAGCCTTAGAAACATTCCCCCAAGCATCCCCCAAAATCCAAGAGTTATTCCAAACTATCTAGTCATGCCATCTGATATTCCAGCTTCCCCTCCATCACCCCATCAACCAAGCTTCCAATCTTCCACCCCCATCACACTAGCTATTCCTGTCAATCCACCTCCACCTTTGACACATGAGTCTCCAAGGAATCTCCTAGAGGAAATACAGGAAAAGTCGCCTCCAATAGTCGATAAGCCATGTCATCTAATCCAACCATGTGAAGTAGTCAGTAATGAAACTTTCCCATCTATAATATCACCTCCATCTCCCATAGCTATCATCCCCATACCATCCATCAAATTGCTTAAAATCCTTCCACTTCCCGCTAGCATCAAAATCCCACCACCTGTCGAATCCCTCCAAATCCTATCCACATCGCCTCCAAGCATTTCCCAAATCTCTCGTAATGACCCTTATGCATCCATCTTCTACTCACCCATCTCCACTACTGAATCTCCCATCTATCCATCCATTGCCTTTGAAGAATCCATCCCTTCACCTCCTATCGCACCATCCACTCCAAACCAATCCTATCAAGATCCTGCCCAAAAGCATGTTGACATCCCCCAAAGCATAAATGAAGATATCATCGTACCATGTCTTCCATCCATAGTGCAGTCACCATCTCCTCCATCTCCAAAACCTCAAGCCATATCTCCTCCACTACAAGATATCTTGTCATCCCACCAGCTACATCAAGATCCTATCCTTCCATCTCCCCCGCTCCATGCTTCCATCTTACCACCTATCCAAGCTATTCCACCATCTATAATCTACCCTCTTGGTTCACTTTCATTCATCCATGGTGGCCCTCTCTCAGTAGAAGAATTAAGAAAAGTATCTCCCCATTGCAATACACCTAATAAATCACTTCTACCATTTTTTGCAAGCAAAAAGTTTCCTCAGCTTGTTCAAATGCTCAATCGATGGCATTATCAAGGTCAAGGTTTAGGACCACAAGAGAAAGGAATCAAAGAGCCTATTGTTGCACAAAAAAATCTAGGATTTCATGGTCTTGGATATGTATCCAAAGGCTCACCATCTAAAGGTGTTTGTACACCACACCCCCAAATCAAGCCTATCTCCAAGCCCACCATGCCAGCCTCCCATCACTCCTTCAATAAATCTTATGTCATCCCCCCTCCACCATCTTTGCAACCCAAAAAAACCTACCATATCCCCCCTTCATCCGCTAAATCCATTTTGGGTCCCTATGTCCCAAAATCTACCATCCTCCATCCTCCTATTAGCCATCATAAAAATCCTATTCCATCCATTCCTATGAAAGATCAACAAAGGCACATATCAGGGCACATCATCCATCATCATCTCCCTACATGCTCTTTCATATCCTCTCCATCTCACAAAGCTTCTCCTAACCATCTTCCCAAAGCTTACCACAACAATGTAAATGCCAACTTCAAAATGCATAAAGCTAAAAATCCACATCCTAGGCAATCATATGTCTATTCTAAAAGACATACTCCAAAAAGGCAAAATCCAATCAAAGAATGCAAAACAATGCAAAATCCTATGAAAAGAAAATCCAAAACCATGTGGATCCCTAAGAAAAAAGTTGAAACCCAATGCATAATGGCATCCACCATTGCTAATCCCCCATCTAGTGATTCATGTCCTCCATCTCCTAACTCCATCTTGGGTGCCTATATCCCCAAGCACGCTTCCAAAAATCCTCCATCATGCCCGCATCTACCATCTATCCCCCATATGCTCTTTTCACACCCGTCCCAACATGTGCCAATGTTGCTCTTGCAAGCATCCCCATATCATGCTCCTTTCCAACCTTTTCATCCCTCCATCTCCTACCATCAATCCCATCTAATCCAATCTATTGCATAAATCACACATCCGGTGTACCAACAACTAGCAACAAATTGAACATTCCAACAGCCAGTGAAAAATCCCAAAAAAGCCAAAATAGCTGAAGAAAGCCAAAATCATTCCAGCTAAGTCCAAAGTCAAAAAGTCAAAAAAGAAAAGAAAAATAAAGCGTCCACTGGTGAAAACTTGGCAATTAAAGCACCTTGGACAAGTACCATGATGAAAACTTGGCAAACAAGCGTCATGCGTAATCCTGCCATCCCCAGCTTAGCCTATCACCCTCATGGTTTTGGTCATCTCTTGACATCCAACTCCATCTTCCAATCTATCCACCTATCCTCCACCCTCCATCTTCCATCTCACACCATCCACTTATCTCCTACAGCTTTAGCTAACCATCCTAGCTATCATCCATCTCCCTGGCCCCTTCAGCTTTTTCCATCCTAGCTTCAATCCTATCACATCCATCGTAAGACCTCCTTCTGCATGTCATCTTCTAACTGGGGGCACTATATTCCTTGGAGATCTTGTCTTGTCCATCCTCCCTTGTCATTGGTACCTCGCTCTAGGCTATCCTCCTGCAAATCCAATGTCATCCTCTTATTAGCCATTCACTCTAGCACTATCTATCATCTCAGCTACCACCAACCTTAGCATTGTCCCCATCATCATTATTGGATGCATCTTGCCAAATCCATATCTTTCACTATCACCTCATCCTTAGCTTCTGCCTCTTGCACCAACTTGAGCCATCCCGCTATCCTCTCATCCTGAGCTTTTTATCCATCTGTATCATACCTATCATTGGTCCATTAGCTTGTACCATATCTTGATTAGCTCACTTGTAAATATCTTGGTCTGTCAGCTTGTACATCCTCTTTAGCTTAGTACCATTGCATCTATCCAACGTTCATGTCAGTTCGTCCTTGATCAGCATCTTGCACCCATCACACATCTTGGTTAGCTATTCCAATGCATCCTTTAGCTAGATTTCCTATCACCAAAGTGTTATCTTTCTTAGTTCAGCTTGCCAGACGCATCACTCATCCAGATCCACCAGCTTAGGTGCTCTCCGATAGGTCCTTGCAGAATATAGCTTTCCTCATGTCTGATCTTGGTCCATTAGTACCTCGTCCTACCCTTCTCATTGGCAAACTGTTCTCTTTTGGATTTTTGCTTTCTTTTGATTTGGACTCTTCCCTATTGGGTCTTGAAATATCTTTTCCAAGCAATCTCCTTGTTCCCTCCTCAAGGTTGCCATGATCTTCCATATCATGGTATACTATGAATGGGTCAATCAGAGCATAAGGTCTTGATCATGTCTTTTGCTTGTTTTCTTTTTTTCTTGTGGGTTACCCAGTGTCATTTCCATACTGCTTCCTCTAGGATTCATGTGTGAGACTGGGGCAATCCTTGCGTGTTTGTTTTGAGTCAGTTCGTCAGTCCTCTGGATAGTTGGTGAAAAGGCCTTGATGTTCTTGGTAACCTTGGCAATTAACCAACAGTCCTATAGCAAATCTAGTGCTCAACTACATGGTGGTACTTCTCTTTGAAGTATCCCCCCCGCTCAAAAAGCTTCAATGGTTTTCCTTCATCTCTATTATCCCCCATCCATATCTAGCATCCATCTCTCCTACCCCAGCTTATGCATCAGTATCTCTTTGAATCACTCCTCACCTTTAGCTTTAGGGATCCACAATCCTAGTCTTAGGGATCCACCAATCCAAATCAATCCACCAAGCCTCATCTTTCGAGATCCATAATCCTAGTCCTAGGGATCTCCGAAACCCATCTTTCGCCAATCTAACTCTTTGAAATCCTGTTGCATCAGCTTTATAATCCCCTCATCCATCTCCCTATTCTAGATTCCTTTTATAGCACTCCACTCCTTCATCCTCTGCAATCCCTGAGATCTTAAGCTTGCTTCCTCTTATGCCTTTGATTCTCCCTTTATCATTCTCCCGTAGTGAGAGTTTGAGCTAACCAAACCTCTTCTCTTAAGCAAATCTAAGTCTTCTTGCTCATCTCGGATTCTTGTACTTTTCAAGAAGTCGTCGAGCCTTGCTTTCTCTCCCCATCACCTTCTTGAGGGGGCATCTCATATTCCATTCTCTCCTCTTCTACTCTAGCCTTGGGCATCTTATTTTCTTATCTTTGATGTCATGCCACTTGCGGCATCACATCAAAGAGGGGCAAAATGTAGACACCTAAAAAACCTTTAGAAAATAAAGTATTTTTATTTTCTAAAAAATTCCTGATGACATCATCATTTATTAATTAATTAATTATTTAATTAATTAATTTATTTTTATACCATTAAATCCCTTTATCTTAATTAAAAATATTTAATTAAGAAATCCCTCCCAAAAATGTTTAAATCTTATTTAAACATTATTTCCTTATTTATTAATTATTTAATTAATAAATTGACCAAAAATCCAAAAATAAATAATTTATTTATTTTTTTCCCAAAAGTTGGCCAATTTCCTTAAGACCAATAACCTCTTCCAAAATCTTCTAATCCTTCTTTAATTTTAATTAAAGGCTAATCCCATCATTTCCTACCCCTAATCCCAACTCAAAATATTTAATTAAGATTAAATATTAATCCTCATGTTTATTAAAAAAGTTTTAATAAATATCTCCTCAACCCAAACCCTTGAAATAAATAAAACTTTATTTATTTCCTAAAAATCTAATTTATCCTCATCCTAAGAAGTTCTAGACTCTTCTAGAAAGTCTTCATCCTCATCCTAAGAAATTCTAGACTATTCTAGAAAGTCTTTATCCTCATCCAAAGTCTAGACTCTTCTAGAAGATGTCTTTAAACCTAATCCTAAGCCCCTCCTAACCTTGTCACATTCCCTAAAAATGGGTTAAGACTTACTAACCCAAGCCAAAGTTAACAAATATCTCCTCCTTCACCCACCCTCATTAAATGCCATCCACTTGCCTATCCCTAAGCTAATCCTAAACCATCCTAATCCATCCTCTAATCATTTGCACAAGCCTAAATAAGCTTAAAACCTTCCTAATCAAGTCCAAATCGAAATTTCTCTCATCAGCCTCAAAATATCTCAACCATAAAACTTTATGAAGTCCACTAGGTCATAAATGACTCTTACAAGCCCTTTTATTGCTCTTACAAGTCATTATGAGGGTCTTTATGAAGATTTTATCCTTTGAGCCTCTTTTGTTGACTCATCCTTCCCCTTTCCTCCATCCTCTCACCATGTGACATGTGTCACTCTTTGATTGGCTATAAGGAAGCACAATCCATGTGCTCTTCTCTCATGCAATCTAAGCCCTCCATGAGCTTTTTCCCATTCTTGCATCTTAGCCCTCAATCCCTCAAGCCTCTTGCCTATAAATTGGATCCTTTCCCTTTGCAAAAGAACACAATCCATGAAGTAAAGTCATAATTCCATTTTGAGAAGCCATTTTACATCAAAACCATACACTCACACCCAAATTCCAACTCCATTTGAAGCCCTTTTTGAAGCATAAGCTTGAGCATACATCCTATCTATTTAGACAAAGCTACTCAACAAGAGAGCTTCTCATTGAGAGAGCCCATTAATGGCTCATATTCTCAATTAAGAGTTCATCTTAGTCTATCTTGAAGTTTATGAATTTTGTTTAGTTTGTAGAAGCTTTATTTAAATTTGGTTTCTATTAGCATACTAACATTGCTCATATACAGGATGAACTACTAGTTTTGAAGGAACATACTTAGATTGCACTTGTTTTTTCTTACTTGGTTGGTTTGAACTAAGTCCTTTGACAAAAAGGGGGCCTTGATTTCATGTAACAATATTGAGACTTTGGGAAGACACTTTCTCAGGTTTACTTCACTAGTTTGAATTGGTTCCTCTAATGATAAGGGGACCTTGACTTCACGTAACAACATTAAGACTTTGGGAAGACACTTGCTTACGTTTACTTGACTAGTTTGAATTAGGTCCTCTAATGACAAGAGAAAATTGAAATGACTATCTATAATGAGAACCCTTTAGCACCAAAACAAGTTTTTCACCAAGGATAGGAGAGCTCAAATTTAAATCATAACCACTAGGATCTTTATCTTCCATCATGTCGACACTTTCTTCTACAACCTCAAGCATATTGACAACATTTTCTTCATTTGCATAAGTGTGATTGATTGCAGCCTTTCCATTCTTAGGTTGGAAAGCTTCTCCTTTCTCATACTTGGGAAAAGGCTCTTTGAATGTTGTGTGATCAGCATTGGTATTTAATCCATCTATTCAAGTTTTCTATTCTCAATAAGATCTTGAACAATATGCTTAAATCTCCCATATTTTTCAATATCGTGTCCAATGACATTGTGAAGTTTGCAATAGGCCTTCTCATCCCACCACCATATCTTAACTTTAGGCATGTGAAACTTTGTGACATCATAAGGGTGCACAAGATTACGAGCAAGGAGCTTCATGAATATCTCTTCATATGACTCACCTAGTTTTATAAAGTTATGTTTCTCTCCTTTAGGCCTTTCTTGATATGTTGGCTTGTTACTTTGTTGATTGGAACTAGCCAAATTATGAATAGCTTGGTGTTTAGGCTTAGAGGAATACACAACTCCATCATTAACCACTTGTTTGTTCTTATTCCAATGTGTGTTCTTTCCTTTATCCTTGCTATTGTTGTTGTTGTTTCTACTTTTTGTCAAAATACCTTGCTCTCTGAAAACATCCTCAATTCTAAATATGGCTTCAACCATGGTATCAAAGGACTCAAAATCTATCTTCTTAACTTCATACTTCATCTAAGGAACCATATTACTAATGAGGATTTCAATCTTTTATTTCTCAAGAATAGTCCTAGAATAGTGAGAGCATTGTTATCTCCATCTTTGCAGGAATGTAACAAAGAATTCTCCTTGATTTTTCTTTGTGTAATTTAAGTCCAATAGTGAGATATATCATGAATTATTTTATGCAAAGTATTGAAAAAATATCTAAATTAACTCAGGGAATGTCTTAACAAGAGGAGTTATATTTGTAAACCATTCCATTGCTTGACCCTTAAGACTCCTTGGAAATAATCTCATTAGGTATGATTCCTCATGACGAAACTCAAAACTCATAGTATTGAACTAACACACATGACCATTTAGATCACCATTTCCATCATATTTTTCATATTGGGGGATCTCACTTTTTCTAGGAAAATATTTCATGTAAACACTCTTATCAAAAGGATTAGGACAAATTGAATCAAGTGAAAAATAACTCTTGGGTGCCAATATTTGCTTCAGTTGTTTCTTCAATTGGTCAATTTTTTCTTTCATAGAGGGATCATGCTTTTGAATCTTCTTGCCTACATCAAAATTGTAAGGGAACTTAGCACCCTTTTTGATTAAAAATTGAAAGTATACATATCTGTTTTGGTCCATATATGCTTCCATATGTTGCTAAAAATGTGGGTCTTGTTTTATAGCCATGAAATCATAAGAATTGTGGTCAAAGTTTGAGCTACCACCTCCATATTATGAACCATTATGAGCTTGTTGTGAAGGTTGTCTTGAAACTCTAGGATGCATTGGTCTTCTATAATAGTCATGTCTTTAATCTCTCCTTCCTCTAGGGCTAGGAGATTATGAAGGTGTTCTTGAGTGTCTTCCACTTTGTGAAGTCTTAGGAGGGGTGGATGGACTAGAGTTGTTTCCACCACCAATGTGCACATTTTTGAATTTGTTGTCAAGTTGCAAAGCCACAAGAAGGTCTTATTCTTCTTGATGAGCTTTTCTTTCTTATTCAATCATAACTTGTCTTTCTTCCTCTAGGCATTTAAATTGTTCTTCCTTCATAGCTTGTTCTTCTAGAAGGTCTTTTCTCTCACACTTAAGTACTTTGAGCCTATCACTCGCATAACCTAAAGGTCTCATGAGTGGTGTACATGGTCTTGACTATCTAAACTAGTTACCATTAAATGTTACATTCACATGAGCACTAGAAGGCTCACTAATTTAATCATCATATTGGGACTTATCTTCTTAATAGGTATAATGCTTACTTTTCTTAACCCTTTGTTCTGCATCCAAATATCTGTCATCAATATGGGGTGAGGTTGGTCTATTTTCATGAGTGGTATCACCACTAAAAAAGTCAACATAGTATTCACCACTTTGATTCTTCTTTTATTGCAAAATCCATATCCATACTTGAGTGAGGTGATGCTAAAGGTGTAATCAACTCAATAAGTTCACTACTAGGGTCAAACAAAGCATCCGGAATATTGTTAGGTGATTAAACAAATACAAATTATTTTTCCTTATGTCTTTGATGAGTTTGAACTAAAGGTAATTTTTTAAAGATGACTTGAGGTTGCTTTCCTTGATCTACCTGATATCTTGTTGTAACCAACATGAAAGAAAATGTACTAGGTGATAGGATAACCCTAGGAAACATTGGTACCAAACTAGGATAGTAAAAGCACTCACTTGTCCAAAAGAGATGTGATAAGATAGAATTTTACAATAGGTATAAACCAAAATTGCCATAGAGGTTCCCACAAATTTGGGTGAATACCCTAGCACATATGGACTAGAAGGATGATTTACCCAAATTATAAATAATTAAAATTAAATTTTTATGAAAGTGAATGGACAAGAGATTAGTAAGACTCTCTAATCATAATATGAAAGTATCCAAAGGTATATCTTTCTCAACAAGGACAATCTCTAACTCACAAACTCCCAACAAGGTCACTTGTGAAATTAGAGATCACTAATTCAAGGGGTCAAAGCACATTAACCCAAGGTGAAAACAAGCTTCTAAAAATGGGGTAAGCAGCTTAATCTAAGCTGGATCAACCTAGGGAGACTGGAAATGACTAGATAGAAAAGAAATTTGATCATAAAGTCTTGACTTAGGAACTCAGATTTTATTTGTTTTAAATGTCTAACTAGGTGTGATATATTTTAAATCATGAACTAGGCATGCAAGACATCAATCAAGAATTTCAAGAAAACATCTTCAAATAATGAGCAAGGGACAAAGCAAACTTGCACATGAATAAGAATAGTTTCATAGTATCAACCTAATCCGTAGAACCACCACTGTGTATGTTCTCAAAATTTTTTCCAATCACACACATAGTCCTAGAAAAGAAAATTTGGCACCACTATGGTTCTTAATAATGTTCAATTCTACAACTTTTGCAATCTAGAGTGGGTAAAATCCAATCCTATTGCACTAGAGTTTTGACATATTCCAAGAATTTAATCATTTAGAGATAGTGAGGAGATCTAACAACCCAACAAAAGACTACACCTATGAGGATTTATCCCACAAGGACATTTATATAGCGATTGCTACTACCACATCAAAAATGACTACTACCACTTGAAGTTTAGTCCACATGGTTGACCCAATAAAAGGAATGTCCACTATAGTTAACCCTCTCTAAACAAAGAAGACTCACAAAGTTGTATCACATGGGAACTTGGTTTGGATTCAAGGGTTCCAAGTTTCTGATGTACCCAAAAGGGAATAAATCATACTCATCTACCTCTTCACCTTACCCAAACATAGAAAATAAGATTCTTTGACACACTAATTTGAAATCACCTCATCAAATTTTTAGAAAAGACAACAACAAAAACCACTAATCTCAAAAGAGAAAGTACCAATGGATGTTGAGGACAAACCCAAGTGGAATAGTGAGATAATAACATGTAAATCATCCTTCTGGTCCATATAATAGTGAGATAATTTGGGTAAATCATATAAGGAAAGAAAATGAAGCACATTCCCTCAAGAACTACACAAATAGTGTTCATAGGGCCTAATTACTATGTGAAACATATATTTGTGAAAGTAAATCTAGATCCAATTTTAGAGCACCAAATGAAGTGTGAATCTATGAGAGCATGTAAAAGCACTCAAGCTAAATGCATGAGAGGGTTCATTTAATTTTCAAATCTAAATGTTATAGATATACAAAAAAATATCTAGTAGTTCCTACAACACATCTTTTCTCTACTATACCTTTTGTGTACACTTGAATGCTCACTCACAATGAACAAAGCAACAAGCAAGACAAGCAAACACAAGATATGCAATATATATCCAACTTATGTAAAACTAGGATTAGATCTAAAAATCTAATTTTTAAGAGTGATAATAACAATAAAATAACCTAAATTAAAGACCACATCATTCATTAAGCCATGTGAAAATTAAATGCCATTTTTTTAATATTGACTTTTGACCTAGTCAACAAGATTGGACCTATATGATATGAATTCAAATTGAAAATCATAAATGCAAAAAAGAGACCCCTATCAAAAATTAGAGAGCTTTCCAAAAATGTTAGAATGTCAAAAGGATCTTTTCCTTTGTGCCGTAGGGATCCATTTTGTCAAAGTAGACCAGTTTTGCAAATTGAATTATTGAGCCTTAATATAATCTCTAAAATCAAAATACAAAGAACCAACCCTTTTTAGAATTTAGAGACCTTTCTAAAAATGTAGACCTTTCCAAAAAATTCTCTAATTTGTGCCATAGATTTTTTTTCATGAAAAATGAAGAAACAATAATAAAAATAGAACATTCCTTAGAAAAATCTAAAAATTTCACTAAAGCTTCTTTGATATGTCACCAACCTAAAAATAAAAATTCAGACCAAAACACCAAGCCATTTGGGAGATATAATCAAATCTTTAAGATCTAGGGTTTTTTGTCTCCATACAAATCCACATAAGAGGGTTAGATCCAAAAATATCTAAAACCAACAAGTAAAGGTGGGTTTCCCCCCGGTGGGTGCCAAAAAATGTATGCCTAAAATGTGAGCATACTTCTATGAGTCATTATATTCAATATTTCTCAAGAATGATGTCTTGAATGACACCTCATAGTTCTCTATTCATGGAGTGCAAGAGATTGTAATGGAGGCCTTCAGTTTCACCTAGTTTATGCCCATGTAGTTACACCATGGAACAAGAGATTCAAGGATCAAAGTATGAATGCAAATAAGGATGCAAAATAATCTAAATGATAACAATGCAAAGCAAGGCAAGAAAAGAAAATCTTAGCTATCAAAGGAAATAATAATGCAATATTAATCTATGAAAATAGATATGACTCTAAGATAATATGATATTGCAAGGATGAAACTTGGTGATGGAAGCCATGGATGCAAGAAAAAATAGGACAAGAAGAGAGAAGTTACAATGAAGCTCCAATGTCCAAACCCTAATGCTCAAGCTCCTTCAAAATCGCTCCCCAAACTTGTAGCATAACAATAAAATCTTCCTCTATATTTCTCTATATATCTCTCTATATACCTCTCTATATCTTTTTCTATATGTCTATCTATATATTTCTCTATCTCTTTCTCTCTATATTTTTCTCTATAGGAAAATGAGAAGAAGAGGGTTCCTTATAAAAGAAAATGTGGAGGTAGGAGGCTTCTCATAACCAATATGGGATAATAGAGCTTGATCCATGTGAGGTAAAATTCCACCAATGAGAAAAGAGGAGTGTTTGAGAAGAAAGTGGAAAGAGGAAAAAGAGATTTCCCACTTAGAGATATGTGCATTTAAGTGTAGAGTGGGAAAAATAAGGATTTTTTTAAATTTAAATTATTTCCTTTTTCAATGAGATTTTATTTAATTAAAAGGGACCAAGTTCTTTTAATTAAATAGGAAATATTTAAATAAATTAAAAGAGGTTTTCTTTTAATTAAATAAGACTTAGGATAAAATCATCAAACCTTAGGAAATGTTGAAATAATTGAATTAACTACAATTTGCTCAAAGAAATTGATTTGAATTGATTTAATAAAATATTACAAACCATTGATTCAGGAAATTTGATAAATTGAATAATAGGGGCCCATAGTCTAGGCGACCATTTTAGGGTTCATACAACAACCATTGTATTAGTAATTCTTCCTTCATACCTTTCAATAATTACTTGATCCATAACATATTTGAACAATTTATTGTTATTGCCACATGCTCAACTTCAAAAATTGATTGGGAAATGCAATTTTGTTTATTTCTTGTCCATGACATTAATCTCTTTCCTAGAAAGAATGTACTCCAACTTGTGTTTTTTCAATCATCAATTTGTCTTTACCCAATTAGAATTAGTAAATATCTTAAGTTCAAATTTATCATTCTTCTTGTAATGCTTGATCCATAGTATTTTGTTCCTTTCACATATCTCAGTATCCTTTTCACTACCATTATATGATTTTTTAAAGAATTGTAGCAAATATTTCAACTATCTCAACTGTATTAGGAATAGGGATTACTGAGAGAGGGGGTTGAATCGGTAATCTACAAACTTTAGTTGCCAACTAGATATTATTTCTTACTTTAAACCATACATAAAAGAAGTAATAAAGTAATGTTGAACAATAATAGTAACCATGCACAAAGATGACTCATAACACCATATTTTGTTAACTAGGGAAACCCTAGCCAAGGGAAAACATTGATGGGCATGATACCCAGAAGATAATATATTAATATATAAGTTTCTTGTTAGAGGATGGAGCTTGTTAGGAGTCAATGAGAAATTTTAGTATAAAGAGTCCTTGTTAGGAGTCTTTGAATCCTTGTTAGGAGATTCTAGTATACTAGATGCAAGATGAGCCCAATGCCCAAATATGCACTTCCAATTATAAGAAGAGCTCACTGCCCAAACAAGTAATCGGACTTCTAGAATATAGAATCTTTCTCAATTTGATCGTAGATCTTGAAATAACTTCACAAAACTTCACATCTATTGCTTTCAAAAAGGTTCACATACAATTGCTCAACATAACTAGTACTTCAAGATAGCACAATAACACACTTGAATTCACAAGATATCCTTTACATAAATACCAGGGTAAAAGCACAAACCTGTGTCACCTTTTATAAAGAAATATGATATCATAATGTGACAATTCAACATTAGTGACAAAAAAAAGGTACATGTTTAAAATATGAAGATGATGTAAACTGATGAAATGTGTAGAATTGGATGAATTTTGCTCCTATAATTTTTATAATTTTTTTGAGTAAAAATTTATTCATTTTATTTTATTTTGAAGTCCCTTTTTTAATTGTAAAAAATATAGGGTGTAGATCCCATCAAACAAGTATATGAAAATCATTTTTTTTTGTTCTAATTTGAAAATATCTTATGGATGACATGTATAGCTAGTGCACAAAAAAAAAAATTTTATTTTTGATGTACACATTTTCTTTGTTATAAGTACTCAAGTTTGACCTTATCAAAATCCAATAGTTTTTTCCTCCCGTTAAAACTTTCCTATCAAATCTATACCTTCTTGAAAAAAATTACATATTCATGAAGAGGATTCTCTCCTTTAGAGATAAATATAATTTTTTAATTTTTTTGATATGATTTACTATTTTTTTTCCTTTTTTGAGGGAGCATCTTCTGAAATGTTGAAATATTGACTTATAATACTTTGAGATTATAACATATTATAACTAATAAAAAAACTCAAAAAATTATATAATGATGATATTGAATCTAAGATCTATAAAAAGGTATTTTTAGTTTTTGAAAAGAATTGAGTTTTTATAGAGAAATGAGATTTGACCAAAATAGGTTTTGATATCACAAATGGTGAGATAGATCTATGCTTTTACCCACCATGCCTTTTCAAAATTGTTGCTAGGTTAGCTAAGACCACAATAAACTTTTCCAACTTAAAGTAAACATCTAGGATGTCGGCCCTAATTGGACAAGTAATTATTTTGTAAATAATATAATCATTTCCTTCAATTTTGTTCTCTTATTTCTCTTAAAGCCTTAATATATTTATTTTGTATAATCCATACTGATTTATGAGGTTATACACTTTATCGTCAACATGTATACTATCTTCACCTAACTTTTCTAGTCATAAAATGCTGTCAACAACAAGTTATAAACAAAACAATACACTGTTGTATACTAAATTCATACTTAGACAATTTTCAGAGTGTGATATTAATATCAAGAATTAA
The DNA here is from genome assembly GCA_028749045.1 of Cupressus sempervirens. Taxonomy (NCBI): domain Eukaryota; kingdom Viridiplantae; phylum Streptophyta; class Pinopsida; order Cupressales; family Cupressaceae; genus Cupressus; species Cupressus sempervirens. Next base: position 273,566,214 of record CM053790.1, read on the forward strand.
CTATGTAATTTTGAGTCAAACTCATTGAACCATGTTTCATGAGTAGTGATTCAACATGAATCCATCTGTCATGAGAGTTAATGGAATACTTAGCACTCATTGGATCTAGGTGATGCACCAGGACTTCCTAAGAGGTCACCCATCCCAATACTACTCTAGCCTGAGCATGGTTAACTATAGAGTTTCCTCCATGATTAAACCCAAAGCTTGCAACCCCATTTGAAAAACCTTCACAAAGTTTTGTACCTTATGAACCATTAATTAGAAGCCCCTTAAGGTCATCAATTGATAAGTAGGAGATAATTTCTATAGCAAGTCAAATTGTGATATTAATATTAGGATTTAACTATGTGATTTTGAGTCAAAATCATTGATCCACGTGGACTCATGTTGAATCACTACTCATGAAACATAGGTCAATGAGTTTGACTCAATCAAATAGTTAAATCCTGATATTAATATCACAATTGGACTTGCTGTGGAAATTATCTCCTACTTGTCAATTGATGTGCTTAAGGGGCTTTATAATGAATGGTTCATAAGGCACAACACTTGGTGAAGGTTTTTCAAATGGGGTTGCAAGCTTTTGGTTTAACCATGGAGGAAAATCCATAGTTAAGCATGCTTAGGCTAGAGTAGTACTAGGATGGGTGATCTCCCAAGAAGTCCTAGTGCTTCACTCCTGTGAGCATCACCTAGATCCAATGAGTGCTAAGTGTTCCATTTATTCTCATGAGATATGGATTCATATTGCATCACTACTCATGAAACATGCATCAATGAGTTTGACTCAAAATCACATAGTTAAATCTTGATATAAATATCACAATTTGACTTGTTGTGGAATTATCTCCTACTTATCAATTATGAGCTTAAGGGGCTTTCTAATGAATGGTTCATAAGGCACAACACTTGGTGACTATTTTTCAATGGGGTTACGATCTTTGGGTTTAACCATGAAGGAAACTTTGAAGTTAGGCATGCTTAGGCTAGAGTAGTATTGGGATGGGTGACCTCCCAAGAAGTCCTGTTGCTTCACACCTGTGAGCATCACCTAGATCCTATGAGTGCTACATGTTCCATTTAGTCTCATTAGAGATGTATTTATGTTGAATCACTACTCATGAAACATGGGTCAATGAGTTTGACTCAAAATAATAAAGTTAAATCCTGATATTAATATCATAATTTGACTTGATGTGGAAATTATCTCCTACTTATCAATTAATGAGCTTAAGGGGCTTTCTAATGAATGGATCATAAGGTGCAACACTTGGTGAAATTTTTTCAAATGGGGTTCTAAGTTCTAGGTTTAACTATGGAGGAAACTCTATAGTTAAGCGTGCTTAGGCTGGAGTAGTACTGGGATGGATGACCTCCTAGAAAGTCTCAATGCCTCACTTGTGTGAGAATCACCTAGATCCAATGAGTACTAAATGTTCCATTTATTCACATGAGAGATGGATTCATGTTGAATCACTACTCATGAAACATGGGTCAATGAGTTTAACTCAAAATCACACAGTTAAATCTTGATATTAATATCAAAATTTGACTTGCTATTGAAATTATCTCCTACTTATCAATTGATGAGATTAAGGGGTTTTCTAGTGAATGATTCATAATATAAAACACTTGGTGAGAGTTTTTAAAATGGGGTTGCAAGCTTTGGGTTTAACTATGGAGGAAACTTCATAGTTAAGTGCACTCAAGTTGGAGTAGTACTAGGATGGGTGACCTCTTAAGAAGTCTTGATCCTTCACCCCTATGAGCATAACCTAGATCCAATTAGTGCTAAATGTTCCATTTATTCTCAAGAGAGATGGGGGTATGTGCAGGACCATGGTGTGACAAAAAGTGGCTATCTAAAAAATCTATAATTCTGAAATATCTCAAACCATTTCAAAATCTATTCCAACTTTTTTTCCACCCACCCTGATACTAAATGAAAACAATTAATATCTTTATAAGGTCTACTATATTTTTTGATACCAAACCTATATGGTAAACTTTGAAAACATCCTAAAAATGTGCTTTTGGCCTATTTTTATGTGATTTTTACTTCAAACATGTAGTTGATGACTTTTTTTTTCACCAAAATTTGATGAAATGAAAAGGGTTTCTTATGAATGTTTGTATCTTTCCATAAATGTAAGGTTTGGCAAATTATGAGTTTAATAAGTAATTATTATTTATTTTCTAATGGAGTTACATATAAAGTGCTAACTAACACACTACTTGAAAAAAAACTATAACTTTCAAATGGTACAACATTTTTTAAATCCAAAAGATGCATCACATTCTATGTTTCTTCTACTATAAGGGAAAAAAATGAAAATTTGAATTTTGTAGAGTTTTTAATTAGTTAAGGTGGTCAAAGATGAGAGTTTTTTATTCTAAAAATACTAAAGTCAAAAATTAATTAATTATTATTTATTTAGAATAAAAATACCCAAAATAATGTGTCACATCCAAGCCTGAGTCTACTACTTATATCTAGAATATTATTAAAAAATATTATCATTTGATTTTGATTAAGGCGGTCAAACATATGTCTACTTCTTATTTTTGTTCTAAATTTTTTGTAATATTGCATTAAAATTCAAAATTTTGACCAATCAATTTTTATTTTTTTGAGATAAGTCCTAGTAGTTTAGAAACTAGATTCAATTTTCTAGAGATTCTTTTCTCTCAATTTTTTGATATAAAGTTAATAACAAGTACAAAATTGCACATCAAGTTGACATAACCCTAATTTTTTGATTCTTTATTGCCACTTAAGAGCATAGTTTGGTTGACCATGATCTTGTACATACCCATGGATTCATGTTGAACCAATACTCATGAAACATGGGTCAATGAGTTTGACTCAAAATCACATAGTTAAATCCTGATATTAATATCACAATTTGACTTTCTGTTGAAATTATCTCCTACTTATCAATTGATGAACTTAAGGGGATTTCTAATGAATGGTTCATAGGGCACAACACTTAGTGAAGGTTTTACAAATGGGGTTTCAAGCTTTAGTTTTAACCATGGAGGAAACTTTGTAGTTAAGCTCACTCAGGTTGGAGTACCACTCGGATGGGTGACCTCCCAAGAAGCCTCAGTGTTTCACCCTTGTGAGCATCACCTAGGTCTAATGAGTGTTAAATGTTCCATTTGTTCTCATGAGAGATTGATTCATGTTGAATCACTACTCATGAAACATGGGTCAATGAGTTTGACTCAAAATCACACTGTTAAATCCTAATATTAATATCATAATTTGACTTGCTATGGAAATTATCTCCTAATTATCAATTGATGAGCTTAAGGGGCTTTCTAGTGAATGGTTCATAAGGTGCAACACCTGGTGAAGGTTTTTCAAATGGGGTTGCAAGTTTTGGGTTTAATTATGGAGGAAACTCTATAGTTAAATGTGCTTAGGCTGGAGTAGTACTAGGATGGGTGACCTCCCAGGAATTCCTGATGCTTCACCCTTGTGAGAATCACCTAGATCCAATGAGTGTTAAGTGTTCCATTTATTCTTAGGAGAGATGCTTTCATGATGAATCACTACTCATGAAAAATGGGTCAATGAGTTTGACTCAAAATCACATAGTTAAATCCTAATATTAATATCACAATTTGACTTACCATGGATATTATCTCCTACTTATAAAGTGATGAGCTTAAGGGGATTTATAATGAATGGTTCATAAGGCACAACACCTAGTGAAGGTTTTTCAAATGGGGTTGCAAGCTTTGGGTTTAACCATGGAGGAAACTCCATAGATAAATGCGCTCATGATGGAGTAGTAATAAGGTGGGTGACCTCCTGGAAAGTCCCTGTGCTTCACCCTTGTGAGCGTCACCTAGATTCAATGAGTATTAAGTGTTCCATTTAATCTCATGAGAGCTAGATTCATGTTGAATCACTATTCATGAAACATGTGTCAATAAGTTTGACTCAAAATCACACAGTTAAATCTTGATATTAATATCACAATTTAACTTCCTATAGAAATTATCTCCTACTTATCAATTGATTTTCTTAAGGGGCTTTCTAATGAATGGTTCATAAGGCACAACACTTGGTGAAGGTTTTGTAAATGGGGTTGCAAGCTTTGGGTTTAACTAGAGAGGAAACTTCATAGTTAAGTGCACTCAGGCTAGAGTAATACTAGGATGGGTGACCTCCTAGGAAGTCCCGGTGCCTCACCCTTGTGAGAATCAGCTAGATCCAATGAGTGCTAAGTCTTACATTTATTCTCATGAGAGATAGATTCATGATGAATCACTACTCATGAAACATGGGTCAATGAGTTTGACTCAAAGTCACACAGTTAAATCTTGATATTAATATCACAATTTGACTTACCATGGAAATTATCTCCTACTTATCAAGTGATGAGCTTAAGGGGATTTCTAATGAATGGTTCATAAGGAACAACACCTAGTGAAGGTTTTGAAAATGGGGTTGCAAGCTTTGGGTTTAACCATGGAGGAAACTCCATAGATAAGTGCACTCATTATGGAGTAGTAATAGGATGGGTGACCTCTTGGGAAGTTCTTTTGCTTCACCCCTGTGAGCATCACCTAGATCCAATGAGTGTTAAGTGTTCCATTTATTCTCATGAGAGTTGGATTCATGTTGAATCACTATTCATGAAACATGTGTCAATAAGTTTGACTCACAATCACATAGTTAAATCCTGATATTAATATCACAATTTGACTTGCTATAGAAATTATCTCCTACTTATCAATTGATGTGCTTAAGGGGATTTCTAATGAATGGTTCATAAGGCACAACACTTGGTGAAGTTTTTGTAAATGGGATTGCAAGCTTTGGGTTTAACTAGAGAGGAAACTTCATAGTTAAGTGCACTCAGGCTAGAGTAATAATAGGATGGGTGACCTCCTAGGAAGTCCCGGTGCCTCACCCTTGTGAGAATAACCTAGATCCAATGAGTGATAAGTGTTCCATTTATTCTCATGAGAGATAGATTCATGTTGAATCAGTACTCATGAAACATAGATCAACAAGTTTGACTCAAAATCACACAGTTAAATCTTGATATTAATATCACAAATTGACTTGTGGAAATTATCTCCTACTTATCAATTTTCTAAGTACCAAAAGCTAAGTATCTTTATTTCTAAGGTTTCCTATAAGCATGTATATCATGTTTTGCCATAAAATACAATAATTACATATCCTCATTAGCCAATGGTCAACAATCTCCCCATTTGGCATTGATAACAACAAAACAGGGAAAATTGGCTAAGTAACAAAAACTTAACAAAAATAATACATTTGTATTACATTTATTACAAATTTTCCATCTTTATATATACTCCCCCTTGCAATATACTTTACAATCCTTTTTACCTAATTTAAAATCTTCTATTGTATCTCTCCCCCTTTGACATCAATGAAAAACATCAAAATGTAAAAATTGTCCATCTTTTGTCAAAAATGTTGTCCTTCCTTAAGCTTATATAATCTTCATGCAATCATCAAAATTTTCCTTAAGATTATTCATACTTTTAGTCCATGTCTCCTTGGTAGATTTAGTAGAGGTGAGAATTGCACATTAGGCATATGATGCAATCTAAACTGCATTAAGGTTTGAATACAAAAAGTTAGAATAAGTGTCCTTGGCCTTGGCACATTCCTCAAATTATTTCTCAACAAAAGATACTTTTAGAGTGATAAAATCTCTTAAATCTAATACTCTTTTCAAAATCTTCTAAAGTTCTAGTTTCCTGATATCATAATGAATATTGGTCCATTGTCCTTCAAAATCATCAATCTTACTAGCTGGATGTTGTATCTGGCTAGATAGAGCTTCTAGCTCACTCATCTTTCCTTCAATCTAACTGTTAGTATCCTTAGTTAGCTTGTGAGATAGAGTGCACTTAATGTTCAGTATATTACCATCCCATTGATACTTTTGATTTTCTTGATACAAGTATCAAGACTTATCAAACCATTCTTAGTGATCTAATAAATAGTTCTAAACAAGTCAACATCATGTGAGATTTGTGCCTTTATTTCTACAACACTCAAAAAATTAGTAAATTCCTCATGAAATGACTTTAGCACTGCTTGTGCCCTCTATTATAGATTTTCCTCTATGTGTTGTACTACTAAAGTACTATGTAATCTATTAGTAACCTCCATCAAGGTTTTCTGTAGGCTCTTCACTATTCTATTCTTCTGAATGAGTTTTGACAAGGATGAGATCAAATTAGTTTGATCATCATCACTAGTTATTATGCTGGCAAGCAATAGTAGAGGAGATGAACTAGAAAGTTTAGTGTCATCCTCCTTTTGTTTCTTGACTGCCTCTTTGATTCTTCTCACTTCTTCCTCTTCCAATCTTTTCTTCTTATTTTCCTCTATTTTCTTTTTCATTTCTTCTTTAGCTACTCTTTTCTTTTCCTCTTCTATTCTTTTCATTTCATCCTTAAGAAATTTCTTTTTGGCCTCTTATATTTTCCTTTTCTCTTCCTTTAATAGCCTCTTTTCTTATTCAATTTTCCTTAGTTTATCTTCAATATCTTTGGAATGAGATTTAGGTTGTTCTAAACTTTCAAACAAGTTAGTATCCTTAATGTTAATGGTAACATTGATATGATCTATCTAAATAGTGTCATCGCTCATTGACACTTCCAAGGTTTTAGGTGTAGGTGAGGATGTTTCCTTGGAATCTATCAACATTTTACTTATTTTTGTTGTAGTCTCACTTCTTAACTTGTCTTTCTCATCCACCATAAAAAAAAATGGTCTTACTTTATTTCTCAAGTACGGTGCAAGATTATTCAACAATCTCTGAATTTCTTCTTCATCATTAATCTTGCAAATTGTTCTTAGCATTGAATTCTAAAGTTATAAATCTTCTTCTCTAGTTGGGGCCTTCTTCTCAATAATTCTATCATATACTTTCTGATTCACCATGCCTTCAATATTCGTGAGCTTCAGATTATTAGTTATAATGTATCTCATAGTAGAGATATCAATTTGATCTTTCTCAAAATTGTTATACAAATCATGGAATTTGTTCATCAGAACAAAGTTTCCTTCAATAGAAATAACTTAATTTATTTTCTCTATCTTCAACTTCCAAGGTTGCTGAGATTTTCTTGTTGATTGCTTAGAAATTGTTACTTTCTCAACTTGTTTGGCTTCTTGTTCTTGTTCTTCTTCTTCACTAGATTCGACAATTGTCAACAATGTCTTTTACCTCTTTCTTGGTCTAGTGGCTTATTGTTTGACACTTTTAGTCTTAGTGGTCATAGCTTCCACTAATCTCTTAGAGTTTCTTTTCAACTCACTCGGTTGCACATTTGATACTGCTACATAGGCAATGCTTTGTTTTGAAGATGTCTCTGCAATAGATACTAACAAAGGTTTCACATTTAGTATGCCTTGTTTCATGGTTTGCCTGACTACTTGTGAATCACTCTTAGTCATATCAGCCTCTGATAAATATTTCTTCATAATTGATTCTATCTTCTTGTGAGAAGCCTTCTCCAGGGATTCTTGATGAGTTGACTAGGTAATCTCCTCATAGGTTCCAAATCTATATTTTGCTTTATACTTTTCTAATTTCAACAATAAATCAATATATCTAATGGAAAAATCATCACTCAATTCATAACCTAAGGGATCAAGAAAAGTTTCCTAAGGTTCTGCAGTTGGAATATGAGTAAAATCTATATCAATCATAATACAAATGTCATCTTTAAATCTTTCTACAATTGTAGGTGCAATTCTAAATCTCTGCCTCTTTTCATTCTAAAATGTCTTCATTATTAGGTTCCCACTATCTAATATCTTATCTACTAGATGTCTTCTACATAGATTAGTAATCTTCTCCATCGTACATCTATCACTACTCATAATCTCCATGACTGATAAATATGGAAATATTTTAAGCACATGAAAGAATATGCGATTGATTAGTGACTAGAATCTAAACACACCATTCTTATCCCTTTTGATCTTTTCTAGGTTATTAAGTAATTGCATTCTCATAATTTCACTAAGATTTACTTGTTCCTTCTCTATACATATCTTATATGCTACATAGATGAATCTAGCTAACAATTCATCAATTTTTGAACTTCCACATACAGAGTTAGCAATGATTTACTCAATAATCTTACATCATCTTGGTTAATGGTGCTCATCACCATGGCCTTTCCATTATACACTACTTTTCTATAACTCTCAACTTTCTTCTTAACCATTTTCCCACCTATGGGTACACTATCTTATTTATAAAGAAAAGTCACCTAATGAATAAGGTAAGTTGAAATATCAATTGCACTATCTTGCATCCATAGTTTCCCATCATGTATTCTACTTAATATGATCTATGTCCACTCATCCATGTCCAATTCATGGTAGAAATGATATTTAAATAGGTCAAGTTCCTTAAAATGTTAAAATCTATGCTTCATAGTCATATCATGATTGAAAACTAATTCCATATTTTTTTCATCTATTCACTCCCAATAGATTCAAACTTATTGTTAAGATCACTTCCTACATCTTCCAAATATGCTACATTGTTTGGAGTAATGGATAATGCTAAACTAGGGTTTCCTTCTATGGGTTTCCTGGAAACAATCTTCAACCTAGGTTTGTCCTTATTCTCAACATGACATATCCATGCTTCTAACAAGTATGAACTTTCATTGAATAAATTTGTGGAAAAATGATAAAATACCTCCTTCAAAAATAGGGTTTTCTTTGAAATTTTTTTAACATGTCACTTCTGAGTGCTCTTTGCATTGGATGTGATCACAATGGAGTAGAAATCAAGTATATACTCCATTTATTCCATCAACTTGAACTTGCATTAATTGTGTACTGTGCAAACATAAAAAAGTTGTCAATTACCTTCTATAATCAAAAAACTACTCAAGATCATCTATCTGATCTTCAAATGTCTGATCTTCAAATGTCACCCAAAGTTTTTCATATCTTTCTTTTATCATGAAAAAGCTTTACTAAACTTTGCTTCATGAATTTTTTAGCAAAAACATAGTTTTCATCATTTGCTACAAAATTGACTTTCTTTGTAATACTAGTAATTCTTAACTCCTTCATAACTTGTTCAGAAAAGCTCCAAAATACAAGCAAGCTTAGCTACAATGTAAACTTAACTTGATACACCTTTTCCCAACTTTTCTACCTCTAATTTGATCTTCACATGAAGTTCTCAAATTTTGATGCTGTGAACCAGCTTAATTCAACTTAATTGAATCAAACTCAAAAACTAACTTCACTCTTCCCATCTCATCATCTTCCAACTTTTCTTTTGAGATGACTAATTCTTTTACAAATGCCTCATTGAGTTCTTCTTAAAGTTCACTAACTACATTCCTTTGTTCCTCATTGTCTTTATTAGTTGTGGAGTTCCTCTCATGGTCCCTTTTGTCATTCTGATGTTTCTTCCATCATTTCTTTTTTTTTTCAAAATTTCTTCCATTGTTCTTTCTATCTTCAAAGTTTCTATCCATTATGTAATACTTTTCTGTATGTCTAAAGTTGTTGCATAACTAACATACTAGTGTTCTGATTCTAGGATTCTGTTGATTATTAGATACACAACAATTTTGAGCTATGTGTCCAAATTTGTTACACTTATAACACATGATCTATCTTCTTTCCTCATAAGATCTTCTCTCTCTTGATGTCCTTTCATTAGATCTTCTTCTATTTATAGGGTTAATATTTCTAGACATCCTACCATTCCTTCTATCATTATCATATTTAGGTTTCCTACAAAAAATTTCTTTATGACCCATACCATGAAAATTATGATTATAAAAGTCCTTAACATGATTAAATGACTTATTTGTACAATCTCTTTTCATATGACATATTTCATTATATGAAAAACACTTACCTCTAAATTCATACTTGGTTTCCTTAGGAGATTCCATTTTCTTTGGTTCATCCAATATTTCAAATTCTTCATCTTGTCCAACTTCTTTAGATTTATCAAAAGATTCACTAAATTTAATCTTATCATCAGATTTATCCTTTTCTTTTGGATTTGATCTAATCTTAGGTTTCTTCGCAGGCATGTTAAATAGATAACCAAGACTAGTCTTATTATAAGTAGGTCTCTGTATTGACATTAAATCATCAATCTTTTATTTGTTAGAATACAACTTCTCAAGTTGTTTCTTGCACTAAGTTAATTCACCTTTCATAATGGTATTGTATATATGAAGTTCTCCATGATCTTCTTTCAATGTTTCAAATTTAGATTCAGCATTGCTAGGATCATTTCTCAAAGTCAACTTCAGATTCATAATCTTCAATTCATGCTTCAAGATCATGTATTCTATCTTCAAATTCAAATAATCATCATCACTAATTTGAGATTCAGCAGATTCAGTCTTGGATTTAAAATGTTCAATATTTTCCTTTAATTGTCTAATGTATACTTTGGAGTCTTCCTATCTGTCCTTTAGCATATCTCTTTCTTCAATAAGGAGATCAATTTGTTTAAGTGCCTCTTCAAGGTTCTTCATCAACTATTCCATATCCATAGGGATCTTACTCAAGTTGTTAAGCCTCTTTTAAGTAACTATGCTCTAATACCAATTTTTGGAAATAGGGATTATTAAGAGGGGTGTGGGGAGTAAATCAGTAATCTACAAACTTTAGTTGACAACAAGATATTATTTCTTACTTTGAACCATACATAACAAAGTAATAAAGTAATGTTGAATAGTTACAATAACCATGTACAAAGATAACTCATAATACCATATTTTTTTAACTAGGGAAACCCTAGCTAAGGGAAAATAGTGGTGGGGATGATACCCACAAGATAATATACTGATATATAAGTTTTTTTTTAGAAGATGAAGCCTATTAGGAGTCAATAATAAAATTTAGTATAAGGAGTCCCTATTAGGAGACTTTGAATCCTTGTAAGGAGTTTCCAACCCTATTAGGAGTTGTAGTAAATTAGTTAGAAGATGAGCCCACTGCCCAAACATGCACTTCCAATTATGAGAACAACTCACTGCCCAAACAAGTAATCAAACTTCTAGAATATAGAATCTTTCTAAGTTTGATCTTAGATCTTGAAATAGCTTCACAAAACTTCACATATATTGCTTTCAAAAAAGTTCTTATACAATTTCTCAATACAACTATTACTTCAAGATAACACAATAGCACACTTGAATTCATAAGATGTCCTTTTCATAAATACCATGCCTTTTCACAAATTGCTACTAGGTCAACTAAGACCACAATACACTTTTTCAACTTAAAGTAAACATCTAGGATGTCAACCCTAATTGGATAAGTAATTATTTTGTAAACAAAATAATCTTTTCCTTGAATTTTGCTGTCCTATTTTTCTTAAAACACAAATATCTTTGTTCTTTATAGTCCATACTAACTTCTATGGTTATACACATCATCATCAACTTGTATACTATCTCCATCTAACTTTACTAGTCATAATATGATGCCAACAACAAGTTATAAATAAAACAATACACTGTTGTATACCAAATTCATACTTAGACAATTTTTTGAGTACCAAAAGCTAAGTATCTTTATTTTTAAGGTTTCTTGTAAGCATGGACATCATGTATAATATTCTAGCAATTCATATTAGAACATTGGTACTTGTAGAGAGAAGTTTGAAGGGACTTAAAGCTAAAGATCATGATGTACAAGAAGAAGGTACCAAAGTTGAGAAAAATAAAATTTTCCTACATGGAAAATATTGATGAGGCTACATATAGCTAGTATTAGTGATGTTGAACTAGAGTTTCTAGATAATGCATATGAAAATATAATTATAGTCCCTATGACTGCTCAACAACTAAAATAAAAGAAAGAACACAATATGGCAATGTTGGAGATTTCTTCAGCCCTAAGCTATGTTGAGTTTGATGACATAAAAGAGTGCAAGAATGCAAAATAAATGTGAGATAAACTAGAGACCATATTGGAGGAGATGATAACATTATGAGATCCAAATCAAAATTTTTGAGAGAAAATTTTGATGAAATAAGAATGATAGGAGATGAGAATATAGTTTTGTGTTGTACAAGAATCAAAGAGGTTTTTAATTCTATTTGAGGTGCTAATTGAAATATTGAAGTTGAAATAGTTATCAACAAGGTATTGAGAACTCTATTTCCTATCTGTTCTATTAAGTTTTCTATGATACACGGACTAAGATGTACACCAAGTAATGACCTAGCTTTGGAAGGTGTAGTTGGTAGGCTTACTACTTTTGAGATGTCCAAATTTGATAATTACACTCTTGCTACTATTGAATCTTCTTTTAAATCACAACTGATTCTTAGCAAGAAAGGAAAAGGAAAACATGTAAAAATTGACAATGATACTTCTGATGAACTTGATGAACTTGAGGTACTAATAGCTAGGAGATTTGGAAGAGGCAAAGGAAAATATAAAGGTAAGATTTCGATAATCTATTTTTTAGACAACAAAGTTGGTCATATTACTACTAGATGTCCTCACAAAGAAGACAGGGATGAGAGAAATGAAAACAAGTACACAAGAAGAAGAGATGATCGAGACAAAAAGAAGAACAAGGACTATAGAGACAAAGGTAAGAAGTCTTGTTATATTGCTGAAGAAGAAACTGATACTCAATTTGAAAGCAATGATAAAGAAGTTTTTAATGTTGCTATAAATAAGGTTTTGGTGAAGATGAGAAAATTAACTTAATCTTTTATGTGAAAAAAAGTAGTAGATGGATAATTGATAGTGGTTGTTCAAATCACATGAGTGGTGATAGAAGTAAATTTGAGAACATTGGACCATACAAGGGTAGCTATTTAAAATTTGATAATGATGTTCCATGTCTTGGGAAAGGTAAAGGATCAATTAGATCAAATGTGACAATATTTATTGGGTTGAAGGACTTAACTATAATTTGTTAAGTATTTCATAGTTAAACAATCAGGTTATGAAGTTGAATTTTATTAGACAAAGGCCAAAATATTTGATGTTTATGGTAAACTAATTAGAAGTGATGATCAAATAAGAGGTAACTTGTTCTATCTAGATTTATCTGATGAGACATATATTTTTACGCAACATGAAGATATTTGGTTATGCCATAAGAGGTTATGTCATGTAAATTTTCACAATTTAGTTAGCATTAGTAAAATGAAAAGAGTAAGAGGTTTTCCAAAACTAAAGAAACTTGATAATGCTATATGTAAACAATGTCAACTGCCAAAAATGTCAAACTCTATTTTCAAGAGCAAGACATATTCATCTAATGAAATTTTGGAATTGGTTCATACTAAATTTTATCAACCCATTGGTGTTAAAAGATATTGTGGAGACAAATAATTTATTCTATTTTTTGATGATTACCCTAGCATGATGATTTTGATGTTTCTTAAAGAAAAATTTGATGCCTTTTCAATTATTTAAGTGGTATTTGGCTATTAACCTCATAGAAAGAATATTTGTCAATCAGTGCCAAAACACTTAGTTATTTGGTTAGTTACATTGTCACCAAACACCACCAAGTAAACCTTGTAGACACTTTCAACTAAGAATAGAGCATTAACTAAGTAGAGTAGCTAGCAATGTCAATTGAGTATAGAAGATAATAGTGTTAACCAAGCTGAAATAGTAATCAGGTTGTTGCAACTGAGCTCTTCAATATTTTTTGAATCATTAGTGTTAACTGAGTTCACTCCTACTCCTGAGTGATCAATGTGGACCAAGCACCAGTATCAATTGAGTGCTAGAGATTTTTGAGTTCACTATAGTTTTGAGTGTCAGTATATCACTCGAGTGAACTTCTAAACCCAAGTGTTTGCACTAAGCTGACTAAGTGAAGGTGAGAAGGTAATTATTTGAATTGGGATAAACATGGGATATCTTATAATATCTAAGAAATGAATGAAATGTATGGAATATGACGAACATGCAAGTTTGAAGATTGAATAAAGGCTACAAGTAGTATAAAGAGGAGGGTCTCATCCATCACATTAAGGCAATCATTCTACATCAAAGGAATCTCATTCAACAAATTGAGTTGAGTAGCAAAGATCAACTCCTAGTTGATCTTGATAGTTGCATTAGTCAAATCATCTAATAAGGTGGACTTAACAGTCTTATGTAAAATCTCCTAATCAAGTACATACTTCATTATATTGTATAAACTCTTTTACAAGGTGAACCTAATAGTCCTTATTTCTCCTAATAGGACATCATTAGAAGTGATCATTTGTATGCCTTGATAGACCAACTTTATACTATAGTACTAAAGCTTGTGGGTATCATCCCAACCCCAATTTTACTTTATATTTGGAAGTTTTCTTGGTTAACAAATACTGTGTCAAGTGTTATGAATGTTTTATTGCTTTTAGTCTTTCATGCATGCAATTAGATTAAATTAGTTTATGAAAGATTATATGGTGAATTGAAGATAGAGTTTTACTAGAGCCTAATTCAACCCCCACCCCTACCCCCTTAGTTACCTAGTCTTATCTACATTTCCAACATTTGGTATTAGAGCATTTGGTTCTCATATCAGAAGTTTAGTAGGTTGAGAAAAGATCAAAGGCAATGGAAGTGTATAGACTAGAGAAAGCTATTAAAAATGAAAATTCAAATCTACAGATGGTCATGGATCAATTCAAGAAACTGAAGGAGCAACTCTTAAAATCCTTGCAAAGAAGAAAAAAAACTAGCAGCATAGATGAATGAAAATCTCTACATAGAAGAAATAATTTAAAACATTTGTCAAGATAGAAATTGAGATGAAGCTAATGCAACAATAAAAGATCTAATTGAAAAGAATCTTAGTCTACATGAAGAAGTTAGAAAACTGAAAAGAGAACAAAAAATTTAATCAGTTTGAATGTATGTAGACATGGAAAAAAAGGACATAGCAAAAGAAGAGAAGATATTTCTAACTAAAAAGATAGAAGAAAGGGATAATGAAATTCAACACCTATCTCTTCAACAGGGAGATTTGTTAAATCAACTCAATTGTGAAAATCAAAAGCTTATCAAATTAAGGATAGATAATGCAAGATTGCAAAATGATCTCAACATAGAAAGGTGAACCAATGAAAGGATGATGAAATATCAAGAAAGCATAAATCAATTGGACAAGAAAACTAAATTCAAAAACAAAGGAAAAGCTAGATTGGGCTATATAGATAAAGGTGAATCATCACACCAAAGAGCTAAGAAGAACAAAAGGCCTACATGTGATCATTATGGAAAGATAAGGCACACATCAAACAAGTGTTGGAGCAATGGTTAGTCAAAATTTAGTGGAAATTGCTATAGTTGTAACAAGAAAGGTCATAGAGAAAGTGAACAAACAGAGAAAACTAAGTTTGATGGAAAATGTTTCAACTATAACAAACAAGGCACTAATACATTTGGCATCAATTTGCAATGGCTATGTGTCACAATTATGATAGTAATGTGTTGCCACTATGACAGTAATAGATGTTGTTGTTTTTTAGTCACAAATTACAATGTCTATCCTATACCATTGCAATTACAATGCATATTCGTCGCTATGCAACCACTTTATTATGACATCAAACCCATCACAATTCTTGTGGCTGACGTCACAATTACAATGGACACCCTAGCAATTGGCATCACCGCTACAGTAACCCTGTCACAATGCTTGTGGCTAATGTCACAATTGCGATGAACACCCTGGCAATTGCAATGGCGATTGGCATTGCCGCTGTAGCAACCCCATCGCAATGCTTGTGGTTGATGTCACAATTGTGATAGACACCTTGGAAATTGTGATAGTAGTTGGCATCATCGCTACAACAACCCCATCATAATTCTTGTGGCGGACATCACAATTGTGATGAATACAAAGTAAAACAAAAAAAAAATTGCTGGCTTACTCAATTGCATTAAGCATTAAGGTGCATAAACTTTTAGGCCATGTTTTACAATGCTGTAAATAATCTTGATCTAAGATGGAGTACTATCAAGCATGGGAATCACATGAAACTGATTGTCAGTTTATAGACATACTTTAGTTATTTTGTATCATGTGCATGTGTGCTACTCATATGTTGCTTCTCTTGGAAATGTAATGATGAGAAGAGTTCACTAACATGGGGAGTCAAACTTATAGAGAGAAATGACCCCTGATAGATATATGCTACACCCAAGGCAAGGTCCCTAAAGATGGAAACTAAATATTTGAGACATACTGCTTCAATTGGAAGACTTCCAAATAGGGAAAAATGAAAATATATACTTAATTATTATAAACAAGATAAAAGTTTCTCACACCCTGGTAAATTCTAATATAGATTGTATGAGGAAGATTTTGCAGGAGACAACTATTAATGTCAGTACATTTACACCAAAGTTTAGGGAATGTACATTATGTAGAAAATTCATGACTTCTTGAGTAGAGTCAAAAAATCCTTATGTACGAATAAGAATAGCTAAAGATTTTCTAAGCATTTGAGAGTCATTCAAAGTATTCCATACTTCATAATTTCAATTAGAGAAGGAAAAAAATGTGTAATACTTGATAAAGCCTGTGCTGTAAATAATCAAACAAATACAATCGACAATTCTAAAAGATGAGATAGGTAAACATTCTGCCTTATGAATAAATTATTTCTAGAGCTATATAATTAGATTGGAAATTTTAAAAAATAGTATACTTTTCTACTTGGATAAGGAAAATTGAGCATGAAGATAATACTTACCTTACCCATAATACTGTGCTGTTGACTTATTCCCACCCATTCATAAGTTTTCCCATCAAAATAGTGCACAATTTTCATACCTACCCATATACCTTCACAAGAAAGAACAATAATGAGATTAGGACTAGATTTGTATACTGCTTAAACAATCCATGATACAAAAAAGTGGAAATCAAAGTAAGGTTTGCAATTTTTTCTGAAGATTGAACTCTCCAATTTAGGCTTAGTTACAATGAGGTGAGACGCTAAGTATGACATTTGTGGCCCTAATTATATTATTCATAAGCTTTCTTGTCTTTTCCACATTCCATGAGCATTCTATATTATTTGTCACAACCCATTTTATTAACTCATTATGTGAATAAAAAAAATTGATTATTAACTAACTATTTATCTATGTGCATTTGATGTTTTGATACAATGAACTAAATGTGATGACACTAAATACAAATTTATGTCAATCATGAAATTTATTTGAAATTTCCAACCATTTTTGCTACCCTTCTGTTGAGACTTTTCTACATTCTTTCTATAAAAAACAAAGCCCAACCATCAAACTATCATGATCATACTTTAAAAATTTACTATTTAACTTTTGACTTCACATTTCAGAAATTAAATCACAACAACAACAACAAAAAGATCTATTTTATGAATTTCATGAACACCCCTGAATCTAGAGGGGCATGCTTGGGAAGTAATTTGTTCCCTATCACCTTAGAATTGAAATAAGAAACTAGTTTGTGTTCAAAAGAAACATTGAGACCATAAATAGATAGAA
Organism: Cupressus sempervirens; assembly: GCA_028749045.1. NCBI lineage: Eukaryota > Viridiplantae > Streptophyta > Pinopsida > Cupressales > Cupressaceae > Cupressus > Cupressus sempervirens. The sequence goes on from CM053790.1 coordinate 273,583,744, forward strand.
TGACAAAATAACACAAAATTTAGATATTATAATTTATTATCACAGTTTGAAATAGCAAAATTTCATAACAACAAATGATTAGGGAGCTCCATGAAAGTTGGCTTACATGTTCTTTTTTTAAAATGTAATTTCATATTAGCCCTTTGCAACTTTCAAGAAAATAAATACACAAAACATATTGAGATACAACCCAAGCTAACTTTAGTAAATAAACAAGAAACAATGTTTAGGAAAGCCATGAATGGTAATAGCTCTTTTAAGTAAAAGTTGTGAGAAACAACTTATATAAAACACCCTACTAGGAAGCTGTGGTTAAATTTAGAAAAAAAAAATGAGGATACAATTCATAACTTTTTTGAATGCCGAGGATACAAATCTAGTTAGGACAGGTTTGAATGGGTAGTTGGATCCAAAAGATTAAACATTGAATCCATAATTTTTTAAAAATGTGGAGTATATAAATTGAATAAAGATAGATTTTCATCTTTTTATTGAAGAAAGTTTTAATCAAACCATATAAGAATCTAATCGTTAAGATCGATCTTCAATCTCTTCAATCCAACTTTCCTACTATTCAACTTGGCTTCTTGAATGCTTTTCTACTTCAATCCATATCAATGGCTTTACCTGCAAAGTAATAAAAAAATATGATATGAAACCTAGTTTAGAAGGATATCCTTCATAACAGAACTTCAAAGATTTGACAACAACTGCATTCTCTTGAATATATGAACAAACCTATGTGTTAAGTCTATAGTTCATAAGATCAAAAGTCCCATCAGAAGGTATGAAGGATATAGTTCTATCATTTTCAAAACAATCAAGATGAATGCACCTAACAGAAGAAATAGAAATTAACATGTGCCTTTTCAAGGGAAAAAAAAGACCAAGTACAACATCAAAGGAATTTGCAAGCACTTTTATATAAGATAAAATTGACAGTTTAAGGAATTGAATAAGAAAATGAGCTTGATTGCATATTGATGAAACTTGATGTCATCCAAATCAATTGCTTTACCCTTTGACGCTTTGCCTTGAGCTTCTAGTAGCACCCTATCATTGAGTCCAAGTTTGCATTCTAGCATCCCGCTGAAAAAAAGTGAATCAAAATACACTTTTCATCTTTGACTTTGAGTCAACACTATTTTATATCATGCACAGTTGAGGCATTTTATCGTCCCTATCAACTGGCAGACATGTTATTCTACCATCTCTATTTTATGTTTTCTTGTTTTAATTCATAATCAATTGTTTCTAATATAGCTATAAGGATGCAAGCCTCACATGAAGAAATCTTTTCAAACATCAGTGAATTAGTGCCTTCCAATCAAATTATTTTGTTTTTTTTCTTTAGTGACAATTTAATAGAAAGTAGGAGGCAATTTCAATGACAATTTGATAAAATGAGCATCGACTTACTTGTGCTCCAAAGTTTCATAGGTAGTAAATGCACTTAAAAGGCTCCCATAAGTAATACAATCTGATAGCATCCTTGTCCTCTGCATTGTCTGAAACAAATTCAAATCCTCTTCCCCAAACCAATGTTGTGCATATCCTAGAAGCATTGCATTCTAAGAAACAATGTTCTCTTCTGATTACATCTAACATTTCACATGCATAATCAATGTTTCCATGTTGAAAATGTGTTGTAATTGTACTAATCCATGACACAACAACCTACATGATTATTTTCTCAAAAATTTGGCATGCCTCCTTGATGCTATAACATTTCCCATTTCCCATTTTTCCAATTTTCTCACTTCTCATGTCTTCTTTGCAGGACTATTTTCCAACTATTTTTGATTTTTTCAGTGCCAATGTAATTATTCATGGCACTTCTATGAATCTACAAATAATGTATTGGAGGTTTTCAGTTGTATGTGCTTCGTTAACCAAATTTTTTCTCTAATAAATTGCTTAGTTGGTAGCTTTACAATGACCCATACACTTTATAGTTCTTCATGTTTGCAAACATTTCAAAGTTGTTGTATTTTGGATACATCTCCCTCTCCCCCTCTCTTCCTCTTCTTCCCACTCTATCTTCATCTTTTCTTTTATCTATTCTAAACTAATGGTAGGAACTTTGATGCTTTGTGTCTCTTGCTTTTAAAAGGGAATGATGCAATTAAGGTTTCAAGACGGGGGATATGACAAGTAAGAAGGATCCAAAAACTTCAACACATTTATAAAAAAGTCTTTATGGAGCATAAAACTGCATAAAAATTCATAGATTCATTTTTTTAATTTAGTTTTATTGTTCATACCTGCTCATCCCAAAATTGGGCATACATTCCATATAACTTTTAAATTTTTATTTGACATCTATATACTCCAAAAGTCTTTTCTTGGCCTTATTGACAAATTTATTAAAACTACCAAAGCTCATTGTGCTGATGTATTAACTGCCCTTAGGAGAGGAAATAAATGTGAGTGCGTCCACCATTATTTTTTCCAACATTGGCATGGTAGGCAAACTGGATGTCCATCAAATTTTCCAAATCAAAGTTCATATACCTATCTATTATCTTGGTTTTCCAATTCATTGGAATTATCTTGCCTTTCTATGAGTCTATGGAAAGTCAATATAAGAAGAATAGATAATGAACTTACACACTATGAACAAATGGTTTAACTTTCATAGGAAGAGTCCTATTGATGGTTTGCTTTCTCCAACTGTACGTCCATCATATAATAGCTATAGACTCTCTTATTCTCACTTGTTATAGTTTTGTGCAGTACATGTTTCCTCTTTCTATAGTTATATGTAGTCTAAATGAAATCCATGCTTTTAGTTGTATGAACAATTTTTAGGATGATGTCAGCATAAGGTTTCTTGGGAAATTGGTAATTCTCATTTGCTTCTAAGTTGTAGGTCATCTACTATTTAGTGGCATTTTTGGGGGTTCTTTTCGAGGCATTTGGGTATATCATTTTAGACATATGTCTAAACAAGATTGTAAAGTTCATGTCCTGGGCAATTGTAATTATTTTCCTTCTCCGATACACTTCTCTATTTTATCTCAGAATACACTCTAAAAGATCCTGAACCATTTAATACTGGGAGTACAAAATTTATTCCAATTAGGACATATAGAATGCATCTCGAGACTTTTATTCTACATCAGCATCATTTTCTATTCAAACTCATGTAGCTTTATATGTTTTTCAAAGAGCCTCATTTTTTTGCCTTCTTGTGATGCTTTTCATCAGTCCTATCCATCATTTAATGTTTTCTAAAGCTCTCGTACATATTTGGATAACTATTAGAATAGTCATGAAATGTTTGTTGATCTTGTTGAGGTTCAAACCATTCCTTTTAGGCATTTACTTTACACAGAATATTCAATCCCAAAGCTTCTTTCACATTCTTTTACTACCTATCATGAATGTTCAGTTATAACAGTCTTTGGGTAACCAAACTATGGGAATTTCAGAATGATCAATTTCTTCCATGGATCCATGAGGAAGCTTTTCTAATAGGCTAAAAGATCTTATTATGTTTCTATCCAGGGATTGTGCATTAGATCTCTCTCATGAATGTCGACTGTTGTATCATTGGTGATGACACAGTCCCAAGATAGTACTGAGATCCAAGGATGCATTAAAAAAGCTACAAGTTTAGACCTTCATGACAATTCAAAGCATGAAGCCTTAGATGTATAGGACAATAGTCTAAACATAGGATAAAATAGAGAAATATTTAGTATTTTATTAAGCTTCACTTTTTTTCAAGAATAGTTTAATACTCTCTACTAAACAGGGCCAACCATGTGAAGATGGAAGCTCATTTGGCCCCACCCCCCTCCCCCTAACATCACTCTACATTCCTCGTTAACATCTAACATTCATTCATTCTTTCAACCATTAATAAAATGTAACATTCAATCAATATCACATGATAACATTCATTAACACATTAGATTCGTTAACATGCAACATTCATCAATATTTTGCATGAACACATAAATCATGAACATTCATCAGTACACAATTAAATTCATTGAGACATAAAATTCAATCATTATCAATTAAGGTATATAGATGACAATCATTTCTTTTTTTTCTTTTTGTTTCTTTTTTCTATGTAAGCTCTAAGAGGAGCATCAGTGTCATCATCAATTCCCCCCTCATTAGTTGTTCTGTTCTCTATTCTTGATGATCTCAAATTCCTATGCTGTTGCAAAGGGGGGTCCTCTGTAATAAAAAATAAAAGAGTTAAATTAAAAATAATTTATTATAATTGTTACAAGTATTTAATTATTTTAAATAACATCACTGTGGTGCTCTTTACCTGATCTAACCACATCATTTTTTCTGGACTCAACATCAACATGCTCATGAACATCAACCCCTTGATCCTCTATAGCTACTATACAAAATGTTACGTTAATCAAAACACCAATTGCAATTACATATAAAATTTTTAATAGCAAATGTATACCTCCACCACTGGGATGGTCATCATGCGAACCTTCAGCATCCACAGATTATGTAGAAGGATTGTCAGGTTGCATTCCAACATCCTACACATTATTATCATTGCTTTCTTAAAATAGACATACTCACTTTATATTGGAACTTAACATCAAATAGACTAATTGGTAAAGTATTCAATTTGAAATAAGTTTCATTTATCTTATTTACCTATGGGTCAGATGCATCATTATTAGAACCTTCCACACTGATTTCAACTTGTAACCATTCAACCATGGCTCTATAGCCTTGTTGGAAACCAATTCTCTTATCCTCTTCTGTGAGGCATCTCTTGAACTCTGAGCCTTGCATTTTTGCATGGTATGGTGAATTTTACTTGCATTGTATCATCAACCAATGGAGGGTAGTTAAAATATCAAAACAAAATGGTAAATAGTTAGTAGGGTTTCCAACCCTTGTTACAACTTATTTTGGTCATGTTGGAGTTGTTCTAAACTATATTTGGTGTTTGGGAGTCCTAGAGGATCCAATTGCACTCTTGGTTGGGTGTGTAGAATAATGGTCAAGTGCTACAATCTGCCATGTGACTGGTAACATCAAGTTTTCCTTAGACCTAATTTTTTTTGGGTTGCGTTGATGTTTGTTTTGGTTTCCATTTATGTTAGAGGGTTGGAGTTGTCCAAAACACTTGGTGTCAAGGTTGAGTGTATGAAGCCTTGAATGGTACAAGGGAGAAGTAACTAGTATGCAACCTTATGTGATGAGTTGGGTCCATGAATTAAAGGAGCAGTTGTAACAACAAATTAGTTCCTTGTTTGAAGGTGAATCAAGCCTTGAATGTTCTTGTTGGTGCTTCCAAAGTGTGTTACTCTGCATCATATATTGGTGTGGAGGAATACTGAGATCCAAGTTGAGGATCAGGAGCATAGACAAGCTAGTCTATCCTAGCATTTCCCATCACAATATATAAAAAATTGGATACAATTTTTCATTTACTAATACTTACAACTCATGCTTGAAGTTTCAAAAAACTACCATAGCCGAGCTTGTGTGTCCCATGTTTTTCTAGTCTTGCCTTTGTTTCCTTTGATGTGTCAAGCAATCTATGAAAAGTTTGAAATATGTTAGATAGTATAAATATAGAGGCTAATTAGTACATAATTACATTCTCAATAGTATCACATATCTTGTTGTACTCTCTACTAGTGTAATATTATTTTTCTTGTCAACTTTATACTTTCCATCCAAAATCAGAGCCTGCCACTCAACCTCAAGAACATAGGGTGGATGCTCATACCTGGGGTTATCCTATAAATTTTTTCTGTACTGGTCCCTAATATACTTCAAACATAAACAAAATTTTTAAAGGAGCTTGTTTCTCTCGAATGCATGAGATCCAAAGAGTTGGGTCATGCTCTCTATAAGATCATCCTTCAACTTTTTGTCTTGGTTATTCCACCTTTTAAGTAAAAAAAAAATGTTAGACTCATAAATGAAGTAAAGCCACCTTTAATATAGTTCAAGAAATGGATGAAAAGGAAAACTATTCTAGCAATGATATGAAATCAAAATAGTGGTTTGGGGTTTTAGTTAGGATATGATGTTCCACCAGGTATGCAGGGTGGGCACGAATATTCACAAATACTCATCACCAAGTTTTTTCCAAAAAACATCATTCCCTACAAAACAATCATGGGATCATCAGTCAATGAAGAGTGATCAAAAACTAAATTACTATTATATCACTATAGAATAATAATAACTTTAAAGTACCTGGAACTTTGGCTACTTTTAATGGAATGCCTTCATCATCGCTAATGATCAATATGACATCCTTCATTGTTCCCGTACTAGGAACATAGGAACATCCAGGAAATGATGCTGCAACTCCTATTGCAAAAAGTTTCATAAGTTTCATAAGTCTTTGTCAAAAAGTATAAAAGAACAAATTATAATTGATGTTAAAAAATTGTAAAAAAAAATTATTTAATGATAACTCTTAAACACATAACAAAAGAGAGAAAAAGAGGGATTTGTGTACCAGTAGATGGTGCAATAGTCGATGTCTGTAAGCTACGCTTTGTCGACTCAATAGTCATAAAGATATTTGTGGTTGTCCTAGATGGAGCCAGTGTCATCATAGGATACGATTGATTTGAAGCTAAAGAATAAAATTCTTAAAGCATGCATAAATATAGAACGCGTGGACTAGCATGGACAAGATTGTTAGAGCATTAAAAAAAAGGATTGTTTAAGCATGTATTGTCAATGATTATGATCATTCCTATATATGTTTAGTGGAAAACACAAGTAGGGAATGGAACATGTGATCTACCTGAACCACCTGCAACACCCTCATCATGGGAATGGGGCTCAAAATCATGCAAAAAACTCTATAAAGACAATGCATCCATATTTTAATTAATGCCATAAAAGAGCATAACATAAAAACCATTATTGAACTCTTTTTATAATTAAAAATTTCATTAATACTTACTTTTAAGGTTTCAGAGGTGTGCAACAATTCAGATCCCTTATCTTTTATTTCTTGAGTAGTAGGCTTTATGGTTGCCAAACATATAATTTCTTTGCCAATTTTCTTTAGTACCTTTTTAATCAAACTGATCGAGTCATCAGTCTTTGCTAAATCAATATAGAAAGGGTCCTCCTTAGGAGGGGGCTGCTGAGAGACTACAGGTTCCTTTCCCTCCCTTTGACCACTGGCCCTCTGTGACAACATTAGTATTAGTATTATCAAAATTACTCCAAAACAATGAAGAAAACAACATTAAAAAAATAACATTTTTCTTCTATCTAGTTTGCACAATTACAATGAGTTTTACCTACTCATGTGTAGATGAGCCAGGAACATCACTAGCATCCCCTTTGGGCGGTTGCTCCATATTGTGCCCCTATGTCAAAGATCAAGTATAAAAATGTTAGCCAAAAATTTATTGACTAAATGGTATGTTGGAGTCATTGATTAGAAGTTGATTTAATAGTATGTACCACCCCCATGATAGTAGCCTCGTTTGTATCTATGCAGTTCAAATTGTAATCAATAAGAAGCTCTTCCCTTGCACGTATTTATTTTATCGCACAGATGAATACACAATTTCCCTCGCGTGCCTCAAATGTGCAATTGGGTTACTTTATAGTTGATCCAAGTCATGTACTATTTATAAAACCCACAATATTCCCTATTTCTTTTGGCCTTCCATCAATTTATATAGCCACACTTTTACTTTGATTATTGTCTTGCTATTGTATATAATTTTCCGAGAGGGCATACCTATGCATACTTTTTTATATGGAACAACATGCATCCAACTTTTGTAATTGTAACACGGTCCAACATACTCCATCAATTCAAAAACTTTTTTTTAAGACACCTTTATGCCATCCATAGAAAATAGGCCCAAACTATGTAATGATGATGGTGCTATGCGATATATCCTCTTGGTAACACAAAAATCAGTGTTTATTGGAGGAAGTTCCTTGGGTACCCAATGTTTTTGCAGATGTTGGTACCTTAAGGGAACCTCGATGTCGCCTTCCATCTCATCATCATAAGAACATGACCCCCCTTCAGCAAGGAAAAAATTCATGTGTTTATTGAATTTCCTTCTAGTCCTTTGACCTCTAGTTAATCTCCCTATTCTAGATAAATTGCATGTCTCACTTTCCTCTTCTATTCCTATATTTCCCTCACTCGAGGAAGAAACTTCTGACAAATACCTATTCGCTGGTACCTAAAAATGGGAGAGATCTTAGAAGACATCAATCTTACTATTGATAAGTGTATTAAATAGGTTGTCTATAAGGAGTATTGACTTATACCTATCAATCCATGAGACTGTGTAGGATGCTCCTGAAAGGGGTTCAGTTTCCTGCAAATGTAATTCAATTATCATGAACATAATCACATCATAATCATAATCACATCCATCATAATCATCACACAAAAATTAAAAACATTAAAAGGTATACAATATAACACTTAAACCAAGCTCACATTATAAGCCTACTAGGGAAGTAGGCCTAGTGAAGGGCTAAAATTGGGCTTTTGTATCAGCTGATGAGTTGAGGGCTTAGTCACCTTGGGGACATGCTATTTGAAGTTTTTTGATGTGTATGGAAGTGGAGGAAACACCTAGTTAAGGTGAAGTCAAGTTTGGCGCCTATTGAGGCATTGTGAGCATTTGATAGTTTCTTGATTAGATTGCTTGGATGAATCCATTGGATGGATTGAGGGACATTCATGGGATTATTCCAAAGATGTAGAACCTAAGGTGGCATAAGGATTTGGTGTGCACTCTGATAGGTTATGGAGTTGGCTTGGATCAAGGAGAGGGATCTTATGAAGATGCTTGGTTGGTGTTGTGAGAACACTATGGAAGTCCCTCTTGTTATGAATGATTGCAAGTCCACCTAGGGTCTCTACATCACCTATAGAGGCAAAATTATTAACCAAAAAATTGGGTAAGCACTTATATTATGTTTTCCCTATGAATTTTATTCTAGGTACAACTCCCTTTTATAGATATTTAATGAATTCCCTTTTCTAAACCAAATACTTACAAATGCTTTTCACCTTAAAGAAAATAAGGCTCAATACATTCACGCATCAATATGTGTTTTAAATAGTTTTATTTAATTAATTTATATTAATAGTTAATTTAGATTAGTAGTATTCTATTTGTAGTTAAAACTTGTAGCTTTTAAATAGATAATGAATAAACTATGTAACCATATAAGACAAATATATTTCTATCAAGAAATGAATATTAAATAGATTAAGGATTGATGGCATACCTCTAAATTTCATCATCATCATCCTCATCATCATCATCATCATCATTATCATCATCATCGTCCTCCTTATCATCATCATCATCATCATCATCATCATCATCATCATCGCCATCATTGTCGTCATCATTGTTGTCATCATCAATATCATCATCATCAACATCAACATCATCTTCATCATCATCATCATCAGTAGCAGCATCATCGTCATCTTCTTCTTCTTCTCCTTCATGAAAATTTGTGTCAGGAACATCATCCAATAACTGTCGATTGTGATCACCATCTACATCATCTTCTACTTCTTCGATATCTTCTTCTTCCATCACATTATACTTTATTGGATTTCCTCTCGGTTCATGTCTAACAAAAAATGACCAACCTGGTTTATGTGGAACCTCTAAGTAAAATACCTGCTCACATTGGCTTGGAAGTACATAGGGCTCATCCCCAACTGGCTCAAATGACCTTGTATTAACCATTGTAAATCCATTATCATGTTCAATAACAGTTCTATCAGGATCATTTGGATTAAGTCGTAGCTTGTACCATTTGATAATGAAGAGTACTAATTTGAAGGAACTAAAGTCACACTCAAGTATATCATCCAAAATGCCATAGTATTGATTTTCAAACTCTCGAGGATGTAAGTCCTTTCTAGATGAAATATTAGTCACTTGAAAGACTACAGTTATTCCTGAATCACAAGTTTTCTTCGTGTCATCCAACACTTTGACAAAAAAATTTTGACCATTACAGAACATAGCATTGTGGTTTTTAACCTACAATAATATGTGAAACATGTCAAAATTATTGTATCGTGAGTTGATAAACGTACAGGTGATTAATAAATTTGTACATACTTGAAAATCTCTTAAACCACGTGCTAAATCTATATCCCTTTGCATAACATTAGAATCTCCATTACAATGAGCTTCTTTAACCAATAAAGATACACCTTCCCATGTTAATATGTGACCAAAATGCTGACATCATTCAATCCATATCGTCATCCAATCAAGATTGTTTGCAATATACAAATGCAGTGCATCCCACTCTCGAGCACCTGTACAAAAAAAAATAGACAACTTACAACCGATTTATTTTGAAGATTAAGAAATAATTTATTACAATAACATCTAATAATTTATTACCTCTCACTTTCCTCAATGTACCTTTACCCATCAAGTACTCCCCTTCTAATTTTTTTAAAGGCTCGAGATCCCAAATGCGATCTACATGGATATTTGATGCAAACTTAGGAAGATATTCAATAATGTACACAATAGTCTAATATAACATATATCCCTCTACCATAGAACCCTTAGGATGTGCTCTTTGTCGAACCAGAGCCTTCAAAGATTTTAAGTGCCTCTCAACCATCCACATTGACCTAGTGTGTACAAGTCCACACAATTCAATCTCCTCAACTAGGTGTATGAGGTAGTGTTCCTATGCATTGAAAAAAGTTAGAGGTAGACACTTTTGCATTTCACACAATAAATGAGGAATTCTTCTCTTCCAATAGTTTATATCTTCTTTATGGATTTCTTTAGATGACAACCACCTACATTAAGAGATTCAAGTCACAAAAAATATATAGATATGAGACTTTACAAAATAATATACAATAGATTACATAGCAAGAAAAACAAATCACAAATATAAAAAATAGATACAAAAAATTGAATAGATATTACTACTTACCTTGTGTATTTTCCAAGATCATATATCACTTGTTTGATGTTATTGTTGAAGTGCTCTAGGAGAGATAGAGGAAGCACATACTGCAGTAATTATAAACCAATCATTTCATTGTTTTCTAACATAACATAATGAATAGTACACATAGTTTATGAATATATTGTAAATACAGAAGAACATAACTTACCTTGCCAAAGTATGCCAATCATGCATTTTGAGCCCTAGCCCAAATTCACTTTTTTTTAATATGAGATTGTTTATGTTCACAACAAATCCTGTGGGAAATAAATTTTTTTGTATGACTTCTTTTATGGCATCACTTTGCTGCTCCGTTAATAACCAAGGAAGGGCACTTATATTAATTTGATCTCTGTTTCTATTTGAGTGAATGAAATTCTTCAATGCATGATTGGATTCATGAATGTCATTACAAATTTTGATAATTTTTTCTTTGTCACGCCTTCCATCCAATATTTTCCACAATGTCTCTGTTATATTCTTTCCAATATCCATAGTATCAAACAAATGCACAATTTGTAAGTGCTCATAGTAGGGAAACCTACTAAATTTTCTAGGATAGCTTTTTAGTCCCTTTGGAAGGTTGTTAGTACTGCCTTGATGACCTTCACAATCATCAATTACATAATTAGTAAACAAAAATCACAATAGAAATATATAAATTACAAACATAAACCATTAGGTGGAACAACATTACCTCAATGATTAATTCTATTATATTCCAACTTCCATAGCTGAGGTGTCATTCTTTGTGGCTTTGATGTAGTCTCTTCTTTCCCATTGAAAATATGTTTTTTCGTACTTTGATACTTATGATTTCTGTAGAGTAAGTGTCTACACTCATCAAACACCTGCTTTCCTAAATTTTTTGAATGATGAGATTTCGTCTTTGAACCACAAATTGGACATGCAAATTTTCTCTTTGTTTGAAGACCTACAAGATAATGATATAATTGGATTATTAAATATGTTGATTTTTATAATTAGAATTATCATGACCAACTTGAATTCACTATAACATACCACAAAAATGTGTTAGCCCTGGGGCATTATGTATTGTCCATGCAAGTATTGCATGGGATTGAAATTGTCTTTGTCCTATTTGTCTAGACACATAATACATAGTGATATCGTTCCATAACTCCACCAACTTGTCAATAAGAGGCTCAATATATACATTCATATCTTTTACTTGATATTTACCTACTTGAATGAATAGTAACATTACATAATTATTGTGACCGTTTTACTACAAGATTTGTAAGTACATGTAAATTAATAACTATCAAATGATAAGATACCTAGAACAATCATTGCCAACATAATGTGCTCCCTCTTTATTGACATCCATAGAGGAATGTTATTATTGATAACAAAAACATGCCACACCAAATAAACAGATCTCATCTCTCCAAATGGATTGACACCGTCTGTTGCCAATGAAAGTCTGCAATTATGAGGTTCTTCTTTTTAGTGTTGCCACTTTTCCTCTATGTGCATAAATGCTGAACCATCTGCAAGGATTTGAATAATGTCATCTCGACTTCGATTGCATGCATGATAATCCATAAATTGAGCCAAGCTACTACACCAGAATAATTGTCGCATCTGTGGAATAATGGGGATGTAACAAAAAACCTTTTGAGGCACCTTTTTTGTTAGTTGATCTGTTCAATATCTACTCGTATGACATATAGGGCATTGTGTTACAAATTCATGTTCTTTATAATATATAATATGATCATGGGGACAAGCATGTATTGCTTCATACTCCATTCCAATATCTTTCATAACAGCAGATAATTTTTGATATGAGCAAGGTAGAATATTTGATGGTGGTAACAGAAACTCACCTATCAATCTACAACAAAAAATATAAGTTGTTAATATAAAAAATATTAGTGGTACATTATTCACCATTTGTTAACTATAAAGACATATATGACATACCTTAACATACGTGACATTGTTATGTTGGATAAACCATTCATAACCTTCAAGTTCAACAACAAAAAAATAGCAGAGATAAGAGTTGTTTGGGAGTCTTTGTATAGGGGCTCATATGCCTTCTTAAGTAGAGGTGCATCAAGGCTATCATCATCGTCATGATTAGATACGCTCGAACTAAATGTGTCATGGATCAATGTATTTATACCATCATCTTCAATTGTGTTTTCTGGCGCATGATCCTCATCTTCCATGGGATCATTATCTTCACCTTGAATATTCACACCTCCATGTTCCTCCACTTCAAAAATCATATTCTTTAGATTGTTGTGGTTCATATCATGTACTTCCCTAGGGAGATCAACCTATATAAAATTGATTAAAATAAATAAACCATGATCATCAACTCATCATCAAGTGATTTTATATGTATATAAATTTTTAAAATGATATAATGAACAACTTACCAGTGGATGATAGTCATGCCCCCCTTCAATGTGACCATACTCCCTACAATGTCTCATAATTTTTTTGATTAGTAGTCTTCTACGATTTAAGCCCTTACAAATTTTTCAAGGACAATAACATTTTCCATCACCTTTTCTTTTCAAGTTAGACCATAATCTAGTAATTGTCTCCCTATTTTGTTCTTCAGTTATATTATCCGACATGATCATTCTTCGCAAGAAGCAAAAATTAGGCTATGAAAACTTTGGTCTACAACTTTCACAAACTAAGAAAAACTGTCGAAAGTACACAAATCTTCTTAGACCTAACTAAATACTTTAATATTTTAAAAATACTTTCTTTGACTTTATTCCTAAGACATTTAACCCAATCACCTATTATAACATTCAGTCAATTGCTCTAGGAAAATTTGTGGATAAGATTATTTGTAAAACTTTGACCAACCACTTGAAGGTCTTATTTCAAGAGACCTTACAACATTAAGCCACTAAAAGAAATTTCAAAACATATAAGCTAAAATTCTAGTTAAAATATACATTAGATTAAATAATATACAATTTTCATACCTGAGCGCGCGGCTATAACTCATGCAACGACCTTCTTGCTTAGCTGTAGAAGTTCTCTAGCAATCAAATTATACAAGCTACAAGGCCTAACAACAATTTCAAAACATATAAGTGACAAGGCAAGACTTATTACATGACATGGAAAAAGGAACAAAATTTACAAGCTTTAGCAAGACATATTAAATGACATCATAGTGCTAGAGAGATCACAATTATATGAGTAAAATATAGTCATGAAAAAGAACATAAATTAGTTATTATATGCAATTAAAAGATATATAGTTAGATAGGGTCATCCATAGGGCATATTGAAAATGGAGCAATGAGATCTGGTGGGGGTGAAATAGGTGGCCAAACACAAAGGAACAACACAACAGTGATAGATGCAGATGGAGATGCAGATGAGATGGATCGATGGTGGGCAGTATCAGTGGGGTTGTGTTTTGGAGTTGGATTTGCTAGCATGATTGCAATGTTGTGCTTTCAACTAAAATCAAGGTACAAGTGTTTTACTTTGATGGATAGTTTTATCCAATATATTTTTGAACGCTGAATTCATGACGGTTTTATGCTAGTCCTAATGTATTTGAATTTTTATATTTAACTTCTTACATGCAGTTAGAAGTCCCATGAAGTAGTTGTTATATGGGTTGAACTGATTCTTCCTCTTCTTTATTTTATTGACCAAATTTCTCAAAATTAATTGTTCAGATATTGCATTTGATTCCAATTTTCCCTAAATTCTTGCAATTGAATATTAAAGATATAACATTTTGTTAACAATCAAGATAATTCTGCACAATCAGATTTTATTCAAGAAGCAACTTCTTATCACTTTGAAAGGTGACCAATATTTGGTGGATCTATACAATAAAATATATAATTCTTGCATAATTTTGATAATGAGTAGAATGTATGTGAGAATTTCAAAATACATTTCAATTGCCCCAGATACATATTCTTGATAGAATCTTCTTAATAGTTTGCATTTCAAGAGTGCAAACATAAGAGCTTATTTGTACTGAATTAAATATGATTAATGTTGTTTGTTGATATTCTTTCTGCTGAAAATTGTTTTGGAGCTTCGGTTAGAAATTTGTATTACAAAGATTACAAGTAAAACATGGAGGCTCTTCAATATATTTCCAGTGACGCGAAATTTGCAACTGTCTTGTTAACTAGCTCTATTCCACTATCTATATGTCTTGCCAATAATATTTTAGTATTTGTGGACTTTTCAAAGAATGCACTAAGTGATGTCACTCCTACAAATCTAGTCATATGTTCTCAATTGAGAATTTTGAATTTGACTCAAAATTATTTCAAAGGTGGGGTACTAGAAGAGTTAGGGAATCTTCCTCTACTTGAGACACTAAATCTGAGTAAAGAAGAAATTGCAAGCTATTATTCCTCCTCCTAGTGCAAATTGCTCAAAACTTTGAGTATTTGACTTGCAAAACAAAATTCAGGGGTGTATCTCAATTTGGATTGGAGAACTAACAGAGTTACGATTTCTCAGCATGTCTTTTAATGAGTTGTAAAACATTCTCTCACCAAAGTTGTTTACGTTCAAGAATCTTCAAATTCTAGATTAATCTCATAATAATTTATGAGGACTGATTCTTGAGAGTTTAGGGATGTTGAATGATACAAAAAATGTGACACAAAGTGAAAAACATAGAGACAACATTTAGAGTTTCAGACTGGATTTCATGTTGGCTCCATGTTTCAAATAATGTTTATGAATCAAACAATATTTTGGATTAAAGGACTAGCAACGCCATACCCTAAGATTATCAATGCCTTCCAAATTCATTGATTTTTTTTTTTACAAGAAGCTCCCAAGAAATATTCCTAAGGCACAAAAATTGGAGCCAAACTGCCAAACAAACCCCCTCAAAAGAATTGCTCCTGAATTAACTATGATTTAATTTTCTAAATCCCAGACCTTACTAACCTGTAAATCTTGTTAACTTAAACTACCCTTAATTTTTCTTATCAATAGGTATCCTTGAAATCAGATTAAAATAACATGCCCTTAATTTTGTTTGTCAGTAAGTAGCAATCACAACTGGGGTTTTACTATCATATAGTTGGATTGAAAGAAGTCATAGAAGGAGAAAATGTGCAGGGAAGAAGAATGCGGTGTTAAAATTAGTGCTTACCAAGTTGTATTCATGACGATATGTGTTGGTGCAGCAACTGATATAAATGGAAGAGCTGAAGGGTATAATTTCTCTGAACATTACAGGATTGTTTTATTCAATATATTTTTCTACATTGAATCCTTGAAGGATATATTCTGGATACCATTTCAAGTCTAATACCCTTGAACATCTTCACCTCTAATGACTAGGTGTGTGGAACAATTCCAGACACCAATTCCAATTTTTGTCAGATTAGAAAGATTGTTGCTTTGCTCTAATATTACTCCTTCCGTATTGGATTTTCTAAAAATCAACTTACAAATAACATCTCTTGCAGTTGGATTCCGCAATTTGCACAACTGCAATAGTATCTAGGGTTGAGGTCTTGTAATAATACAATAAAATGAAAAGATGAAACAAGGGAAGTGTGGATAATCTCAAAATAATAGAAGACCTATAGAGAAAAATTGAGTAAAACCTATGGGGGGTTGGCCTGGGAGGCTTTCCACTCCGTCTGCTTCTTCAGCAGCTCCATTGCTCCCCTTATCCAGCAAAACCAAAGCCAACTCAGTCTAAAAATGGCCTCGCCTCAAACTTGCCCTAAATCATCCATCCATCCATTGACATTGTGTCTGGTAGTGGAACGGGTTCAATATCAAATGAGGTGATGTTGTATAACAAATGAGCAACATTTTTTTTTTCTCTTATATCCTATTAGCGTCGCAATTGCAACATTGTTGGGCTATAATTGAAAAAAGAAAAGCCAAAAACACATTACATTTGCTTGCCATTGCAAATTGATCCCTAATGTATTAGTAAGGGCACAAATCTTTAGAATGGAAAACTAAGAAATAGAACCTGGTAGAACAAATTGTGAAAGCTATTTTTGGTTAGGATTATAACACATGGTACAAATGTCACTTGTGTGGTGAGCATGGAAACATTGGAGAAAATTACATAAGAACTCACACAAGGAAGAGAGACCCTACAAAGACATGTTTTGTATACAAAGAACTTGGTCATCTAGCTAAGAACTATATGAATTGAGCTATAGTTGAAGATGAAAACTAAGAAAAGTTTGACAATATCAAAAATCAAATGAGGTAGCAATGGGTAAAGAAATCTCCAGAGCATGCAAGTCAAAGTCATGAGAGCATTGGCACCCAAGCCAATGAATTGGGTGATTCAACCATTTCAAGCTAATTATCCATGGAGATCACTAGAACTATAATTCAAAGAAACATCTTATATCAGTTCCAATTAGAAAGAAAGAAGATCCAAATCAACATTTTAGATGCATTGGGATCACCAAGTTGAATGTTAGTCTAAATTAGTATCTTAGACCTCATTAAGAAAAGTTAGGTTGCATGACCTAATCAAGTGAAGTTGAGCTCAAGTTAGTTGTAACTGATCTTTACCAAGTTTGTTCTAACTAATCTTTACCAAGTTTGGAGACCTAACCAAGCATGAATATAGATGGTGTTTACCAAGTTGAACACTAAAGGTATTAGTCAAGCATGTCATATATGCTAAGTTAAATATGTTATCACAAAAATGCCTATCATAGGATGTATTTTTATGGTGACTTAAACAAATTTTTTGAATAAAAGGAATAATTAAACAATCTAATTCTTTAGCCTGAATTCAAGAACAAATAGAGCAAAGAAACCTCAAGCCCTTGAGAAATTCAAATAACATTTGTCAAGGATTATTCTACCATCACAAATCATTATGGCATCCCATTAGCAGTAAGGTTAAGAAGGGATCCAAGATGTTATTAAGGAATATTGTGTGTGAAAACTCGAAGTTCAAGCTTTTTTTACTACAATTGCACAGGAATTAGACCTAGTTAGTGAGCACTCACAAATTCCAAGAAAGGTATTGTTAATTCATGGTGTCAGATATTTATATCACTATTCAATTCAAGAATTAGGAACTCTAGAGCTAATTGAAGCATATGAGGCATTTTGTGTGGATAGAAACCTCAAATTCGGGCACAAATATCTTGAAGCAAAGGGTTTAACCCATATTTTGTATATGCCAAAGAATTTTCAAATCAATTGGATTAGGTTCATCCTAATTTGTGTTCATGGTATGCAATTCTAGCTTGATCAACCTGTCAAGATCACAATGAAAATAATTCATAGGGTTATCAAATTCCCCGTGCTTAATAAGTCTAAGTTGACCAAAACCCTAGGTTAGGCTGAGCTAGCAAATAAGACTCTTACCAAGTGGGATGGTAGAGAAATGAAGCTAAATGAAGTTACTAGCATTGAAATTAAGTTTGGTTTTCATGTTGCACATAAGATATATAGTTCTAGCTGACCAATTAGTGTTACATGTGAAGTTGTGGACTTGGCATTCAAGGCAATCAAGAACAATCTTTCTTTTGACCTCATTGAGTTGCAACTAAACCAATTGAGAAAAAACATGCAAAGCATCCGAGCATCAAAGACAAATCCATGCAAGTTTGGTTCACTTTTAATCTACTTATTCTTTTATGTTTGAAATTTTTTCCTTACAAAGGTAGTGCAGTATGGAAGAAGGATAGACCTATTGTATATTAGATTAATAAATTCATAACTAAAATGGATTGCAACTTTGAGGGCATCATGGATGCATATTTTGAAACTTTCAATGAAAGGATGCAAAAAAGATTCAAAATTCCTTAGCAACTAGTGGATGAGTATGAATGCAACATATGTTTCCTTGTAGATTGTGATAAGGTATATATTTAGGTAGTCAGACCTGGAGTTTCATGGATAAGACCTCTTGGCTATGATATAAATATTAATGATACTAAGGAAATCATTGAGGCTCTTTTCAATGATCATGTGGACCTAGAAGAACCTTATTTTGGAACCTATAATGAGGCTAAAAACAAGATTTCACTTTAAACTAAGATTCCTCAAATTCTTAAGAGAGGAAGGAAGAAGGTAGATAAGATTGAGAAGGAGAATATGAAATATGGTTTCCCTCTTCTTCTCATAGAAGATAATGGTGATTAGATTGAAGATCAAGATGAAGAAAAAATAGAAGAAGAACCACCTAAGAAAAAGGGAAAATCTACATCAAGGAGAATTACAAGGTCAACTCCTTTTACCATCAACAAACCAACTAGATCAAGAAAGAAGCTCAGAATTGTAGATGAAGAAGAAGATGAAGAGGAAGAGCAACAAATATCATTCAAAAGGTCTACCCCAACCTTTGAAGAAAGACTAAAGTGACTCGAAGAAGGTGGTGGTATGGCACATATTAGGTTTCTTAAATATGAAACTAGAAATAAAGAGATGATACAACTAGAAGAAGCCTTAGTAGAAAAGATTGAAAAATGGAAATACTATCCAAGTAAATTAAAAGAACAAGTTCTTGATATTGTCCTTAAGATAGTATCACATCATTGGGATAATGCAATAATGCTTGCCAAGGATATCCATGACTAGACCTTGAGGAAGATAGTGCCAAACCTATGAGACATACAAGTGAAGGAGGCATTGAAAAATCATGAACAAATGTTAACTCCTAAGTTCAATGTTTTCTTTATTCTATCAAATGATATTGATTCTGTTGTGCAATCCAATACAAATACATGGAAAAACATTTACGGATTGAATTTCTTAAAGGTCATTGAGGAAGTGTTACAAATAAATGATGTGAATAATGATGAAGAGGACATGGGAGATCAAACAGATAGTGAGGATCTACCTAAAATTTAGAACTTTTAAGATTCAAATCTGGAAAATATTATAGAAGAGGTAATGACCTCCCTCACTGTAATGCCTACCCCTAGTTGACTTTTTTGATTGTATTGTTAGATTCTTTTTGGCCTATTTTATGTTTATGTTTATGATTATCGGTACTTGGTTACTGGATTAGATTAAATGTTATTTCATACTCAGTTGATTTATGTGTTGAGTTACTCATTATTTAATGTTTTTATGATTATTTCAATGATGATATATGTATATTCATACATCAATTTCATTTATTGCATGATATTAGTTAGATGAATGATTTATATACAATTTTATGGTTACTTACCCCATACTTGCATGTGTATGGTGTATGTGTATGTTTTACTTTATGATTGACATTCTTGATGTGCTTAAGGGAGGGAATTGTAGTCACCTACTATTCAAGATATAAACATTGTACCACTCCCTACCATTTACTATTTAGTTTAGAATATATGAGTATGTACATACATGGATTTTATGTAGATTGCAAGTACTAGGTATTGACTTCCCTAAATTGCCTGGATGAGTGTACCCTATCGTAGTATCTCAATGGTATAAGTGGGGAGATAATTCTTGAGTTCAAGTCCTAACCTAAGCCAATTTTGCTAGAAAGTAGGATAAGTATTTGAGTTGTTTACCTATCCGAATTTGTCAAGTGACATGAATTCATGAGTCTAACCTTAGAGTTTGATTATGTTCTTTATCTTGACTTGAGTTGTCATATTTAGTTTTGTGGGTTTGGTGTGTTTCTTAGTTGTAATTAAATCATATTAAAAAATAATTTAATGACTTAATTTAACAAAAAAATATAAAGAAAATTCAATATTTAATTATATTTAATTAATTGAGACATTAATTAAATAAAAAATTAAATTTTAAAGATTTAATTAAAGTTCTAATTTTGGCATATTTATATTTATTTAATTTAATGATAATTATTTAGAAGTTTTATTTTAATAATAAGCTCTAAATAATATTATTGGTTAAATTAATAAATATTTGATTTAAAAGCATTTCATGATCTAATACAAGAGAAATCATTAATTTAATAAAGTTTATTTTAATTAAATTGTATAAAGCTTGTGCATGAAATCAAAAAATAAAATAATAAAAGAAAAAGGGTTTTCACATGACTACACAATCAAAGCCTTGATTTGGGAGAAGACTCTTTATCAAGAAATTAGAATTCATTTCTCCATACACAATTTTAAAGGAGCCAATTTCAAAGAAGAGGATTTTAAAGGAAAAAATGAATTGCTTGTGAGTTCTATGTAGTTGATTGTTTAGCATCATATCTAGGTAGAATCTTGTGGGTTTGTGTAATAGTTTCTTATTCTTTGATTTTTCTATCTTCTCCATGTTTGTGAATCTATTTTGAAAATTCAATTGGGTTGAAGCCCTTGTATGTAATTTTATCATTCTTCATTTGAGAAACTTCTATATATGAATTGAGAATCTAAAACCCTTCTGATTTTATTATTTTTCATCTCTAGATCATTTGTAAACAAATGATAATTGAAACCCTTGTGTATGAATTTGATTTTTCTTCATTTTCAAAAGCATATATGAATGAGTTTAATATCTGAAACCCTCATTTGATTTAAATTAGGTGATTCGTAATGAACTTGTTAAAATCGGGATGTGCATTTTGAAAAGAAAACCAATATTGTTTCATAGATTTTGACTATTTAATTTGAGTTTCTATATCAAATTTATATTGGAAAATTTATCATATATATATAATTACACATTAATTTGTAATTACTATCTAATTACATTATTAAATATAAAAAAAAATGAAGTAGGGGGAGGGGGGGCTGTGTTTATATAAAAATTAAATATGTTAATGTTGGGCAGGACCATCATCCCCCCACCCACCTCTCTTTCCTTTCCCAGGTGACACTTTTATGGGTTGTGTGCACAACAATACTATTGTTGCCACAATAGGTACCGCTGACATATCAGTACACTACTATGGCCACAATGTATATATTGGTCGATGAACCTAAAATGTTGAAATGTATTTTGATCATTTTTTAGGTTAATGTTATTAAATTTTAATTTAATAATATTTTGTCATATAGTTTTTTAATCAATTTAAATTTATGAAATTTTTAATAATTTTTTAAATATTTCTAAGTATAGTTTTGTTAATTAATTTAATTAAGGAAATTTTTTAATTATTATTTTATTAATAGATAGTTATAATAATAATAATGTAATGACCCTTGATTGAATTTTAATAATTTATTTAAAATTAAACTCTTTAAATAAATGATTATTAAAATGTATGTGGGAAAGTAAATTTGTGAATTATGAATTATGAAAAATTGGTAAATTTGGGCTTTAGCTGAGAGTTCAATGTCATATTTAATTGACTTCTAATCAGATCTATGAATCTATTATTCTTGTGAACTTAGAAACATTAGCAAATGAACACTAGGGAATTTTTATGATTTGGAAACCTTAGTCATTATAACACTTTGAGAAGATGAAAATGTGAACCCTGATTATAAATGAAAACTCTATAAACTATAATGCTTAGAAATAAGAACTGAAATCTTGGTCGTTTATTGAACTCTTATGTTTGAAGAAAATCTAACAAACTGTGAAAAATAAATGTTTAAAAGATCCTGATGAGATGTGTCTAGTTCCACATTTGGGGTTTTATATTTAAAAATATTTTTAATGATTTGTTGAGAGTTGAGACTTGTATAGACCCAAGAATGTTAGCAAACCTATGATTTGAAAGCATAATGGAAAATTTGAAAATATTTAAGTGAAAATTAAACCTTTGGGTTTTCAAAACCTAATGAATTATGAAAGTAAAATTATATGACACTTTCTGTGATGTGTTGTCTATTGATGTTAGGTTCAGGTTGGCTTAGTACTTAGACCAGTCGGGA
This sequence comes from Cupressus sempervirens, assembly GCA_028749045.1. Taxonomy (NCBI): domain Eukaryota; kingdom Viridiplantae; phylum Streptophyta; class Pinopsida; order Cupressales; family Cupressaceae; genus Cupressus; species Cupressus sempervirens. The sequence continues at coordinate 273,606,480 of CM053790.1, forward strand.
TGTTGTGTATACAATCTTTTATACCTAACCATGGTAATGTGTCATGCTTGTTCTATGATGAGTTTGATCAGATGTTTTGTTATGCTTTCTAGTTTCTTGTGTAAACTAAGGTGAATGGAATGAATTTTCTAGTATAACATTTAAGTCTTTGATTAGTTATATTTGGATTTCTTTAGAGTTTCTTGTTAAGGACTGAGGTGATTATTGTGATTTTTTTTTGGTGATGTCATGTGATGTCATGGGTTGGTATATGTGTACTTAATTTTGGATTAGTCCTATTAGGATGATTGTATTGGTGAAATATGGTTTTGATCAGTTCTTTTCAATTGCTTGTTTAAGAAATGATGTTTGGTTTATGGTCATATGAGACCTTCTTCTTTTATGATCCTAGGGTAGGTAATCTATGTGTACATTGAAAAGTGGCTTACAATGGAGGTCAGAGCCCTGAGTGGCTACCTGGGTAACCCATTGTAGGTTGTTTTAATAAGTGATAACATTTGATTAAATGTGATTAAAATGAAATAGTAAGATATTGGTGCCACATAAAGTCACTAGGGGGTCAGAGTCTTGAGACACTGCTAGGGTAACCTTAGAGTTGACTTGTTAGTACTCCTTGTCTGTATTAAAGGAAATTGATGCCACATAGAGACACTAGAGGGGCAGAGTCTAGAGAGGTTGCCAAGATAACCTTAGAGTTGGCTCATGTGATGACACTTGCTCACTTGCATAGTAGATTTCCTACATGTTTGTGTTGCCTCTAGGATTTGTTAATACTTGCATCTTGGTACCCTTTGAGATAGTTTTCTTTTAGGTGTTTCCTTAACCTAGATCTTGGTTTTGACTTATATTTTGATTTCCATTTGGGACTTGAGCCATTTAGTTTCCATGAGGTCAGGTGGTAGTGCATTTTTCTTATAGAATAAAGATCTGATCATTGGATGTCATTGTTGGATGTACTTGTGTATTTGATCCTTTCCTTTTGATCTTATATTTATATTGGATGGTTATATCCTAATATACTATACTTTATTTATCATAGATCTAATGAGATGATGTATTTTATATATGTTGTATATTTCTTGAGCTTTTCATACTCTGTGACTTTTATTGTGGATGATTAAGGTTTCTAATTATGCCAAGTGGCATCCTATGTGATTATATATTATTTATTGGATTTGTACTTGTGATTATTCTTTGATTGTGGTTATGCTATGTATTAGATTTAGTATTAATTAAACTTAAACGTGATTTAACATCACAAAACCTTAAGAGATGCAATTTGTTTATGATGGTTGTATGTATGTGAGTTATTGCTTCTTCTATATGTTATCTATTGATGTTATTATTATTTTTTAAATGTTTGAAAAAATTAGTAAAACTTTAGGCTAATTATTTTGGGTTCCCTGCCAGGGTTTTATACTCCCTAATTCTCTAAGAAAATCATTGATAACATCAAGCTCAAAGAATACATCACCTAAGTCTCAAACCATTGGGTTTTAAATATTGTTCAACCAAGCACTCAATTGGTTGTTGGATCTATCTTACCAAGTTTAGAGATGAGTATTGTTACCACTACTTCATCTACTAAGCTATAGGATCACTAGTATACAAATAAAGTTAGATCAAGTTACAACAAGGCACTATAAGTACTCCTATAATTATTGTCATTTCTCAAATTGGACATGTTGTCACTATTGCAAGCGATTCCACAGCAAGTGCAATCACAATTGAAGTCAATCCTCAACCAAACGCTGAAGATATGAGTAAAGGTAAGGAAATTATTCCTTTACCTATTACAAATGCTAAAAGGAAATAGATAAATGTTTTCATTGATGAAGTCAATCTAGATGAAGACATAGTAATTCCAAATTGGGATCTCTCCAATTGTACTCCTAATCAAATGGACACTCTTAGAGAAATTTGGCAGAAAAGAGCCAAATGATAAAAGCTTAGAGTAGAGAAGAAGAAAAGAAATCAAGTGCTAGAAGACATTAAGAGTATATTTCTTGATGCATTGAGTATTGACATTGATAAAAAGAACTCTATTTTGGACCAACTTGTTGACATAGTCCACAAGTTCAATGAATATTTGAATGGTCAAGAGAAACTATGATAGAGAGAAGAGATGAAATTTGAGAACAAGTTTTTGGATAATATGAGACAAAATATTTCCATAGACCAAGTGGAACTATCCACTATTCTTATTTCATTTGAAAGCACTATTAATAATTTTGTTTCTATTTTTGAAAAATTAAGTGATATAAAAAATTTAACCAAGGAAATCATGGACAAGCTGTTAAAGATTGATAGTGATCTAAAGGCAAGTGCAAAGAAATTGTCAATTGACACTAGTACTAGCTTGACATATTTGATCAAGATTAGGTATTTGATTGAATTTTAGGAAGATTTATTAAGAGAAGAAGCAAGAATTAGGGCTACACTGTTAGAAATTTAGAGTTTGATAATTCCAAACATGGATGTAATGTAGAAACACATTGTTCATGCAAAAGCATTAATCCATGACAAAAAATTTTCTATTGTCACAATAAAATTAGGATAAAACCATGTCTCTAATTTTGAAGATATGTAGTGATTTCCTCTCACATTTTGATATTACCTTGTAATTATGCATTTTTTGAATTTGTGTCAAAAACAAGGGAGAAATATAGCATGTGAGGAATCCAAGGGGGAAATATAGTTATATATCATTAAAGGAGACTTTTGTACAAAGAAGAAAGAATCTATGTATATAGCAAAGCTACAATAATAATTTTGAAAAATAAAAAATAGACATATTATCAATTGAGTACCAGCACAATAGTCAAAACTAAGATACAAAAATTGGTACAATGATAGGGGGAGTTTTGACTCATCATTATGAGTATTCATAATTTTTGGTATGATAAGTGTTTTTGTCACTAATGCCAAAGGGGGAGATTATTGACCTTATGGCTAGACGATTTGTTAGTCAATGTCAAAGTACTTGGTCATTTAGTTGGTTACATTGTCACTAAGCACCATTGAGTAAACCTTGTAGATAGTCTTAATCAAGCATGGACTATTGATTGAGTAGAGAAGCTAGCTATGTTAACTAAGAAGAGTTGATAGTAGTGTTGACTGAGCTACAATAGTAACCAAGCTCTTTAATATTTGTTGAGTCATCAACATTAACCAAGTTCACACCTGCTTCTAAGTGATCAATATGGACCAAGCATTAGTATCAACTGAGTGCTAGAGATTTCCTAGCTCACCATATTATTGAGTATCAATATATCACCCAAGTGGACTTTTGAACCCAAGTGTTAGCATTGAGCCAAAGAGGTGAGGGTTGTTTAATATGATATTATAGCTGAATTCATAAGGTAATTATTTGGATTGATATAAACATGAGATATCTTGTAATATCTAAGAAATGAATGAAATGTATGGAATATGAAGAACATAAAAGTTTGAAGATTGACTAAAGGATGCTAGTAGTATAAGGAAAAATAGAGTCTCATCCATCACATTATGGTGAACATTCTACATCAAAGGAATCTCATTCAATAAACCAAGTTGCATAGTAGAGATCAAATACTAGTTCATCCTAATAGGTACATAAGTAAAATATTGTAACAAGGTGGACTTAACAATATTATCAAAAATATCCTAAGTACATACTTCATTGTATCGTATAAATCCTTTTACAAGATGGACCAAACAATCCTTATTGATCCTAACAAGGCAGATCATTAGAAATGATCCTTTGTAAGTTTTAATAGGACAACTTTATACTGCAGTACTAAATCTAGTGGGTATCACCCCCACCCTAGTTTTTTTCACTTTCTATTTGGAAGGTTTCTAGGTTACTAAATATTGTGTCAAGTGTTATGCATTTTTTATTGCTTTCAATATTTCATGCATGCAGTTAGATCATATTAGTTTATGATGGATTATATGGTGAATTGAAGTTAAAGTTTTATTGGTTCCTAATTCACCCCCCAACCCTCTCAATAACCTAGCCTTCTCTACATGTCCAACATTGGCCAGAGTTGAAAAGGAGATAGCGGAGAGTTTAAAGTGCTTGAGATTTGATAAAGGTGGTGAATTCATTTCCAATGAGTTCAACATATTTTGCAATGATAGAGGAATCAAAAGACAAATGTTAGCACCTAGGACCCCTCCTCAAAATGGAATAGCAAAAAGAAGGAATAGATAAAATATGAATTTTTCTATAATATTGATGACGGAGAAAAATGTGTTACAAAAATACTAGAGAGATGATGTAAGTACATTTGTTTATACTCTAAACATAGTGCAATTCAAGAAAGGTACAAATGTTGCACCTTTTGAATTATGATATGGATATGCACCTAATTTTAAGTATTTCAAAAATTTTGGAAGAAAATATTATATACTTAATGGTAATAGAAATCAAAAACTTGATGCTAAAAGTGATGAGAGCATATTCTTGGATATTCCACTAAGAGTAAAGCATATAAGTGTCTGAATTATAACACTTAAAAAATTGTGGAAAGTGTAAATGTGAAATTTGATGAATATATGAAAAATGATGAAGTTCAATATAAGATAGAACCTAAAGACTATAGTTCATATATATATCTAAATGATAGTGCTCCAAGCACTCCACTTGAACAAGAAAACAAAGTTACAAATCCTCGACAGAGTGGGAATGTTGAGTTGTAATGGGTAGTTTTCAAGTAGTAGATTGTGAGTGTTGAGCAACATGGAAATATTGAGTCATAGATAGGGGAAGGTAATTTTGAAGTAGAGTCAGAGAGAGAGAGAGAGAGAGAGAGAGAGTGAGAGAGAGGAAGAGAGAGAGAGAGAGAGAGAGAGAGAGAGAGAGAGAGAGAGAGAGAGAGAGAGAGAGAGAGAGAGAGAGAGAGAGAGCGAGAGCGAGAGAGAGAGAGAGAGAGAGAGAGAGAGAGAGAGAGAGAGAGAACTTGAAATCATTTTTGAAGATGAACATGTTGAAGAACAAAGAAGAAAAGAGACTATGTTAGAAAAATATGTAAGAAGACATCATACAGTAGAGAAAATAATTGGAGACAAATAATCTAATGGCATGACAAGAAAAAGGCTCAGACGTGATACATGCTTACTTTGTGATTTTGAGTCCAAATCTATGAAATATGCTTTGGAGAATGAGGATTGGATACAAGAAATGAATGAAGAAATTGAGTAGATTGAAAAGAATAAAACATGGATGTTGGTACCCAAACCAAAAGAAAAAATGTTATTGTAACAAAGTGCGTATATAGGAACAAGTTAAATAAAAATGGTGAGATTACAAGGAACAAGGGTAGATTGGTATGCAAAGGATATACATGTGAGGAAGGTATTGATTATGGGCAGCCATTTTCCCCTATAGCTAGACTAGAAGGAGTCAGAATGCTACTTAAGTGTTGATCTCAGATTGGTTTTGACAAGTGAGTGTCAACACACTTAAGCTATTTACTCAATTCATGCCAAAATACTAATACATGCCAAGTGCAACATGTAAATATTAGACCATGCCAAGTTGCAATGAGTGCCAAGTTACTCATGTGTTGAGTCACTCAAGTGCCGAGTAGATAGACCATGCCAAGTGATTCAAGTATCGAGTAAACAACAGATGTCAAGTAATGTAGTTGTCGAGTCAGAAGCAAAAATATAGTGCATGCTGAGCACCAGTCACTTCATAGGTCGAGTGACATAGTTTTGACATATTTATTTGTAATGGAACAATTTGATATGAGGGGATTAATATAAAAATTATATTTATAATTGTAAGATATAGAATGAAATATGAAGAAAACACCATTGTTCTACCTATGTAATGATTTCAAACTAATCTAGACTATTTTGGGATCAAGTCTAGGAATCAAAGGTTGAAAAATGACATGTAAACTATTTCTTAGCAAACTAGAAGGATGGAAGAAATTGAAAGTCTCATTAGTCAAAGATATGGGTGATTAATATTTGGTTTTGTCTTGGAGCTCTCAAATGAAATAAGTTGTAAATGGTAGTGCTTCTCTTGATATATTTTTATCTCTTCCTACATTTTTCACCACCTATTTTTATTCACAAAAAAAGAAAAAGGGTTTTTGTAGAAAGGAGTTTCCCTAATTTAAATCACAATTTTACAATCAACCATAAAATAAAACATATTTAAAAATAAGGTGTGTTGATATGTAATATATATTAGATTTGAGAAAAAAGATGCCTCATAATTTAATGATGCAATGCTCTTGGAATATGGCCATAGTTTTGATGCAATCAAATGACCACACATTAAACTAACAAGAAATCATAAAATGCATTCTTACATAAATGTTATTTCAAATTTTTCCACAAAAATAAAATATAGTAGGATAAGATGACTCAAGTTCTTGTGTAATTTCTTTGCCTTCAATTTGGTCTTTAAAAAATTGGGAGGTGGCTTTATTTATGTATCTCTTCTATCTATTTTGGGGTGAAAATTTTGAAGGTGGATAACTTATATTTAGAAACCTCACTAAAAGAAAGTATCACATGGATTAAATTTGGAGCCAAACATTAGGGGTAAGGGGAATTTTAGGATAAAGATGACCCAAATTTGCCATTATCCTCTGTAGTCACCCTTCTCTATCTAACATGAACTCAAACTTGGACAATATGCTCTCTTTGGGGAGGGGATGGCAAAAATATGTGTGAAATAAGGCTAGGATACATGAAAATTCAAGTGTCATGATATATATGCAAAAATGGGACCTAACTATGAAAGATATTTCATAGGGATGTAATTTATGATGGTACAATACTATTATTTTATACCATTTCTTTAAAATATTTGATTTTATAAATTTACTAAAATTTTTGGTAGATAATATCCACGATAACCTAGATATAATATTGAAATGCTTCAAACTCATACGTCTCCTAGGGTGTAGTTTTTCTATGAAAAAATAATCAATATATTCCTATCGATTATCTTTACAATGGAGATACAACATTAAATATTAGCAATGGGTCTTCTATGCATAAAGTTATCCTAGGATAAGAGTGACAATCTAATTATGTTTATTTTAGCATATTTATCACTCTACATCATCTTTATTCTACAAGATCTTATCTAAACCATTAACATAATTTAAGAGAAAAAACATTGTTATTTATTTTATACATGATCTCTATCCTAACATAAAAGTATGCAAAGATTAAAATTTTATTGATTCTACTTCTCAAACTTGAAAAATGGACATGAATAATGATGACATGATTAATAATTCACTTGTTAATATTAATCCTCCTTAATACATTCATAAAAAAAGATTCAAAGTGGCCTATGATGTAATCCCTTCTTCTGTAAAATTAAAGATATGTTATAAAGTTTTTTAAATAACATTATTTCTAAGGAAGCATATAATAGATAAGGTCTTGGAAAGATGAAACAAGGAATAAAAGTCGCTATGGACCCTTGTCCTTCACAACTCACTGGAGCAGGTTTGTGAAAAATAACTCAAACTAAAAAATAAAAATATTTACAACATTTTCCAAGCCAAATTGATCACTTTATTATTCCACCAAAAAGAAAGACAAAGTAGAAAAAATATAAATAGTTATCCTTCATTCTCATAACTTCAAGCCAAAGATTGAGAAATATCCCTTGAACCTCAACAAAACAAATCACCCATGTGGCATCTAAAAAATGAATGATACATTTAACTAAAACTATTTTTTTTTATTATGACATTGCATCATCAATTGGAAAGTATAAATGGTATCAAATGATTTTTTTGTAAATAATAAGTTGTCCAAAGATTATATAATTTTTAGTGCATTTATTAAAAATATCAAAATGAGTTTTTTGTAAGCATGGGGGTGTGTTGGAAATATAATAGGAGTAAATGAGAGGGGAGGGGTGAATCATTCACCACTAAAATAAATCCAAATACCTTATATGTCAACAAGAACTTCCTTGAAGAAATTTGAACACGTGAAAGGTCAAGGCTCCAAGGACATGAAAGATGACCACAGACCCAACAAGCGTACTAAGGAAAACTCAAAAAAGGGTCATGCAAGCCAAAGAAATGGATGATTCAATGGCCTTTACAAATAATATGAACATCCTTGTGGATTAGGCAACTGATTTATTGAAGATCCTATAGTTATCTTTGTGTTGTCTTTTTTTCTTTTTTTTTGCTATCTCTTCCAACTGGTTGTTTTAAGGCTTCTTCTCTTAGATAGTTATGTTTTTAGGTGATGATGTATAGCTCTTCTAGGATTCTCTTCTCTTGTTGTCATGTTCATTTGTAAAAAGGTTTTGGGTCCTTTAAAACCTAATTTTACTAAACGAAAATAATAACTTCCCTAAAACACATAGCTCACTAGAACTAGAAATCCACTATAACTTGGTTAAAAAAGCAATATGATATATTAGTGTGCATTAAGTTTAGTAATTTAGTTGTATAAAGATAAAGCAATAAGAAAATAACATGAACACATGAGAGACCAAGATTTAACATGGAAACCCAATTTGGAAAAAACCACCAATGTGACTAGTTACAACTTTTCATTCTTCTGAAGTGAGCCTTGTTAGGAGCCAAACCTATTAAATACTACAAAACACATTGTGATATGTGACCCTTTTAAAGGATTTAAATCACCTTATTAGGAGTGATCTTCATAGAGGTCTTGAGATACTTCAATCTAGAAATGCCACCTAGTTAGAGGATTTACAAAATGACTATTAAGTTAACTTTGTTAAGAGATTTTTTCACTACTACAATTGTTAGAGAGTAACAATGATTGACCTCATTTATAAAGCAACTGGATTGCAAATTTAGATCATTATTTTGGTTTATCCTCTAGAACCTTTTTTATCAAAATATTCTTTGTAACTCCTTGGATATTTTGCTCTTAATCAGATATCCTTTTCTATTTGCATCTTATCTTCTTCAACACTTGCAACACATTATACAATCCACATCTTGACCTTTCATATATATGAAATATAATGTCAAGTCAGCTTGAATATCCTTAAAATTAACCAAATAATATCCATTGATTCATCTTGAATAAAAATAAAATAAAGAAAATTATTTTGATGTAGGTCGGCTTGAACTAAAACTAAGTCACTCAGTTACCACTAAGTTCCTTAGTAATCGATGTGACTTAGTTTACACTAGACTTCTAACTCGGTCACAACTAAACTCCTTTGGTGACCAACCTAGCCTAACTTCAACTAGATTACTGAACTTGTCTTCTACTTGACTGATATAGGAGTCTTTAAAGATTAGTTCCAATTGGCAATGCTCAATTAGAGTATAACATTTGTGTAACATCAATAACATTATAAAATTGAATAATTGTTATAAAAAATCTCCTTCTTTAACATTGATGGAAACACAACATGTCATAACGCAAAGAAAAATTAGAGCAATCAAATGATTTATAAGTTTTAATAATATCCTTTTTAAAATTCTGATTCTTTATCTATCCATGAGAACTCTCTCTAAGATTCTCCCTCTACCATGTCTTATCTTCAAACTTTATCAGATAAAGTTCTCCCTCTTTTTGATATGCAAATCACTTCCCTTGATCAATCTCTACCTCAATAAATATATGACATGAATCAATCTATCCCTCTTTGGCATCACATGCCAAAGGATTGACATAGTTCTTTTATAATGTACCTAATGTACTTATTCATATGAAATTAGCTCTAACTTCTTTGCACCGATTTGATAGTTCTTCAATGAAGCTTGGTTGATGTATTACTAATCTATACTCTAGTGAGCATCAGATAGGGGAGTGACCCCTAGCTATCCTCTTAGATATAAAAATGCATCATTAGGTAAAAGTTTGGTAAATATATTAGAAACCTACTCCTTTGTGTTTACATATTCCAATCTAACCTCTTTATCTTGAACCAATTCTCTTAGAAAATGATACTTGATAGCAATGTATTTTGTCTTGGTGTTCATTGCAGAATTTTTGGATATGTTGATTATACTTGTGTTATCACAATAGATAACTGTTGGATCCTTGATTTCTTCCTTTGTTCTCAATAAAAATTGCTTGAACCACATTATGTTGGAACACATAACTATTTCAGCAACATATTCAACATTTTTTGTACACTAAGAGATGTAATTTTTCTTCTTACTTGTCCAAGATACTAACCTCTTTCCAAGAAATAATTCTACTCAACTAGTGCTTTTTTTATCATCAATGCTTCCATCATTAGGAAATGATTTCAACTCAAAGTTCCCTCTTTTCTTGTACTATAGACCATATTCTTGAGTACCTTTTAGATATCTCATAATTCTTTTGATTGACATCTTATGATTTTCTCTAGGGTTTGCAGAGAACCTTGCAACTATATCAACTGCTAAAGAAATTTAAGGTCTTGTATGAACAACATACTAAATTTTTCTAATATTAAATCCATAGGTAGTCTAATTTATCTCTTTTGAGTCATCATCCTTGAATAATTTGTTTCCAATAGACATAGGTGTTTCAATTGGTTTGGAACCTTCCATTCCAAAGATCTTTAGTATCTCCTTGATATATTTTTACTAAGTAATATAAATGTCATTCTTCATTTGATGAACTTGTAAATGAACAAAGAATTATTTTTCTCTAAACATTGACATTTCAAACTCTTTCGTCATTTCTTTAGAGAATGAGTTGCATAATTCATCATGACCCATAAATAATATATTTTCCACAAATATTTCTACTAGAAAAATTGTGTTTCGTGGTCCCTCTTTAATATATAGATTGTTGTTATTATTATTTCTTTAAAAACCAATCTATATCAAATACCCATGAAGTCTTTCATACCATTACCATGGTCTAGGAGATTTCTTTAGACCATATAAAGCTTTGTGTATCTTACAAACCATGTCTCTTTTGTTTGGATCAATGAAACTTTAAGGCTAATCAATACAAAATTCTTCTAGAATTCCATTCAAGAAAGATAATTTCCCATCCACTTGATACACTTTCAATCCTTTAAAATTAGTATATGTAATTAGTGTTATTACACCTTCAAGTCTAGCAACAAGAGAAAATATTTCTCCATAGTTTATGCCTTCTTCTTGAGTGTATCCCTTGTACACTAGCCTTGCCTTATTCCTTGAGACTTCTCCATTTTCATTCAATTTATTGTTGAATACCCACTTTTTTACCAATTACATTTTTATCCTTGGATCCAGGAACAAGAGTCCAAGTATTGTTCCTTTCAATTTTCTCAATCTCTTCATTCATTGCCTCTATTACCTAGGGTTTTGAAACCCTAAATATCTCCCTCTTAATGCAATGACGTGAGAGATTAGAAATCTTTAAAACTAACAAATTATTTTACATTTATATTATAAAATTCTATAATGAATTAAGTATCATTCAAGTTAAATGGAAAGTAATTAAATATTAGATTAATTCAATTTAACATTAATTTCTAACATAGTTAACTCTATAAAGAATTAATTATCATTATAATATGAGGGTGAAAGTAAAAGAGTTAATTGGGTAAGTTGATGGAGTGGATTGTATTTGGAAAGGAATGTTAAAATAATTAGTTCTTTTTAAAGAATTAATTGTTATTATTGTAATTTGCATCAATAGGGTAAATTGGAAAGAGATTTTAAAATTATAATTCTTTAAGAGAATTAGTTATTATTGTAATATGAGGTATTTGTGGAAAATTTGCATGGTATTGGAAAATGGATTTTAAGGAAAGGGAGTTAGGGTAGTTGAGAAACTACTCAGGTAGGATTTCTTTAAAAGTAGGAATTCCTTTTATAAAATGGTCGAATCTTGGTGGGTGCAAAACCAAAAATACATTTGGATTTGATATTTGCATTTTGAAAAGAAAAAATTGCTGCAAAACTTTGGTTGTGATAAGGAAATATAAGATTCTGTAGTTTTATGTTTTAAATCCTTTCTAGAATAGATAATATTGTCTGTTTAGTAAATGATTTCTATCCTTGAGGAGATTGATTATTTGTGAAAAGATTTACATTGTCTTATTGCGATTTGGAGTCTTGTTATTGAAGTTGAGAGAATTCAAATTGATAAGAGATAAAAGAGAATTTTAAACCATTTTCATCTATAGGGATTAATCATGTGGATGATCTTGGTTATAAAATTTAAGTGGTTTTTCAATCTACACATACTTTTCATTTTTATTAATTGATTGTTTATGCTTTTTCAATATTTTTGTTAAAATATCATTGGGAAGATTTTCCCTCAAAGGAGGAATTAATGAACATCTTTTCAAACTAGTTGTTGCACCTTATAGTATTGTGAAATAATACTAAGCAGAGAAATTTCTTACACATTTAGGGAATTTCAAATTTGTTAGTTTATCAAGAGTTTTTCTCTCTTGAAGCTTTAAATCTAAAAGGGAAAAAAGTATTTACTAATAGTTTTTGGCAACTCTACTGCGGAAATCAAAGTGCCTTGTGCAGTTGGTTTCTAAAATCTTGAGGTACCTCCCTAAGGATGTAGGTTGGTGGTTCTATTGAAGATGAATACCAAATGGTATTTCAGAGATATCTAGTAATCTTGAAGGATTGGATCCCTTCAAGAAATGAAGATGATGTTGATATATTTATTTTTATTCTGCAATTTAGAGAAAATCAAATGCAAGAAATCATAGAGGATTTGGCAAAGAAAGTAGCATTTAAAAATATTTTCATAGTGCTATCCTCATCCAAAGATGATCTCTTGTGAAAGAGCCATAAATAGTATAGGAGATATGTGAAGAAAAAGAAATTGGTGAAGTGATGCATGAACAAGAAAATGCTCTTGAAAAGGACTCAGGGGACAATCAAGAGGAAGAAAAAGATTGATATATTTTTCAGCCTCCTACAAATCTTTTCCACTATCTTCCTTTGGAGGAATCAATGTAGTAGTTTATAGTGGAAAAATCACATAAGCAATCAAAAGTTCAAGAAATTCAAGGTATGGAAAATTTTATTGGCATTTTGTCTACATTTACAAAAGATTTGGATTTGAAAAATGTAGAAGGAAATTGTAATTCTATTTTTATTTTCCCCTCCATGTATATATCTTTCATAGATGAGATGAACTTTACTTTGGTTGTGTTACTTTCCCTTCAATCAAATATGCATTATTTTTTCCAAAAATTGATTTAAAAAGGCTCATACTTTTTCCAACCTATGAATGGTCACAATTAGTTTTTAGGGTTTTCCCCTCTCCATTGTAAATAACTACCCCTTTTTGGATTTTTGGCTTTCTTTGTTTCCATTTTGATGTTCCCTCTTTCCTCAAGTAAATCAACTTTTTGAGAAATTTTTAGAAAGATAAAGAACCTTATGAATTGATTGGTGACACCTTATGCCATCTAGTTTTGCTTCCAAAGTTGTCAATTTCAAATTGCTTATATTAAAAAAAAATCCATTTGTACTTCCAAAAGTCATGAACCTTTTCCACAATCTCATTTTGAATAGTTTAGGCTTTCATAGAAATTTGTGGCAGCCTTCTAAAATATTGGTGTGATTAACAATCTTGGGACTATAACATTCTATTTTGACCATATAAAAGAAAAGTTACGGTAGATACAACAAATCTTTCTAGGAAATGAGATATTTTCTCAAGATGTATTTGTGAATGATGATGTACATCTACATTTGTATTTGGAGGTGTTGAAGCTTTTAAAAATATGTAGGGTTGGAGGTCCTCGTCAAAAAGTTATGTTTAAAATTTTATGACTATTCTTTAGTCCTCTATGACTTTGTCCAACTTGCAAATTTAGTGAGGCAAGGTTTAGAGCCAAGTCTAGATTCAATGTTCATTTTTGAATCTCAACATGTAGTTTGAAAGCTTAGTTCAAAGTTTGAAAGTTTAGATGTATATTTTGAGCTTCAAATTCAAGCTCAAGTTCAGATTTTGATATGCAAATTTTAATCCAAATATCTATCGCAAATGAAGAAATATTATGAGTAGCATTGTAATCATGGGAGATTAAAATTTGTTTTGCATTGTGGTTGGTCATCCCTAATATGTAGGTGGTACATTTTGAACCACACTTTGTGGTCTAAGATTTTGTGAGTAATGTTGTGCCTAGGGTGCTTGGACCATGTGATATTTTTGAAGAAAATAAATTGGAAACAACAAATGTAATGTATTCACTAAGTGCATGTGCTTCCATAGATTTTGGATGCCAAATTTAGTTTGGGAAAAGCTATGCAAGAAATTTGCAACAAGAGCATACATTATTGTATATAGTTGACTACCCTCATATAATAGCAAATTTTCAAAATATGTGTAATAGTTGAAGAAAAGAAAGATATGAATGAAGTTTACTATTACATATTGGATGTTGCTAAATTCTTTTAAAGAAATTGGAAATGCCTCTATTATGTTGAAGACTACTTTAGTTATTGTGGCATGATAAAGATGCGATCCCTAAAGTAAAAGGGAAAGCAAAATACTTCATGACATTTTAGGGTCGATGTTCTTGGTGTAATTTTCAAAGAGATTGATAGCATGTGGCAAAAAAGATGGCACCTGAGATATTATTCATGACACATCCCCTTGAATCATGATGATCATGTAAGAAACAAGTGCCTCAAATTAAAATTTAATTGAAGAATCAACTCCCAATATTGGCTCATCTATTGCATGTTTGATTTTAAAATAGGTGGTGTTTGATACTTTAGAAACCATTGCCATAGATAAGGGGATTTGAATTGTAGGCTACCTCTAAAAGCCTTTGGTTTCTCAGTTGAGAGAATTATGCACTCTCAAATACTAATAGGTTTCCACATTACACTAACAGTTAGGCCCCAAAGGTGGAATAGAGCCAATGCTTTGTTCACTAATACCTGAGTTCAAATGGTTTAAAATGTGATAGATAATTTTCAGCTTAGTCTTGTAGAAGTTTCAGAACCCTAGGTCTATTTTGATGTCAATTTTGAACGCTATCAATGCATAGAAATGAAATTACCAATGATAGTGTTATAAATTTTGAAGAATTAACTTTGAATGATAGAGGCTCAATAAGATTTAATGCTAATGACCTATGAATAGGGAATGAGCATACGATGCCATCTTCTAGTACTATGATTGTTTGTGGGTGGATACTTGATAGATGTGCACAATCACGAGATCAATTGTTTCTACACCATGATCATCTAAATTAAATGGGGCTAAAGAATCAAAACCTTGTCAGTTGATACCTTGAATGTAATTAAGTTTCTATTGGCAATGTTGCTTATTCCCTTTCGAAAAAATATGAAACAGAGAAACCAACTATCTTCTTCTTCTTTTGAGGAAGTAGTGAGCCTTGGAAAGGTGTGTAATAAGATATAAAAAATTAATGAATGAGTGCAAAAAAATAGTTTTAAACATCATCCCCTAGTTGCATTGTAAGTTGAAGCACATAAAGCCATGGTGATGCTCTAGAAGTTGGGAGGTTCATCAACAATTCCATTTATGTGTTCAAAGTAAAGATGGTGACACAATAATGAGTGTTGTAAGTGAAATGGTGATAGAGCTAGATCTTTTAGATCAAGATGTGACAAATATAGAAGCCATGATTGATGTAGAAATACTCACTCATGTGCCAGAATGGAAACCTAGAGAAACTTTTGAGGAGGTTTCTAAAAAAGATATATGTAGTGCTTCTCATGATTCTTTAATTGAAGATGATGTTTCTAATATGCAAAGTGATGCGAATATTCCCAATGGGAGATTTGTGCTTGAATTCCTCCCTTCAAGTTGTAGGATGATAGTCATGAAGAGAATGGAGCTAGTTTATATACAACAACATAGTCTTTGGAATTAGGGAGAATCAAACTACATGGAAATTATTTAGTGATCAATAAAAAGAAAGGTGGCTCTACTACCAATGCTACAAAGAATTTAATAACTAGAAAGAGAACCAAAATTTCTATTTAGTTGAGTGGGGGATTCAACATGTCTTGGATTGTGAAGATAGTGTTTGCACTTATGTACAAAGGACTAATGCTCATTCAATATCCATGAAAATCCATCTTGGGTTTATCTATTGCCAGTAATGCTATAAGCCTTCCTTGTTGTCAAATTTGTGAATGGTGCTTTTTCATTTCTATTATAGTCCAACACACTACATCAAGATGTCAAAGTTGAAAGTAAACAATGTGTCACAATATCTTTATTAATTTAGCTCATGCAATGGTGAAAATTGAAGGACTCTCAACCTATTGAAGACATTTGAGCAATATCTAAGCAATTTGGAGAGTTTGGTAGGAAAATAATTTAGCAAAGTGTACAAAGTATAAAGAATGAGAGGAAAGTTGTTAAGCATGAAGCAGAGCTCAAAAAATTAGTGACCACTTCTACATTGGTCTAAAAGTCGCATCATATAGAAATATGTTAAAGTTAGAGAGCTCTTGAAGAGACTAATGATTGTGTTCAAACTTGAACCTTGAAACCAAGATGTCAGCTTTTAGTATTCAAGATTAATGACTCTATGCCCAATAGATAGACAATGGATAATAGTAGCCAAAGATTCTAGAGTTCTCTATATTCTAGCATAGAATATAGCCCCTAGAGAGAGCCAATGTTACCTAGGCTTTTGAAACCCTAAGTATCCCCCTCTTAATGTAATAACGTGAGATATTAGAAACCTTTAAAACTTACAAATTATTTTTCATTTATATTATTTAATTCTATAATGAATTAAATATCATTCAAGTTAAATGTAAAGTAATTAAATATCAAATTAATTCAAATTAACATTAATTTCTAACATAGTTAATTCTATAAAGAATTAATTATTATTATAATATGAGGGTGAAAGTAAATGAGTTAATTTATTAATTTGATGGATCATAATTTATTTGGAAAGGAATGTTACAGTAATTAATTCTTTTTAAAGAATTAAATGCTATTATTATAATTTGCATCAGTAGGGTAAATCAGAAAGAGATTTTAAAATGATTAATTCTTTAAGAGAATTAATTATTATTGTAATAGGAGCCATTTGTAGAAAATTTGTACGAGATTGAAAATGGATTCTAAGGAAAGGGAGTTAGGGTAGTTGAGAAACTACTCAGGTAGGATTTCTTTAAAAGTAGGAATTACTTTTGTAAAAGGATCAACCCTCAGTGGGTGCAAAACCAAAAATACTTTTGGATTTGATATCTACATTCTAAAAAGAAAACTTTGATTCAAAATTTTGGTTGTGATAAGGAAATATAAGATTTTGTAGTTTTATGTTTTAAATCCTTTCTAGAATAGATAATATTGTCTTTCCTATAAATGATTTCTATCCTTAAGGAGAGTGATCATTTGTGAAAAGATTTACATTGTCTTATTGCAATTTGGAATCTTTCTATTGAAGTTGACAGAATTTGAATTTATAAGTGATAAAAGTGGATTTTAAATCATTTTCATCTGTAGAGATTAATTATGTGGATAATCTTGGTTATAAAATTTAAGTGGTTTTTCAATCTTCACATTCTTTTCATCTTTATGAATTGATTGTTTATGCTTTTTTAGTATTTTCTTTAAAATACTCATTGGGAAGATTTTCCCTCAAAGGAGGAATTAATGAACATCTTTTCAAACTGGTTGCTACACCTTATAGTAATATGAAATAATACTAAGTAGAGAAATTCCTTACAAATTCAAGGAATTTCATATCTATTAGTTTATTAAGAGTTTTTCTCTCTTCAAGCTTTAAATCTAAAAGGGAAAAGACTATTTACTAATAGCCTCTATCCAACATTCACTTTCCAATGAATCATTATAGTTCTAGGTTCAAATCCAGTAAGAAAATATGTACCTTTTAGTCTTTTTCTTGTCATTGTGCCTTTTGTCTAATCTCTAATTATTTTCTTAGGTGCATGATGTCTTCTAACATATCTAGCAAGTATATGTATCTTACTTCTAGATTTAGGACTAGATTCACTTGGTTCACCATGCTTAAAGGTTCTATGAATTTCAAAAAAAATTTCTACTTTTTTCTATCTAAGACTTGGTTCCCACAAACTATGACACTAGCTCCCACAAACTATGACTCAGGTTCTTATGTTTGAGACTTGGTCTGAACTATATCCAACTTGAGTTGCACTAGCTGCAACTTGGTTGACAATCCAAACTTGGGTCACTCATCTGGAGTAATCTACTAAATTCTAAGTAATGTATCAAGTTCAAAGTAGACAAACTTTCTATAATCTTCAAGTTGTTTATTTGTTTTTTCTTCACTCTTTTCTACAAACTCATTAATTTTTACATGTGCACTTTATATAACCTTGTGAGTAGCAAGATTCAAACATTTGTGTGTTTTTCTCTTGTTGGAATATCCTAGGAAAATGCCTTCATCACTTTTCACATCAAACTTTTCTTTCCTTGTCTCTTTTAGAATATAACATTTTCTTCCAAATACCTTGAAATAAATGACATTAAGTTTATATCCATACCATAATTCATAAGATGTTTGATCCATGCCTTTCTTTTGTTGAACTCAGTTCAAGGTATGAAATACAGTATTGACTACTTCCTATAAGAATTTTTCTTAGGGAAAATTCACCCAAGATCAAATAACTTGAATACAAGCACAACTATAGACCAAAAAGAGCATGATCAATATATCATAGTATGTCCTAATACATCACTATGTTCAGATGAGAGTACACACTAGGAGTGCTTATATATAAAGGCCTCTAAGATGCATCTAGAATTTCCCTAAAATGTGCTAGGAGATAAACTTGACAACTAAGCACACATCCTCCATTGTGTATGAATGTATGTGAAATAATGAGAGGATAAGCATGACAAGGTGTCCCACATAAGGAGATTTTGTAGACACCATGTACTCAAATAAATTTCTTACTCCTCTTTTGTAGACATCATGTGCATAAATGAGGTGTGACCTCCTATGTTGTCAACATGACAATTCACAAGAGTGAACATACTACTAGGTGACTAATAAATAAATAATTAAAATAATGCATTAACCTAAGTAAACTTAAATAAGTGTAAATAGTGAATATTATTTATACCAACACCCCTCCTTAAGTGAAAATTAGGGGGAATGTACTTAAGTTCACAAGAACTAGGATGAAATGCATAATACAACTACTAGGCCATGTAAGGTACCCATGTACATAATAAAAATGTATTGCAGTCTCTCATAAAGTGAAGAAAGATTGAAAACCTCATGGGAAAAACCCTGCCACAAAAAGAGAGATAAAGAGATAAGATGCATGGATGGATGGAGTAATCAAGATCCCCCATTATGACATACATCAAGTATATAGAAAAGAGAAATGGGAGAAGGACAAAATCCCCTAAGAGGACAAAGTCCCCCACAAAAAGAAGAAGAAGGAGATGAGGTAGTCCCCCCTCCCTAAATGTAAGCTACTCACCAGTGATAAATGCTCCAATGTAGAAGCTAATCCATGACTGTTGAATGATGTTCCTCCCCATTGGAAGAAACAATGGCAGAGGTACTAGTGATATGCTTCCCTTGGGTGTGGAAAGAATCTTGATGATGAAAGGTATCTCTAAAACCTGTTCAAGTGTCCTTGTGTCAATATTGATGGTGACTTCTCCCAAAACTACTAAAAAGAAGTGTAGATCTAGTAAGGATTATTCTAGATCCTATTTCAAAGAACCAATAGTCTCCTCAAATGATAGAGAGACCTCCTAAAACTACTATACATAAAGATCCACAATCACATTAACCTATAAAGACTAATCATGTAGAGAATGGACATGAGGATCAGAGTGAGCCCTCACAAAAACTATAGAAGGATCATCCTCATCAAAGAGAAGTGGTATATCATCAAAGAGATCTCCCAAGTCTACGATCCATGACTCCACAAACAAACCTAAAATTTTAGTCAAGAAATCATCACCTGAGGCTGGAACTGGAAGATAACATGTACCTTGCTATGCTAAAGTACATGAGTCTATCACTATGCCAATATATAAAGAATTAACCTCAAAGAGAAGATGAATATCATCAAGGATGTCTCCCAAATATTCAATATAAGACTCCATAAATAGTTGTGCAATGTTTGGAAAGAAGTCATCACATGAAGGTAAAGTAGGAAGACATGAAGTGTCCTACTATAGTGAATTAGAAGTATCTATGGCTAGGACAAGATTAGTATGAGCAACAAGAGCATCTAGAGGTGTGATCTTATTTGGAGAGGATGTAGCTGAAACTAGAGGTAAAAGATCTTTGGGGAATGGAGGAATGTGGGGATCTCCATACATCTACCAAAGATGGATCCAACTATCATATAAATATTTTGACTTCAAGTCATCAAATGAATCCATAACCTTCATATCCATATAGAGAAAGAGTCCATTACAAAGGATGGAGCATATGTCCTCATCATATAAAATCCCTCTCACATATGATAGTGCATTATGCTAACTAAGATATGTGATAACTGATTGACTCCATTCCTGATAGTTGTCTAGTGTCAAGATAATTAAATCTTCCTCTTCCATGATGGACTAATCAATGTAACCCCCAAAGATGCAAAACAAATAAAAGAACCCCCCCTAATGAATGATTTGATGCTTTAGAAGTGATGCATGTACAATAGACCACTTATCAAAATGTACATGATGTTCTTCTAATTTTTCCTATTACAACTACCTTTTGAGACTTAAACCTAGAACTAAGCACTGTAGCTTAGATTTACAACAATTTTGAAAATTAATCAATGTAATACAATGTAGAAAAGGCCCTAATATTGAAAGTGATATTTCTATCCACACAAACCTATTATTTGAATGCAAATTTGGAAAGTAAATAAAAAATAATGCACTTTCAAAAAAAATGGAAACTAAAAAGGAGTCTAGATCAGCTCGTACAAAGCATTTCAAGTCATAAAATATAGGATTGGATAGGTATAGTCACTAAAAGACACAAACTCTAAAAAATCCATGTACCAAAACTAGAAAATAATAGCACCAATGATGAGTTCAAGAAATTCTACCCAAAATCAAAAAAATTTCCCTTGACTTGGAGTTTGGATGACTAAGTTATGGGCTCTTAAAGTTGAGTTGCCAAATCAAAAAAGCATTTGAAGAGGGGTTTGGGTAGAAAACTATGAGCTTAAATTTGATGATCAAACTATCACTGCTATAGTTGTAAAATGCCTAATAATGATGGTCAAATGGCTATAAAATTTTTTCTCATGAAATGATGATGTTAGCAAAAAAATGCTATTTGGGTGACATGGCAAATGATGTTAGTGTACAGCTAGTTGACTAGGCATGTCCACATGGTACATTCAATACAAAAAAATTGAGTTGTCTACTGATGTGTTTGCCTATGTGTCAGTTGATGTGTTTGAGCATGTTGTAGAGTTTGGTTGAGCTATGTGATTGGCCATGTGGCAATGGGAAATGGATTTGCATGGACTTGTCAAAATGAATAGGGACATGCTACATGTCTAGCCAAAAAGGTTTTGGATGTAGCATTTGCTAGAAATAATTTGCATTTGGAAGACATGTTCAACAGTGCCAAAAAAGATGTCAGGAAGTTTGAATAGCACCACCAGGTTAATCACTATTGTCAATGTCAGATTATGCTTCACCATGCCAAAAAATGCTTGGTGGTGTCCAAGATCCTAATGTTGCCACCGATGGTGTTGGGATCTAATCCCACATTGCCTATGCAGTTCACTTTGGAGGTTTTTTAAAAACACAGTGCTTGTATATTAAATAAAAAGCAAGGTCCGCCAGATGTTATGTGCTTAGTTGGATTGTGGGTAGTCATTGGGACTTGTAAAGTGAGCCTTGTTTGCCAAACATTATGATGAATGCCCATTAAAAAAGTACTTGCAGTCTGCTAAAAAATGGAATATTCTCTATTGTGCAGTCTACCTACCAATGGAATATTCTATTCTAGGTACAGGGCCAGGGTGTCACTACTTGGTAGCTGTACAAAAAAAATTCTCTATAGGGGCAACAGACAATTTTTTTTTTCAAAAAATTTGTAGGAAAATAACTAACAAAAATACTGAGATCTGAATTAAATCAAATTTTAGATCATTAATATCATACCCAAACTTGCAAATAAGGGCCTTTGGGTGCCGATTTGCAAAAAAATTTCCTCATGATTGACTTTGGCCTAGGGTAATCATATTTATACCAAATCAACATTTTGGATGCAATGGTGAGGTCTATTCTAGCTCTAGACACTTCCAGTGATTTTGATACTCCACATTTGGGCTGAGGTGCTAAAGAAACAATGGTCTCAAATAGCTATGTGAAGAGAGATTCTCCAAGCTCTAATACCATGTAAGAATTTTTCTTAGGGAAAATTCACCCAAGATCAAAGAACTCGAACACAAGCACAACTATATGCCAAAAAGATTATGATAAATATATTATAGCATGTATTGATACATCACTATGTTCAAATGAGAGTACACATTAGGAGTGCTTGTAAATAAATGCCTCTACGATGCATCTAGAATGTCTCTAGAAGGTGCTAGGAGATAAGCTTGACAACTAAGCACATGTCCTCCATTGTGCATGAATGTACATGCAACAATGAGAAGATAAGCATGACAAGGTGTTCCATGTGTGGAGATGTAGTAGACACCATCTACTCAAATAAAGTGCTTACTCCTGTGTTGTAGAGACCATGTGCATAAATGAGGTGTGAACTCCTCTGTTTTCAACATGACAACTCACAAGAGTGCACATACTCCTAGGTGACTAATAAATAAATAATTAAAATAATGCATTAACCTAAGTAAACTTAAGTAAGTGTAAATAGTGAATATTATTTACACCAACACTTCCTTTCAATATTTGGTTGCAACACTTTTTTTTATCATCAGTGTCCTTATACAATTCATTATGGATCTATTCCTTCTTTTTGCTATGAAATTTTGCAGAGATGTACTAGGTGAATATAAATATCTTTTGATTCCTCTTTCATTGTAGAATTCATTGAATTCATTAGAGATGAGTTCTCCTCCTCTATCTAATCTTAAGAATTTTAACTTCTTACCTATTTCTTTCTCAACTCTAGCTAGATACCACTTGAATTTTTTAAAAGATTAAAATTTATCCTTTAGTATATTATTGTCATCATCCTAGAATAATCATTAACAAAAAAAATGAAAAATATGTTTCTAGTGTAGCTCTCTTAACCTATTGGTCCACAAAGATTTGTATGGACTAGTTCCAAGACTTCTTTACTATTGTAATTTTTTTTACTTTTGAAGCTAGTTTTACCCATCTTTCCAATCTGAACTTGTTTGCATATGGCCATTTCGGGTTTCTTTAGATTAGGAATACCTCTTACTTTTTTGTTTTTACCTATATTAACCAAATTATCAAATTTTACATGGCACATCCTTTTATGCTATAACCAACTTTCCTCCCTAAAAACATGAACTACGAGAGAGATCAAGATAGAGTGGATTACCTTTTGTCTGATTTCCAATTCCAACTAGGTTTCCTTTTCCATCTAGAAGCCTGAGATTCCCATTCATGAATTATACCTTGAATCCAATGATGTCTTGTTGTGCTATACTTAGAAGATTAGTTCTTAGTCCATCAACCCAGTAGGCATTATCACATTTGATTCCATTAGTCAATGCAATACAACATTTTCTCTTCACATAACATGGTTCATTATTTCCAAATTTGATACTTCCATCATCACAGTTCTCTGAGTATTCAAACTTTATTTTATTACTAGTCATGTGATGAGAACAACTAGTGTCTACTATTCATGTGTCATTCTTTCTTATATGAGAAATAAGTGCCATATTTTCATTATCCTCATCATCTAATTCATCATTAATAGAAATATGCACCATTATATCTTCATTATCCCTATCAGAATCTTTAGCAATATAACAAGATTTCTTACCTTTTTCTTTGTAGTCTTTGTAGCTTTTGAAATCTTTCTTGGCTTTGAACTTGCTAGATTTTCTATCATCCTTGACTTTCCTTGTAATAGATTCTAGCATAGCAATGTGACCAACTTCTTCACAAGAAAATAAATCAATGGGATTTTTCCTTTATATTTACCTTTTCCTTTTGGTAACCTCCTTGCAAGTAGTGCTTCAATGGCTTCAAGATCATCATTAGATTCTTCTTCTTCTTCCTCGTCTTCTTCTTCTTCACTGTCAAAATGTTTTCCTTTAGAGCTTCCTCCCTTTTTTCCAAGGATTGGTTTGGCTTTGAAAGATGATTCCATGTTCTGAGATCTTGAATGATAGTTATCAAAGTTATCCAACTCAATTATTTTTAACCTTCCCACTAGTTCATCCAAAGGTATATCATTTTTGGGATCACATCTCATCTCTTGAATATCTAAAACTCTTATTGCATAAATAGGAAGAACATTTTCTTAGTACCTTTCTTACTGCAATTTCATCTTCTCCTTTTCTTCCTAATGCTCTAATTATTCTCACAAATGCTTTGATTTTGTCACTCTATTTTGTAATGTTTTCATCTTCTCTCATCTTCATCTGATCAAATTGACCTATTAAAATTATTTCTTTAGCTCTCCTCGCATTATCATCTCCTCCATAGATCTTTTTCATTTTTTTGTACATTTCATGAGTAGTAAGATAATCTTTGACTCCATCAAATTCAACATAATTGAGAGCAGAATCAATGCCAATAATCATTGTGTTACGATTCTTCTTTTCTATCATTTGATCCACTCTCAAAGGATCAAGAGGTGACACATACTTGGTGTTTAGGAATTTTAGACTTGTGTGTCTAATGGTTCCCAAATGTAGATTCATGAGATCCTGCCATGCTTTGATGTTATTATTATTCAACTTGGGAATCTCTCTTTTGTAAGACATATTGATCTTTAGCTTAGGTCCTTGAAACCTTTTTTGTAAGCACCAAAAAATTCTAATACCAATTGTTGGAAATATAAGAGTGGTAACTAATATGGGATGGTTGAATTAGTTACCATTAAAAAAAATACAAATCCCTTAGATGTCAAAAATAATTTCCTTGAAATACACAACTTTTTTAGAGTAAGAAATCCATTTTAACTTTGTTAACAAAGAAATATGATATACTAATGTGCATTAACCTTTAGTAACTTAGTTGTCAAAAGATATAGCAATAAGTAAATAGCATGGACACATGAGACACCAAAATTTAATGTGGAAACCCAATTTGGGAGAACAACCAATGCAAATAGTTACAACTTTTCACTTTTCTGAAGTGAGCTTTGTTAGTAGCCAACCCTGTTAAAAGTTACAAAACACATTGTTAGGTGTAACCTTTTTAAAATATTTTAATCACCCTATTAGGAGTGGTCTTCTTCGAGGTCTTGAAACACTTCAATCTAGAAATCCCACCTAGTTAGTGGATTTACAAAATGAATATTAAGTCAACTCTATTAAGAGATTTCTTCACTGCTACAATTGTTAGAGAGTAACCTTGATTGAGTTGATTTAAGAAGAAACTAGATTGAATATTTAGATAACTATTCTAGTTTATCCTCTGGATTCTTCTTGATTAAAATATTCTTTGCAACTCCTTGGACATTTTCCCCTTAATCAGATATCATTCTCTATTCGCATCTTTGTTGAAAATAATTGGTTAATTGTGCATTGTATTTGATGTTACAAAAAATGTCATATCATTTCTAGTTAGTGTATGTCAAGCTCACTCTAGTTCTGAAGATATTTTCCTATGTCTATTGAGCATTTAGAGTTTTTGAAGTTTAGAAGACAGTTTCTATTGAGTTCACTTAGGTGAAAAAAGAGAAGTTTGGAAAAGATTGAGAGTTAACTGAGCTCACTAAATTAATGAAGGAAAAGTTGGATCGAACTAATGTTAATCAAGCTCACTTAGTTACCAAATTAACTTTTTTAAGTTGTGGTGCTAACCATGTTCTCTTGGATAGCATAGGAAAATCATTTATGAGTTAGTGTCTATCGAGTAAGGTCGACTAACAAAGGGTTTTCTTGTTTTGGCATATTGAGTTAAAAAGATTTGTATGTTGGTTCTAGCCAACTAAGGAGATGAATATTAATTATTCTACATTGTATTCAAACCAACTTGACAATGTATATGATATAAATATAAGGTCAAGTTGAGGATTGAATGTGTGCAAGAGAATAGAAGAATTGGAGATGCTTAGAGGAAATGAATTAGAGGGATAAGAAGAATATCCTTGTGGAGCTACAAAGATACATTCAATTAGTAAGGATCAAGTATACAAGGTAAAATTGAGATCTATAATCAGAAATTTAGTTGCATCAAAAATCAGTTCATCTCATTTATATCCTCTAACCATTGTAGCAGTGATCTAAATCTGCTAAAAGAGTTGGCTTAATAGGCATTTGCAAATCCTCTAACAAGGTGACATTTCTAGATCAAAGTGTCTGAAGACCTATAAAAAGGTTACACCTAATAGGATGATTAAATCCTCTAATAGGGTCACACCATATAGTGTGTTTTGTAAGTTTTAATAGGGTTTACTCCTAATAGGGCTCTCTTTAGAAGAGTGAAAATAAGTAACTAGTTATAATTGGTGGCTTTTCCCAAATTGGGTTTCCATGTTAAATCTTGGTGTCACTTCTTTATGCTATTTATTTTATGTGTATGCAACTAAGTTATTTAAAGTTAATCATAGATAATATCCTAAATATCTACATGTTAATCATTTTCTGAGTTACAACATTTTGTAGTATAAACCGAGTGAATGTGTGTTTACTAAGAATCAATATTTTCAATGAATTTTATGCTTTGTATTGACATATAAGGGATTTGGGATTTATTTTAGTGGTAACTGATTCACCCCTCCTCTATTATATTTCCAACAGTTGGTATTAGAGCTTCTTGGTTCTTATGAAGAAGGTTTCAAGGACCGAAGCTAAAGATCAAGATGTCTTACAGAAGGGAGATATTCAATAGAGATAACTTCAAGGCATGGCAAGAACTCATAAGACTACACTTTAAAATGATTGGAGATTGAAGACTAAATCACCTAAACACCAAGTAGAAAACACCTACTACAACTATGACTATTAAAGAAATTGCATAAAAGAAGAGTCATAACATTATGATGATTGATATTGCTTCAACTCTCAACTATTCTAAATTTGATGAAGTCAAAGATAGTGGAACTACTCATGAGATGTGGATCAAGCTTAAAGCCATCTATGGAGGAGATGATAATTTAAGAAGATCTAAACATGAAAGTCTCAAAGGACAATTTGATCAAATAAAGATAAGAGAAGATAAGAACATTGCGAAGTATAGTGATAGAATCAGAGCCAGTGTTTGTGCAATCAAAATTTCTAGAGAAAAGATTGAAGATGAGACAGTGGTAAGTAAGTTTCTTAGAACACTTCTTCCTTATATGCAATTAGAGTATCAACAATTCAAGAAATGAGATTCAATCCAAAGAATGATATAACATTAGTGTTAGAAATGTGAGGTATGCTAGGTTACTAAGACGGGAGGGGTGAATCAAGAACCAATAAAACTTCAACTTAATTAACCAATTAATCTTTCATAAAATATTCTAATCTAATTGCATGTATGATAGAATGAAAGTAGTAAAACATTTATAGTATATTGACATGAGATATGGTGACCCATAAACCTTCCAAATAGAAAGTAAAACTAGGGTGGGGATGATACCCACAAGCTTTAGTACTAAAGTATAAAGTTGGCCTATTAAGGCTTAGAATTGAGTACTTCTGGTGATCTTTCCTATTAGGAGCAATGAGGACTGCTAGGTCCACCTTGTAAAAGTATTTACAAAACATACAATTAAGTATGCACTCGGTAAATTGATTTATCAAAGATTGTTAAGTCTACCTAGGTAAAGAATTTAGTTGAGACACCTATTAGGATGAACCAGCTACTAAATCTATAATCTATAGCTCTAATTTGTTGGTTGAGATTTCTTTGAAATGTAATAATCATCTTGTTGTGATAAATAAATCTTTGCTACTCCTTATAATACTTGTAGCCTTTTCACTTCATGCTTCTACTCTCTATATTCACATCACACATTCTTTTATTTCCATATATGGATGTGATATAGTACATTACATATATAAAAATCTAGATTAAAATTCATCAAAATTGGCTACAACATAAGTTTCTATCAAGATCACAAACTCAACCCAACTACTGGTACTTGGGTTCTAAAGTCAAACTCGGTGAGGTTTTGATACTTGGCAACCATTGTTAACACTCACCATCATTATGCACTTAGTAGATGTAGTAGCTCAGTTTATACTAATCACTTTAAAGTAGACTGAACTCAATTAGCACTGGTGACTCAGTGACCACTATGAAACTCAACATATAAATTGAATCACTTCATTGACCCTACATGGCTCGATCAATACTAACACTGCAAGTTTAGTATAAATTGAATCACATAGTTGACACTATTTACCTAAATCAACACTAGACTCACATTACTGATACTGCAAACTTGTTAGGCACTAGAGAACATGGATGATATAGTGCAACTTGGTTAACACTATGAAGCTCAGTTAGCACTATCACCGTTCAACTTAGTAAATACTACTCATGATGAGCTGTATAATGATTTTGGAACTTGTAGCAACTATAGAACTAAATTGAACCTAGATTACTTGGTTAATATTGCATATTTCAAGATAACCTTGGTAGCCATTTAACCAATTGACTATGAATGTGTCCTAATAGAATAGTAAGGGCCATAAAATAGTAGGGCATATGAGAAATACTTTTGTAGGTTCCTATAGAATGGTAGGGTGGTAGGGTTAGTTTGGGAAGGGGGTAGGTCCCCATAGAATAGTAAGGCATAATTAGGGTGAGACAAATGCACTTAAAAGAGTAGGGCCTGCTGCATGTACCTTCAGATGTAGGGTTAGTTTGGGAATGGGGGGTAGGTCACAAAAATAATCTACTGAGAACACACATCACCCTTTATTCTATTATTGCAATCAAGGTGAGATTTTTTCTGGCAGTCTATAGGGCATGCCAAGGCCCTATAGATAGTAGGGGTCAATTTCTCTATTGTGAATATCTACCCATCGATCATCCTTTTTCCATAGTAGGGTCCTAGATCAATAAAAAATATATGCCAATCAATGCCCTACTATTCTATGGTCTAGAAGCCGATCATATTACATCTATAATCTATAGCCTACATGTAGAATCCCATGTAGATAGTAGGAATAAGGGTCTTCTGCATGCACTATCACATTATTTTTCTTGTTATGGTTATTATTATATTCTTCTAGTTCTTATTCTTATTTAACCCATATTTCCTATATAAGTGCTATATAACTACCTCATCCTAATAGCACTTGATTAGGTGAAGCTAACCCAGCTAAAGGAAGAACTAGGCTAGCTAATGGGATTGTCTTGCTCTAAAGGCATCTCCCTCAATAGATGCTCTCTCACTACTTCATCACCAGTGTGAGTCACTAATAAAAAAATTTGACCATAATGTCAACAATCTCCCCCTTTGTCATTAGTGAAAAAACACTTATCAATCCAAAACTGAATACTCAAAATTTTTAGGTCAAAACATTCCTTTATCTCCATCCTATTTCTTCAACATGGTAACATACTCTATTTTTGAGATTTTTCAAAATTACTTTTGTAAAATATGTTTTTTTCTAATAATTTGTATGTGTATAATATTATGTTGCTCCCTCATACATATATCACATATTATACTTTTCAATATTCTTCATATATGCATTCATCTTATATGCTTAACTTCTCCTTCTTTATATATCACATCTTCTCCATCTTTTTGACATAAATGCCAAAGGTGTAAACTACATGTTGATGAAAAAATGTGAAGAAGTTGGAATTTACCTTTAAAATTAGTGTCATTACCTTGTCCCAATTTTCGTGTAACACCTTACTTGCATGAAATGCAATCTATACTTCTATTGGTAACTCCATCATATGATTAGTTATGGAAAAGTTATTGTCATGGATGTGATTTTTGGCATGTGCAATGTGTTTCTAGAATGCATCCATGTTTGGAAGAATCATGCCTTAGATGTCTACCAGTGTGGCCCTAATCTTGGTTTATTCCCTTAGTAATTCTACTTTCAAATTGGTCAAAATTTTGATTTTTGAGTAGTGAGTAGAACTATAGCTTGGGTCAAGTGACAACTGGTGTACACTTGCCTTCAAGTCTTCATGTATCTTAGATAATTTGTCTTTGATTCCCTAGGTGAAGATAGATGTATCACACAACTTTCTATTTAATGAAGTTACATTATTTGTAGAGGTTTCCAATGAACTGAGAGTAGTAGACAATTCTACTTGATTTATTGCAATTTTTAGTGCTTCTTTCTCCAATACTTTGTTGTCAAATTTCCTCTCTATCTTTGTAGAAACTTTTGATGTCTATTCAAATATTTTTTGAAATTTTGGACGACTTTTACCAACTGATCCAAAATAGGTTGTGTACTATCAACCTCAATACTTGGTGCATCCATAAATATGTCATTTATATCTTTAAGTGCTTGGATTTCTCTGCTCTTTTCTTCTCTAAGCTTCTATTGCTTAGCTCTATTTTTCAACAATTCACCGATTATGTTCATCTGATTAGGATTTAGAGTAGAGATATCCCAATTCAAGATAACTATATCCTCATCAAGGTCAATGTTCTCTTCTTTACCTTTATCCTTGCTTAATCAAGCCACTTTAGTACTTAGTTGAGACTTGATCTCAAGTGTCCTTGTACTAACTGAATGTGGAATAGAAAAAATAGTAGAAGTAGAGGGGCTAGCAACAAAAGTAGATATTGCATTGATAGTAGAAATACCTTGATGTTGTATTTCCAAATCTAATGATGGTTAAGGAACTAGCTACTCAGTAGATAAAGTGATGATTGCTTCAATCAATATGGTACACAGCTCAACTAGTGCAAAGATTGAGTGTGTGCATGGTGTTGCAATGGTTACCACAAAAAAATCCATAGAAGATTTCTTTGATCTTGATGATGTTAAAGCTTTTCTCAAAGAATGAAGAAATGAGGCTATTACTATTGTTGCAATGTTCCCTAGGTCAATTTCCTCAATACTCTAAATCTCGAGGAGACTCTCCTTAGTAGCTTCCTTTTCTTGCTCCTCATCATCTAGATTTATATCATCTTGTATTTCCACATCATCTTCATCATCATTAACATCATCTTACTTTATATCTTCCTCATCTTTCTTATCACTAACATGAACAATGAAGTCACCAAATTGATGAAGGTTGTAAATATTTTTCTATGTGGTAGTAGTTGTCTCCATTATGGATTCTATGTCTTTCATTAGCACAAGATGTGTATTGAATGTTTAAGTGAGTTTTTCTTTATTTTTCTTTATAGAATCTTTCACCTCTTTTTCACTAAGACTCAACATAAGTTTCCTTAGAGTTTGTTCATATATATCTTTAGCAATCTTCTTAGCATTTTCCCATCTTAGCTTAATTTCTTGCATAATCTCATTTGGAATTTTCTATACAATTTTAGGAGAGTATTTCCAATTACCTATTTTTTATATCATCATGTCTTTAACTTGCTTCTTCTCATTCACACTTTGGGTTTCATATATGAGAGATTTGAAATTTTCCATTTTAGCTCCTCCTTCTATTTCTTTTAATTTTTCTTGAAAAATAGGTCGAGGCTTCTTGAAAATCACTTCCTCTACATCCTCCTTACCTATCTTTAATTTCTTTCTAGACCTTTATGCTCTTCTAGTGAATACTATAGTAGATGACTTGGTAGGTCTGATTATGATAACCTTACCTTTCTTCCATATTGGCTCTTCTTCTTCAGTCTTTGTTTCTTCTACTTCATCATCTATTTCATCTTCTTCCATATCATCTCCTTTTCCTTCAATCAATAGAAGAGTAGAACTTTCTTACCTTAGATTTTCTATCCTCTTCTTTCCTTTGTTGAAACTTGAGGAAGCTAGATTTGAAATTATATTGTAGCTTTGGCTTCATCACAAGTACCAAAATATGTGGCCTTGAGATCCATAGGTTCATTTAGTAGTGCCTCAATGATATCCTTGGTGTCATCAATGTTAACCTCATAGCTTAGGGGCTTAACCCACAACACTCTAGGTTTGACTACTTGAATGTATACTTTGTCACAATCCACCATGAAACAAACATCATCCTTGTAATATTCTACAAGTTTCTTTGGAATTCTATATCTGTAATTCATTTTTTTCTTAAATGAATCAAAATAATTATCCATTATATAAACAAAGTTCTCACCCATCTCTAATATATATTTATTAATATGATATAATAATGGTACATTTTTTCTCCATAGAACTGAGCCTTTAGAAGAGAAAAATGTTTGCACATAGAAAAATAAATAAGTCAAGAGTGCAACAAACTTACATGGATTTTTCTTTGAAGTCATGATGTTCTCCATGTTGTTGTTGAACTAATTCAACATTAACTCAGCAAGGTCAAAGGGCATGTTGTTCTTCCCTACCTTGAGAGCCAAATCAACTACCTCACATGACACACTATTAAGACAATTGGAGCTATAGATCTTATGGATGATCACATGAATTCCAAATTTCAGCCCATGCCAGTCACATTGTTGATATTCATTCCTCTTGCATCCTACTTGACAAGAGTCTTGATTTCGAGTTCTACCCAACTTAGGGTTTTAGTTTTCTTAGCTTTGTTCAACATCAGGACCCTTGTTATCTTTTGAATCATTTTCTTTGTGATTTCAATAGGCTAATCCAGCCATAACTACCCATTTTGTAGATGGCTAAAAATAAACCTAATCCATTTAATTTGAAAATCTTAGGGCATATGTGGAATGTGTGTTGAACCATTGGTCTACAATTCATGATGCTTGGGTTTCAACACACCATTAACACATAACTTGTTTAAAGATTTATCCATCTCTAGGGTTCCAAGTTCTTGAATAAAACAAAAAAATGTGAACTAATATCATGAAAATGTAATACCTTTGGTGGAATCTATGATTGAGATAGAGTTGTGTCAAGTGTTTCTATAGTTTCTAGACTCAACTTGAAGTCTAGTGCCTTCCATTCAATTCCACAAACCAACATCTCAGATCCTTTCCTCATTTTTCTAGTGGAAGACACCATGCTTAGTAGGGTTTAAGAAAATATAAAAATCTTTAGCAAGAAACACATAGATTTCTTGGAAGCACATAAATCACTCTTTGTAAAAATCTCTTTAAAAATTCATGGTGATAAATGAATTTGATTTCCTTCCTTTTAACAATTTCACTTTTCAAGCACCATAAATGCTTGGTACATTCCCTCATTTAGTAATGGACTATTTTCCACTCAATTTAACCTTAATGCTTAAAAGAGTCATTCATAGATTAGTATCAATACAATGTTTTCAGTGTCTACTGACCTAGCTTGATAGGGTCTTGCAAACTAACCTAGCTTGATAAGATCTCAAAATTTTTGCAATCAATCATTGATCCCTTTGTATCTTGAAAGCTAATATGGATCTCTTCTTCTTGCTAGCTAGAACTAATGTGAGGTGACTTCTCTAAAGTCTTAGTTCCAGTTATTCCTAAGGGAATTCAAGTTAGATGCTTAAGTCATTCAATTCTTGACTGACATGTTCTTCATGACTTAGAGTTGCATTCTTAGAGGATTCAAGTATCCATTGTTGCCTCATCTTCTATCTAGTAATGTTATCTTTGGTTTTCTTTTCATTTTCAATCCTTCTAGTGTTCATATATTTCTTGGAAAGATGTCCAAGTTCTATACAAATAAAACATCTTATAGTGATGTCTCCTATCCTCACGTGATGTTTCACACAATTTTCTCCAATCTGCCCAAATTCTCCATAGTAGTGTCATCTACACTAAGTGTTTTAGTTCCAACTGAATATAGCTTTCACAATCTGTTTTGCTGGATTCAATATCTTGGTTTTTCATTTAGAAAATTTGTGTCCTTGTTTATTGTGCTTGTGACATTTACCTTCAAACTTAGGTATCTCCTTGAATTTACTTGCTCTATGACCATGCTTGCTACAATTATAACACTTTCCATTGAATTTTTCTTTGCTATTACTCCAACATTTGTTTGATGTATGAGTTAACTTACCACAATGATTGCAAGTAGGCCTTTATTCTTTTTGAGTTCCTTGCTTGGATGATTCACCTTCTTCTATGTATCCTATTCCTACTTTTCCTTTCTATCTGTACTAACTTTTCTCATTCAACAAATTCATGTCTCCTTGATATTTTAACGTCTTTTTATAGGTTTATTCCTTAGTGTTTAGATCACTCTATAATATTTAATTCTATGAGCTTAGGTTCATGATTTCTTCATTTGCATTAGTGAGCTAATTAATGAAGTCTACCTACTAAAGGGACAAGTGTTGAGTTTCATTTTTTTCCTTCTATCTCTTCTTTGGCTTTGTCTTTTTCTTCCATGACTTCACATAATCTTATTGACTAGATTTATTATTCTCTTTTCATCTTTCTAACTTCTTAAAGACTGGAATTTTTTTCAAGTGGATCTTTGATAGCTTTATCAACTTTATCTAAGTTTCTTTCAAGACAAATATCTTCAATTCTTCCTTAAGTGTAGAGATTTTCATTCATTTGTACTGCAAGGTCCTTTCTTCTTTTCAATGATTAAGATATTTTCTCCTTTGCTTTCTTTAGATGCCCAATAGCTAATTCAAGATCTAATTTTTCATTTTCAATAGTCTTATCTAGCTTGTATACCTCCATTGCCTCTAATCTTTGCTAAAGTTTTTAAACTTCTTTTTTGAGAACCACAAAGCTTTTCTACCAATTGTTGGAAATGTGAGGTAGGCTAGGTTAGTAAGAGGGAAGGGGTGAATTCAGAACCAATAAAACTTCAACTTAATTCACCAATTAATCCTTCATAAAATAATGTGATCTAATTGCATGCATCATAGAATGAAAGTAGTAAAACATTCATAGCATATTGACACAAGGTATGGTGACCCAATTACCCTCCAAATAGAAAGTAAAACTAGGGTGAGGATGATACCCACAAGCTTTAGTACTGTAGTATAAAGTGAGCTAGTTAAAGCTTACAATTGATCACTTCTAAATTATTTTCTCTATTAACAGCAATGAGGACTACTAGGTCCACCTTGTAAAATGATTTAGAAAACATACAACAAAGTATGCACTTAGTAAAGAGATTTATCAAAGATTATTAAGTCTACCTAGTTAAAGGATTTAGTTGATACACCTATTTAGATGAACCAGTGGCTGATCTCTGATCTAAAACTCTGATTTTTTGGTTGAGAATCCTTTGAAATGTAATGATCACCTTTCTATGATAGATAAATCTTTGTTGCTCCTTATGCTACTTTTATCCTTTTCACTTCACACTTCTACTCTCTATATTCACAACATACATTCTTCTATTTCCATATATGGATGTGATATAATACATTACATATATATACCAATCCAAATTAAAATTCATCAAAGTTGACTACAACATAAGTTTCTATCAAGATCACAAAGTTGGCCCAACTACTGGCACTCAAGTTCTAAAGAAAAACTTGGTGAGTTTTTGATACTCGACAACAATTTTCAACACTCAACATCTTCATTCACTTAGTAGATTAGAAGCTCAATTCATGTTGATCACTTCAAAGTAGTTTGAACTCAGTCAACACTGGTGACTTAGTGAGTATTGTGAAACTCAACATACAAACTAAATCACTTGATTGACCTTGCATGGCTTAGTCAACACTAACACTATAAGCTCGATATAAACTAAATCACTTGATTAACACTTCTTGATTCAGTCAACACTAGATTTACATCACTGATATTACAATCTTAGTAGACACTAGAAAAAATGGATGTTATAGTGCAACTTGATTAACACTATGAAGCTTGGTTAGCACTATCACTAATCAACTTGGTAAATACTACTCAACATGAACTATATAATAATTGTGGAACTTGGTAGCAACTATAGAACTTAGTAGAACTTCGATTACTTGATTAGCACTAGTCTGTCTCACAATAGGTGCATCATAGTCATGCTTTGGGCCATGCTTAGGAATAATATATTCAAACTAAGGGCTATTTTTCCCACTATGAGGTACATTTAATCTTGTCAACCTAGAGACATATGCTTGAAATGGTTAGCACAGTATGTGCACTAGTTCCCTTAATGAGTCACTAAGCTTATGCTTCAAAAAAGTAAAATGCAAGGAAAAGAACTTACACTATTGCTACAGGAAACTAACACACTTACCTCTATGAATATTGGAAATATAATGAAAGGGTAACCAATATTCCAACTCAATTCATCCACTATAACTATTCTCATTTATGCTACAAGAACATTCATGAAGTGTGATGCTACAGGAAGGAACTTACAACTTCTACTTGCAATACTAAGAATGCTTGGAAATAAATCTATACTATCCTATTCTAATCCACCTTCCAAGTGGGACCCCTTGGTTGGCTTCAACTAAACTACTAACATAGAATAGAAGCCAAAAACTATTTCATTAGATTTGAAAAATTCATTACATAACACATGGGACTATAAAAATAAAACTCACTATAAAAGTTAACAGTCTATTCTCATAAAATCTTTTCTTCTAACTAAACTAACACACTTGATCTAATTCCTATATATAGGAGATTGACACTTATTCTCATAACATAAAAGTAAATAACCTATATATATAAATCCATAGGAGAGAAAGAGGGAAAATAACAACTCAAGGTGGCAAGAAGAGATAACGGCTTAAGGCAGAAAAAATAAAGTCTAAACATTTGCTCACCATAGGAATAAATGTAGAGAATGTATTAAGTCTTCATAGCTCTTCCATACTCATTTTTGTGTCCTTTGGAACCATTATGACTTTCCTCTACCATGGCTATAGCTCAACATTCTTTTCTCCATGAATGCTATTGGCACTCATCTTTGAATTCTTCCAATCATGTTTTAGCTTCATTGTTAACAAGTTAGTTATTGTTGGAATAATGATACATTTGTCATTAGTTACAACACTTATTTGATTCTGAATGCTTACCGAGTTCATACCGAGCATTCATTGGTTACCAAGTATGTTCAGCAGTGTTTACCAAGTCAGAAAGGTAAACGAAGGTTTTAGTGTTTACCAAGTCAGGAAGGTAAATGCAGGTTTTAGTGTTTACCGAGTCAGGAAGGTAAATGAAGGTTTTAGTGTTTACCGAGTCAAAAAGGTAAACAAAGGTTTTAGTGTTTACCGAGTCAAAAAGGTAAACGAAGGCTTTAGTATTTACCGAGTTAGAAAGGTAAACGAAGGATTTAGTGTTTACCAAGTCAGGAAGGTAAATGAAGGTTTCAGTAGTTACCAAGACAGAAAGGTAAAAGAAGTATTCAGTGCTTACCAAGTGAATTGGAGTTAGTTTCTACCGAGTGACACAATGTTTACCGAGTCACCAGTGGTTACCAAGTTCCAAGCTACTCAAAGTGATTAGTATGGACCGAGGCCCTACCTCTACCGAGTGCATGATGATGCCATGTAATGTAGTGGATGCCGAGTGTTAGAAGGTCACCGAGTGAGTTTGAGGAACTTGAGTTTTCTACTATCTGGCTCACTCAGTAATTTTTTTTTTTCACTTGTGTTTGGTCGACCTTGTTGCTGTAAATATTGGAATGGTATATATGTAATGTATTGTGCCATCTGAAATAAAATGAAAGAAAAAAAGAAGAAATAAGGAAGACAAGTAACAGTGAAGTAAGAGCGAATTAAAAGAGAATCAACAGTGGAGTATTCAGCAAGGTTATCAAGGAGCAGCAAAGATATATCCATCACATCAAGTGATCAGTACATAAGATCTAATCAGCAAACCAGTTGCAAGAAGATCCACTGCTTCATCCTAACAGGTGAATCGGTTTTGTAAATCCTTTAACAGGGTAGACTTAATAGTCTTTTGTAAATCTCCTAACAGAGTGAATACTTCATTGTATGTTTGTAAATCCTCTAACAAGGTGGATCTAGCAGTCCTACTTGCTCCTAATAGGGTAGATCACTAGAAGTGATCATTGTAAGCCTTAACCGGCCAACTTTATACTGCAGTATTGAAGTTTCATGGGCATCATCCCCACCCCAATTTTACTTTCAAATTGAAAGGTTTCTGGGTCACCAAATCAGTGTGTTAATCTTTTCATGCATACAGTAAATTAGATGAATGAATGGTGAATTTTTTATTATGCTGAATTGGTTTAAATTTTAAAGATTACTGATTCACCCCTCCCCTCTCAGTAACCTTGTTAGTCCTAATATTTCCAACAATTGGTATTAGAGCTTTGTGGTTCTCAGGACAGAGCTTGACAGCTTGAGCAAAGATCAAGGACAATGGAGATATTCAGACTTGACAAAACTATTGAGAATGAGAAGCTAGATTTGGAGATGGCCATGGTTCAACTCAAAGAAGCAAAGGAACATCTTTCTGAATCCCTAAAAAGAAGAAAGGAACTTGCAAGACAAATAAATGACCATTTTTATGTTGAAGAAAGGATTGAAGATTTGTTACCATCAAGTAATACAGAAGAAGCTGACAAAGCAATCAAAGAACTTCTAGAAAAGAATGGATCTCTACAAGAAGAGGTAAGAAAGCTTAAAAGAGAGCAAGAAATATAGTCAATTGGGCTATTTGAAGTTTTGGAACAAAGAAACAAAGAACAAGAAGAATTGGAAGATAGAAGTCATGAAACTCAAAATCAATCCCTTGAACATGAAGATCTAGCAGATCAACTATCCAATGCAAATGAAGAAATTAGGTTTCTCAAAGCACAAAATGAAAGTCTACAGAATGACTTAAGAACTGAGAGACAAATCAATGAAAGCTTGGAAAATGATCTAAATATTGAAAAACAAGTCAATGAAAGGATGATGAAATCTCAAGCAGACATGAATCAATTGAATCAGCAAAATGAGCAGAATTTTTATAAGCAAAAAGGTAAAACTGGTCTTGGATACAAGGAAGAAGGTGAATCTTCTGAACAAGGTACCCAAAGGAATTAAAGACCCACTTGTAATCATTTTGGCAAGATAGGTCATACATCTAACAAATGTTGGAGTAATGGTAAAGGAAAATTCAATGGCAAATGTTTCAATTACAATCAGCATGGTCACAAAGCCAATGAATGCAAGGAGAAACCAAAGTTTGAAGGAAAATGTCACAAATGCAAGAAACAAGGACACAAGGCATCTGAATGTAGATCAAAATCATTCAATCTAGCAGAAAAAATTGTCAAAGCAATATTTGGTTGGGATTACAATACTTGGTGTAGATGTCACTATTGTGGAGAATATGGACACATAGGAACAAACTGTAGAAGGCATCACCTAAGGAAGAAAGATACAACCATAAGATGCTATACTTGCACTGAACTTGGTCATATATCCAAGAATTGCATGAATATAGGAAAGTTTGAAGATGAAAAGAAAACTAGAGCTGATAATATTTGAAAGCAAATGAAACAACAGTGGATTCCTAAGTCTACCGAGCAAGAAAATTCAAATGATGGAAATGTCACTCTAAGAATGGGTGACTCCACCATTCCTAATTAGACTCATCAAGAAGGATAAGGGATTGCATCTTCAAGCCATATCCTAAGCAGTTCCAGAAAGAAGGAGTGGAAATGAGAAATCAGTATTGCAGATACAAATCATAATTCACAGTGTTGCATCTACTGAGTAAGGTTGGTTTTTAGACTTTACCGAGCTTGGTTGGGAAAATAAGTAAGGTTTTGTATGTTCACTGAGTTGCAAGGTTTACCGAGTAAGTTGGTGACTATTTATAAAACCCTAATTCTCAGCTACCTTTGTACTCGAGCATTAATGATAGGATTTTGATCAAAAAGGCAGAATTTGATCTCATTCTTCACCACGAATTTAGAGTTCATAGAGCAAATATATTTTCAAGTACATCCAAGTGAGTTCAACTGATTTGAGGTGATTTTTCAGCAAAGAATTTTTGTTACGAAATTGTTCTCTCACCGAGTAGTAATGACATCCACAAGCACCAGTGGCAGTAAGGCGAAAAGAGGTTCTGAAATGATTGTGAAGGGA
The DNA here is from genome assembly GCA_028749045.1 of Cupressus sempervirens. Lineage (NCBI taxonomy): Eukaryota > Viridiplantae > Streptophyta > Pinopsida > Cupressales > Cupressaceae > Cupressus > Cupressus sempervirens. Next base: position 273,646,491 of record CM053790.1, read on the forward strand.
GTCAAATGGGAGGCGACCAATTTCAAAATTGTTCCTGCCATCACTGAATCACTCGACCCGCATGGAGCTCAATCGCAAATCCCTCCAAAGGTACTTCTTATCAATGATATTTGTACTCATTTCAAGTGTACTGTGCAAGAAATAGGGACACTAGATATGGATAGTACCCTAGCTAAGTTATGCATGGATGGAACCCTAAAACCTGAGTTTAAACATTTGGAAACCAAAGGTTTAACCCATATCCCGCATCTGCCAAGAAGTTTCCAAGTGAAATGGGTGAGGTATATCTTAAGTCGTGTGCATAATGGACAATTGTGGTTAGAACAACCCATCCTCATAACAAAGAAGATGATCCACAAGATCACGGGTTTACCAATGTTGACCAAAGCCAAAACCACCAAAACCCTAGGTCGAGATGAACTTCAAAAATTAACCCAAGCCGAATAGGATGGTAGAGGTTTAAAGCTCAACAATGTTTCAGATATAGAACTGAAATTTGGTATTTGTGTTATTGCATACAAATTGTATAGCTCCAACAGGCTAAATAGTGTACCCTGTGAGGCTGTAGATTTGGCATATAAGATTGTAAATAAAAATATGGAGTTTGACCTTGCTGATGTGCTATTAAAACAATTGAATAAAAACATGGATAGCATAAGGACTGCAAACACAAACCCTTGTAAATTTGGTTCTTTGCTAATTTTTTTATTTTTCTATGTACAAAAATTCTTTCCATCTAAGGGTGCAGTCGTATGGAGGAAAGATACTCCAATTTTGTATCAAATAAATGAATTCATAGCAAAAATGGGTATGAATTTTGATAAGGTAATGGATAATTATTTTGAATATTTCAAGGAAAGGATGAACAACAGGGTCAGGATACCTCCGAAACTTGTTGAAGAGTATAAGGATGATGTTTGTTTCATGATTGATTGTGATAGAGTCTACATCCAGGCAGTCAAACCCCAAGTGGCATGGGTAAAACCATTGCCCTATGAGCTAAATATTGATGATGCCAAAGATATCATTGAGGCACTGGTAAATGAACCAGTGGATCCCAAGTTGCCTACATTTGGAACCTATGAAGAGGCAAAGGTTAGAATAGAGCTTGAAATCAAGCTTTCTCAAGCAATCTCTAAAGGCAGGAGAAAGATAGAAAAGCTAAAATATGATACTGGACCTCTCATGATAACAAAAGGGAGAGGAGAAGATGAAGAAAAGGAAGAAGAAGAGCCTCAACAAAAGAAAGGTAAGGTGACTATCACGAAACCTACAAAGAAAACCACTGTAGTATTCTCCAAGAGAACAAGATAGGGAAAGAAGGAACCTGTATTTGTTAAGCCTCCACTCACCTTTGAAGCAAGACTAAAGCAATTAGATGAAGGAGGTAGCTTCACAAACTTCAAAGCATTAAAGTTTGAAACCAGAATAGAATAGGAGAAAATGCAGATTGAGGATCTGGTATTGAACAAAATGGGTAAATGGAAATACTCCCCGGACCAAATAGCCTCTCAGATCTCCAAAGAGCTATTGGAAAGATTGCAACCAAGATGGGAAGCTGCTACCAAGACTGTCAAAGACATTTATGAGTAGACCCTGAGGAATCTCCTGCCAAGTCTCTCTAATGCTGAAGTGAAGAAATCATTGAAAGATCACGAAGGTAATATGATGATTAGATTCCACACTTGTTTGATACTTGTCAAAGAAATTGACCATGTAGTAAATGATGCAACAAACATGTGGAAAAATATCTATCATCTACACAAACCTAGTGAGGATACTGTTGAAATCACGGACAATGACAATAGTGATGATAATGATGATGATGATGATGGTGATGACATTGAAGACATTCCAGAAGACCTACAATCATTAATGTTAGAAATTGAGGATGAAGTTAAAAGAGAAATGAAGGAAGAAGCAGCCTCTACTGGTGAGATTGTGAGCTCAATAGCCTCATCAATTGATCAATCTCCACCTGTCTTCTCTCAGCTCCAGGTTTCTGCAATGCAAGTGCCAAGCACTTCATCTACCGAGCTAGCAATCACTTCTTTAGTTACCAAGCTTCCAAGCACATCATCAGCCACCAAGTCATCCACTACAATAGTCACTTCACCGAGTGTATCTCTTCCACCTGTAGCTTGTACAGTAAGTCTTCCAAGTTTCATATCAATTTTGTCTTCCTCAGCCACATTGGCCCCAATTTTTGCTCCAGTCAGTTCTCCAATTGTAAATATACCAGTATGAACATTATTTTTGACTAGTACATCATTTTTGGGAAGTATATCAAGATTTGATACAGCCAGTACTTCTCTTAGTTTACCTTTAGTTGGTCCCATTCTAGTTTTGACTGCTAGTCCTGCAGCATTGACCATTGTATCTACTTCAAAAGGAAAGGAGGTAAGTACTGTAGATAAACCAAAGACACCCTTGAGACTGCTGCTTACAGATAGTGATATAGATTTGGATGAAGAAATTATCATTCCACAGATAAATCTAGAAACTGCTATAGTTAATGAACTGAGATTGGCTAGTCAGCGTCTAGAGCAAAAGACATAGCAAATGCAGCTAAGGAATGAAAGGGACAGAGAATTCAACATCATTGAGAGTGCTAAGAACATAATAACTGAGGCTATAAGTGTTGATGTGGATTCATCTCAACACATTTTGTTACAGCTAGAAGAAGCGGTGAATAAATTTAATGAGGATATCTCAGGACAAGAAAAGTTAATAGAGAAAGCAGAAAGGAAATTTGAAAATAAGGTGCTTCAGCACGTTGCTCAGCACTTAGCAATAAAACAGGTTGAATTAACCTCAATTTTTTCTGACATTGAAAATTCTTTTAATAATGTAACCTCACTTTTTGCAAAACTTTGTGATGTTACCAAGTATACAAAGGAAATAAAAGAAAAGTTGAATAAAATTGATGAGGACATAAAGGTCAGTGCCCAAATGGTGCAATCTGACAATAGTGCAAGTTCATCCCATCATCTAAGAATCAAATTTTTGTCAGAGAAATAGGCAAAATTGTTGAGAGAGGAAGCAAGGATCAGGTCTACTCTGATTGACATCCATAATATGATCCTTCCTGTCATGAACACAATGCAGAAGCACATTGCATATTCAAAAACACTGATCCATGACAATAACTTCTCTATTGTAGACCATGTGATTGAACTTTCTACAGAAGTTCAAGTAGCTCTCTCCACATTTAAAATCCTGCAAGACAATTAGGATAAAACTTTGCAATTACTTCTTCAGGTACATTCTGAGTTTATCACACATTTTGGTGTCTCCATGTAAATACATTCTTTATTCTTTGGCATTAATGTCAAAAAGGGGGAGAAAGTAGGAGAATCAAACACAAAAGGGGAGAAGGTAATAAAGTAATAAAGAATAAAGTCATATAACTCATGTAAAAACCTTGTGTATATTGTATGGGGGAGTTATATGTAAGGTAGCCCATGTATATTTAGCACAGCAGAATCAAATCAGTTTTGTCAGATCTTGTATATAAATTTTGGCTCATAAGAGTTTTTGTCACTAATGCCAAAGGGGGAAATTGTTGGAATAATGATACATTTGTCATTAGTTACAACACTTATTTGATTCTGAATGCTTACCGAGTTCATCACTCAGTTTACAGTTCATATCGAGCATTCGTTGGTTACCAAGTATGTTCAGTAGTGTTTACGGAGTCAGAAAGGTAAATGAAGGTTTTAGTGTTTACCGAGTCAGGAAGGTAAACGAAGGTTTTAGTGTTTACCGAGTCAAGAAGGTAAATGAAGGTTTTAGTGTTTACCGAGTCAGAAAGGTAAACAAAGGTTTTAGTGTTTACCGAGTCAGAAAGGTAAACGAAGGCTTTAGTGTTTACCAAGTCAGAAAGGTAAATGAAGGATTTAGTGTTTACCAAGTCAGGAAGGTAAATGAAGGTTTCAGTAGTTACCAAGACAAAAAGGTAAAAGAAGTATTCAGTGCTTACCAAGTGAATCAAAGGAGTTAGTTTCTACCGAGTGACACAATGTTTATCGAGTCACCAGTGGTTACCAAGTTCCAAGCTACTCAGAGTGATTAGTATGGACCGAGCCCCTACCTCTACCAAGTGCATGATGATGCCGTGTAATGTAGTGGATGCCGAGTGTCAGAAGGTCACCGAGTGAGTTTGAAGAACCTGAGTTTTCTACTATCTGGCCAACTCAATAATGTTTTTTTTCACTTGTGTTTGGCTGACCTTGTTTCTATAAATATTGGAATGGTATATATGTAATGTATTATGCCATTTGCAATAAAATGAAAGAAAAAAAAGAAGAAATAAGGAAGACAAGTAACAGTGAAGTAAGAGTGAATTAAAAGAGAATCAGCAGTGGAGTATTCAGTAAGGTTATCAAGGAGCAGCAAAGATATATCCATCACATCAAGTGATCAATACATAAGATCTAATCAGCAAACCATTTGCAAGCAGATCCACTACTTCATCCTAGCAGGTGAATCAGTTTTGTAAATCCTTTAACAGGGTAGACTTAATAGTCTTTTGTAAATCTCCTAACAGAGTGCATACTTCATTGTATGTTTGTAAATCCTCTAACAAGGTGGATCTAGCAGTCCTACTTGCTCCTAACAGGGAAGATCACCAGAAGTGATCATTGTAAGCCTTAATCGGCCAACTTTATACTGTAGTATTGAAGTTTTGTGGGCATCATCCCCACCCCAATTTTACTTTCAAATTGAAAGGTTTCTGGGTCACCAAATCAGTGTGTTAATCTTTTCATGCATACAGTAAAGTAGATGAATGAATGGTGAATTTGTTATTATGTTGAATTGGTTTAAATTTTAAAGTTTACTGATTCACCCCTCCCCTCTCAGTAGCCTTGTTACTCCTAATATTTCCAACAGTTATAATATAGAAATAATTGCAAATAAGCATTTTCAAATTAAATTCAAATATAAGAACACACATTTTGATAATTATATGAAATATTGCATGATATATATGATATTGGCAAAAGATGACATACTATCTACCATAGGTTAATCATTGGTTTAGGAAAACATAGGTCCACAAATGTTTTGATGAAAATGAAGCAGAGTATTAACAAAGTGTTTAAAAAGTATCATGAAATAGAGGCAATATTTAGCCTCATCATCTGCCCCCTAGTAAATTGATGCTTATCCTCAAGCATGGCATTTCCTATTCAGTGACCTGAATTCCCCAACTTTTTCCCTTCCTTTCCTATTGCTCTTGAAGGTGTAATAAAATCCTTGTGTTCTTTACCAAACCTCCCTTCTATTTTCCTCCTATAGCTTTTCAAGTTTGTTACTATTAATGTCACATAAAGGCCACATTAGCATTAGAGGTTGCATAGTGAGTGGGCACCATAATTCAGGTCTAGCTTGTTTTCTTGGCTCTAGATACTTTGGAGCTTGGTGAAATGTAGCTTCCAAGTTGATGGGACTATGTGACTCTAACTTTATAAGTGACTCAAGTAATCTAGAACATCTATTCCTAGCACCAGTCATAGCTCTCTGGAAAGAAAAGTAGGGAAAATTCTCATAATAAGCATAAGCTTTGGCTTTGGCAGAAAAGATCCTATCCCTTATTCCCTTATTCTTATGCCCATAAGTTAACTTAAACCAGTCCCTAAGAACTTCTTCTAGTTTGCTACTTTCAACTCTTAATGGCAATGGTTCTATCCTTTCCTTGTCTATATAATTATTCAACTACTGTCATAGTTTGATTCATTAGACATCCAAGACATCAAGGCTGTTAAATGTATATCCCCTATATAAAGTAAAGGGTTCCATTGGGTTTCTAAAGGGATAACAAAATTATGCACATATAATTCACAAAGAAAATTCTTCTACCAAGATGGAAGAGTCTAATAAAAATGATAAAATTCTTGGGTTAATTTAAAATCTACATTGATATTCTTAAGGGTTAAGATGATTTGGAACAAGAGAAATTGTTCTTTTAAACAAAGAGCATAAACTTATGGCGGAGGTCTACAGGCAAGTGCTTGATCAACTAATTTTAGGGCATGATCCATCCTTTATTTTTTATTCACCAACTACTCCTTTAAATCTGTGATTTCCACATTCAAAGACACTACATCTTTCTTCATTCTTTTCCTCTCCTCTTCCCATAAGGCCTTAGAAAACATATGTTTTCCAAACAACTAAAAAAGGAGTTTCTATAGAGTAATGGAACCGATGTCTTCCTCATGGTTTCTTTTCCTCTTTCTCTATTCCCTCCATAATTATTCTACAACATTAATAAAGCATGTTGATTTATAGGGAACTAGGGTAGTGTTTGGATCAACTTTCTTAGGGACTATTTCATCCCTATAGCTTGAAATACCTAGTTGGTTTGTTGGGGTATAATTTGGATTTTCATTGACCTCAACCCTACATTCCTCATTAGGGGTTTTATTAATTTTTTTAGTTTTAGGGTGAGGAGGAGAGTGGTCAATAACAATCTATAAAGGGATTCTTTAGTAGATGGCTTGGATGAGGGGGATTCTTTGAAAAATTGTCCTCTCATTCTAGGACTTCTTCTTATAGGGGTTTCTTCTAATATCACAACCTTCTACCTACCTCTTCCTTTAGGTATCTCTACTACAGGAGTAGCTACTATAGGACCCTTCTTAGTTCTCTTTTACCTCACAACTATAGGGTTTGGCTCTTTTTGTACTAGGGTGGAGATTTATTTTCATTTTCTCTTTGTTTGGCTAGAGGTAGTTTTCTAGGTTTTGGTGGGCAGTCATTATGCATGAGGTCAATGACAACAATCCATTGTACGATTCCTCTCTTGAAAAGATAATCTTTTGGGATCAACTCCAAGGTTCAATATTTGTCTTGTGACATACCAAAATCTGCTCAGTTGAAGATAAATGTGATTGTTCATGAGGAGGCCTTTGCTGGTTCTATTTTGATCTTGGAATGAAGTAAAATCTATTCATTGTCTCAAAATAACAAACAAAAGAACAATGTTTTTGTATTTTCTAATTTTCAATGAATGCAATCTAATAATGCAACTAAAATGAGTTTCTATTCTAATGAGGGGTTAGCAAAACAAATAATGAAATTGAAAACAAATAACATGAAATTGAAAACCTAACCGCCATAAGCTACAGAAAACAACACACTATGAGTTGAGCTTTCAAATAAATTAGTAGGGAACCAATGAAAACAAGAGTAGCACGTCCTAGAATCTAGTGATGCAATCATTAGTAAGAAACTTTAACAATCATATGATATTTCACCTTTCATCAAATTGCAAGGCCACAAAAAGTGTGCTCATGCAAGAGAAAAAGTTATACAGGCACAATTTGATGATCTCTTCTCAAACTAGATACATCAACAAAATTCGTAAATCTATAGCAAACACCATAACTAAAAGATGCACAACCAGAAACAACACAATAAACCTTTAGCTCAATCACAATCTAATGAACAAAATTGACAAAATAATGACACATTTAGGCAAGAATCACTACACTCCAAGTGCAAGCACCAAAAGCATAATTTTATTACATAATAATGGTGGCCCTTGGTACATATTACAATGGGGTATTTATAAAAAATCATCTCCTCAATTTGTGTTGAGAGTGAGAGATATCTTCATGCAATAAAATACTTTCAAAACATTAAAAAAAACTAAATAGATACAATCCAACTGTTAATCTGGTGCTTAGAGGGACTCCATCCATATTTTATTCATTAATTGGATGCATGAGCCCTTTACATGTCAAAAAAAAAGAAAATAGAAGAGAAGAAATAGGAGGAAGCCTTTCGTCAAAATAGGAGCATTTGGAGTTGCCAAAAATAGAAGTTGGTCCTTTACTAGGCATGTGCCAAAGTTAAGTTGCCGTTAGAATGCATTTTTTATGCATGGAAAGCACTATCTTTGAAACAAGCAGTTAGCTACTAACACGCCTCTGAATTGCAAAGCTATGAACTTGTGTATCTACAAACCTATGCACTTATGGAGCTACAAAGCTACAGACCTCACCATGGTCAAAATCTCAAAATTTTACTGAGTGTCAAAATTGAAATTTTGGCATTTGGGTTTTGTTCTTCTTCATCCCAAAGTTATGTTTGGATGTTTGCCTTTGAATTTCTCTATCATCTCAAAAATTTTAGTTGCATCCAATAAATCCAAACCCTCATGTTTATCCTTAACCTTTTTTCTATAATTGTCTACCTCAATCCAAGTGTTAGCAAAATCCCCATCCAATTATAACAAGGCTTCTTCTATCCTGCAGGCTTGTTGGATGTCCTCATCATCAACAACCTTGAAAAAATCCTTCCTAAAATTCTCCACTACTATCTCTATAGGTAACAACTTTTCTCATTCCTCATCTTCAAAAATATCCAAGCATGCATCACTGTAGTGTTTCTCTAATTCCAAAATTCACTCTTGAGCTTGGTCCTTGAGCCGACGAATCTCCTCATGTAATGTTCCCATTACCTTATTGCTATCCGCTATCTTTTATATCTAGTCATCAATCATGTCTAATTCTTCTCTAGTATATACATCAATAAAAGCCCAGTATCTTTGGTCCTTTATGGCTTGTAGAGTCTTTAAATGCTTACTCCAAGCCTGTACCTCATCCATGATATGGAACTCTTGCTTCAAGATTCCTATGATCTTATTCACATTTTCCTATGTAGCATGTAGTAACTTCAAATTCCCTATGATGATCATAAAACCTTTCTCCTCAAAACTTTCTCACTAGTCCTAACAAGCCTTCAAAAATTGGTCAAGTTGTACTCCTCCCCATTCTCTAAATATAGTGTTCAAGGTCTGCTCGAGGTGTTCAAGATCCGAAGGACCAACTACTTCAACTAGATATCCATTTAGGATCTCAACATTCCTTTGAAGTGCTTGGAGTTCAGAATCATCCTGTTCTATATGCTTAGGGACCTCTTTGACTCCCAGAGTCATCATTAATTGAGTTGAATCCTATGTAGGCTTCCCTAACATAACATCCTTCAATTCATAATCCTCAAGACTAAGATCTTTAGTATCTGTGCCTTTAGGAGGGAGAGCTACTTGTGCAAATAGTTCTTGGTTCCTTATGCTAGTGATAAATGCCAATGGAATTACCTCGTGTGGTGGACACTCAGGTTTATTCAAAAATGTTTGAAATGTCGCAAATTTCTTCTTCTTAAGCATGAAATTGAGGTTTAGTAGTCCTCATTATTTCCTTTTAGATCCATCTAGAGATGTGTCCTATTGAGGACCTGGCTCTTGATGATGAAGGAGTGTGTTCTGCTATCTCCTTCCCCTTATCATTCTAGCTTGGAGTCATATCCTATTGTAAGGTCCTACTTGGGTTTGTCTCCTATTGTGAGGGCTCCCCTTCTATAGCTTTAGTCTTTGTGGATCCTATAGCTTGCACCTCAGTGTCTTGGGAAGGCGGTTGAGAATATTCCACCAATTTTCCCTGCTTCAACACTTCATCACTCACCCTTTATTCTAGTTGCTCCTCCTGTGATGATTCTTTCTAAACCTTCTCTTCTTCTAAACTTTAAGGTGGAGGAGTCACTAAGCCCTATTCTACAACTATAAATCATCATGCAGATTGAGGAGTAAGATTAGGAACCTGTGTATCTGGCAGCATCTGTGTCTAGTCTTCCTATTGAGGTTCTCCTGCAAGAGTGTCCCTGATCTTATCCCCAATCAACTTTGTACCTACGAGCATGAAATTGAAATTTGACATTGAGAAATCAACATCACCCTCTTCACTCAGCTCATCCACCCATTATTGTACTTCATCTTTCAAGGAAGAGAATTCTAAGGGTTCTGCTTGAGTGGATGGTGGGGTATCTGTGGCATACTTTCTCCTTTACAACTCTGTGGCTCTAGCTAGTTGAGTTCTTCCCTATAGGGCCACTTGTTCCTCTTCCTCTTCTAATTCCTCTTCTTCCTCCTCTTCATCTCCCTTTAGAATTCTTTTAGAAATAGATGGGAAAGGCACCAATCTTCTATTGATCCTTTGCTTCTTTTTCATTTGAATCTTAATCCTCTTCTTTTGTTTCTTGGAGGTAGAAGGGGAAGCTAGATCATCTTGCGTAGGAGGAATGGAGACTTGTGAAATCTCTCCCTCTTCTAGTTGGCTAGACACAATGGGGGGAAATTGAGGTTCATCCTAGACTTGAGTAGCTCTAGTATCTTCAAACCCTTGTGCACTCTCTTCTTGTTGCTAGGGAGGTGCCTGTTTTGTCTAAATCCTCTGAGGGGAGGTCCTCTTCCTTTTTTTCTTTCCCTTCCTTTTAGGATGGTGATAATATCCAACTAGGTGATCAAGCTGGTACACTATCTTTGGCCTTATAGGAGACTAAGTTACAAAGGTAGGAATTGTTACTTTCTTCCCTCTACCTCTTTCTGGGCGGGCATGTGCATGAAAGATCACTATATCAAGAATTGGATCAAGTAGAAAAAGTTTCTTGATCCAATCCTTCATAATTTTGATGACATGCCTTGCTATTGATTAATATCATTGTCCTTCTCCCTATCAACCTCAACATTCATTATGGGTCTTTCACCAATTTTGTCTACATAGAATAGGGTTCCAGTAACTCCTTAGAATCTTATTTCCTTATCTCCTCTGGGATGTTCAACCAGAGAGCCTTTTCTGCTAGATACAAAGTCAACCTACAGTAGTCCCTAATGTGAACATCATAGTCATTTGTGACATTCATCCAGTGATCTTCAATATAATCATCATGATGGAAGCCCTTTCTTGCCAGACTCTCCACTCTTCCAACATTATTAAAATAGGGCCAAGGAAAGTTGTATTCTTCAAGGGGATAGTTCTACCACTTCCACTTGAAGGATAGGATGTCTTACTTCTGCTTCACCTAATATGGTCCAATGACCAATGGCCATGCCCAACAAGGTCTTCATTGTCTCTTTATCTTGTCATAGGCTGACTCAATTTTTTGAGAAATCTCCAATAGCACCAGTTGGTCATTAAGATATCTTAGGAGCTTCTTAGGATTGATGGAGGTACTAGCTACTCGAAGATATGTGAATTTCTTGAACTAGATGAAGTAGGCTTTGAGAGTTGTGATTCATGCTTTGGCTTCATTAAATAACCTCTTCCCATAGTCTCCCTCAATGAATCAAATGATCAAAAAGACAAACAAATCATTCACAATTCTATATTCCTTGCTCTATGCTAAGAGTTTCTTCTTTACCAACTAAGGGTAGACTATGTATGGCCAGGCATTGGGATCCTGCATACTGCATCTTATGTACAAAATGGGATAGTTTGCGACCCTTGCTGTAAGTAGGTATACCATGTAAGAAGTTGTGTAAAACTTCTTCTTGTCCTTCACCATCCTCAATTGCTCACACAAGTTTTCACTTATTTTCGTGGCCCAGTCCAATGGTATCTTCACCTATTTGATGGTCTCAATGAAGTTGACCATGAAGGTGCTGACATGGCCTATTGTGGGTAAGACCATGACTTTTCTTAGGAGAATGATAAAGTATCCAATGTCTTCCTTCATGTATCCTCGAGTCATTTCTACTTTTCCTATTATTCTTCCCTGAGGAGGCTTCTCAATGAGGTAAGAGGATTGAATGATGTCAATCGCTTCTTGCTGGTGTTCCCTATACCATCTCTCAGCTACTTCATACAAGAGTCTAATGAACTAGTCTACTCTAAGGAGATGGAAGACCTCTCAATGTTGTTAGGTCATAGGTCCAACACAGCCTCTCCTGTGACACTCTTGATGACCCTTTCCTTAGGAACAAAATACTATGCCAAGGTCATGATTAATTCTGCTCACTATATGAATACAAGATGTGACACTGCATTCACCAACCTAGAATGGATCAATGTAAATACCAAGGTTGATCTCTTTGTTGGTTTGTTGAAAATTCTTAAGAATTCTCCCAAATCTATCTATCTCGGGTTAGTATCTTGGATTTTTGCATGGTTATCATGAAATCTTGACTTCGAGGGAATGCCTTGGAATTTGAAAACTATGGGTTTGGGTGCTACTCTATATGTGGATGCTATTTGATCACCTACATGGCACAAGAGAAAAAAAATATTTATTAGTTCAAAGTAATTAAGACTAGAAATAAAACATAAAATCCCTCAATTTACATAAACATAAAGGGAAAAAAATGCCCAATTTGGGCATTTTTAATTTTTTAAATTTTTTAAATTTTATCCCTTTTTATTATTATTTTTTAATATCATTTTTAAAATTATATATATATATATATATTTATTTATTTATTTTTTTTTTTTTTTTAAGGTATATTAAATCACAAAAAAATGTGCACAACATGGTAGCACACGCAGGGTTGCGAAAGGTGCATGACAACCCAAAGACCACGTGACGTAGAGTGTTTGCAAAGTGGGTGCGGTGGTGGAGCATGGAAGAAGATGGCACATACTTGTGCATGGCACTGAAGGTGGGGGCACCCCATGGTAATGCAAGGCACGATGGTGCCATTTTGGTGGGCAACAATGTGGTAATGGAGGGCACAATGGCACCATTTTTTCTTGTGGGGCATGCTAGTGCCAAAAAGGCCTGCACCACCTACGCAACGCATGATGTCAAAAGCCCACAACGCCTGTGCATGACATATATGGAAGGTCTCGTGGCATACCTCTTATCGCAACATTTCTCAAATGCAAAGTGAAAAATGGATGAAGTGTGAAGGGTTTGGGGGTTTTATAACCCCCCGCACTGGGCGAGGTGTGCGGTGTACACTTCACCCACAAGCATGCACTTGCACACATGATGATTTTTTTAATTAATTTTATTTAATTTTATTCTTTTTCTTTTTTTTGTTTAAATTTTTTTTACTTTTATATTATTTTTTGAATTTTTTGAATTTTTTGTCCTTTTCAATTTTTTTTGAATTTTTGGATTTTTTTCAATGTTCTAATTTCTTGTGTTTTTCTAATTTAATTAATTTTTCAATTTTTTTTTTGTTTTTTAACTTTTTTTACTCTAACATCTTTTCTTGACTCTTGAACCATGAGTTTGAGAGTTCAAAAAAAGTAGGGGGTCCCCATTCCTGACTAGGAATGGGGCATGTGTTGTGACCACAACAAGTTTCTTGAATAGGTAAAGGCACAGTCTCTTGCACATCTTCTTGAACATTTTCTTGTCCATTGCTTTGTACATTTTTGGTTTCAGCCTCTTAGGTGCTTTGTTCAACAAGTTCATTAGTGGGAGCTACATTTTCCTCACTAGGTTGTTCATGGAGGGAAGCCTAGGGTTGTAAGTTTTTGGCTTGGACAAATTCTACTCATGACAGAGGAGAAACACACCTAAGTGACCTTTCTTTAAGTAACTTAATTAGGGCATGATGGGTAATGGAATTGTCTTTTCCTTTTTAAGTTCCTTCTGCACTAATACACAACATATTATACAAGAAATTGAGAACATTAACTGGATGATTATAACTTATACAACTCAACAATTCAAAATGATGTGCAAGTAAATATGAAAATCTGCCTTCACATGTAAGGTACCTAATAATGTGCATGGCTAGTTCATTGTATGGTAGAAAAAGAGACTTTCTCTTACATCCTTGCTTGGTAATGTCCATCTAAGGGTCGGTTGGCATGAAAAATTGAGCTCTTGCTAACTTGGCATCATGAGTGTTGGGATAATGTTCTCCTATCACTAGTAACCCTGTAACGTCTACTATAAGTTCTTATATAGCAACCACTGTTAAGTCCCATACAAAAGCTCCTCCTTCATTAAATGTTGTTGTGAATTCTATGGCTACTTCTTCATCATATGCAATCAAACTTAAAAAGTACCCTAACCATCTTCATGCATTAAACCTCCTCATAGCTTCTACATTTGAGAGAAAAATGGTATGCTCTATTGGTTCTCTCCTTTGCAATTGTCCACCCATTTTTAACACTTCACTGTCTGCACTACTTCACTATTTTCCCCTTATAAATTCATGCTTCAATTGTTGCTTTATAGACCATTTCACATTTCATTTAACAAATAATTAATGCCATCATGATTCATTATGAGTAATAATATGGCTTTAATGAGAGTAAATCATGCAAGTGTGTGAAAATCATCTGAAAACGAGGTTTAGATCACTTAAAATTTAAACACAAGTTAGATCATAGCCTGACAATAAAATTATTCAAAAATAAGGGGTATGATACTTAACCACCTGTGTACTTAAGGAAATATTAAAATTTGGAAAAAATTTATGAATAAATTTAGTAATTGGGTTTTAGTAACCTTCCTTGCCCCCTACGAAATAAGGACAAGTGTCCTTACTTGTCAGACTTGGTACGGTGGTAGAAAACTAACATAACAATGCCATCATATAAAGAATGTAGTATTAAATATAATTAAAAAATTTTATGAACTATAAATGAATTATAATTTGAAAACCTTATACCTATTAAGTGATTATTGCACATACCAAAAAGTTGGTAGAAATGATATCAGCGACAAAATTTGTCAGCATCTCATAAGCTTTATTGAAAACATGAGAAATTGATGATGTGTAGAGTGAGTGGATGGAAGGTAAAGAAATGAGATGAGGTGGATGGGTGGAAGATAAAGAGATGAGATGGAATGAGAAAGTGAACTTTAAGTGAACATAAAATTTTTATTATGAGCATACACAAAGAAATTAATGTTGAAGAGTGGTAGGTAGAAGGTTGACACCTTCGGTTGCAAGAAGAGTTACCTTATTTGTATTTGAATTTAGCTGCTACAACTACTGTAGGAAGTCCTCTTTTATTTGGGGCCATTTATATAACTTGAGTCTGTGAACATTGACTAATAATTTGAAAGGTAGTGGATCAATGGTAGTTAATTGAATAGCTCCATTATCAAACACATCGATAATTTCATATGGACCTAGCCATCTTGTCTATAGCTTGCCTAACCTATCTTTAAATCTGGAATCATATAGTAGTGCCCGGTCACCAACTTGAAATTTTTTACTGATAATATGAGAGTCATGTCATTGTTTCCTTTTTTTCTATATAATTTTAGCGTATTCCAAAGCATCTTTGCACTTTTCATCCAGAGAGTTAAGATGTAGAAGACATTCTCTTTGTGCTATAGGAAGTTCAATTTCTAACTCCATTGCAGTTCTCAAAGTTTTATGTTCAAATTCAATGGGGAGCATAACTACCTTTCCATAGAGGAGCTCAAATGTTGTGAATCATGTAGTAGTTTTCCATGTTGTTCTATAATCCTAAAAAACTTCTTCTAATCTACTATTCCAATCCCTATGATATAGATGAACCATTTTTATTAGGATGTTCTCTAGATCATGGTTTGAGACCTCTTCTTGTCCATTAGCTTGAGCATGATAAGGAATGGATTTCTAGTGCCTAATGTTATACTATTTCATCAACACTAAGATTAGATTAGAGGTAAATTGCACACCTTTGGTCAGTGACTAGCTCTTTGGGTACATCATAGCGGGTAAAAATTTTCTTCATACAAAAATTTTGCAACTTTTTCATCATGAGCTTGCTTCATGGCCTTGACTTCAACCCATTTTGTCAGGTAATCAGTACACACAAGAATATAGGATTTCCCATCAAATGGAGGATCAACTGGACCAATGAAATCCATGCCCCATTTGTTAAATGGTGTTAACGCCATCTAAGGGTTAGAGCCATTTCATCTGTTCTTTTTGCTACAAAGTGTCCTCTACATGGTTCATTATGACATGCACGTAGAATATCATATGTCGCATCCTCTCTTACACATCTTCTCATAACTTGATCAAGTCCAATGTAAAACAAGAGATCATCTATCCAAGAGAAATGGAAACTTTTCTCTACAAGCAGCTTCTTTTCCTTGTAACAAAAATGTTCTGGTATTTTATTAACTACAATGTAGTTAGCAATATTTTCATACCATGGAGTTTGAACAACAATATGAAATAAGTGCTCATTTGGAAATGCATCATCTACCAAAGTAGTGTCAATATCATCATGATGGATTCTTGATAGATAATCAGCTACAATATTGGCTTTTCTTAGCTTATCAACAATAGTTATATTATATTCTTACAACAACAGTAACCATCTTGCTAATCCACCAGTTATGGCAAGTTTTTCCATGAGATATTCAATTGCTAAATGATCAATATGGACAAATATTGAATAGCTAGTTATGAAATGCTGAAATTTATTGAGGGCATAAACTACTGCTAGCAATTCTTTTTCAGTCACTATGTAGTTTAATTATGGTCCATGACAGCTCTTGCTAATATAATAGATTTCATTTTAAGGATTTTGGGACTGTTGTGCTAGAACTGAACCTATGGCATAATCAGAGGTATGTGTGTATGTATGAAAAGGTAAATTCCAATCAAGGCCTTGTAAAACTGGGGCTGTAGTCAGAAGTTTCTTAAGCTATAGGAAGGCTTCATCACATTTGGATGTTCAACTAAATTCAGCTTCTTTTGTGAGTAACTTATGCAAGGGACTAGCTATTTTGCTGAAATCTCTTATAAAACATCTATAATATCCAACATGACCTAGAAAAGGTCTTACATCTTTTGATTTTGTAGGTATGGGCAATGTTTGAATTACCTCTATCTTAGCTGGATCCACTTGCATTCCTGCAGCTAATATGAAATGACCAAGTACCACACCTTCCTGCATGAGCATGAAATACTTTTAACTATCAAGTGCCAAATTATGTTCTTGACATCTTACCAAAACCTTTTCAAGATTAAACATTGCTTTCTCAAAAGTGACTCCAAATGTTATAAAATCATCCATATATATTTTCATACAATCATGTGATATATTAGCAAAGATGCTAATAACTACTTGTTAGAACATTGCAGGAGCATTACATAGACCAATGGTAAAATAGATTATGCAAAGTAACCCATGGGCATGTAAATGTGGGTTTGTCTTGATCTATAGGAGCAATACTGATTTGGTTATAACCACTATACCCATATAGAAAAGAGAAATACTCTTTCCAGCTAGAGTGTCTAGAACTTAGTCCATAAATGGTAAAGGAAAGTGATTATTTTTGGTAGCCTTGTTCAATTGTCTGTAACCTACACAAATTCTCCATTTTCCTCCTTTTTTAGGCACTATGACCAGGAGTGACACCCATCTACTATCATATATAGGATAAATAAAACTAGTATCAAAAATTTTTTGCAATTTAGTTTTAACTCTTTCTTTAAGGCTTGTATTTATCCTTCTCTAGGGTTGATGGAGTCGTACACAACCTTCATTGATGTATATCCCATAGGTGCATAGTGTAGGACTCAACCCTTTCATATCACTATAGTCCCATGCAAAGGCCTTTTCATTCTTTTGAAGCAATTATTTTAACTGTTCCATCTATGTGGGTGTTAATTTGGGATTAACATGGAGATTATGACCCTTAGTCAGTTCAACAGTAGTGGTGGTCTCTATCATAGTAGCTTTAGAGATTGGATTTGCTTCTAATTCAAATAGTAAGAGTGGATGAATAATGTTAGGTTCTTTGAGCAAAGTACAATTCTTATCACATTCTTCATATATGATTAATTCCAACATAAAACTTTTAGATACATCTTTTTCTACCACACAATTGTTAGTAAGGATACTCTAAAGTATTGAGTCTTCCTCTTGCAATTTTAGAAGAGATTGTTTATGAAATAACATGAGCTATGCTATAGAATTTAACTCTTCTTCTTCATCCCCTAAATTTGGCCAA
Organism: Cupressus sempervirens; assembly: GCA_028749045.1. Classification (NCBI taxonomy): domain Eukaryota; kingdom Viridiplantae; phylum Streptophyta; class Pinopsida; order Cupressales; family Cupressaceae; genus Cupressus; species Cupressus sempervirens. Next base: position 273,664,197 of record CM053790.1, read on the forward strand.
ACAAATGTGCTAAAATCTAGTAATGGTTGGACTAGAGGATATAGATCAAATTTCTTTATTGGTTGACCATTTGATATGGTCATATTCCATGATCTACAACTTATATTTGCATCAGCTATGGCTAACCATGGTCAACCTAGGATGACAAGATAACTAGATGGATTAACTTTGGGGGAGAAAATCATGAACTTTGCAGGATATTTTAGAGAATCTAAGGTTACAACTATGTTTTCTATCATCCCATTAGGGGTGATAGTAGAACTATCTACAAGTTGCAGAGTTGTTTTGGTAGCCCTTAGTCCTTCTATTTTCAATTTCTTTATAGTGTCCTTGGTCATGACATTTATAGTAGCTCCAAAATTTATTAAAGTATTTTTTTAAAATTGACCATTTATACTGACATTCATTATTGGACTTCCTAGATTAGAATATTTTGGTGTGATCAATTTCCCTAACATGATGTCAGCCAATTGTCCCACAACATGGACTATGGTGGGGTCATTTTTCTTCCTTACAGGCTTCTTTAGGCAAGCATCTCTAATGGCTTTTCCATAAACTAGAACATTCTTAATGGCTTGAAATAGAGGTATTTGGACATGTATTTCTTCAACTAATTGACAATATCAAAAGGTTGTTCCTCTGCTTGTATAGGTTTGGTTTGTATAAAGTTTTTTGGAAAAGGAGGCTCCACTACTAGTTGAGCTTGGGTTGACATGGTAACATTGGTTAGGTCAACTATTTTAGCAATTGAGGGTTTTGATGTTGTAGGAGGGCCTAGTATTTTAGTTATAAGGTGTGGCTTAGACACTGGTAAAGTTGTACCAGATCTCATATGTATATCTACAACACCCAAAGTGTAAGCAGGATATTGTTGAGCATCAACACCATACATGGGCTGCTATGGCTATTGGCTATTTGGATTTGGCTGAGGTTGTGTAGGTAACTATGTCTACTTCTAAGGTCTAGGATTTGCAAGTGGTTACATTAGAGAAGGTTTTTGAACTAGAGGTGGTAATTTTGGAGTATTAGTATTTTGGTTAGGCCATTTTTGAGATCCCCTCCATTGATTTGTAGATTGTTAATTCCCTTGGGGTGGTTGCCATTGGTTTTGCTAGCATTTTTAGTAGTTCTATTGATTCTACCATTGTTTACTCTATTGATTAGGCAAAGGAGGTTAGGAATTCTAAGGCCATTGGGATTGTTGCGGATTGTTTTCCCAACATTGTTCCAATTAGGTTGATATTGTAGAGGACCTTGGGGATTGTGGCTTTGCCATTGATTACCATATGAATTTGAATTTCACAAAGGTCCTAAGGCATACCTTGATGTTGGGCCCATGGTTGGCATTGAGCAAAAAAGAATACTTGCTCATCATCTCTATCTATGTTGATATACTCAGTTGGAAGATGTTGGTTCTCCATGCTCACAACCAATTTACATTGGCAATCCTTATTTTGCATCCTACAATGAGGGCAATATTTATCTAGTTGTAGTTTAGCTTCTTCATACTTCTTCTTTGTAATCATTGTGTCAAGATGTGTAGCGACATTATTGATGATGTCTTGTTGAAATCTGCCAATAGGTTATATATCTTGAGCTTTGAAATACCTTGACTGATTCCTTTAGTGACTGTGGAACAAGGTTCTTGATCTTTCTTCATGGTTGACCTTGAATAGTTCTAATAGATCTTCTTGAGGTCTTTCGAGGAAGCTTGATATACATCACCAGTACCCATTAGGTCTAGTGCTTCTAGATAGTTATCATTGACACCTCTTAAAATGACTAGCTTTTGTGAATCCTCAAACAACACATGTTGAGGGTTCTTCTATAGTGTATATAAAAAATGTGAAACATAGTCTTCCAATTTTTCTTGCTCCTTCTAAGATATCTTTAAGACATCATCTCCTTTTGAACCAAATGCTTCGCAATACTCTTTGTACTTATCTAGAAATAGAGTTTGTATTTCATCCCAACTTCCTACTACATTGGCTCCTAAGCCCATGAACCATCATAGAGTTGATTCTTTCAATGTTGCTAGAAACAATTTAAGCTTATGGGCATCAGTGTTGTAGTAAAAAATATGACAAAGTGTGTCAAACTCAAACAAGAAAGTATTAGGGTCATCAATTGCAAGGCCATATAACTTTGGAAGGGCAGCTGTAGGTATATTCTTGAGATTCTCAGTATTTACAAGGCTTGGGAGAGGAAATGGAAAAGTAGGTTATGTCATGACTAGAGGTATTAGATTATGAGGTTGCTATTGAAAATGGATATTAGGTACTAGATGATTAACAACTAGTGGATTCAAAGTAGTGTTATCAAGAAAATTGGCCAAAACTTTAGTAAAAGGTTGAAGACCACTTGTACCTATTGGTTCAGCTCTTGATGATGATATTGTGGGATAAACAAGGCTTGCATCTTCAAAAGATAACTCAACTTCTTCTTCTTCAATTTCTTAGTTCAAATTAATAGACTCCCATGGAAGAAACTATTCATCTCATCATCTTCCTCTTCGGTGCATGCAATTAAACTTTTCACACTAGTGAAAGAAGATTCAAAACTAGAAATTTCTAAAAAAAATCTTATCTAAGAACTATGACTCAAAAATGCTCCTAGCTTGACACGATCCCTGATAATGGCACCAAAAATGGTCCGCCTCACAATAGGTGTATCATAGTCATGCTTTGGGCTATGCATAGGAATAATATATTAAAACTAAGGACTATTTCTCTCACTATGAGGTGCATTTAATCTTGTCAACCTAGGGATATTTACTTGAAATGGTCGGTATAGCATGTGCACGAGGTCTCTTAATGAGTCACTAAGCTTATGATGTAGGAAAGTAAAATGCAAGGAAAAGAACTTACACTATTGTTGTAGGAAACTAACACACTTAACTCTACGAATATTAGAAATAGGCTAATAAATATTCCAACTCAATTCATCCACTATAACTATTCTCACATATGTTGCAGGAACATTCACAAACTATGATGCTACAGGAAGGAACTTACAACTTCTACTTATAATACTAAGAATGCTTGGAAATAAATCTATACTATTCTAATCTAATCCACCTTCTGAGTGGGCCCCCTTGGTCGACTTCAACTAAACTACTAACAGAGGATAGAAGCCAAAAACTATTTCATTACATTTCATAAATTCATTACATAACACATAGGACTGTAAAAAAACAACTCACTACAAAAGTTGACAATCTATTCTCATAAACTCTTTTCTTCTAGCTAAACTAACACACTTGGTTTGATTCCTATATATAGGAGATCAACACTTATTCTCATAACATAAATGTAAATAACCTAGCTATAAATCCACAGGAGAGAAAGAGGGAAAATAATAACTCAAGGAAGAAGAGATAATGACTTAAGGTAGGAATAATAAAGTCTAAACATCCACTCGCCATAGGAATAAATGTAGAGAATGCAGTAAGTCTTCATAGGTCCTCCATAATAATTGTCATTTTCTTTGGAACTGTTATGAATTTCCTCCACCATGGCTACACCTCAATGTTCTTTTCTCCTTGAATGCTATTGATGCTCATCTTTGAATTCTTCCAATCATGTTTTAGCTTCATTGCTAATAGGTTAGTTATAATATAGAGATAATTGCAAACAAGCATTTTCAAATTAAATTAAAATATAAGAATACACATTTTGATAATTATATGAAATATTTCATCATATATATGATATTGGCAAAAGATGACATACTATCTACCCATAGGTTAATCATTGGTTTAGGTAAACATAGGTCCACAAATGTCTTGATGAAAATGAAACAGAGTATTAACAAAGTTTTTAAAAACTATCATGAAATAGAGGCAATATTTAGCCTCATCAAACACTATAAACTACAAGATAATCTTGGTAGCCATTTAACCAATTGACTAAGTGTGAGTCTCTAATAAACATACTTTGACCATAATGTCAACAATTAGATGCAGTAGTTGGAAGATTAATAATATTTATGCTACATAACTATGATAACTATGTTCCTAGTTCTAGCAATCTTGAGTCTACTTTTGAAGCCAAGTTATCACTCAAGAAGAAAGCTAAAAAGTCAAAAGCCAAACGATTTTAAAGTGAAGAGAAAGATAGTTTTGACAATGATCTTGAAACTATTGAGGCACTACTTACAAGAAGTTATCCTAAAGGAAAAGTAAAGAAAAAGGTAAAATTTCTTTGATCTATTTTTCTTGTGAATAAGTTGGACACATTGCTACAAGGTGTCCAATCAAAGAAGACAAAGATGAGAAAAAGCACAACAAGTACAAAGGCAAGAAGGATTTTAAGAAGTTCAAGGACTACAAGGAAAAAGTTAAGAAATTTAGTTTTACGGCTAAAAAGTTATATTGTAGTGAAGATGATGAAATGGTGTATATTACTATAAAAGATGAATCTAATGATGAAGGAGAGAAAATGGAACTTATCTCTCATGTTAGAAAAAATGATACATGGATTAATGATAGTGGTTTCTCACATCATATGACTGGTGACAAAAAAAAGTTTGAACATATAGAACATTATGATGGTGGAAGTGTGAGATTTGGAAATAATGAACCATGTTTCATAAAGGGAAAAGGTTGTATCTCACTAACCAATGAAATTAGATGTGATAATGTTTATTGGGTTGAAGGACTAAATTATAATCTACTAAGTGTGGCACAATTGAATAACATTAGATTCAAGGTGAAATTCATGAATGGGAAGGCCAAGTTGCTAGATGGAAAAGAAATTTTTTTTGGGTCTAGTAACCAAGCCAAAGGTAATCTATTCTACCTAGATCTTAGTGAAAGTTCATGTTTCATTGCTCAAGTAGAAGAAAGGTGGTTATGGTGTAAAATGATATGTCATATGAAAATTGATAATTTGATCAAGATAAGAAAAAAAAAGAGTTAGAGGTATTCCTAGATTGAGGAAACCTGATATGGATCTATACAAAAATTCTCAAATTGGTAAGATGGGCAGGACAAATTTCAAAAGCAAAAACTATCATTCTAAAGAAGTTTTGGAGCTAGTTCATATAGACCTATATGGACCTATTGGAATTGAGAGTTATAGTGGAGATAAATCCTTTATTCTTTTTATTGATGATTATTAGATAGAATGATGACTATAATGTATCTAAAATATAAGTCTGAAGTATTTCAAAAGTTTAAATGGTATCTGATAAGAGTAGAGAAAGAAACTATAAAAAAGCTGAAGTGTTTGAGGTTAGACAGGGGTGGTGAATTCATTTCCAATGAATTCAATAAATTATGAATTAAAAGAGGAATTAAATGACAAGTATTAGCCCCTGTACACCACAAAATAATCTCATAGCTAAAAGAAGGAACATATCTATCATGGATTGTGCAAGAACTTTGATGATAGAAAAGAATGTTGCAATCAAATACTAGAAGCAAGCAATCAATACTACAATACATACCTTGAATAGAGTATAGCTAAAGAAAGAGTCAAATCAAACTCCTTTTGAACTATGATATGGCTACAAACCTAATGTAAGTTACTTTAAATTATTTGGTAAAAAATGTTATATCTTAAAGGAATCTAGGAAAGGCAAATTTGATGTCAAAGTTGAGAATGCATATTCCTAGGATATTCTTGCAAAAGTAAACTATTTAAATTTTTAAATTTGTCAAATCATAAGATCATAGAAAGTGTACATGTGAGAATTGATGAGTTTTTTGAAAATAGTAAAAAAGAAAGTAGCAAAGAACTTGACAATTATAGAAAGTTTATCTACTATGAACCTAATACATTACCAAATATAATTGGAAGTTAGCAAACTTCACCTCCCTAGTCCCCAAAATATCCTAAGGCTACCATGTTGCAACTAGTGCAACCCAAGTCATAGTCTAAAGGACTTGAGTTGTAGTCAAAAGCTATCAAGCTATTACAAGTGAAAACCAAGTCTGAAGGACCTAAGTCATAGGCAATCAAACTCAAGCTTGATACAGAAGATCATGGTGAGGCTAGTGGAACAAATTCTAAATCCAAAGTACTTGTATTTGCAAGATATGTTAGAAGGCACAATGTACCTAATTAGATCACTGGAGACAAGTTGTATGGAATAATGAAAAGAAACAAATTGAAAGGTACATGTCTACTTACTATATTTGAACCTAGATCGAATAAAGATGCTTTGGATAATAAAATTTGGATTGAAGCTATGAATGAAGAGATAGAAAAGATAAAGAGGAATAGGACCTGGACTATTTTTCCTAGACCCAAGGATAAGAATATAATTGGCACAAAGTGCATTTTTAGAAATAAGTTGAATAAAGATGAAGAAGTTTCAAGAAACAAAGAAAGGTTAGTATGCAAAGGTTATTCTCAAGAAGAAGGTATTAAGTATGGTGAAAATTTTGATCCTTTTGCAAGATTAGAATGTGTTATAACTTTACTTGCTTATTTTTCACATAAAGGATTTAAATTTTATCAAATGGATGTGAAATCTACATTCTTCAATGGAATTATTGAGGAGGAAGTTTACATAGAACAACCAGAAGGTTTTTTTGATCCTAGTAAAAAGGATATGGTTTGTAAACTACACAATAAATTGAGTAGAATCAAGCAAGCTCCTAGAGCTTAGTAAGAAAGACTTCATAACTACTTGATAGAGATTGGTTTTCAAAGAAAAAATGATAACAACAACATGTACATCAAAGAAGGACCAGACAAGAAGATTGTATTGGTAGAAATTTTCTTAGATGACACATTGTTTACTAGAAATGATGACTTATGTAAAGCTTTTTTAGAAGAGATGAGTAAAGAATTTGAGATGTCCATGTTTGGTGAGATAAAATTATTTTTTGGATTACAAATTCAATAGAAGAAAGATGGTATCTTTTAGAAATAGATAATACTGAGAGGGGGGTGAATTAGTATTTTCAATCTTTTTGCCCACAACTGGATTTTATTAATTACTTTGTTAAATGTATAAGAAATAAAAGCAATAATGCTAAATAGTATAAACAACCATACAAAAAGAGGGCTCATAACACCATATTTTGTTAACTAGGGAAACCCTAGCCAAGGGAAAACCCTAGTGGGAATGAGCCCCACTAGATGATTCACTATATAAAGAATTTGGTTAAGGAAATTGACTCTGTTAGGAGTCTATGAAAAATGTATAGTGTCTTAAGTCCTTGCTAAGAGACTAGGCCTTGTTAGAAGCCTCAACCCTATTAGGAGTTTGTAGATCATTTACAAATGTGTGCAAGAAGAGCCCATTGCCCCAACATGCAACTATACAATTAAGTTCTTCGAGGAAATATATATACATACAATATTGGATCACTTGTTGTACTTCACGATTCTTCTTATTATCATATCTTCATACAAGCCTTTAGTAGACAATAGACAAATTTTCCTTCAATTTTCTCAATGTCATAAACCAGGAGTAACTATACATATATCAACTTGCATTATATCTCACATTATCACATCACATTTCATCATATCACATCTTATCATCTTCTTTCTATAAATGGAGTTCTTTACTTGTATCAAACATATTGATAAATCATTCCTTAGTTAGATCACACATCATCCTTAGAGTTGGCTCATCAAGACTTAATAATCAAAATAATTCTTTAAGTTGTACAACTCAACTTGTTGACATGCTTTGTTCTTTGCTGTGAAGTATCTGCATTGATATTCCCTTCATAACTTGAACTTGATTGTCCATACATATACACACACTAGTACATATCATCAAGACAACATCATGCATCACTATTCAATTACACAAGAGAATATTCTTAAGAAATATTCCATGATCAATAGAAATCATTGTGCTGCTATATCATTATCCAATGCTTAGACAATTTTCCATCACAAATAATCATAACTGAACTATAAAACATATGTTTCCATAAATGACAACCACATATCTCATTTTACTTGATTGATTAGTCATATTGCCAACAATCTTGCCCTTTGGCATTGATGGCAACATTTTGGAAAAGTTGGCTAAGTCCCAAAAATGCTATCATACCAATCAAAGTAAATAAACATACACAACATAGTAAAGACATTATATTCATGTTTTGAGAAAAAGATTACATCCCTTATAACTTTGATTACAAAGCTTGATTGAAGCAAAGCTTACTATTATACCTCAAAATACAACTATATAATTTACAAGTACAATTTTCCTTATCTCTCCCCCTTTGACATCAATGAAAAAGGTGTCAACAAAAGGAAAATCCTATCAAAATTTTTTTTTAAAAACTGCATCAAAATTTGGAAAAATAATCACTGAAGTCAGTCTCCAACTATGTAAGGTGTTTTTTCTATATGTCTTTCAATGCATCTGACATGCTTATTAGCACACATGGAGCATATGCAGCTAACTTTGTTGCATTCAAGTCTATAACCAAAAACTTTTCATATGAAATTTTGGCTACCAAGCATTCCTCTGACTAATTATGTAATAATGTAATTTGTGGGATAAATGATCTCTTAAAAGTGAAAATCCTTTTAGGGCTTTCTCCTTTTCTGCTTGTATATCTCAGATGCTTCTATGAATTGCTTCCATTGTATGCTCAAAGTTCTCTAGCTTCTAATCTTATTTTAAAAAGTTATCAATAAGGTTTTGTTATTCAGTTATCTTTCCTTTGATTTGTTCATCAAAACTATAAAGGTGAAGATATGCCAAATTGCACTTAGCATATATCTACTTCCCTTCATCCATACTCTACCTTAATGCCTTAATACATATATTTAATGTTTTTGTATCATTGCTTATATTTTTACATAGTATTAAGAAGACTAGAATCATGCTTAGTCCATGCTTGCACTATAGCAACATTAGTAAGCATTGTAAACTCTCTATCAAAAGTTTTACACAAAAAAATTTGTTCTTTGCTAAATGTCTACAAATGTATCTATAGAACTTACTATTGTTTCTAATCTATCAAAAACTAAAGTTAAAGTCTTTTCAATTGACTTTACTCATTTCTTAATTTCAAAAAATTTACTTAAAGAAGATATTAAGTTTTGTCCTTTAGCTTCATCATCTAATTGTACTATTGAGGTGACCACTACTACTTATGTAGGTCATGTAGAGGATTTCATTGTCATTGTGGCTATAGGCACACTTGTAGTAGCTTCCTTAGTGCTAGTTGACACAACCTCAAATTTATTCTCAGAAAATATACCTTCTTTATTTTGCTTCTACTCTTCCTCTTTGTCAATAGAGTTGTAGTCAACAATATTGCCAACAATATTAGGGCCAAAATCTTTCAATGGATCTTCAATTCTCTCCACCATTACATTAGTGCTATCTACTTGCATGGATTCACTGTGAATGGTAATGTGTGGTTGTGAATCACTTGAAATTGAAGCTTTAGTTGCTTGCTCACAATTGTGAGAAGGATTGACTACTTCCACAGAAGTTATTTTTCAGTTGACTATGCACTCTTCTTAGTCTCTTTAGGCAAAGTAGGCAGGTATGCGACTATTGTATTTTTAGTTTCCATATTTACTTCTTCATAATATCCTCTCATAAGAAGAATGGATCTCTTCTTATTCCTCAACAATGGTGCTATACCTTTCAAAATTTCCTTTAGCTCTTCTTCTTTGTTTACTATACATAGCTTTTTCACCATATTTATCCTTTTTTTTTTCTTCCTCAATTACTCTACTCTTTCTATTTCTCAATCTATTATACAAATCTTTAGGGATTTGACCTTTTATGCTATCAAATCTTTTATGTTTTAGAATCATCTTTCTAACTACAACATTCTCTAGCTATCTCCTATCCATATTATTATACAAGTCATAATACTTATTCAATTGCATAAAATTGTTAGTAATAAATTTCACATTAAGATTTTCTACCTTAGGCTTCTATGCTCTCCTTCCTGCTAAAGTATTTATGTCCTATTCTACAAACTTTACTGGTCTATCACCTATCTCTTCTTTAATTTTGAGGAACTAATCTACAAGGTTTTCCTCCTCTTACTCAGTCCACTTGTTGTTTGCTTAACTCTCTTCTCAGGAGAGGGGGTCTACATGAGTTTGGTTTTCTCAAGTCTTGTAGACTTTCTTGGCATTGATGCTTCCTCTATTTTCTTTTCTGCTAATTCCTTTTGGTTCCTTAAGGGTTGTTTCTATGTAACTATTGAATATGGCACTGTAGGTACTTGCACAATTTTCTATGCAACTATGATCTCTACAGTAGGTCTGGCCATTGCAATAGGTCTAGGAGTTAGTACTTTAGTTTGACCACTAGCCTTCATCTCTACAACTATCCCTTTCACCTCTTCAAATTATTTCCTAGAGATCATTGATTCTTTTAAGATAGAATCAATTACTTTATCTAGCTTCTTCTTGATGTCCTTGTCCATTAAACTTGTTTGAACCTCTTTCATCTTTTTAGTACACATGTACCTCATTTGGGGCATCCAAAATCTACTTTAGAATGTATAATTATCTATGTATAGCCTTCAATTAGTTCAATACTCATTTCATAACCCATAGGTTCAATGAATTTTACTCAAGGGTCTACTACCTCCATGCATGTGAAATCTATTTCTACTATGAAACACAGTTCATCCTTGTATTTCTCTATCAGCACAGGTGGCATCCTATACCTTTGCTTCATTTTACCTTGGAATGATTTCATCATTCCATCAATATCATTGTATTTTATTGTTTTCCAATTTATATCTTTAAACTTGAGTGGTAATTTTCATTGTGTACTTGCTTCCATTCCAATTTGAAATACCAGGAAACTTCTTTGTTGCATAAAAGAATATATGAGTCAATAGGGATTCAAACCTAAAGATTGTGCTCTTGGACTTCTTGATCTTTGATATGTTATCAAACAACTAAGTTCAGATAATATCACATAGGTTAACTTTCTCACCCTTTAGTACCATCACATAAGCCATGTGAAGAAATCTAGCTAGGATTGAATCTAACCTAGATCCATGGTTAAATTTATAACCCAAAATTTTTCTTAGCAGTCTTACTCCATCATCTTGAATGGTGTTAACCTTCATTTTTCTACCATCAAACCTTGTGTTGAGATTTGTTTGAATTATTTTGTGCACATTCTTTATGTTCACATGATTGCATCCTTTAGTTTTCAAACCAATGACCTTGTGAATTAGGTCATTATCTATGCATATAAGTGAATCTCCTAACCATAGAAGGTCATCATGCACTCTGCTCAAAATGACTCTTGTCCACTCATCATTTTCTTGAAGTTTGTATAGAACATGTGTTGGATACAATTGTTTAATTGTGTATTATCTTTGATGTCACACAAATGTCATATCAGTCATCAAATAGTGTCTATCGAGCTCAGAGGGTCACCAAGGCAAAGGACAATGTCTATCGAGCTCACTTGGTCATCAAAGGAAATGTGCCAGAAATAGTTCTTATCGAGCTCACTCGATCATCAGAGGGAATGTGGTAGAAGCAATTCTTATCGAGCTCTCATGAAGGAATTTAGTTCTTACCAAGTAAACTCGATAGCCAAAGGATTTTACAGATATTGCAATGTTAACTGAGTCAAGAAGGTTAACTTAAGAAATTTGTGAATGCAGTATTTACCGAGCAAGGTCAACTAGTAAAGTATTTCACTATTTTATGGAATAACCTTTATTTGTATAGAGTAATATATGTAGTCGACTAATGTATGGTTTATTGGTAATTGTAACATGTAAATGGGTTGACTTGACAATCTGAATGTTATAAGTAAGAGGTCAAATTGTGAACTCTAAGTGTTGTGGAAGTGTGTGGAATTAATGTAATATGAAGACTAATTATTGTGGAAGTGAATTTGAAATATGATCAGAGATCATTGAGGAGTAGCAAAGCCATATTTGATCAAGGAAGATCTAGCTAGCAAATTTAGTTGCATCTTTTTTAGGTCAATTCATTGTTGCTTTCTAACCATTATAGCAGTGATTTCAAATCTCTTAATAGAGTTGGTTTAACAGACATTTTGTAAATCCTCTAACAAGGTGATAGTTCAGTTGAATTGTTCCAAAGACCTCTAGCAAGGCCACTCCTAATAGGGTGATTAAATCCTCTAACAGGGTCACACCTAATAGTGTGTATTGTAACCTTTAATAGGGTTGGCTCCTAATAGGGCTCACTTTAGAAGAGTGAAAAATTGGTGATTAGTTACTTGGTGGTTTTTCGTATATTGGGTTTCCATGTTAAATCTGATGTCTCTTGTGTTCATTTTTCTTTCAATTGCATGCATGTTTTCTTGAAGATAAGTAACAGTTTAATTTACCGAATTACAACATTTTTTGTTATGAAGTATCAGCAGTAACTAGATCTTTAAGACATCTAAGGGATCTGTGGATTAATTTTTGTAAGTAACTGATTCACCCCTCCTCTCAATTACTCTACCTTTAATTCTAACAACATGTACTTAACTAGGTTAAGTGGTTCTAGGTTTGCATGTTCTAGTTTCAATGATAAATCATTGTTGCACATTTTCTCTAATTCTTTATGGATCTCAGTATCTCCTATGCTTTCTATCTTACAATGAATATAACTTCTTATATCCTTGACATAAGGAACATTTTCTAATACTTGCAAAAATGCTCCAATGGGATCATCAAGTAGAGAAATAAATGGATTTTTTTGAAGGTATATCTAGGTCTTTCATTGATACCAAACACTTCTTGCCATAGCTGATTTTACTAAAAATATGCTTAATAAATTCAAAGAAATAACTAAACATCACATTTAGGGCTTTTAGTGATCACATGTATCTATAAACTTCTTCAGCACTTCAAATAGCTATCAAATCACTCTTCAATATTGCACTTAAGATTTCACACAAGAAAATGATGCTCATAAATCAATTTGCATCCTTTAAATCTTTTACAATCTATACTTTCCATCAAATTTGTATCTACCACAATTCAAAATACTATCTCTATGTAACAGAGAGATTATTTTCTACATAACCTCATAATGATCATATCAAGCAATGTGCACTTTACCATAGACTTATCTTAGTGTCTAGTATATACTACTAATTGTGCAACTTGTGATATTCTCTCTAACATCAATTTTTATATAAACTAAAGTTTTGTCTTACTAATAATGCTTAATTTAGGTAGGATGAGTCACAAACAATAAGTGACTTACTATCTTATCAATGTATTAGGATGTACTTCTTCCAGAACTATATGAGAACTTCCAAATTATTTTTCATTTACAAATTTTTTCTTGAAATCTTTTGTATCCTCCTTCATTTCTTCCTTCAGATTATCATCATTTCTTTTGTTAGTCCTTCTATAATTCTAATTCCTATTCGAGTTTCTTCTATCCATTTTGTAGAATCTTGTTGTGTGTCCAAAGTAATTACATAATTGACATACAGGTACATTCCTTCTTTTCTCATTATACTAGTTTTTAGGTGCTCTGTAATTCTTTGCAATGTGTCCAAGATTATTACATCTATAACAAAAAATTTACCCTCTTTATCCACTTTCAATGTTGTGAGATCTTCTTCTATTTCCCACATGGTTAGTGTTCCTAAACATTCTACTATTTACATTATCATTCAAATTTAGGTTTCTTACAATCTACTACATAATGTCCATATCCATGATAATTATGACAATAAAAATTTGATAGGTTTCAAAGACTTGCCTTTGCAATTCTCTCCAGTATGTTCAAGTTCATTACATGTATAACATCTGACGTGAGTTTCCTTTCTTGTTTCTCTATTTTTCTCATCTTGATCAGATTCTATGGATTGCTTATAGCGAGTAAGATTCTCTTTAACTTTAGATTTATCATCAGTTTTGCTCATTTTTAGATCTTTCTTGACTTCAAGAGTATCAAGTTCTTTTCTCTCAATATATTTCTTGGAAAAATATCCAAGAAACAATTCAAGTCCAGTCTTATCATAACTAGGTCTTTGAACAAATATTTATTCTTCAATATTTTCACTGTTGGTATACAATTTCTAAAGTTACTATTTAGTTTGCACCAATTCACCTTTCATAATAGTATTGTATTTCTCTAATTCTACATGTTCCAACTTGATAGATTCTAACTTAGATGTTACTTTGGGTAAATGGAATCTTAGATCTGCATTTTCAACTTTTATTTCAAAATCATTCTTACCTCCATTTTTCTTAAGACTTAGCTTAAGTTCTACTATTTTTAACTCATGTTTCAAAATCTCATTTTCCATTTTTAGATCTTCAATATCATCATCACCAATTTTCTCACTAGGTTCTTTTTGCTTTAGATTATCTATCTTGTTCCTTAGTTTTCCAATATAATATTTTGCATTTTCATATCTATCCTTTAGGCCATCTTTTTCATCAATAAGAAGATCAATTTTCTCAAGAGCTTCTTCAATATTCTTCTTCAATTGTTCCATATCTATAGAGATTTTATTCAAGTCATTAAGCTTCTTCTGAATAACTAAGCTCTAATACCAATTTTTAGAAATAGATAAGACAGGGGAGGGGAGTGTGTATCAATATTTTCAATCTTTTTGCCCACAACTAGGTATTATTAATTACTTTACCAAATGTATAAGAAAGTAAACCAATAATTTTGAATAGTATAAACAACCATACACAAAGAGAGCTCATAACACCATTTTTTAAACTAGGGAAAACTTTGGTGGGGATGAAACCCACTAGATGATTCACTATATGAAGAATGTATAGTGTCTCAAGTCATTGTTAGGAGACTAGGCCTTGTTAGAAGCCTTAATCTTGTTAGTAGTTTCTTCAACACTATTAGGAGTTGGTAGATCATATACAAATGTGTGCAAGAAGAGCCCACTGCCTTAACATGCAACTATACAATTAAGTTCTTCAAAGAAATAGATACACATACAATGCTAGATCACTTCTTGTACTTTGCAATTCTTTTGATTATCATATCTTAATACAAGCCTTTAGTAGACTGTAAACAATTTTTCCACCAGTTTTCTTAATGTTGTAAACCAAAAGTAACTACTCATATATCAACTTACATTATATCTCACATTATCACATCACATTTCATCATATCACATCTTCCTACCATCTTCTTTTTGCAAATGGAGTTCTTTACTTATATCAAACATATTGATAAATCTATCCTTAGTCAACTCGCATATCATCCTTAGAGTCAGTTCATTAAGACTTAATAATCAAAATAATTCTTTAAGTCATACAACTCAACTTGCTAACATGCTTTGTTCTATACTATAAAGTATCTACATCAATATTTCCTTCATAACTTGAACTCAATTATCTGTGCACACACACACACACTCTGGTGCACATCATCAAGATGATGTCATGCATCACTAGTCAATTGTGTAAGAGAATATTCTTAAGGAATATTTTGTTATCAATAGAACTCATCATGTTGTTGTATCATTGTCCAATACTTAGACAATTTTCCATCACAAATAATCATAACTGAACTATAAAACATAAGTTGCATAAATGACAAAAACATATCTCATCTTACTTGATTGATTGATCATATTGCCAACATTATCTACATTACTCAATCCAAATATATCAAGGAAATATTAAAGAAATTTTTAATGGAAGATTCAAGACTAATTGGAACAACTATTTCTAAGAGACATAAGCTTTCTAAAACTGATGATTCCAAAGAGGTAGATCAGACCAAATATAGATCAATGATTGGAAAGTTGTAATATGTACTACATACAAGGCCTAACATTGCATTAGTAGTTGGTATGGTGGAAAGATTCTCAACAAATCTTAAACAAAATTACATGATGGCAATCAAGAGAATCATGAGATATCTAAAGGGTATTGATGATTATGGATTATGGTACAAGAAAGGAGGCAATATAGATTTGAAATCCTTCAAAAGTTCTTATTAGGTAGGAAGTGTTGATGAAAGAAAGAGTACCAATAGAGGAGCATTCTTTCTTTGTAAAAGACTAGTGTCTTGGATAAGTAAGAAGAAGAATTGTATTTCTCAGTCTATAATAGAGGCAAAGTATGTAGCATCAACAATTAATTTCTCCAATGTTGTTAAGTTCAAGCAACTATTAGTAGGTATGAAGATATAAATTAAGGATCCAGTGGTTATCTTATGTACTAACACCAATGCAATTAATATATCAAAGAATCCTATGATGCATACCAAGACCAAGAATATTGCAATTAAATAACATTTTCTGAGAGAATTTGTGCAAGATAAAGAGGTAAGATTTGAATATGTGAATAGTAAATAACAAATTGTAGATATATTCACTAATCCATTACCTAAGGATGAGTTTTGGTATCTAAGAGGTAAGTTATGGGTCATTCCCCTATCTAAAACTCACTAAAATGAAATTTGGTGATGCATCAACCAAAGCATGTTAAGATCAGTCAATTAATGCAATATTGGAAAGGGCATATTGCACATGAATTAGTACATAATGATATTCACTAAATATTTGATTTGGCATGAGATGTCAGAGAGGGAGAGTTTGTTGTCATATCATAGAAATTTTCTAAAGACAGAGAGCATACATTTCACACAAAAATTTTATAAAGAAAAGAGAAAGTGAACTTGGTCTGATATCAAAGAGGCAGACTTTGTTGATAGAGGGAGAAATTGAAGGCAGAGGGAGTTCACACTGATAGAGGAAGTTCTCATGGATGAGAATTATAATGAAACTAAGGATATGTTCCTTATTTTATTTTTCTCTAAAATTTCATTGTATTATGACATGTTGTGTTGCCATCAATTCCAAAGAGGGAGATCATTAAAAATAATTGGTTAATTATGTACTATCTTTGATGTTACACAAAATGTCATATCATTTCTATTTTGATCTCACTCAAGTGATGAAAACAATTTCTTGTGCATGCTAAGTATTCTAGACTTTTCCAAGTTTAGAAGACTTTGTCTACCGAGTTTACTCTAGTGACAAAGAGAAGTTTGCAAAAGATTGAGTATTAACCAAGCTCACTTGGTTAATGAAAGAAAATTTTGATGGAACCAGTGTTAACTAAGCTACCTCAATTATGAAGTAAACTTTGTGAATATGAAGTATTAATAGAGTTCACTAGGTTAATATCAAAAAATAATTTTTGAGTTAGTGTCTACCGAGTAGGGTTGTCTAATAAAGGATTTTCTTATTTCGGCATACTGAGTTCAATAGATTTGTTTGTTGGTTCTAGAGCCAACTAAGGAGAATATTCTAATTTGTATTCAAGCTAACTTGACAATGAGTATGATATTAATATAAGGTGAAGTTAAGGATTGAATGTATGCAAAAGAATAGAGGAATTGAAGATGCTTAAAGGAAGAAAATTAGAAGGATAAGTAGAATATCCTTATGGAGCTAAATAAATACATTTGATTAGTAAAGGTCAAGTATACAAGCCAGAGTTGAGATCTATAACCCACAATTGAGTTGCATTAGAAATCAATTCATCTCATTGTTACTCTCTAACCATTTTAGTAGTGATCTAAATCTCTTAACTGAGTTGGCTTAACAACTACTTGTAAATCCTTTAACAAGCTAGCATTACTAGATTGAAGTATCTAAAGACTTCTAGAAATGCCACTCCTAATAGGGTGATTAAATCCTCTAATGGGGTCACACCTAATAGTTTTTTTTGTAACCTTTAATATGGTTGGCTCCTAACAAGGCTTACTTTAGAATAGTAAACATTAGTAACTAGTTGCAATTGGTGGTTTTTCCCAAATTGGGTTTCCATGTTAAATCCTGGTGTCACATATGTTCATGTTATTTCTTTTATGTGTAAACTACTAAGTTAAGTAAGGTTAATCATATATAATATCCTAAAGATTTGAATATTAAGTGTTTACCGAGTTACTACATTTTCTAGTGTAAACGGAGTGCTTGTGTGTTTACTGAGCATAAATATTTTTAGTGTAGTTTATGTTTTGTGTTGACATCTAAGGGATTAGGTATTTATTTTAGAGGTAAATGTTTTTCCCCTCCCTCTTCATTACTCCTCTTATATTTCTAACAATCTTATCCTCTTCAACACTTGGGAAATATTCAAGCCACATCTTGAACTTTCATATATATGAAATACAATGTCAAGTCAGCTTGAATATCCTTACAATAAAATAAAATAAAAATCCACTAAATTGGCTTGCATAAAAAAAAATAAAGAATTTTTTTTGGGTGCAAGTCAGCTTGAATTGAAACTTAATCACTCGGTTACCACTAAGTTCCTTGGTAATTGACTTGACTCAGTTGACAATGAACTTCTAACTTGGTCCCAACTGAACTACTCTTTTCTTACTAACCTATCTTGACTTCAAATAGATTACTAAAATTGTATTCTTCTTGGTTGATACAAGATTCTTTGGAGCTTGGTTCCAACCGGCATTGATCAATTAGAGTATGACATTTGTGTAACATCAATAACAATACATAATTGAATAATTATTATCAACAAGGTGGTCAAAAAGTATAATGCTGATATTAAGGGCATGGAGAAACATACTTTGTGGGAGAAACTTAGTTTATTTTGGGCATTTATTTCTCATTTTTTTATTATAAAAAAATTGGGACATTTGAGAAATAGGATTCTACTTTGTCTAAGAGAAACTCCATTGGTAGTAATATAGTTAAGTGCAACCTAATAAACATGATGAATTAAAAGAGAACAACACTATTTTGAATATCTTTGAAGAACAAGGTCAATGAAATATATTTAGAAAATGATTGACCACAATGAAAAATTTTCTATGTATTTTGTATTATCCTAGTTAGGAAAAAGGGTCTTTGTTGAGGGAATGTTGTTGAGTTGTCATTTTGCACAATGCTTTAACAGAAGGAATCTTTTCAAAATCCTCCCTTGAAAAGATAATCTAGGATCAACTCCAAGGTCTTGGAAAATATTGTGACCTACTAAAATCCATTCATTCAAAGATAAATGTGGTTGTTCACAAGGAGGCCATTTCTAGTTCTAACTAATTTCAAATAAGATGTTCAATCTACTTGCTATTTCAAAAAGTAACCAAAAAAAGAGATATGTTTTTGGTATTTTTCATTTTATAATGAATGCAATCTAACAATGCAACTATATGAATTCCTAATTCAACCAAGTGTTAGAAAAGAAAATAACAATGATAAGGTAACAAAAAATGAAAGAAAATAGCATGAAAGGGAAATTCCTAATGGGCATAGACCATGGTAACAACACATCTGTGAGTTAAGTCATCGAAAAGATAAGGTAGGAAACCAATGAAAATAGGAGTAGTGCTTCCTCAAGTCCATTGATGCAATCATCAATGGGAACTTAGTAAAAACCAAGAGATGTTTCACTTCTCATCAAATCTCAAGGCCATAGAAAGTGTGCTCATGCGAGATAAGAAGCCATGTGGGAATAATAGGGTGATCTCTTCTCCAACTTGGTTCATTAACAAAATTCATCAACATGTGGCAAACACTAGAACTAAATTATTGCACAATCAAATCAACACAACAAAAATATTGGCTCCATTATTATTTATAAACAAGAATTCACAAAAATAACACACTCTGGCAAGAATAACTACACTCAAAATGAGAGCACCAATAGCATATATTATTGTATTAAAATAACTACCTAGAATACATGTTACATTCCTAAATTTATAAGAAATTATCTACTCAATTTGTGTTGAGAGTGAGAGAACTCTTAATGAAAATATATGTTTCTAAAATAATAAACCAAATCTAATTATATACAAATTGACTCTCCAAATGGTGCTAAGAAGGACTCCATCCTTATTTATATAAATTAATGGGTTCATGAGCCTTTACATCACTTAGAAAAAAAATGAAAGAAGAAGTAAATAAGAAGAAGGAAATTGTAAGAGGATTTGAGAGTCACTAGAAGCTCTATAAATGGAAGTTCAACCTTCCCTAAGCATTTGTAGCAGTTAAATTATTGTCAGAATGTGTTTCTAGTGCATTGGAAGATTTAAATCAATAATTGGCAATTAACTATTGTTGTAGTTTCACTTCTTCAAAATTGTTGGAACACCTCTAGAATAGTGTACCTTGCACACCTTGGTCGCATGTTGAAAAAATCTAAAATTTTCTTAAGTGTCAAAACTAAAACTCTAGCTTTTGAATGTTTTCTCTCTTTACCGAAAAGTGATTTCTAGATGCTCTCTTTTAAATTTCTCTATAATCTTAGCTACTTGGGGAGTTTCAAAAAAATATAAAGCCTCATATTTATTCCTAAATGTTTTCCAATAATTACTAACATCAATTTGAGTCAACACAAAATTGTCAAGTCTAGTGTTCATTCCAACAATACCTCTTCAGTCTTAAATGCTTGCCTAATATCTTCATTAGATGAAGCATCCTCACAAGTTCTTTAGAATTGTTCAACCACTAAGTTCACTAACTTCAGATTTATTTATTATTCATCTTCAAAAATCTCAAGGGAAATAGCATCATAATACCTCTCTACTTCCAAAATTTTCTCTTCAAGTTTAGTCTTTTAACTTCCAAATATTTTCATGAAGTCGTTCCATAACCTTATTTGCCATATCTATCTTCTCAATCTAATCTTCCAATATTTCAAGCTCTTCCACCTTATATACATCCATGTGAGTGTGATACCTTTGACCCTTTTTTGTTGTCAATACTTTAACGTCCTTAGCATAGGTCTACACTTCATCAATCAAACAAAAATCCTAGTTTACTATAGATACAAGTTTCTCCACACTAGAGTGAATATAATGAAATAGGTTTAGATTAACCTGTATTATCTATACACCTTTCTGCTCAAATTTTTTACACCATTTGTAACATGCTCCCAAAAATGAATTGATTTGTACAATTCCCTTTATCTTTCTTTTATAATGCCACAAAGAGAGTAAGTTTGAGGTGACGTTGATTTAAAGGGTCTAAAATATCATGCAAATAGCCTCTTAAAATCTCATTCTATTTGCACAACATCACCAATTTAGATTCATTTTTATCTAAATGCCTAAACACCTCCTTAACACCCATAGTGATCATTTCCATCTATTTCTTTCCATTCCTATTTATCAATCTATTGTTGTTGCTCATCTTTAGAAATGGTAATCTAAATAAGATCCTTAAGAATAAATTGTGGCATCATAGTAGAAATTATTCTTCTTATTTCTTGAGCAGCCCTAACCAAGAGAATCCTTTGACTTCAACAAATATTATCCTCCTCTTCTTCATCATCTTTATTTTTAGTTTCAAGGATTGTATTTGGAACTAAAGGAATGGGAATAACTTACTTTTATATTCTCCTTTTCATAGTACACCAAACCTCATCCTTCTTAATACCTGAAGGAATGGCTTCTTCCTCTTGACTAGCTGGTGACATCTCTTGTGCTTCTTACTATGGTTCCTATTTCTATTTAGGCAGGGGAAATTATATAGTATCTTTGGCTTGAGTTGCCTCTTCATCTTGTGTCTCTTTACTTTCAAGCTCCACTTTCTTTGGGGAATATCTTTTCCTCTTATTATTCCCTTTATCTTTTCTAAAGTATTGAACATCCCTCTCTTGTTGATATATTGTTTCCAACCTAACTAGGGATTAAGTAGGGGTAGTTGGTATTTTAACTTTTGCACCTTCACCCTTAATTGGGCATGTTATGGCTTGAAAGGTAACAATCTATGGAATTGGGTCACCTTCTTGATCTATTCACTCTTTAACTAAATTACATGCCTTGCCTTGTGATTTATACCCACATTCTCATCTCTATCTATCTCAACATTCATGATTAGACTATCATATACCTTGTTGTGATTATACAAGAAATCCAAGACATCTTGAGTGTCTTACTAAATAGCCTCAAGAAAAAAATTTATTTTAAAGGTGCTTCCTACCAAATATAGAGTCATCCTACAATAATCCCATATTCGGATACCATAGTCATCTATTATGTTCATCTAATGATCTTCTATGGCATCTTCATGCACAAACTGCTTTCCTGCCAAATGCTGAATTTGACAAATATTATAAAAATAAGGGAAAGGGTAGTTGTAATCTTCCAAGGGATATTGATCCCACTCTAAATCAAAGGTCATAATATCTTGTTTATGCTTGACCTCAAATGCATCTATAGTATTAAATGTTAGTTTGTGGTGACTAATCAAGAAAGTACTATACATACTTCATAAATTCTTTGGGGTTTGGGGCATCACCCAAGAAATTTTTTTTGGGTAGTGGTTGACATATGGTTGATAGATGGCCAACATGTTGTAACCATCAAGTGGCATAAAAACACTTGTATAAAAGGGTTTAGGGTTAGGGATTTTTTTAATGTGCTGATGTGAAAATTGTTCTTGTGGCGATATTGAGTTGTAAGGGATTATGGATTGTAATTAGGTTGTAATCAATGAATCATAATAATATTAGACTTATTGTTTGGTGGACGTAGCCTAAGGATTGGGTGAACAACATTAAATCTTGGTGCCTTGTTTTCTTTTCTATGTGATCTGTTATTTTATGTTATTGGTTATATTTGTATGTAATTGTTATTTTTGTCTATGTTTTAATCCTAACAAGTGGTATTAAAGTGAGGTTACTTTTTTAGTTATCCTCTATAGGAAAGTCTCATGGTTGAGTGGGAGCAATGGTAGATGAGGGTAAGCTAAGGGTGTACAATTTTAATGGGTGAAACTTCCAGTTAAGAAAAATGCAAATGGAATTCTATCTTTATCAGAAGGATTTATGGAATTTGTTAGAAGGAAAAGCCAAGAATTAGGGATCTATGTCAAATGATGAATGGGATCTCCTGGATAGAAAGGAACTTGGAAGCATTTAACTATGCCTAGCACCATTGATGGCATTTAATATTACAAAAATGAAGACAACAAAAGAGTTGATGAAAAACCTAGCGACACTATATAAAAAGCCCTCCACTTCAAATAAGGTATTTCTCATGAAGCATTTATTTAATATGAAAATGATAGAAGGTGGATCTATTGTAGATCATTTAAATAAGTTTAATACTATTACTAGCCAGTTATCTTCTGTGGGTATCAATTTTGAAGAAGAAATTAGGGCTCTCTTGATTTTGTGTTCTTTTCCTAAAAGTTGGAACGGCTTGGTAATGGTTGTGAGTAATTTTATTCCTGGATCTAGTACCCTAAAGTATGGTGATGTGATTAGTGTTATTTTGAGTAAGGAAACTCATAGGAAATCTTTAGGTGGACCTACAGCAGGAAGAGTTTTGAATGCAAAAAGTAGGGGTAGAATGACTGAGAGAGGAAGTAATTTTGGAAATTGTGGAAAGTCAAGAGGAAAGTCAAAGGGGAGGAGGTCTCAATCAAGAGGACTGAATGACTACTGGTATTATGGGAAACTAGGTCATAAAAAGAAAGATTGCTAGAATCAAAAGAAAAATGAAGGAGATAAACTAGATGGAGATAAGGAGGCAAATATGGTAAGTAACAAATCTGAAGAGCATGCTTTGCTTCTATCTTTAGAAAGTGTTAATGATTCTAGTGCTTCATTTCATGCTACACCTCATAGAGGTTATTTCATTGATTATGTCCAAGGGGATTTTGGGCTTGTTTATTTTGGGGATAATGAACCCTATCAGATTGTTGGAAAGGGAAAAATTAAGATTAAGTTACAGAATGGGAATCATTGGCTACTACATGAGGTAAGATATGTTCCAAGGCTAAGTAGGAATTTAATTTCAGCAGAGCAACTCAATGATGAGGGTTGTGTAGTTACTTTTAATGATAAAAATTGGAAGGTTTCAAAAGGTTCCCTTGTAGTAGAAAAAGGTGTAAAATTAGGCACCTTATATATTTGTATAGGTCATATTGTTCCTTCTACTTTAATTGTTTCAAAGAAAAATGAATGTTTAGGAACAATTATTGTAGTTGAGCAGGGAGAAAAAATAGCTATTGTAGATTCTGATACAACACTATGGTACAACAAACTTGAGCACATGAATGAGAAAGGTATGAAAGTACTTGATTCAAAGAAATCTTTAACAGGTCTGAATTGTGTTAATATAGGTTTTTGTGAAAGTTGTGAGTATGGAAAACAAAAGAGAGTGAGTTTTGTAAAGACTAGGAAGGAAAAAAGAAAAAAGAAAAAAATAGAGCTTGTACATACAGATGTATGGGGACTAGCTTAGGTATATTCCCTTGGTGGCTCTCATTATTATGTTACATTTATTGATGGTGCAACTAGAAAAGTATGGGTTTATTTCCTTAGACATAAATCTATTATATTTCAAACTTTTAAGAAATGGAAATGCTTGGTTGAAAATGAGACTGGTAAGAAATTAAAATGTCTTAGATCTAATAATGGTGGTGAGTATTGAATTTGAAGAATATTTCTCCACTAATGGTATTAATAGATAGAAAATTGTTCCAAGGACTCCATAGGAAAATAGAGTGGTTGAATGCATGAATAGGACTATAATGGAGTGCGCAAGGAGCATAACGTTGCATGTTGGGTTGCCCTTACACATGTGGGCTGAGGCTATCAATACTATTGTATATTTGATTAATAGATCTCCCTCTACTCCTTTGGTTTGTGGTATTATAGAGGAAGCAAGGACTGGTAAGAAGGTGAGTTATTCTTTTCTCAAAACTTTTGACTATGAAGCATTTACTCACATAGATTCTAAAAATACAACCAAGCTGGAAGTTAAGTCAAAGAAATGTGTATTTATTGGATATGGCATTAATGAATTTGGTTATAGGCTTTTAAATTTTGACAATCATAAAATTTTAACAATTAGGGATGTCATATTCAATGAGAAAGTGTTGTACAAAGATCTATTGCAGCAACATGAGAAGAAAGAAGATGATTATGTAGTGTTGGATGATACTCAAAAATTTGATGCTCCAGCCATTCCTCATGGTGTGCAACAACCACGACAAATAATACCACACACAGTGGTGAATGTTAGATAGTCAATAAGGAAAATTAGACTTCTAGAAAGATTTTCTCCCTCTTTGTATTCAATTATACTTACTGATGCTGGTGAACCTAAATGTTATGATGAAGCTATGTAGGTCAATACTAAGATTTAGTGGGAGTCTGCAATGAAAAAGAAAATGGACTCTTTGCTGAAGAATAAGACATGCAATATATACAAGTTTTTTGCAAGTAAAAGAGCTTTACAAAATAAGTGGGTAATTAGGTTGAAAGAAGAGGAAGTAGGTAAGAAAAGATTTAAAGACAAGTTAGTTGTGCAAGGATTTGCACAGAAAAAGGGCATTGATTTTGATGTGATATTTTCTCCTGTTGTTAAAATGACTTCTATCCGTACTATTTTAAGTCTTGTGGTTATTGAAGATTTGCATTTAGAGTAGCTTGATGTTAAAACAACCTTCCTTCATGGTGATTTGGATGAAGAAATATATATGGCTCAGCCATAGGGTTTTGCAGTTGAAGGTAAGGAGAACTTAGTGTGAAAATTGAAGAAAAGTTTATATGGCTTAAAGCAAGCATCTCGACAATGGTATCTAAATTTTGATAGTTTTGCATGAGCATGGATACAATAGGTGTCATTTAGATCATTTTTTTTATTTTAAGAGGTTGGATGATGACAGCAACATTATTTTATGTTTATATGTTGATGATATGCTTGTAGCTAGGTATAACATGGATCACATTAAGGGGCTGAAACACCAATTAGCACATGCATTTGCTATGAAGAATTGGGGGGCAGCAAAAAAAATCCTTGGTATGAAGATTTGTAGAGATAGAAAAAATAGAAAACTGGCACTATCTCATGCTGACTATGTTTAGAAGGTGTTGCAACATTT
This sequence comes from Cupressus sempervirens, assembly GCA_028749045.1. Taxonomy (NCBI): domain Eukaryota; kingdom Viridiplantae; phylum Streptophyta; class Pinopsida; order Cupressales; family Cupressaceae; genus Cupressus; species Cupressus sempervirens. The sequence continues at coordinate 273,689,949 of CM053790.1, forward strand.
CTCTATGGAGAATGCTAAAGTTGTCAGCACACCTTTACCTAGTCATTTGAAGTTGACTAAGGAGATGTGTCCTAAGATGCAAGAAGAGGAGGATAAGATGTCCATTGTACCCTGTGCTTTAGCTATATGAAGCTTGATGTATGCCATGGTATGTACTACGCTAGATATTGCACATGCAATGGGAATCATTAACAGTTATATGAGTCATCCAGGAATTGAGCATTGGAATGCAGTTAAATGGATTCTTAGATATTTGAGAGGAACGGCTAATAAGTGGTTACACTTTGGGGGATCTACTTATGATTTACAAGGCTATGTTGACTTAGATTTGACAAGGGATATTGATACCAGGTAGAGTACTACAGGTTATGTCTTTACTATTGGTGGGGTAGCCATGAGCTGGGTTTCTAGGCTACAGAAGGTTAATGCTTTATCCATATAGAGGTAGAGTGTATAGCTACTATAGAGGTAGCCAAGGAGATGATCTGGCTTCAATTATTCTTGAAAGAATTGGGACACCCTCAGAGGGATAAGTATTTGTTTACAGATAGTCAAAGTTGCATTCATATTTCAAAGAATTCAGCTTTGCATTCCAAGACCAAACACATACAATTGCAGTACCATTTCATTCGATTAGTTTTGGATGGATAGTTAAAGCTAGATAAGATATATATAGATGACAATCCAATAGATATCTTTACAAAGGTAGTAACAAGAGAAAATTTGAACTCATCTTCTACTTTGGTTGGTCTTTTAGACTAAACATGAATAAAAGAACAACAAAGTCTAGGGTAGTTTGATCCAGTGGGAGCCCCATTTGGTAGTAGTATAGCTACAAGATAAATCTCCAAGTGGGAGATTTTTTTTTAGTGTGGATCTTGATTAGTCCCCAAGTGGGAGATTGTTAGTTTGTGGTGACTGATTAGGAAAGTATTGTACATCATAAATTCTTTAGGGTTTGGGGCATTGGCTCGAAAGAAAATTTGGGTCATGGCCAACATTGTGGATGACATATGGCCAACATGTTGTACCCTAAAGTAGCATAAAAATACTTTTATAAAAGGGATTAAGGTTAGGGATTTTTTTAGTGTGGTGATGTGAAATTTTTTTTTGCGGTGGTATAGAGTTGTAAGGAATTACAAATTATAATTAGGTTTTAATCACTAAATCATAATAATATCAGATTTTCTATTTGGTGGACATAGCCCAAGGATTGGGTGAGCCATGTTCTTTTGTGTGTGATCTATTATTTTCTATTATTTTTTATATTAAACCATACCCATGTCTTCTTATGTTGTTTTCTCACTCTATCATATGTGGATGTGAGTTGTCTTGCAATCTCCAATAGCATGAGCATATCCCATGGATATCTTAGGAGTTTCTTCAGATTCACCACTGTATCAGCTACCCTTAGGTAAGTGAATTTTTTTAACTAGATGTCATAGGCACAAATCTTTGTGATTCTTGCTAATACCTCTCACTAATACATTTGGTACCAAATTGCAACGGCACTGCCGTTGCAATTTGGTACCAAATGTATTAGTGTCTACTAACATCCTCTTAGCATAATCACCCTCTATGAATTATATGATTGTAAATATGAAAGCATCATTCACTATTTGGTATTCCTTTCTTTGATCTGAGATCTTTTTCTTCACCAATTGGGGGTATACCACAGAAGGTCATGCATTAGCATCTTTCATGCTTTCCTTCTTATATAGTCATGGGCAGTTAGTTTTCCTTGTTGCCAATAAGTACACCAAATATGATGTCATGTAAAACTTGGGGTTAGATTTAACTCCTACCAGCTATTCATCTAAGTTTTCACTTAGCACTATGGCCCAATCAATTGGCATTTTAGTTGTTTTGATGGTCTCTATTAAATGGACCATCCAGATGTGAAGATGCCCAAATTTTGGTAGACCCATGATTCTACTCAAAAGTACAATGGCATATCCAATGTCATCCTTAATATATTCCCTAGTCATGTCTATGTTTTCAGCTCTATGTCCCATTAGTGTTCTATCAATCAAAAATGATGATTGTATGATCTTTGTGGCTTTCTCTTTATTCTCCCTATACCATCTTTTTGGCCTTCATGTCATTCTCCCTATAGAATTTGAAAATGAAGTAAAGTAATGAAATGTTTAGAAATGGATGAAGTTTACAACTATAATTTTAAATAATTATTTGGAATAAGAAATTATATATTTTCCCATTTTTAAAAGATAACTTTTATTTGCTGAAAAATAGTGGGAATTAGGGGTTTGATTCCCACCACAAAAATACATGAAAATAAATTTATTTTCCTTTGATCTTAGATTATGTTATAGATAACATATGTAGCTAAAACAATTAAAAATGAAAAGTGGCTTTAGACCTATTTTTTTATTTTGTAACAACTCAAATTTTAACTTATTCAAATCGATAGTCTTCATCTCCCACCACATTTTTCAAAATAAATCTATTCCAACCCAAAATTAAATTATATATTCTGGAATAGGACTCTCTCCTCCAAAGTGCCATATAATTTTAAAATCTTTTAAATATGATTTAGTATTTTTTTCCTTCTCAAAATTGACATCTTCTCAAGTATTAAAATATGTACTTGTAGAATTTTTAAATTATAATATACTATATCTAATTAAAAACTATGAACTCTATATGAGAATATTCTTGAGTTTGAGCTCTATAAATTGGTATTTATATGTTATTAAAAAATATCATAACAAATCGTAAGAGTTATTGAAATTTTAGTTTTCTGAAATAATTGTATTTCTTTAGTAATTGGATACTAACTAGTATAAAACATGCATTTAATAGACATTTCCAATTGGAAAAGTGTGAGACCATACATAACTTAGCCAAAATAAATTTATCAAGCTCATATGTTTGAAAAAAATTATTTTTTATATAGAAGTACTCAAATTCAGTCATTCTGATAAGTTAATTTGAAAGGTGACCCAACTTTGTACTTTTACAAAAGTATATAGGCCCCAATAAGTGTACACCCTTTGGAGGTGCACACTTTCACATATTCATAGGTGCATATCACCGAAGAGATAAAAGTGTGCACTTGTGCATTTAGTGTACCTACACACCCCAAAAGGGTGTGGATGTATGTTAGGTGCACTAGTTCACCCTTTACTACTAAAATCTCTCTATCACTCACTTTTTCCCAGTTCTGACACTAGATTCTTAGTTAGAGGACTAGGGCTTGGCCTAGACTATAGGTGAAGTTCCAAGAATGACTCGGGCCCTAAACTAGGGATTTGGGAAAATAAAATTTTAATATGGGGTCCCCATTTCTAGGAGAAATAGGGCCCACTATGAAACCACAACAAATATCCTCAATAAAAAGGGAAGAATTGACAAAGCCATTGCTTCATCGGCAAGTATTCTTCTTAAATTTGTCAAATGCCAACTCAATCCCAAATACTTCAACCATATTTTGTGTTACTTCATACTTAAAACTTTAGAATCTCAAATCTTTAATCCTAGTGTGTGCTCTATGATTTATTTCCTTTGATATCTCAAAATACAATCTATTATGAGCTTTTAGTGATTTGGAGACAATCTTTCGCCCCACCAGTCCATTCATCAAGAATCCTTGCAAAACCTATTTATCAATCACTAATCTAACTAGATGAGAGAATATATTCTGATGGCTCTTAGAGAGTAATAATTTTTTACATTTTGAGGTCCTAAGTAATTCTAAATAAGATTTTTCTTCATGGAGCTTGCATGTTTCCATTTGATTCTTCCTTGAAGAAATTTATATAGATATTGGAGCCATTTCAAAGTGTATATCCCTAATGCCATATTATCATTGTCAGACTAGTTGGAATCTTTCATCTTAACACCACCTTTCCTTTTTTATTTTCTTTTTGTACCTTGACCATGGTTAGACTATGTGATCAAGGCATTAGTTTTGTTTCTCAGATTCTCTCTTTAATTGATAACCTTTGCATTCCTCTTTTAAAACCCTTATGGAAACTCTCACACCAAAAAATGACTTTAGAAATTCTTTGGAAAGACCTTTTGTTTGAACTAGTAGGCTTAAAACTATCCCTTGTTGCCATCAACCTTGATTTGAAAACACCAAGATAGTCAATCATTTAAATTTGTAAAGTGTTGAGGATTGTTGATCTGCAATTCTAATTTCAAGACTAACAATCCTCTATTACTGCAAGTAACATATGTTCTTTAGGTGGTACAAGAAATGAGATTATCTGAATGCTTTGACAAAGAAATAGCTCTATCTAAAAGTTGAAATTAGAAAGAGTGTTTTATGAAATGCATCAAGATAGAATCTTGATTGTACCTAATCCCCAAACCAACACAACTTTGAAAGCAAACACACTTGCAAAAAATTAATTTAAAAAAAAAAAAATTGCAAATGTTTTCCTCTTTTAGGGCTCAAAGTAATGTTTCAGGAACTACCCATTGAATGGAAATGGAACCAATTCCCCTTGTAAGGAACTCATCCTAAAAGTATCTTCTCCCAAAATTTCCACATTTTTATAAGGGCCAATCCACAAGCATTGAAAATTAGTGTGGTTTCTTGACTATTCTTTCTCTTTGTCCTGAAGAAGAACAAAATTGAATATTCTAAAAGATTTGATTGTGGCCTACTTTTTAGACCTCCTTTTAATGCAGCCTGATTTTTTTCATATTCTCTAAAGCATTTCTCTATTTCTCATCCATTTCTGAGAGATTTATTAATCTACTCTAAACCTTGTTAGCATCTTCAACATACCCACTCATGAATTTCAAAACAAGAATCCTAAGTTTAAGTGATAATATTAGCTCTTGTCCACAAATGAGAAGCTATGCAGATGTCCCCAAATATTTTTTCTTCCTGACTTATTCTATCTGTAATGCATATTTGAGTTGAGTATGGCTGTAATTTCTAGGGTTTTCCTTCAAGAAATGTCTTATCACTATGATCAAGATCTTATTTTTAGATTCAAGTACACCATTTCCTTGGGGATAATAATTTGAAGAGAACTTGATTATAACTTGATTATCTAGTGCCCACTATGTAAGGAATATTGATGCAAAGGCTGATCCATTATCCCAAACTAGGAAGAATGCCATGCCAAACCTAGTAACAATATGTTCTTCCAAGAAATATGTAACCACTTTTGTCAAGAAATTTCTTAAAGTTTCAACTTCTATCTAGCATGTGCAATAGATTGTAGTTATGAGAACAAACATATGTCTTGTCAACAATGATGGGTTTATTGGACCAATAAAATCTAGTGACCACTTTACAAAAGGGCATACCTCAAACACTAGTTGTAATGGCATTGCTAGATGTCTCTTTGTTAGGACTAGTCTGACAAATGTGGCAAGTATGAATGTGTTTGAAAGTATCCTTGAAGATTGTAGGCCAAAAATAACCTAATCTTAAAATCATATGGGTCATAGCTCTTTCTAATCAATGCCCTATAACATACTTATCATAAAAGTATTCTAGAACTTCTTTTACTTCTTCCTATCCCAAATACTTTAGGTAGATTCCTTCATAGTTCTTTTATATAGTTTCCTAATTTGTAGCATGTAAGATTCACACTTCATCTTGAGACCTCTACATTGGGAACTATTCATCCAATTGGGGTATTGATTTTGTAAAAGATAGTAAACAATATCCTAATACCAAAAAAATTGTTATTATACCTTGATCAATATCAACTAGAGATATTATAATCTTCTTTTGTTGATCTTTTGTGTTGATTTCATCATCAAATTTGAATTTATCCCTATTTCTAATCTCATTATTGACTATCATCTTCATCAGTCCTTGTCCTCTCAGCAACTTCATTGGTTGAATCTCTAAATCAAAATCTATTGGTATCACCATCCATTTTTCTTTCCTTGAGGCTTTCACCCAATTTGTTTTGCATTAGTAATGACTTAACTACAAGATCAAGAAAAATTGCATACATCTTGCTCCTTAGTATATAATGGCCAAATTTCTTGACCACCTTTATCAAAGAAAAAGACTATTTTCAAGATTAGAATAGTTTAACTCAGCATTCTTCAAAGGAAAACTCATGAAAGAAATGAGCCTTTCATGGGCAGCTCATAATTCAAACTAACAATTACTGGACTTGTGGAAATAGCCACTTTAATGTCTTCAAATTATTTCTTAATTTCTAGAACCCATTCTATTTTTGCTCCCTTTCTGAACAAATCATTAAGGGGGAAAATATCTCAGCAAATCCACTTATAAACATTCACAAAAAATTTACCTTCTCGAAGAAAGACTTAAGTTCTTTACAACTATGTGGAGGTGACTACTTTAGAATGGATTCAATTCTCTTAGGATCAAAGAAGATTCTAGCTTTAGAGATAATGTGACCTGGGAGTTTTCCTTTAGTGACCCCAAATGAATAGTTCTTGGCATTATGTGATGTGCCATATTTCAGACATCTATTGAACACTTGTCTTAAATCAGCAATATGAGTTCTTTGATCATTTAAAAAGATATTTAAGTCATCAATGTAGATGACTATCATTTTTTTATTAGCCCCTTGAAATATTTGTTTATGGCTCATTGGAATGTGGCCCCTACTTTGATCAACCTAAAGGGTACTCTTCTATAGGAAAAAGTCCCTCATTTTTTCATTATAGTTGTCTTTAGCCTATCTTCTTCATCAACCATCACCTAGTTCTATCCAAAATATCCATTTAAGAAAGAAATCATTTTGGATCCATTGACAATTTATAATACTTCATCAAGTGAAGGAAAATGGTAGTTATCCTTTTGAGATTTTAGGTTGAAATTGTGAAAATCCACACAAAGGTGAATCTCTCTAGTCTTTTTGCTCACTAGAACCAAGTTAGCCACCCATGTAGAATGGTGAATGGGGAAGATAATCTTAGCATCACATAATTTCATGACTTTCTTCATTATCAATGGTTCAATAAAGGGATTAATAGGTATTTTTCTTTATTAGAAAGGTTTGGCTTATGGTTTCAACAAAATATCATGTGTGATGATTTTAGGATCATACATTTTGAGTTCTTCATAACTCCAAGAAATGACATCTTTGTACCTCCTAAGAACTTGGAGCATATCTTCCCTATCCTGAGTATTGCAAGTCTTTCTAACCCTAACCATTGTAGGATCTTCATCCATACCTAGATTATATGAATCATATTCCCTAGTCCCTTTTTCTTTGACCATTCTCTTGCTAAGCCTTGACTCATGATGATCAGAGATGTGCTCCAACTCAACCATACCCTTATGGATAGTATTGGTTTTTAAGTTAAGAATCCCATCTTCATCTTCAAGTTCTTCATCCTTATGTTCTTCATCAAGAGTTTCATCAATTTATTGCCCTTTAAAATGGTTGTTGGACATGATAAACTCAAGTATGTGTAGGTTGTCCTAGAAAACTTGGAAGTTCATAATGTTGGCTACGATGGATGGGGCAACAACTAATTCTCCTAAAAATCTTTTCAATTTTTTTCTCTCGATGGGGTATAATGTACTAGCCCTCATTATTTGCTACCATGTTTCTCCTTCCAAGGATGGAGTTTATGATAAAATCTTTGAAGTCATCCATTATATCCCATACTCTTTTTTTGATAAGTGAGTAATCTCCTATCATTGCAAGAGTAAATTTATTTCACTTGTCTAGTCACCAACTTAGAGTCTCCTTCAATTATGAGAGCTTTAACTCCCTTCTCTAATGAGAAAAGAAGTCCATGAATCAAGTATTTGTACTCTACAACATTGTTAGTACACCTAAACTATAATCAATATGCTACATAAAAAGACCTACCTTTTGGATTGATTAATTCAATGCCGACATTGGCTCCTAATTTTCATTTAGAGCCATCAAACTTGAGCGTCTAGATTGGTTCTTCTCTAGGATTCTTGGACTTATGCTTATTCATCTGTACCTTTCTTTTACATGAACTTTAAAGGAATATTTCTTTGGAATCCATTGTAATCTATAGCACGATAGACTTGATGATTTTTCATTGTTTAATTTTGATATGGGGAGTGTATATTTCTCTTGTTGATCCTAAATTTCCCTATTCAATTCTATATATATGTCAACTTTAGTCTTAGGATGAATGACTATCGAAGTCCAACCTTGGCCTTTTATGTAACATCTCCCTCTTTGGATTTTAATTATTCTTGATGGAGGAGAAGACAAACTTCCACCATCTAAAGAGGTATCACTATGTGATTCATTAAGATCTTCTACTTTTCTTGATCTTTCTCCACAGCTTTAGATATGTATGTGGAACTTAGATTTTCCATGGGTACTTCATTTGGATTTGGTATTTCTTTATTTCCATTATCTAAGTTAGAATCCAAACAACAACTTCTTGGAAAAGTGAAAATTTGAATTTTGAATGACTAATTTTGTGCAATCTACAAAATTCAAGGAGCAAAACACTTGGGTCCACTTCTTCACCTAGGTATTGTAAATTTTCCACCATGCTATCTATGAATTGCATCACGATCTTTTCTTTTGGGATTGGAATCATGGACCTTCCATTTTGATCATTTGATGCTTTAGTTGAAATTATATCAAAATCCATCTCTTTGTAAGAGCCTAAATCTGATTTTAAAATGCTATCTCATTTGGTGCATTGTATTTTATAATCATCATTTTTAATTTTGGCTTGGCATAAATCTTGATCCAATTATTTACCCCTTACCAAGGTAACCATAGTTGGGAAAAATCAGTTGAAAACCATCTTCTTAAGGATTTTGTCCACTCTCTACTTAGTAGCAATCCATATGTTTTAGGAATTTCAATGATGTCTTGAATTTGGGGGTCAATTGTCAACTGTATTTGAACATCTTTCAATACATCAAATAACTTTTACTTTTATTTTGTCGAGTTGTATCACTAGTTGATTAGAGGTTTGAGGAGTGACTCCCAACCTTTGTGCTAGTGAAAGAGGCACAAAATTACAAGAAGCTCCTGAATCAATTAGGCAATTGTGAAGATTCTTCCCATAAATTCTGATGCTAAGTAAAAAGGAGGCACCTCAACCTCATCTTTAAACATAGTTTGCATGACCTATGTAGCATTAACTTATTGTGACACCATCTTTTGAGGGACAATATTCAAATTAGGGATTGCCTTCGTATGATCAAGAGTTTTCATCAGTGCTTCCTACTGAGTAGGACAATTTTTTAGCATGTCAAACATGATCATTTTGGACTTTATTCATTTCAAATCTTCCACTACACTATACTTTTTTAGTAGACCATGTAGGATTCTTCAAGATTGTAGGCACATTTCCTTGGTTTTGATTTTTTTTCCCTCCATACAGGGGTCTAATAGGTACTGGACTGTTACTTTCTCTTGGATCTGGAGGAGTTAGTGGTAATGTGGAAGGAATACCATTGGTCATGGGTTCTTTCCAATTTTAATTATCATTCCAGATAGAAAACATTTATTTTGGTTGAGTATCTAGTTCTTGACTAAATGGAAAAGAAAATTCTCCATTAGATTGTTGTTCTATTCTCATGTTCTATGAAGAATCATAGGATTCTAGTAGCATGGTATTGAATTTCATAGGGGGCTCATTATTATTGCCTTGTGAATTTTGATTCACTTCTTGATTTCCACTGTAATATGAGCCATCATCATTAGGTACATTATGATTACTATCATACTAATTAATGTCCACATACTGGGCATTATTGTTGGTATTATCTATAGGAATACGGTTCCCATTGTTTGGACAAGTGCTCCATTGTCAATTTTGTCTTTGGAAATTGTTGTTGTGATTAGGAGGATTGAAATTATTTCCTTTTTTGTTGTTTCATGCATTTTTATTTTCTGCATTATTATTTCCTACATTATTGTTTCTGCTAAAATTCCTAATGTAGTGCTAATTGTGATTATTGTTTCTGTAAGGACTAGAATTCATTCTCTGAAATTGGTTATTATGTTCTTATGACAACCTCAAATGGGTCAAATCATTGATAATTTGTGACATGACCTTATTCATTTGACCAAGCTCAAACACAACACTATTTTTTGTTTTAGGGGATGATGTTGTCTTTTTCTCAAAGAAAGAAGCTTTTAGAGGTTCATATCTTGGGTATGTTAAAGCTAGAACTTGTGGAGCTGGTGGCTTCAATAGTGAAATTGAATTCATTGGTACAAAATGGATAGGCATCACTGGTGCTCCAACATGATATGTTGGTATTGTGGTAATAGCTTGAGTTGGGGGCACCAACCCTCCTCCATTAGAATTGGCTTGTTTTGTGAAGGTAATTGCTTCTAAGAAGACTTTTTCCAATGTGTCAATATTTGCAGCAAGAAGTCTTCTTAGGAAAATAGCCATAAGGTGGTCCATACAATTTAGATAGATCTGTATCGTGGCTTCAAATGGTGTAGTGTATGGTGTTTCCATCTTTCCATATGCCATATGAAAGTAATGATTGAAGAATGAAATCATTTCGGTTGGGTCGCTTTTCATTGATATAAATTGATGATGTATCACAATGGGGTTGATGAAAGTTTTGAATTGTTCTAAGAACAATTTTTCAAAGTGTAATAGTCTTTGATGCATCCTAGTGGTAAATTAATGTACCAATTAAAGGCATCTTCTCCCAATGAGTATGGAAATAAGCGAAGAACCATATTCTCATTAGCAAATTTCTTTTAGTTCTAAATTTATTTGAATACCTTGATGTGATCTTTAGTTATTCTTGTCTCTCCATAAAAGAACCTTGCACAAAATTTCTCAGGATTCTTAGGAGTGTCATTGAGTGCACCTATCAAGTTGATTGGTGAGTGTACAAAATTTGAAAAAAAAAATCCATTGGCGGAGGATTTGGTGGAACAATTTGTGGTTGGATTGGAGGCTTAATTAAGGAAGATGGTGAAATGTTGAAAGGAAGGGATATAATTCTAGGAAATCCTTTGTCACTATGAGGCTTACAAAAATGACTAAGTTCTAATAACTTTGGCTCACTATCTGAAGATCTTAAAGCTTGCTAAAATGGGGATGTTGGATTAAGATCTTCTAGCTTGAGGCAATTTTGGAAAAAGTATACCTCTGTAAAAGCACACTTCCTCAAAAATAATACACCTTGCACACCTTTAGATAGTGATGGACAAAAATTTTTATGAACTTGTGAAAAGTGCAAAATTTTGAAATTGTAAGATTTTTTTGAATCTATATAGAATGGTTCTTTGGCCTTCCTTCTAGCACCAAATTCTATTGAGCTATCATTTTTTATGATGATTTAACAACAAGAATCCTTTCAAGCTCCTCTCATGAAAAGATAATCTAGGATCAACTCCAAGTTTTTGGGTGATCTTGCAATCTTTTGAAATCCACTCAATTGAAGATAAATGTGTTTTTTCAAAGGGAGGCCTTTGCAAGCTCTAACCAATTTTAGCTAAGATGTTCAATTTGTTTTTTGTTTCAAAAAGTAACCACAAAAAGAGATTTTTTTTGGTATTTTATGTTTTATAATGAATATAATCTAAAAATGCAACTATATGAATTCCTAATTTAACCAAGTGTTAGCAAACAAAATAACAACAATAAGGTAACAAGAAATTAGAGAAAATAGCATGAAAGGGAAATTTGTAATGGACATAAACCATGGTAACAACACGTCTACGAGTTAAATCATCAAAAAGATTGGGTAGGAAACCAATGAAAATAGGAGTTGTACTTCCTCAAATCCATTAATGCAATCATCAATGGGAACTCAATAAAAACTGAAAGATGTTTCATTTCTCATTGAATCACAAGCCCAGAAAAAGTGCACTCATGTGAGACAAGAAGCTATGTGGGAAAAATAGGGTGATCTCTTCTCCAACTCAATACGTCACTAGAATTTGTCAACACCCAAGAAATATCATAACTAAAATATTGCACAATCAAATTAACACAAAAAAAACCATTCATTGCATTACTATTCATGACCAAGAATTCACAAAAATAACACATCCAACAAGAATAAAAACACTTAGAATTAGAGCACTAGTAGAATATATTACTGCATTAAATAATGGCTTGGAATACATGTTACATTCCCGAATTTATAAGAAATCATCTCTTTAATTTATGTTGAGAGTGAGAGATCACTTAATGAAAACATATGCTTCTAAAATAATAATAAAAATCTAATTATATACAAACTAACTCTCTAAATGGTGTTAAGAAGGACTCCACCCTTGTTCATATCAATGAATGGGTGCATGACCCTTTACATGACTTATAAATAGTGAAATAAGAACTAGGTAAGAAGAAGGAAGTTGTAAGAGGATCTGAGAATCATTAGAAGCTCTAAAAACGGAACCTCAACCTTCGCTAGACATTTTTTAGAAGTTAAATTGTCGTTAGAATGCATTTTTGGTGCATGGAAAGCTCTAAATTAGAAATTGGCAATTAACTATAGATGCACTATCAATGGTTCAAAATTGTTGGTGTACCTCTAGATAGTGCACGTTGTGCACTTTTTGCACCTTAAGCACCTTGGTGGAAAGTTCAAAAACTCCAAAAGTTTCCCAAGTGTCAAAACTGAAATTCTAGCTTATGGGTTTTTTCTCTCTTTACCCCAAAGTGATGTCAAGATGCCTATTTTATAATTTCTCTATAATGTCAGCTACTTGGGAAGCTTCCAAAAAATCTAAATCATCATATTTATGCCTAAATATTTGATGATAATTACTGACATGCATTTTAGTCTTCGCAAAATTGTGAAGTCTAGTGTCTAGTTCAAATAATACCTCTCTAGTCCTAAATGGTTGCCTAATATCTTCATTAGATGAAGCATCCTCAAAAATTCTTCAGAATTGTTTGACCACTAATTGTACTAATTTGAGCTTTATTTTTTACTTGTCTTTAGAAATCTCAAGGGCAATAACATCATAATACCTCTTTCCTTCTAAAATTTTCTCTTCAGTCTGGTCTTTTAATTTTTAAATATCTTCATGAAGGCCTTCCATGACCTTATTCCTCGCATCTATCTTCTCAATCCAATATTTAATTTATCCAGCTCTTTTTTTGTATATACATCCATGAGAGTGTGATATCTTTGACCCTTTATTATTGTCAAAACTTTAAGGTCCTTAGCCTAGGTTGACACTTCATCCATTAAACCAAAATCTTGGTTCACTATGGATACCAATTTCTCCACACTAGACTATATGTAATGTATCAAGTTTAGATTAGCTAGTATTATTTGTACACCTTTCTACTCAAAATTTTCATGCCATTTCTAACATGCTCCCAAAAATGAATCAACTTGTACATTCCCTTTATCTTTATTCTCCAATGCCACAGAGAGAGTAAGTTATGGGTGATCATGGTACAAAAGGCCTATAATTTCATGTAGAATACCTCTTAGAAGCCCATTCTATTTGTATAACATCAAAAATTCAGACTCATATCTATCAAATGCCTAAACACCTCCTTGATGCCTATAGTGATCATTCCTATGTGGGCTTTCCTAACAAGACTTTTTCTATTCTAATAGTCCTTAGGATTCAAATCTTCGGTATCAACATGTGGAGGAGGGATAACTATATAGGAAAGTAAGTTGTAGTCTTTATTCTTCATTACAAAGGCCAATTATTTTGCATCACCCATAGGTGGCTTAGGATTCTTGATCACTTTTACTAGCCTATCCATACTCTCCTTGATAGTCATGTCCAACTACCTCTTTTTCCAAACTATAACCTCCCTCTTCAGCCATGCTAGTGTAGTGCCCATGGGAGACATGTATTTGGCTAAAGAGGAGATCTTTATTATTGGTTGTTCTCCCTTATCACTCCTTTTCAGAGTCTTCTCCTTCTAAAAGAGATCTACATTAAGACTCCTTGTATCTATTGTAGCCAAAGTCCTTTCCTTTGTATCTTGAGAAGTTTGTTGATGTTCTTTGAGTATCTTTCCCTCATACACTTCATTGGCTAGCATCTATTCAAGCTCTTCTTCATGCACTGCTTGCTCTTTTTCTTCACTAATAGGAGGGAGAGGAGTGATTGAGCCTTTGTCCAAGAAAGACAAGTCCTCAAATGGTGCTAGTGGTGTACCACGAGACCCTTGTGGTAGAAGTGGCATTTGGTTCCAATCCTCTTCCAAAGGTTGGTTTGTAGGTATATCTTGTACATTATCACCCACAATTTCAGTTTCCATGGGCATAAAATAGAAATTAGAAATGTTGAAGACATGTTTTTTCTTCCCTTTCCTAGTCAGTAATACATTGCTATAGCTCATCTTTAGAAATGGTAACCTAAATAGGTTCCTTACGAATAAATGGCAGCATCACAGTGGAGCTTCTTCTTCTTATTTCTTGAGTAGCCCTAGCCAAGTGAGCCCTCTCACTCAATGGAAGGTTATCCTCTTTTTCTTCATCATCTTCATTGTCAGCTTTAGGGATTGTATCTAGAACTAAAGGTATGAGAATAAGTTTTTTTTTGTAATCTCCTCCTTCATGTCCTTTTCAAAGTAGGCCCAACCTTAGCCTTCTTAGAAGCTGAAGGAGTGGCTTCTTCCTCTTGACTAGGTGGTGACACCTCTTGTGCTTCCTTCTCTAGATAATGTTCTTGTTTAGGTGGGGTCACTTGTGTAGTATCTTGGGCTTGAGATGCCTCTTAATCTTGAGGCTTTTCAGTTTCAGGCTCAAGTTGCTTTAGGGAATCTCTTTTCCTCTTATTCTTCCCTTTATCTTCCCTAAAGTACCCAACATCCCTCTCATGTTGATATACCATTCTGGTTTGAATGGGGATTGAGTAGGGAAAGTTGCTATTGTAAATTTTGCACATTTACTATTAATTTTGTGTGTGTTGTGGCTTGAATGGTAACATCCTATAGAACTAGGTCAAGGTTAAAAGGCTTCTTGATCCATTCCATCATTAATTGAATTATGTTCCTTTCCCTATAATTTATATCTGCATTACCATCTCTATCCATCCCAGCATTCAAGATCAACCTATAATATATCTTGTCACAATTATACAAGGGATCCAAGACATCTTAAGTGTCTTACGGACAACCTTGAGAAGAAACTTTATTTTTAAGATGCTTCTATCCAAATATAGAGCCATCCTACAATAATACCTTATTCATGTATCATAGTCATCTATCAAGTTTATCCAATGATCTTCTATGGCATCTTCATGCACAAACTACTTCCTTGATAAATGTTGAATTCTACCAATAGTATCAAAATAAAAGCAAGAAGAGTTGTAATCTTCCCAGGGATATTGATCACACTCTAAATCAAAGGTCATAATATCATGTTTCTACTTGAACTCAAATGCACTTATAGTAACAAGTCACACCCATGTCTTCTTATGTTGTTTTCTCACACTATCATATGAAAATGTAAGTTGTCTTGCAATCTCCAATAAGATGATCCTATCCAATGGATATCTCAGGAGTTTCTTTGGATTTACTAATGTAACAACTACCATTAGGTAAGTGAAAGTTTTAAACTGGATGTAATAGGTGTCAATCTCTATGATCCTTACTGCTCCCTCTACTGACATCCTCTTAGCATAATCACCCTCTATGAATTAGATGATTGCAAATATGAAAGCATCACTAATTATCTGGTGTTCCTTACTCTATTTTTGAGATATTTTTCTTCACCAGTTAGGGGTATACCACATAAGGCTATGCATTAGCATCTTGGATTCTTCCCTTCCTATACTATTGTGTGTAGTCAATTGCCCTTGCTACCAATAAGTGGACCAAATATGATGTCATGTAAAACTTGGGGTTGGCTTTAACTCCTACTAGTTGTTCATCTAAGTTTTTTCTTAGCATTATGGCCCAATTAATTGGCATTTTGGCTATTTTGATTATCTCTATCAAATGGACCATCCAGATGTGAAGATGCTCAACTACTGGTAAACCCATGATTTTTCTCAAAAGTACAATGGCATATATGATGTCATCCTTCATATATCCCCTAGTCATATCTACCTTTACAACTCTACATCCCACCAGTGTTCTATAAAAAAAAATGATGATTGTACGATCTTTGTGACCTTCATGTCATTCTCCCTATACCATCTTTCTGCTTGATGATAAGTCATCTTCACATATGGATCAAGCCTAGGGAGATGGAATAATTTCTCAATATTCCTAGGTCTAAAGTCTAGGACTATCTTCCTTGGGACACTTTTAACAAATCTTTCTTCTAACACATAGTTTTATGCCAATGCCATGATGAGCTTAGAAGACTGCACTAATGTAGGATGAGAAGCTGCATTGACTTATCTGGATCAGATAAGTGCATAGACCATTGTGGACCTCTCTTTAGCCTCATTGTAGAGTACAAGGAATGTGTTCAAATCTATGTATCCCAACTTAGTATCTCTAATCTCTGAATGTCCATCCTAAAAACATGGTTTCTTTCATGCACCTTGGCATTCAAAGATAGTGGGTTTTGGAGCAATCTTCTCAATCTTCTCTACAAGTGATGATGATGAGGAAGCCATTTTATGTGCACAAAATAGAAAATATATTAGTCAAAAAAGCTAAAATTCAATCAAAACCATAATTGCCAAAAAACCAAACCTAGAAGACTAAATTAGTGAAAAAAAACCCAAATCCCCCCCTTTAAGCTCTTATATGCAAATCAGCGCACCTTGCCCAACTTGAAATGTGTGCTCGATGCACAGTTGCACACTTATGTAGGTGCACTACTATGCATATTCTTTACCATGTGCATGGGGAGGAACTAAGTTAGTTTTAAAAGGAAATATGTTTTCAAGGGTGCGGACCCTTATTTGTGCTAAGGATCTTCTCTTTGAAAGGTGTGCATGTGTGCATCTTGGGAGGTGCACACATGCATACCTTTCCTTTAGGTGTTATTATTTTCTTAGGTTTGGAGTTTGAAAGGTGCATACACGTGCACCTTCGATAAGTATGCATGTGTGCATCTTTCACTTAGGTGTTTTATAGCTTTTTAGGGTTTTAGGTTGCTTAATTTAGGATGTAAATAAAGATTCCCACATGCACACCTTGAGGAGGTTTGTATGTGCATAGCTTTAGTGCTTTGACCTTTTTTTCTTGTGCAAGTTAGCATGGATTATAGTACACCTAAATACGTGTGGATGTGCAATCTTCGATGGAGCGATGCAAATAATGAGAGAAGGGTAGGGGGTACCCAGACATATATAGGCTAGGGTAAGTGCACACCCTTTGGAGGTGCACACCTACACATATACGTAGGTGTGCATCTACAAAGAGCAAAAAGTGCATGCACTTGCCCATTTAGCGCACTTGCACACCCCATAAGGGTGTTCATGTGTGCTAGGTGCACTAGTTTTCCCTTTAGCACTAAATTCTCCATATCACTCACTTTTTCCCAATTTTGACACTAAATTCTTAGTTGGAGGACTAGAAACTCACCCAAACTATAGGTGGAATTCCAAGAATGACTCAGGTCCCACACTAAGGGTCTAGGAAAACAAAATTTTACTAGGGGGTCCCCTTTCTAGGAGAAATGAGGCATGCATTGTGAAAACAAAAATAAAAAAATAAAAATAAAAAAAGAGGTTATTTTGAAGGAAACATGACTACACACTATAGATATAAAATACTCATGAGTAGATTTTAAAACAAGGAAATTCTTAACTAGTTCTTGAAAGCGAATGAGACTCTAGTTAAGCACCTTGGTAGATATAAATGCAATAATCTCTTTACACCTTAGGACTAGGAATGTTTTTCATTAATGAATTATTTCACCCTAGAGGGAAAATAAGGTTTAATGTATGTTTACCACATGCCTTCACTTAATCACTTTCATAATCACTATCTTTATTGATTTCTCTTTTTTTCCCATTCACCTCTTTGAAATCTAAACTAAGGAAGAAGTAGACTATATACAAAAAATAGGAAAAAGGGACCACTCTCTTGCCCCTAGTTCTTACAATATGGCTCCACCAACTCAATTTCCATTTATATCTTTATCTTCCTAGGATAATTACCATGTATGATGTCAGTACTTGTAGACTTCACCCTTTCCTATCCTTCTAGACACTCTTCGACAACCCCCACTTGCACCCCTCCCTCCCCCACCCCCCCCCCCCCCCAAAAGAAAATAAATAAATAAATAAAAGGAATGTCTTAGAAAACTGACATGTGATATATTACTACTTTGACCCCCCTAAAAACTGTGCATATGTTGGTGTCGAGGTAGAGTCAATTAAGCACAAGTAGAAATCACAACTTTATAATAAGAAGAATGAGAATGCCATAATAAAAAAATAATTGCTTACAATTTGGAAAATAGGCTCTAATGTTGAAGCTACTAAGGAATATAGTATTTGAATATGATCTCATGGGATTGCTACTCTAACCTTTGGGAAAGGAGAAAATACAAATATAGATATTAAATCCAAAGAGATGAAAATAATTACCTACATGAGGACAAACCAAATAAAGGAAAAGGGTGGATACTAGAAATTTAAAAAATATGAAGATGGAGGTTGGTTCAAAGTCTATACACAACTTTATACATTTTTTAAAAAGCATCAAAGGACCCATAGATCCCACTAGTGAGATGATGTGAGAGGAAATCACTACTATATATTCCACTATTGCCAAGATCTAAGGATATCATCAATAAATATCCTATGATAAATGTGTTATGGAAGATAACCTAAAGAAGACTATGGCCAAATTTTTAGTATTTGAAAGGAAAATTGGGTGCATTTATAGATTTTCCATGTGGGTAATGCATAGTTCATATGTTTTTTTCTACAAAAGAAAGTTTTAGGGGATGAGGATAGAGAGTAGGATAATTACAAGGAGCTAATTAAATTAATCACTAAGGATTGATGTCTTGCACTAAATCAAGTGATAATAAATTATAAAGAAGGTCAATAGGGATAATTTCAATTTCAGTTTTTATTTTTTGCAACTAGTTTCCTCTAAGGACATAGTTTGAAGATTGCTAATAATTGAATGGTTATTAACATTGATACTATTAGTAAGTTTTATGTTTATAGGGATGGCCCTAGCTAGATCTTTTATTAGAATTTTAGTAACATAGATGGTATGCTAGATAGGAACTCGAAAGACTTCTCTTCCTTTTTTATTCTCTACTTGATTGCATTTCAGTGATGTTTTTGATGTTATTAGTTAGAATCTAATGTGTTTTTAAAGTTTTTTTGGTTATAATATTATAGATGTACACCCTTTGGGTTATTTTATTGATGGGACAACACCCTATTTTTTGTTTTTTAAATATTAAAATATCAAATCCAATGACATGTAACCAATGAGTTCCAAATAGAAATGCCATAATTTATTGATATTGATACTATAAAATTAACTTTTTAGTAGTCCCCTTTCTTATGAAGTTAATGTTGTATGGAATTTTTAGCTTACCTTAACAAAGTATTTTTACATTCACAATGGAGAAATTCCATGTACACTATTACTTTGTGAGAAACATAATAATCTTGCACATGTCTATCTCTTGATGCTTATGGAAAAGAATAACATTTTAATTAGCAATAATTTCTAATAATTTACATAAGTTCTATATTTTAAAATATTCTATCATTTTTTCATTGAATTTATTCTTTTTATGAGGATTTTCTCATTTTAAAGAGATATGCATCTTTTTTTAACAAATTCTTCTTGATTAAAAAAGTGTGTCTATTAGAAATAATCCTTTATGGGGTAAAAAAATATTATTATTCAATAGGGAAGGTGTACATGTTCATGTTAAGACTTACCTATCTTTATAATTATATTATAATTGTTAGATTTATCCTCTTAAGATATATTTACGTATTTCTCCCTCTTTTTATTATGCATGCATCAAGAGGACCCCTTTAAAACTATTTAAAAGATATATTTTACAATTAGCTCTTCCTCACATAAAAATATATATCTCCTCTTTAGCATGGATAACATGTACATTATTTTTTAAAGGATATTTCCTTGGTGCTAATAATCATTTTTTCATTTTCTCATTTTCCTTATTTTCAAAACAATCTCATATAACATCTTACAAAGTTCATATATTCAGCCTCCTTATTTCTAATTTTCTATTATTTCCTTATTAAAAACACATTTTGTTTAGTTGACCTTATTCAATGGTAGCAAGATTTCTTTATGAATGTTGTTCTTTTTTGGTCAAAGGATAAGTTTACTAGCATAAAACAACTTCATATATCATTTAAATCTCTTTTATATTTGCATGTTTCCCTAGAGATGATGCCTTTCTTGTTTAACATTGGCACCACCAATTTGTTTAAGGATATTGACAAGCATACCACAAATTTCTTGACTATCAGACTTTCATTTGAACATATTTGCATATGATTTTACTAACATGATTATTTTATCTCTTACAAATTTTAGAAGAAGATATACCAAAACTTTCGTGGAATGCTTCCATCTATAAAGAAATAGATATAATTGAATACCAAATTATATTTTTATAGTGAAGAATGTTTTAAAGGAGAAGAAAAAATACTTCCCACTAATTTGTATTTTAGTAATTTCTCTTGCAATTTTGGGAATGTGCTAAATAATTTTTTTATCTTACTTTCCATCAAGTTTTAGATGCTTATCTATTCTACAATTATGATTTTAATGTTTATATCTTGAGGCTCACTAATGGATTGCATACATGGCAATATGTTTTGTAGTTTTACTGTGTTTGTACTAGTCCAATTGGGAATTGAGGTGGGCATTATGGTGCCAAAATAATTTTTAATTCTATATGATATTTTTGATATATAACATGTCTCTAAATTCATCAAATTTATTAGTGATTATTTATTGAATGATTGAGTGGACAAATGATTATCTAGATGACCTTTCTTGATTGCAACATTGCTTTATGATTTTGAATATCTTGGAGAAATGTGAAAATGTATTTTGGTTCCTAAATACCTCTTGATTTTGTTTTATTTCATTTTATTTCCCCTATAGAGGTGTTTAAGGATGAAATATTTGGTTGATGCATGTTTCATCTTCATACATTTCATCTTGAGTGACTCATAGAAAATTATTTAAGATCACAAAGGATATAAATAGGAGATTACATTACTTTGAATTTAAGCAACTTTTAGATATATTTTCTGGAGTAAAGTGTTGGATCAAAATGCCTACTAATGTTATGAAGCATTGAGTTGAAGATATCTAAGTTTATATGTGTTAGAAGTTTTCCAAAAGTAGTCATCTAAAAGGTTGTTGATGACCTAATTGTGTTGTGGTTGATACTTAGTTATATTTCATGATATTTTGTGGTTCTATCTTCTTTTTCTAGATGTTTCCATTCTATGATCAAAGTGAACTTCCTTGGGTATAGCCATAATCCTATTATTTCAAGAATTAGTTTCTTATTTGGGTTGTAGGACTAAAATTAAGTTATGTAGTTATTCTACATCTTGAGATTTCTCATTGTGGTTGTTTTCTCATTAGGTTTTATATGTAAGTGTGGTATTCTACTATGCAATTATGTGGAATACTTTGTTCTTTCAAGGTTGCACTATTGGTAATGCATAAATTTAAAAAATTAGACATAAGAGGCAATAAAAGTATTAAATGTTTATCATATTACAGACCAACATTTCCTCCTCACCCCTTAGTTATCTTGTATTTTCAAAATGCAGAATATTTTTAAAATGAAATAGAAATTTATAGCTAGTGAAAAATCATTGGCAATCAAATGCTTTTAAAGTGTAAGGCATATAAATAATTCACACAAAAGTGGGTATAAAGTAATCTTGTAGTGGCTAGTGAAGTGGGCAAGAGTTAGAAAATTCTTGATTTGAAGACATTTAGGCCCATTAAATGTGTAGATATAGTATTTCTTTATACTCAAGAACTAACTTACATAATAATGTTTATTATCAAAATATAAGAACTCCAAGAAACACGAGATATATTAGAAATCATATAGCAATAAATAAACATATAAAAATGTACAAAATAAATATATAATAATATATTTGAATAAATTATATTCATATTATTACCTTACTCACCTTAGAAATTAATTATATAATAAACAATTATATTAAATTATTTATAAATAATAACTTCTAATTAATATTTTATCAATATATAATTATTTCAACGAAAAAACAACATTTTTGAAAATATTCATATTGAATCTCTCTAAAGATCATTAACTATTGTGCATTACGTAGGGATAGCTTAGTTATACAATAATTCCTTATATGAAAAAGATATTGACTGCCTAGTCAACTAATAACAACTCCTTTTAATAGTAAATCACAACCCAATATTTAATCCCACCCCACATGATACTTGTTATTGTTAAAGAGTATGGAACGATGCTTGAAAACAACCTTCCATGATACTTCAAATAAAATTATATGCATCCCAATATTCTATAAACACGATATCCATATCTGCCAAGGAATCCTTGATTGCACATGAAATCGACCATTATTTATGTTACTGCATATTCCTTCCTACTCGATCATCAAAATTGTTGGAAATATTAAAACTAAAATAATCAGTTGGTAATCACTTCACGTTTATTTATAGATATTTGAAGTTGAATGGCTCACAAAGAGTCCATCAGGGATCAAGTCTTGCTGAGTGCAAGGCCCATAGACATCATAAGGGATGAGGCCGGGATCGTGCCCCAGGCGAATTTGGCAGCTTGGATGCTCCTCAGTCCTTGGCTCTTAGCCGAAGAGGTGTTCAGTATTCAGGCACGTGTGGGCCCGTATCGGGTACCTAAGACTGTTAATGGTGGCCTTCACTGGTTGGTAGCTCGCAGGCTCCGTGCCTCGCTGGGCTGCTTCGCAGGTCTGAACCCTCCATCAAAAAAAAAAATGTCAATATAGATTGATATTAACTGTAAAACAAACTGGTAGATAAGATACAATATCCTTTGATTGGAGAGAGCAAAGAAGTTTTCTCATTGACTGAGTTCTAAAGAAGACAAAAGAGATAATTTGATGATATTTCATCACCTACCTAAGCTGTTGCAGTTGTGATGAGAAGATGGAGAAATATGTGGATGTGAAAGAAGAGATCACTTGTTAGGCGAGCAACAATCAATGTCTACTTTTTCTTTGTGACTTGGATTATAAGAATGGGAAATATATAACTCAAACTAAGAAACAAACGAACAAACAAGCATGCCTACCTACTTACACAGCTATCTTTTAGGGCAGATTAAGTAAGAAAGAAAGCAAAGAAATATTCAGTCGATATAACTGCGATTTTTTTGATTGGGTGTCAAGCTTTTATAGAACATGGGCACGATGACAGAAATCTTCTATCTACGTGATGTTAGCCATTTTAACAGATTTGACTTGCAATTCAAAAGTGTTATCGTTTCTGTTTAACTCATTTTTTAATGTGAATACTTTTTTTTAATTAACTCTATGAATTTTGATTTGGAGTGTAATCACAAACGGTTAAGTCGGTTAAGTTCAGTGATGTAAAATCCCTGAAAACATCTGTGATAATAATAGGTCTTTCTTGAAAGAGACCCAAATCTCTGGTAAGCTTATTCTGCGCCAAGCATCTTAATTATTAATGTATGATTAAGCTCGTTAACTTGCCTTCAAATCATGTATTGGGTTAATTAACTTCCCTTCCAATTATGTATTAGTAAACTGTCCAAGTTGCATGAGTCAATTTGTGCTCTATCAATCCAATGAATCAATTGTTTAGAAAGATCATTCGGCATCTTTGTCCTTGTCATTCTTTTTAAATTAGTCGTTTTTTTTTGTTAAGAATCTAGGTTGAGGTCATTTTATCATATTAAGTTTGGTTATTGATTTTGATATAAGGATTAGAGCGGTCACAAAATAATAAATGGTTTTTTTTTTTTTTTGGGATATTTTATTTAGAATTTAGTTTTAATAAGAAATTTTGAAGAATAGTTCCTTTCTATTAATAAATATAAACAATTTTTTCAAGCTGCAAGAATAGTGTCGGTAGAAGATATTTGAATAATCTATAACTTAGTCACATTTTATATTATACATATTATCAATTTAAAAATAAATTGTGATGTCTTATTACATTTCTTGTGTTAAGAAAGTTGAAATTTATCAATTAATTCTATGTAAAAATCATTTTGATTTCATCACATCCATCCTTCATTTTTAAACATTACATGTAAATGAACTCAATATGTCATAAAAAATTATAAGTTGAAGTCAATACTAATCTTAAATGTTTAAATTTTAGTTCAATCTTTTTCCTACCAAATTTTTAGAAAAGTGCAATGAAATAAGAGAAATTGATATATCTAAGATTAAAAAAAAGTTATTATGATGTCAACTATAATTATATAAAGAAAATATATTCAATCCAAATAATCTTTAACAAATCTTCATTTAGTGATATGACTTTATTTTAAAGAAAAATCAACTAAAAATATATATAAATATAACCAACACATGACAAATATACACAACATTATTTTTCGTCCCTCCATATAATGTATTCATACCATGACTAAAGTAATTATTATAAAAATTATTTAAAATCTTAAATAAAAATAATATATAAAGGTCAATTATCTAATTTGAATTTTAAAAACTATTTTTATAGAAACAAACAAGTGGTAATAGTTGAAGAATAAATTATTCTCTAAAAGCTTTATAATGCAATGTTTAGACTAGAAGCTTCAAAACTTTCACATCATTTAACAGAATTACAAGTGAGAGTTACGCAGCTTTACTATAAATCCTACCAAATATAATAGATATACTTTAATAAAATTAGAATTTTTTTGATGAATATATGTAATTTAGAGCATTGTTATATATTTCTTTCAAAACATAGAGCTTTCAATAATTGCTACATAAAATAATTGATCAATGTATAGATCATTTTCATAGCATTTTTATAAATCAATGTTTGTGATGATATTAGGTACCAATGCATAAGTAATTAAAAAGTGTGCATGTGTGTACAAAACTATTTTATAGAATTACAAATGATCCATTCCAACTTATTTAGTATTTGCTTTATAATTATAGAAATAAAAAGAAGAAGAACAAATCATGAAATCACTTATATGCATTTTGGTAATGCTAGACTTGTAAGAATCGAGCAGTTGGAATTGGGTGTTACATACGGTATTAGAGTTGAGTTACTACAGTGGGACTCTTGAGCTCATTGTGTGTTCATAGAATGCATCAATTCATGTATTCATCTTCTATTTGAAAATGGTTAACCCTTGTGGTGTGTATCCAATTTTGATAGGCTATCCTTAGTGATATTTTATTATAATTATTTTATCGTTGACTGTGAAAACTAGCAACTTATTTATCCTTGTTTGTAATGGTTTGGACACAATTTATGAGATTAATTTTACATTTATATTTATTGTTTCAAATTATTTTGATTTATCTTATTTATTGTTAAAATGATAAACTTAATTTATTCTATGTATGAAAACTCGGTGACTAAACCACTTTTTCTTTCTTGATGTATTTTAAAGGTTGATCTCATGTGATGACATATCTTTCTATCCATGCACACTTAAGGAAAGTTGGGTGTGTGTATGCAAGGAAGTTAAAAGCTGGGATCATGAGTCTATGTGCTACTTCTCTTGAGCCTTGTGATGGGTAATCCTAAAGAAGGGTGTTTTGGAATGTTATGGATGCCATATAGTGTTGGTTGAACTTCTTATTGGAGTTTATAGCATACAATTCATTACGTCTTGATAGAAGTAGGAGTGTTACATTGGCTATTTATGATGATGTTAGAATTCCTTGAAAGATAAATTTTATTTATTAAATAAATATAAATATTATATTTTTTTATGTTATCTAAGATTGATGATATGAAAGAATAAACATATATTTTTGTGCAAGTTAGTATGTATTAGCAGCTAGTGTTAGATTCATGCTTTCATTTAGAAGGAATCATTGCAGGTTATAGCATATAACTCATTGTAACTTGACAAATGAAGAAAGTGACTAATCTTGGAATAACCTTTATGTTTTGAAAACTAGTTTGAAAATTAAAATATTTTAAATGAAAGATTAGATAATTTCATGTTTTTATTGATGATATAAAATTTAACCTTGTTTTCATACAAGTTGGTATACATATAGTTATAGAAAAAGATGGAATTCATAGTGTTGTACCTTCATTATGTATCCTGCAAAGGTATGTGAAGTAAAATTTAGTTAAAATTATTGATCTAACCTCAAATTTGATGAATAGTTTATAAAACTTAGTAAATAAAAGGTAGATAAAATATGTTTTAGATTGAAAATTATGTGGTAGTCTTGTGCTCTCATATTTTTAGAAAGTTAAATACTAGAGGAGTGAATCTAGTATAGAGCTAAAAAAAATTTAATAGGAGTACATACTTGAAATTACTTATATGTACATGTGAGCTTGACCATGTTGTGTAGAGGATGTTCTTAGATTTTTTTTTTTTTCCCATTATTAATATAGAATCTGATATTTGTGGTGAATTTTTTTAATGTTATGACAACTATGTATACATGTTCTATTCTAAAGATTGCATACATAAACTGAGTCCTATTTGTTAGTAGTATGAGTGTATTTTCTTTCTTTCTTGCATAGGTTTTATAATAATAGGGAATTATATTATTGGTGATGTATTTTTAAGAAATCCTTGTGTTTGAAAATCAGCATTTTTAAGTCTTTTTGCATTTGTGGTTGTGTTGTTTTGATTATTTGTCTTTTTGATCTTTGAACGTATTGCATTCTTTTTTATCTAGGTATGGGGACTTTTTATTAGCCACTTAAATATTAGTGATACTTATATCAATTATGAATAATGGATTTGAAGATTTCATTTGAGCCTTATGACTTCCAGGAGCAAGTCAACCTTAAGGTAGGGGAAGGAGGGGAGGGGGGGACAAATGTAATGCCCCCTCTCTATCTAGGATTTGGCTTAGATGTTGAATAAGGTTAACCAAGATAAGTCTATCATTTTTCTTTATAAGGATATAGGTACAGACACACACATATTTACATTATATTGTTACAAGTGTTGATTTATTATTTTTATTGTAATGTGGTACATGGTAATATTCTAATCCAAGTATTATATAATAAGTCATTAATAGGTAATACTCATTTATAAGAATGAAAATATTTTAGCTGAGATATGTACTAATAATTATATAGATGAATATTTATAACATCTTCCCAATTTAGAATCATTAAATAATAAAATAATTGATCAATGTATAGAGCATTTTTATAGAAACTGTATTGATCAATTTTTGTGATGATATTAGGTACCAACTCATGGGTAATTTTTTTTTTTTTTTAAAGTAAATATATAGGTACCATCTTACATTTGTTCTTGAAAAGGCTTCTCCTAAGAATAGGTTTTTCATCACTTCCCTTATTACATAAGGTTCCTCTTGTTAAAATATATAGTCCACTGACATAACTAAGAGCAAGGGTGAATCAGTTATACAACTATTATCACAATCATTTACTTTAAACAATCTTAACCATATGAGTAATGTTAATTAAAACCAAAATATGATACTCATCCACAATTAACACTAGATATGTTAACTAGGGAAACCCTTGACCAGAGGGAAAACCTCATTGGGAATGGTACCCACAACATGATATACTAATATAAATATTCCTTGTTAGAGGATAGACCCTATTAGGAATCTGTTACAACATTTCATGCATATGAGTCCATGTTAGGAGACTTTTAATCCCTATTAGGAAATTTCAACACTGTTAGGAACTGTAGAAGACATATAGAGCCACTACCCAAACAACTTCAAGGTTAAGATCAAAGAAACCACTATCCAAATGATCTCAGTATTATTCCTTGCAGAATAATAGAACTCAAATGCACTTCCTTCCTTTGTCTTTGTCTTGTCAACTGAACTTTTTCTCCTTCAGATCTTGTAATCAGATCCCATACTACACATCTAATGATCCCTTGGATCTCTTACACACATTCAATAAGTATTATGCTCCTCGCACTGTGCACTGATACTTTGCAATCCACTTGATCCTATAAATCAGGACTCCTTGATAAGCAAGGAAAACAACTTTCCTTAATAACATATCTTCATAATAATTCCTTGAGTCAGCCTTGAGGCTTTCCCAATTAATTAAAAAAGATAATTAATTCACAATTGCAATAGCATTGTTGGCTCATAGTCTATGAAAAAATTTCCATGTGTGAAACCACGTCTTGCACACATTTTGACGTCATCACCTAATTATCTTCTGTCTCTTGTTGGAAATACAAATGGGAAACGTATACTTCTAAGAGGGGAGGATCAATCAAAAATACTAATCTCTATCCAATAAAACTTTTAACTTTAAAGCAATGCATGCATAAACATATTGAAATAACATGTAAACTAAATGCATCCACATAAACACTTGACACTAGATATGATTACCCAGAAACCCTCCAATGAGAAGGTAAAATTGGGGTGGGGATGACACCCACAATTCTTCACTACTACAACAATAAAGTTCACCTATTAAGGTGACATAATTTGACCATTCTCATGATCTTCCCTATTAAAGGTTTACAAAGGATTGTCAAATCCCACCCTGTTAAAGGATTTTAACACCCTATTAAAAGTGTGTCTAGCTAAAGGACTTTAGAACACTCACTTGGAATGTCACCCTATTAAAGGGTTTCACAATGACTATTAAGTCAACCTTAATATAAAGGATTTAATCCTATTGATATAGTTGTTAGAAAGTATAGTACAATGTTTGATCTGATACACTTACAATTTGGTATTACTAATTTAAAATTGTAATTTAGTCCATCTTGATCCTTTTTCATATGATATGAAATTGTTGTATCCTTGATCTGTATTCTACAAATTGATTCTATAATTTTGTCCTTCTTCTAAGTCACCTTGAATGTATATGGATCAATTCACCCCTTTTCACTTCCTTCAAATCTTTGCTATTATAACCTCCTTGCATACATTCTCTAATGCTATCTCTCACACACTAAATTATGGGGCTTCATCTCCCTTTAAAAAATAATTTGGTGGCTTAGGGTTAGGTATGAATCTACAATTGAGATTCATTCATTTTTCCACTCAATTCCTTCCATTTTTTTGATTGGTTGCATGTTGATCATGTAGGGCATCCAAATAGATTGGATCTTATCTCTAAGGCTTTGAGTTCTATCCATATGTTGGCTAAAAAATGGTTTACATAGTTGTTTATGCCATCACAAACAACTAGGTCATTTTTTTGTTACTCAACACTTGTTAATACTGATGCTCGGTACATACTATAATTTTGTCTAGCTCAACACTTGAAATTTTTTGACATCTATTGTTCACTTGGCACTTGAACTACTTGGCACATGAGTGACTTGGCACTCATTGCAACTTGGCATCTATACACATTATACTCTGCATATGTTACTAGCTCAGCATGAACTTAGTAAATTTCTTAAGTGTGTTAACATTCAATTGTCAAAACCAATCTGAGATCAACAATCTCCCTCTTTGACATGAGTGGAAAAAACACTTAACTATACATGATGAATCTAATCTCCTCAAGTATAATATACATCTAGTTCGGCATATATACAAAACTTCAAAATTGTTTAAAATTTTGTAATGAATCATATACCTCAAAATTTTGTGACTCACCCTAAGTTTGTGTGCCTTTACTATATCCAAAATCTCTCTAAGTAGATTTTCCTCTATTGTAACTTTTTATATTCAATCATTCTAATACTCTTTATCTGATATGTTCTGATATGCACTCATATACCTCAAAATTTTGTGAATCCCCCTTTGTTTGTACCTTTCTCTATTTGTTTATATCTCCCCCTTTCACATGTCTCCCCCTTGCATTTTATCTTACCCTTTTAGATATTTCTCCCCCTTTTTGACACTTATGTCAAAGGGTCTATACACTGAGTGTGTATTTATCCAAGAAGTTCTTATTCACTTCCATTACAATTTCAAGAGCAGAATCTCAGTTGTCTATTGCAATGTCTAATGATTTGACTTGGATGGTTGTTTCTACTGCAAGGTGAACTAAGCCATCCAATGTTGAAAGATTAGGATCTTTCTTGAGTACTGTTTCAACATAGACTAGTTCCTTTTGTAGTATCTCCATCTGAAGGGTCAAGGAGGCTTGAATCTAGACTAGCTTGGCTCTTGTATTAGCCTCTTTTGTTGTTAATACTGCTAGTTC
Source organism: Cupressus sempervirens (assembly GCA_028749045.1). Lineage (NCBI taxonomy): Eukaryota > Viridiplantae > Streptophyta > Pinopsida > Cupressales > Cupressaceae > Cupressus > Cupressus sempervirens. The sequence goes on from CM053790.1 coordinate 273,720,090, forward strand.
CTTTTGTGTGTGAAGCATAGAATAAAAGTGCTTCTCACTTTGAGCTAGGCTTTGTGGTAATTGCATACCAAATATTTCAAATTTCTTTCTAGATTTTAGAATCCTTTGGCTCATTTCTTGTGTGAAGAGTGTGGGGTCACACAATTTGGTGTCCAGTGATAATATATTCTCAAGTACCTTCTTTACATTTTAAATTTTTTTAGCCAATTCAACTTGTGATAGTGCTATTCCACTGGATATCTTCTCAGTAACTTTACCTTGAGACTTCTTTTCAAACCATTCTATGAGTTTTGCATTGGTTTCTTGGTCTTCATATGTCACCTGTTGAACAATTTTTTATAATTGTTCCAATATAGGCTTGGTTTCATCAGGTGTTTGCAAGCTAAATGCATCTAAAATGATGTCTTTTATCTCATGTAGTGTTTGCCTTTTCTTATACTACTTTCTAAGTATTTCTTGGTTCTTCTTCCTTTCCAATGTCTCCTACATGATATTGATCTGTTCTAGGTTCATAGTTACATAGTCATATTTTTTATAACAATTTCCTCATCAGTTGTTGGGTCTCCATAGTGAAGTACCTTAGCAACCTTTGTTGAGCTTGAGCCTGTTGTAAAAATTTGAAGTGGCATTGCATCAGTGCTCAGCATCTAAAGGTTTTTGGTAGGAGTGCTAGTTGTTGGTAAATTGCCCAATGTCTGAATTGTTTCTTGCTCCTTTTCCTTTGGAATATCCTTATCTTCTTCTAATCTTTCTTGATCAATTACAATTATCTATGGTGCACCTTGTGTTTGTGCAATAGGTACAAATACCTCTGTTTGTCCTATTTGTTCCTTTGTGGGCTCCTTTGTAGTCTTAGTATGTTGTTCAATCATAACAACTTTGACTGTAGTATCAACCTTTGCTGATGTATCTTTCGATGTTTGCTCTTGAAGTTGATCACTAGTAGCTATAGGGATGGTAGAAGGTGGTTCTTTTCTATTCACCTTATCCCTGGTTATTTAAGCTACTACTTTTTGTAACTCATCCACACTGACCAACACTGGATTATCACATAATTTAGCCTGTAATGTGGATTGGTCAAGGATCTTCTTTATATCCTCTACAGTTAGTGGATTGATGTTCTGAGCTGAGCTATCAAGAACATCTTTTACTTTTACTATGACTGCAGGTGTGTTTGTGTCATGTGGAGGGATTAATGGTGACAGTTGTGTGTCTTGCACACCTTGTTCTATTTGCTTCTCCTCAACTGTTTCCATTTTATCTCCCTTTTTTGTGCCTCCTCCACCGTGTTATCTACCTTTCCTTTCTCAATTTCACCTTCATTATCATCTTCATCTTCTCCATTATTTCTTCCCTCAAATGGATCTTCCTCTCCTTCCTTGATAGCAGTTAAACCATATATCAACTTCCACATTTCAGTGGACTTCTTTACAACACCTTCAATCTTGTTTTGAAGTATGTTGAATGCTCTATACTTGGTGCAAATTTGCTACCATGTTTCTTTTTTTCTTTTGTTATCTTCCCTTTTGACAATTATAGCAATACTTGTGCCAATGTAGATTCTCTTATTTCCTTTTCCATATTTAGGCAATAATGCCATTTACTCTCAACAATTGAATATAAATCTTTAGGCATTGTATTATCAAATTCAAGTGGGGTATTCTTGAATTTTGTCATCATGGAATACACTAATTCTTCAACCTTATTTTGATCTTCTCTACTTAATTTATTGATATCAATATTTTTCAAACCAGTTAAGTCTGCATTGTCCCTAACATTATTACAAATGTTTTCAATATCATATTTGGATGCATGACTTACCATTCTAAACTAGCTTGTGTCTTCTAACTCAGTCCTTTCATCATTAGATTCTAGTTGTGCAACATATTTTCTCCTTAATTTCTTCTCCACTAGACCTTATTTTTCAATAGCCTTCTTCTTCTCTTTTATTTCCTCCTTAGCCTTTTGAGTGGTGGCTCTTGTGGTTGCTCTTGTGGCTAGAGTAGTAGGCTTTGCAAGGCATAGTTTTGCAATTTTCTTACCCTTTGGCTGAGCTACAGGCTGTTTCTTAGCCTTTCTCTTCTTTGATTCTTGTTTTTCTAGTGCTTCCTCAGCTTGTTACTCCTCAACATCTTCTTGGCCCTACTCTTTTTCTTCCTCTTCTTCTTCTTCATCATTGCCTTCAACTCCCTCACCAAACTTGGCTTTAATCTTCTTTACCATTTTATTCCTCTTCTTTAGAGTTGAGGCATTTTTCAACTCCATTTCAACCTTAGATTTGACAACATCATAAATTCCATATATTTTTGTGACTTATCAACTTCTTCTACCAGTAGTGCAATGATAGTAGCTAATGCTTCGTCTATGTTGATTTCATAACCCAGAGGCCTTAGCCATCTCACTCTGGGTACTATAGCCTAGATAAAGGTATAATAAATGTCTACCAAGAAACATATGTCATTGTGGTACTTCTCCACCAGGGAAACTAGAATTCTTAGCCTCTGTTTATTGACTACTTGAAATCCTCAAAGTAACTAGTCATCACTAACTCAAAATTGTCTCCAATTTGTTCAATGTACTCATTTATTTGCATAGTCACAAACCTATTGCTCTTCAATCCTACTTTACGAAAGAGGGAAATTCATTTTGAACATAGAAAAATATGTCTATTAATATGGAACCAAACTTACATTGATCACATTTAAATCTCCTTATTGCTCCTAAGTTCTCAATGATTTGCTACAATTGTAGCTCTGCTAGATCATAAGTATGATCTTTATTCACAATCTTATAGCCTACATCTACTACTATACATGGAACACTATTAAGTTAGCTTGACTAATAGAATTTGTGAGATATGACCCTCACTACAAATTCAAGAAGTGTATCCTTGATAGTATCTATTGTCATTCCTCTCTTGTTCCACTTTGTCCCTAAATTTTTCTCAATTGCTTCTTTTGAGTCACTACTTAGGGTCTTCGGCTGATCTAGGGTTGGATATCCTATAACCCTATGCACAATATTCTTTAACAATTTGATTGGTCCTCCTTCTAGCCATAGTAATCCATCATGGATTCTATTCAAGACAATTCTTATCCATTTATTCTAGAAGACAGTGGGGAAATACAAGGCATGGGTTAGTCCCTTCCTCTCTATGATTTGTAATTTTTCTTTTAATACTCCATTTTCACATAATTTATCATATGCTTGATGAATTTCAATGTCTCCAATTCCTCCAACCTTGCAATTATAACACTTCCTTACATCCTGAACCATTATGACCTTCGGTGGAATGACTAATAATGTGCTTGTTGGGTATTTTTGTATGCAACCTCAGGGATAGCCCTCAAATTTGGTTGCTTTACCTCATTACTAACCAACTAGACTTCAAAGGGTTCCTTATCCTTAGGATTATTAGAGATAGAGGCCATTTTGCAAACTAGGGTTTCAACAAATATAAAATTGCGTAACTGCGTAACTTGGAAAATGTAGAATACCTTTAGATCAATGGAATGATGCTTGATTTTTTCTAGAATTTGTGCAAAAGCTTTGTTCTTGCTTGAAAATTGCTTCTTCACTCTGCTCACTCTTTTCTCTATTTTCATAATGATGAAAAATGAGTGAAAATTCACCTTATACCCTTTCAAAACATCGCATTTAATGCATGGTGCTTATACAGCTGTAAACTCAGCTCCTATGCAATTTTTGTTTCACTCGGCATCCATTGGTTTTCCATCACTCAGTAACTATTAGAATTACCCTTACTTAACTTCTATGGAAATTTCCTTCACTCGACAATTACTACTGACTCAGCTTCAACTTACTTTGGCTGACAACTTGGAACACACTAGAATTTTACTTAGTAATTGAAGAAGATTTTTCACACTTGCTAGTAAGATGAAAACTTAAATGTTTGACCTTGTTTTTCCCTTGTTGACTTTCATCTTTTATTCATGGTAATTTTTCCTTTTTAGCACTAACTTATCTTGGAACTAATGTATGATGAGGCATTTAAATATCAGTCCCACATAACTCCTTTTTGCCTAGTTTGATGAGATGTGATCACTTAACCTTTTGGGTGAAGTGATCTCTTCATTTGATGTGTTGCATCCATCTTTCTTCTTCCATGTTTTTTTCATCTCTCTTCTAATGTACTCAACATCTATCTTGCCTTTTCCCTTGTTGAATTCTGAGTTAGGTGCCTTGGTCCTTGTTGGGCAGTGCTTACTAATATGATGAGTCTTCAAACAACTAAAGCATGTAGTTTGACTCAACCACTTGTTGTAGCTACCACTAAAGTGTGTTCTTATGCAATTCTTAGGGATGTGTCCATATTCTTGACAATAATGACATCTATTTCTTGTATTGTAATCCTAATTATAGGAATCTTTCTAGTTTATTCCCTTGTTTGATGACCATGTAGACTTGGATCTATATTCAAAGGCTTTGTGTCCAAACTTCTGACAATTGTAATAGCATCCTTCAAATTTTGGTGCATGCATAGTTCTTGTTCTACATTCATGTGCCTAATGACCTTATTTGTTGCACTTGTGACAATGAATTATGTTCTTTGGCTTAGCATTCTAACTAGCATTCTTGCTCCTACAAGCATTAGCTACGTTTCTTTTCTTTCTAGAATGATGACAAGTAGGTTTAGAATTTTTACCTTTATTGTTTCATTCCTCAGCAACTTTTGATGTTTCTCCTACTTCAATTCTTGTGTATCCCAATCCTAATGTGTCTTTACTAGATCTAGGGGATCTAAGTAGTTGCTCAAAGTACTTGATAGCTTCATTTGGCTTGTTGTAATTTTCAAAAAAAATATTTTTCTCTTGTTAGTTCATTCTACAATTGCTCATTCTATAACTTCAATGTAGTTATCTCAATGTCCTTTACATTCAACTCATGATGAGCATTCATCATCTGGCTTAGAGTGTCTAATTGCATGTTTGACATCCTAGATAGCTTTGCTGATTTTTCTTGCAATCTATTTCACAAAATTATTTTGTCTTCTTCAATCATGATCTTGTCTTCTATATCTTTCTTCTTTTGTTCATTCACCTCAAATAGAAATATTGCTTGTGATTCTTGCTCCAACTTGAGATTTCTGATCTCATTAGCTTGTTCTCTATTCTTTTCCATGAGATCTGCAATTGCTACATCAAATTCACAAGAGTTATCATCTACAAATAACTTTGTGGTGTTAATCTCTTTGTATTGAGTGTCATTTTTAGCTATAGCAATCTATTTCCTTCTCTTTAGTGAACTTCTCAAGGAATCTCTAGCTTCATTCAGTTGTTGCATTAAGAAATGTATCTCGATCTCCTAAATTTCAATGGTCTTTGCCAACTTGTAAACTTCCATCTTAAGATCTTTTCTCCAATCTATAAAGCTTCTCCTGATGAGAACTCAACTCTAATACCAATTGTTGGAAATACAAATGGGAAATGTATACTTCTGAGGAGGGGTGGGGGGTGAATCAGAAGTACTAATCTCTAGCCAATAAAACTTTTAACTTTAAAACAATGCATGCATAAACATAGTGAAATAACATGTAAAGTAAATGCATCCACATAAACACTTGACACTAGATATGACTACCCAAAATCCCTCTTATGAGAAGGTAAAACTAGGGTGGGGATGACACCCATAATTCTTCACTACTATAGCAATAAAGTTCACCTATTTAGGTTACATAATTTGACCATTCTCATGATCTACCCTGTGAAAGGCATGCCCTGTTAAAGGCTTACAAATGATTGTTAGATCCCACCTTGTTAAAGGATTTTAACACCATGTTAAAAATGTGCCTGGAAAAAGGACTTTAGAACACTCACTTGGAGTGTCACCCTGTTAAAGGATTTTAGAATGACTATTAAGTCAACCTTAATACAAAGGATTTCATCCTGCTAGTATAGTTGTTAGAAAGTACAGTAGAATGTTTGATCTAATACACTTACAATCTAGTATTGCTGATTTTAGATCTCAACTTAGTCCATCTTGATCCTTTTTTATCTGATATAAAAATTTTGTATCCTCAATCCTCTATTCTACAAACTAATTTTGCAATTCTATCCTTCTTCTAAGTCAGCTTGAATTTATATTGATCAGTTCACCCTTTTTCACTTCAAAACTTCACTACTATCACCTCCTCACATACATTCTCTAATGCTCTCGCACACACTAAATTATGGGGCTTTGTCTCCCTTTAAAAAGACTTTGGTGGCTTAGGGTTAGGTATGAATCTATGATAGAGATTCATTCATTTTTCTTGCTCAATTCCTTCCATTTTTTTGATTGGTTGCATGTTGATCACATAGGGAATCCAAAGGCTTCAAGATCTATCCATATGTTGGCTCAAAAAAGGTTTACACAGTTATTTGTGTCATCACAAACAACTAGGTCAATTTTGTGTTACTCAACACTTGTTAATATTGATGCTCGACACATACTATAATTTTTTTTGACTTGGTGCTTGAACTTGCTTGGCATCTATTATTCACTTGGCACTTGAACTACTTATCACATGAGTGACTTGGCACTCATTGCAACTCAACATCTATACACATTATACTTAGCATATGTTGCTAGCATGGCATGAACTTAGTTAATTTCTTAAGTATGTTGACACTCAATTGTAAAAACCAATCTGAGATCAACATCTCTGGCTAACTATGCATCACCTCATTATATCTTTGCTAAAAGATATAATGCAAACATCAAAAACTACCAAATAGATGGTCTATTTCTACACTACTTCTAGTAAATTAAGTTTAACTTCTATATAACATCAAATCAGACTTAGTTCTTTTAACCACGTTATGTAATCAACCTCATGAACATGTCCTCTACTATGAATTATCTAAAACTTCCTCATCATTTGTACATACTAAGATTATTGATTGCTATTCTTCTATTCTTAATAGAATTACTATTATGTTGACATCAATGACAAATATAGTCATGAATGCAACATATCGATACTCTACAATTCTTAGGATACCCCCCAATATAGTATCATCAAAATTCATGCTGAAAATTTCCCCCTTTGGTATTGATGGCAATATAGATGAAAAACATCTAAGTTCCAAGAATACCAAAATGTAATCTGTTGCTATCATCTTTTCAAATCCTCTTCATCAATCTAAAATCTAAAATCCTTTGGAAAAATTTATTATTCTTCTTCTTCTTTTAGGATCGGAAATAGTTGTTCATAGTAGACAACTTACAATACTTTCTAGATACATCTCCTTCTTTGCACTTGCATTTCCTTCTACACACTTACATGAACCTTTCTAAATCTCCCTAAAGAGATACATCTCCACCATTTCCATCTCAACAAGTGCTTCTCTATTGTTTCCATCTTCTCAATATGTTTTTCTTGTACATTTTCTCTCCCATTGACATCAATGTCAAAGGTTTCAATAATAATACCAATTGTTATATACTAATTTCTAATTATTTGCTCAAATCATCAACTAGCTTGAGTGTCCAAAGACACTATTCAATACAAATTACTAAGAGTCCTTTATGACTCAGAACATACTAGATACTCCCCCATTTAGGAAGCATTAGCATTCAATCCAACCTAGACATAATGCTCTATACCACTAGACTAACGCACTCCTTGCATCATCTACTATGAAGTTGGTAGGAGCGTAACCCTTAGCATACCTCTTAGGTACTCAAAAGTATCTTCAAGAAAAGGCTTCATAAAGATATCTACAATCTAATCTTTAGTTCTTACATACTCCAACCTTATTTATTTCTCTATTTCCTTCTCTCTCAAAATATGATACTTTATGGATATGTGCTTTGTCTTAGAATGCAATACCAGATTCTTAGACATACTCACTATACTTGTGTTGTCATAGTAAATGATAATAGGTTTTGTAAACTCAATTCCAATATCCTTCAACAGTTATTTCATCCACATAACTTGATTACAATTATTTATTGCTGCAACATACTTTTCCTTAGATGTACTCTGAGATTTACAGTCTTGTTTCTTACTAACCCAAGAAACCAATCTTCCTCCGAGAAAGAATGCTTCACCAATGGTTCTCTTTATGTCATCCACACTACCTACCCAATCTGTATCAGTATATGTATACAAGGTGAAATCACTTGATCTATCATACCAAATTCCATAATTAGATATACCCTTCAAATATCTAAATATCCTTTTTACTACTACAATATGATACTCTTTTCGATCAACTTAAAATCTTGTCGCAATCCCAATTACATTTTCTACATCTAGTCTAGTGTAAGTCAGATATTGCAATCCTCCAATCATAGATCTATCATTCTTATGCTCAATTGTAGGTGTTTCATCTTTACTAGATAACTTGTGACCAATTGTCATAGGTGTACCAATAAGTTTGTAACTTTCTAAACCAAATATTTTGAACAAATATTTCAGATACTTAGTTCATGATATAAATATCCTATCTTTGTTTTGTACAATTTGCAGTCCTAGGAAAAACTTCATTTCTCCTATCATGCTCATTTCAAATTCATTTTTCATCTCTTTAGAAAACTTATCACTATCTTTATCATTTCTTCCAAATGTTTTATCATCCAAAAATATTACAATGACAAATAAGTCATCATCAATTTTCCTGAAATACAAATTACCACCTGATGTACCTTTGATAAATCCAAGATTAGACAAATACCTGTCCAACCTTGCATACTAGGTTCTAGGTGCTTGCTTTAGACCATATAGTGCTTTCTTTAGTCTGCATAAAAAATATTTATCTTCTCTTAGAGGGAATCCATTAGGTTGCTCAATGTAGATTTCTTCTTCAAGTTATCCATTCAGAAAAGCTGACTTCACATCCATCTGATAAACCTTGAAATTCTTGTTTTATGCATAAGCCAAGATTATCCTTACCACTTCCATTATTTCCATAGGTTCATATATTATTTCATAATATAGGCCTTGTTATTGTGATTAACCTTTGCAAACAAGTATGGCCTTGTTTCTCACAACTTCTACTTGCTCATTCATCTTATTTCTGAATGTACCTACTTGGTTCCTATAATATTTTTTGTCTTTAGGTCTAGGAACTAATTCCCATGTCTCATTCTTCACAATCTAATCTAGTTACCCTTTTATTGCTTGCATCTAGTGATCATCTTTACATGCCTCATTTTTGGTCATAGGTTCCACTTGAGAAATTAGACATAATTCCTCATTCACTATGTTCCTTGTCATCACAACTTTATCTGTTCTCTCAATTATCTACTCTAGAATGTGAATCTTTGTCATGTTTATGTTGGAAATAGGAGTTGACATCTCAACTCTTGTCTCTTCTCTAGGTTTAGATCTTTGTTCTTTTCTATTCTCAATGGATACATCATTTTACAAGTCATTGCTAGTCTCAAAAAGAACTTCAGCATTTTGTCTAACAATTTTAGAGTTATCCTCTTCTTCATTTGAATTATAATCTACCATCTTCTCTTTAGTACCAAACTTTTCATCAATAATAGTTACTAAAGTTGTCTCTTCTAATGCTTCCTTTTTCAATTCACTCTTATCATCATAATCATTCAAGAATCTTTCCATACTTTGAAACTCTTCATCTTCATCAGAAGTAAACTCTTTCTAGATTTTCTTACTCTCATAGAGCATGTAGATAAAAAATGACCAAACTCATTATATGTACAACAAGAAAAAATTTACATACCTTATTACTCCCTATTCATAAGCATATCAATACCTTCCTTGATCTTCATATCTTCTTCATATTTGGATGTGTCTTTTCTTGTACTTCTATCCAAAAACTCAATGATTAATTATGTACACAATTCTAATATTTCATGAAGAAGATCCATCCTCTAAGTATCAAAATTTCCTCCATTTAATATAAGACCATCCTTTCTGAAATAACTTACCACTGATCTCCCAAATCTATTAAGCTTTATCTTCAAGGACTTGATGGTTTGATAACAATTGTTAGAATATATAGTCCACTAATACAACTTAGAGAGGGGGGTGAATTAGTTATACAACTATTATCACAATCATTTTCTTTCAACAATCTTAACCATATGAGTAATTTTAATTGAAACCACAACAAGATACTCATACACAAATAGCACCATATATATTAACTAAGGAAACCCTTGATCAGATGGAAAACCCCCATGCAGATGGTAACCACAACATGATGTAATAATATAAATATTCCTTGTTATAGGATAGACACTATTAGGATTTTTTTACAACATTTAGTATATATGAGTTACTCTTGGGAGACTTTGAATAATTGTTAGGAGATTCTAACCCTATTAGGAGTTGTGGAAGACAACTGAACCCACTGCCCAAATAACTTTGAGGTTAAGATCAAAGAACCCATTGTCCAAATGATCTCTGTATTATTGCTTGTAGAATAATAGAACTATAATTCCTTTCTCTATATTTTTCCTATCAATTAGACTTTTGCTTCTTCAGATCTTGTAACCAAATCTCATACTATGCATATAATGATCCCTTGAATTGCTTAAATGCATTCAACAAGTGTTTTTCTCCTTCTCACTCTACACACTAATACTTTGCATTCCACTTGATCCTCTAAATCAAGACTCCTTGATACTAAAGGAAAAAAAAAATTCTTAATATCATATCTTCATAATAATTCCTTGAGTTGGCCTTGAGGCTTTCCCAATTAATTAACAATTACAATAGCATTGTTAGCTCACAGTCTATATAAAAATTTACACATGTGAAACCACATCCTATGAACATTCTAACATCATCATATGACTATCTTTTGTCATTAACTAACTGGGAATCACCTCATTATATCTTGGCTAAAAGATACAATGCAAACATAAAAAATTATCAAACAAATTTTTTGTTTCTACACTACTTCTAGTAAATCAAGTCTAATTTTTGTACAATATTGAATCAAACTTAGTCCTTTTATCCATGTTATTAGGAAAACCTCAAGAACATATCCTCTACTAAATATCATCTAAAACTTCCTTAGCTTCTATGCATACTATGATTACTAACTACTCTTCTTCTAGTCTTAACAAAATTACTACTATGTTGACATCAATGACAAATATAGTCATGAATGCAACATATCAATACTCTACAGTGATTAGGATACTCCCCCAATGTAGTATCATTAGAATTCATGCTAACCTCTTACCATTAGATTTTTTCCATCTGTGGATCCACTAGGTGAACCCTTAGTGTCTCCTTGAACCACAATATTTATGTTACCTAGCCCACTTTCAAAGTATCTACACTCAAAGGATCTATGCCCTTCTTTACCACATTTGAAACAATTACCATGAAAACCACTTCTAGAATAAGAATTGCCTCTTCCCTAATAAGAACCAGTACCTCCTTGGTAGGAATCACCACCTTTCCACTCAGTCTTTCCTTTGTCATCACTCTTCCATTCATATTCTCCATAAGATCTACCTCCACCTCTCTAAAATCTATCACCTCTACCTCTTTCTCTATGTTCATGCTTCTTTGTCAAGATCTCCTCAGCTTTTAAGCCATATTGATATGCTTCCTTGGCAATTTCCAATTTCACAAAAATTATCTCATCTTGAATCTCAGATCTCAATCCATTTATGTACCTTGCAGTTTTCTCAACATCATCATCTACATTTCTAGATATGATATCCAATCTATAGAATTCTTTAGTATACTCCTTCACAATCATATCTCTTTGTCTCAAACTTTGCATCTTTCTCAACAAGTTAACTTGGTAATCAATAGGAAGGAAACTTTTCTTCACTTTTCTCACTATTTTTACCCATGTCCTAATCTTCTACTTTCCTCTTCTTTGTCTATTAGTTTGTAAATGCTCCCACCATAGTGAGGCATGAACCTTAACCTATTAACTACAATTTTCAGCTTCCTATTATCAAGAATGTTTTCATACTCTAAGAGCTTCTTCATATCATAAATACATTCCAACACAACATTGGTATCCAATTTTCCATTATAACGAAAAACTTCCATAGGAGGCTTTTAATTTTCCCTAGACAATACTCTCAACAATATTGCCTCATCTTGATCTTCTTCATGTTCTTTATTAGGGTTTGGTTTTGTTGCTTCATTATCACTCACATCATCAAGATGTGCTCCTCTCCTCTAGGCTATCTCTACAACATCTAATCTAGCTACAATTTGTCTCAATGTATCCAATATGACATTGTCAACATTTCCTCTAACTCAAACCATCTTTACAATCAAGTTCTTGGAAGATCATAACCCTCTACAAGTTGTGGGTCAAATCCTTAGATCTGCTACCACCCAACCAAATCAACTACATGCTCTACATGACCTAATCTCCACAAGGAAGAACCTAATACTTTGATATCACATGACACAGGGAGGACAAAGGATAAGTAGGGCCAAAGGTACACCCAGCTACCAAAGTCACTTACAATTGTAAACACAATACAAGCAACAACAACCTAAGGAGATAGAAGAACAAAAAACTTTATTGATTCATCAAATTATCAACATACATGCCCAACTATAAGGCAATCTAGGTTATGTCCATGTACAAAATACATTCAAGATCCATGAACTAGCTTCAAATTTTTATTTCTAAACACATATGCCTCCAAATTTCTTAGTCCTCTTCCCTCTACCTATAACCTAAGCCTAAGAACCCTATTTATACTTTCCAAAATGACTTATGGGAGATTTTAGAACATTAAATCAAAGAAAGGTTGACCTCAAAATGGTCAACACTCATCCCTAGACAAAATCCTATCAATATATTCATGATCCAAATTAAATATGAAATTCATCTCCTACTAAGAACTAGAACATAGACAACTCAACAAAAGAAAGACCAAGGCAAAATTGGCACTCAAAAATGCTTGGCACATACATGAACTCAGCACCAACATGAACTCGGGAACCATAGAGAACTTGACACCAATAGGCACTCAACACAAACTAATAATTTAGTACCAACTACAAGCTTGGAAACAACAAAGAACTTGACACCAACCAAGAGCTTGGAAAAAACTAAGAGCTCAACATGTAATGCCCCGCCCAGAGATCCTTGGAAACAAGGATTCAAATCAAGCCAAGATAAAAAAAAATTTACAAGTATGAATGCACATGACAACATCATACAGGGATCACAACGATTGCAACGGAAGACTTCAACGCAATCCCGGCAACCAACGAATCTCCGAACACCACTACCAACAGACACACCCAAACAAAAGCCAACAACCACCACAGCAAGATGAGGGCACAAGAAATGACCACTCATCAACAAAACACCAAGCTGGGGTAAAATGCAGAATCCCAAAATTTGGCTAAGCCTAAAATCCTAAAGCCCTGAAAATTGGCTAAGTCTGGATTTCTGAAGCCTTGAAATTTTCTAGAATCCATAACTTATCTCTGAGAGGTCTGAAACCTATCTCAAACGATTTGTCGCATATATTAAAATATACGTCTTCAACACAATCCCAGAAACCAACAAATCTCCGAACGCCACTACCAACAGACACACCCAAACAAAAGACAACAACCACCACAGCAAGATGAGGGCACAAGAAATGACCACTCATCAACAAAACACCAAGCTGGGGTAAAATGCAGAATCCCAAAATTTGGCTAAGCCTAAAATCCTAAAGCCCTGAAAATTGGCTAAGTCTGGATTTTTGAAGCCCTGAAATTTCTTAGAATCCATAACTTATCTCTGAGAGGTCTGAAACCTATCTCAAATGATTTGTTGCATATATTAAATGATATATTTTAAACCCCTAGGACATCTGTTTTGAACCAGGAAGGTGTAAAAACCAAAAGGGTGTCCAAAACCAACTTCTAAACTTTCATTCGACAAGCCTAGATAGCCCCTGTTTCTCGCATGAGAAAGAAAACTGGTCTCGAGTTTCACGCGAGATCTTTTGTCGCTTTGTGCAAGAAAGTGCGCACTTTACGCGAGGACTACAGAGCTTCACACGAGGATTCACATTCTCACGCGAGGATTCCCTACGTGCCACGCAAAGTTCTACATTCTCGCGTGGGAAGTGTATTCTTTCGCACGAGGAAGAACTAGTCTCGCGCGAGGAAGAAACAGTCTCGCGCGAGGAAGAAATAGTCTCGCGCGAGGAAAATACAATCTTGCGCAAGGAAACAAATCAGCGCGACACAAAACACAATCAAAAAGCTAAACAAACAAGGAAACCTCCACACTGGAGAGTACCAGATCCACGTAAATTGAGGAATGAACACTCGAGAGCACTAACAGCAAGGAAAGAGGAATATCTAACCATCTAAAACATAAAAGCAAAGCACATACTGAAATAAACATCGCAATGAACAAAATACATTTCAGAACTAAACAACCAAACTAAGTATGCGGTTCCTCCCAACCGTCAATAGCATCATAAGACCATCGTGGGTCCTAGCCATCCCCCGCGTGTAACATCCCAAGCCACCGACCAGATCGTCAGTACTGTCGTAATAGGGATGTCACTACTAAAACATGCAACAATATAAGCATAAGGAAATCTAACATGCTAGTAGTAAAGCATAAAGATAATCCTACAGTAGATAACATCACCTATCACATGCTAAACAGTAGTAAGCAACAGATATACTACTAAATCAAATAATGTCATATAATCATATGCTAAACATCATGATAAGGGAATGCGTCAAGTAAACTAACATCATCTAAACATGATATACAAGCATCCCAATGAAAGCATAAATCACAAGAAAGCATACTCCAGAACCTGAAGTACCAAGTGAAAACATCCAGCAACGGTCGCACTAGGATAAGAGACCATCTCTGTACACCAGTCCCTAGTAGTGGTGAAGGTAGCTATGCCTCTCAACCACATGGCACCCATAGGTCCACACCCACCATGCTGATGGAGATAATGATCCAACCACAAACACACAAAAGCACAACATCCAAGGCTAACACTCACGCTAGACAGTATGATGGTTGAACCAAGAACCTAAGACAATGCAAGGAGTAAAGGTCCTGGTTAGACACTCAGAAGGCTACTAAGTAGGGGCCGACATCATGGAGAGTCGCTTGGCATCGAAAAGCCCAAGCTCAGATCTGTGTAGCTCAACTCCCTCAACGGAAGGCCAATACACCATGTAGCTCAACTCCCTCAACGGAAGGCCAATACACAAAAGTACCATTTTATTATCTTAAGTTTTATTATCAGTCACACATTTTATTTAGTTATCACTTATACAAGCTCCTCTCAGCCATACCCATGGCGTCATGATCGTCGGGCTGCGAGATAGAAGACCCCTCCATATGCTACCCTACCCTACCCATGCTCATCCTATGACAAGTGCCCGTGGGCATGCATACTCCCATCCCAACCCCAATGATCATAACTTTCGGCAAATCCACAGAAGATCGGACCTCGCAAGTCACCCAACAAATGTACGCGTATGTACTCATGTGTGGCGCACCACCATCACGAAGATCATAACACAAGGACAGGAATGAGAACACAATGCAAAGAAAACACCCAACTGAAAGCAACACAGGAAGGATGGATTCTACACGAATCCCAAAGCCAATAAAACCATACATCATAAAATCACTCAATTGGCCTCAATCCGAGAGTAAGGATTCTACATGAATCCCAATGATGTAACAAGACCACACATCATGAACTCACTCAATCGAACACAACGTCGAGAGTACGGATGCAACACGCATCCCAATGCAACATAAAAGTGCAAAAGTGGTCTGACTGATACCCAAACGGGTCATCCAAGTCCATGACCCACAATGTGCCAAGAAAACTTGAGAAAATAGAGTAGCACGCAAAACGAGGTAAAAACTCCAAAAATTTGGAAAACTACAAAATTAAAACCCATTTTGCCTTTGGGTTCAAAAACTCCAAAAATCAAAAAATAAATGGAATCGGACACCATATGCAAAAACGGCCAGCATAATGGTGCAAAACTCCAAACCCTCTTCCCAAAAAATAGGGAAATGTTCATACCCGCCCAACCGGGTAGAACTAACATACAGAAATAGAGGGGAACACTAGTTCTCAGCCTTCAAACAAATGACTACCAAAAACAGAAGCAGAAACAGAGCAGAAACAATAAAATGGGAAAGCCCTACCTCACAGCCAAAAGGGCAAAACGGGAATCTGAACCATAAAATAAATATCTCGCAGAAGTAGCTGAAAATAGTGGCAATCCAAGGTTTCTCCGAGCTAGATCCAATGAGCCCAACCTTGCGACGATCCCACGCCCGTAGCTCCCACAACGAACAAAACAGTAAATCCTCATGAAGAGGATTTTGGGTTTTATTCTCCAACTTTCCAATTTGAAAGTGAGAAGTGAGGAATTAAATTCCTTTTTGGATACTTATTCACTTTTCAAGTGAATAATCGATTAGGGCATTTGACCAGCCAATCTAGTTAAACCCCGAATCGACCCAAAGGAAAATAGGCTATTCCTATAAATAGGAATTCATCTATGGAAAAACTGCCAGAAATTAAAATAAATCAATTAAAAAGCCCGAAAACCCAAAAACACATAAATCTCCTAAACAACTTTCGCGACAAAGAGAAACTCTAAATGCACAAACACGCTTACTGGTCTAATCACATAATCCAAATGAGTTCGGATTTAATAATCACCAAAAGGTTTAAATTAAACATTTAATTAAGGATACGTCGACCATACAAGGGTGACATTGGTAAAATATGAACGGCTGAATCACTAACTCCATGTGCCACTGCCAGGGATATAAGTCCTGCACACTAAACAACATGATCAAGTGCAATTGCATATAATAACATAGCCGAAGCAATAAATGCATTAAATCACCTAATTTAACCATTTATTTAATTATATTAAAATAATCTATTTACATCACTCACGTTCGCATAAAGCATAGCAACACAGGAATGAAGTAAATAACCATAGCATTAAATCCATCATATAGTGAAATCAGAGGTATGTCCAAATATCAGATAACTAGATAACCACATATCACCATAAAACACACTGTCATCTCAAAATGGCATCATCATGCAATATGATTAACTGAACAGCATAGTAGTCTAATATCTATGATACTGGAATCAAAGAGTAACATTTGACCCTCAGGTCATCTCAAATGTAAAACATCACAAGAGTAACAATTATCTCTCTAATTAGAAATATAACAAGGTAAATGTCCGCAGCACATAACCAAATAATCCAACAAGAAAAATCCATTCTAATTACTTAAGCATTTAATAATGATTGGTTACTCTGCATTAAAAAGGCACTTAAAACACATAAGCGAACATATTCATAAACATGACTAACCACTACTACAGGAACCTAGTCTAGTGTAGCATGGTAATGGTACACAGTGCAATCTCTGCACACATCTCAAGGTAATCACGGAACAACCTCATGATACCACATCGATCCTGGTAACCACTGGCACAAACTTCAATGAACCAAAAATCACATCATAATCTCAAAGATCAGTGAAAAGAATAATCAAAGCAACTGATAAAGAAACATAAATCCAAACACCTCAACGGTGTAGACCACTCAGGGTCACAATCATGATCCATCACAACAAAAGATCAGCAAGGTTGCATCCATCAGGATGACTTGCAGAAGTCAAATGGGAGAGGCACTGCACAACACCAACTAGGAGCTCAGCAACAACTAAGAGCTTGGAAACAACAGAGAAACAATGCAAACATGCAGGATAGTAATGCAACCCAAGATGATCCTACATCAATTTATTAGTAAGAGCAATCTTGCATCACCCAAAAATATATTTTTTTAGTCTTTTCTATTTTAATAAGGACTAGTAGACAGGGTGGTTACTATTTATGGTAACTTGCTATTTTTAGTAAGTTTGTCATACGAGCTCAGAATGTTCTCATTTCCTACATGAAGGTTCATTTTTTAGTTATAAGCCTACCGTAAAAAATCCAATTGCTCCAATTTAAGTATTAGAGAATTTATTGAGGATTTTTTATGGAAAAACTTCAAGAAAAAAAAATTGGCACTCAGAAATGCTTGGCACATACATGAACTCAGCACCAACATGAACTTGGGAACCATAGAGAACTTGACATAAATAGGCACTTGGCACAAACTAAAAATTTAGTACCAACTACAAGCTTGGAAACAACAAAGAACTTGACACCAACCAAGAGCTTGGAAACAACTAAGAGCTCAACACCAACTAGGAGCTCAGCAACAAATAAGAGCTTGGCAACAACAGAGAAACAGTGTAAACATGGAGGATAGTAATGCAACCCAAGATGATCCTACATCAATTTATTAGTAAGAGCAATCTTGCATCATCCAAAAAAAATAAAATTAATCTTTTATATTTTAAAGGACTAGTAGATAGGGTGGTTACTATTTATGGTAACTTGCTATTTTTAGTAAGTTTGTCATACGAGCTCAGAATGTTCTCATGTTCTACATAAAAGTTCATTTTTGAGTTATAAATCTACCATAAAAAATTTGATTGCTCAAACTTAAGTATCAGAGAAGTTATTGAGGATTTTTTGTGGAAAAACTTCAAGAAAAATCTTCAGGCTCACCGTTGGAGGCCTTAAAGTGCCCAAATGAGGTTTGCAAACTCAACAAAAGAGTGTCTGCACTATTTTGAGCCTATAGATCAAGAGCTGGAATTTTTCAAAAGTGCTTGTAATATCCAATCAGAGCAACGGTTCATGATTTATGGCCTTTCAAAGTTGGGCTACCTAAAATATCTAAAATAATTGTCAAAGATGTATTTGGCTAACTCTATATGTATTGTTAGGGTCTGTTGACCCTAGGTATTAAGTTTGAGCATGTAGAACCTTCTTGAACAAGATAAAATTGCCTATTTAACAAAGGCCTGAACATTGTCTAGGACAACTCTAGGTAGTAGTTTGCAGTTTGTCTTGCAGATTACTATAATAAAGGTACCCATGTGGGTTAGCATATTATACTTGTGAATTCTATAATTCCACATTTGCGGCACAAATAAGAAGTCCATATTTTCTTCTCGCATTTGTTTTTGTTTCTTATTTCCTTTTATAAGTTTATGGTATTAAGAAGAGTACCCTTTATCAAGTGGTATCAGAGCTAGAGTTCTTGAGTGTGTGGACAAATCATTGACTGTGAGGTAGTTCACACTAGGAATGTGGTTTGGGCTGAGCATGTAGATAGATTCCCTATTGTGAGGTAGTTTGCACTAGAGTTTTAGCAAAAGCACAAAAAATGCCTCCACAAAGAGAATATGGCAGATGAGCTATAGGTGTTACACTTGAGGGTTTTAAAGCCCTCCAAAGACAAATGTAAGCACTGGAAGAACAAATGCATAGAGGAATAAATCTTCCTATAAGATGACATTAAGGATGAGGACAAAGTAGAAGAAAATGTCAAACTTGAGGTAGTTCTAAACCCAGAAGAAAAGAGGCTTTTTATGGCCATCTACAAGATTGTAAAAAGATCTAAGTTTGATGTTCCTGCATTTTCAAGAAATCTTAACCTAGAGAAACTGATCAATTAGATCAATGAATTGGATGAGTACTTTGAGTATAATGATATTGATGATCCTAATAGGGTCAAGTTTGTGAAGAAAAACTAAAGGGACATGCAAAGATCCAATGGTAGGAGGTTCAATTGGAGTGAAATAGAAAGCGAAAGTGTTGATATCTAATTGAAAAGATCATTTGATTAGAAAGATTGTTGAAGAAGACTATGTGTTTCGATCATTATTTTGTCACTGATGTCAAACCTGCTATTTGCTGGTAAGAAAATTTCTTATATATTTCAAGTACTATTACTTAGTTGATTGATGAGGAGGATTTAATCAACAAGATGTGACAAAAGTACCTAGAGAAAAGGTTGAGTTATGATTATGTAATGAAGTGCAAGAATCAATTAAGATAGTGATAACATAATGTATTGATGATCTACCTAAGGTTGCAAAATGACTGACTACACTTAGAAAGTTTAGAAGAATAATGTTAAATGAAGTTCATTTGCCAAGCTTAAGCAAGTGGATACTAGGTGTCAAGCAAAGTTAGTTCAAGCCAAGCAAAAAGTTAGTTGGATCTGAGTGAAAGAAAAATTTAGTGGATTTCAAGCAAGTTAATAGATGTCAAGTAATTTTTAGTTGATGTTGAGCTTTAGTAAAATACATTTGATGCTAAGTGATTTATAGTAGATGTTGAGTAATGTAGTATGTACCGAGCATCAAAAGATTGATAATGTCAATCTACTACATTATGACAAAGATCAGAGATTTGCCAAATAAAAGCCAACAAGTTTGTTTTCTTGGAACTTTTGAAATAGGAGGAAGCTAAGATCGATGATCTAATCGCACAGAATCTTATGTAAACCATTTTGGAGTTGAATTCAAATGGATTCTAAGAGAAGTTTCTAGAGAAGACAAGATATGGGGTAGATACATTGTATCCTACCTAATCCATCGAAAACCCTAATTTTGATGATGGATAATGAGTGAGAAAATGTTCTAAATTTCCTATATATAGGAATGTCTAGTCATTAGGCAAAAAATTCAGAGAGTTTGATGCAAAAAATTTGATAAGGAGAAGGAAAGGGGTTTTGCTTCATCAAGTGACCCAAGTGAAGAGGTCTGCAATGGTGTACTGAGAAAGAAGGTTTAAGAGGATGAATGCTTGAAGGGTGAACAAGCTATAAAAGATACAAAGAATGGAAGACAAGTAGAGTTGAGGATTGAAATGAGATCTATAATCTACAAGATTTTAAGTTGTATCAGATCAAATCTCTACTGTTACTTTCTAACAATTGTATCAGCCTAGGGTAAATCCTTTGGGGTAAGGTTGACTTAACCGTCATCAAAAAATCCTTTAACAGGGTGGCATTCCAAGTGAATGGCCTAAAGTCCTCTAACAAGGCTCACTTTTAGTAAAGTGTATGAAATCCCTTAACCAGGTCACGTTTAACAGTGTGTATAGTAACAATTAATAAGGTTGGCCTTTAACAGGGCATCACTTCAGAAGAGTGTAAAAGGAGTAGCATGTTACTAGTGGTTTTTTCCAAATTGGGTTTCCATATGAAATCATTGTGTCAATGTGCTGATGGATGTGTTGAGTTTCATGCTTTACATTTCTGCAAGTTTATTTGATAGTAACATATAAGTTTTAGTTGATACACATTGAATGCATGCATGGATAAGAATTTTTTATGGGTTCACTAAATTGTGAAAAAAATTTATTTATACATCTAGACCTTGAATATCTAATTCACCCTTGCTCTTAGTTATTCTAAAAGAATTCCAACAATTCGTATCAAAGCCATCTTCTTAAGAGGATTAATTTTAAGGTACTAGAAGTACAAAGATCAAGATGTCAAAAAGAGAGATACCCAATCTCAATAGAGATAAATTTTGTGCATGGAAAAGTTTGATGAAGCTACACCATAGAGGACTTAGAGATTGTTTACAATCTTGCATTTCAATGGAGCATGCTGATCCAACAAGAGCCCTAACTACTAAAAATATGAAGAAAAAGAAAGAACATAACCAGGAAATGTTGGAGATTGCTTCTTCCCTAAGCTATGCCAAATTTGATTATATCAAAGGCCTTAATAGTGCAAAGAAGATGTGGGATGTCCTAGACACCATCTATGGAGGAGACAAAAATGTTCAAAGAGCCAAGTCAGAGTCTCAGAGGTAAGTTTGATGACATGAGAATGGAAGAAGGTGAGAATATTGCTCAATATGTTGCTAGGATAAAAGAAGTTGTTAGTGCAATAAAAGGTGCTACTAGTAAAATAGATGATGATACTGTACTAAGTGAAGTCTTCAAGATATTATTTTATGTTTATGCCATTAAGTTTTTGCAATCCAAGAGTTAAGATGTATACCAGGAAATGATCTAACCCTTGAAGGGCTAGTAGGTAGACTCATTTCTTTTGAACTATATAAATTTGAAAACAACAAACTAGAGAGTATTGAATTAGCTTTCAAAGTAAAATTGTCATTGAAAGATTCTGAGGACATAAAGCAGAAGAAGAAGAAGAAGAAAAGAAAGATAAAGTATGCATCCAATGATAGTAATACAGATGAGGAAGACATTGAACAATTGGAAGCATTGTTGGCTAGAAGATTTCACAAAGGAAAAGGAAAGTTCAAAGGTAATTTACCCATCATTTGTTTTAGTTGCAATGAAGTTAGTCATATTGTTGCAAGATGTACATAGAAGAAGATCTATAGAAAAGGAAACAAGCACAAAAATAGAAGAGAAGATGATGGAAGAGACTACAAAGACAAAGGCAAGAAGTCATGCTACATTTTTTATGAACATGACTCTAATGAAAATAATGATGAAGTGGTATATGTTGCAATGAAGGATGAATCAGATGAGGATGAGGCAGCTACACTTATGACTTACATGAACAAGAATGACAAAAGGATCATTTATAGTGGATTCTCACATCACATGACTAGAGACAAAAGTAAGTGCATTACCTTAACTTGTTATGATGGAAATGGTGTAAGGTTTGGTAATGATGCCCCATGTTTGATAAAAGAAAAATGGTCTATCAAACTCACAGACAAGATTTCATATGACAATGCTTATTATGTGAAAGGATTGAATTATAACTTATTAAGTGTGTCACAATTGAACAATTTGGGATGCAAAGTTGAGTTTCAAAATAATTTTCTTCCCAAATATATGAGACAAATGGAAACTTGATTAGAAAATGTAATCAAACTAGAAGTAATCTATTCTATCTAGATATAGAATATGTTACTTGTCTTATTGCAAAATTTGATGATATATGGCTTTGGCACAAGAAATTATGTCATGCTAATTTTTATAATCTAATTACAACTTGAAAGATTGAATTATAACTTGTTAAGTGTGTCACAATTGAACAATTTGGGATAAAAAGTTGAGTTTGAAAATAAATCTGCCAAGATATATGACACAAATCGAAACTTGATTGGAAAAGGTAATCAAACTAGAAGTAATTTGTTATATCTGGATATAGAAGATGTTACTTGTCTTATTGAAAAATTGGATGATATATGGCTTTGGCACAAGAGATTATGTCATGTTAATTTTGATAATCTAATTATTATCAGTAACATGAAAAGAGTTAAAAGCTTACCTAATTTGAAGAAACCAGATAACATAATATGCAAATAATGTCAGCTAGGAAACATGACAAAGTCAAGCTTTAAAAGTAAAGCTTATATCTCTAAGGAAATACTTGAAATTTTTCTATTGACTTGTGTGGACCTATTGAATTGCAAAGCTACAAAGGAGATAAGTACATAATGCTATTTGTTGATGATTACTCTAGGATGATCACAGTCATGTTTCTAAAATAAAAATCTAATGCTTTTCAAATGTTTAAGTGGTAGTTGACAAGAGTTGAAAAAGAAATAGGTAAAAGTCTAAAATGCTTGAGATCAGATAAAGGAGGAGAATTCACTTCAAATGAGTTTTAAATTTTCTATAATGATAGAGGAATTAAAAGACATACATTTTCACCTAGGACCCCTCCACAAAATGGAATTGTTGAAACAAGAAATAGGTCCATAATGGACTGTGCTAGAACACTCATGATGGAGAAGAATGTTACTCTAAAATACTAGAGAGAAGATGTAAGTACTACTTTATATACCTTGAACCATGTGTAAGTCAAGAAAGGTACTCATTCAACACATTTTGAAATATGGTATGGATATCCACCTAATTTGAAATACGTTAAGGTATTTGGAAGAAAATGCTATATTCTTAAAGATGTTAGGAGTGGAAAGTTTGATGCAAAAAGTGAAGAAGGTATATTCTTTGGTTACTCCACAAGAAGTAAAGCTTACAAGTGTTTAATTACTAACACTAAAAAAATTGTGGAAAGTGCAAATGTGAATTTTGATGAGTTTATAGAAGTACATGAGGCTGAACCTATAGAGGAACAAGAAGAATAAAAATCATTTGTATATTACTATGAAAGAATGCCTACTAAAGAAGATGCTACAAATCATGTTGCAAACCAACAGCAAGTCTTGATAACTACAGAGTCACAACTTGTGAATGTCAAGTTGCATTCAGATACTGAGTTGCAGAATGAGGAAAATGGACATTTTAATTTTGAGATTAGCACACATGAAAGAGATGTTGAAACACCCGATAGAGATGTACACAGTGACACTGAAGTTGAGAGACAAGATGTAGTTACAAGAACTAAGCCTAGACTATCCAAATATGTCAAAAGACATCATCCTATAGATCAAATCATTGGAGACAAAGATGCAAGGTCAATGACAAGAAATAGATTGAGAAGTGAATCATGTTTGTTAAGCATGAAGGAACCTAAGATAGTGAAATACTCATTGGAAGATGATGACTAGTACAAGGCTATGAAAGAAGAAATTTAGCAAATAGAGAAGTACAAGACATGGAGTCTAGTTCCTAGAGAAAAAGACAAGAATGTGATTGGCACAAAATGGGTATTCAAAAACAAGTTAGATAAGAATGGTCAAGTGACAAGAAATAAAGCAAGACTAGTTTGCAAAGGGTATGGACAAGAAGAAGGAATTGACTATGGTGAAGAATTTTCCCATGTTGCAAGAATGGAAGGAGTGAAAATTTTTCTTTCTTATGCTACATACAAACGTTTCAAAGTTTATCAGATGGATGTCAAGTCTACATTTCTAAATGGCATATTAGAAGAAGAAGTCTACATAGAACAGCTAGAAGGTTTTGTTGATAAAAATAATCAGAACATGGTATGTAGACTACACAAAGCCCTATATGGATTGAAACAAGCACTAAGAGCATGGTATGAGAGACTTCATACTTTTATCTTATGAAGATTGGATTGTTGGAATATTCAAATATGGAAAGAGTACTTATGAGAGGGGGGGTGAATCATAAGTATCACACTTTAGTCAATAAAACTTCTATCTTAAAGTAAATTGCATGCATGTAAATACATCAAATAAACATGTAACAAAACTCATGCATCAATAACTCATAATATTAGAATTTGGTAACCCAGAAACCCTCCAGGAATAAGAAGGTAAAATTGGGGTGGGTATGATACCCACAAAATTTACTACAGCAATATTGTTCAACCACTTCTGATGGTTTGCCCTGTTAAAGGCTTTACACTATATTAATAGTGACCTGGTTAGAGGATTTACAAACACTTAACACGAAGTGTCACCCTGTTAAAGGATTTTAATCACCTAATCAAAAGGATCTTACAAAATAGTTGTAAAGCTAACCTATCACCATAGGATTTTCATTCTAATACAATTGCTAGAGAGTATTAGATACAATAAACCTGATAGATTACAATCCTTGATTGCTGAATGTAGGCTCCTTTTCGCCTTCTCCTGCTCTTGATCCTTTGTGATTTGATAACCCTTGCTTCTAAAAATAGATTTTCTAATGCACCCTTGTATGTCCTTCCATATATTTATAATGAAATTTCATCTTCCTTATAAAGACTGCAAAGACTTAGGGTTTGATTTGGATCTACGATCAATATTGAATCTCAATTTCCCACTCAATACTTGTTTTTTTACTGATTGGTTGCATGCCTTTATCATTTTTCTTATTGGCTGCATGTGAGTTGCATGGGAAAATAAAAGATTCTATTTTATGATTAAATCCCTTGAAGTTTACCTTCTGTCAGCTGCAAAAACTATTTGCATCATAGTTTGCGCAATTTCAAACTTTTATGCTGATCTACTGAGTTACTCGGCTCCTAAAGTATTTCTGAAACTTGGCACATGTTTTTTCCTAGATAGCTCAACACCTGAAAAAAACTGTATCACTCGACACATGTTGTACTCGACACTTGTTAGCACTCGGCACCTATTACACTCAGCACTTGTTATCACTCGGCACTTTTTAACACTCGGCACTTGTTAACACTCGACACTTGTTATCACTCGGCACTTGTTATCACTCGGCACTTGTTATAGCTTGACACTTTATCTTACTCGGCACTTACTCTTGATCTTAGTTAAGTGTATTAACACTCAGTTGTCAAATTTATTCTTTAATCTAACAATCTCCCCCTTTGAGATGAGTGGCAAAAACACTTAATTAAGATCCATGTGATTCATTAATTTATCCTACATTCAAAATTTTCTATCTCAAAATTTGCTCCCAAAATTTGCTATCTCCCCCTTTTATCATACTTATCATTTCATTCCTGTACTTAACTCTTATTCCTGTACTTAACTCTTATTACTTATTCTCCCCCTTTTTGACACTTATGTCAAGGGTCTTACAATGAAATGCCATACTTAGCCAAAAATGTGCTATTTACTTCAAGGATTACTTTCAGAGCTGCATCCCAATTTGCTAATGTGACATCCAATGTCTTATGCTAGATGGAAATCTTTGCTGCTAGGTGTACAAGTCCATCAGATGAAGAAAGATTGGGGTCTTTCCTGAGGACTGTCTCTGCATTTATCTGCTCCTTGTGAAGTAGTTCCAAATGAGGAGTAATTGACGATTGAATTTGTATCAATTTAGCTTTTTTGGTTGCCTCCTCTACTGCTAAGACAGCTAACTCTCTTTGTGTGTGAAGCGATTGGACAAAATGCTTCTCACTCTGAGCTAGATTTGTGGGGAGTTGCATGCTTGAAATTTTTAGATATTTTTCCAAGCTCAGTATTTTCTGGCTAGTGTCCTGTGTGAATGTGGAAAAATCACACAACTTGTTGTATAGGGAAAAGATGTTTCCTAGTACAATTTTAACTGTTTTAATTTTCTTTGCCAGTTCTTCTTTAGACAGTGCTATATCACCAGATATTTTACTATTTACCTTACCTTGGAACTTCTTTTCTGACCATTCAAGCAATCTGGCATTTGTTTCTTGGTCTTCATTAGTCACCTAGTCAACTATATCAGATAGTTGCTCTATAATTGGTCTTGACTCATCTGGAGATTGTAAGCAAAAAGCTTCTGTGAATATATCTTTAATTTCATTCAATGTAAGCTTATGCTTGTATTCCTTTCTTAGTGCTTCTTGTCTCCTTCTTTTTTCCAATGCACTCTAAATTTTATTAATCTTTTCTTTAGTAAGAGTGCTAGATTCATAATATGGGATCTTTATTTCTTCATCAAGCTTAGGAACTCCATAGTGAAGTTTCTTGACTACCCTTGATGAGCTCGAGCCTGGTGTCCTGATTTATAGCTGTAATTCATCTGTGCTCGGTTGCTAAAGAGTCTGGGTTGGAGTACTAGATTTTGGTAATGCAACTAGTGTTTGTATTGTAGTCTCCTCCTTCTTCTTTGTCTCATCTTTTTCTTTAGCTTGAATATCCCTTTTATGATTGCTAGGTGGGGTTGAACTTGTTGGTTGTTCAGATGTTTCTTTTATTTCCCCTGCTACTATACTCGGCATTTGGAGTGTATAAGTGACTATACTTGGTGGAGGTGGTGGTGGAAGAAATAGAATACTAGTAGTTTGTATGGTTGAGGATATCACTAGTGCTTTTACCTTGACTTCTGGATTCTGTAATTCATCAACACTGACCAATATAGGATTTGAACTTAATTTTGCTACTAGTGATGATTGGTCAAATATTTCCAAATCCTCTGCAGTTAATGGATTGATGTTTAGATTTGAAGTGTATGTAACATCTTTTATTTTTATGATATCTGTAGGTGTGATGGTGGCATGAGGAGGACTACGAGGAGATACCTGTATGTCTTGCATACTTTGATCTTGTGGCTCAGCTGTATCTTTCTCTTCCTCTTTCTCCTCAATATGTGCCTCTTCTTCCTTTTCTTCTTTACTCTCCTCCACTATTTTCTTCTCTTTTTCTTTGGTTTCTAACACCTTCTTTTCCTTTGTCTTGGCACTTGCCTCTGCCTTGTATTCTTCATTATATACATCTTCTATTTTTTTGTAAACTATTTTCCACAATCTTGTGGATTTAGTAACTACCTCTTCAATTTTATTCTGTAATATGTTGAATTCTCTATACTTGGGAGTGAATCTATTATTATGCCTTTTTACTACATTTATTATTTGATCTTTAGTCAAATCAGGCAACAATCTGGCTAATGTTGACTCCCTTATTTCTTTTTCCATTTGTAAACAAAAATGCCATTTATCCTCTACAATTTTATATAATTCTCTTGGCATAGATTCATCTAATTCTAGAGGTATGTGCTTATACTCAGCCATCATAGCATACAGAGATTCCTCTAATTTATTTTTCTCTTCTTTGGTGAGCTTAGAAAAATTCAGGTTCTTTAAACCTTTTAAATCATTATTCCTATTTTTTAAACATAATTTATCAACAGCAGTCTGGGGTTTGTGTCTTACCACTTCAAATTGACTATTGTCTTCTAACTCTATTTTCTCCTCATCTATTTCAGACTGGGGAATAAATTTCCTTTTCTTTGACTCAGCAGCAGTCTTCTTTGAGTCTTTCTTCTTTCCTTTTTCCTCCTCTTGGTCTTTTTGTGTTGTAGCCCTTGTGGTAGGTCTCTTTGGTGCAGGGGCAGGTACTTTCTTTCCCTTGGATTGAGGAGTAGAAGGAGTTATGGTATTTCTCTTAACTGGTGCTTCCTTGGCTTCTTCTACCTCCGCACTTTCCTCTTTGTCTTCTCCTAACCCTTGAGTCTGACCTTGAAGTTTATCTCCTTCTTCTTCAATGTCTTCTCCCTCTTCTTCTGTTGTTCCTTCTTCTTCCACGCCAAATTTTCTCTTGATTTGTCTCACCATTTTCTCTTTCTTCTTTACTACTGAAGCAGTCTTCAAATCTGTTATCACCTTTGATTTGACAACATCATAGGTTCCAAAAAATTTTGCATTTTTATCAGCTTCTTCTACAAGTAGAGCTGTTATTGCTGCAAAGGCTTGATCAACATCAAGTTCATAACCTAGTGGCCTAAGCCATCTTACTCTAGGTATAACTTCTTATATGTAGGTATAATCTATATCTACAAGAAAACAAATGTCTTTTTCATATTTCTCAGTCAATGAGATCGGAATTCTCATTCTTTGTTTCATGGACTTTTTGAAGTCCTCAAAATAACCATTCATTTGGGCATCAAAATTTTCGCCCATCTGTTCAATGTATCCATTAATTTGTTCAACAATTGTTTTATCTAGATTCCATCTTACCTTACCCATAGAAGGAAATTCTTTCATCAGATAGAAAAACATGCATATCAAAACTGATCCAAATTTGCATTGAGCTCCCTTGCTCTTCCTTATAGCTCCCAGATTTTCATTAATCTGTTGATGCATGAGCTCTGCCAAATCATAAGTGTGATCCCTTTTGACTATCTTTTATGCAACATCAACTGCTATACTGTTAGAAATGATTGAATTGATAATAAGAGTTGTTGGAATGATAAAGAATGTTCTTAATCATTGTTTTGTCATTGATGTCAAACTTGCTACTTGCAGGAATGACAATTGCTTTAGTGATCCAAATACTATCAATTAGTTGGTTGACAAGGTGGTGGCAATCAATAAGATGTAACTAGAACACCTAGAGAAAGGTTGAAGTTATGATGTTTCAATGAAGTACTAGGATTAGCTAAGCCATTGATGAAAAAGTGTATTTGATAACATACTATAAGATACAGAAAAAAGGGCATACTGAAACATATTAAAGAGGTTAGGTGTTAGCTAAGTCTTTTACAAAGCTCAACTAAGAGAAGGTGCCGAGTATATCATATAAGCCAAGTGATCTTCAAGTGCCGAGTATATCATATAAGCCAAGTGATCTTCAGGTGCCAAGTAAAGAGTAGGTGCCGAGTAACACAGTTTTCTGTAGGTGCTGAGTAACACAGTTTTCTGTAGGTTCCGAGTAACACAGTTTTTTGTAAGTGCTGAGTAACACAGTTTTGTGTAGATGCCGAGTAACACTAAGATGCTGATCATTAGTAAAACAAATAATGCCGAGTTATTGCATTATTTCGAAGATCGAAGATTCGCCAGAACTAAGCCGACAAGGTTATTACTTAGAATTTTGTAAATTAAATAGAAGATAAGAATGATGAGCTGGTGGCACAGAACACCATGTAAAACATTTTTGAGGATACAGTTGGCAAAGTTTCTAGAAGAGAACAAGATATGAGGTAGATACATTGTATTTTACCTAATCCATATTGAAACCCTAAAATTGAAGAGGGAGAATTGAGCGGTAAAGGCATATCAGATCTCTATATAAGGAGTCATTAGTTAATGAAAAAAATGAGAGAGGGGTGGTCAAGCATGAAAGTGTAAAGTGCTGAAGAAGGTGGAAAAGAGGAAGGAGAGCATAGTTACTCTGTTTCAGTAAGAAGACCCCTGATATGGATGCATTAGTACAGTGAGTTAGAAGACTCAAGGAGACGAAGCTTGAATAGATGACAAGCAGTCAGAGCTGAAGAGATAAAAGCCAAGCATAAGGACTAACCTGAAAGTGTGATCTGAAATCTGCAAAGTATGTTGTAAGTTATATCAGATCAAAAGTTCATTGTTGTTACTTTCTAGCAATTGTAACAATTAGTTGAAATCCTATGGACTTAGGTTGGTTTGATAGCCATGAGATAAATCCTTTAATAGGGTGACATTCCCAGTGAATGTTCTAAAGTCCTTTAACCAGGCCCATTCCTAACAGTTTGGTGAAATCCTCTAACAAGGTCACATTTAATAGTGTGTTGTAAGCCTTTAACAAGGCAGACCTTTAATAGGGCAGGCCTTTAACAGGGCATCACTTCAGAAGAGTGAGAATCAAGTAGCATGTTACTGGTGGTTTTTCCCAAATTGGGTTTCCACGTAAATCATTGTGTCATGTGTTGATCTTGCATGTTTTATCTTTGCATGTTGATTTACTATAACTTGCTAATATGATTGATTTAAGCTTGGATGGTTAAAAGGTTTATGATTTCACTACATTTGGTGAAAAAAAAAATTTATTATTAGGGCATTTGGGACCTTGAATAACTGATTCACCCCCCCTCTTAGTTATTCTAAAAGATTCTAACATACACAAGGTACACTATTTAACCTGCTTGATTGATAGAATTTATGTGAAATGGTTCTCACAAAAAAATCTAGTAGGGGATCTGTGACTGTGTTGATAGTCATTCCTCTATTGTTCCATTTGGCACCTGTATTTTTCTCTATTACTTCCCTTTTATCACTTCGCAGGGTCTTTGGCCGATCTAGGGTTGGAATACTAGTAACCCTATGAACAGTTTTCTTGGTGAATTTTACTAGTCCTGACTCTAACCAAAAAGCTCCATCATGTATTTCGATCAGAACTATCCGTACCCATTCAATTTTGAAAACAGTAAAAAATGCTAGGGTTTTGGTTAATCCTTTTCTTTCTATTATTGAAAACTCATTTTTCAGTACTTTGTTTTCACATAGTTTATCATATGCATTATAGATTTCTAAGTCTCCTATGGAACCAATTTTTCAATTATAACATCTGCGAACATCTTGGACAATAACAACTTTATTCGGAATAACTGATAATGCACCTGCAGGATCATTCTTGTACACTACTTCTAGAATGGGCTTAAATTCAGGTTGTTTAACTTCTTTGCTGACCAACTGAACTTCATGACTCTCTATACCCTTAGTGGTTCCTAACCTAGATGCCACTATTTGCCAAACTAGGGTTTATGATTTAAACAAGTTTATAAGTCCTACGTAGCTCGGCACTTAAGTAAAATACTTTAAATCGATGAAACTTGTCTTGAATCACTGTTGAAATCTTCACAAATGGCTTTTGAGCTAATCTTGATCTTCTCCGCTCTTTTCGGCTTTTCTTCTCATTTGAATGGTGGGAAAATGATCGAAAATTGGATTTATGTACCCTTCAAAATAGAGTAATAAATGCTTAGTACGCTGCCAACTATCTACTTGACACTTGAAAAGTTTCATCATGACTCGGCTCCTATTATGTTTTACTTTACTCGGCTCCTATTGATATTTCATAGCTCGGCATCAATTATCAACTCAGTCATTGTTAGCAACTCAGCTCCTGAAGGCAACTTTGACATATCTTCAAAAAAAAAAGTTCTCAATTTTGACTTAGCATCTTTGCTTATGCTGATTTCATTTTTGCAGTTCTTATATGTCTTGGGACTAATTTATGATGTAGCTTGGTTTATCAATCCCACACACTTGTTCTTTGCTTAATTTGATGAAGTGTGATCACTTGACCTATTAGGTGAAGTGATCTCTGTACTTGATGTGCTAGAATCATCTTTCTTCCTCCATGTCTTATTCATTTCACTTCTGATATGTCCAACATCTATCTTTGCCTTTCCATTCCTGAACTCAAAACTTGATGCCTTTGACCTTGTTGGGCAATTCCTGCTAACATGACCAATTTTTAAGTAACTAAAACATGTAGTTTGACTCAACCATCTTTTTAGTTCCCTCTAAAATGTATTCTTATGCAGTTCTATGGGATATGTCCATATTTTTGACAATAGTGACAACTGTACCTGGTGTTGTAATCCCAAAATTCATGGTTTGATGTCTTTGGTGGTTGATTTACTGTCCACATAGACTTTGATCTACATTCAAAAGCTCTATGTCCATACTTTTTGCAATTATAATAGTGTCCATCAAATCTTGATGTCTTGATAGTTTGGGTTCTGCATTCATATGCTTGATGACCTTGCTTCTTGCATTTATGACAATGATTTATGCTTTTGGGTTTGTCATGCTAATGGGCATTCTTGCTTCTACAGACATTAGATGTATGTCCTTTCTTTCCACAAGAATGACATGTAGGTTTAACATCTTTACCTTTTTCACTTCTTTGTTTCGCACTTTTTGATGATTCTCCTACTTTAGTGTTGTTATATCCAAGCCCTATTGTATCATGGGTTGATCTTGGAGATTTTAGTATTTTCTCAAAATAATTGATGGCTTCACTTGATTTGTTGAGATTTTCTGCCACCTATCTTTCTCTGTTCAATTCATTTTGCATTTGTTCCTTCTACATCTTCAAAGTAGAGGTCTCAATATCTTTCATATTGAGTTCATGATGAAGATTCATCATTTGTGCAAGTGTATCCATCTGCATGTTTGAGATCCTTGTCAATTTAGTACATTTTTCTTCAAGTCTACTTGCAAGATTCCTTTTGTCATTTTCCATCATGACCTTATCATCAACTGCTCTTTTCTTTTGTTCAGTAATTTCACATATCATTATAGCCCATGATTCATGTTCCTTCTTGAGAGTTCTTATCTCATCTTCTTGAATTTTATTTTTCTCCATCAGTTCTACTATTGTTGTATCAAACTCTTTAGTGTCTCCACTGGAAAATATGTTGGTCGTATCAATCTCCTTGTAGTGTATATCATTTTCAGCTATGGCTAGATACTTCCTCTTTTTTAATGAGTTTCTCAATTTGTTTTTGAATTCCTCCAAGCTATGTAGAGCAAGTTGCACATCTATCACCTGATTTTCAATGATCTTTCCAAGTTTTAAAGCTTCCATCTTTAGATCTTTTCCTCCAAGCTATTAGGCTTTTCTTTGTGAGAACCTAGATGGCTCTGATACCAATTGTTGGAATATTCAAATATGGAAAGAGTACTTATGAGAGGGGGGGTGAATCATAAGTATCACACTTTAGTCAATAAAACTTCTATCTTAAAGTAAATTGCATGCATGTAAATACATCAAATAAACATGTAACAAAACTCATGCATCAATAACTCATAACACTGGAATTTGGTAACCTAGAAACCCTCCAGGAATAAGAAGGTAAAACTGGGGTGGGGATGATATCCACAAAATTTACTACGGCAATATTGTTCAACCACTTTTGATGGTTTTCCCTGTTAAAGGCCTGCCCTATTAAAGGCTTTACATTGTATTAATAGTGACCTAGTTAGAGGATTTACAAACACTTAACATGAAGTGTCACCCTGTTAAAGGATTTTAATCACCTAATCAAAAGGATCTTACAAAATAGTTGTAAAGCTAACCTATCACCATAGGATTTTCATTCTAATACAATTGCTAGAGAGTATTAGATACAATAAACCTAATAGATTACAATCCTTGATTGCTGAATGCAGGCTCCTTTTTGCCTTCTCCTGCTCTTGATCCTTTGTGATCTGATAACCCTTTCTTTTGAAAATAGATTTTCTTATGCACCCTTGTATGTCCTTCCATATATTTATAATGAAATTATGTCTTCCTTATAAAGACCTACAAAGAGTTAGGGTTTGATTTGGATCTATGATCCATATTGAATCTCAATTTCCCACTCAATACTTATTTTTTTTATTGATTGGTTGTATGCCTATATCATTTTTCTTATTGGTTGCATGTGAGTTGCACGGGAAAATAAAAGATTTGATTTTATCATTAAATCCCTCGAATTTTACCTTCTGTCGGCTGCAAAAACTGTTTGCATCATAGTTTGTGCAATTTCAAACTATGCTGATCTACTGAGTTACTCAGTTCCTGAAGTATTTCTGACACTTGGCACATGTTGTTTCTTGGATAGTTTGGCACCTGAACAAAACTGTATCACTCGGCACATGTTGTACTCGACACTTGTTAGCACTCGACACCTGTTACACTCGGCACTTGTTATCACTCGGCACTTGTTAACACTTGGCACTTGTTAACACTCGGCACTTGTTATCACTCAACACTTGTTATCACTCGACCCTTGTTATAGCTTGGCACTTTATCTTACTCGGCACTTACTCTTGATCTTGGTTAAGTGTATTGACACTCAGTTGTCAAATTTATTCTTTAAGCTAACATGGATTTGAAAGGATAGATGATAACATCAATTTGTACACGAAGACAGATGAGGACAAAGGTATACTATTATATGAAATATTTGTTGATGATATCATATTTGGAGCACAAGATGTTTTGGCAAGGATTTTTCCAATCAGATGAAGCAAGAAATTGAAATGTCAATGTTTGGAGAGATCAAATTCTTTATGGGACTACAAGTATATTAGATGAAATATGGTGTGTATATCACTCAGTCAAAATATGTCAAAAAAATATTGAAGACATTTGGACTAGAGGATTCCAAACTAGTAAGTACACCTATGGTGACAACACTCAAGCTATCAAAGAATGATTATTTAGCTGAGGCAAATCAAAAATTATACATATCTATGATTGGAAAATTGCAATTTGTAGTACACAGTAGACCTGATGTTGCATTAGCTATAGGGATAGTTGCAAGATTCTCTTCTAATCCTAGAGAGAAACACTTGATGGCTGTGAAAAGGATAATGAGATACTTGAATTGAATAGAAGAGTTTGGTTTATACTATAAGAAGAATGAAAAGTTTGAACTGAGAGCCTACATTGATGTTGATTGGGCTAGAAATATTGATGACAGAAAGAGCACCAGTGGAGGAGCATTTTTCTTAGGTAAAAGACTTGTTATATGGACTAGCAAGAAGCAGAGTTGTACTTCCCAATCTATTACTAAAGTAGAGTATGTTGTTGTTGTCATTAACTGCACAAACATTGTATTGGATCAAATAGCTACTTAAGGGAATGACAAAAGAAATCATAGAACCAGTGACACTTTATTGTGATAATACAAGTGCTATCAATATATCAAAGAATCATGTGATGCATACAAAGACAAAGAACATTGCAATCAATTATCATTATGTAAGTGAATTGGTTCAAGATAAAGAGGTGAAGATGGAATATATCAACACAAAGGAGAAAATTGCTGACATCTTCACAAAATCATTACCCAAGGATGCTTATGAGTATCTAAGAGGAAAACTAGGGGTTATAAAGGCTGTGTAAAAGAAAGAGGGAGTGCCTTGCATTAAACAAGCTAACACTCATTTAATACAAATTGATGTAGTGGATCTTACTTTAGGAATTGCCTAAAGTAATCACAGAATTGAAACTACAAATTAGTCACAAGCAAGGTGGCAAAGGGAGAACATTGAAGAACCTACAAAATCCTATATCTTCATATATTAAAGATGTTAAATGTTGAGTATATGTCTTCAAAATTATTGTCAAAGAGGGAGAAAGTACATTAAACTGATCAAGTGCAAGAGGAACAATGGAGAGAATAGATCATCAGAAGATCAAAAGATCAAAAGAAAGAAAGAGGGAGAAAGTATAAAAAAATCAAAGGAAGGATCAAAACAAAAGAGGGAGATATTATGCTAATTAATTTAGTGTGAAAGAGAAAATATATAGAAGGAACTCAGAGGGAGTTATATTTTGTAACCTAAGCAAAAGATGGAAGTTGATGATAGAGGAGAAATTTCAATACAAGTTTTCCTTTTAGTATTGTCTTATTGTTTTAACCTAGCTAGTTTGATTGAACATAATGTTCATCATTTGATTGACTTGGTTGATCAGTTTGGTTTGCCATCAATGTCAAAGAGGGAGACTTTTCATATCTAATTGAAAAGATCATTTGATTAGAGAGATTGTTAAAGAAGACTATGTGTTTCAATCATTGTTTTTTTACTAATGTCAAATCTACTATTTGCTAGTAAGATAATTGCTTATATGTTTCAAGTACTATCACTTAGTTGATTGATTAGGGGGATTTGATTAACAAGATGTCATAAAAGTAGATAGAGAAAAGGTTGAGTTATGATTATGTAATGAAGTGCAAGAGTCATTTAAGACAGTGATAACATAGTGTATTGATGATCTACTTGAGGTTACAAAATGATTGACTATAATTAGAAAGTTCAGAAGAATAAAGTTAAACAAAGTTCATTTGCCAAGCTTAACCAAGTAGATACTAGGTGCCAAGAAAAGTTAGTTCAAGCCAAGCAAAAAGTTAGTTGGAGTTGAGTGAAAGAAAATTCTAGTGGATGTCAAGCAAGTTAGTAGATGCTAAGTAATTTTCAATTAATGTTGAGCACTAGTAAAATCTAGTTGATGCCAAGTTAATTTACAATAGATGATGAGTAACGCAGTATGTGTTGAGCATTAGAAGATTGATAATGTCAAGTTCTTGCATCATGAAAAAGATCAAATTTTTTCTAAATAAAAGCTGACAAGTTTTTTTTCTTGGAACTTGTGAATTAGGAGGAAGATAAGATTGATGAGCTGGTGGCACAAAATCTTATGTAAACTATTTTGGAGGTGAATTCAAATGGATTCTAAGAGAAGTTTCTAGAGAAGACAAGATATGGGGTAGATACATTGTATTCTACCTAATCCATCAAAAACCCTAATTTTGATGATGGATAATGAGTAGGAAAATGTTCTAGATTTCTTGTATATAGGAATGTTGAGTCATGCAGCAAAAGAGTTAGAGAGTTTGATGCAAAAACAAGATAAGGAGAATGACAAGTGTTTTGCTTCATCAAGTGACCCAAATGAAGAGGTTTGCAATGGCATATTGAGCAAGAAGGCTTAAGAGGATGAATGCTTGAAAGGTGACAAGTTGTCAGAGCTACAAGGAATGGAAGCCAAATAGAGTTGAGGACTAAACAGAGATTTGTAATCTACAAGTAAGGTTGTAAGTTGTATCATATCAAAGCTCTAATGTTACTTTCTAACAATTGTATCAGCCTAGGGTAAATCCTTTGGAGTAAGGTTGACTTAATAGTCATTGGAAAATCATTTAATAGGGTGGCATTCCAAGTGAATGGCCTAAAGTCCTCCAATAAGGCTCACTTTTAGCAAGGTGCATGAAATCCCTTAACTGGGTCACATTTAATAGTGTGTATTGTAACCTTTAATAGGGTTGGCCTTGAACAAGGCATCACTTCATAAGAGTGAAAAAGGAGTAGTATGTTACTAGTGTTTTTTCCTAAATTGGGTTTCCATGTTAAATCATTGTGTCAAATGTGTTGATGGATGTGTTGTGTTTCATGCTTTACATTTTTGCAAGTTTATTTGATAGTAACATATAAGTTTTAGTTGATACACAATGAATGCATGCATAGATAAGAATTTTTTATGGGTTCACTAAATTGTGAAAAAGTTTTATTTGTACATTTGGATCTTGAATAATTGGTTCACCCTTCCCTCTCATTTATTCTAAAAGAATTCCAATAGAAAGGACAAAATCACCAGCTGGGAATAGATGATAGCTAAATTGTATTGACAATTCATTCTCGTAGATTATGAGCTTGATCTGTTGAAGAAAATGTGAGGGTTGAATCAAGTGAAAAAATTTGTTCAAGAGTATATCAAAGAGTTCTACTAAGTTCTCATTAGAACTAGCCATGTAGAAGCTTATAAGAAGAATGCTGCCCATTAACTTAATGGGTTAAGGCCAAATATTCATGATGAGCTGAGTCTAGTTTGAATGAATAGTATTGAGGAGGCATACTAGTTTGCCCTAAGAGTTGAAGAAAAATTGGACAAGAAGTTTGACAACAAGAATAGTAGAAGAGGTCATGATGAAAGATCTGGCAAACGATCTTATGGAGGTCGTAATGATGTTTAGAAGAAAAAGGATGAGGCTAGAAGTAGCAATCAAAACCAAAAAGGAAAAACTTTTTACTGTTTCCATGATCAAAATAATAGAGATCAGAGGAAGAGGAAGAGGACAAGGATATGGAAGAGGAGGATTCTATGGGAAATATTTTCATTATAGAGAAGAATGGCATAGAGAATTTGAATGTTCCCATCACCAAGGAAGGATAAATTGAAGAATAGAAGGCTAGGCCAGAGTTGCACATGTTGATGAAGATGACAGATCATCACATTCTAAAGATGTTGAAAGAGGAGAAGTCCTAGTTAACAGAAGAGCCTTGCTAAGTGATGAGAATGCACCTAATCAAAGAAGGAGTTTGTTTCACACAAGGTGCAAATTTGAAGATAAGTGTTGTGATGTGATCATTGATGGTGGAAGTACTAACAATCTAGTGTCAAAAATGATGGTCATAAAGTTGAAGTTGAAGAGGCAGAAATACTTGTGTCCATATTGTAGTTCTTGAGTGTTGGAAGTTACTAGGATGAGGTACTTTGTGATATCATACCTATGGACATATGTCATATGTTGTTGGGTAGGTCATGGCAGTTTGATAGGCATGGTGTGCACGATGGATGAGTAAATACCTATAGTCTGACCAAGGATGGAGTGAAGTGTAAGTTGAAACCATTGAAGGTGAAAGAAGAAAAGGTATGTAGTGCTAATAGAATATGTTTTGTTGATGGAAAAGAATTTCTTAAAGGTGTGAAGCATAAGCATATGTGGTTTTCTATAATTCTAGAAGATAGTAAACAAGAAGTAGAGGAGATACCTACACAAGTTGCAAATATGTTAGGAGAGTTTTTTGATATTGTATCAGAAAATGTACCTGATGGATTTCCCTCATTAAGGAAGATGAATCACCAGATGGATTTGGTTCTAGGATCTAGTTTTCCAAAAAAGATAGTGTATAGAATGACACCAGTAAAAGGTGAAGAGTTGAACAAACAAGCTCACGAGTTGTTGCAAAAGGGGTTGATTCAAGAGAGTTTGAGTCCATATGTTGTAACAACTACATTACCACAAAAGAAGAATAGAGAATGGAGGATGTTAACAGATTCTCACGCTATTAACAAGATCATAATCAAGTACAGATTTCCATTAGCAAGGATGGATGATATTATGGACTATTTGAGTGGGACTAAGTATTTCACAAAGATATATTTGAAGAGTGGATACCATTAGATTTGTATCAGACAATGTGATGAGTGGAAGACTACTTTCAAGACCAAAGAAGGACTATATGAGTGGTTAGTCATGTCTTTTGGGATAACCAATGCATTAAGCACTTTCATGTAGCTAATGAATGAGGTATTGAATGAGTTTCTAGGTAAGTTTTTCATTGCTTACCTAGATGATATATTGATCTTTAGTAAGATATTGAAGGAGCATTTGATTCATATTCACAAGGTGTTTGATAAGTTGAGGAAAGAAAAGTTGTTGATAGACCTAAAGAAGTGTAGTTTTGTAAAGAATGATTTGGTGTACCTAGAATTTTTAGTTTTAGTAGAAGGTCTAAAAATAGAGCCAAAGAAAGTGAAGGCTATCCTTGAATGGCCTACTCCAAAGATTGTGACAGAGAAAAGATCTTTTCATGGATTGGTTAATTTTTATAGAAAGTTCATAAGAGGTTTTAGCAATATTTGTGGACCCTTGACTGAAACAATGAGAGGGAATAGGAAAGAATTTAAGTGGACTATAGGAGCAGATAAGAGTTTTAATCTATTCAAACAATAAAGTTACTGAGTAGCCTTTTTTAGCACACCCTAATTTTAAAAAGGTATTTCAAGTAGACTGTGATGCTAGTGGTACTGCAATAGAAGTTGTTTTGAACCAAGAAGGTAGACCTGTTGCTTATTTTAGTGAGAAATTGAATTATGCAAAAAGAAAATATTTTCTTTATGATCAGGAATTTTATGCTATAGTTCAAGCATTGAAGAAGTGGAGACACTATCTTCTTCCTAAGGAGTTTGTTTTGTATATTGATCATCAAGCTTTGAAATATTTGAATAGTCAAGGAAAATTGAACCAAAGACATTTAAAGTGGGTTGAGTTTTTACAAAGTTATACATTTGTTTTGAAACATAGGAGTTGGAAGTATAACAAAGTTGTAGATGCTCTTAGTAGGAGACATTTTTTCCTGATAGAAATGTAGATAGAGGTGATTGGGTTCAAGGAACTTAGTATTTTGTATCCAACTGATCCTAATTTTGGTGAAGCATGGAAGGCTTATACAAAACCTGTTACATTTGATAGGAAAAAGTAGTTTGATTTCATGATCCAGGATAGTATGTTGTTCAAAGGAAGCCATTTGTGCATTCCAAGAATTTCAATGAGAAAGAATCTCATCAAGGCGAAGCATAATGGATGATTGGCTAGACATTTCGCTAGAGATAAAACCATAGCTTTGGTTGTTGAGAATTATTACTAGCCACAGTTGTAGCAAGAAATAAAGAATTTTGCATAGAGTTGCAAAGTATGTCAAATGGTGAAAGGAATGAAGTAAAATACATGGTTGTATTAGCCATTACCTATACTAAAGAAGCCATGGGAGGATATCAGCATTGATTTTATTCTTGGATGATCAAGGACATAGTGTGGGCATGATTCTATTTTGTGGTGGTTGATAGGTTTTCAAAGATGGCACATCTTATTCCTTGCAAGAAGACTAGTGATGTTGCTCATGTGGCCAAGTTATTTTTCAAAGAAGTGGTGAGACTACATGGTCTGCCAAAGAGTATAGTTTTGGATTGAGATACCAAATATGTTGGGTATTTTAGGCATACATTGGGGAAGAAGTTGAAGACATTTGAAGTTCAGTTCATCACATCATCCACAGACTCATGGAAAAATAGAAGTTTTGAATCACAATTTGGGAAACTTGCTGAAATGTTTGGTTGGAAACAAACCAAAAGGATGGGATCTAATTTTACCATAGGTGGAATTTTCATATAATTATTTTGTAAGCAAGAGTACTAGTAAATTACCATTCAAGACTGTATTTGAGAGTAGTCCCAGAAATGCTTTTGAATTGAGGTAGTTGGATAAAGGAGAGATAAGTAGTACTAAAGCAAAAGAATTTGCTAAAAATTTGAAGAACATCCATGAGGAGGTGAGGAAATACATGATAAAGATGAACATAGTATAAGGCTAAGGTAGATGTGAAAAGGAGGTATAAGGAATTTCAGATTGCAGATGAAGTCATGGTTCATTTGAGAAAGAAGGGCTTTCTAGTGGGTATATATAATAAGTTTAAGATGAAGAATTTTGGACCATGCAAGATAGCAAAAAGGCATTATTCTAGAAATCCTTATGAAGTGGAGTTGCTTGCTAAGTTGAATATTTCACCAATATTCAACATTTCAGATTTGATAGAGTATTATGAAGGTGGTGATGGAGATGAAATTGTATAAGCACATTGGAGTATTCCAGTAGCTAGTTTGACTACAAAGGAGATTGAGGAGATAGTGGATAGTCATGTTAGCAAAAGTACAAGGAACAAAACTTGTGAGGAATATCTGGTCAAATCGGAAGGAAGGGCAATAGAGGATTCATCATGGCTAGCAAGGGAGGAGGTTAACCATTTTGGTTTTCCTCTGAACACCTGAGACATGATGGAATCACTTCTCAAATTACCCTGGGTGTCTAATGCAGGAGCATCCTAGTGTAAGAGCAATCTTCCATCACCCAAAAATATTTTCTTTTTATTCTTTTCTATTTTAATAATGACTAGTAGACAGGGTAGTTACTATTTATGGGAACTCGCTATTTTTAGTAACTTTTTCATATGAGCTCGAAATGTTATCATTTTCTACATGAAGGGTCATTTTAGAGTCATAAGCCTACCATCAAAAAATATCTCATTGCTCTAGCTTAAGTATTAGATAAATTATTGCAGATTTTTGGTGGAAAAATTTGTAGAAAAATCTTCAGGCTCACTATTGGAGGGCTTAGATTGCCTAGATGAGGTCCAAAAACTCAAAGAAAGGGCACTTGTGCCATTCTAAGCCTATATATCAGAAGCTGGCATTTTTGAAAAGTGGTTATAATAGCCAATTGGAGCAATGGTTTGTGAGTTATGGCCTTTCAAAGTTGGGCTACCCAAAATATCTAAACTTATTGTCAAAGATGTATTTGGCTAAATCTAGATGTATTGTTAGGGTCTATCAGCCCTAGGTATTAAATTTGAGCATCTAGAACCTTTCTGAGTGGCATAAAATTTCCTATTCAAGAAAGGCCCGAACATTGTCTAGGATAGCTCTAGTTAGTAGCTCACAACTTGTCTTGCAAATTACTATAATGAAGGTGCCCATGTGGGTTAGCATATTGTACTTGTGAATTCTATAATTCTACATTTGCAGCACAAATAAGAAGTCCATATTCTATTCTCACAATTTTTGTTGTTCCTTTGTTTCTATTATGATTGTATGGTATTAACAGGAGCACCCTTCATCAAAAAGTGTTGTTACTTTCTAACCATTGTATCAGTTTGAAATACTTTAATCAAGGTTGACTTAATAGTAATATGTAAATCCTTTAATAAAGGTGGAATTAGGATAGAATTTTCTAAAGTTCTCTAACAAGGCCACTCCTAATAGGGCGAGTAGATCATTAACAAGGTCACATTTAACAGTGTGTTTTGTAACCTTTAATAGGGTTGGCTCCTAATAGAGCTCACTACTGAAGACTAAAAATATTGATGACATGGTATTGGTGGTTTTTCCCAAATTAGATTTCCACATTAAATCCTTGTGTCAAACTTGTGTGGGTGTTATATGTGATGATTTATTGTTAATGTTTATATTTTGTAAATCTATTTTATTTAGGACTATGGACTTCTAGTTGATGTTACTGAAAGTATACTATAGAGGATGAGCTAATGAATGTGAAGATCTGAAGTATTTTAAGTGTTTGTTTGTTCAATTTGTACATATGGTCCTTGGATAACTAATTCACCCCTTCCCCTCAGTTATTCTATAAGTTCTAGTAATTGGTATCAAAGCATTGGTGCTTGTAGTGAAAATTTTTAAGGTACTTGAAGCTAAATATCATGATGTAGAAAAAGGGGGTACCAAGGTTGAAAAAAGAGAGTATGCATGGAAAACTTTGATGAGGCTATGTCTTGTAGGAATTGGTGATGGTGTAATACATTTTATGGACAATGCATATGTGTAGATAATGAGAGTCTCTCTAATAGCCAAACAACTAAAAGAGAAACAAGAACACAACCAAGCTATGTTGGAGATTGCATCAACACTGAGCTATATCACATTTGATGACATTAAAAACTACACCTGACTACTAAAGAAATGTAAGACGCATTGTAGGAAATCTTTGGACGAGACAAGAATGTCCTGAGAGAAAACTATGGAAGATTAAGAGATAAGTTTGATGAAATGAAAATGGTAGAAGGTGAGAATATACTCCAATGCTGTGGAAGAATCAAAGAGGTTGTTCATTCTATAAGAGGAGCATATGAAAGTATTAATGATGAAACTATAATCATCACTTGGTACTAAGAACTCTACTTCTTATTTATGCTATTAGGGTTTGTGCAATACAAGAACTAAGATGTGCTCCAAGTAAAGACCTAACTCTAGAAGGTGTGATTGGTAGACTTAGTGCTTTTGAGATGTCAAATTTAGATAAATTCACTCCTATCACTATTGAATCCACTTTTAAATCACAACTATTTCTTAACAAGAAAGTAAAAGGAAAATATGTAAAAAGTGATAGTGGTACTTTTGATGATGAACTTAATGAGCATCAAGCACTAATGGTTATAAGACATCCAAGAGGTAAAGGGAAATAAAAAGGTAAAGTTCCTATAATCTATTTTTCATGTAACAACTTTGGTCATATTGTTGAAAGATGTCCCAACAAAGAAGACAAGGATGAAAGAAAGGAAAGAAAGTACAAAGGAAAAAGAGATAACTAAGACAATAGGAGAGTCAAGGACTATAAAGATAAAGGTAAGAAATCTTATTACATTGCTAAAAAAGAAACTGATAATGAATTTGAAAGTAATGATGAATAATTTTTCTATGTTACTATGAAAGAAGATTTTGATGAATATGAGAAAACTGCATTAATCTATTATGTGAACAAAAGTGATAGATGGATAATTGATAGTGGTTGTTCACATCAAATGACTAGTGATAGAAATAAAT
Organism: Cupressus sempervirens; assembly: GCA_028749045.1. NCBI lineage: Eukaryota > Viridiplantae > Streptophyta > Pinopsida > Cupressales > Cupressaceae > Cupressus > Cupressus sempervirens. The sequence continues at coordinate 273,764,675 of CM053790.1, forward strand.
TTGAGAACATTGGACCATACAAAGATAGTTAATTTTCAATTTGGTAATGTTGTACCATGTCTTGTGAAAGGTAAAGGATTAATGCAATTTACTGACAAGATCAAATGTGATAATGTTTATTGGGTGGAAGGTCTTAACTAGAACTTGTTGAGTGTTTTAGAATTGAACAAATCAAGTTACAAAGTTGAATTTCATCATAGGAAGGGAAATATATTTGATTTTTATGGTGAACAGATTGGAAGTGGTGATCAAATAAGATGTAACTTGTTCTATCTAGATTTATCTGATGAGATATGTTTGTTTCCACAATATGAAGAGATTTGATTGTGGAACAAAAGGTTATGTCACATAAATTTTGATAATCTAGTTAGCATTAGTAAGATGAAAAGAGTAAGAGGTTTTCCAAGACTAAGGAAACTTGACAACCCTATGTGTAAACAATGTCAACTGGAAAAAATTATAAAGTATAGTTTCAAGAGCAAGACACATTAATCTAATGATATTTTTGAATTGGTTCATGCTAACCAATGTGGACCTATTAGTATTCAAATATATTGTGGAGACAAATATTTAATTCTATTTTTTGATGAATACTCTATAATAATGCCTATGATGTTTCTAAAAGAGAAATCTAATGTTTTTAAGTTATTTAAGTAGTATTTGGCTAGAGTTGAAAAACAAACAAGAAAGAGTGTGAAATTCTTGAGATCTGATAGAGGTGGATAATTTATTTCCAATGAATTTAACATATTTTGCAATGATAGAAAAATTAAAAGATGGATGTTAGCACCTAGGACCCCTCCTCAAAGTAAGATAGCTAAAAATAGAAATAGATCAATCATGGATTGTGCTAGAACATTGATGATGGAGAAGAATGTGTCACAAAAATATTGGAGAGAAGCTCTAAGTATAAGTGTTAATACTTTGAACAAAGTACATGTTAAGAAAGGTAGAAAAGTTACACCTTTTAAATTATGGTATGGGTATGCACCTAATGTAAAGTATTTTAATGTTTTGGAATAAAATGATATATACTTAAGGTTAATAGAAATGTACAAATTGATGCTAAAAGATATAAAGGAATTTTCCTAGGTTATTATTCTAAGAGAAAATCTTATAAATGTTTGAACTCTAACACTAACAAAGTTTTGGAGAGTGAAAATGCTAAAGTTAATTAATATGCATTAAAGAATGAAGTTGAATGTAACACAAAACCTAAAGACTATAGTACATTCATATATATGAATGAAGGTGCTCGCAACACCCCACCTAAATAATTAAACAAAATTGGAAGTCAACAACAAATTGGGAATGTTGATTTTTAATAGCCATTTATCAAGCAGTAGACTATAGGTGTTGAGCAATAGCAAAATGATGTCGAGTCATAGAAAGAAGGATCTGAACATCAAGAAGAAATTATCAAGAAAGAAGAGCATGAACTAGAACCTTAAAAGGAAAGAGAAAATGAACTTGAAATTTTTTTTTAGGGTGAACCAATAGAATAATAAAGAAGAAGAAAAAATGTACTATAAAAATATGTGAGAATACATCATGCACCTAAGAAAGTTATTAGAGATAAATAATCTAGTGTTATGACAAGAAATAGACTCAGAAATTAGAGATGTTTACTTAGTGAGTTTGGGATAGAATTAGTAAAAAATTCTTTGGAGAGTGAGGGTTGGATACAAGAAATAAATGAAAATTTTGATCAGATAGAGAAGAAAAAAACATGGACCCTAGTACCTAGATCTAAAGACAAAAATGTTATTGGAACAAAATGGGTATTCAAGAGCAAATTAAATGAAAATGGTGAAGTCACAAGGAAAAAGGCTACACTGGTATGCAAATGATATGCACAAGAAGAAGGTATTGATTATGGGGAGAAATTTTCCCTGTTGCAAGAGTATAAGGAGTTAAAACAGTACTTGCATAGTCTTCTTATAAAGAATTTTAAATATATCAAATGGATGCCAAATCTACATTTCTAAATGGGATACTTAAAGAAGAAGTGTACATAGAGAAACCTGAAGTATTTTTTGACCCCAATAAGAAGAATATGGTTTGTATGAAACAAGCCCCTAGAGCATTGTATGAAAGACTACAAAAATGTATGGTGAAGATTGGTTTTGCAAGAACTAATGATAACAGTAATCTATATTTGAAAACTGGTAGGAACAATAAGGTATTTTAATCAAATATTTTTGTTGATGATATTATATTTGGAGGCAAGGAAGCATCACACAAATTATTTTGTAGTGAAATGAAGGAGGAGTTTGAAATGTCTATGTTTGGTGAGATCAAATTCTTTTTTGGATTACAAGTATATCAAATGAAGAATGGTATTTTAATTACTTAATCCAAATACATCAGGGAGATATTAAAAACTTTTGGAATGGAAGATTCAAGGCTAGTTAGCACTCCTAGACCCACTCAATATGGGTTATCTAAGAAAAATGAGTTTACTAGTGTGAACCAAACATTATAGAGATCAATGATTGGAAAACTACAATATGTTGTTTAGAGAAGACTTGATATTGTGTTAGTATTTGGGATAATTACAAGATGTTTTGAAAATCCTAATGAGACTCACATGATGGAAGTGAAAAGGATACTAAGATATCTGAAAGGAATAAAAGACTATGGATTGTATTATAAGAAGAATTATAAGTTTTAAATGAAGGTGTTCACTAACTAAGATTGCACAGGAAGTGTTGATGACATAAAGAGCACAAGTGGAGTTGCATTCTTTGTAGGAAAGAGACTAATTTCATGGACAAGAAAGAAGGAGAACAACATTTCCCAATCAACATCTAAAGCTAAATATGTGGCGGCAGTAGTGAATTGTTCAAATGTCATATAGATCAAACAATTTTTGAAAGGAAAGAAGGAAGAGATCATTGATCTACTTTCTATCTATTATGATAACACTAGTGCTATTAATATATAAAAGAATCATGTAATGCACAAAAATACTTAGCATATTTCTATCAACCATCATTACTTTAGAGAGTTAGTTCAGGACAAAGAAATGAGATTGGATTATGTAAACACTAAGGATAAAATAGATGATATATTCACTAAAGCTTTACCTAAGGATGTTAATGTATATCTAAGAGCTAAATTAGAATTCATTTCCCTAGACAAGGCTACTTAAGATGCAATGGTGTTTTGTATCAAATGTGTTGATCAGAGTATCTTACAAGTTGATGTCAAAAATTCTACTTTGGGAAATGCCTAGAGTAGTAATGAGGAAGAAGCAAAGAGTGTTGTATCAGTCATATACAAATGAGAAAGGATGAATTTAGAACTGACATAAAGATATCTAAATTGTAAAGATGCATGAGCTAGATAGAGTGTATTTGGCATTATCGTCAAAGAGGGAGATATTGTGAAGATGTTACTACAAGTAAGAGGGAGAGATCATTTAAGCAAGAAGGATTTCATAAAATAAGGATATTAATATAGATCTAATACTATACAAAGAGGGATTTTTCTTGATTCTATACAAGTTTAGTTTTGGATTATATGGTGACTAGAGGTGTTTCCATCAGTGCAAAAGAGGGAGATTGTTGAAAACTACAATTAGAACAATAGTAATATTGTCACTAATGTCAAACCTTATTGGTGAGAAAATGTTCTATATTATTTGAGTGTCATATCTATTTGATTGATGAAGAGGATTTGAGAAGCTGGTCATAAAAAAAGCACCTAGAAAAAAGGTTGAGTTATGAAGTAGAAACTACAAATGGGCACTTGATTACTTAGACTTTGACAAGATATATTGATTATTTAATCATACTAGAAGAGAAGAAGATAGTTATATTGAAGTCCTAAAGAAGTGACCAAAGATAGAACAAATACATAGGCTTGATCGAGCAACAAAGTAGAAGATTAAGGAACATGCAATACATGTTGAGTGATGCTAGTCTCAACTGAGCCACAATAGTTGCTATGAAGAAATAGTGTTGATAAAGCATTAGTATTAACCAAGTGATAGTAAATGTGAGGAATAATAAAATTAGTAGTGTTAGAGAATCCACTGATGACCAAGCATTACAACACAATGTTGGCCAAGGGACTACATTTCAATAGTTTATGAAAAATATTAATTTCCAGCCTACAAAGTTGATTTCCTAGTATATGTAAAGTGTGTTGAAGATAAGGATGGATGGAATGGAACATTTAAATTAAGGAAAACCATGTTTATGAATTTATATGGAAGAATTCAAGGATAATTTTTTAGAATAGAAAGTAGGAGACAAATTTTGGGAAGGATTTGATGAGTCTAACCTAACCCTAAGATCTACAGTGATGTTTAAGTGAAAAATGATTAGAATTGACTATTTAAGGATGTACAAGGGCTAACTTTAAAAGTGGTTGAAAGTTGGAGTATATTTTGATTCTACTAATAGGTGAACTTAAGTAGAAGGCTGTAAAAAGTTAAGAAGAGATGAAGAGTGATGAAAGTGAATCTGACACTAAAATGTCAGTAAAGACTAGTCAATAAATCAATGTTTGAGCCAAACTAATATTTATAATTGCAAAGTGAGTTGTATTTATTAGATCAAAACCTGGAATTACTTTCTAGCCATTGTATCATTTTGAAATCCTTTATCAAGGTTGAACTAATAGTCATATGTAAATCATTTAATCAAGGTGGCATTCTAATAGATTTTTCTAAAGTATTATAACAAGGTCACTACAAAGATGGTGATTAAATCCTTTAAAAAGGTCATTTTTAATAGTGTGTTTTGTAACCTTTAATAGGGTTTATCCTAATAGAGCTCACTTTAGAAGTGTGAAAAGATTGGTGAGATGTTAGTGGTGGTGTTTTTCAAATTGGGTTTCCAAGTTAAATCCTTGTGTTAAACTTATTTCGATGTTATATGTGATAATTTACTTTTAATGTTTACATTTTTCAAGTCTATTATATTTAGGATAGTGGACTACTAGTTGATGCTATTGGAAGTATACTATAGAGGTCAAGCTAATGAATGTAAAGATCTAAAGTAGTTTAAGTATTTATTTTTTTAATTGGTACATCTAAACCTTGGATAATTAATTCACCTCCCCTCTCAATTATATTAAACATTCTAACATGGCATCCTTTCTCTCTGATTCATCTCCTAGAATCCTTTGATGTATTACCATACCATAGCATTTCCTTTTCCTTCTAGTTTCCCGTATAGTTCACCTATTCATTTCATGACTGTTTGGTCTTCACTCCACTTGATGTTTGGAGATGTAGGAAAGTATACCTTTAGGTTGAATACAATGCAATCCAATATAAGTTCAAACTGTAGGGTTTGATCCTTGTGATAACTCACTATCTTTTTCAATTTCTCCATTACCTATTTATGCAAATATCCACATATGTCATCTTTTGAAATGGTTTGGATGATTTGAATTGATCTTTATGTTATGCTACTAGGGACATATTTTTCCCTACTAGTGTGGCACAATTTTTACCCCAACACCATGGTTGCAAACCTCAACTTAGGGTTTGTGATTTCATCCACTATGAAACCCATTCCATCTTGTGTCAACTTTCCTCCAATTAATGAAGCTTCTTTCTTTGAAAAATAATGTTCATTGATAGATCCATGCCATATGCATTGAAGATAGATACACTTTAAATTAGGGCCTCTTTTATTCTATATGGTTTTTTCAACCATACATATTGCTCTTGGATTCTACATAAAACAATCTTACCCATTCTTTGTGGAAGAAATTTGGTATGTCCATCACTCTACTTAGTGTATAATCCTCTAGATATTTGTGTTCTTCCTTTAGGGTTCCTTCTAAGAAAAATGCTTTGTATAGTTCTTGCATCTCCATGTCACCAATATCCTATATTTCAACATCCAGATACATACTTATATCTTGTGTGAGAAAATATCATCATGCAACAATGATAATGCAATTTTATCTTCTACATCCTTTCCCTTTTCTATGACTATCTTGTATTACAACTTTGTCAGGTGTCAATTAGGTTTATCTTTTTTATCTCTTCATCTATTTGACTTTCCTATTTCAAGGTTATTCACTAAGTAGAACTATGAGAGATTCTTTTCACTAGTGATACCTTTACAAATTTGCTTGTGATTTCTTATAGTTTTGCAATGTGAAAGAACAAGTGATTTTAATAACACAAAGTATCAAATGACTCTCAATTCTCAAATTTATATCAAGAAATTATAATTTTAGGGTTACAAAATTAAGAAAAATATTCTACCTACCACAAGACATATGTCATTAATGCTTCAACTCATTATGCAATGGTTACTTTTTTTCTTCTTGATCTTCTGTATATAGGTTTTTTTTTTCATAGTGTTGGCATCTCTACTCCTCATTTGCATGTCTACTAGTTTAGACTAGGGGACAAGTTTATGATTATTTTCTATTTACCCTCTAACCCCTCCAAGCATTTTGAGCTTAGTTAGTTTGTGAGGCCTCACTATTGATTAGGGAATTCTAAACCTTGTATGGATTTTCTTGATCCACTTCATTCTTCTTTGTCCACTTGCTTTCCTCCAATTATTCCATAGTCTTTTTTTTCTCTTTTCCAACTACCTTGTCTTCTACTACATTTGTAATCTTTTACAAGATGACCAATCTTGTAGCAATATTAATAGGTTATTTAGTACCTTTCCATGGTTTGTTTTTGTTCCTTTAGTTCATTCTTAGCTTGCATTAATTTTCAAGATGACCTTCATTTCCATAGGTCATGTTGATTGGTGTGGTAAATCTATCCCTTCTAGTGGGACTCATTTCCTTAAGATCCATTTGATTATCTCTAGCTCTTTTTCTACAGTCTTCTTATTTATGTCCATACTTCTTGCAATAATAGCAACACCCTATTATTTTCTATTTGAAATGAGAAATATACTACATTTTAGTATGGTCATAGAGATGGAAATTATTGTAGTACCCTTCATCATTACTCTACTAAACATGTGTCATCTTGTTAAACCAAGACACGTTAGCTATGTGCCCTTTCTTACCAAAAAAAGTTCTAGGTAGGCTTAGCAATACCCTTACCTTTTGGAGATGTTCTTCCTAATTTTTTTAGATCGAGTTCTTTTGTCCAAAGGTCTCTCCCTCCTTAGTCTTTTTTTGACCTTGGTAACCAAGGTTGTTTATTCTCTTGTTTCTTCTTTGAGCCTTTCATTTCTAATTAATCTTCTCATAGATCTCATTAAATCCTTTCAATTGTTCATTTGTTCTTTGTATCTCTTCACTAATATTGAGAACTTTCTTGGTTAGTTCCATGAGTTGTTCCATATTAGGATAGCTATTTTCCTTAGTCTTCATATCAATTTCTCTCCTTGTCATTGTTTCAAATATATCTCTTTCTAGGATGGTCGCATCTCATTCAGCTCAAGCTTTAGCAATCTCTTTAGTTATCTCATCTTTCTCCTTGCTCAACTGAGTCATGCTTTCCTTCAACTACTCTATTCTAGACATTAGGTCAAAGATGGCTTCTTTTAACTCCTTAAAACTACTATATTGGTGTTCAATAACCTCTTGGCTTTCATTGATCTTCATCATCAACTTCTTCCCCTTAGTTAAAGACTTTCTCATCTTGTCTTTCAACTCTTTAGTGGTGTCTATGACTTCCTCTAGCTATTTCCTAAGTGAGGCCATTAGATCTTCCCTCAAGTTATTAGACTTTTTGTAGTAGGTGTTTGTGCTCTGGTGCCAATTATTGGTCCTAGTTTATACTAGGGGGTGGGGGTGAATTAGTAAATCCTTTAACACTAGTTTTTCTCCTGACCACTTTGAATCTATTTAGTGTAAGCTACTACTTGGTTAAAATCAATATAAATACAGAAAGGAAAAAGTAAGTTAACACACAAAATAATTAATAGAGTTTGATCATATATTTAATATGCAGAGACCTTTGGTTATAGGGTAGAAATCACAATGGGAAAGGGGAGAGAATTAATAAGGAAGTGAAGTGACTAACAAGAATGAAAATTTTTTGTCAATCAAGGAGACACATGTAAAGTAACTAAGATGAATATGTTGTTAAATAGAAAGAGTGGTATACCCAAAGGGGAGGAATTTCTGAAAGATGAAGCTACTAAAGATACGGACCAAGTGATTCTAATGCTCAAATCTTGTGTAGAGAACCTAAATAAAATTAGAGAGCTAAAGATTTATATTTTTGTCAATGCATACATTTGATTATCTTATGTGTAATGTTTTGTAATGTAAAATCTTATGTTTATGTTTCCATGAATTCAAAAGGGGGATATTGTTAGCCCCAATTGATAATGTTATTATTATATGTAAAAGGTTTACACCATTTTTTATCTTGTTACTGATGTCAATCCTTAGTTGGTTAGACATTATGCTAATTTAGTAGAGTACCATATCATTCATTGATGAAGAGGATTTGAAGAAAGTATCTCGATCTTCATCATAATCTAATGTTGGTTTGATTATTTTACAATCATGTAATGATGTGATGAAGTGATGAAGATCATGTACATGCAATAAAATTTACATGGTGAGTGAAGGAACATGATATTAACAAGGCTACTATAGTTCTAGTTGGCCACCCAAAAAAGAAGAGTTAAATTTAATTTTTAATAAAGTATTTTTAGTTTTAACCAAGTGATGTATTGTCTGAGTAAAATTGTAAATGTTAAGAAAATATTAGTCTGAGTCTAACATTTGATGAAAATTAAGAATGTTTGAGAAGTTCAAAAGATAAAGTCAAAGTTAATTATGCAATCTAGAGTTGGAGAAATGTAATGAAGTTATAATGAAGGAGATATAATAGAATGGAGATGAGCACAAAGTTCAAGGTGTAACTATTTTTTAACTGACTATATTCAATGATCCAAGATCTATGATCATGATTAAACAAAAAAATTGGAAGAGTCTACAATGGAAAAGTTACCTATTTAAGGATAAGAACAAGATTTCTTTTGGTTGTTGATTATTCAATGATTGTTTTTTATCACATGAATTGAAATGGAAGAAGAAGATAGAATATAAACTAAGCATAATCTAAATGAAAATATCAAGCAAGAGGACTTGTGTTAAGTGACAATGTGCATGTATTAATCAACCAAATAGATATCAAAAGGAATTAGAGATAGAGTGAAGAAAAGATCTAAATAAGGTAGTGTTAAGCCTAGAAGATCACTTGGCCATTGGGAATGTGCAGGATCATGGTGAACCAAATTATGCTCTTAAGTGGCAATAAAAAATTAGCAAATTAGGGTTGTGTCAAATTGGCATGCAATTTCCTACTTGTTATAAAACTTATATCCAAAATTTGAGAGAAAAAAATCTCTAGAAATTGAATTTAGTTTCTAAACTACTAGGACTTATCTGAAAAGAAAAATGATTGGTCAAAATTTTTTAATTTTAATGCAATAGTACAAAAAATTCAAGATAAAAATAAGAAGTAGATGTATGTCTGACCACCTTAATCAAAATCAAATGATAATATTTTTGAATAATATTCTAGATAGAAGAAGTAGACTCATGCCTGGTTATGACACATATTTTTATTTATTTTTATTCTAAATAAATAATTAATGATTAAATTTCTACTTTAGTCTTTTTAGAATTAAAAAAATCTCATGTCTGACCACCTTCACTAATTCAAAACTCCAAAAATTTTAATTTAAATTTTTTTCCTTATAGTAGAAGAAAAGCAGAATCTAATGCATCTTTTGGATTTCAAAAATGTTGTACCATTTTAAAGTTATAGTTGTTTTTCAAGTAGTGTGTCAATCAACAATTTATATGTAACTTCATTGGAAAATAAGTAGTAATTACTTACTAAACTTGTAATTTGACATACCTTACATTTATGGAAAGATAAGAACATTCTTAAGAAACCCTTTCATTTCATAAAATGTTGGTGAAAAAAAAAGTTGTCAGCTACATGTTTGAAGCAAAAAGTACACAAGAATAGGCCAAAAACACATTTTCGAGATGTTTTTAAAGTTGACCATATAGGGTTGGTATCAAAAGATATAGTAGACGTTATAAAGGTATTAATTGTTTTTTTTAGTATCAAAATGGGTGGAAAAATAGTTTGAGTTATAGTACAGTAGATGCAAGAAGAGCTCATTGCCCAAATAAGTAATCAGTCCTTAGGTATGTAGGTTTTGTTACTTCTTTGTTGACTGATCTCTGACCACAACTTGATCTCAAATCATAAAATCAAGTTATCAAAAACTTCGCATATATTACTTCACAAAAAGTTTGCATATCACTTATCACAATACAATTGCACTCTTATCACCTTTGATTTTGTAAGATGTCTTTGCATAAATACCATTCCTTTTCACAAATTTCTACTAGGTTGGCTAAGACCATAATATACTTTTCCAACTTAGAGTAAACATCTAGGATGGTTGGCCCTAATTGGTCAAGTAATTATTTTGTAAAAGAAGAATTCATTTACCTTTAATTATGTTGTTTTGTTTCACTGGTAAAATGTGAATATCTCTTTTCCATATTGTTCATACTGATGTCTGAGGTTATACACATCATCATCATGTATATTGTCTCCGTATAACATCACTAGTCATAATATGATGTCAGAAACATTTTACATATAAAAAAAAGTACTATTCTAAACCAACTTCATACTTAGACAATTTTTTGAGTACCAAAAGCTAAGTATCTTTATTTCTTAAGTTTACCACAAGTATGTACATCATGTGTTTCTATTAATGACAATAATTACATCACTGCATATAGCTAATTTTCAACAATCTCCCCCTTTGACATTGATGGCAAAAAAGTAAGGAAAATTGGCTAGGTGAGAAAACCTTAACAAAATCTTATAATACTTATTATCTATTACATTAATTATTACAAATGCTCAATTACTTAATTACTCCCCATTTGAATATAATTGCTACATACATAACTTACTATACAATTTTCTTCTACAACTTCTCCCACTTTGACATCAATGACAACGGTTGGAATTTTTTTTTAAATTATCAAAAAAGCTTGTCTGACTGCTATCAAAACACTGTCTTGCTGCCTTAAGCTCTTAAAATCTTCATCATCTATCTTACACATAGTTCTCAACATTGAGTTTCAAAGTTCTATGTCTTCTTCATGAACTGGTGTTTTCTTTGCTATAATTATATCATAGACCTTTTGATTTACAAAGCCTTTAATGCTCTCAAGTTTCAAGTTATTTATAATCATATATCTCATAGTAGAGATATCAATCTATTCTTTCTCCATTTCGTTGTATAAATCATAGAACTTATTCATCCATACAATGTTCCCTCAATTAACAATAGTTGTGTTAATCTTCTCTATCTTAGGTTTCCATATTTTCCTTGTTTTACTTGTTGGTTTCTTAGAAACATTAACTTCTCTGGTTGTTTGTCTTCTGGTTCCTCTTCTTCTTCTTCTTCATTGGAGTCATCAATTATCAACAATGTCTTCTTTCTCTTTTTAGGTCTAGTAGCTTGTTTCTTGACTATCTTTTGGACCCACTTGGTTATTCGACTAATAAAAAAACATATGGAATGATCTCTTCTAAAGGAGTTTGTGCAATATATACATCAGATGCTTGGCCAACTGATAGAGGTGTCACATATATTACACCTTGTTCACCAGTTTGTTTCATTCTAGAGATAGTTTGTCTTACTGCTTGTGATTCTTCTTCTAAGATACTAACCTCCAAGAGTGTTTTCTTCATTACAGATGCAATCTTCTTATGAGATGCATTTTCTAAAATTGCCTGGTAGTCTAAATGGGTTATCTCCTCATATGTTCTGAATCTTTTTTGGAGTAGATTTTTTCTCAAAATCACTTTTTCCAAATTTCTTTTGTGTGCTCTTAGCTTCTAAGATGATCACACTATAGAAATAATCAAGTTCATACTCCTTTTATTCATCTTGAAATTTCATTAATTGTGTACTTCGCTCAATCAAAAAAAGCTATTTATTTCACTCTAAAATAAAATATTTTCTCAAGATCAACTATCTAATCTTTGAATGCTATCTAAAGTTTGCCATAGCTTCCTCTCATCATGAGCATGCTTCACAAAACTTCACTACACGAATTTTTTTGTAGAAACATAGATTTCATCTTCTATCGCAAAGTAAAGCATCTCTGTTATAGAAATGACACTTATTTCCTTCATGACTTGTTCCAATAACCTCCAAACTGAAAGAAAGCTTAACTATAGTCCAAACTCATCAAGATACATCTTTCCTCAACCTCACTATGAGTGGCTCAATCTCTAAATGAAGTTTCCTATTCTACTAATGTAAATAACCTTACTTCAACTAGATTAAATCAAACTCAATTATTGACTTTGTTTTTCCTATCTCACCATCATCTAAATTTTCTTCTAAGATGTCTAATCCTTTTATAAATGCTTCATTGAGTTATTCTTGAATTTCACTAACTATTTTTTTTTCTTCTTCATTGTCTTTCTTAGTTATGAAGTTATTCTCATGATTACTTTTATCATTTTTGAAGTTCCTCTCGTTGTTGCTTCTATTTCCAAAGTTTCCTCCATTATTCCTTCTACCCATTCTACACTACTTTGTTGTATGTCCAAAGTTGTTGCATAACTAAAATACTAGGGTTCTACTTCTAGGATTCTATTGATCAATAGGTGCTTGAAAATTTAGGGCTATGTGTCCAAAGTTGTGACACTTATAACACATAATTTATTTCCTTTCTTCATAAGGTATACTTTATCTTAATGTCCTTTCATTAGATCTTCTTCTATCTACAGGGTTAGTGTTTCCAGACATTCTACTATTTCTTCTATCATTATCATATTTAGGTTTTCTACAATCAATTACATTATGACCAATACCATGACAATTATGACAATAAAATTTTGTAACATGATTAAATGATCTATTTGTACAAATTATTTTCATATGACCTATTTCATCACATGAAAAACATTTAGCTCTAAATTCATACCTAGTTCCCTTAGGAGATTCCACTTGCTTAGGTTCATCCAGTTTCATAGTTTCCTTCTCAACTTCTTTGGATTTATTAGAAGATTGAGTAGATTCAATCTTATCATCAAATTTATCTTTCTCTTTTAGATCTGATTTACTTTTAGGTTTCTTTGTAGACATGTTAAATAGATAACCAAGACTAGTTTTATCATAGGTAGGTCTTTGTATTGACACAGATTCATCAAGGTTTTCTCTACTAGTGTAAAGTTTTTCAAGTTGTTGCTTGCACTGAGTTAGTTCACATTTCACAATATTGTTATCCTTATGAAGTTCTTCATGATCTTCTTTCAATGTTTTAAATTTAGATGTCTTCTTCGCTAGACTCATTCTAAAATCTAAATTTTTTAGTCTTCAAATCAGATTCAATTTTGCTAGGATCATTCCTCAAACTTAACTTTAAATTGGTAATATTCAATTCATGCTTCAAGATCTTGTACTCTACTTTCAATTTTGAATATTCATCATCATCAGTAGATTCAGGCTTGGATTTGAGATGTTCAATCTTGTTCTTCAATTATCCAATGTATACTTTGGAGTCTTCATATCTATTTTTCGGCTTATCTCTTTCCTCAGTAAGGAGATCAATTTTTTCAAGTGAGTCTTCAAGGTTCTTCATCAACTATTCCATATCCATGGGGATCTTACTCAAGTTTTTAAGTGATAGGCCAACACTAGGGCAAATAATAATAAATAATTAATGATTTATAATGAAGTTTGATTGGTCTATACATGTCAATCTGAGAGCGTGAGCTTGCAAAAGGTGTCTGAGCAATATGCTATTAAGGGGTGCAGCTTGTGAGATGAGAAATTATGGATGCAACTAGAACACACATAAATAAACCTACAAAAAACCAAAACAATTTTGGTGATAGGAAATGTCACTTCCTAGGGATAGAAACATTAGAAACATAACTTACTTCTTGTAATAAAATGACAAAAACAAAAATGAGGTGAAAATATCTATTCTATTATAATTTAAAAATTAAATTAGAATTAATAATTTAGAACTAATCCATTAATTAAATCTAAAAAACACCATTTGAATATTTAATAGATATTAAACTAATATTTAATGATGGTTTATGCAATGAAACAATACAAAACTTGCAATCTCACAAACAATCAAATTATAATTTGAATCTTACTAACAATAATACCAAACTATTATTTACATATTAACACAATACATAGAACATTAAAAACATTACAAATGGATAAAAAATTACAGACATAATAAAAAAATTCACCATGCATTTCGAGAGTGGGCCCTTCCTCCATGTCTATGAAGTGAGTGAAGATGAAATAGTTTCTTACACTGGTTTGATCAACATAACTTTTATTTTATTTCTCAGAAAAGAGGTATTGTATTATTCCCCTTTGAGCTTGCATTATTTTGTTTATATATATGCAACTCTATGCATAAAATAGTCATTACATAACAACATAAATATGCCTCTTACAAAGAATAGGCAATTTAGTTTTGCCATATCAACAAAATAGTTTCTTATTCATCCCTATTTGTTGGTAATAAACTTTGTTATAACAACAGCTAAAAATAGAAGATATTAAACTAAAAATCCCCTCTTATGTTTTTACATGTGGAGAATATTTTAACCAAGAATATCCTCCATTAGACCTTATTTGTTGGGCATTAAATACAGTAAACCTGTATTTTCTATAACTGTAGCATGAATAACCAATTTTAATTTCCATATAAAAAACATATCATGCCCAATTTTCCTTCACTAATAATATTTTTTTGTGTGTTTGAGGCATACAATCCTTGTAACCTTTTTTGATATAGAAATGGGTAAAATGGTTCGCAAATATTATCTATTAATCAATCAACCACATATATAAATTCCTATAAAAGAGGCATCAAGAAAATCTAATAGGTGATAGGAAGTTGCAGTCTCAACTGGCAAGCGACAGGAAGTTGCAATCCCAACTAGTAGGTGACAAGACATTGCAGTCCCAACTGGTAGGTGGCAGGAAGTTGCAATCCTGACTGACAGGCGACAAGAAGTTTGTTAAATGGTAGGAAGATCCAAAATGACAAATCAACATGATGCATGTGTAAAGAGTAGTAAAAGAATTCAATTAATGTATTTTTCCTATTTTAATCCCAAAACAATATTAATTATTAATTATAAATATAAATCCATATGCAATGTAAAACAATAAAATGAAATGGAATATAATGGAAATGGAATAAGAAAGTGAGTAGGTAAGTGCATAAAATGGATTAAAATATGGCATCAAACAGGTTATACTCGATTCTCATCATTAAGCCTCTTTTGAGTAATTGTGCTCTAATACCAATTGTTATAAATAGGGAATACTGGGGTGGGGTGGGGGGGAGGGATGAATTAGTATTCTACAAAATTTTGTTGCCAACTAGATATTATTAATTAATTTGTACCATGCATAAGAAAGTAAACAACTAATGCTAAAAAGAAATAATAACCATGCATAAAGAGAACTCGTAACACCATATTTTGTTAATTAGGGAAACCCTAGACAAGGGAAAACCCTAGTGGGAATGATACCCACTAGATAATATACTAATACATATGTTCCTTGTTAGAGGATGGACTATGGTAGGAGTCAAATGGAAAATTTAGTGTAGAGAGTCCTTATTAGGAGATTTTGAATCCCTATTAGGAGATTTCAAGTCTATTAGGAGTTGTAGTACAGTAGATGCATGAAGAGCTCATTGTGCAAACATGCACTTCCAACTACAAGAAGAGCTCACTGCCCAAACAAGTAGTCCATCCTTAGGTATATAGGTGTTGTAACTTCTTCCTTGACTAATCTCTAATCTCATCTTGATCTCAGATCACAAAATTAGGTTCTCAAAAACTTTGCATACATCACTTCACAAAAAGTTCACATATCATTTATCACAATACAATTGCACTCTTATCGCCTTTGATTTTGCAAGATGTCTTTGCATAAATACCGTGCCTTTTCAAAAATTGTTGCTAGGCTGGTTAAAACCATAATATACTTTTCCAACTTAGAGTAAACATCTAGGATGTCAGCCCTAATTGGTCAAATAATTATTTTGTAAACAAAATAATTCCTTTTCCTTTAATTTCATTGTTCTATTTCATTGTAGAATGTGAATATCTCATTTTTGTATTGTCTACACTAATGTTCAAGGTTATACACATCATCATCAACATGTATATTGTCTCCATCTAACTTTTCTAGTCATAGTATGATGTCAGAAACATTTTACATATAAAACAATGTATTGTTGTAAAACAACATCATACTTAGACAATTTTTTGAGTACCAAAAGCTAAGTATCTTTATTTCCAAGGTTTACCACAAGTATGTACATCATGTGTTGCCATTAATGAAAAAAATTACATCACTACATATAGCCAATTGTCAATAGTGACATGAAATGATAGAAAATTGTTTTTCAAATATTTTCCAAAGGGTCACTCTAAAACCAGTGGAGAAGCACCTAAACAACCTTACATTTTGAATAGTCATAAATTGTTTGATCTCAATTTTTCTTAGAAACCAATTTGGTATATTTTCTAAGATCATATTAGTTTTATTAAGAAAATTTTGAAGTATTGTGGATAGACTAAATAAATTATATAGTTTATCTAGTATCATAATTCATTGATGGTTTTGGCTTATTATGAAAGAAGACATTTGGTGTGCTTTGGAAGAAGATGGCCAACAATATTTGATCAAGTGTAAGAAAAAGTATATAGGTATATTTGATAATTACCTATTTTTAGAAGACATATTTAATATAATGCTGAATACTCTAACCACATGGTACAATGATGCTCTAGTTGTAAAGATAAAACTACTCTCAATACATACAGTAAATCCACATAGAACATATTGATTCGAAATTGGCTACAAAATCTCTTTAAATATTTATTAGTCACTACCTTCTAAATGTGGGGACTACAGTTTTCAACATGTTATTTAATATTAGTTGTTTCTTTGATAATTGTACAAATTTCAACAAGACTCATTATCCTATAGCTTGATAAATGTTTCTTTTTAAACTAAATTTTCCAAAATTTATTTGTTGCATTTTTATTAGTTTTTCCCTTTTGTCCTAGTAGCCTGTTTATTTTCTCTCTCAAAAAAAATGAGAAAAAATATAGCACTAGACTTTGTGCCAATTTGTAGGCATGTGTCTATGCCAATTTGGAGACATGTGTCTATTGTGGCTTTCCTAAGGCATTCTAAGATTGATACAAGTGCCATTAACATGAGAATGCCATTTTGAATTTACTTCATTTGATTTGTATTCATAGTCTTCTCAACATTCTATGGTAAAAAAAACTCTCATTGCTCAAGCTATAGCCAAAGGGCATTAGTAGAAGAATGCCAGGAAAATGTCTAAATGAAGCAACAATAGTACCTAGGGATGCTCTTCAACTAGCCTTCTCTACATTACTTCTACCTCAAGATTTTTATGCTACTATTGGTGATGATCATGGGTTTCAATATTGTTTTGTAGTTCTATATTTTTATAGCTATCATAGAGCTCCATTTCTAGAGCATGATGTTGCTCTTGGCCACTTTGTTCTAGATGTCACCTAGCATGGGATAAGTTACAATGTTGGTGCTTGGCAATGATGATCCAAATATTCTTTCTTCTATGGTGGCTCTACACTCAAGCAATGCACCAACAGGTTGGGAACCATACTTAGGGCTGGTTCCTTTGTCTCTTTCCTTAAATTTTCCAATGTTTTAATTTCCTTCTCTATAAATACCTTCCAAGTCATCTAATATGTATTCTTCTACTTGATGGCTTCAAAAGAACTATTTTGGATGTACTCATTAGTGTCATTTTCCTCTAGTCAACCATTGGTCTTATTTTCCTCTACTACTAGTGTTAATGTGGTTTTCAATAGGCCACTAAATTGGAATAAGATGATGATGAATAAGGTTCTATTTCATGTGGAATTAGGCTAGAAGTCTCATTTCTTTCTATATTTACAAAAAAATGGGAAATGGGTGGTTTTATGGAAATATTAGGATTGAGTTTTCTAGAATTGAATCATCAAGTTTTTTCCAATCTACATTTTTAAATAAATTTTATTTTAGTCTACTCATCTTGAAGTAGTCCTAAGTTTGACTCAGTTCTAGAAATTTTGAATTTTTAGCATTGATATTGTTAAGGATTTCTTTGTGAACATTGACAAAAATAAATTGCATATGCAAAAAAACTTCAAAAAAAAATCTCTGATGATTGGCATTCCTTGTGGCTTGTTGGTGGTGTTGTTCACATTTTCCTTGTTTTTCTATCTCAAAAAAGTAAACATTACAAATAAAAAGGTGTATTTTTTTTGGTGAAATTTTGTTGTTTTTTTTCTTGTATATTTTTATTAGAATTATTTCCTTCTAGAAAGGGTTTGAAAATGATTTAGCTACAAAATATTCTCTTCAATATCCTCGATATCTAGTTCTAATACAACCTTTTAAACATTTTTTCCGATGCATTATTTATCTAGAAAATCAAGGTACATAGTTTGAGAATGAAAGCTATGACAATGTCTCTTCTATCCTCAATTTTTTGTCTATCTAGAGAAATGAGATACAGAGTTTCAAATTGAAATTTAGAATCTCTTCTCTTGACTACCTAAAATTCTAGTCACAAAAGAACTATTTCAAGTTATTTACACCTGTGCATTATTTATCCAAAGAAGAAAGGTACAAAGGAGTCATGGATTTTCCAAGAGTATGAAGTGTGGAGTTCTAGGAAAGATGATCTAGATATAGAGAAAAATTCAATTGGACATGCAAAAATAATAATGTTTAACCTAGGAAATATCAAGGTCACATGTGGAAAAGTCAAGGTACAAACCCTATCCCAAAAAAAGTCATATTTTGGATGGACAGTGAAATAAATTATAAGCTCAAAATTTATCTTTTCCTTTTAGTCAAGGCACCACTATAGGTGGAAAAAAATAGCATCTTCTCTAGGAATAAGGGAGTTTTTGAAACAGGTGAAGCTTGTCACCAATATTAATAAATGTAATCTTATTGATCTTCTTGATTGTTTTTATAGATAGATCAAAGTATTTTTCTAGTTACGAGTTCTTGACAAACAAGATGCTTTAAAAAAAATTACTCTATGAATTTAAATCTATCTAAATCTTCAATCAAAGTCAGATAGCACTTTATCTATAAAATTGCATATGCAATAATTATTTTAAATTCATGGTTATTGATCCTAAGTCAAGCAAAGAACTTGACTACGAAAAGATTTTGAATCAATTTAATGTTTAATTTCTAGTATTGGTTAACAAAACTTCTAGCTACTAATAATACAAAAATGTTGTTCCCAACCATTGTGGTATCATATAATATTACCTATTCCTTATATCATCTAGTAAATGTAAGTTTTTATTCAATTTTTTATGTCAAAATTTCCACTAAATGGCATAATTTTGAAAGGGAATATAGCCTATTACACAACAAAATCTTGTATAGAAAATTTTAGTGGATAATCCAATACATATAATAGGAAAAAAATCTAAACATCATCTTCACTCTTACTTTAGGATAATGGAGCACACAATTTTATGAAAGCCTACATGAGAGCTAAATCTGTTAGAAGCATAGTTTTCATCTATCAATTATAATAGCTACTCCAATAAATGACACGGGAGAATTTGCCAAGGCATTCCTTGATGAAAGGTGTTGGAGTCCCAAATATTTTCTTAAATGTTAGACAACTAAGGTAGTTTGGTACACAATAGCTAATACTTTAGGAGAACATGAGGCTCTTAAATAAAAGATTAATGCTGGCATTGGAGTTGTGAGCATCCTATAATTGGGGATTGGCTTAAAGTTACAAGTAATATTATTTCCTATTCAAAGAATAAATGTTTGTGTGTTCAATTGTGATTTTTTGTTGGAATTATTTAGAATAACTAAGAGGGGGTTGAATCAACTATCCAAGGTCTAGATGTACAGAAAAAACTTTTCAAGCTTAGTAGACCCATATCCATAAAAACTTATTATGCATGCATCTATTATATCATACAATACTTAAACTTTGTAGGTTACTATCCTGGGTCAAAACAACTTTGCATAAATGTAAACATGAAACATAACACATTTGACACTAGGATTTTAAATGTAAACCCAATTTGGTAAAAACCACCAATAACATGCTACTAATTCTCACTCTTCTAAAGTGATTTCCTATGAAAAGCCAACCATGTTAAAGGTTATAATATGCACTATTAAATGTGACCTAGTTAGAGGATTTTAATAACCCTATTAGGAGTGAGCCTTGTTAGAGGACTTTAGACCATTCACTTGGAATGTCACCCAGTTAAAGGATTTAGAAATGACTGTTAGGTCAACCTTAATCCAAATGATTTACCCTAGACTGATACAATGATTAGAAAGTAACTGTAAGGCTTGATCTGATAACAAATTACAACTTACTTGCAAATTATAGATCTTTGTTTTAGTCCTCCATTATGCTTGGCATTCACACACTTCAGCACTAATAGCTTGTTCACCCTTGAAGAATTCATACTCTTAAGCCCTCTTTCTTTGCATGCCAATTGTAGTCTCTATTGCTTGGCCATTGAATGAAGCAATACCCTAGACTCATTTTCTTCCTTAGGTTCTCACACGTGAAAACCTTTCCTTCTAA
This sequence comes from Cupressus sempervirens, assembly GCA_028749045.1. Classification (NCBI taxonomy): domain Eukaryota; kingdom Viridiplantae; phylum Streptophyta; class Pinopsida; order Cupressales; family Cupressaceae; genus Cupressus; species Cupressus sempervirens. The sequence goes on from CM053790.1 coordinate 273,785,324, forward strand.
CCAACTCTCTCTATAAATATAGAATTAAGATATTTTTCTACTTAACCACAATTGTCCATTTTTGGGTTAGGTAGGATTAAGTAGGATACAATGAATCTACCCAATTTTCCATTTGGTTCCTCTTCAAAATTCTTCTTCAATTCTCCTTGAATTTTCCACAAAATGGTTTACCTTGAATTATATGCCACCATCTCATCATAGTTATCTTCCACATGCTTCACACAATTCAAGAAAACAAAATAGTTAGATTAGATTTGTCAAATCTATGATTTAACAAAAATATTGACACTTGGCATCAATATGTTGTCACTTGGCTTTGTAAGGAAAATCAGTTGTGGAAACATCTTCCTACACTAATCCCTTAAGGAAAGTATTATGCAAATTCTTATTAAATCCTTATAATTTCATATTCGATATTATTTAAACAATAATATTGCAGTAAACCATGAATACATAAAATAGATAGAGAAAGAAAACACATAAACATAAAGATATGCTAGTGGGGGAAAACCTTTCAGTAAAACAACTCAACCCCTCCAAAACCTACACAATGTATTATCTTCAATACAAAAGGTTACAATGCACTTGCAATGCAAGTTCTTTTAGGATAACAATGAAACAGAAGACCAATTTAGTAGCAACATACCATATCAACAATACACTTTCTCTCTCTCTTATCTACAACCCTAAAAATGATTATATCATGTCCTTTCCATTTTTAGGAAAACTTCCAAAGAGTAACCATATTAGGGTTTTACCACTCTTCGTAAATATAGGAACCCAAAAAACAATTCAGGGTGATGCCTCAAACCCTTTGTGAGTTGGAGACTCGAGTGAATAGTACTCAATGATCAATTTCCACATGTCTTCACATCTTCACCCATCATAAAATCTTCTAGAGATAGCTCTTAGGCATCATAGGAATCTATCATAATCATTTCAACCATGATCTTCTTACACATAATTCAAGATGCTGACACATACAAGTGGAGTGACACATCAACATGCCAACTAGACATCTACACTCACACTTAATTACATTATTTGAAAAAAATACATTTACAAAACAAATAATAAGAATAGGAATTATCAAAGGTTGAGACACCTTATTCCTAACATTCTCCCACTTGTTAAACACCTTGTAAGAGCAACAGGAACTAACCACTATAGGCCAAAAGGCCCATAGACTCTAAACACCATATGAACTTCTCTATGCCCAGTGGTTTCGTCAATGCCTCAACAACATTCTTTATAGTATCTACCTTCTCCAAATTTATTTTTTCATCTTCCACCATATCTTTCACAAAGTGAAATTGCACATCAATTTGCTTCATTCTGGCATGGAAAGTTAGATTTTTTACAAGGAAAATAACACTCTGACTGTTGCACCAAATAGTAATCTATGCTACATCAACACCAATATTAGAACACAATCTCCTAAGCTAAATGGATTCCTTACAAGCATGAGTAGTAGCCATATACTTAGCTTTTTTAGTGGACAAAAAAGCCACAAGTTGTCACTTACTCATCCAATTGATGGCACCACAAAACATAGTGTTCTCATAAGCACTAGTGAATCTCCTACTATCAATATCCCCTACCCAATTTGAATCCACAAACCCATGAATAAAAACTAAATGTGAAGCTCCAGAAGAGTTATCATGATAACAAATGGAGTAATCTAATGTACCCCTCAAATATCTAAATACTTTCTTAACTACATCCCAATGTACCCATCTAGGATTAGGATTAGCCATAAATCAACTCACATTGCTTGGGAAATGTCTAGTCTAGTATAGAATATAGCACAGATAAGACTACCAACTACACTAGCATAAGGTACTCTACTCATGTCCTCCACCTCACTAGGATATTTTGGATAATCATTTATAGATAACTTTATTCCCATAGAAATAGGAACACACAATGGTCTATAATTTTCCATGTTGAACTTGTCTAATGCAAACTTCACATACTTACTTTGACTCAATAAAAGTTTTCTGTTAGACCTATCTCTACTGATTTCCATACACAAGATGTACCTTTCTACCCTAAGATCTTTCATCTCAAACTATGCTAACAACAGAGATTTAAAATTAGAAATCATACCCTTACCCATCCCAAATAGCCACATATCATCAACATATAATGCAACAATAAGAAGGCAATCATTTTCAACTCTAGAATAAACACAATGATCTGATTTTGATCTTACAAATCTAATTGACCACACAAAGGCATCAAACTTAAAGTACCACACCCGAGGAGATTTTTTCAAACCATAAAAAGACTTCTTTAATCTGCAAACCAAAGATTCTTTACCTTTAATAATGTAGTGCTTAGGCTTTGACATATAAATCTCTTCCTCCAAATCACCATGAAGGAAAGTTTTCTTCACATCCATCTATTCTTTCTCTAAAACATATGATTTAGTAAGAGATAATAGAAATCTAATGGATGTCAACTTTGCAATAGGAGAGAATATTTCACCATAATCTATTCCCTCTACCTGTGAGTACCCCTTCACAACCAATCTAGCTTTCTACCTTTCAACACTACCTTCTACACAGAATTTCTTCTTGAACACCCATTTGCTACCAAAAGCTCTCCATCCTTTAGGCAAAGGTACAAGGTCCCAATTTTTGTTTTTATCCAATGAAAATATCTCATCATGCATGGCCTCAATCTAGGAACCTAAATCTTCCATATCCAGAGCCTCTTTCATAGATCTAGGCTCATCAGTGTTAGTAATCAAAGCAAAGACACAACTAGAATCTAACATAGAATAACCAAACCTTTCTGGTTGTTTTATTTCTCTCTTGGATCTCTTCAAGAGCTAAGGTTGAGGTTGTTCTTCCTCTTCTTATAAACTATCAGAGCTACTAGAGCTCTCCTCATCATTAGACCCAACATGGTCTTTTTATTCAGTCTTATCAGGGGTAGGAGGCAACTGAACAAAATCTTCTTTCTTTTCTTTTTCATTTGGTTGTAGCACAAGAGGAGAATATGTTAGATATCTAAAAAATAAAATTTCTACTATACAACACCTTACTAGTCACAAGGTTCCAAAGCTTGTATTCTTTCACACCAACACTATATCCGATGATAATACATTTGACAAAAAAAATTCTAACTTAGATCTTTTCTCCTTTGGAACATGTGCATAAGCTTCACAACCAAAAAAATGAAGATTTCTAATTCAAGGCTTCTTACTAGACCACACCTCCATGGGTGTCTTACCAACAAGAGCTGATGTAGGAGATTTGCTAACTAGATAGCAAGAAGTTGCCACATCTTCATCTGAAAACCTTTATCCAAGACAAGCTCCACTAAGCATACTGCTAGCCTTCTCCATCAGTGTCCTATTCATTCTTTCTGCAACTCCATTTTGTTGTGGGGTATAAGGAGTTGTCTTATGCCTCTCGATAACTCATTCTTTAGAAAATGGTTTGAACTCTATTGAGCAAAACTCACCACCATTGTCATTTCTCGCACACTTAATCTTTTTACTAGTCTAATTCTCTACAAGGGCTTTAAATTCCTTGAACCAACTAAAGACTCATGTCTTACTTTTCAAGAAATAAATACATTTCCTTCCACTATAATCATCTATGAAAGATACAAAAAATACAGATTTGGAGATTGAAGGAACTTTTACAAGAACAAATACATTAAAATGAAGAAGATTCAAAACATCAAAAGATTTTTGAGAACTAGAGTAAAATTGCACACAATTTTTTTTTACCATAGACACAATGTTTGCAAAAGTCAAACTTGAGATTATAATCATTTAACCCCTCAATGAGGTTCTTGTTTTTCAAGGTTATAAGACACTTCTCACAATTATTGCCAAATCTCATATGCCACAACATTGCCTTTTCTATAGGAAGCTTGCCTTCCAAAGTGTTTGCACTGTTAGGTACACATGCTACACAACCATTAGATCCAATAACCATAATCTTCTTTATTGCTTGTTTAGATTGTGGGGATGAAAATTGATAACTCCTCTCTTCTTTGAAATAGAAGATCTATTGCACTAAGAAATGCTTGCATCTTGAAAGCTGAAATAGAGTACCTCTCCTAGTACCCTTAGCAAGCACCATAGCTCCTCTCATCATCTTGCATCCATATTTAGAAAAAAAAAACTTTCACACCTACATCATTCAAAATACTTACAAATAATAGGTTTTATGCCAAACTAGTGATGTGCATTACCCCATTGATCCCCTTTACTCATCCATTAGGAAATTTGATAGTGACTCATCCTCATCCAAGTATCTTTAGGTGAGAATCATCACCCAAGTACAGATTTCCACCATAAAAAAATGTATACTTTGAGAACTAGCTTCAATGAGATGTCATGTGGAAAGAATCCCCAAGTCTATCAACCAGACATCACCAGATGCATGCACTGCTAAGGCTACAATGAAAGAACCACCATCTTCTTGAGATTTTTTTGAACCTAAATCTGAGGCCTTCTTCTTCTTCTTTGGCTCTTTACAATCTTTATGGAAGTGCCTAGACTTATCATAGTTCCAACATTTTTCCTTGGACTTTCCAGGAGTCTTTGATTTTCCATGGGATTTGGATCTACCCTTTCTAGACTTCTTGTCATTTTAGTTCCCTTTTTTGTTGGATCTCCCATGAACAACAAGATCTTCCTTGGCCAAATCTAAAGACTTTCTTCATGTCTCCTTAGATAATAGAAAAGACACCACATTGTCCATTCTAAAAGTGACTAAAGTACTTCCAAGTACCATCACAAGATGGTCCCATGAATATGGCAAGGAACATAATAGGGTCATACATCAATCCTCCTCCTCTATCTTGACACTAGATGATGTCAACTATTTAGTAAATTAAAAGCATTTAGATGATGTATAACATATCCTCCTTCCTCCATTCTTAGAGAATATAACTTCTTCCTCGGGAATAACTTGTTTACTAGAGATTTGGCCTAATACACAGACCTAAGCCATGTCCATAAACTGTTTACAGTCTTCTCATCAAGAATGTTCAAGAGAATTGAATTAGCTAGATAAAGTCTAATGAGATCCTTAGCTTTTTAATCCTTGAGATCCCAATCTACCTGAGATATTTTTGCAGGTCTCACATCAAGTAAAGCCACCTCCCATAGATCATGATCTTCAAGAAAGTCTTCCATCTTGTGTTTCCACAACTCAAAATTACTTCCATCAAATTTCTCCACCTCCATTCTTCCATATGATAAACTAGCCATCTCAATCTGTAAATAAGATTTAGAATGCTCTACACAAAACTCCCACTCAACTTGAGATTAGCTCAAAAAGAAATCCCTACCCCAACAACTATGATCAAAAGATGATCATGCTCTAATACCACTTGTTAGGAAACTCAGGTGCAAAAAATGATTCCTACACTAATCCCTTAAAGAAAATATTTTACAAATTCTTATTAAATCCTTACAATTTCAGATTCGATATTATGTAAACAATAATATTTTAGTCAAGAATGAATAAAGAAAATAGATAGAGAAAGAAAACACATAAGCACAAAGATATTTCGATGGGGAAAAACCTTTTGGTAAAACAACCTTACCCCTCCAAAACTTTCATAATGTATTATCTTCAACATAGAAGGTTACAACACACTTGCAATGCAAGTTCTTTTAGGATTACAAAAACATAGAAGATCAATCCAGTAGTAACATACGATACCAACAATACACTTTTTCTCTCTCCTATCTATAACCCTAAAAATGCTTATGTCATGAACTTTCCTTCTTAGGGCAACTTCAAAAGAACAACCATATTAGGGTTTTACCACTCTCTAAAACAAAATAGGAATCCAAAAAAAAAATTGGGGTGATGCCTCGAACCCGATGCATGCATTGGATACTCAAATGTAAATACTCAATAATCAATTGCCACATGTCTTCACATCTTCACCCATCATCAAATCCTCTAGAGATAGCTCTTACACATCATAGGAATTTGTTATAACCATTTCAACCATGATCTTCTTACACACAATTCAAGATGTCAACACATACAAGTAGAGTGATGCATCAACATGCCAACTAGACATGTACACTCACACTTAATTACATTATTTTCAAAAAATACATTTACAAAAGAAAAAACAAGAATATGAATTATCCATGGTTGAGACACCTTATTCCTAATAGGCTTCTATATTGTTCTTCCACTCAGGTTTCCCTAGTTTACTCAATGAAAACTAATATTTACTAATGCTTGGCATCAACTAAAGTTTACTCAACATATACTGACAATCACTCAGCTTCCACTAATTTTTTCTCAACTTGCACTAACTACTCGGTAAGGCTGGGTTGAGATTTTTCATACTTGATCTTCTTCCAGTCTTAACTTGAGTAATCTTTCATTTTAGACTTTAAGTAGATAAATAATACACTACAGTATCAATGTCTTACTTGGTCTTGGTGTTTTTTTTACATACGAAATAACTCAACCTTTCTCTAGGTGCTATTGTTATCTCCTCTTTTCAAACCATCTTCATCAATCAACTAAATGATAGCTTTCAGACTAAAAAGCAATTAACTCACCAACAGGTAGCAAGTTGATGTCATTGAAAAAATAATGTTTGTTCCATTACAAGTTATTCACTTCAAAACAATCTCATATCAACTATTTTTTTCAATGTGTTTATGATTTTCTATTCTTCTAACATGACATCTTTTAATAGGAAATGATGAATCTTATGGAGTAATCAAGTTTTTCCAATTTGTATTGTGATGTGTACTTATTATTCATATTGAAGATACTTGTAATTCCCACATATTCGAAATCATTATGTTTACGCATCTAATTATTTGAATCTTAAGTCTCTCAAGGATTTCCTTTCTAAACATTATTAACAACTCCCAAATTCTTTCAAGGAGGAAAACAATTTTCATCTGAATCTTGTAGGTTATTTAACTTGTCTACAAAGCCTATCATTGAATGATTATTTTAACTATTTATTTTTTGTTTTGTACATGTTGGATGAAGGTGATAGTTCTTAAAGAAATCTACTTGTCTCTTTAAACAAGTTGTTGAAAATGGGTTTAGCCACTACAACATTTGGGGTCAAATTGTGACAACAATTTGTGACAGTAGTGTAATTTGTGGTTAATTTTCATAGTTTTTATTTTTGCAGTTGTCCCTAATGCTATCGTAATATGGACATTAGCATCATAATTATGATGTCAATGTGATTATAAACAATAAATAAGTAAAACATGACATCATTCCCCATTTCTTTTGATTGATTATGGAGCTACAGGAAAAAGAGGCAAAGAGCTTTGAATGAGGGTGGAGAGCTCTAAAAATTGTCAGGCCCTTGTGATCAACGATTTTGATTGTCATGCCATTTTGATCTAGTTGTTGTGCCCTTGTGATCTCCATGCCCTTGAAACTCTATAATATTCCTCAAGGGGAGAACACGTATGTAAATGTTCTTTCCTTTTCCTTCTAAAAGAGTTAATCTTTGGTCCATTCAAAGCAACACCTAGTGGTCTATTTTCTTCCAATGTTGAAATCTGTAGAATGGTGTGAGCATTTGATATGTTTCTTGGTGCTACCTATAAAATGGAGCAAAGTTGAAACCATCCACTTGTTTTATTTGTGCTTGTTCACAAACTAGAAGAGGAATAAAATGATGGCCTATAACTTTAGAATTAAAAAACACTTCCTAGAGTATAAGATGGCACTCCCTCCTATAATTAATCCCCTCTAATTTCATTTGACCAGTCCATCAATAAGATTCACCTATATTTTCTTTCATTTGTGTGCCTCGATGAATGTCACTTCTTATAGCCACTGATTTCCATGCAAATAATATGTAGGTCACACTAGAATCATTCCAAAATAGTTTCAAGAAATGACCAACTTGTCATTTCATATCACCCTAAAAGATTTTCCATAATATGCAATCACTCTTTGTAAGAAGAGGTACCAACCAAACTGAGAAACATAGGCCCAATTTGATCAAATAGTGATAATCCATTGCATTTATCATGTACCAATCTAGAGTGGTAATGATATTTAGTTACATTCATCTTTGGTGTAATGCCCCACCTGGAGATCCTTGGAAACAAGGATGAAAAAAAATAAGCCAAAATAATTTTTTTTTTAAACAAGTGTAAGTGCACAAGACAACAACATACACAGATCATACAGATCGCAACGAAAGACTAAACAACCATCCTAGCACCCAATGGATCTCCAAACATCACCACTAACCAAAACATAAACAAGAAACCATAAGAGATCGACCAAGCTAAAAAATCAAAATAGACTCCTAAAAATTGGCTAAGTCTGAATTCTGAAGCCCTGAAATTTCCTAGAATCTTTATCTTAGCCCGTAGAGGTCTGAAACCCATCTCAAATGAATCGTCGCATATATTACAATATATCTTAAGTATAAGAACTTAAACAATATATTTTAAACCTTGAAGGACTCTAACAGAAACCTAAAAATTGGATTTCAAGAGAAACCATCTGAAATCAATATGCAAAAACATAGGGTTGAAGAACGTCCAAAAGGGTATCTAGATCAACTCTCAAAAAGTTTGGATCAACTTGAAAAGTGCCCGAAGGACTCTAACAAAAACTTGAAAATTGGATTTCAAGAGAAACCATTTGAAATCAAAATGCAACAACATAGGGTCAAAGAAAATCCAAAAGGGTATCTAGATCAACTCTCAAAAAGTTCGGATCAACTCAAAAAGTGCCTGCTGCTGGCTTGCGCAAGATTTTACAAAAATTGTGCGATACTTTAATGCAGCATAGAAAAGTGTCGTGCGACATTTCTCAAGAAGGAGTGCCACACTTTTAGGGACTGGGCAATACTTTTCATTAAGGCATTTGACACTTTAACAGTGTCATACAACATTTCTCTAACAGGCGTGCGATACTAGAAAGTGTCACGCGACACTTCTTAGAAGGATGTGTGATACTCTTCCAGTGTCGCACGACATTTCTCAAGAAGACATGCGATACTTTACAGTATCATACAATATAGTTTTTATGGGCATGTGATACTTTTAAAATGGCGCACATTGTTGAAAAAATGTCGCCCATAGAAAACAAAGACTCTTCCAAAACTCAAAAATAGGAAAAATAGACCAAAGAACCTCCACATCGGGGAGTACCATATCCACACTTCAAGGCTAGAACACTTGAACCAAAACTGAGTAACTAAAATACAAAAAAATGAGAATCTAACCATCTAATGTAAATAGTAAAGGAATAGTACAGAAAGGAAACATCACAACAACTGAAATAACATCGCAATGAATAGAATAACCAAGAAGTACGTGATTCCTCCCAACCATCAATGGCATCATAAGACCATCGTGGGCCCTAGCCATCCCTCGCATGTAACATCCCAAGCCACCAATTAGATTATCGGTGCTGTTGTGATAGGGACATCACTACTAAACATGCTAGTAGAAAGCATAAGATAACCCTGTAATCAGATAACACCATCTACTATATGCTAAACATCATAATAAGGAATACATAAAACCAGCATCATGTAAACATGGAAACAACATCCCAATGAAAGCATAAATCACTAGAAAGCATACTCCGCAAATCGAAGTACCAAGTGACACATCCAGCAATGATCATGCTAGAATAATAGACCATCTCTGTACATCGATCCCTAGCAATGGTGAAGGTAGCCATGCCTCCCAACCACATGGCATCCGTAGGTCCACACCCACTGTGCTGATGGAGATAATGATCCAACCACATACACACAAAACAACAACCATGGCTAACACACACGCTAAGCAGTATGATGATTGAATCCAAGACAAAGACAATGCATAAACTACAGGTCCTGGTCAGACATCTCAATGGGCTACTATGTAGGGATTGACATCATGGAGAGTCACTTGGTATCGACAAGCCCAAGCTAGTACAGGCAGCTACTCTTCTCAATAGAAGGCGCACAACCTAGGGTAGCTACTCTTCACGATAGAAGGCGCACAACCCACACATTTCATTATCTTGTGCTTATTACCACCCAATGTTTTAATTTAATTATCACATATATAAAACTTCCTCTGCTAACCGAGAAATAGTCACCAGGTTGCAAGATAGAAGCCCCTCCATATGTTACCCTACCCTACCCATGCTCATCCAACGATGAGTGCCCGCAGGTGTAATACCCCAAAATTGGCTCATTGCCATTATACCAATTCTGGTCTATTCCTGATAATTTCAAAGTCCTATTCTAATAAGCAATTCTCATTCTGCTATTCGCTACTTGACTTAATTGTCAGATGTAGAAGACCTAAATCTGCATTCATCATGCTTATTATTTAATTCCTATAGTATTTACTCATATTAGTCACATTAAACCTATTGATTAATATTTAATTTAATTATTAATTATTTATACTTTAATTAAATTATAATTATATCCTAAGGCTAATGTACTATGGAATTAAATTTATTTAATTTAATAAATACACCTATCTTAATTAATTAAATGTAATTATTTAATTAAATGGGAAAGGTATTTCTAATTAATTAAAAGAAATTATTATTTAAATGGAGTACTTACTTCTAAATAATTAAACAAAGTTATTTAATTAAATGGGAAGACATTCCTAATTAATTAAATGAAGTTATTTAATTAAACAAAAGTGTCTCTAATTAATTAAAGATTATTTAATTAAATAGAAAAAGTAATTATGAGAGCATATTTCATTTTAATAAATTAAATATCTCAACAAAATCTCTCTTCAGTTCAAAAAGGGGAATTTCCAGTTCACTATTGATAAAAAATGAGTTAACTCAGTTAACTCCTTTTTCTACTCAAATTAAAACAGTTAACTCCTTATTTTACTCAAATTAAGTCTGTTAGCTCCCTTTAATTTGGGAATCTCCCTTTATGACTGAAACTCATCTTCAATCCTGACCATTGATCTGAATCGATCTCAACCGTTGATGGATTCCAAGAGACTCTATTTAAGAGACCCTCATCTCTTCATTTTAGGGGGATGAATTGATTTGCTATCGAATTTCTGTTGAAATTCATGCTCATATTTACTTACATTTCTTGCATACATTCTCATTCTTAGTTTAATCTCGTTTTAGTTTAATCATGCATATGCTTAATCTAGTTTGCTTCATTTGTTCTTAGATTACATTGCATCTTTCATTTTTTAGATTAATCTGTATACTCATTCTTAGCTTATTTCCATTGTCAAATCCTTCGTTCTTAGAGGGTTTGGTTGTCTGCACCTCAATTCTGAGGATATTAACAGGCAAAATCCCTTTAGATAGAAGGCAACAGGTCGCTTTGTAGGGCAAATTTTGGATGAACAATTCAATGTTCATTCTGCGATGAATCCGCAAATAAAGACTGTGTTGAAGTGTGTGTGTTAGCATAGGCCGCATTTTCACATATACATTTCTGGCGCCCACTGTGGGGCTCAAAAATCAATTTTTCTGGCCTCTTTCTGTATTTTTTTAATCATTTTTTTTGTTCTCTATCTGTACTGTTTCATACAGATTTTGATCTTCATGTGAAACTGTTCATTTTCGCGTGAGGATCTAGAATCTTTGCATGAAGATTCTTTTTGCATCGCGCGAGAAAGTTCTTAGGCACGTAAAACTTTGCGCAAGGCCTGTTTCTTCGCACGAGCCGAGTTTAATTTCGCGCGAGCCAAATTTAATCTCGCGCAAGCCAAATTTGATTTTGAGCGGGCCATAAAACTTCTTCACGTGGACTGTCAAGAATTTTGCGCAAAACTCTGCTGACAGAGGAAAAATTTTTGCATTGATTTGCGTTTTTTTTGATTTTTTTGAATAGCATAGCAGCGGTTTGTGGAACAATGGGAAAAGCGTGCTAAAATTGTCAGAAACAGGTAAAAATCTACTAAGCGCATTGTGAGGATCACCAGGTAATCTTCATCAACTGATAACATTTCATTTGAATCTAAAACAAACACCTTTCGTGTTGAGCTTGTGTGTTTCCTTCTGTATTTCCATTTTACAACACACGCATAAACTCATACTAGGGTGTGATCTCTGTTAGTATTCATTTAGCAGGCTTAGTCTTTAGTGATAGATTTGATTAGCTATCTTGGGTTATTGGACTCGCTAATCCGTCAGCCCCTCATTCCACCCTGTGGTTGCAAGCTCAGCACCATGTTAAATAGCGGAGGGGTCTACAGGACATAAGCGTTAAAGGCTCCACAAGGCAACCCTTTTGTGTTTTTTAGAACTCACTAATTTCTGATTTGTGGACTCATTTTGGATTGTGAGAGGGGTTAAATGTTCCACATCTTTGGACTCACCTCACATTAGTTAAAGCGTTAAGTGTACCACCTTGTTCTTTTTTTATTACTTTTAGATAGATTTGCTTTCAGGAATTAACATCTGTACACACATAGTAATTAAGCCCCCATGAACACTATTTGTGGATCTTGAGGGAGTGGGTTCCTAGTGAAACTCCTCTCTAAGATGGATTCCTTATGGGTGGGGAGGATACTTTGAGCATCTCGTCGATAGATGAATCTTCGACTTGTTGATTAAGGCATCCTTTCTCCGGAGAGGTTGATAGATCACAGGAAGATGATATCATAGATCTTTAAGAGATAATCTTAGTCTAGCGTGTCAGATTAATCTGTTTGTTTTGATTGGGCTAAAGGTGAAAAGGTGTCAAGACCTTGAATCTGGAAGCTAAGTCCCCTTGTGGTATACTATTGTGAGTCAGTCACCTTTAGAGAGGGTTAACCGTAGCAGACAATCCCTCTACAGGGAAAACTGTGATGACGGAACCTCAAGTGGTAATAGCCATTTTTTCCATGGTAGTGACAACTACTATATAAATGTCCTTGTGGAAGAAATCTCCATGGTTGTGGTTCATTGTGGGTTGTCAGATCTGCCTAGTAGCTCTTGAAGATTAAGTTCTCAGACTATGTCAAAAACTCGGTGCGCCAGGATTGGAGGTCACCCCTATGAGCCATAAAAGTTGCAGAGTCAAACCATTATTAAATACCTTAGAGAAGCCAACTTTTATTTTCTAGGAATGTGTGCGATGATTGCAAAACTCTTTGAAAATGTACACAAATAGCTCTCTTAGGGATTAGCACAAACTAAGTCACTTGATTGTTCATGCGCAAGGTTGCTTTTGCCCTTGCTCATTATTTTCAGACGTGCTTGAAATCACTTTCTTGTTGTTCTACGTGCCTGTTTATCTACCTGGTTATTGGATCGATCAAAACTTTTGTCAAAATTAGTTGTTGTTGTGAAACTGTTCTGTCCTTTCGTGCAAAATCATTTTGGTCTCGTGCGCAATCATTTTGCTTTCGCGTGAAATTATTTGGCTCTCGCGCGAAGCCATTTTTCCCTCATGCGAAATTAAAGTTCTATTGCGCATCTTCGCGTGATCCAAAAAATTCTCACGCAAAATTAAAAACTGTTACTGATCTTCGCAGGAGACAGAAACATCTTTGCATGGCCCATAAAACTTCTTCACGTGACCCGTAAAGATTTTTTGCACGAGATTTTGTATCAGCATTTACAATCTGGGTCTGTTCAAGCTATCTGTGGCCTACACGCTATCCTTTTTTGCGTTCGTTTATCACTCTCTGTTTGCAAACAGTCCTGGAATAGTGACACTTCCCTTAATTGAAAACTTGTGTCTTATACCTTGACTAGTCTCGTCTCATACGTAATCTTGGTCCTCGTCTTAATGCTTGCCATACTTTGTACTGTAGTGGTCATAATCTCTGGCTGTTCTAGCCTTTAAATCAGACCATTTGTGCCTTAGTGAATAGCATTCTTGCTACTATCTTTTCCTTTTTGAGACTCAGTCTTAGTATAGTCCTTATCTAGGTTCTAGCTTCTTGTCCTTGCCTATGACTGTCATAACCAGAAGTGGCAATGTGTTTTATCCTGATAACATTAGACGTGGTCATGCTAGGGGTCATAATCATAGAAAAGGTAGCTTACCTTTCGCTACGCAATATATATCCAGTTTGGCTAGTGAGGCATCTTCACGGTCTTCCTCACCTGCAAGGTCATCTCAAGTTCAACGAACATTTTCCAATTTGCAAAAAATTAGGAATCCTTTTTACCAAAAGGATACTGAGACAGGTAAGAGTCCTGCATTCTCAAACCCAATTTATGACCCTCTCTCCACGGACCCTTTTCAAACACAACGTACAGAAATTGAACAAGTTCCTATAATGACTAATCGTGAACCTAAACAGGGTAGCCATAGTCGATATCAAGAACAACCTAGGGATGACAAGGAGAAAGAGAAAGAAAATGACACTGATGAAGAACAAAAAGAGGTGGAAATCCTTCCTAAATACATAGCAAGATGTCGAAGAGACAAAAACTTTCAAAAGGTCATGGGAATCCTAATCAACGAAGACAAAGAAAAGTACTTTCTCAAACTCGCCCAAGAGGGAGCTAAACTGCCCACACATTTTGATGTGGAGATCATTATCACACGTGAAGAAGAAACTGAGACCACTAAACTCCAAAAAAAACTAAAAATTATGCAAGACCAATTGGCTCAGATGATGCATGAGAAAGAGAAACCCAAAAAGACATACACATTGGACGCTCTTTGTTCATTTCCATTTGACAAAAGTATAAACATGTCGCCTTTCCCAAGAGGTGTAGAACTACCCAAATATGACAAGTACTTTGGTACTACTGATCCCCAAGATCACTTGTGGGAATTTGGTGCTTTGTCTATGGAGTTTATACACAATCAAACATACCTCATGCGTTTATTCCCTAGAAGCCTAGGTGGTCAAGCTTTGGAGTGGTTCTCAAATTTACCTCCTGGTATCAAGACGTTTGATGAAATTGCTAATTCATTTGTTCAGCAATATTCTCATAACATTCAACATCCTATAAATATTCAAGATCTATGCAACCTTAAATAGAAGGTTGGTGAGCCTTCTCTCACTTTCCTCCAATGGTGGAGACAACTTTATACCAAGGACTCCCGTAAAATCCCAGAAACGGAGAAGCTCAACATTTTCACTAATAACCTCTTACCTGATTTCGGGTATAGAGTCCAACTACAAGGTCCACGTACCTTTGAAGACATGATTACACAGGCTATCCGTATCGAAGAATTTATGGTCAAGAAAGGTAAGCTCACTCTTCAGAGAGACTCAAAACAAGGTTCCACTTCCAACAAGGATAAAACCAAACATGTCAACAAGAACCGAGAAATTGTACATGATGGGGTTGTTGATAATGTCACACCAAAACTTGCTAAAGCAGCATTTAATCTCATAGACTGCTTCAAAGCGGCCAAAAGTGTTGAGAAGCCTCCTCCTGACAATAAAACATCTGGGAACAAATGGAGAAACTCATGGGCAGCACGACCCAAGCGAGAGTATATACCTTTAGGAGAACCTTTGGATGTGGTTTACAAAATATTGCTACAACACAAACTTAACTCACCAATGGATAACCCTCATCTCTATGATCCACAACCATGTCCACCACGGTGGAATGAGACCTCATTTTGTGAGTATCACCAAAACAAGGGACATAAAACCATCAACTGTATAAACTTACATCATAAAGTCCAGGACATGATTGATGTTGGTGAACTTGTGGTAGATGGACATAAAAAAAACTCAGACCACAAGGCATTCAAGGAGCCTTTCCCACCTTATGAAAAAGGAGAGACTTCAAAACCAAAACCCTACAATAAGGTCAACTATACGTATTCCAATGATGACAATGTCATTCACATGGTTGAACCTACATATTCTGAATACTACGACATTATTACCATAAAGGGGAAGCAAGATAACGATAAACCCAAGACACCATTTGTCTTGAGAGGCCCTACTTCCAATAACATGGATAATGCGTCTTTGCAACACTGTGCTAACGTTGTTACTCGCTCTCATGCGAAATTGGTGCTCAAAGGCCCTACACCTCCTACTTCAAATCTCAAACAACAAAAGGACAAAGCCCTTGCTGGTCCATCCATTAAAGGTGCAAAACACACGACGAACTTGACTGCAACTAGTTATAGTGTTCTAGATCAATTGAAACGAACCAATGCTCACATTTCTATATTTGAGCTACTTAAAATCTCGCTTGCTCATAGGCAAATTCTGGACAAAGCCCTCACTAAGGCAAACATTCCTCAGGATCTTGATCTTGAACGATTTCAATCCATGGTAGGTCACCTGACCTCACCTCATCTTATGACCTTCTCCAAGGAGGATGACAACTCACTGAATCACCCACACAATCAGCCTCTACACATTGAGGTTACGATCCACCAGACATGTGTTCGTCGGGTACTCATTGACAATGGCGTTGGCCTAAATATTGTTTATGTGGCTCTGCTTAGACAATTGGATTATTCTGAGGACTCTATTGATCCTTGACAAAAGATCACTATTAAAGCATACGATGAAGTAGAATGAAAGTCACTAGGTCTTGTGACTTTACCAATTCGTATCGGTCCTATCGAAAGGGATGTCACCTGTCAGGTGCTTGACATTCCCTTAGCCTACAACATTCTGTTGGGATGGCCATGGATACATGAGATGCACGTTGTGCCATCCACATACCACCAATGCATTAAATTGCCATTTCATGGCTCTGAACTTACTATTCCTGCAACTACTAGCTACACTTGCAATATGCTCAATGCTGTTGATTCTTTCGTCCTTGCTAACCGTGAGTCTACTGATTGTCACAAAAATAAGCTGAAACAAATTGAGCAGTCATTTAAATTGAAAGAAATTGGTATGGGAGAGTACCACATGGAACCAATGTTATCATTAACATCAATTCCAGAGTCCCCTCGACATTTTGGGAGACCCTCAGTAGCAAAGAAGCCATTTGTGTTAACACCTCAGACCAAGTTTAATGGCTCTTTTGTCAAAGCTACAAATCCATTAGAAGATGAAAGCAAAAACAAAGCCATTGCTGCATGGCTTTACAAAGAAGAGTCTCCAGTAGACCTAATAGAACAAGTTCAAGAAATCACTCCTAAGAAGTATGGACCTGGTCTTAAGCTTATGAAGCGTTTTGGCTACAAGGGAATCGGCCCTATTGGGTGCAATAACAATGGTTTAATAGATCTTGTCAAAGCAACAGCTCGAAGCAACAATGACACAACTGGCCTAGGGTTCAAGAAGGTCCCTTTCCATTTGGGATCCAATAAATTCATACTTGTACCTAAGAGTTCATCTGAAAATGAGTCACAATTGGAATCAGGTACTCAAAAGGAAGAATCTGATGATGAGGATTCTTACCCTCATCCTATTCCTCATGATCTTGCTAAATTCTTTGTTGATCCAGATGACTTTGTGCTATGTGTTAGCACTGTGGATGATACTAGTGATTCTTCTGAGGACAATACTGAGAAACTCAAATATCATTCAGAAAAGGGGGAATCTAGTTAGTCATGCCATATTGAGTATTTGTGTAAGAATCTAGAGGTTGAAGGAGAGTATGTCCCTATCACTATTGGGGAGTTCTATAGTCTCTCACCATGTAGCACCGATTCTCATGAATATGAATTTGACAATCTTTCAGAAGTGACTACTGATAAAGACATTGACCAAGTGCATGTCTATGAAAATCAAATCAAAGTGAGTGAAACGTCTAGAGATAGGTCACAGGGGTTTGATCCAACTAGTGTCTTAGATTCGTCAATTACTAACGTTCGTACTCCGAGATGTTTGAATACACCTGTGGGTGAGGTCGCCGTAGGTCTCAAATTGCTGGTCCATGCATTTAATAACTATACTGTGAATGCAATTGAACTAGCCACTACTCTCTCACTCACACATCCCGAGCTTATAGACAAGAACCCCAATGCATCTAACGAAGTCCCCACGTTCCAAAATGACTATACTCTTGCCTGTTACCTAAACACTATTGAACCTGTAACGTCTTCCACCAATGAGCAGAGTGTCAACATGACTGAGGCTAACATCAAATATCTCAGTCACATAATTAAAAAGAAAAAATTCAAGAGGTCCGATGGTGAAAACCACATTGTGGCAATGTTGGATCCAAAAAAAGTATTAAAAAAAGAGGTGTCCAAGGGTGAAAACCTCTCTGAGGTGCCCGCGGATGAGATATTTGACATCCTTTCCAGTCACTTTTAGGAGAGATCATCAGTGTTAATAGAGCCAACACAGCCGATTAACCTAGGCACAGAAGAACATCCTTATGTGATACATCTGGCTCAGTCATTGTCAACTAAACAAAAGGAACAATTCATTGCCTTTTTCAAGGGAAAGAAAATAAATTTTTCCTAGACATATTCTAACATGCCAGGATTGGATCCTAATCTTATTATGCATCACTTGTCCATAACACCAGGCATAAAACCAGTTAAATAGAAGCTTCAAAAAATGCATCCTCATGTTGCATTGCTAGTCAAAGCCGAATAGGAGAAACTTCTGAAGGCTAGTTTCATTCATGCAATTGATTATGTTGAATGGATATCGAATATTGTCCCTGTGTCCAAACACGATAAGTCTATCAGAGTTTGTAAAAAATTTCGTGATCTTAACTTGGCATGTCCTAAGGACGACTTCCCACTCCCTAATATTGATATGATTGTGGACATGACGGCTAGCTATGAGATGTACTCACTTATGGATGGTTTTTTTGGATACAATCAGATAAAAATTGCACTAGAAGATCAAGAGAAAACAACCTTCACATGTGCATGGGGAACCTTTTGTTGGAATGTGATGTCATTTGGTTTAAAGAATTCTGGAGCTACATATCAGCGGGCTGTTACTACAATTTTCCATGACATGATGCATAGAACTATGGAGGACTATGTTGATGATACTTTGGTCAAAAGCGCTAAACACAATAGCTATTTGCATGATTTGGGACCAATCCTAGATCGTATGGAAAAGTTTAGTCTTTGGCTCAATCCTAAGAAGTGTGCATTTGGTGTCACATCAGGAAAACTGTTAGGATATATTGTTTCTGCAAAGGGAATTGAAGTAGATCCAAAAAAATTACAAGCAATAATGGACATGCCACCACCTCGAAACATCAGTCAGATGAGAGGACTAGAGGGAGGGCTTCAATCTATTCGTAGATTTATTTCACAATTGGCGAATAAATCACAACCCTTCACAAAGACCTTACATAAGGGTGTGAAATTCAATTGGAGCCAGGATTGTGAGCAAAGCTTAACACAGATTAAACAATATCTTGTCAATCCACCAATCCTAATGCCTCCTATGCATGGGAAACCTTTGCTTTTATACATTTCAGCCACTGAAACATCTTTGGGAATCCTATTGGCTCAGGAAGACAATGATAACAAAGAAAGAGCTATTTATTACTTGAGCCAAACATTGGTCTCTTATGAGAAAAACTATAGTATTATTGAAAAAGCTTGCTTGGCAGTTGTCTTTGCTTCCCAAAAGTTGAGACACTACATGCTTGCCCACACTACACGGCTTGTGGCCAAAATAGATCCATTAAAGTATTTGCTCAATAAGGCAGCTCTCACAAGAAGATTGGCTAAATTGGTCATGATACTAAGTGAGTTTGACATCCAATATGTTGAACGCAAAGCTATAAAGGGACAGGCAATTGCAGACCAGCTGGCTGAGGCACCCATACAGAGTCTTCTACCAATAAACATTGATTTTCCAAATGAGTCAATTCTAACACTCACTCACCATACATGGGTTATGTTCTTCGATGGATCCTTCACACAAAAAGGATCAGGTGCTGGATTACTTTTCATCACACCACAAAAATACTCATTGCCCAAAGCATACAAGATTCTGTTTCCTTGTACAAATAACATTGCTGAATATGAGGCTTTGATCAATGTTATGAAAATTGCAGCTGAATGGAGAGTAGATCAATTGGATATCTTCGGTGACTCTCAGCTTGTCATCAACGAAGTAAATGATGTGTATCAAACAAAGGATGAAAAACTAATTCCTTACAAACGCGTGGTTGATGACTTGATGAAATATTTTGCACACATCACCTTCCAACAGGTTCCATGCACAGATAATAAAGTGGCTGATGCCATGGCCACTCAGGCCTCCCTTCTACAAATGCCAAAAAATGATCTCTAACATGAGTTCTTGGTGGAAGCGTTACACTACCCAGCCTATGACACACCTGATTCCAAGATGATATGTTCTATTATAGGACAAGAATCATCCTGCTACCATCACATCTATTCCTACCTTCGTAATCAAACCATTCCAGAAGGCCTGACTCAAAATGAAAAATGTTACCTAATCCATAACGCTTCACATTATGTCATTATTGCTGACGATCTGTATAGGAGAGGTCTCGATGGAACACTCCTTAGGTGTTTAGAACCCGACGAGTCCAAATGTGCACTAATTGACGTTCACGAAGGCATTTGCGGATCTCATTCCAATGGCCTAACACTAGCTCACAAACTCCTTCGTGCTGGTTACTACTAGCCTAAAATGGAGTAAGAAGCTATTAATATGCTAGGTCCTGCAAACAGTGTCAACTACATGGGAATCTCATTCACGCTCCAGCTAGAGAGTTGATTCCCTCTACTACAACATGGCCATTTCAACAATGGGCCTTTGACTCTGTGGGATAGATTCACCCAACCTCTTCTAATGGACATAAGTTCATTATCACCGCTACAGATTATTTCACGAAATGGGTAGAGGCAGTCCCTCTCACAATTGCTGATGGCAAAACTGTAGCACTTTCTATCACAAACTATATCATCTGTAGATATGGTATACCATCCTCAATCATTACTGATAATGGAGGATAATTCAAAAATAAAGACCTTAAGGAGCTGTGCAAGAAATTCAAAATTACACAACATTGGTCTTCCATTTATTACCCCCAGGGTAATGGCCAAGCTGAGGCATCCACTAAGGCGATCCTCAAAATTCTTCATTGCACAGTTAGTAAGTCAGGGTGAGACTGGCATCTCTAGATCAATCCAGCCCTATGGGCATATAGAACAAGCATTAGAACTCCAACGGGAACGACTCCTTTTGCATTGGTATATGGGGCGGATGCTGTGCTTTCGATAGAGGTCGAGATTCCTACCTTGAGAATCTCTATGAAAGGCCTTATCACTGATGATGACTATAGGATAGCCCGGCTTCAAGAACTTGTGTTGCTGGATGAATGATGACAAGTGGCCTGTGATCATCTACAAGCATATCAACAAAGAATGGCACGAAGCTACAATAGAAGAATTAGGCCATGTGACTTCCAGCTGGGTGATCTCATCCTAAGAGAGAACCCTAAGAATCAACAACAACGAATGCAAAAGGGAAATTTTGAACCAAACTGGCTAGGTCCTTACATCATTACTGTGGTATATGGATCTGGCACCTATCAACTTTCCACAACTGAAGGAGAAGTGCTTAAAGAGCCTATGAACACTCTCCACCTGAAGCGGTTTTACAGTTGATTCAATCTCAGCAAGCTCTCTGTACATATCTAAATATGCTGAAAAAAATCCTAAAAATTAGAAAATGTCTTGAAAAAAATCCTAAAAATCAGAAAATGTCCTTGGAAAAAAAAAAAAAAATCCTGCCAAGAAGGTGGAAACCTGGTAAACAAGTGCCTCTTGTTAGTCACTTTCATGCTTTTGCTTTCCTACTTTTCTTGCTCATGTATCCATGGATTGAATCTTGTCATAGCTCAGGGGCATCCCCCCCTTAGTGTCACTCTTTTTCAAGATTCTCATCATAGAATCTCCTACGCGATAGTCACCAGTCGTTCTGACTACGTCTGCCTACTGTCACCAGTATCACTCTTTTTCAAAATTCTCATCATAGAATCTCCTACACGATAGTCACAGTCATTCTGACTATGTCTGCCTACTATCGCCAGTGTCACTCTTTTCGAGATTCTCCTCATAGAATCTCCTACGCAACAGTCACCAGTTGTTCTAACTGCGTCTTCCTACTATCGCCAGTGTCACTCTTTTCGAGATTCTCCTCATAGAATCTCCTACGTGACAGTCACCAGTCATTCTGACTACATCTTCCTACTGTCGCCAATGTCACTCTTTTCAAGATTCTCCTCATAGAATCTCTTTCGCAATGGTCACCAGTTGTTTCAGTTGTATCTGCCTACCGTTGCTCGAGTCATGTCTCAAGATTCTTTTATGGAAGATCTCTTTTGCATTAGTCACCAGTCATCATGGTTGTCTCTGTCTACTATCGCTTAGTCCTTCTTAGGTTCTTCATTGTGAAGATTTCCCCTTGACCTCAGTCACCAATTGTTTTGACTACGTCTGCCTACTGTTGTCACCCTACTAAAGAGATTTCTTTCTTACATATTCTGGACATTGACACTTGACATCATCCTGAAAAACATTAAACTCAATGATATACTTGTTTGGATATGCTGAGAATTTTCTTTGTTTTCTTTGTTTTGCTTTATCATATCTCCTCGAGTAACTCGATGATGTCATCTTCGACTAGAGAAGTAATGACTCGGGGCATGATCTTTTTCTTTGCTCTCTATTTGTAGTTTAGTTCTAATAAGTTGATCTATTCCTATAAAAGGGGTCTCCACTATAAGAGCCTCCATCTCGTATTGGATGGCCGTGTGTATCTCGACTCTTTTTATACAGATATGTCAATGACATTGGTTCTTCTCCTTGTTTTTTGGAGTGAACTCTTCATGCTACAGTAAATATTGATACTCATCCTATTAAGTGAATGTATGGGTCACTGCGAGTATAACTAGCACACTTTTGTCTCAGGTTACGAACGCAAGGGTCGTTGTGGATAGCATGAATACTAAATGCTTCGCATAAGAGGAATCTCCCGTGTGTTTGGTGTGCCTGTCATGCATGCAACATTTAGGTCATCCTAGCATTCATGCTTTGATGCTTATGTTAACTTGCTACATTAAGAGGGGCAAATGTTCTGGTCATTCTAGCTTCTTGTGCCTCGAATGCTTACATTTAATCTCGACATCTCAATAACATATGTTATATTCATATTTTCATGATTGCAATGTCAGTGGAAATTGTATAACATACAAGCTTTATTTTATATCCAATGATGATAAATCATTGAGGCTTGGTAACCAGACCTAGGGTTGCATTTAACATAGTCTTGCATACTTCATTTGCATTAGCACGTGATTCGATGGTAATCCTATTCATACTCCACATGCATCAGATTCCTCCACAGTTGCACAAGCATTTGGTTCATCGATTCTCATTCCTCAATGGAATACCTGTGACTGTCAAACAAAAACCCACAACACTGTCAGATGTTAGTTCATACATATGCATTCTATCTAAACATACATCTCATGTACATCAGAGCAAAACAAAACAGACAATGACATGTACACAGGAATACTCAGCTCAAAATCTCATATATATATATATATATCAAAGAATGGGTCAGTACAAAAAATGGGTGCTACTCGAGCGCAATCGATCAAAAATGATACATCTAGTGCTGGCACACCAATCGATACATAGCCAGAGATCAAAATAAAAATCAGGCACAAAGCGTCTAACTCTGTCTCAAACTCTCGTCTCCAGGAGGAGCAGGAGGAATAGGGGCAGCAGGTGGCGGAGGCAGTGGTGGCATATCCAGCTTGACAAGAGGTCGTGCACCTCCAAAATCTCGTGCGTACTGAGAGAATCACTGCACCTGCAATGTCTCATCAGGTACTGCACTAGTGTATGCAGCATAATAATATGCAGCTCGAGTAGACTAGAAGCGGATCTCATCCTGTGCCAGCTCTACCCTTTGCCCTTCAGCCTCTGCGCGCTCTCTCTGACGATCTGTCTCTCTCTGTCTCTCTACCAGCTGTGCATCCCTGACTACCACTGCAATCTGCAACTCTCCCAACTGTCGGGAGGCTACATGAACCCGCTCTCAGTACCGTCATACCGCATCCTGTACCCCACCTACCGACTGATCCGGCATATCCTCATTGACCATCTTTGGTGCATGCTGCTGTAGAGGCACCTGCTGCTATGGGACCTCCTGCTGAGGGGCCTGCTCCTCTGTCCTCTGCCTCCTCCATCGACTGTGTCCTGCTCCACTGCCCCCTGCACTTAGGTTTGATCCCATCTGACATGGGGGAATAGGTATCTGCTATACCCGGTGCTGGACTTTTATCTATGAAGCATGGGAATGGATGGCTCATAAAAAATGCTTGATATACAAGCGTCATCTCAGCATCTACTACCTCTGGTAGGTAGTCCCACTGAACTACAACTAGGCTGCAGATATCTATCATGGATTGTCCTGGATCCATCCATGGAGGCCATCCCCACTCTATATCCTTCTGCACCCTGGCATAGGCACAATACTCAGCTGAAATTTCATGTGGTCGGCCATACTGCCGCCACACTCGTGAGATGATAAATCTCTCTATGACTGATGTCGTCCTGCCTGCCAGCGGTCGAGAATTAAACATCTAGGGCAACTCTCTTGAGGCATCATCCCAGTCCTCTATCTCTCTCTAGGGTCGCCATATAACAGACACTAGGTCATTGAGATGTGTCCACCAATGCTCAATCTTACCCAGGTGGGCCTAGGTAATATGCCCTCAATATTTGCAGATGTAAGGCTCCATGCGCTCCTGAGAATCCTCAAAAATTGGCCTACATACAGGGAGATGCTCCTAGGCCCAGATTTGTAGCACATAAACACCTATTGCCATGGTCTTCTTCTTGTGGAAGACGACCTCATGCATCTCATGAAAAAGATGGGCCAACATGCACTGACCCCAACCAAAGATCTCAGGTGCCTCAACCATCTTAGAGCATGACACCCCATCCACACTCCAACCCATACTGTCCCCTATTAGGACATAGGAAGCAGCTCAAGAAAATACCCAACATGGATGTTAACCTGTGTGTGGGTGCATAAGTATGCATCAGCTCATCCCAGCTGATGGCCCTGCCTTTCAGTAGCTCTCTCTCAAAAATAATGGATAGTGCCTCTATCCCTAATTGAGGCACTGTATCATACACGACCTGGGCACCATGAAATGGGATCCTCAAGATCCTCCATATGTCCTCTAGTGTGATGGTCATCTCACCCATCAGCAAATGAAATGTGTTCATCTCCGAATGGAAATGCTCTACCAATGTAGTCAGTAAATCGTGATTCACCATCACGGCTAGAATTCAGCATAGTGAAGACAAACCCAATCGAGCAATGTGTGCCCAATCTGCATCATCCAAACTCTGCAATAACTCTCCATAAGACAGATAATGAGATCTAAATGATACGTCTCCAAATACCTCCTTCATGCACAACAAAAAAATGACAAACAAACGATCAGTATCAAGTTGAATCGAAGCATCAAAACGAAATAAAATGCAATTTCTAAATGCGAAAATCACAAAACTGGCACAGAATTTCATGCGAGATTGGTGAAATCTCGCATAAAGACATACAGTTTCGCGCAAAATAGTTCTCTCTTCGCGTGAAGAATCTCGACTTCGCGCGAAAAAAGATCTCCTCGCGCGAAGATAGATCATCTCGCGCAAGAAAAGAGGTTCTCGCGCGAAACACGAATTGCCTTGTGCGAAGAATCTCCATCTTTGCGTGAAACCAAAATCGCCCCACGCAAAGATATTTTAGTCGTGCGCGAAGAAACAACACATCCTATTTCTTCGCGCGAAGAAAGAAGCTTTTCACGCGAGAAGAGATCGGTCTCACGCGAAGAAAGAATTGAACATCCTAAAACATGCTAAAAACGTGCATAAATGAACTTGAAATGCATGAAAATGAAAGTACGAAGATGGAAGATCGATGACTCCTGAGGATCAAGCCTCGTTCTAGGGATGATTCTATGACTCATGATGGGACCTTGTTATCTTTTATCAATTTTGGGTATCTAGGTGTTCTATCTGGATCCTTGAAGGTTAAGCTTCATTTTGGAGATAATCTTCTAAATGCTATCAATTTTAGGTATTTAGGTGTTTTATCTAGATCCTTAAAGGTTAAGCTCCGTTCTAGAGATAATCTTTTAAATGCTATTACTCTCAGGTATCTAGGTATTTTATCTAGATCCTTGAAGGTTAAGCTTCGTTCTGGAGATAATCTTCTAAATGCTATTACTCTCAGGTATCTAGGTGTTCTATCTGGATCCTTGAAGGTTAAGCTCTATTCTAGAGATAATCTTCTAAATGCTTATCAATCTTAGGTATCTAGGTGCTCTATATGGATCCTTGAAGATTAAACTCTGTTCTGGAGATAATCTTCTAAATGCTATCAATTTCAAGTAACTAGACATTCTATTTGGATCCTCAAAGATTACGCTTTGTTCTAGAGGTATTCTTTTAAATGCTATCACTATTAGGTATCTAAGTGTTCTACTTGGATCCCTTAGGATTAAGCTTTGTTCTAGAGATGGTCCTTAAAAACTTATCAATTGGTCTCCATCTCATCAACTTCGGAACCAATCTCATCTTTGCATCATGCTTTCTGATTTTCTTTGAATTAAATGTGTTGCTCGCACATTCATTCAAAGAGGGGCAAAATGTAATATCCCAAAATTGGCTCATTGCCATTATACCAATTCTGGTCTATTCCTGATAATTTCAAAGTCCTATTCTAATAGGCAATTCTCATTCTGCTATTCGCTACTTGACTTAATTGTCAGATGCAGAAAACCTAAATCTGCATTCATCATGCTTATTATTTAATTCCTATAGTATTTACTTGTATTAGTCACATTAAACCTATTGATTAATATTTAATTTAATTATTAAGTATTTATACTTTAATTAAATTATAATTATATCCTAAGGCTAATGTACTATGGAATTAAATTTATTTAATTTAATAAATACGCCTATCTTAATTAATTAAATGTAATTATTTAATTAAATGGGAAAGGTATTTCTAATTAATTAAAAGAAATTATTTAATTAAATGGAGTACTTACTTCTAAATAATTAAACAAAGTTATTTAATTAAATGGGAAGACATTCCTAATTAATTAAATAAAGTTATTTAATTAAACAAAAGTGTCTCTAATTAATTAAAGATCATTTAATTAAATAGAAAAAGTAATTATGAGAGCATATTTCATTTTATTAAATTAAATATCTCGACAAAATCTCTCTTCAGTTCAAAATGGGGAATTTTCAGTTCACTATTGATCAAAAATGAGTTAACTCAATTAACTCCTTTTTCTACTCAAATTAAAACAGTTAACTCCTTATTTTACTCAAATTAAGTCTGTTAACTCCCTTTAATTTGGGAATCTGCCTTTATGATTGAAACTCATCTTCAATCCTGACCATTGATCTGAATCGATCTCAACCGTTGATGGATTCTAGGAGACTCTATATAAGAGACCCTCATCTCTTCATTTTAGGGGGATGAATTGATTTTCTATCGAATTGCTGTTGAAATTCATGCTCATATTTACTTATATTTCTTGCATACATTCTCATTCTTAGTTTAATCTCATTTTAGTTTAATCATGCATATGCTTAATCTAGTTTGCTTCATTTGTTCTTAGATTATATTGCATCTTTCATTTTTTAGATTAATCTATATACTCATTCTTAGCTTAATTCCATTGTCAAATCCTTCGTTCTTAGAGGGTCTGGTTGCCTGCACCTCAATTCTAAGGATATTAACAGGCAAAATCCCTTTAGATAGAAGGCAACAGGTCACTTTGCAGGGAAAATTTTGGATGAACAATTCAATGTTCATTTCGTGATGAATCCGCAAATAAGGACCGTGTTGAAGTGTGTGTGTTAGCATAGGCCACATTTTCACATATACAGTAGGCATGCAAACTCCTGACTCAACCCCAATGATCACAACTTTCAGAAGTACCACAAAAGATCGGGCCCCGTAGGTCACCCAACAGATGTACATGTGTGTGGTGCACCACCATCATGGAGATCATACACAAGGACAGGATGAGAATGCAACAGAAGTCAATCGACTGAAAGCATAATTTAGGATGATGGATGCTACACACATCCTAATGCAAAAAAAGATGCAAAAGTGTTCTAGTTGGTATCAAAATGGATCATCCAGGTCCACGAACCACAATGTGCAGTGAAAACTCGAGAAAATAGGGCAGCATGCAAAATGAGGTAAAAACCCCAAATTTTGGAAAAAATTTTAAATTAAAACCCATTTGACCTTTGGGTTCAAAAACCCCAAAAATTCAAAAAAAAATGAAATCAGACATTGTATGCAAAAATGGCCAACATAACGGCTCAAAATCTCAAACCCTCATTTCAAAAATAGGAAAAACGTTCATACCTGACCAACCGGGCAAAACTAGCACACGAAAATGGAGGGGAACACTAGTTCACAACCTCCTAACATATTGCTACAAGAAACGGAAGCAGAAATAGAGAAAAAACATTAAAATGGGAAGGCCCTACCTAACAGCAAAAGGGGCTGAAACTAAAACCCGTAGAATAAAATAAATACTCTGCCGAAACTACTGAAACTGACACCAAAGCAAAAACTCCTTGAGCTAAATCTAACAAGACCAACCTCATGAAGATTCAACGCTCACAGCTCTCACAATGAATGAAACAATAATCCTTCAGAAGAGGATTTCCAAATTTGCTGTCCAAATTCAATTTTTAAAATGTGAGAAGTGAATAATGAATTCGCTTTTTCAATACTTATTCACTTTTTTGAGTGAATAGTCAATTCTGGAAAATAGCTAGCTGGAGTAGCTAAACTTCGAATTGACCCAAACGAAAACAAGTTATTATCCATAATGGAAATTCACCTAAGGCAAAGCTGCCAAAAATTAAATCTGTAAAGATTTAAAACCCAAAATCACAAAAAATCACTAAACACATTTGTGGCAAAAGCGAACTTCTAAAAGCACAGACACACTTACTGGTCTAGTTACAAAATGCAGATGAGTTCAGATTTACTAATCACCGAAAGGTTTTAATTAAAATAATTAAAATAAGGATACATTGGCCATACAGGGACGACATTGGTAAATATGAATAGCTAAATCACTAAATCCATATGCCACTGCCAGGGATATAATTCCTGCACACTAAAACACACGATCAACTGTAATTGCATATAATATCATAGCCGAAGCAACATGTATTAAAATACCTATTTAATCCATTTACATCACTCACGTTCGCAGAAGCATAAAGAACATAAATGAAGTAAATAACCATAGCATAGAATTCATCTCATAATATAATCAACAACATGTCCAATACATCATATAAACAGATATCATCATAGATCTACTGTTATCTCAAAGTAGCATCAACATGCAAATATGATAAACTGAACAGCATAGCAATATAACATCTATGGTACTGAATCAAAGTATAGCATCTGACCCTCGGGTCATCATAAGGTACAAAATAAGAGTATCAAGTATCTTTCGAATCAAAATAGACAAGGTATAGACTGCAAACATGAGAGGCACTACATTTGGTCTCTAGTCTATCCATATTCCATTAATGCCTAAAAGCCATAAAGATGTTAACCAATATCCTCCCACATATCAAATTTGCTTCCTTGTAGGCATCTAGAAAATTGGAGAGGACTTCCTTTGTTTGCTTCAACCAGCATGATTTCCATCTGCAAAACATATTGATGTGCCCTACTCAAAACATCGATCTTCATTTCATTGTGCTCTACACGTATATAATGATTGGCAAGAGAAATTAATTTGGAAACCGTTCTTTAAGTTTGGTGCAGTCATATAAGGGAGATGCACAACTATGTCTTTGGATCAAGCTCTACTCTCCAATTTGATACCAAACTTGGGACAAGTCCCTATGTATAAGATCATGTTCCCTTCAAAATGAAAACCATAAGTTGAAAGCTCCCTTGCTCGACCATATCAATATGTTGAGTTCTATCAATTGGTGGGGCAAAAAGTGATGGTATAATTGGCAAAGGAACAAACTTTCTTAAACTCCTTTGAGTACTTGTTTGGTGTTATTGTGAGTAGACTTGGTAAGACAATTCAATAACAGAGCTCTCAACTCTAATTACTTCCATACAGTAATAATTCTTGAAGTTGAAGTGGGAACACTAGAATCTTTAGTTTTCACAAAGAAAGATATCAGAATCTATGGGCACTCAAGCAAAGAGATTAAAATTGAAAAGAAAATAAAACAATATATCATAGCAATAGGAACCTTATATGTGATTAATCACTATTAAACCAAGTGAATCTACAACTACCATAAGTTCTTGACCATCTTCATTTATGTCATGTAGAAAAACTCTTCTATGTAATTACTATTGTTCAATATGTGAATTTTTTGTCATTCTTTCTTTATTTAACTTGCCTATAAAATAAACTTTGATGCCTTAGCAACAGATTATGTGATGTTCAATTGAAATGCCCTGCATCAATTTTCTAAACTCTGCCTTTCAAATAGGATTTATTAGATTTCATTCTAATTTATTAGGGATTTTCTTAGATTTTTCTCTGTATGGTCATTTAGTTGGGTTTTTGGGGGTTTTAAGAGAATCATATAAAAGTGGTGAGGATTTGAGGTAGGCCTACTTTTAAGAAGTTTTTTTGAGGTAGATTTTTTTGTAGAGATTATATGCATCATAGAGAGACTAGAAACAAATGAACCATAAAATAAGTGATTATCAAATTTAGTTAAATATAATTTATTAGAAATTATGGTTCTAATAGTTACATGATTTTATGGGGCCAAGGCGATTTGAGTGGGGTCTTCTTATTTCTTCCTTTGCTATGAAAAATCTGAGCCCTCAATGGAATATTTGTGGAGCTTTCCCTCAATTGTGTAGCTTGGAATTTTCTTCTACATGCATGCTTCACTATTCGCTATGCTCTTTATATGCTTCATTACTTCCTTAAAATATATATGATCCAACATGATGTCAATTTGATTTGAGTTGTTTACTATTTTTCCTTGACAAATCTCTAATAAATATTTATCACATAAATTAGAATAATTTTTCCACCAAAATTAACTAATTTCTTTCTTGTCTAACCTCAACATAAGTTAGAATCATTTGATGAATAAATGAAAAAAATTAGCCACGTTGCATTTTAGAATAGCTCCTGTTTGTTCTTGACACTATTTATTATAAAAGGAAAATACTAAATTAAGGTGGAATGGTTTAGAAGTTAGTTGTGCAATCAATATGTTGATGTTGATGTTGATGTCTCATTTACTAGAAGCTTTTAAGAAGACCATACAATGTTTTAGAAATACCATAGAATATCTTAGAAATAATGGACTATTAAGTTGTAGAGAATAAATAAGATAATTTACAAAAAAATATTTACTCTTCAATTTTTACAAAGCTAATAAAATGTCATATAATTATGTATCCCAGTTGAATCCCAAAATTGAAAAAAACATTCCAGAATAATCTTACATTTTTTTTTTATAATAGTGAATTTCTCCACTCTTGAATCTAGAAGATCATGTGAATTGATGTCTATATTAATCATTCTCATGTAACTACTCTACAAATGGAGTTTGAACTTGAAGATGCCCAAACTATAGTAGATTTTGAGTTCATAGATTTGTAGATTTGAAATGTTTTCTATATAAAGATTAGATAAAGTAGAATCTCAATTTTTTATATATAAATATTACATGAAGTAGAATTTCAAAAAATAAATCTACATTAGATTCTAAGCCCCTTGCAACTCAAAAAAGTCAGATTTAAAGTTGACCATAGTATCATATTTTGTTGCAATTTATTTGATTTCCTCAAAATATGACATTTTCTAAATAGGAAGGGAGAGAGGAAAAGAGGAATAAGAAGCACTGAAAGAGGATATACAAACTTTTTTCTGAAGTGAGAAGAAATTTATGAAAGAAATTGTTCATATAAAATTAATAAAAGTGATAATTAAAAAATTCATTGAATGGTCATAATATCTTGATTGAACATTTTCATGACTTTTGTTTTGTGTTGCTATGAAGCTAGCACTAGACTATAAGTAGTCTTTTGGTTGTTGACAAGTGGATTTAAAGCACCACTATAAAAAAAACTTGTTTTTACTTGTTTGGACATTGTCTATTTTATTGTTTAGATGTTTTTAGCTGTTGGAGAAAGTGGTGATATGTAACTTGCATACGTAATATAATTTAAACATTAGTTGTATCATATATATATATATATATATATATATATATATATATATATATATATATATATATATATATATATATATATATATATATATATATATATATAGCTAGAGAAATCATAATATTATAATTTAGTTCTAAGTAATAAGATTAGCCAAATTTGTCTCTATACAATATGAGACACTTAATTTTATGTACAAGGTTTCATATGTGCATTGCTCATTATTGGTATCCCATTATTCCTATCTAGAAAGATATGTATAAGCCATTAAATTTTAATAAAACTTGACATCATTGGGTGCAATATACACAACAACCAAATAGGTAAGAATAACATGGGAACAAGTTGGATATAGTGTTTTAGCCAAATGAGGCCAAGTAAATTCCCTAGGTAACTTTGATGGATTTGATACCACCAGCTTGTGACATCCAAGCCAAAAAAATAAAAGAGGGAATTTTTCAATCAAACCTAGAAAAGAGAGAAAGACATTCAATAGGATGAAAAAAATTTCATCAAAAAACCCCTCAAATACCACAAACTTACTTTACTAGATACAGATAAGCTCAAAGCCCATTCTATTACATACAAACATATTTATAAAAAATAAAGATACAAAACAGCAAATTATTTGACCAAGATTACGAAAGTTCAAGTTGATAATAATGCTACCATAGTAAAGAAAGAGTGAAATGATAAGGGTAATACATAACTATGTAAAAATGATTCTTTTAAACACTTGATTTGGTTTTATGAAATGATCATTTAATATTATGTATTTATTAACATGTATTTTGTATTTTTTGAGTAGGAAAGCCTACTTGGGCCATAATTTACAACACCCATATTGGAGACAATTTAATATAGACTTGCTTATGCATTCTTATTCCAGATAAAAGGTTGACCAATGAAAATCCTTAGTATTTCTTCCTAGTTACATCAAGATTTGTAGAAGTGATCTTGGAGATACTAGATGCAAAGGTAATACAAGGAATCTTAATCTTAATCCTCCATTAGTGTTTGTGTCTATAAACTCTTAGTGATAATTTAGTGCAAGTATGGGAAATGAATAGGAACCTTGTTTAGTGATGGAATAATTACAAAGATCTAAACATCGATTACATTTAACCCATAATCATAACTACATAAAGGGGAGAAATTTAAGGTAGGGGGTATCAGTCTAGATGCACCTCTTCCTCATAATTATGACCTCTAAAAGGACATGTACAACTTGGTAAGAAAGCAATGATGCCAATTATAAAATCTCCCTTGATCAATATGGTAGATTGATTAAAATTATCTTGCAAAGTTATTACGGAAGATGCTCATGGTAATACATCATAATTAATCTCCAAAACTACTCCACAACCTCCTCTTACCAAAAATAGTGTAGTGCCTCCCATGTTTGAATTTTGTACCTTGTTGTGTTTTGTTTCGAGAGATACTTTGATACTCATGTTTGATGAAATTTGAGATAACCTAATGGTCAGATACTATATTTTGATTTACCAATATTATAGATGTTAGATGCTATGCTATTCAGTGTGATCATATCTACATAATGATGTTGATTGATGTGACATGATGCGTTATGATGATATTTGGTTATTTTATATTCAGGCATATAATTTGCTTATGATTATATGATGGACTTATTAGATTTCGGATACTTTAATTTGATGCTATGACAATTTACTTCATTCTTTCTTTGAGATGTTTTATGATGCAGTAAGTGATTTAAATAGATTACTTTAATGTGATTTAATGAATTTATTTCTTCAACTATATTATTATATGCAATTACACTTGATCATGTTGTTCAACGTGCAAGATTTATATCCCCAGCAATTGCACATGGAGTTAGTGAGTTGGCTATTCTTACCTAGCCAATGTCATCCCTACATGTTTGATGTATCCTATTTAATTGATTAATTAAACCCTCTAGTGATTTAATAAAACCAGACTCATTTGCATTATGTGATTAGACCCATGAGTGTGTCTATGCATTTAGAGGTTTGTAATTGTCATGAAAGTTATTTAGGAATTTTATAATTTTATAGTTTAAGGGAAATTTATAGTTGATTTAATTATTTTAATTCCCAGCATCTTTGTTGTAGTTGAATTCCATTTATTTGGAATTGCTCGATTTTATTTGGGTTGAAAAGGGATTTTTTAAGTGAGCCAATTAATTTCCTAATAGTATATTCCATTTTTAAAAGTAAATATATATCCCAAAAGAGAATTATTTCCTCACATATCACTTGTGAAATAGGAATTTGGAGAGAAAATTTTAAGGATTTACTATTCTATTCACTATAGGAGCTACGGGCATGAGATTGTCGCAAGGTTGAGCTCATTGGATCCAGCTTAGGGAGACCTTTGTTTGCTAGGATTTTTAGTAATGACCATGAAACAATTATTTTATCACATGTATTTTTGTTTAGCCCTTTTGGATGTGAGGTAGGTCTCTCTTGTTTTATTTATTTTTCTCTATTTGAGTGTTTGTTTCTAGTAGTAAATTGTTTGGAGGTAGAGAACTAGTGTTCCCCTTCATTTCTACATGCTAGCTCTACCTAGTTGGACGAGTATGAGCATTTGTCCCTTTTTGGATTTGAGGTTTTGTGGTTTCATACCATTATGCTAGCCATTTTTTTGTATGGATTCTAAACCCAAATTTTATTTGATAATTGTGACTTTTATACCCAGTGACATAATGGGTTTCAATTTTGAGGTTTTTATCATTTTTGGCTTTCACCTCAATTTGTGTACTACCTGATTTTCTCAAGTTTTCTTGGTATGGAATTTGGTCATGGATCCAAATTATCCATAGGGATATCTATCTGACCCTTGATGTATTTTTTGTTGCATTGTGATTTGTGTCAAATCCATACTCCCAGATATAAGTTGGTTGAGTGATCTATTTTATTGGTGTTTTATATATTTCTCATCCAACCCCTATTACTATGTTCATCATGTAGTTGGTGTTCCTACACACAGGCACGTGAGCATACACTTTTGGTATTAAAAGACTCAAGGGCTTGGTTTCTCATCAATTTAGTTATATTCATTAGGGTTAGGTTGGGAAATTGTATTGCTTATGGGAACTCATCATGTGATGAGCATGGCTATGTAGGATAGGTTGATGGAGGGGCTTCTCTCATAACCCTAGGTTGTGTTCCTGACAAGGTATACATGTAGAAGTTTCTAATAAGTGATAACTAAATAAATTCATGGGTAATTAAATAAGATAAGGAAATATCACATTATTAGCACAGTTCAATCGGGGATCCAACATGTTGGCCTCTTGAGGGAGTCTCAAGGGGAATAGTTTGTATTGATGTTGTTTTTGGGAGTCCCAAGCAACCTACTCTCCACCAGAGTCCCTACATAGTAGACCTATAGAATGCCTGACTAAGACCTATTATACTACATTATCTCATGATCTTGTTTTTAGTCCACTATACTATTTGGCATGAGTGTTAGCCATGGATAATTTCCTTATGTGTGTTGAGGTCAGATCATTATCTCCATCAAAATGATGGGAATGGACCTATAGGTTCCATGTGGTTGAGAGGCATAGCTACCTTTACCACTGCTAGGGATTGGTGTACAGAGTTGGCCTTTCTCCATGTTTAGTTTTGAAGCTAGATGCTCACATGGTTCTTTGTTTCTTCCAAAGTATATTTCCATGTGATTTATGCTATTTTGGTTTATAGAGATAGTTGGTTTATGCTCATGTATGTTAAAAATAAAAATTTATCCTACATGATTACTAAATGCTATAGAGTAGATGAATAGCTAGTTGTTTCATTCAAGTCTTTGAGCCTTGATATTTGTGGATATGGTACTCCCTGGTGTGGAGGAATTATTCTACTTTATATTTGTGGCTTTTATTTTCCTTTCTACTGATGTCGAACCTTGCATTCAAGTGGGGATTCCTCGCACGAGAATGCATTCTCTCATGCAAGAAAACCCTTCTCTTGCGTAGAGTAGGGTGAATGGTCACACAAAATTCTACTCCCTTGGTTGAGGTTAGGCATTCTCTCGTGCAAGCCTTGATCTCTATTGCTAAGAGTCTTCTAGCTAGTTTGGCATTCCCTTGCATGGGAAGTGTGATCTCTCATGCAAGAAAGTAGTTTCTTGTGTGTAGTGAGGTACTTCTTTCCACAAAGAGGTATTTCCTTACATGAACCTCCAAGGTTGTGTTTCCTCCC
Organism: Cupressus sempervirens; assembly: GCA_028749045.1. Classification (NCBI taxonomy): domain Eukaryota; kingdom Viridiplantae; phylum Streptophyta; class Pinopsida; order Cupressales; family Cupressaceae; genus Cupressus; species Cupressus sempervirens. Next base: position 273,821,627 of record CM053790.1, read on the forward strand.
TCAAAAAATATGAGTACTCCCAATTTTTTTAGGAAACATGTTTAGGTGTTTTGAGTACCCTTCAGGTTTACAAACCTTTTTAGGCTTCAATAGATCAAAGATTCTAGGTTTTGTAAGTGTTAGACTTTCATAGTTGGTTTTGGTCACATTGGTAAGTAGTGATGCTTGGAGATTCATTGGGTGTTGGGATTGTTTGGTTAAGTCTTTGTTGGAATACTTTAGAATAACTGAGATGGGGGGGGTGGTGAATCACGTATCTAAGGTCTAGATGAATAAATAAAACTTTTCATAGCTTAGTGAACCCATAAAACATTTATACTCATGCATGCATCCATAAGATTATGCAATCACTTAAAACTTGTAGGTTAATGTCAAATCAACTTGTATAAATATAAAGCATGAAACATAATAGGTTCATCAACAAACTTGACACAATGATTTATGTGGAAACCCAATTTGGGAAAAACCACTAGTAACATGCCACTCTTTTCACTCTTCTAAAGTGATGCCCTATAAAAGGCCAACCCTATTAAAGGTTACTATACACACTATTAAATGTAACCTTGTTAAAGGATTTCAACCACCCTTTAAGAAGTGAGCCTTGTTAGAAGACTTTATACCATTCACTTGGAATGTCACCCAATTAAAGGATTTACAAATGACTATTAGGTCAACCTTAATCCAAAAGATTTTTCCTAAACTAATACAATTTTTAGAGAGTAACAATAAGGCTTTGATTTGATACAACCTACAACTTCTCTTATAGATTATAGATCACTATTTAGTCCTCAATTATTCTTGGCCTTCATAGTTTGTAGCTCTGATAGCTTGCTCACCCTTCAAGAATTTATTTCCTTGAGCCTTCTTTCTTAACATGCCATTGTAGACTCTTCTCTTAGGTCACTAGATAAAGCAAAACCCTTGACTCCTTGTTTCCCTTAGGTTCTCGCACATGGAAACCTTGCTTCATGACCAATCATCCCTATAAATAGGAAATTAAGATATTTTCTTACTCATTCTCCATCATCCAATTCAAGGTTAGAATGGATTAGGTAGGATATAATGTGTCTACTCCATATCTCATATCTCTTCTAGAAACTTCTCCTAGAATCCACTTTGAATTTACGTAAAAATGGTTTACCTTGAATTTTGTGAGACCAACTCATCAACCTTATCTTCTACCTTGTTCACACAATCTAGGAAAACAAATTTGTCAGCTCAGATTCATCAAATCCATAATCTTTCAAACAATGCAGCAGCTTGACATTATCAACCTTTTGATGCTTGGTACATACTATGTTGCTCGGCATCCACTATGAAATTACTTAACATGAACTAAAGTTTAATAGTGCTTAGCATCAACTAAACTTTACTTAGCATCCACTATTTTGCTTGGCATACACTAGAATGAAGTTTTACTTGGCTCCAACTAATTTTCTACTTGGCTTATATTGGCTTTGCTCGACACCTACTATCCACTCAGTCAAGCTTGGCAGACAAACTTTGTGTAACTTGTTCTTCTAATCTTTCTTAGTGCAACCGGCCTTTATAACCTTAAGTATATTACAAATACATCATGTCATCACTATCTCAACTGATCCTTGTACTTCATTACATAATCATAACTCAACCTTTCCTCTAGGGGCTATTGTTACATCTTTTGATCAAATCCTCTTCACCAATCAAATAAGTGATTGTACTTGAATCATATAAGTAGTTGTCTTACCAAAAAATAGTAGATTTGAAATTAGTGACAAAATAATGATTGAAACACATAGTCTTCTTCAATAGTTTCCCTCTTTCAATAATCTCTCTCAACAATGATCTTTTCAATCTATTTTCAACAATCTCCCTATTTGATGTTGATGGCAAACCAAACTAATTAGCCAAATCAATCTCCCTCTATCAGTAGTTTCCATCTTCTGATTAGATTACAAAATTCTTTCTTATAACTCCCTCTTATTGTATATCCCTCTAACTAGGTAGATTAGGCTTTCTCCCTCTTCATACTTGTGTTTTCTTCATGATTAGTAAACTCTCCCTCAGCATTTATATTGGCTTGGTTTATCTCCATATTGATTAGTAAATCTCTCCCTCTTTGAAAATGATGTCAAACACATATACCAAAAACTTGTCATCATAAAATGTAGATACAAACTTTGTTAGGTTCCTTCAATTTCTCCCTCTATCACCTTGCTTGTGATTGATCTAAAGTTTTAGCTCTTTGATTACTTTAGGCAGCTCTTAAAGTAAGATCCTCTACACCAATGTGTAACATATGAACATCAACTTGTTTGATGTAGGGCACTCCTCTTGTTACTAAAATAGCCTTTGATAGGGGTGTCACCCATAATTTACCTCTTAGATACTCATGAGCATCCTTAGGTAATGGTTTTGTAAAGATATGAACAACTTGTTCTTTTGTGTTGACATATTCCATCTTCCCCTCTTTATATTGAACTAGAACTCTCTCAAGTAATGACACTTGATTGCAATGTGTTTTTTCTTTGTGTGCATCACTGGATTATTTTATATATTGATAGCACTAGTATTATCACAATAAAGCATCACGGGTTCTATGATTTCTTCCTTTATACCTTTGAGTAGCTATTTGATCCACACAATGTTTGTACAATTTATAGTAGCAACAACATCTTCAACTTTAGTAGTAGATTGTGAAGTACAACTTTGTTACTTACTATTCCTTGTAACTAGTCTCTTGCCTAAGAAAAATTCTCCTCCATTGGCGTTCTTTCTATCATTAATGTTTCTAGCGCAATCAAAATCAGTTTAGGCTCTCTATTCAAATTTTTTATTGTTCTTGTAGTATAGAACAAACTCTTCTTTTCCTTTTAAATATCTCATTATTCTTTTCATAGCCATTAAGTGATTCTCCCTGGGATTAGTAGAGAATCTTTCAACTATCCCTATAGATAATGCAATATCAGGTCTGTTGTGTACTACATATTGCAATTTTCCAATCATAGACCTGAGCAATGTTTGATTCACCTGAGCAGAATCATCATTCTTTGACAACTTGTGTCATGTTACCATAGGTGTACTTACTAGTTTGAAATCCTCCAATCCAAATGTTTTCGATATTTTCTTGACATACTTTGACTCAGTGATATATATACCATATTTCATTTGATATACTTACAAACCCACAAAAACTTTGATTTGTCCAAATATAGACATCTCAAATTCTTTCTTCATCTAATTTGCAAAATCCTTACATAAAACATTTTGACCTCTAAATATGATATCATCAACAAATATTTTAGATAATAAAATACCTTTGACTTTCTCTATCTTTATGTATAGATTGCTATTATCATCAGTCCTTTCAAATTGTATTGGATACAATTGTCTAATTATGTGTTGTCTTTGATGTCACACAAATGTCATATCAGTTTTCACTTAGTGCTTACTGAGCTCACTTGGTCAGTGAAGATAGTTTTCCTTGTCTACGGAGTGTTCACAAGTTTATTCTAAATAGATGATAGTGTCTACTGAGCTCACTTGGGCATTGAAAGAAATTATGGTGAAAATAGTGTTAACCAAGTTCACTTGCTTAGGAAAGGAAAGTTGGATAGAGTTAGTGCTAACCGTGTTCACTTGGTTACCAAAGAATTTTTTCAAGTTCTCTATTGGTTAACATAGGAAATTATCTCAGAACCAATGTTTGCCAAGCAAGGTAAGGTAATGAAGGATTTTATTATTTTGGCATATGAAGCTTAACTATTTCAAGTATTTGTTCTAGCCAACTATGGTAATGACTATTGGTCACTCTAATTTGTAATGATCCAACTTGACAATATGGATGATATAAACATAAGGTCAAGTTGTGATTTTCAAGTGTGTGCAAGTGTGCTGATTGAATTTAGAAAGGAAAGAGAGGGAGCAAACTTAAAGGACAAGAAAGTATCCTTATGGAGTAGAAAAGTAATATTTGAATAGGAAGGATCAAAGTATAAATAGAATAGGGATCTAGATTCAGCAATTTAGTTGCATCACAATCAAGGTATTTCATTGTTACTCTCTAACCATTGTAAAAGTGATCTAAAATCTCTTAACAGAGTTGGTTTAATAGCTAGTTGTGAATCCTCTAACAAGGTGGAAATTCTATTAAAAAAATTTAAGACCTCTTCGAGGCCACTCCTAATAGGGTGATTAAATCCTCTAACAAGATCACACCTAGCAATGTGTTTTGTAACTTTTAACAAGGTTGGTTCCTAATAGGGCTCACTTCAAAAGAGTGAAAAATAGTAACTAGTTACATTGGCAGTTTTTTCCAAATTGGGTTTCTACATTAATCCTAGTGTCTCATGTGTTAATGTTATTTCTCTTATGCTTGAAAATTAATTATTTTTAATGTTTTAAGATTTTCTAAAAGTAACTCACACTCTGCATTTATCAAGTTACAACATTTTCTGTGTGTTTACTGGGTAACAGTAGTAATCAGTTTTCTCAGTCTAAAATTTATTGCTGACATCCAAGGGATCTGAGATTTATTTTAGTAGTAAATGATTCACCCCCCTCCCCCCCTTCAATTACTCCTTCTATATTTCCAACAATTGGTATAAGAGCTTTTGGTGCTTGCAAGAAGGTTTCAAGGACCTAAGCTAAAGATTAGGATGTCTTACAAGAGAGAAATTCCAAAGCTAAATAGAGACAACTTTTTAGTATGGGAGGGACTCATGAGACTTCATCTAGCCACCATTAGTGATTTAGGTTGCAAATACGTTGATGAAGAATACAAAAATCTTGCTAGTACATTATCTGTTGGAGATATTGCTGAGAAAAAGAACCATAATATCATGATGATTGATATTGCATCTACTCTCAGCTATGATGAATTTAAGGAGATCAAAGACTGTAAAACTACTTTTGATATGTGGAACAAGCTAAAGGACATATATGGTGCTGATGACAATGTAAGGAGAGCCAAAGTAGAAAGCCTTAGAGGACATTTTGATTAGATAAGAATGAGAGAAGATGAAAATATTTCAAAATATGTAGAAAGAATCAAAGCTAGTGTCAGTGCAATCAAATTTTCTAGAGGAGAAATCAAGGAAGAAATTATTGTAAGTAAAGTTCTCAGAACATTGCTTCCTATCTATGAAATTAGAGTATCTACTATTCAATAAAAGAGATGTGAACCAAATCACAAATTAAGTTTGGATGCCTTAGTAGGAAGATTGACAACTTTTGAGCTAGACAACCTTGACAATTATGTTCCAACTTCCAAAGATGTTGAATTTGCATTTGAACCTAAAATTTTACTCAAAGAAAAAGGAAAGAAAACAAAAGACATTCAGTTAGAAAGTGAAGAGAAACAAAGGAAAGTTTAGATAGTGATCTTGAAGTTGTTGAAACTTTACTTGCAAAGAAATATTTTAGAGGAAGAGGAAAGTATAGAGGTAAGGTTCCTTTAACCTACTTTTCATGTGAAGAAATTGGTCATATTGCTACCAGGTGGCCAAACAAAGAAAGAAAAGATGAGAAAAAGAGCCACAAGTACAAAGGCAAGAAAGAATCCAAAAGTCACAAATTCTTCAAAGATAAAAGTAAGAAGACTTTTTTTATGGCTAAAGATTCTGATAATGGTGAAGATGAGGTAGTATACATTGTTGTAAAAGATGAATCTGATGATGAAGGAGATAAGATGGCACTTATCTCTCATGTTAGTAAAAATGACACATGGATCATAGATGGTGGATGTTCACATCATATGGCTGGAGACAAAAAAAAATTTGAACACTTTGAACACTATGATGGAGGTAGTGTAAGGTTTGGAAACAATGAATCTTGTTGCATAAAAGGGAAAGGTCACATATCATTAACCAATGAACTTGTATGTGACAATGCCTATTGGGTTGAAGGACTGAAACATAACCTACTAAGTGTATCATAGCTAATCAAAATTGGATTTAAGGTAGAATTCATGCATGGAAAGGCAAGACTGTTGGATGAAAAAGGGAATCTAATTGAATCAGACAAACAAATAAGAGGTAACCTATTTTATCTTGATCTTGGTGATTGCTCATGTTTTATTGCTCAAATGGAAGAAAGTTGGCTATGGCATAGAAGACTATGTCATGTAAACTTTGATAATATGGTCAAGATAAGAAAATTTAGAAAAGTAAGAGGTATCCCTAGTTTGAAGAAACTAGATGTTGGATTATGAAAAAATTGTCAGATTGGCAAAATGGGAAAAACTAGTTTTAAGAGAAAAAACTATCAATCTGAAGATGTCTTAGAAATTGTGCATACTAACCTATGTGGACCCATTGGAATAGAAAGTTATAGTGGACAAAAATTCTTTACTCTTTTTGTTGATGACTACTCTAGAATGATGACTATTATGTATCTCAGAGAAAAGTCAAAAGCATTTGAGAAATTCAAATGGTATCTAGCAAGAGTAGAAAAAGAAACAAGAAAAAGATTGAAATGCTTAAGATCAGACAGAGATGGTGAATTCATCTTCAATGAATTCAATCATTTTTGCATTGAAAGAGGAATCAAAAGGCAATTATTAACCCCTAGTACTCCTAAATAGAATGGAATAGCTAAAAGAAGAAACAAATCCATCATGGATTGTGCAAGGAATCTAATGATTGAAAAGAATGTTGCTATCAAATATTGGAAGGAAGCCATCAACACTGTAGTTCATACTTTGAACTGAGTACAATTGAAGGACTCACATAAAACTTCATATGAATTATGGTATGGCTACAAACCCAATATAAGTTACATGAAAGTATTTGGCAATAAATTTTATATCTTGAAAGAGTCTAGAAAAGGAAAGTTTGATTTGAAAGTTAATGAAGGTATATTCTTAAGATATTCTTGCAAAAGTAAGGCATATAAATGCTTGAATTTTTCTACTCATAAAATCATAGAAAGTGCACATGTGAGAATTGATGAGTTTGTAGAAAAGATTGAAGAAGAAAGCAAAAGGAAACTAGAAGATTACAAAAGATTTGTTTATTTTCAATTTGTTACATTTTTAGGCACATCTAACAATAAGGAGACTTCACCTCCTAAGTCTTCCACAACTACCAAGTTACAAGAAGTATAAATGAAGTCACAAGGACCCGAGTCACATTATAAAGCTACTGAGCCAATGCCTACTGAGTCTAAACAACCTAAGCCTGAAGTTGAAATTCAAAATGAAGATAGTACAATTCAGTCAAAAGGAAAAGAACCTGTATTGGCCAAATATGTCTGAAGGCATCATGCACCTAATCAGATTATTGGAGAAAAATTAGAAGGTACTATGACAAGAAGAAAATTGAAAGGTACATGTTTACCTGCTAATTTTGAACCTAGAAGTGTTAAGGATGCTATAGAAAATGAAAGTTGGATTGAGGCAATGAATGAAGAAATAAAATAGATAGAAAAGAACAAAACTTAGACTCTTGTTCCTAGGCCTAAAGATAAAATTGTGATTGGAACAAAATGGGTACTCAGAAATAAGCTGAATGAAGATGGACAAGTATCATGAAATAAAGCTAGATTAGTATGTAAAGGCTATTCTCAAGAAGAAGGAATTGATTATGGTGAGACTTTTGCTCCTGTTGCAAGATTAAAAGGTGCTAGGATCCTACTTGCATATGTAGCTAACAGAGGATTCAAAGTATATCAAATGGATGTTAAATCTGCATTTCTAAATAGAATTCTTGATGAAGAAGTCTACATTAAACAACCAAAAGGTTTTGTTGATCTTGACAAAAGGTGCATGGTTTGTAAATTACACAAAGCACTATATGGTCTCAAACAAGCTCCTAGAGCATGGTATGGAAGCCTACATAACTACTTAATATAGATTGGTTTTTAGAGAACAAATGATAATAATAGTCTGTACATCAAGGAAGGACTCGATAACAAAATTGTGTTGGCAGAGATATTTGTAGATGGTACTCTATTTACAAGAAATGATGATCTATGCAAAGCATTTTCAAAACATATGAACAAAGAGTTTGAGATGTCCATGTTTGGTGAAATAAAATTCTTTGTTGGACTGTAGATACAATAGAATAAGAATGGTATCTATATCACCCAATCCAAGTATGTAAAAGAGATAGTCAAGAAGCTTGGTATGGAACTGGTTGGCACCCCTATGTGTACTAGACTTAAGCTTACCAAAGATGATGACTCCAAAGAAATAGATCAGACCTTATATAGATCAATGATTGGAAAATTATAGTATATAGTTCACACAAGGCCTGATATAGCCTTAGTAGTTTAGATAGTGGCAAGATTCTTAGCTAAACTTAGAGAAAATCATATGATGGAAACCAAAAGAATCTTGAGATATCTAAAAGGTATTAAGGAATATGGCTTATGGTACAAACATGGAGGAAACCAAGACCTAAAGGTATTCACTAATGCTAATTGGGCAAGAAATCTTGATGATAGAAAAAGTATAAGTGGTGGAGCTTTCTTTCTTGGAAAAAGGTTGGTATCTTTGACAAGCAAGAAGCAAAACTGCACATCCCAATCCATAGCAGAAGGAGAGCATGTAGCAATAATAGTGAATTGTTCTAACATTGTTTGGTTCAAACAATTTCTAGAAGGAATGAAGGTTGAAATCAAAGAGCCAATAGTCATGTTTTGTGATAACACCAGCATAATTAACATATCAAAGAACCTAGTGATGCACTCCAAAACAAAGCACATTGCTATAAAATATCACTTTGTTAGAGAATTGGTGTAGGATAAAGAAATCATATTAGAATAAGTCCATACAAAAGAACATATTGTAGACATATTTACCAAGCCATTACCTAAGGATGCATTCTTGTATCTAAGAGGTAAGTTAGGGGTCATTCCCTTATCTGATCACTAAATGAAGTTTTAATGATGCATCAATAGGAACCAAGTTGAAGATCAATCAATTGATGCAATAAAATATTGCATATGAATCAGTACTCAAGGTACATTAATACTAATTTGGTATGTGTTTTCTTTGGCATGTTTTGTCAAAGAGGGAGAAGATTACTATCATATCTTTCTTAAATTTGTTTTTGTCATTTCAAGAGGGAGAAGTTATGTAATTCCTTCACAGAGGTAGATTATTGCATGAAAGTAGTTTCTTGTGTATAATCAAAGAGGGAGAAATCCTTCACAGAGGGAGATAAATGCATGAAAAAAATTATTTTGTTGTGTAAAATCAAAGAGGGAAAAATGTTCTGTCAAAAGAATCTTATTCTAAAATTTCATTGTACTATGACATGTTGTGTTGCCATCAATACCAAAGAGGGATATTGTTGGATACAATTGTCTAATTGTGTGTTGTCTTTGGTGTCACACAAATATCATATCAATTGTTAGTTAGTTCTTACCAAGCTCACTTGGTAGTGAATATAGTTTTCCTTTTCTACTAAGCATTCATAGGTTTACTCTAAACAGATGACAGTGTCTACTGAGATCACTCAAGCATTGAAGAAAATTATGGCAAAAATAGTGTTAACCAAGTTCACTTGGTTAACAAAGGAAAGTTGGACAGAGTTAGTGCTAACTGAGTTCACTTGGTTACCAAAGGATTTTTGCAAGTTCTCTACTGGTTAACATAGTAAATCATCTCAGAACTAGTGTTTACCAAGCAAGGTCGGCTAATGAAGGATTTTTTTTATTTTGGCATGTGAAGCTTAACTATTTCATGTATCGGTTCTAGCCAACTATGGTAATGATTATTGGTCACTCTAATTTGTAATGAGTTGACTTGACAATTTGGATGATATAAATATAAGGTCAAGTTGTGATTTTCAAGTGTGTGCAAGTGTGTTGATTAAATTGAGAAAGGAAAGAGAGGGAGCGAACTTGAAGGACAACCAAGTATCCTTGTGGAGAAAAAAAGTAATATTCGATCAAGAAGGATCAAAGTATAAGTATAATAGAGATTTGGATTCAACAATTCAGTTGCATCACAATCAAGCCATTTCATTGTTACTCTCTAACCATTGTAGCAATAATCTAAAATCTCTTATGGAGTTGGTTTAATAGCCAAGTGTAAATCCTCTAACAAGGTGGCAATTCCATTAAAAAAATTTAAGACTTCTTGCAAGGCCACTCCTAATAGGGTGATTAAATCCTCTACCAAGGTCACACCTAATAGTGTGTTTTGTAACCTTTAACAAGGTTGTCTCCTAACAGGGCTCACTTCAGAAGAGTGAAAAACATTAACTAGTTACATTGGTGGTTTTTCCCAAATTGAGTTTCCACATTAATCCTAGTCTCTCATGTGTTCATGTTATTTCTCTTATGCTTACAAATAAATTATTTCTAATGTTTTAAGATCTACTAAAAATAACTCACACTAAAATACATTTACCGAGTCACAACATTTTCTGTGTGTTTACCAAGTAACAACAGTAATCAATTTTCTCGATCTAAAATTTATTGTTGACATCCAAGGGATTTGGCATTTATTTTAGTAGTAACTGATTCACCCCCCCCCCCCCCCCCCCCCCCCGCCCCCCACCCTGCCTCCTCAGTTACTCCTTCTATATTTCCAATAAATCCCATCTTCACAAGATAATTATAAAGTCTCTGTTTCAAACCATATAGAGCCTTGTGTAGTCTACATACCATGTTTTTATTGTTAACATCAACAAAACCTTCTGGCTATTCTATGTAAACTTCTTCCTCTAATATACCATTCAAAAATGCAAATTTGACATAAACTTCTTCCTCTAATATACCATTCAAAAATGCAAATTTGACATCCATTTGATAAACTTTGAAACCTTTGTATGTAGTATAAGCAAGTAGAGTTATTACTCCTTCTAATCTAGCAATAGGATCAAATGTCTCTCCACAATCAATTCCTTCTTCTTGTGCATATCCCTTACAAACTAATCTTTCTTTGTTCCTTGTGATTTCACCATTTTTGTCTAGCTTGTTTCTAAATACCCACTTGGTACCAATCATATATTTGTCCTCTGGTCTATTAACTAGACTCCATGTTTTTTTCTTCTCTATTTGTGCAATCTCTTCTTCCATGGCTTTATATCAGTCAACATCTTCTAACGCATCTCTTACTAATTTGAGTTCCTTCATGCTCAGTAAGAAAGTTTCACTTCTTAGTCTATTTCTTTTCATTGGTTTAGCATCTTTATCTCCAAAGATTTGAGTAGTAGGATGATGTCTTTTGACATATTTGGAAAATCTTGGCTCAGCTCTTGTTTCTTCACTTTGTCTTTCAACTTTAGAATAACTATGTATATCTCTGTCAAGTATCTCAACATCTCTTTCATGTTCACTGATCTCAAAATTAGAATGTGCATGTACTTCATTTTGTAACTTGGCATCTAAATGTAGCTCAATACTTGAATGCAACTCAGTTTCTGAATGTAACTCGGCATTCATGGGGTGTGACTTGGCAGTCATTGAAACATGCTATTGATTTGTAACTTGATTTGCAACATCTTCTTCAGTAGGCATTCCTTCATAAAAGTATACAAATTATTGGTATTCTTCTAGCTTTTTCATAGGTTTAGCCTTGTAAACTTTTGTATATTCATCAAAGTTCACATTTGCACTTTCCACAATTTTTTTAGTGTTAGTATTTAAACACTTATAAGCTTTACCTTTTGTGGAGTATCCTAGGAATATACCTCATTTAGTTTTTGTGTCAAGCTTGTCATTCCTAACATCTTTAAGAATGTAACATTTACTTCCAAATACCTTAAAGTATTTTACATTGGGTGGGTATCCATACCATAGTTCAAAAGGTGTTGAATGAGTACCTTTCTTGATTTGCACACAGTTCAAGGTAGAGACAGCTATGCTTATAATTTCTCTCTAGTATTTTAGAGCAACATTCTTCTCCATTGTAATGCCCTGCCAAAGGATCCAAAGAATTAACCTAAAATTTCACTAAGTTTGGTAGCATTTTTTACTTTTTTTTGAAACATGAAAGTAACACCATTCATAATATAGTAGCAAAAGCAATAACATAAATGAAATCACAAACCATACATGATACATCATCATAACCATAAATCATCACACATAACTAACTAAGTGCACAGTTCCTCCCAATCGTAAATAGCATCATTAGACCATCGTGGATCCTAGTCATCCCTCTGTGTGTAACATTCCAAATCAACAAAGAGATCATCAGTATTAACATAGTAGGAATGTCACTCCTATATCATACTACATCATATGCAGAATAGAAATCTAACATGCAAAGTAAAGCATAAAATAACATCATCTAACATATGCAATCATCAATGTAAGGATACATGTCCACCATCATAATCCATGAAGATAGATGCCAATAAAGAATGCATCAGCCATAGTGTCTCAAACGGATCTCAAATGGTAAGAGTGAAAAGGCACTACCACTCGACTGTGTGGAACCTAAATGGTCCACTTCCACTGCACTGAGGAGATAATCTCAAGTCCCAAATAGGTTATCAAAATCACATAGCATAAATACTCTCTAAGTCCAAGAATCCTTAAAGTATACTAACTCAAAGGTTCCAACACAAATTGACATCTAATCTCAGAGGCACAACAAAGACATGTAGGAAACCTAATATGCAAGAAGTAAAGTGTCATTGCATGGATCACGCTAGAGTTACCTTGGCAGTCTCTCAATAGACCTCGGCCCCCTAGTGATCCCTGTGTGGCCACTAGTATCCTCTCATACTGATAAGGCATACTATAGAATGCAAGGTCGCAACCAAGTGTTCTCTCTACTCCCATCCTAGTCTGTACTAGCACTTAAGGCATGGGCGAGAACATACAATTATCTTATTAGGCTCATTTAATTCCTATTTAGTGTAAATGTTTTCACTTATTAAAACAACTTACAATGAGTTACCCTGGCAGCCACTTAGGGCCCCAACCCCCATTGCAAGCCATTTCCCGACACTACAAGTAGATAACCTACCCTAAGCTCATGGAATCATAAATCAAAAAATCACCACAGTCCTATACAAGCAACTGGAAAAATACCAAAAGATAATCCACAATAAAAGCATCAAATCTCGATGAGCAACTGAAAAGCATCCATTAATAATCATGACCAAAATAGTTCTCTATTGGCAACTGAAGGTATCCCTAATAATTAAAAGTATCTATTGGTTCTCAATCACCAAAATATATCTCAAAATCATATTGATTGAAGACTCCAAAATGGTTGAGTTAAAACATGTCACAACATGACATCATCAAAAAATAAATCAACACTTCAGTCCCATCATGGTGACTGGAAAGTAATCCAAGGATAACTAATCGATGACTCAAAAATGGTTAAGTCAAGTGTCTCAGATACATATAACTCAGCTTCACTCAAGAAGACTGATGAGCAATAACAATCAGTAAATACAAACATCTCATAGAGCATACCATCACATTACCATGGTTGGGTTTATAAAGAATCAAGATCAAAAGACATCATCATGACATCACAATCATAACCCCTGAGCCTCTGGTAGACATCTTATAACTGGTGAACACTAGTCAACCCAAAAACCCAAAACAAGAAGCATAGAGAAAACACAATGCAAGCACATGTTTGAGTTTGCTAAAATCACATAGTTGAATTAAGTGTGGAGGTTTCAGTTTTTTGTTTGCAAGTATACTTCAAATGTATAGGTACTTCATTTAATAAAACATAGTATTATGCCTTCATTATTTTAAAACAATTTTCTAAAATAATTAAAGGATAATTATTTACTTATTTAAACCATTGAACTCATTTCCTTTGACTTTCAATAATATCACTCACAATAGTTTACAATAACTAGTGCTACTAACAATTAAATAAAACCCCATTGATTCCAAGAACAACTTCCATTATTCAAATCATTAGAATAAAATTTATCAATTTCCAATTAATTAATTTACAATTTCCCTAACACCGGTATTATCGATAATCATTCAATTAAAACCCATTTGATTAAACTAATTAACAATCAACTATATTCCATTTCATTAATATTTGAATTAATAATAATTTAATAACTAATAACAAGTAATATTAAAATAAATCTACGATAGCAGATTCTCCATTATTTTGCAAACAACAATGTCACTAGTAATTAAATAGAATTTCCTTAACAAACGTTCCCCATTATACGAGTCATTAGGATAAGACTTATCAATAATCAAATAAATAATTTATAATTTTCTTTAAGCACCTCAAGGACAATCATTTGTCTAAAATAATCTTTGATGATTCTAAATATAATAATCGCCAACTTCATTAATCACAATTTCATTCATGATAACATGAATTCATTTCCATTATATTTTTCCCCCCTAATTTGATCTCAACTAAATTCCAAATATTAAAATTGATCTATAACTTATTACTATACTTCAATTATTAACTTATCTCAATTTGAATTTAATTGAATTAATTAATAGTTATATAAAACTAACTATACTTATCATTCATTAATAATTGTTAACCTTAACAATTATTAATAAATAATAAACTCATTAATAATTTCATTATTTAATTATAATGATCAATATTTGAATCAGATTCATCGTTCATTCAGTCATTCAATGAATATCAAATAAAAATTAATATCTCTTTCCATTTAATCTATATTATCAATAATCGTTACAATTAAAGCTCTCCATTACATAACTTAATTATTTCATTTAAAACATTCTTATTAACCTTAATTAGGCTAAATTCTAATTAAGTAATTTTGATTAATTTAAAACTATATTATTAAAATATTATTAATATTTATATATATATATATATATATATATATATATATATATATATATATATAAACTACATCTAACAATTTTAATATTTAATATCAACTTATAAAATTGAATGTACAAAACATAGCTGCGCACATAAGAAAAAAGTGTTTTAAACACGGACATCCCACCGTTTAAGAGGGTTGTGCAGCCGTGTACCCTATCACAGGGCTTGCAATGGTTGTCACAGTACCTGCGACAATGGTACAGTCAACCACTGGCCACTGGCCATTATATATATAAAAGATGGGGGTAGGGGGTGGGTAAAACCGCCCCTCCCCAATACATAATTTCAATTTTTAATATATACTTTTCAAAAAATGATTCAACCAATCGTTCCGCGCTGCAAGTTTTTTTAAAAGACGTTTTTCTTTTACTATGATTTCATAGTAGCGTTTTCAATAATGGGTAAATAAGTATATATATATATTGACATTTATATATATATGTGTGTGTGTGTGTGTGTGTGTGTGTGTGTGTGTGTGTGTGTGTATGTGTGTGTGTGTGTGTGTGTATGTATATATATGTATATGTATATATGTATATATGTATATGTATATATGTATATATGTATATATGTATATATGTAATTATGTATATATGTGTGTGTGTGTGTGTGTGTGTGTGTGTGTGTGTCTGTGTATATAAGCAGATTAATAAATATATATGTATATTTTCTAAAAGAGAATATTTACAATAATATCTGAATAATTTTTAAACAAATAGAGCTTTTCAATTCTATGAATTAAGAATTCTCCCTATAATGATTAATCTCTAGATTTACCTATTAATCCCTCTAATAGGTTTGACTATAAGCTTTTAAACCCTAGTCCATAAAATTCATAGATCTATGCATGTGAAATTTCTCATATAAAATGACAAAATGCATATAACCAACATATGAAAATCCTCAGAAAGCATTCAAAAGACACGAAGAAGACAGGAAATGCAAGAAGCAAGATTTCATATGCAAAATTCACGAGCGTTTACCTAGATACTGATGCTAAATCACTTCTCCTCATAATTCTGTAGAGCAAGCTCCTTCCTTCTCCCACATTCTCGGGTCCTCCAAACATGCTCCAAACACTCTCCCTAAGCTTCTAGGAGTGCCTGAATTTAAAGAACTCTCAGGAAGCACCTAGAATGTCTCTAGAAACAACCAGAAGGTGTTGACAACTAAGCATGAGTCTTTTTCGACCTTTTAGATGAGTCATAAGGTTGTAGACACCATGTGCTTAATTAGTACACTAACTCCTATGTTGTTGACAACACGTGCATAATTAGAGTGCAAACTCTTGTGTGTGTCAACATGACAACTCACGAGAGTTCGCATACTCCTATGTGAACAAATATTAGAATAATGCACATAAATTAATTTAATATTCACTTTACTCTTTTCAATTTAATTTATTAATAAATTAATTTCTTTTCCATTTTTAAATTCATTTTCAAAACTCAATTGCTAAAATATTTATTAACTTAAATAAATATTATCACATTCCAACTTTAAAATTATAACTTTTATCTTCAAATTTAATTATTTTATTTAATTAATTTCCTAATTAATTAAATAAAATAAATATTAAAATACCATATTAATTTTCTATTAAATTAAACCATTAATTAAATCTTTTAATTAGGCTTAATTAGTAGAAGATACACCAAAGTCTCATAAAGTAAAATATGAAAAACCTACTATAGCAAAACACATACAAAATCAAACCAAAAGGGTTAATATCATGAATTACATCATCTGACGCATTTAGAGGGTACTCAACTTAGATACTTGTCCTAATTTCCAATTACGACAAATGGCTTAAAGGGTTGGGATTTGGACTTGAGAATTTATCTCCCCTCTCTTACCATTGAGATAATGAGATAGGGTACGCTCATCCTGGCAATTCAGGGAAGTTGATACCCAATACCTGCAACCTACATAAAAACCATGCATGTACATACTATATATATATATATATATATATATATATATATATATATATATATATATATATGTATATGTATATATGTATATATATATGTATATATGTATATATGTATATATGTATATATATATATATGTATATATGTATATATATATATGTATGTATATATGTATATATGTATGTATATATGTATATATGTATGTATATATGTATATATATATATATATATGTATATATATATGTATATATATATGTATATATATATATATATGTGTATATATATATGTATATATATCTATATATATATATATATATGTATATATATTTATATATATGCTAAACTAAATAGGCAATGGTAGGAAGTGGTGCATCATGTAGATCCTGACTAGTAGGTGACTACGACTCCCTTCCTTAACCACATCAGAAATGTCATCCAAGAACAAACACACACACCATACACATGCAAGTATGGGGTAAGTATCCATAAGAAAACACATGTGATAATAAACCATCTAACTAATCATCATCAATAACTGAAAGCAATATAATAATCATCATGCATACATGAAATGTAGAGTCTAAGTAATCTCATCTCATATCAACTGAATCCGTAGCACAATATCTGATAATCTCAAAATAATTCTACTATTAATCATCAACATAAAACTATCCCTAAAAGAGTTCGAAAATGATAACAAAATGCGAACTAGGGGCAGGCACTACATCCATCATGAGTGTTCTAGCATAGTCCATTATAGATCTATTTCTCCTTTCAACTATTTCATTTTGTGGGGGTGTTCTAGGGGTAGTTGTATGTCTTTTTATTCCTCTGTCATTACAAAACATCTCAAATTCATTTGATGCAATTTCTCCTCCTCTATCTAATGTCAAACACTTTAAAATTTTACCTATTTCCTTTTCAACTCTTCCCAAGTACCACTTAAACGTTTGGAAAGCATCAGATTTCTATTTTAGAAACATAACTGTCATCATCCTAGAATAGTCATCAAAAAATAGCATTATGTACTTATCTCCTTTATAGCTTTGCACATCAATTGGTCCACACAAGTTAGTATGAACAGTCTCCAATATTCCTTTAGAGGTATAAGTTTTACTCTTAAAACTTGACATTTTAATTTTGCCTAACTAACATTGTTTGTACATTACATTATCAGGCTTCTTCAACTTAGGCAAGCCTCTAACTTTCTTCATGTTACTAATACTAACCAAGTTATCAAAGTTAACATGACATAACCTCTTGTGACATAACCATACATCATCAAATTTTACAACAAGACAAGTAGCATCCTCTATGTCAAGATAGAATAGATTACTTCTAGTTTGATGACCTTTTCCAATTAGTTTCCCATTTGTGTCATATATCTTAGCAATCTTGTTTTCAAACTCAACTCTACATCCCAAATTATTCAATTGTGACACACTCAACAAATTATAGTTAAGTCCTCCAACATAGTAAGCATTGTTACACAAAATCATGTCTGTGAGTTTTATAGAACCTTTTCCTTTTATCAAACATGGTGCATCATTACCAAATCTTACACTATTTCTATCATAACAATTTAGAGTAATGAACTTACTTTTTTCTCTAGTCATGTGATGTGAGCATCCATTGTCATTAGTCCATCTATCATTCTTGTTCACACAAGTCACAAGTACAGTTACCTCATCTTCATCAAATTTTTCCTTCATTGCAACATACACCACCTCATCATCATGTTCATCAAAATCATCCTTTGTTTCCTCTTTAGAAATGTAGCAAGACTTCTTTCCTTTGTCTTTGTAGTCCTTGTTGTCTTCATCTCTTCTACTTTTGTATTTGTCACCACCTCTATAGTTCTCCTTCTCTAGGCATCTAGCAGCAATATGACCAACTTCATTGCAATTGAAACAAATGATGGGTAATTTACCTTTGAACTTGCCTTTACCTTTGTATAATCTTCTTGTCAGTAGTGTTTCAAGCTGTTCAACATCCTCCTCATCTATATCACTGTCACTGGACACATACTTTTTCTCTTTATTCTTATTCTCCTCAAGTTCCTTTAATAACACCTTAGTTTTGAAAAAAAATTCAATCTTTTTAGGCTTGTAATTATCAAATTTAGATAGCTCAAAACCAATGAGTCTACCTACTAGACCTTCAAGTGATACTTTATTCCCTAGAATACATCTCATTTCTTGAATTGCAAAAACTCTAATAGCATAAATATTATTACCAGTAGCTCCTTTTATTGCATTGACAACTTCTTTTATCCTTTCAACATATTGAGCAATATTCTCACCTTCTTCCATGCTCATATCATCAAACTTGCCATTGAGACTTTTAGCTTTGGCTCTAAGAACATTTGTATCTCCTCCATAGATAGTGGTTAGGCCATCCCACATTTTCTTTTCACTATCAAGACCTTTGATATCATCAAATTCGACATAACTTAGGGTAGAGGCAATCGCCAACATTGTCTAGTTGTGTTCTTTCTTCTTTCTCATATCTTCAGGAATAGGGGCACTAGCAAGATCAACTTGCTCCACAAAAATGGTAGATTGTGCATGATCTCCAAGTCCTCCAAGGTGTAGCTTCATCAAATTTTACCATGCTAGAAAGTTATCTCTATTGAGCTTGGGTACTTCTCTTTTAAATATCTTGATCTTTGTGCTTCTAGTACCTTTAAACTAATTCTCTTCAATAAACTTGGCTCTAATACCAATTATTGGAATACGTTAGAATAACTAAGAGGGGGGGGAGGTGAATTAGTTATCCAAGGTCCAAATGAATAAATAAAACTTTTCACAGCTTAGTGAACCCATAAAAAATTTATACTCATGCATGTATCCATAAGATTATGCAATTACTTAAAAGTTGTAGGTTATTATCAAATCAACTTGAAGAAATGTAAAGCATGAAACATAAAAAAATCCATCGACACACTTGACACAATTATTTACGTGGAAACCTAATTTGGAAAAAACCACTAGTAACATGCTACTCTTTTCACTCTTTTGAAGTGACGCTCTATGAAAGGCCAACCCTGTTAAAGGTTAAAATACACATTGTTAAATGTGATCTTGTTAAAATATTTCAACCACCCTATTAGGAGTGAGCCTTGTTAAAGTACTTTAGACCATTCACTTAGAATGTCACCTAGTTAAAGGATTTACAAATGACTGTTAGGTCAACCTTAATCCAAAGGATTTTCCCTAGACTAATACAATTGTTAGAGAGTAATAGCAAAGCTTTGATCTGATACAACTTACAAATTCTCTTTTAGATTATAGATCATTGTTCAATCCTCAATTCTACTTGGCCTTCATACTTTTAAGCTTTGATAGCTTGTTCACCCTTCAAGCATTCATTTCCTTAAGCCTTCTTTCTTAAAATGCCATTGCAAAATCTTCTCTTAGGTCACTAGATGAAGCAAAACCCTTGACTCCTTGTTTCCCTTAGGTTCTCACACATGACAACCTTGCTTCATGACCAGGCATCCCTATATATAGGAAATTAAGATATTTTCCCGCTCATTCTCCATCGTCCAATTTAGGGTTCAGATGGATTAGGTAGGATACAATGTATCTACCCCATATCTCATATCTCTTCTAGAAACTTCTCCTAAAATCCACTTTGAATTCACTTAAAATGGTTTACCTTGAATTTTGTGCCACCAACTCATCAACCTTATCTTCCACTTGGTTCACACAATCCAAGAAAAAAAACTTTTCAGTTCAAATTCATCAAATCCACAATCTTTTAAATAATGAAACATCTTGGCATTATCAACCTTCTGATGCTCAACACATACTACGTGTCTCAACATTCACTGTGAAATTACTTGACACAAACTAAAGTTTGCTAGTGCTTAGCATCTACTAAACTTTAGTTGGCATCCACTATTCTGCTTAGCATACATTAGAATGAACTTTTACTCGGCTCCAACTAATTTTTTGCTCAGCACCTACTATCCACTTGTTCAAGTTTGGCAGAAAAACTTTGTATATCTTTTTCTTCTAATCTTTCTTAGTGTAACCAACCTTTATAACCTTAAATAGATTATCAATACATCATGTCATCACTGTCTCAACTAATCCTTGTACTTCATTACATAATCATGACTCAACCTTTCCTCTAGGTGTTGTTGTTACATCTTTTGATCAAATCCTCTTCATTAATCAAATAAGTGATAGTACTTGAATCTTATAAGAACTTATCCTACCAGCAAATAGTAGGTTTGACATTAGTGACAAAACAATGATTGAAACACATAGTCTTCTTCAACAATTTCCCTCTTTCAATAATCTCTCTGAACAATGATCTTTTCAATCTATTTTCAATAGTCTTTTGTTGTGATTATTCAATTGATTGCATGTTGATGTTGTGTGAATCCATGCTTATTACTTCAAAAAGAAATGTATTGGCTTTTATCTATCCTTTTTGTAGGCATCTTTGGGCGGGGCATTACAAATAGGGAGTTACCTACTAGATCTTCCTAGAAGAAAATTCTTTAAAGGTTCTCTCTAAATATACCTTTTTAAGATCCTTTGGGAGATAGTTCATTAGAAATTTAGAAATCTCTCTTTCAAATCTCTTCTAAAAGGACAATGTGAAACCAATAAATAAGCAATCAAATAGGCTTCCTTTTTGGATAGCCTTGGATGATTCAATCTCAAATTCTCTTGAAAGGTTATCTATTTAAAAACCAATTTAGTAGTGGTTGTGATTATCAATATATTCTCAAGGAAACCCATATGTATAGTAAGGAAGAAATTAAGTATTTTCTCCACTATCATAAGCCATGAATAGTATTTGATTATGGTAAAATATGTGTATATGGTTTAGGAAGAGATAGTCAACAACTATTGATCAAGTAAGAGAAGGTGTGTGTGGTGATTAACCACTTGTATAAGTTGTGTTTGATATAATATTCAATATACTAACCTTGTGGTATAGTTATACTATGCTTTTGTATTATTCTTCCTAATAGATGTTGTAGTCCATAGAATGAGATACTATATAAAAGAGAAATAGTAAATTAGATGTAATTTATCCAAATTATAGTTATTACTATCCTTTAACTTGGGAATTTTTTTTCTCATAAGGTTTCCTACATGAATCTTGCATGCAATTCATATTTCTTTGTTCTAAATGGTACACATGTTTTTATCTTTTATGATTATTGAATTAGCATGAGAAACTATAAACATTTAGTAGGGTTATAATGACATTTACATATTTTATAAATTAATGGACACCAAACTCAGTGTTTTAGAGTTTTTGACTGTAAAATTTAGGAGATATTGTTGATAATAATGTGATTCACACAATTTTATAAATGATAGGGGAAATCACTTGATTTTTCCATCCAATTCAAATTTAGAAATTTATAATAATAATCTTATCCCATGGTTACTCTAGAAATATTGAATATCACATGGTGCTTAAGCATCATATGGTGTATTTACATGACTATAGATTTTATGGATAAATATTTTAGTTAGTCCTCCCACACTCCTATAGAGACATTTATGGAAATGAAGCATAATTGTCTACTTCTTTGTGTCTTTTTGATATGTTGATTTTCATAGGATATATGCCAAAAATTGTTTATTATCTTCTAGTTTTTACTTTAGATTTTATGCATGTCTTTAAAGGCGATAGTATTTTTCAGAGGTGATGAAGCCCCAGATAGGTATCAAGGCAATTTTTGGATGGATAAGTTACTAGAGCCCTAGGATGACATCTGCCTAATCATAATGAAGTATCTTACACTAGAAGGTAGATATGGTGTGTACTTTTTTTACCGTTTCCCTTTTTTTAATCACTTTCGTAATAGGGAGTTAGTCTGTGTTCCCTTTTTTTGATGCATGCCCTAGAAGAAATGGTTATGAATTTTAGGGAGAAAAAGAAGAAAGGAACTAATTTTACCATTTTGTACCAAGGGCTCGTGTTCCATTTATTTCAGTTCCACCTAGCCCTTTTCCCTCCTAGAGTCATAGTCATTGATCATTTCCTCCCCATTGGTGACCCCATTCTTCTTGAGTTTGTGGGTGGGAGCTATACCCCTACTCCACAACCCTCACCATGCCAAACTTCGGTCAAGAGTAGAAAAAAAAAACTTGGTTTTCGAGTCGGATGCTAATAAAAAAGTTAAAATCAAAAAGAGGGCGGAAGTGGAGATTGGGGACTTGAATGATGAGTGTCATGGGCACAGAAGAAGATCGGGTAGGCTTGCTAAGACCAAGGGTAGATTTAAACAAGTGGATAATGCTCTCGGGAGGAGGAGGATGAAGGGACTAATTTAAAGGAGAGTGTTAAGACCTCAGGGGATGATAAGGAGATGTTGAAGGAGGATATTGATAATAAAGAGGAGGAGAAATGGGATGACACTATGGATGGTACATAGGATTTTGAGGTAGAAAACCCTACCAAGAACCCTTCCCAAGACCCCACCCATATTTCTACCACTTTAACCCTATTATCTGTTGCTAACCAAATAGACCCAAAGGCTAACAAAGCCTCCCTTGATACTATTTATTCCCTTGTTAGGCCTAATGGTCTGGAAATATTAAGGGCTCCCATTAATAATCTGGATATGTAGGATAAGAGGAAGTCACCTATGAATTGGAACAAAGATCTAAAGATTGGTACTACGAAGGAGGTGGTTGTTACTCCTAAAGACATAAAAGAACTAAAGGATTGGTGTCAAGTGCTGGAGGAAGGGTTCACCCTCTTCTCTAAATTCTCTTTGAAGGTGACACATACGGCAACAACCACCCTCCAGCTACTAGCTTATGAGAAGGAAGAGGAAGGCATGGGTAAAGATGATTTGAAATTGCTCTACAATTTCCTTGTGTAGAACTGACCTAAGGTTCTACTAACTGGGAAAGGCAAGAAGAAAGATGCCAATTAGTGGTCATTTTAGTGCCTGGTGTTTTTTGGTTATCTGTTGGTAGTTTATTTCCATCTAGTTTAGATGGTTTTAGTTTTTTGGTGGAACTTGGGTTTGGGATGTGGGTGGTACAATGTGTTGACCACCTACATGCCTTTTGTTAATATGTTAAACTTTCTTAGTTTTAAGAACTTGAATGCTAGTACCTTTATTTTACTTTTTTTTTTAATGTAATGGGTTAAGGGGTTTGTCGAGTTTTCTGTTGGTTTTTTGTTGGTAGTTACACCACTATTGTATAGGGCCAGTCCCCTTGTTTTGGTTGCTTTTATATCAAAAACATCATCAATTAGTATAATAGATACATGAAATTTCTTAACATGTAGAGGTTTTTTTTCTATCCAAATACTTTTTATTTCTTTTATCTAGATATTGCCATGCAAAATTAATAAAGAACCAACATTTCATAGAAAATAAATAGTCTATAAATACTATAACTATTAGATTTGTTTTCTATATATCCTATCAAATACAACAAAAATACAACCTAGAATTAAAATAATCTAAATTACATAATATAATAGAATTACATCTAAAAGAAACTTGTCCACCCTATAATTACATAAAAACTTGATATAATTACAAGCAAAGAAACTAATGACAAGGAGAAAGTTGTTCCCCTTCTACCGTAAAGAAAATATATCATCCTTACCCAAACATACCATTTTTTTATTAATAAATAAAACTCAACTATACGATTTCTTAATCATCATTTGTTTTCCAAAAGCAAAAATGTATAAAGGAAATGTCAAGAAACAAATGCAAAACAACTAGATTTTTACATGTAAGCGAGATAGTCTATAAACATACTAATCATTATACACTCTATTAGAGTTTATCTTTTTGGAACTTGGAAATACATTCAAGTACCATTATACAAATCCAATCCATGTAATGTAAGAGAATGTTTTAAAAATAGTTCCGTTCTCTTTTCTTGTCAAGCATCTCAAGTAGGTAATGTTTGTTGAGTGGCAACTCCATAATATGTTTAAGTATTTCATGACGGTTGATTATTTAGTTGCAAAATATAAACATATTAGGCAAAAAAAACATGAACATTTGATCCTCATAAGTGAATCTAACCTTAAATTGCTAAGGGTGTAGAGTTTTTATAATGAAATAAGAACCCAAATCATGTGAATCAATAATATGGTCACCGTCACTAAGGATAATCTCACATGCAATGCCTAATAACACAAGCATAATCCCAATGCATTGGAATAAAATATGTACCATAAGCATAATCCAATGCATTGCAATAAAAAAAATGTCTAATCTTATTAGGATGCCATTTCCTATCATAATTTAAAGGAGAATTTAGTTGCACCGCCCAAGTTGCATAGTCTTCTATGTTATAGTTTTTTTTGGGTATGATTCGGCTATGCTTATCTTGAATCAATTTTGTTTGACATTTTCTACTTATTTTTTTAAACCTTCAATGAATTTTCATTAAACTATATTTTATAATTGAAAGTTTATTGATTTTTAAAATTTAAAAAATATAATTATAGAAAATCGATTAAATGATTTATTATCATTTTGATGATAAGTTGTGATAAAATAAAAGATCGTAATGAGAATTTTTTTTTAAAGAATTGTACATATATTAGTTCTATAATTGAATAATGGATAATAAGTTTACATTGACAATAAAAAAATTAAATGATATTATAAATGGTAAGTTATATTAATTGTCAATTAAAAAAAGTAAATGAAAGCATCAATGAAAAATGAAAAATATCTGTAGTACATATTTAGATGATTTGCATTAGAAGATGACATACATATTGATAAGAAATGTCTTTAAATCATATTGGAAACATTAATGCAAACGATACCACAAATGTTGAATGATGCTTCAAGTACTTGATGGTGAACTTAGATGTCTCTATTAGATAGATGTGTAGTGTTGCAATAGTTGAATTAAATTGCTTGATTGATAGAATTAGATTGCTATAAATTTCTAAAAGGGTTTCAAAATAAGAAATAGAGTCATATTTGTATGCATTGTACTTTTTCAAAAATAACTGTTTGTAAGAGGGTGACAATATGAAACAATTGTCAAGAGTCTAAAGGTGACATCCAAGTATTTCAATTTTGAGATAAATAGGGTGGACAATAGTGTCAGATATTTGTTTATCATTTTTAGCTACACAAATGGATGGGAACTAGTCAAGGAAACGCTTACTGCAAATCGTGTTTCAATGTAGGCATGTTACAACCACCAACATAAGTGCTAAAACAAGTGTGAAATTGTCAAAGCTATATAATTTATGATACTACACTTGTGTGGATATGAAAGAAGCTACCATATGATGGATGAAGGTTGTATCAACATTTTTTGATGGTATGCCTTAGGATGTGTAGTCAAATTTATGTAACTATGGATTTTATTTGACATGGAGCCCCTTCAAGATGCATTTCTTACAAAAACCTAAGTTACTTGCTTAATCATCATGTTTTGGATCATGCAAATGGAAATAGGGTGCTTTTAATTTACAAATAAGACGTTAATAACTTTTGGGATAAAGATAGATTTGTGGTGCAGAGTTTTATTCCTCAATGATAAGAGATCCACCACAAATGAAGGTACTCTAGAACCAAGGTGATAACCTGGTAGTGATTTAGGGATAGGTTGAATAGGAAGTTGTAAGGGATTATAAAAAATATTAGATGATATATTGTGATAATGAGGGGATCAAGAAATATAATAGGATCTAAGAATAAGTATTTTTAGGATAAAATTGATCTTTTTATTATAATTACAATAAAACTACTCTTATTGATAATGGATTGGAAGGAAAAATTAATGAAGGTCATGATGGTTATTGATGGTAGCAGAAGGACGCATTTTTGAACAAGAGAAGAGCCAAGAACATAGACCTTAGAAAATGATTTGTTTTATAATTTATGTTGTAATTGGAAAAGACTAACTTTGTAAGAAAGGATCCTCTAAAATTTTAGTTACATATTTGAGGTAAGATAAGTTCTCAAGAAAGCAATTATTTGGTTAATTTAATCTAGTTAAGGCCTTTATTGATGATGTGTGTCAATCTTGATTTGGAGATAGATGATTGGAGTCAATAAATTAGAAGGATGGATGATATCAAATATTATATTTGGAGAGGTTGTATCTTATTAGATAAGAATAATTTTAAGGATTATGCATTGCATTAGATGTTTGAATATTTTCTTATAGTATTTTTCATTAGAGTACATATGGGTGATTTGCATTAAATAAGATGGTTTGGATTTGGGGTGAACTAAAGAAGCTTAAAATATTAATGATGGGATTAATTAGGATCAATGTGTGATTATTAGAAGAATGAATGTGATGAATTACAAGAATGATTAGAATACCAATGGTTACTAGAAGTAATATAATAGATTATGGTCAAAGGAATTTGATTGGGGTTTATGATTTATTTTGGACAATTAGGATTAGTTAAGTGTTCATGGAAATTTAATTGGATGGGAAAGGTTGACCTTTGGTAATATTTAGAAACAAAAAATTCAAAGATATACAATAATTTATATTTTAAGTATTTCAAATTAAATCAGTTTGCCTAAGTTTAAATAATGAAGACAACAAAAAATGCTAAGAACCTATGCTTAGTCGAGTAGGTATAATATTTTATAAGATCCCATATATGTTTTCTAGATAAAATTGTAGCTAGGAAGTGCTAAATTATATTGAATCCCTTATTATTAGAGTCAAAAGGCCTTTCCAAAGTACGAATGTACCTATATCACATGTAAATACATTATGGGTATCTCCAAATAAAGCATGATTTACTATGGCTATCTCACACCTAACTAATATATGATGCACCATATAAAAGGATGGTCAATTGGTCTTAGAATGAGAATTTATGAAAGGTGTTAAGTGTATACTCAATATACAAGGTGGTTTTTTCAAGCATTATTTAGATGAAAGAGAAAGGCCTCAATAACTAGGAGAAGATGGTAAACAACACTTTTCATTCACTTCACTAAGGTGTAAAGTTCTTGGGAGCTTACCCCAATTAACAATATTTTACTTCTAAGTAGATGAGAAAAGGATTAAGAAATATAGACATTTTTATTTTGAATGAGGATCCTAAGGACTTTAAAAAATATTTGGATTTGTTTTTAAATGGTATTCTTAATATTTTTAACTAGTATGTCATTCTCCTAGGAGGTAGATGCACACATTACATATATTTACTTAGAGGCCATATAGGTACATTTCAGAGTATTTGTCCTTTAGGTGGTGTTACCATGTTAACATATTCCACTTTATGTGATGTTTTGTGTACTTATCACTTTGTCATACCTTCCACCTTTAGTAGATGTATTGAGCATATTTTATTTCATTTTGGAGGGTGATCCATCTTTAGCAGGCATGTGACACTTTTTCTTTTTCTTTTTATTAAGTGAGTGATAACCTATCTCTTTTACATTGTCAACTATTGTCTCAAATTCTACTAGGAATAAAATTCATTATTGTTACAATATTTGTATATATTTATTATTCTTTCCATTAGGCCTCTCAATGTTGAGTGTCTATGCCATTCTCTTAGGAGGTAGATGCACACATTACATATATTTACTTAGAGACCATATATGTACATTTAGGATTATTTTCCTTTAGGTGGTGTTACCATGTTAACATATTCCACTTTATGTGGTGATTTTACCTTTTGTGTAGTTATCACTTTACCATGCCTTCTACCTTTAGTAGATGTATTGAGCATATTTAATTTCATTTTGGAGGGTGATCCGTCTTTAGTAGGCATGTGACACTTTTTCTTTTTTTTATTGAGTGATAACCTATCTCTTTTGTATTATCAATTATTGTCTTAAATTCTGGTGGGATTAAAATTCATTATTGTTATAATATTTGTATCTATTTATTATTCTTTCCATTAGGCCTCTCAATATTGAGTGTCTATTTCCATTGACAAATCTTACATGGTATTAGAGCTTTTAGAGCTCCATCAAGACTAGTCTTTTTTATCATTTTTTGGAGGATTCTCCTCGTGGAGTTACATTGCAAGTGAAAGTTGGATCTTTTTCTCACAAATAAAAGATCTATGTTTTGTTTAGGATGTCTTAAATCCTTAAGACTAACCTTTTCATCATCCAAATTAGACACCAAAGACCAAATATTTAGGCATTTAAAATTTGGAGGTGTGAAAATAATCTAGGAATCATAATTAAATAAGTGATATTTGAACAAAAAAATCTTAGTTGTCTATAGCTTTGTTTCTGTTATATTTTTACTTGGAGTAGAATTTCATTATCTTATTAATAGTGTAGGATATTTGCAGTTTGGACGTTTAGAGGCTTTGTTAAAGATCACACAAATTCCTTTTTAGATACAACCATTTTCTTAAGTGTGTATTTATTTTATACTTCACATTGGTTCTAGCCAATTTATAATGATTGTGATAATGAAAAATTGTACTTAAACAACACAACATCTTATTTGACTTATTTTTACAATTTTAATGTAGAGATCCAAGTTTTGATCTTTTTCTATAGTGATCTAAGTATGATCTAGCCTAATTCTAGTCATTTTAATCACTAAATTAAATAAGTATACTTTTCATTTTGTTAGACCATATATGGAACCAAAATTGAAGTTTTAAGATAATTCCTTCACTTGCACATCATTCTTCTATACCCACTTTTTTCTTGAAATGTCCAGCTTAAAATTTTGTTTAAGTGAAAATATAGGTCGTTGAACCCCTTGAACTAGTTCAAACATGTTCAAAAGGTTCAATCAAGTTCAATAGGTTCAGGGAGAAAAATGTTCAACATAGAGGAAAATGAAAGAGAAAAGGCCATTAATGAAGAAAAATAATTTTGGGATAATCAGGTAATTTTGAACTTTGGGTTTGACATGTTTGAATGAGTTCATCTAGGTTTAAAAGTTCAATAGATTCAAACTAGTTCATCTCAATTCATAGGTTCACCATGGTTCAACTTGGTTCAAAGGTTCCATCAGGTTCAATGGGTTCAAGGTTCAGTTAAAGAGATGTAATTTTAGCATTCAAGTTTTAAACAAAAGGTTGTCATAGTGCATCGAATTGGTGAATCTCTATAAATTTTTTTAGCTATTATTCACCAAAACTAAATCTACTATATGACATCTAACTATAAAATCTTGGGATAAGAAAAATACAAGTTTTATTTGAGTCATTTCATGTACAAATTCATTTTGTAAGTCAATTACTTAGTTAAGAACATTCTAAACACTCATGATATAAGTCTTATATTATCCATTATTTTGTACATTATGGGAAGGATGAATAGTAGTGTGATGATTATGGTCTTTTAGCCCCATAACATTTTTCATGTGTAGAATCTAGTTGTGTAACAATGCGGCCATTTGCAATATTGGAAATTAAGTTATAACAAAAATCAATGTTTTTAATAAACTTAAATGAGCTAGTGAATATATGGAAGTGTTGGAAGCATATCAAGAGGATCATGAAATGACTGTGTAGAGGACAAGATTTAAAAGAATCTATAAATATGAATTATTTTTAATCAAAAAAACCAGTCTTGGTGTAGGGGTCATAACTCATAATCCCATTATTAGACTGGGCTGAATTTTGGAAATGTTAGGCCAAAACATATTCTCCAGATTGTCTCCAAACTAGTATGGATCAAAAGTTATGAGCAATGGACCTGTGAGTACTATCAAAAGTATAGATGATAGTCATGAAATGATGACAATACTTCATCACCAAAATGTGCTACTTGTCCCTCTGCCCAACCTCAAAATATGTGATACTTGTATTATGATTGAAATCAATCTTTGAATTGTTTCAGTTTTCTCTTAATGTAACTCTGCCTCATTTGATTTTTTATATGTTTATCACTTGATCTTTGAATATTGGTTATCCATATACTTAGTGTATTGTAATAAAATTGACTCACTTTCCTTTTAACACTTTTTAGTTCCCTCTCATAATGCCTTCTTTAGAACATGGATGTGTTTGTGCTCAACCTCCTTTTCTCCTATCTCCTTCCTCTTTCCACCTTATTTCTACTAGTATCTGCCTCTTTTTTTAGTGGCATTCTAGACCTAATGTCCAAGATCAAGTCAACTCAGGCTAACCTATTCTAGACTAGGTCAACCCGATGATTTCAAGGCTTGTGGCATGAAAGGTCTTGAGGGTTTAATTATTTTTCTTTCTCTCTTGTGTTGGCTTGTATTATTTTCCCACCTAAAAAATCATATATAAGAAGACTTGGAGACTTCATTTTTAGATCTCATATTCATAATTCAATTCCAAGATTTCAAGTTGATTTTCTAGCATTCAAGATTTTCAAGCATTCAAGCAAGAAAATTTCTATATAACATTGAGGGATCCTTTGTGGGCATTTCCTCTTCAAGATCTAGCTTATTATTGTCCATCAAGGGAGGAGATTTGCATTGAAACATTTATCTTCTTCATTGATACACTTTGACATCCATGGAACCATGATGGGATTATGGTAGATCCGTTGCAAAGTGTTGAGATACCCTACATTGCTAATTCAATATCTACATTACATTTACCTATAAAATGCTTACCAACAAGGGTTTCAAGAAACATAAATCCTAACATTTATCTCCTCTTTCAGTCATTTACATTTACATTTCTCAATTATAGTTAATTTCTTAACCTATGGCTTGACCAAGGAAAGCCCTCATCAAACCACAACTACAAAACTCTTCTTTTATGTGTTAATTTGCAAGATACTAGTCAAAGGTTACAAATCTAGAACCTGCATTTTGGGAGATTTTTGGAGAAGTCACTTTTACATCACCAAACTATGTCAACCTAGTTGTAGGATGTCCTTCCAAGTTTACCTAGTTCTTCAGTCTTCTTTTTTGTGGAGATTTATGGGTATTGTTCCTTTGTCTGCAATATTTAGAAATATTTTAGATCTGCAATTTTTGGGGCTAAAATACATCTTCTTCTATGCATTTCAAGGTGAGTCTTTTTGTATTTTATTTTCTTACATATATTTACCATATATTTATATCTTACATGAGCTAATTATGTTCACATAGCATCTAGATTTACTTTATTTAAGCAATTAGCTCAATTTCACATTCACATTATCCTATCAAGGGCCAAAGAGCACATTTCCTTGTATTGCAGTACCCTTTATAATTCAAATTTAGTATTACCACCCTTCTTCCTTTGGGTCCTAGCTCATCTAATTTGAATCATAAGTGGAATCATATTTGGAAATTCCCATCTTTTCCTTATATACATATTTGAATGGCTTAATGGCCTAGAAATAGGGATACCTATAGTCCTATTAAAGCACCTCCCTTTCCCCCCTAAACACTTGGAAGGAATGGTATATCTTTCTCATTTAGTTTCTTTGTAATGTAAAGGTTGGATGAATGGTATTTTTTTTTCCATTTAATAGTTATTTTTCAGTTGTTCAAATCCAAATCACATTTACTTCATGTTTATGAGTAAATGTTTGCATACCTTTCTTGCTTTTGGGTTAAAAGCATTTATATTTATAGTTATATGAATTCATTAGATACTTCACATGGAGAGTTATACCTTACAAAATTTAAAGGAAGATTGTCAATCTCATGATATTCTATGCACTTTTTGGTTTGTGACTTGTCTATCCATCTGTTGTAGGAGCATCCTAGGTGTAAGGGAAATATTGCATCACCCAAAAATATTTGTATTTCCATTTTTCTAGTTTTTTTTTTGTTTCAATAAGGGTTATTTGAGGGAGCTTGCTAATTTTAGTAAGTTTGTATATGTGCTCTGATTGTTTTAATCTCATAAGTGGAGGTTCATCCTCGACATATCAACTTGCTAGATTAGTTTTATTGTCATATCATATGTATTGGTACAGTTATTATAGATTTTTGGTATGAATTTTGGATATCAAAACTTCAAGTCTAGTGATGAAGGCCTAAATGACTAAAAAATAAGGTGAACCATTGGTTGATGGATGCTTGTGCAATCAACTATTGTAGATTGCTAGCCAAGGATTCAAGAATGGGGTTATAATAGTCCATCAAGTCAACAGTTTTCTAGTTATGGTCTGCAAAAGTGGACCCATCTAAAAATTTAATTTTTAAATTTTCTTGAGTCAATCCTATGTAATAAAGTGTAATATAATATGAGGTTAGTTAGCCTCAAGGGTTAGGGCTCAATATTTGGAACCTTCTCGAGTGGCAAAAAGTGCCTATATAATGAAGGTACATAAGTTGTCTAGGGCAATTATGGGTGATAGTCCCAACTCTATCTTATAGATTATTGTAAGGAAGGAATCCATGTGGGTTTTCATATTGTAATTATGTAATTCTGTATTTGCAGTGATAATAAGAAGCCCATATTTTTTTCTCTTAATTTTTATTGGTTTTCTATTTATGTTGTGTGTTGTGGTATTAAAAGGAGCACCCTTGATCAAATGGTATAAAGGTTGGAGTTCTTGAGTTTGTAACAAATCTTTGATTAGGAGGTAGTTTGCACTAGGAGGTAGTTCAAGCTAAGTGTGTTGACAAATCACTGATTGTGAGGTAGTTTACACTAGGGTTTTAGTGGAAGTAAAAAAATGCCTCTACAAAGAGAGTGTGATGGAAGAATCACATGTGTTACACTTGGGGGTTTTAGAACCATCCAAAGGAAAATGTAAGCATTGGAAGAACGAATGTGTAGAGGGATGAATCTTGTCATAAGAGATGAAAGTGAAGATGAAGGTCAAGAAGAATAAAATATTGAAGAAGAGGTTGTTTTGAACCCTGAAGAAGAAAGGCTTTTTAGGACTATCTCAAGGATTGGAAAAAAGACCTAAGTTTTAGGTTCCCACATTTTCAGGAAATCTTAACCTTGAGGAGTTGATTGATTGGATCAATGAATTGGAGAAATAATTTGAGTATGAAGACATTTAAAATCCAGATAGGGTCAAATCTATGAAGGCCAAATTAAAGGGTCATGCGAAGATCTGGTGGCAGGAGATTCAATTGGAGTGAAATAGAAGACAAAATGACAGAATCAAAAGATGAAACCAAATGATAGAAAAATTGAAGAGACACTTCATTCCTATGGATTATGAGTTTGATCTACTAAAGAAAATGCAAGGATTGAATCAAGCAAGAAGATCAGTTCAGCATTATATGAAGGTGATCTACTTAGTTCTCATTAGAATAGGCCATGTAGAAGATGATAAGGAGAAATTTACCCATTACCTTAATGGGTTGAGGCCAAGTACTCAAGAGGAATTGAGTCAGTCCAAATGAATAGTATTGAAGAGGCATATCAATTTTCCCTAAGAGTTGAGGAAACTCTAAACAAGAAGTTTGACAACAAAAATGGAGGAAGAAGTCGTGTTAGAAGATCTAGCAGACAGTCTTATGGAGACTAAAATAATGATCAAAAGAAGAAGGATGAGGCTAGTAGTAGCAACCAGAATCATAGAGGAAAGAATCATTTTCATGATCAGAATAATGGAGATGAGAGAGGAAGAGGAAGATGGCAAGGATCTGGTAGAGGAGGTTTTTTCTGGAACCTATTTTCACTGTGGGAAGAAGGGAAAAGGGATTTGAGTGCCCTTAGCACCAAGGAAGGCTAATAGAAAAATTGAAGGCCTAGGAAGAGTTGTGCATGTTGATGAAGATCCCAAATCCTCACATTACAAAGATGCTAAAAGAGGAAAAGTCCTAGTTAAGAGAGGAGATTTGTTGGGTGGTGAGAACTAACCTAATCAAAGGAGGAATTTGTTTCACACTGGGTAAAAATGTGAAGATAAGTGTTATGATGTGATAGGTGATAGTGGAGGCACATACAATCCGGTTTTAGAAAATATGGTCATGAAGTTAAATCAAAAATACCCATGTCCATACTATATTTCCTAGGTGTAGGATGACCACAAGGTCATGGTCAATGAGAGATTTGAAGCTACTAAGATGGGAGCTTTTTGATATCATACCTATGGACATATGTCATACGTTGTTGGGTAGATCATGGCATTTTTTTTAGGCATGATGTATGTGATAGGCATGCAAATTCCTACACTCTTACAAAGGATGGAGTGAAACATAAGTTGAAGCCATTAAAGGAGAAAGATGAAAAGGCATGTAGTACTACCAAAATATGTTATGTTGATGGAAAGCAGTTTCTCAAGGATGTGTGGCATGAGTATATATGTTTTTCAATAGGGTAAAAGAATAGATATGTGTCACCCTTTTGGACCTCTAAACCTACTTTTCTCAAATCTCATTTCTCTATCAAAAATCAATTTTGAAAAAAAAAAACCATTTTCTAGATCTCAAAATTAAGATAATCATTATGTAAATTTTATAGTGTTTTGATTAGTTATAATATGTTATAATTTAAAAATATTATAAGTAGGTATTTTAAACATTTCAGAAGATGCTCCATAAAAAAGGGAAAAAAAATAGTAAGTCATATAAAAATAATTGAAACTTATATTTATCCCCAGAGGAGAGAGTCATCTTTAAGAATATGTAATTTTTTTTCAAAAAGGTGTAGATTTGATAGGGAAGTTTTGATGGAAGGAAAAAACTATTGGTTTCTGATAAGGTTGACCTTGAGTACTTTTAACAAAGAAAATATACAACAAAAACCTTCTTCTTCTTTTTGCGCCCTATCTATATATGTCATCTATAACACATTTTTAAATTAGAGTAAAAAAAGGGTATTTGCATATACTTTTTTAATGGGAACTACACCTTATATTTTTGGGGTTAAAAAAGGACTTCAAAATTTTAAAAACTAAATAAGTTCTTACTATAAAAAATAGAGTCCTAAAATTCATCCACTTTGACGTGCATTTCATCAGTTTACATCATCTTCAAATTCTAAACACAAATACCATTTTTATGTCATCAAGGTTGAACAATTTGCATTTTGGGATCCTTTTTCTTAATAATAGGTGACATAAGTTTGTGTGTTTACCCTATAATTCTAAAAGATGGTAAAGAAGAAGTTGAGGAGGTACCTATAGAAGTTGTAGATTTGTTGTAAGAGTTTCCAGATATTGTGTCAGGTACTATACCTGATGGATTACCCCTAGTAAGGAAGAACAGTTGCCAAACGGACTTGATTCTAGGAGGTAGTTTACCAAACAAGGAAGTTCATAGAATGATACCATCAGAAAGTAAAGAGTTAACTAAATAATTTTATGATTTTTTGTAGAAGGGTTTGATTCAAGAGAGTTTAATTCCATGTGTTATACTACCAATATTGGAACCTAAGAAGAATGGAGAATGAAGGATGTGTATAGATTCATGAGCTATCAATGAGATCATAACCAAGTATAAATTTCCATTTTATAACCAATAAGATATAGCCAAAATGCCAACAACTATCTCTATCACTATCACCTTTACATTGGTTTACTACCATTATTTACCAAACAATATGTAACTTAACCAGAACTTCACATAAAGCATAGAAAACATAGATATGATATCTATACTCATTATTTTGCATACATGTAAGATTTCATACATAATAATATCATCAACTAATCTTGTTGAACTAATAATCAACCTACGATATACAAAATCTATGTCTATCATAAGCATACACACATATGTTGTCATCAATGACAAAAGTAGTCATCAATACATCTCAGTAACTCATCCAAGTGACGAAAAAGCCATCAATTTATAATACATATTTCCACTAAATTGGGTGATAAACATATATTCTTAAAATTAAATCACCCATCATTTAAGACCTTTTAACTCCTACCCTTGAGTAAGTTTCTGGATCATGGATAGATCAGTGCTTAGTTAGTTCTTTCTCCCACTCAGTTCCATTTCTTCCATTTTAATCTATATAGTTCATAAGACCTCAAGGTTACCCCATTTTGAATAACCCTAGAATAGGTCAACCTAAGTTGACCTATTCCCTGAGGACTTTAGGTCCTGGGGCCAATTTTTTCTATGGGATTAAAATTTGAAAATTAGGTGACCCCATTGAATCACTTTATTACCATGCCCAAACATTAGTATAAAAGAAAGTCTAGGAACCTCATTTTTACATCATGAACATCCACCGCTCTGATGCAACTTAAAACACTTGAGAAAGAATATTTCCTAAGGCATTTCAATCATTCATAAAGCATTCAAGATTCAAGGATCCTTTGTGAGCATTTCCTCTTCAAGATCTAGCATTGTGTTTGTCATCAATGAAGGAGATCTACATTGTGGCATTCATATTCTTCTTCTTTGGTCCATATTTATATCCATGGATCCATGATGTGGTTTTTGTATATCCATTGCATTTATGGAAATTTCTTATATATTCATTTCAAATTCAACATCTATTACATAGAAGCATTACAAAATCCTTATTGACAAGGGCTTTATTAAGCAAGGTGAATATTTAAATTTGTCTTTATTCCTTTCATGCTTTAAATTTCAGTTCATTTCAAGTTTGACTCCTCAATTTAGGGCTTGACCAAGTAAATCAATCCCCCAACAAATAAAACTAATTTTTCTTGTGTACAAGAGATATTAGGATTGTGACTACAGACCTAAAAAATACTTGCCAGGATCTTTCCAGAGAACCTAAGTTGATTTCTCTCTAGTATTGTGGAAACATATCCACCTTCCCATAAACAATTTGGAAACATTTTTTAGGTTGACCTATTCTTATAAGTTTGGGAAATTTATGACTTTCTACATTTTTTAATCTTGATTACAAATCCATAATCAAAATTATAGGACTTCACTATTTTAGATCCATGATTTTCAAAGAGAAAAGGCATCTTATCTTGGATATGTAAAGGCAAGTTCTCCATCCTTTCTTTTATCTCTTGATATAGCCCTATTCTCATATATTAATTAGGTTGATTGCATATATTTAGTTGTAGATATATTTTACTTGTCATTAAATCAATTGGTTCAACTTTCATTCACATTTCATATCTTAAAGTTAATTAAGATTTCATGAAAGAAGATTTTCTTGCATACTTCCTTAATTTAATTTGGGTCTAACATTAGCAACCCTTAATCTTAGTTGGGTTTTGTTAATCTATATTAGGTTATATTGAGAGTTTTTTTTAGAAACCTCTCTTTCTCTCATATTGTATGGCTTAGTGTGAAAGTGGTTAGTTAATGAATTCATCTCATATGGTTTATATTGTTAAACTTATTGGCCCCCATTTCCACTCTAAACATATATATAAATAAAATGTACAAAAAAGTTTTAAAAAATTGGCTCTTAAAAGCCATGATACGCAAATTGAAGCCCCAAACTACCAATCAAACACAAGTTGATCAACTCATCTTATCAAATAGGATGAAACCTAAACTAGGGTAACTAGATTTAAAATGGCTCTAAGATAAATTGATAGGTTTAGTGTGATACATTTTAAACCACTTTATAATGCAATGATATTTAAATTCAATTAATTTACCAATGCTAATCAATCCATATTTACTACTACATAAAGTACAATGGTTTTCAATAATTAAATTGAATCTAATTCACTCAACATTAATAATGTTATTATAGTTAATAAATGTGGCATTTTTATTTATTTTTATTCATTTAATCATCATGTAGGGAAAGAATACCTAAATCACACACAAGAGAAAGGAACACAAAATCAAGCACAATAAGGACCAAACATAATTTTAAAAAAATACAAGTCAAACATAATAGAAGGAAAGAATGTGTATTACATCCCCCTAGAGATGACTTGCTCCTAGAAGTTGCATATTATGCATCAAAGTTGCACAAGCACAAGGAACCATATTGAAACAACAAGAGATAATACAAACTCAAACCAACCTTAAACAAAATGAGAAAGGAAATAAAAATTGTCCTACCCAATAACTTGAATAGGTGAAAAAAACTTAATCATCCCAACATTGAATAATGGTTGAGCTGGATTAAAAAAAAATTAGGCCTTAACACTATCTTCATCAACAATATCAATTGAGTAAATAAATACTCAATCTTATCAATTCAAAGGAGTCGGTATAGTATTTACAAAACTACATCACAAATATGAAGTACACACACACACATACATATACATTTTGATGGAAATGAGTTCAATGTGCCTTGGTTGACCATAGGAAAAATAATCAAATCTTCTACTTGGATTAACCCCTATAAAAGGTACTACTTAAATTTTCCTCTACTAAATCTTTGTTGAGTACTCTGAATAGGTTGGCTAATATGATGTTGCTTGACACAATACTAGTTACAATCTCTCACAATACCGTGATTGTGATTATGTTGATAATTGTAGCCTTTACCATCCTAAAACTCCCCCTTCTACTATTTGTATCCACACTTGGAGGATGAAGGATGGTTCTTAAAACCTCCAACAAACTGATTGCTCTAAAACCTAATCCAAAAAAAGGGGCACTCATAGATTATCCACTAGAATAACTACAAAGACCCATAGATAAATTATCCTTAGTTAAGAGAATTTTCTCCATTGTATAATTTATTGTCTTAGGCTCAAAATATTGAACACAACCAATGATATAAGCATTAATCATCCTTGTGAAATATTGGACTAGCATAGCCTCATCATCTTTGACCCTAAAATATATAACTTCAAATCAAATAAATGATGCTAATACTACTCTATAGTCATATTTTTATGGTGCAGTGCATTAAATTCATTTCTTTGCCTCTACCTCTAATGATTAGAAAGGTAACAATTTTGAGAGAACTACAAAAATAGCTTTGATGACATAGTGAATATGTCCAAATATAGTTTTTATTCCGACTCCCACTATATAGATGTAAATATTTATAAGTGCATGATGGTGTACCTAGCTTTGGTATTTATATCATATGAGTGCATCATGCAACATCTATTCAAGTCTATAAGCTAATTCTCAATGGTTGATCTTCTACAAGAACCATCAAAAGTGGGGGGACATACCAAAGTAAATATCTCATATGTCTAACCAAAGTTACATCTTCCTTCATAGTCGGATTCCTCATCCAAGGACTTTAAGACCTACGAATCTTCTCAACATGAGAATGAAGAAACTTCTCTCATTGTCTTTTATCCTCTTTATGATCCAATTGATTAAACATCACTTAAATAAAGTGGCACATCTATGCATCCTTTGATTCCACATGTTGACTATTTCTCTTCTTTGTCCTCATCTCCTTACTATGCCCATTTTGTTGTTTCTCCTTCTGTGAATCTTCATAATGAGACTTGGTGAAGAGATGTGATGAATTCCCTCATCCTAATTATGGCCTTTAACTTGGCCTCTACTGTAACTTTAGCCTTAACCTCTACACCTGAAAATCAAATTTCCTTAATTAAAAGAATAATAATAAAGTACTTAACAAACATAAGGAAAGAAAATAAGAGATCATTTTGAAAAAAATCACTTGATGGCCACATTAGTTTAGTGTAGAATTTTTTCTTTGATCTACTAAATGTAATGCCCCATGAGAAAATTTGAGAGGATTACATGAATTTACATGGTTAAAAAAAGGTAATCTATAACTACATATCTAAGATTTACATCATGATAAAGCATATTATAAAATTACAATATTAAAATCGTGCCCCTAAGTTCAACAATATCGCTACGAGAAACACACAAAAATAAACAATTTAAAAAATAAATTGGTAACAATAGATTAATAATCCTACATCCATACATAAATCTACATGCGACTAAAATCAATTCTATAATAATGATAATCAAATACATGTAATCAATCTACTTAAATTATAAATATTACATCTAAATAATCATTATTACATATGTATATCATGTTTACAATCATTTAGAAGAGTATATCTTTATAACGCTATAATCCACATCACAATGTATATGATACATATTATAATCATGATCATATATCAAGAAGTGAGTATAAAGGTAGAATAAATATGTCAAAATATTGTAGAGTATATCCATAAAGCCACTAACCAACAATGAACCTTGATGGAAATATATTTACTACCAACCACATGGACTCCAAGGAAAATTGGATGGTATCCTAAGATGTATATCACATAGTTTCATTACATAGTTCTCCACTATCTTGATGTTGGAAATGTATGTGGGCCCAGGTGACTGAGAGCGGGGGGTGAATTAGGAACCAATAAAACTTGAACTTCTATTCACCAATTAATCCTTCATAAGTTATTTTGAACTAATTGCATACGTGAAAGACTGAAAGCAATAAAACATTCATAACACTTAAAAAAATATTTGGTAACCCACAAACCTTCCAAATAGAAAGTAAAACTGGGGTTGGGATAATACCAAAAAGCCTTATAACTATAGTATAAATTTGGCTTGTTAAGGCTTACAATGACCACTTATAGTGATATGCCCTATTAGGAGAAATAAGGGTTGTTAGGTCCACCTTGTGAAAGGATTTATATAATACAATGAAGTAACACTTAGTTGGGAGATTTAGCATAAGACTATTAAGTACACCTTGTTACAAGATTTAACCAATGCATCTATTAGGATGAACTAGTAGTTGATCTCTAATCTACAATTTGATTTTTTGTATGAGATTCCTTTGATGTAAAATGATCACCTTGATGTGATAGATGAGACTCTACTTTTCCTTATATTGTTTGTAGCCTTTGTCTTCTAATTCATATTCATTCTACTTCTTACTTGTTACTCACTCATGCTTGGATATGATAAGATGTATTACATATATACCAATCCAATTAATTACCTTCTAGAGTCAACTACAACACCAAATTCAAACAATATTCACTAAGTCGGCTTACTATTGTAACTCAAATTTTGAAGACCACTCGAGTGATATTCTGACACTCAAGAACATTGTCAACTCAACAAGTTCTAGTATTTAGTTGACATTGGTGCATGGTCCACATGTATCACTCAGGAGTCACATGAACTCCATTAGAATTGAGTGACATAATGAATACTGAAGAACTCAATAGACACTGAAGGGCTCAGTTGACACTACATCTTGGTCAACACTACCTTCATTTTGCTTTGTTAACATTGCCAGCTTAGCAGACACTGATAAGGTCAGTTAACACTACATATCTCAATTAACACTACTTCATGCATGGTTTGAATTGATGAGCTCGATAGAATCTAAGAAGCTTGGCATACTCTATTATATGAATGTGAGGCTTGGTAGTAACTATACAGCTCCATAGAAATGTAATCAATCTATCTAATTAAGTGTTTAGTCACTAACTGAAAACTAATCTAGATCATTATCTCCAGGGGAAAACTCATATGGGATAGGCAACCTTTTGTGAGAAAAGGAAGTCAATTTTCTAAATCAACACCCGTTAGATGGCTAAGCTTTCTCGAACCCATCCTTGGTCTATATAAGAACTCAATCCAATGAGTTTAGTATCTCATTTACCTTGATTAATTTATAACCCAAACCAATTCATTTTAATTTTTTTCCATTCCATTATGCCTCTACAACAATTTATCCTAGACTAACCACTTTGGGCCTTGAATTTGATTGTATAAGCCACCCTCCAAGCCATGCTCCATGGAAACCCTATCCATGACATAGAAGTCAAAATGACATGAAACCAAACTATAATCATTAGGATCCACAAAAATATCCAAGGGGCATAGTAACCAAGATATCTAATGCATCATGAGGATAAGATATCCATAGAAAATTGGATAAGTGCACCAACATGTTGGTCATTTAAGTTGCCACATGGATAGAAAAACTCAAAATTTTGATAAATAGAGTAGTTTATTCTAATTTTAAAATGTTTTAAGTTTAGTAAATCCAAGCCTCAAACAAGGAATTAAAATTTATATATATATATATATATATATATATATATATATATATATATATATCTCCTCATAACCCATGTAGGTTATGAAGAACTAAAAAATCTTCATAACCTAAAAGGGTTGTGTGTGTGTGTGTGTGTGTGTGTGTTGGAGAGAGAGAGAGAGAGAGAGAGAGAGAGAGAGAGAGAGAGAGAGGATAATTAAGGCTGAAAATAGATAGAGATGTTGATGGTAGAGGAAGATGTGTGAGAGAGAAAGGAAACAAGAAGAGGCATGGATGCATACCAACATATATACATATATCTATATAAATACATGTATGTAGAAATATACATATGCATATATATAAATAATATGTATATGTAGCATATGCTCAAATTAGAATCATGTATTTATAAGGCACAATAACCTATATAGGTTATGAAGAATTTGGAAAGTACTATTTCTTTTCAAAAACCAAAATGAGTATGGAGAATTGGAAAATGTTCTTTTAAAAGAAATTTGGAGTGGGTTATTTTACACATCAAAATATAGTACACCCTAATTAATGTACATGGCCTCTTAAGAGATTCCTTTTCTTTTTACCTAATAAGGTTCAAAAGATTTGAAATTCATAAATTGGAGTTGAAAAAATCTAGAGAAATTTAAAAAAATCTAAATTGGACTATATCCATCATATAAAACTCGACTTATTAACAACATATAAAATAATAATAATCACATTAAGTCCTAATGGAAAATTAGTTTTCTTTCATCAATCTATTCATATTATAACAATTGTGTTATAATAATCAAGTATAATATAAATTGAGTTATCTATTAACCTTATTTTATTATTTATGAGCACATAATAATTATATTATATTAGTTTAATCATTAACATTGACAAGTTATAATATTGATACGTAGGAGATATTTTTCAGAGCAAGTCAATTTGTGATATTGACATAGTACAAGGCAAGAGAATCCCCAAAGGAACTGTCCTACCCCAAAAAAATAGCCACACAATGGAATATAAATAATAACACAAAGATTTATTCATATCAACTCGATTAATGGCAGACACTCTAAGTGT
Organism: Cupressus sempervirens; assembly: GCA_028749045.1. Lineage (NCBI taxonomy): Eukaryota > Viridiplantae > Streptophyta > Pinopsida > Cupressales > Cupressaceae > Cupressus > Cupressus sempervirens. The sequence goes on from CM053790.1 coordinate 273,865,103, forward strand.
TTTTGACTTGGCTAGTTCCCTGCTAGGCGAGAAATTGGTAGGGGAGAACCTGGTAGGAGGTACTAATCCTAGGGGGATAGAAGGATGAATAGAGGAAAATTTGGGAAAAGCTAATGGGACAGAAGGAAGAATCGAGGATAATTTGGCTAATACTGAAAAAACTACGGGTTCTGGTACCACTATTTGTGGGGTCCGGGACCTTTCTTTGGATTCTTCCACTGCAAATCACATGCCTAGTCAGGTATTTGAGAATGAAAAGAATCTTTTGGAGAGTGTGGAGGTCAATATTGAGAGGAAATCAAAAGGGTCAAGGAAAGGGTTTAGTGATCAAAGGACATGGTCTTCATTGTTTGGTAGGAAACCTAGTGGTAAATCATCCTTCCCACCGATCACTTCAAAATCTTGCTGGGAGAAAGGTGAGTTCCAAATTTTTATTCCAGACTCAATTGTTGATTTCTCTATATCTTCTATGGAGTTTACTCTTGTGGGTAAATTTATGGGGGCTAGACCAAATATAGATACTTTGAAAAAATGACTAAACGGAAATGGGTTATTCAGGGTGAAGTCGATATAGCCCCTATGTTGAATGGATTCTTCTTATTTATTTTTAATTGTAAAGAAGATATGAATTTGGAGTTCCATGGTTGTTTGGAAAAAGTACTCTCGCTATTAAAAAATGGGACCCAAATATGGATTTAACTAATGCTTTCTTCTTAACTACACCGATCTGGGTTAGACTCCCTGGCCTTCCTTTAGAATTTTGGCATGAAGATATCTTTAAAGGAATTGCAATCTCCTTTGGGGAACTAGTTGCTATGGATCATGCAACAACATCAAAATCTAAACTTCAGAGTGCTAGATTATATGTGAAAGTGGAAAACTTGAATCACCTCCCAGAAAAAGTGGAACTAATTTCAAAATTGGGGAAAAGAATACAGGAAATTATTTGAAGATCTTCCAAATACCTGTTTCGCCTATGAAAAATAGGGCCATTAGGTGAAAAACTGTCCTAATAAAGGTAAGAACAATCCTAAGATTGAAAAAGAAGATAAAATGAAAGAAGTAAAATCCTAGAAGAAAGTTTGGAAACCTAAAGTTACTCATATGAAAGATACAAAGGATAAATTGAACTTGGAATTTCAAGATACTGGTAAAATGTCAAATTTGGCCCTGAAAGAAATCATTGAAAATCAAGGGGTTGGGATGATGATTGAATTTGCATCGTCTGAGAAAAATATAGAAAATATGGTGGATATGACAAAATAGCTAGTAATTTATCAAAAGATTGATTCAAACTAGGAAGATCTACTTGAGATGGATGAATTAGAGGAGGGAAAAATTCTATCTAACTCTAGTAAATTGATGGTACTAGAAGATTCTCAAAATCTCTAGTTGATAGAAAATTAGAATGTTACTCCAAAGTCTCTTGAGATGCCTGTGTGCAAAGAAATTGTTCCCTTTAGGAATGAATTTGAGCTTGAGGAGATAAAGGAGGAAGGTAAGGATCTTAAACATAAACTGAGTCAAAGGAAAAAGATAGAAAAGAAGAGTAATACAGTTCCTAAAGGAGTGGAGACTCGTAGTAGTAAATTGGAGCAACAAACCAAGGTGAAACCAAATGTTGGTACTCCGGAGAAACCTGGAAGGAAATCTTCTAGGAGAACTAGAGAAATGGAAAGTATGCACAATATTGTTGATGGAAGATAGGCAACTATTATGGATTTTACCCTTAAAAAATAGATATGAAAATTATTACTTAGAATATTAGGGGTTTGAATAGTAGTCATAAACTAGATGTTGTTAGGAATTTTGTTAGAGAGTATAAACTGGATTTTCTATTACTACAAGAAACAAAGATGGAAAAGGAGAGAGCTAAACAAATTAAATATTTTAAAGATTATTATTTAAAAGCAAGTAGTTCAGAAGGAGCTTTGTGGGGAACTCTGATGCTATGGAAGAAATCTTATTACTTAGGAACTGTGTTGAATGCTAGTAAACATTTCATGGTGGTTAAAATTACTAGCATTGATTAGAATAATGTTTGGTATATTGTTAATATGTATGCTCCAAATATTAAGAATCTTAGGAAAAAGGTATGGGACACTCTTTCCCATATAAGGAGTAAAGATTACTTTGGTCGATGGATTTTCATGGGGGACTTTAATGTTCCTCTTTATAACCATGAAAAAAAGGAAGGTAATGTGAGTCAATTGGAAGGGAGACTAAATCTTATGGACTTCATTAACAAGGAGGGTTTAATGGATATGGATCTTCATGGAATTGAGTTTACCTAGAGCAATATGAGGCTAGGTAATGATTGCATTCAGGCTCGATTGGATAGAGCTCTTATTTCTCCTAATTGGACTAAAGAGTTTGTTTGCAAACTAGAGGCTCTTCAGAAAGTTGGGTCAGATCATTTCCCTGTGATTTTTTTCTGCTGATAAGATAAATCTCAAGAAAAACTTTTCTTTTAGGTTTTAAAAAATGTGGATGCAACATCCACAATTTGAAAGTAAATTGGTTGAATGGTGGAATATAGATGTTGAAGGAACTACTCTTTTTAGAGTGGCCTCAAAATCAAGAAATGTTAAAAAGGAGGTTAAAATATGGAATAAATGATGCTTTGGTAATTTTTTTGAGAGTAAAGCAAGTATTAAGGAAGATCTCCAAAATATCTAGGACAAGATACAAAAAGAAGGATATACTATTGACCTTGTAAGAGAAGAGAATGAAAAATTGGTAGAATATGATGACATTGTTACTAAAGAGGAAATCTATTGGAGGCAAAGATCTAGATCAATCTAGCTGAATGAAGGAGATGAGAACACTAGGTTTCTCTATCTTTCTACTTTGAAGCATAGAGCCAAAACTCGTATCTAATATCTTAAAAAGGGTGATTTGAAGATTATTGAGGAAAATGATATTTCGGAAGAGATGGTCTCCTTCTTTTCTTCTTTAATGATAGTTGAGCCTAACATTGATCCTGCTCACCAGGCTGAACTTTTAAGGGTGATTCCTCCTTTAATTACTGATGAATAGAATAAATTGTTAGATTCCATTCCCAAGGAAGAAGAAATCTTTAAAAATGTCTGCTCCTTAGTAGGGGACAAGTCACCAAGACCAAATGGTTTTCCCATGTTCTTTTTCCATAAGGCATGGAAGCTGGTTGGAAGAGATGTTTGTGATGTTGTTAAGGAATTTTTTGGGGTAAAAAGAATGCTTAAGGAAATCAATTCTACCTTCCTATGTCTTATTCCCAAAAAGATTGGGGCTGATTCTCCAGACCAGTTTAGGCCTATTAGTCTCTATAATTCCTTTTACAAGATTATTTCAAAAGTCCTCACATCCAGGTTGCTGTTGGTGCTTCCTTCTCTTATTGTTGTTCAAAAAAATGGTTTTATCCCAAGTAGGCAAATTCTTAATTTTGCCATTGCTGGTCATGAGAATATTCATTCTTTATCATGTTCTAATAATCAAGGTTTTATCATGAAAGTTGATATTGTAAAAGCCTACAATAGAGTTGAATGGGCTTTTCTAGTTAAGATTTTACAGGCCTTTGGGTTTGATTATAAGATTGTAAGAGCTATTTATCAGTTGATCTCTACTACTTCTATAGCTATCTTGGTGAATGGTTGTTCTACTAAATTTTTTAGTCCCTCTAGAGGATTGACATAGGGAGACCCTCTATCCCTTATTCTTTTTATTATTATGGTTGATTGCTTGGGGTGATATATTGGGAAATTAGTCTTACAAGGGGATATTAAAGGTTTGCAGCCTTCTTCTTAACCTCTTACTTTTTCTCATGGTCAATTTGTCGATGATACTATTTTCATGGGCAAAGCTGAAGTTAAGGAAGCTAGAAATCTTAAGCAAGCCCTTAATTTATACTCTTCTACTTCAGGTCAGTTGGTAAATTGGAACAAGAGCTCTTTGTTTTTTATTAATACCCCTATTCCAAGATAGAACAAAATTGCCAAAATTCTAGGGTTCTCATAAGATCTTTTCCTTGTATTTATCTAGGTCTTCCTTTGGGACCAAAAGTTCCTGATTCTTTTTGGGAAGATCTCATAAAGAAATTTAACAAGAAATTTGTAGGTTGGAAGGGTAACCTTTTGAGTCAAGCTAGTAAAATTACCCTCCTTAAAGCCTATCTCCACAGTATCCCTGCTTATGCTTTGAGTCTTTTCAGAATACCAGTGAAATTTGCAGATACTATTGATAAAATTCAAAGAAATTTTCTTTGGACTGGAACTGAGGAAAGGAAGGGAATGGCTCTAATTGCCTAGGATCAAATTTGCAAGCCCATCAAGGAAGGTGGATTGGGAACCAAGTCTATACGAAGTATGAATAGAGCTCTTCTGACTAAACAAGGATGGAGAGTTTATCATGATGATAAGGAATGCATTATTGTATGGAAACATAAGTATCTTTTTAATGCTAATTCTTTATCTGATTTCCTATCATCTCCTGATGTTCTCTCCCCTTCTGCTATTTAGGGAGTTGTTCAGGGAACTAAGAGTACCTTAGCCAAAGGTTGTTCATGGAAAATTGGAAATGGGTAGAAGGTAAGATTTTGGGAAGATTCTTAGTTAATGGATCATCCTTGATTGAGGACTTTGAGGATAGAACCCAAGTTGATAGATACAAACAATTGTATGGGACTTTTGACATTATTGGCATAACAATAGTTGGGTTAACCTAGTTGATGTTGACCAGGGTTTTCATAACATCCAAATTATGTTGAATGCCTTTTCTTTGTATCCCCATCAGGAGGATAAGATGATATGGACTATTGATCCTAGTGGCCAATTTAACGTTTCTTCTATTTTTAAATCTAAGGAGAAAGATAATCAACCTTTATGGACACAAGCTTGGATAAAGGGTCTCATACCAAAAATAAATATCTTTTATTGGATTTTGATTCAAAACAAAATTCTTACTTAGGATAACTTGCAAAAAAGAGGCATTAATGTGGTTAATAGGTGTAGTCTATGTAAAGTAGGTTTTGAAGACAAAGATCATTTGTTTTTAAACTATTCTTATAGTCAACAAGTATGGAGCTCTATTCTCAATTACTAGAACATAACTTGGGTTCATCAAAATAATGTTGAACTTTGTTTTAAAAGTTGGAGCTGTCCATCTAAGGATACTAATGTTGATATTCTATGGAAGATTACTCTTCCCCATCTTTGGTGGGGTATCTAGAAAGAAAGAAATAGCATAATCTTTAGAAATAAAGAAATGTCAGGGTGGGTGCTTGGCCAAAATATTGTCAGGGCAATAAAGGAAAATTTTAAGTCTCAAAGAAGATGTGATCAAGACTTTCAGATTGACACTCCAATGTTATCCAAAGGTTCCAATATAAAAGAAGAAGATCTAAGATTGAAGACTACATGAAAGGCTCCCCCTATTGGATGGCTTAAAGGGAACTTTGATGGTTCTGCTAAGGGCAACCCGAGCAAAGCAGGTTGTGGAGGAGTCTTGAGAGATCATATAGGTAATATAATAGATGCTATTGCTATACCTATTGGTATCTCTAACAGTCATAAAGCTGAGGCTACTGCAGCTCTATATACAATGAGGCTAGCAGCGAAAACTGGTTTTCGAAACTTCTGGATGGAAGGAGATTACTTAAACATTGTCAATATGCTCAATGATAAAAATTCAATTACTTGGTCAATTGAAGCTAGTTTTATGGAAATTAAATCTTTAATGAATAAATTTGAAAAAGTGATTATATCTCATTCTTTTTGTGAAGGTAATGCAGTGGCTGACTAGATTACCAACCAAGCTATCCAAAAGGGGTATAAGATGATGTGGCATGGTGACTTAAGTAGGAATGTGGATTTGAAAGCCCTTATTAATTATGATACAACTCATGCGATGGAGGGAAAGATTTGCTAAAATTAGCAATTTAATGATATATGGGAGTGGGGTTACGGATGTTAGTGTTCTCTCCCTGAGCAAGTACATTAATGTGATTTTTATCCTAGCTTTGCATGTATCTATTTTAATGTGTGCCTTAGTTGTTTTAATGAATGCATTGTCTTGATTAAATCATCAGTTCTTCGTGTCCATTCGACTTTGGCTTTTTGTAGTAATTCAAACTCTTTGGAAATGGGCAGAGAACTAAGAAAATAGGATCCAAAAAATTGTAAGGCATGGAAGGCCAAAGCTTCTATTTGGAAAATTCTGCAAAAGGGTAATGTCGCCACTTATTTGGAGTGCCTTCATGGATGTAAACCTCATGTTACAAAGGCATTCTTCAAAAACTAGATTGAAGATAGGGTTTCCCTACATGGAGTGATAATGCATTTGACTAAAGAGTTCATAGCTGAGGTGACAGGTTTGCCTAAGGAAGGCATAAAGTTCAGTAAAGAAACAAGTATTTCAAATGTTGTGTTTAAGAAATTTCCCAAAACGGATGAAGAGGAAAAGAATCTGGAGAAGAATGATGATTTTTATGAACTGAGGCAGATTAAGGTTATCTGGCAGGATGTGCTCTCTTGCATCCGTGAGTATTTTATTTTAGATGGTAGAGCTAAGCATGTTCATAAATTTCATTTTGTGTTCCTCAATCACTTTAGGCACAAGGATAGGCTCACATTTCCTTTTTATCTAAGATTTTCCTTACTCCAAAGTTTGCAAGCTCATAGGAAAAAAGAGTCTCGTCTGATTTTACATGAAGGGTTAATTTTACTAATTGAGGATTACTATAAAAACAAGCCTATTGTGTCTTCTCCTCCTTCTGAGAAAAAGAAGAGCCCCATTAGCAAAACTTACTCTAGGAAGAGTAAGGGTGATGAAGGGGTTAAGGGAAAAAGGAGTCTAAAAACTCAAAAAATAATGATGAGAAAAATTTAGAGGAGGAGAATACGGATGTGGGAGATTTTAGCTCCAATTTGGAAGGCTACCCAGGTAGTAAGGGTGTGATTGGTAAGGATGAGGAGGAAGAAAGCAATGAGAAAAATACAGGGTCGGGTAATGTTGGTGAAGAGGAAAATTAGAGCAAGCATTCCAAGGGAGTGAGGGATGAAAAAGAAGAAATGGCAAAGGAAAAGGAGGACCCTTCTAATGTGAATGTGAGGGAAGATGTAAGGATAGAGAAGGATGAGTCTTCTGGTAGGGAAGAAATGGGGAAGGAGAAGAACGAGTCTACTGATAGGGATACTATTCTTTCTTTCTTGCATACTGCAAAGCTTAAAGATGATACCTCTTTGCAAGAAAACTCATGGATGTATAATGAATTAATGAGTTTGAAAAGAAAAGTGGAAAAGGTGCAACAGGACCACGAAATTGACAGTGCAAAGATCAATCAAATAGAAGTTTAGGTGGGTAATATACCAGAGAAACTAAAGGAGTATGAACATAAACTTTATTTATTGATAAAAAAAAGTGGCAATAAGATGGAGCAGGTTACTTCCAGCATTTTTGCAACTGCTACAAGTTTAGGGAAGTGAACCAATGAAGAAATCATGTCCCTCGATGGACCAAGTAAAAGAACTAGACAAACCTCTAGGAAAAAGGCAACCGAGGTTATTGGAGGATCTATTGTTGACACCATCCAAGGCACTACGGAGGTAGGAAAAGAGGTGGTGAAAATGATTAAAGGGCTGCAATAACAACTAGTAGTCTCATTGGTATCTAGTCTCTATTTTTGTAGTGGTCTTGGTAATTGGTCGCTGATCTTCGTTATTTTATCTAGTTTTTGTCTATTGTAAAAACTAGGTTCCAGGTCCTTGTAAAATCTGGGTTTAGTTTATAGTCCTTTTATGTGGTTTCAGGTCCTATAAAACCTATTTTTGTTACTATTAAAACTTATAAATCCTATAAAACCTAATTTTGTTACTATTAAACTGCAAGTTTTAGGTCCTTGTAAAACCTAGTAGTGCTTCATGGTTTATCTTTTTCTTTTCTGTTAAGGGTTTTGGGTCCCCTTCAGAACCTATTTTTACCTTAATCTAAAAACAACACAAAGATTTAGATCCAAAACAACATTAATTATCGTAATAGAGTCATAAGTTTTTCATCCAACATGTTCGGTTGTAAGACCTTCTGAGTTATCACCAAATATATCAACAATTACAATAATAGTTCTACAAGACCTCGCAAGATCCAACCACTAGCTAGCCCAGATCCACAATATGGTAGAAAACCTCAAGAAGAATCTAAACTTGTGCTCGTAACCCACCAAGCAACCTTCTTTTTCCCCAAGCCCACACTTAGCTACTAGCTCTACTCAAACGTCACTCCTCTCAGCTACCCCATGCTGAACTTATTATCCCTTGATGTCTTAAGACAAGAAATGACCCCCTACTTATACTAAGCCAAGCCATAGGTTAGCCTATCAAATTACATTAAATAAACAAACACTCACATATTTAATAAATCCTCAAGCCACAAATCAGCTCAGCAAAAAACATTAAATACATTAAAATAATTAAATACTTAGAACAAGCCCCAAGTTTACAATGCATATCAAACTCATATGACAACATGAAAGTACACACCCTTAGGCATGGCTCCACGTGTCATCCAACTATCTAGATTTAGGAGCACACATGCCAAATCCCTCAAATCAAAGCTCACAAATACAATCTCTAAAGTGTGCTAGTAAATCAGAAATACACAACCATTAGTCACCAAAATGACTCTGATTCCAAGATGATAACTCCAAACTCTACAAGGTTACCCAGTATGTCTCAACACATCCTGAACCATGCAAACCATAACTCCACAAATCCAAGCTTGAAGCCCCTACATACAAGATTGTTGACTTCCCTAGGATGCTCCTGCATTAGATATTTCTATAAGGATTAACTGTGTATTTTTTGAGTCAAACTCATTGAATCATGTTTCACGAGTAGTGATTCACATGAATCCATTTCTCATTAGAGTAAATACAACACTTAGCATCACCTAGATCCAATGAGTGTTAAGTGTTCCATTTATTCTCATGAGAGATGGATTCCTATGAATCACTACTCATGAAAAATGGGTCAATGAGTTTAACTAAAAAAATACATAGTTAAATCCTGATAGCAATATCACAAGTTATAATATAATACTTTTTAAATCAAATTATATTGTAATGATATTTAAATTTAATAATTTGACTAATTTTAATCAAATGATATTGGATACCACATTAAGGTTTAATGATATTTAATAATACTAATGTTATTAAGTTTTTGTTTAATAAATATGATTAGTTATTTATTTAAAATACTTTATCTAATTGCCATGTAGAGAAAGTTGATAAAAACACACACATACAAGAGAAAAGGACATAAATCAAGCACAACAAGGACCAAACACAATTGAAAGAATAATGCAAACCAAACTCAATAGAAGAAAAGGGTAGGTATTACAATTGTGACCTTTTTCTTCTATCTCGATACTACTTATGTATCTAAATCTGTAAAATAATACTTCTCTTTCTTAAAATTATTGAAGGGCCAATAGTTCTCAAAATAGTAGATAATACACAAGAATTATAACCAATATATTAGAAACTACTCTGTTAGGTTTTCAGTGATCGCTGCAAATATACTTACATTGCCATTTTGGTATATGCTTTTCAAATGCATCAATCTCCATATATATATATATATATATATATATATATATATATATTGATTGCGAATGTGACATGGAGAGACATGTCTATCCATTATAATTAATAAGAAATTATATAATATCTCATGTATTAAATATAATTTATATGAGTGCATGTGTGTGACTGTATGTATGTGTATTTATACTATAGTCTCATAGGTTTAACCAACTGAAGCTACTAAACATCAACATACCCCCAAATACCACACTACAACTTCAACTAATAAATCAAAATTAAAAAAGCATGACGCAACTACAACTAAAAAATTTGATGACACAAAGGCAAAAAAGAGGTTGAGAAAAATAAAATAGAAAATGATCACTCAACTTGCACCAACAACAATACTAAAGGAGAGGATCTAGTAGTTGAGCGTTTTTCAAAGTTGTTATAGTACTTCTTGATTAAATGCTCAAATTTTTTAACAATATTGCACCAAAAGTTCTGACTTTAAAGTTGTTAGGGTTGACGATGACTATCCATAATTGCTTCAAATGTATTTCATAAATCTAGAAAATAACAAAGCATGTGATGCAACATCAACACATCAAGAAAACATGACTTAGTGCACAAGTATCAATCTCACTTTCTTAGGAGGCCTTTTTGGATACACCAAAAAATAATGTTGATGTGGCATCATATTTGATAATATCTCCATGAAACATTAGTTATAATTAAGGAGCTTGTCAAATAAACCATTGTAACTCTTCCCTTTATAACTGCACACATGTTAAAGTAAACAAAGAAAACCTACCTATAAGACTTCTAAACCATCATCATTTATTTAAAAAATAAAATGACATTATGATTTTTTTTTCAAAAGCTACCTATAAGGTTTCTTATCTATCATTTCTTTTAAAAAGACCTTAAAACAAAAAATCAAGAAAAGAATTTGAAGCAACGACAATTTCCAAAAAGCAATAGATAGTAGGTATGTAAGCTAGATAGGTAGTGCACCGGCATACCAATTATTATACACTCTATCTGAGTTTGTCTCTTTGGAACTTGGAAGTGTCATGAAAAGTACCACTATTGCAGTACAATGCAATCACAAGCACCCACCAAAGTTCTGACACTTAACTTTTGAGGCCATGTGAAACCTAGCTTAACAATAACAACAAATCCAATTCATGTGGTGCAAGAGAATGTCTTTAAAAAATCATCATGTACTCTCTTGTTCTCAACCATAATTCTACTTAGTGCTTGTTGAGCTGCAACTCCATAATGTGCTACACAAGCATGTAATGGGTTTACCATCAAACACATTGCACCGTGCCAACCATTTGTTGTGCATCGCGGCCCACAGCATTTGTATGAACAGAGCTTCCATTATTGGCCTCCACATTCCCATTCTTTATTAAATTCTCTTACACAATCTTATGCTTAACTATTTCATGCCGGTTCTTTATTTAGCTGCAAAAGAAAACATGAACATGATCCACTGCAGCATTGTCGAATCTCAGTTTCTTGTTACCCACATCTGTACATCCTGCTGTAAAAGGAGGTTTTATTTTAATTGGGTTTGTTAAGTATGATATGAGAAAGTTAAACAGGATAAGCATGTGTGGAAGCCATGGAAGGGCTAGAGTAACAGGAGTTGTAGTGGACTATCTCTCTCTCTCTCTCTCTATATATATAGAATATAGCCTTAAATTGCTTAAATAGTTATTAGATGGTTATAGTGAGTATATAAGAATATAAATCATGTAAAGGAATAGTGTGGAAGAAGCAAGTCACCGTCACCAAGGGATACTGTCACATGCAATGGCTTATGGCAGAAGCATAATCCAATGCACTGCAATAAATTATGTGTAACAGAAGCATAATCCAATGCACTGGAATAAAAATTGTATAAGATATTCTAATTAATTAGTCTTATTAGGATGCCATTTCCTAAGTAGAGTTTAGTTGCACCGTCCAAGTTGCAGTGTCTTCTGTCTCGAATTTTTTTGGGTATAATTCCGCGGATGTTTATCTTACAATATGCTGAATGTTTGACTTGTTATATTGAACTTTTTTTGAAGCCTTCAATCCATTTGTATCAATCCATATTTTATGATTCAATCCATTCGTATTAATCCATATTTTATGATTCAGAAGTTGTTTTAAAAATGTTATTCTTAAAACTGTTGTTTGGGTACAGATACTGAAGTAAATGATTTATAATTAATCTTCGTTATCATTTTTGAGATAAATAAATGATTTTCTTAAGATCATAATTATGCTTTTGATTAAGTAAAACAGGTTTTTTACAGGGGTTCTTGAAACCCATCAGTCAACAACATAAAAACTACTAAAAGTTCAGGTCTAGCAATCAAGCAACATAAAAAAACAACAGCCCTAACCCGGCCAATAGACAAAAACAAAAAAAAAAACACCAAAAGCTAGGGAATAGACAAACTAGGAGAAACAATCAGGACACTAATTCTTTAGCCAGCTTTGCTTTCTTGAGCTCCAACTCTTCCATGGCCTCAGCCTCGTAGGATCATAATTATGTTAATCTTGGAATTCATTTTCAATTTAGAAGTTGGGAAAATATATTAAGAATTACAATTATTTAAAAACAAGTGATATTTTTACCTATTTCAATTAGAAAATAAATTAATGAAAGTATCAAAACTGTAAATTAGTAATATTATATGTGTAGATGATCTATATTAAAAGATGAAGTACATATTGATAGGATTACTTATATGAAGTGTGTTTGAGTTGGAACAATATTCAAATGAGCAACATTCTAGGAAGGTTCGATGTTACCCCCACCTAGATGCAATGAGTGCTAAGTGTTCCATTCATTCTAATGTGAGATGTGTTCTTGTGAACCACACTCATGACACATGGATCAATGAGTTTGACTCAAAATCTACATAATTGAATCCTAATAGCAATATTGCAATAAATTGTTGTGGAAATTACCTCCTATTTATGAATGTATTTCAAATCGCATTGAACCTTTATAAAAATTTATAACCTATTTGATTTAGTAATATTATAATGTTGCTATGGTGAATTTGGCATGCCCATACTATTCCCCATTGATTTTTTTGTCCATTTGAAGGAAATATCTTGATAAATGTAGATAGAGACAAAAGATGCAATCTTGTATAAAGTTGAACTCATTCTCTTAACCTTTTATCTCTACATACACACATGCATCCTTAAACAATTAGCATTTACCTTATCTCCATATGCACACATACCCATATGCTTGCTAATGCATGTGCATTCACCTATGAACCTACTTACATAGTTATTAGCCATCCAGATTTGACAATATTCCCGCTTTAGAAAAAAAAAAATTCCCTTTTTTTGTGGTTGTAGAGTTGTTCCCTCTATTTTCTAATTTCAATTCAAAATTTGACTAGCTAATCAAATTTGTGTACTAATAGCTAAAGGAGTTTATGCATTCATTCTGCTTATAAGCATCATTTAGATTCCTCTTGTGGTAGAGAAGTAAAGGAACACCCAATAGTAGCATGTTTTGGTTTTGTGCACTAAAGAGAACAATAAATATAAAAGAATGTTGTAGGAGGTTTGCTTGGTTGTTTCTAAATTTGTACATATAATTTATAGGGTTTGAGCTAAGAGAGCTTTCCTTTTTTGATACATCAATCTTATCAAGTTAAACACCACTCATGAAGACATCTAAAATAGGATAAATATGTATAGGTGAACTAAGTGAGTAGAAAAGCATTTGTTTTTTTGTATGAAAAGATGATACAAACAAAGAGGACTATTTCATGACAACAAATTCTTCTTAGACTTACAACTTCATCATTTGATTAAAGTAAAAAACTAATATAGAACCTAGGATAAATACTAATCTATTACTAGTTATCTAAACTTCTAAAGACTTCATATTCATTTGCATTTCTCCATTGTAATAACTTTAACAAAAAACATCTATTTTTATTTTACAAAAATCTTCTATCTTCTCCACTAAGTGAAATAATTCTCATGGAAAGTCCAACTTATTTGAAATAAAAAGTCTTAGTGTGTATGCTGCTAAATTATTATTTTTGTAAGGAAAAAAGGGTTTAAAAGAGAAATTGCATTATGTAAATATTGATGTGGTGGTGAAAAATTTATGTTAGAGTTCTCTACTCTATTTGTATCCTTTGTTTAAGACTAATGAAAAGAAAAGAAAATCTATTGTGATCACAATTTAATCCACCTTAAATATGTCAAGTGGTCAAGATAATGTAATGGAATCTCACCTCTATCTTCCTCTTATTGAAATTCAAATAAGTAAAGTAGTATAGTGAGTATAGTTGATATGAAAATAATTATTACTTGATATGCATAAGTGAAAAATCAATTATGTTGCTTAATATTGTATATGGCAAATCTCTTGCCCTATTCTCTAATGGAAGATAAGTACTAAATAAAATATAAAGGAAAAGTAAAGTATTAAAGAAAGATGTGATATGTTGATTCTTGCAAAGTATCTTCACTTAGACAACTAAGGAGCTAATCATATAAAATGATAGTTGTGAGTTATGAAATGTTAATAAATTAATCCTTGCTATTCAAACTTAATCCATGTAAATGGTTACTAAATTCACTAAGTAAACAAGTTAACATCATGGAATCTAAAGAATATTTATAACATAGCAGTAGATTAACAATGTGGTTTATATATGTTAAAACAAACAAATATTGTACAAGACTTAACTAGTTCAAGTCACATCCTTCTGAGTTCCCTAGCAAGGGCATAACAAAAGGTGTGTTTACACTTACATGCTTATAGCCTAATCTGTAAGCACACTGCTCATAATACAATCCCAAATCTGGCCCTTAATTAGGTTCACCAATCTTTTCTCAATTACAACAAGATGGACAAGCAATACATTACAATTGAAGTGCCAAATAACATCTCCTATACCTGTGCAGTTCTAACAAAGTACAATTACATTTGCATTACCTCACCTATATCCTCTCACCATCTTTACAAACTCTAAATTACAAAATGATCTCTCATTTATATGAATTTCAAAGAATAAACATCTACTATGTCGACTAAGACCTATTACAATTAAAGATATAAATAATATGCTCAAACACCAATGCAATCCACATCAAGTCGGTTAAGTTTTATATAGGACCCAAATCTTGAACATGAATATGTTACACCATGAACAATGCAACACTAAGAATCGTAACATGTTACTCCATCAAGTCGACTATGAACAAATGAAGAAATACTTGCACACTACCATAAGAACACTTCTAATTTTCTTAGTTAATATAGACCAACAACATGATCATCTCATGATCCAAGAACATCAACAAGCAACACAGGAATATTATCCACAACCTTCACATAAATTCCAACTCAAAATCCAAACTAATCTTCAACATCGATCATTAAGAACCCTATACTACCAAACTTTGTCATGCCAAAAGATAGCTTGTTGTACTTTGAATCATGAATAGTAAAACTTGTGGATACAATAATGATGTTGGCTCCACAACCTCTAAAACATCAAATCCAACTTATAGCAAACCAAATAATCAACCTTTACGCACAGTAACATTGTAACACCAATAACCAACAACTCAACTAAAACATACTCAAACCATCATCCAAACCATTGTAAGTTGACAAGCATCAAGTACACACAACTCAAAACCTATAGCACAAGTATAAACAATATATTCTTCATTATAATATCTCAACCACTCAAATAATCTAACTAAACACTGCATTAGACATTGCTTGCAACAACAAATAGCAAGTTGACATCACTAATGCCAACAAACCTCGAAAACTCTTTGACATGCTCAACCAAATCTCTAACAACTATCAAGTACACATAATTAAGTTGTCAATATCCATCATTAATTAACCTAGGTTGTTTTGTGTTTATATTAATATTTCTAATTTGATTAGCCAAGATTAACCTTAAAGAAGCTTTATTTTCCATTTCATTTGGGTGAACACAATCAATCCTAAATGAACTAGTTTGCTTCCAAGACTTATTGTTCCTATTAATTTATTTTTCAAATATTTCATTACCATATTCACATTTTAATTTAAACTAAAACTCTTTAATATCCTCTTGTTGCATTGCTTTCAAATTGCTTTAACTTTTTCTATCATGGCTTTTGAGTTTTATTTTGAAATATCATTTAAACTGCCTTATTCATCATGGCTAAGGCTGGGGTCCCATGGGCGGGAGCTTCCTTAAAAATAGAGCTATGACCGTTGAGATTTTTTAGTAATGTTTAAACAATAGCGGTCTCATGAAATTTTAATTGTATTTCATTCTCACAGTTTTAGCTCCTCAATTTAAACAATGTGTAATTGATTAAATATTTTTAAAAAATAAAATTTAATACTTGTTTCTAAAATTTTGGTTTTAGCAGGGAAAAATTCTATAAATTGTTGACATGTGGCTAAAAATTTCTCCTAAGCCAATGGGGCTATTTCCAACCCCACCTCATTTACACCCGCTCAAATTCAATGGCCTAAAAAGGAGGGGCTCCTATTTTGGAGGAAGAGATTCCAAATTATCCTCCAGCGCTCCAAAAAAATTCTCATGAGACCTCTTCCACCTAAAAAAGAGTTGTAGCCCCTCCCATGGGACCCCTCCATAACACATTAAGCTTTCATTTTTAGATTTGATATACCATTAATCTTTCTAATTTTCCAATGTAGAATTTGACTTTTAGGCTTTATTTTAGATCTTCTTATTATTATAGGGTCATGATCACTCATGTACACATAAAAATTGAGTCCACTCTTCCAAAATAGAGAAGAAAAAAAGTTGAAACATTGCTTTATAGATTTTTCACATTTGAATTGAAAAGTATAAGTAAAAAATCAAACTAAATATTCATATATTTATTTTAGTTAAAAAAAAATGATATTTAATTATTTTAAGTTGTGTCATGACTTTGAATTCTATACATTTAAATTCATACTCACATAAATAGATTATATAATTATATATTTATTTAAGCTTAATCATCTTAGAAAGTACTTGCTTGCCTTGAGCTACTCTTATCAAATCCTCTTGTATAATTCAAACTATAATTCTTAATAATTAAGTTTTAAAAAATCAATTTGCCCATATAGAAACTACACCTCTCTATGATTATTAAAAGGCCACATGAACTTAAAAATGATTTTGCAGCTGACATTTACAAATGAAAAAGCTTGAGACAGTCAATGAGAACCGTGTATTAGGTAACAACAATATCCAGTTCATCATAGTATGTTGAGTTGGGTGGGGGTCTTTCTCAATGACCTGTGCAAACATCAACGTAAATAATGGCAGCTATGATAGAACCTATACTCCCTCTTTTAAACCACACAGACTCTCCCACCCAATTCAATGAAATCATATTTTATTAGATGGGCCTAAAACAAAATCATTAGATGACCAATGACTACCACGGGAGTTATAATTACACTTACTTAGATTACAGGTAGTCTTTTATCCTGGAGAAATTAGTTTTCCATGGTGGTAGAATTTGCCGCAGAATTAGTTCTTGCTGGTGGGCTTTTGACCGTGGGCAGAAGTAGAGAGTTAAGCCATCAAAGTCCTACGTGTCTCGCAGGAACCATGGATTCAATGTCCTGTATTTTGTTTGTCCCATCATTGACACGTAGGTAGACCCCTAATATTAATGCCATGTCCCCTGCCTCGGCCTAAACTTTTTGACGTAAACTTAAAATAAATATATTATGCAAAATTGTATCCTGGATTCCAGCTTGGTAGATTGTAATGTTCTTAATGAATTTTGTGTTTGTTTGTTTTATTTGATCGTGGTTTCATTGAACTAATGTGCTGAACAGGGGTTTGTTGGGTCTGAGATGACCTCAACCCAAGCTAAAGGCGGTCAAAGGGCAAAATCCCACCTTACATGTCGTGCAATCTGGGCTTTCCTGACATTGAGTTAAAACTTAACAGCCCGCCTTAAATCTGAGGTGTAGAGGGCAATCTGGGCATTTGGGGTTTGAGAAATGAGTTAATTAGTCTAATCAGACAAATCATTGGCAGTTTAGATCATTACAGATTCAACCGAGGCAGTAAAAGTGTTGACTGTTGAAAGTGAAATGTCTATGTCAATAGCACAGCTGATTTTTTCCTAAATGAATGCATGCTTATCGTGATCGCGATTGGAAATAGGAAGATTGGTAGTGGGGAGGGTTTTGTGCTCCTCAACCATAGACCAGCAGTCAATACTTGTTGTGGTTTTAGCAAACTGGCATACTCTCCACTTACACCTCAGCAGCCCAGCGTCCCCACAGCCTTTGCTTTCTCAATTCTTTTGATAAGTTTAGGAGAAGAGAAGCTCATCTGAGAAGCTTTGAGCGGCCCTCCCTCCCTATTAAAGCAGCCCGCCAGCCCATTCTGCAAATGCAACATTGAGAAGTTGTTCATCTTCATCTTTTAACATTTGTGTACTTGACAAAAAGAGTCCTGCTGCTGTATTATTGCTGCCTCCTTGCAGATTTGGTCTCATTTCTGAGAGAGTCATTTAATGCTTGGTGGGTGAGGAAGAAGAAAGGAATAGCACGACCTCATTAGGGTCTAAATTCTCCATGACCTTGAAACGAAGGTGAGGTTCTTAGGTCATAGCAATTCATCCACAATTTCTGGATGGTTATTGACAAATTGGAAAGCTAGGGCTTGAGTATTTTGAGAGGGTGAATAACTCAGAGACCCATAATCCACATTTTGTTGAAGAATCATGTCTGCAAAGCTTGAAGTAAGTGGTGGTGAAGAGTTGGCGGTGATTGGAGGAAGGCCTGTGTTGCAACCTACATGCAACAGGGTTGCCAGAGCTAATGAAGTGGCCAACAATGGGAAAGCCGTGATCAGGAAGCCTATTAAGCCTCCTCCTCCTCTTACTCCCAAGTCAAAGTCACCTTCTCCTCCTGTAAGCCCATCTGCAAAGGTCGCTCTCCTTACAATTCCATCAAAGAATGCAGTCCCTAGAATCCAGTCCAAGCCGCCATCCACTACAAAGCAAAACACGGGGGAGAATTCACCTACATCTCCTTCAGGAGAGAACTCACCTAAGCTTTCACCTTCACAAGGCAGAAACAAGGCCTCTTCCCAGAGGACGCTGCTGAAGAGAGCCAATGATACGGGGTCCTTGAATGTGAGCACAGATAAACAGAGTAGCAATGGAGCAGTCACACCAAAAGCAGCCAGTCCGAAGGCTGCTTCTCCCATTGCAGTGAAAATCAGCATTGATAGAAGGAAGAAATCTCGGAAATTGGAAGCAATTGAGGCCTCTCTTGTGTCTACAAAGCCTCCTGGTAGCTTTGCCGCTGCAAGGAAGGCAGAAATGTCTGAGATTTATGCTCAGAGGAAGCTCAAGATTGCACATTATGGCCGAAAACAAGGAATGCCCAAGGCTGAAAAAGTCGTACCCGAAGAGATTGCACATTCTGAAGATGTCAAGAGATGCAGTTTCATTACATCACAAAGTGGTAAGATCTAATACTCTGTATGTCTGAATGGTTTCATTGTTTTAAATGCTGATTATATTTGTGCTGTGCATGTTCTCAAGGACTGAGGTTTCTGAAATTATAAGTATTGCTAAATTTGTTTGTTTGTTTGTTTGATTTACAGATCCAGCTTACATAACTTATCATGACGAGGAATGGGGTGTTCCTGTCCATGATGACAAGTATGTGAAGCTTCTCTATTTTTCTTTTTCTTTGGGCTATTTGTGATGTCCAGAGCCAGGTTTTGTGGGTCAATTGCTCTTGGCTGATTCCTTTCAATTAATTTTGCAGACTTCTGTTTGAGCTATTGGTTCTAATGGGTGCACAAGTGGGGATGAACTGGCCCACAATATTGAGCAAGCGTGAAGCTTTCAGGTATTGAAGTCTGTTTCATCTTGAATTGGTTGCTCCTGAAAGCTTAGCTAAATGTTTGGATCTGGAGTGAGTCTTTTTTCTCCATCTGAACTTGAATGTGAATTAATTCTGCAGAGATGCATTCGCTGGATTTGATCCTGCAATTGTGGCTGGCTTCAGTGAAAAGAAAATTGCAGCAATCAGTGCAGAGCATGATATCATGGATGTTGCTAAAATCAGAGGGATGGTAGAGAATGCCAAGCGAATTCTTGAGGTAAAACCTTATTATTCAATCTTGATCCTTGTTTCTATTTGAAAAACAAGATTGAAAGGATTATATTGACACTGCTACAAGGCATACACCTCCACCACCAAATGCTCTATTTTTTTTGCAACATCTTAGAAATCTCCTTGGCACAAGTATTTTCAGAATCCGGGATTGCAAGAACACATTTTGTTTTTGGTATGAATATTGATTTTTTCATAAATTCCAAACTCTTGTGTAATATGCAATCTGACATTCCTCTTTTTGTATGTTCAGATTGTACAAGAATTCGGCTCGTTTGACAAATATATATGGAGCTTTGTGAATTACAAGCCTATTGTGAATAAGTACAGGCATGGAAGGCACATTCCTGTGAAGACATCCAAAGCAGAAACAATCAGCAAGGATCTAGTGAAGAGGAACTTCCGCTTTGTAGGACCAACTATCACATACTCCTTCATGCAGGCTGCAGGCCTCTCTAATGATCATCTTGTTAATTGCTTTAGACACCAAGAATGCCTTAGACTCTCAGAACAAGGCAGCTGCAACTAGATTTGACTCTAGTAACCCAGTGTTTTTCACAAATATTAAGATCTAACTATAATGCTTTTTAGTAGAGCTGCAGAGATAAATTATGAGAGGCTGCTCTAATGAAGATCCAGCTCCATATGCTAATAATCACTTCCACTGACCCAGTGATAGCAGCAGTAGTTGGTGTGTATCTTTGGATTGACTTATTTGTATATGTGAAAAAGTGTTGTACTCTATACAAACCTAAAAACAAATAGCCTTATAGAATGCTGTAGAAACATAGAGTATAGACAAAGGCTTGGGCTGTGTTTACTTTGTGACTTGGAAGATTTCACAGTTTTTACATTCTCTCTATTCCCACCACATGTTGGAGATTGTCTATCAATTTCCTTTGTTGTCATGGCGGTGATGGAGTAGCAGTGCCATTTAACTTGACCACTGAGAAAATGACTTCATTTTTCTCTGTTTGAGTAAAGAATTTGTTAGTCATGTTTCAATGAATTATTGGTTTTAACACTATCAGTATGTCCAATATTTCATGTCTATTTTCTTTTGTGCTTTTCTGGCTTATCATTGCTTTGAAGCACTGAATACTAGCAAATCCTTACCATGTCGTAAACATAAATCATGCCATTTTGGTGATGAAAACTTAAAATTTCCATTGCCCACTTTGTAAAACACAATTGGATGCTCTTCCCAATATTAAAGCAAAAACTCATTGTTGCTTGCTTAGTTCTCTTATGCTGATACAGTCATGGCAAATATTAATTAGGCAAGGATGTATCATAAGGTTACCATGATGGTGATATAGTCACATATACTAGTTATAAATTTTCTTCAAGTAAGATATATATTTTCAATAGAAGATTGTTCATTTTTGTGGATATAGATCCTTGTAAATTGGTTATTTTCCTCTTTATTTGTTCAAAAATTTAGACAGTCAAAGGAGTTGATTCATTAGTTGAACATCCTAATTGTACACTTATCGAAATCTTAGGTGACAATTTAGAATCACTCTCAATTTTTTTCAGCAACTTACTCCACAAGATTCATGCTCATGTCTAAGGTTTCAGGTCTATATCCTCAAATATGACAGCAGAGTTGCATGTTTTTTGTTGGTGTCTTTAATGACCTCAGGAAAGAGTAGACTGATAGTTGTGCATTCAATCATACTTCATTTGAGTGTTGACGTGGCATCACATAATTTGGTCTTTTGTAAATAAAAGAAATATCACTCATCATCAATACTAAAAACTTCAAAATTACAACCATAAATACTAATATAAAATATTGAACATGAATACAACAAACACTTTCACAACTAAACATAACTACACATTCTATTTGGCAGAACAATCAAAAGAAAAAAGTATAATATTTGTAACAGTAAGCAGCTGCTGTATTTCCAAATATGTAAATGCTTTTGTCTGATATAGAAAGATAGGCGGATGAGGAAAACCCACCCGAGATAAGAATGAGGTCTAAGTGGAACCTTGAGCCTATTTATGTGGCACTCTGATATTAGTTCTAATCAATCCACATTTTAAAGCTATACCAGCACCATTTAATATCAACTGTGTAAGTGAATATAACCATATATTTATTTTACTGTGCACATATTACTTGCAGAAAAGCTCTTCCATGGGCTCCCTTTAAAAAAAACAATAGAGAATGTGAAATGGAACCCTTGAATAGGAAACGGCTATACAGTCAACTAAAACATACCCCATACATTATTGAACACATAATTCTCTTTTGAATGTGGTACATTTGGATTGGCTGCATAGACAGGGAGTGCCCTTTGGTTTTGGATGTAATGCTCAATGATGCATATAATGTCATCCAGAGCAGGATTGCACTAGTATGGGCTACTGCTACAGGAGCTTGTCATAGGTTTTATGAGTGTATGCAGCATTGCAGAGCAATAAGTGAGGATAAGATTGTGTGGAAATCCGCAAGGCAGGGAAGGTACCTATTGATTTCAGAGCTTTGAGATTATTAATCTTTATTTTCAAGGAAGGAGGAAAGAGATGCATATGTCAGTTGTGGTGCACATGAGGGCGGGTCCCATTAATGTCAGATATAACATGCAGTTGGTTGTGGTTGAAGACACCTTATACAGGCAGGTTGTAGTTTTTCTTGCTCTCGACACTCCATGACAAAGCCATACAACTACTACCTTTTTATCATTTCTTCCCTGCACCCACATGAACATCATGACAATGCAGGGGAATCCTAGATAGCCCTTGTACAGACTGCCTTACCATACCTCATTAATACTGCCCCTGACCTCTAAGGAATTGTAACATTAAAATTATGCAAAAACTGCTTGTGGGTGGCTCTCATAAAACAGTTACAATAGATGGCAATTCCCCATCTCAAAGCCAAATTTGTGGGCCTTTTATAACTAAGTATGGATTGCTCCCAAAGGAAAGCAGTGGTACATTATGAGTGCAAGGGACGGTGTCAGCTCCTTTGCTTGGGAAACGATGGATCAGAGAAAGAGATGGGGTGTCTCTTTCGTTGGAGAATGGCATGCGACGTTGAATGGCAAGAAATGAAGGATGCATAAGGCATGCTTACTAAGCAAAGAAAGGCTATATGTCTAGGAAGCACCTAGGGCATAATGGCAAGGAACATCGTTTAAGAAAACTGTAGGGCCTAGATTTGATGGTTCGCTATGTTTTGAACAATTTTGTTTGGTGATGATTATAAGGTTCATTTTTAAATATAAAGAAATTTTATTTATGATATGAAAGATTATAAAGGGCAATAATGTAAGCTTTTGGCTTACAAGAAGAACATTTTTTGAACAAACAATGATTATAAAGGGCAATAATGTAAGCTTTTGGCTTACAAGAAGAACTTTTTTTGAACAAACAATGATCACATCAAGGGCCTAAAATTGACGAATAGTTATGTTGTCAAGCCTTTTTTTTTGGTGATGATTATAAGGCTGTTGTTTCAGAAAAAGATGGGTAAAAAATTATTAAGATAGAAAGAAATACAAGAAGGAGAGCTCAACAAGGAGCTCGATTTTGAGCAACAAGTTCATCAAATTCTTGCACCATCTCAAAGGGAAGTTGCCCCCTATCCATAATATTCCAGCCCGGAACATGACTAGAAGCCCATTTGGCTAAACAATCAGCAACTATGTTCCATTCATGAGGAATATAAGTAAACATGACTAGAAGCCCATTTGGCTAAACAATCAGCAGCTTTGTTCCATTCAGGAGGAATATAAGTAAACCTAATGAACTCAAAAGAGGCACAAAAAAGAATAATATGATTAACAACAGTGGCCAGCTGCCAACTAACATCCTCAAGCCCTTGTGAGGAAAGCAAGCT
This sequence comes from Cupressus sempervirens, assembly GCA_028749045.1. NCBI lineage: Eukaryota > Viridiplantae > Streptophyta > Pinopsida > Cupressales > Cupressaceae > Cupressus > Cupressus sempervirens. The sequence goes on from CM053790.1 coordinate 273,888,686, forward strand.
CACCACCACTTGGGAATCAGACACAACGATAATCTTACTCCATCCCCGCAAGCAACATTGTTCCACAACATGTAAAATAGCCTAAGACTCCATGAGATTGTTAGTGTAATCACCCTGATGTACTGACAAAAAAAATTTAACGTCATCATAACTACAACGAGCCACTCCCCCAATACCAGCAGGGCCTGGATTCCCTCAGGAAGAACCATCAGTGTTAATTTTCAGAACTCCATGAGGAGGAGTCCAATGCCCATCCCGATTCACCCGACCTTTCCTTTGATGCCAAGGCTGCCTGGACACTCTTGGAAACCTTTGAGCTGCAACCTCATTCTGAAGATGAAAATTGGGGCGATTGCATATAGCAAGATCAATTGGATCCATACCCCCATCTAGTGCACACTTCACTTGAATAGTTTCCTGAAGAGAATGTGAGATCTTCCACCAAAGATGCATAACACCAAGTCGAACATCTTGGAAGATTCGACAATTCCTCTCTAGCCAGGTATGCCAAAGCATGAATGATGGGCCAACAATCCAAGCAGCATGGAGAGGAGAAGACTTGGAGGGAGCACTACCCAAGCGGGCCTAGAACTCAGGCAAAGAGGAAGCATGCCTAGAGGAGCAACCCCAAGCACTCCACCAAAGGTGCCATAGCTGAGTAGAATAGGGGCAATGGAAGAACAGATGGGAGACAGACTCCTCCCCATTACCACACAAAACACAATAAGAGGGGCCTTGAAATCCACGTTTACAAAGATTATCCCATGTAAGACAGTGGTTGTGAGCCACTAGCCACATGAAAAAATTGCACTTGGACCAAGAAACTTTATTCCAAACTTGCTTCCACCAAGGGACCTCAGCATCCCCAAATAATTGTCTAGTTATCTCCTGATACCCAATAGAGACATGATATTTACCAGACAAGGTACCTCCCCAAGCCAAAACATCGAGACCTAGCAAAGAGGAACACTCTCTAGAGGCTAGAATTTGAGAAAGCTCCCGATGATCCACGTCTGTGCCTCTAGGAGGCTAGTTAGAAGAGTGCTTCCATCTATAACCAACAACAGGTCGCAATTGATAAGGAGTCTTGTAATGACCCACTTTATCCCATCTAGTGGCATGAAAAGAATCACAAAGAGTCTGATGATGAGGGTACATGGATAATATGGATGGGAATCCATCCCAAACATTAGACCAAAACAAAGCCTCAAAATCTCCCTTACATATCCAGAACAAACTTGTCTTGACTAACACCGCACCAGTCTTCAAAGTATGCCAAACCATTGAGCCAAAACCTTCAAGAGGAAGTGCAGAAATAGAGCAAGGATCAACACCATGAAAATATTTATGGGTGATAATACGAGCTCGAAGTTGATGTTGTCCAGAGCACCATCACCAATAAATCTTAGCAGCCAATCAGTAATACATTAGACCTCAATTTGCGACGTTAATTTGCAATGGCAAGAAAAGGTAATGTGTTTTTGGCTTTTTTTTTTTCAATTTTAGCCCGATTCCGTCGCAATTGCGACGCCAGTGGGATATAAGAGGAAAAAAAAAAGTGAAAAACCCTCATTTGCATGAAATCGCGCGACACAGGGTTCTTGTGAAAGGAAAGGCGCGCGCGCGGGAGATCACTTCAGCAGCATTGAGAGGGTCGGGGCATTGAAAATTCATGCATATACATGGAAAATGTAAGTAGCATTGAAAATGGAAACCTCACAAGTATATTGCAGTTGCACAGAGTATTCTCATTTGTAGAGAATATAATTGCACAGTGATTAATAGCTTCTTCTTGCCATGAGAAAACATGTTTAAACTAATTCAGTATGCACTGGAATGGCTCATATTTACTACAAAATTTTGGGTATAGAGGATTTTGTTTTTAACATTTGGCAACATCTGTAAATTATAGACAAATAAGGTTATTTTTGGGAAAAATAAGGATGTATGTAGTAATAAATGTGCAATCTGATGTTATAAATGTATCAAATAATTTTTTAGTTTTTTCCTACAGTCATGTTTACAATATACGGTGAATCTTGGATTATTGCTTCTACAATTTCATGTAAGCATGACACGAGGCAGAATTAATATACGACTGTTGGAGACAACATAATCTTCCACTCATGCAATTTTGTAGCTAACAATATTGCTAAGAAAAGAACTCAATAGATTACAAGATCAATTAGCTCACAAAGAGAAAAGATCTGAAGCATGCTGCACTTTCTTCTTATATTTCAACAAATATAAACACATAAAACTTATATGTCCTTGGAAAAATCTCATGTGTTCCTTTAAGTCAAAAGGCCAAAGTGTTGTGTCTAAACCTATTGTCCATAGCTACTAATTACGAAAGTAACGAAAACAGGAATAAGTTAAGTCACAATTAACTACTTATCCAAACCTATTGGGAGAGTTTGGGAGCCTCAAAAAGCAGACGAGAAAAAAGGCTTGGTTACAAAGACTGTTGGTTTTAATGTCCCAAAATATTCGAAACCCATAAAATCTGTATCAAGGGGAGATATAAGTGTATCTCATGTTGAGATTACAAATGTTGATAATAGAAAGTTCAAACATCTAACCAACCCAAAAGCAACATGTACTAAATCTAATAATATTCAAATTTGCTCCTGGTGTGTACATCAAAGTCATCTTCAAGCTCTATAAGGCATATGAAGTTTGGTTGGATAAACCATTCATAGTGGAGATCCAAGGTTGATTTACCACCCAGATCTTGCAAGAGTTCAATCTACTTTGGATGGTGAAAAATGTGCCTACTACAATGGTGATGATGTTACTCAATATTCTTCTAATGCTGGTAGATCTCATTTAGCCTACATTAACTAGAGTTAATATTGATACTTATAAGATGTCACTGACAACATTTGATACACATTCAATTGTTACAATATGATGATGTTGGTTCTTGTTAATTTACTCCAATTATTTAAGGCTATTTAGATAACTTGTGTGGCAAATTTAACTGGAGACATGTCCCTCCATAACATACTGATTGTACCCAATTTGTGATTTTTGATATTTTCTTCACTGATAATACAGAGTTACTCTAGAATCATGCTGGCTACTCATACTGGATAATGATGTTTGGTCATTTTTTCAAATTGCAGCAATGGGCAAAACTAGTCCCTGATTGAGATTTATCAAAATAACAAGCTCATTATGAAAAGTTGAGATCTGTCAGAACCAGTCTCAATATCATGTTTGAGACTTTTCAATGTCACGAGCTTATTATCAAAATTTGCAACATGCGAAAACAATAAGATCAATATCTAAGTTTGAACCCTATCAAGACAACTGAATTAGTCCATGCAAGTTTAAGCTGCCATACTAATAGACCTATTAGCCTTCAAATCAGCAAGCAAATGTTTCCACCAAAATACCAGGCCAAGAGAAGTTTAAGTAATTCAAAAATACTGCTTAATGTCATTATAGCTGATGTTAATGTGTCAATAACCAAGGTTAGCTCATATACAAGCCTTGTAAACAATTTTTCAGTTATTAATGAATATAGTAGTTAAACCATCCTGCTGCCTAAAAATGTAATCACTTTTTCTATTAGGAATGATTTTGACATTTGATCAAATCTATTTTTACTATTCCCCTATTGGTCCTAGCATAAAGTGTGATATAGCTTCACTGATGGTATTTCTTATATGAAATGAGGATCATATCTGGAAAAATAGAAGTCCTTACAAAACAAGAAAGAGAAAATTTAATGACATACGAAAAGCTAAAACTCACTCCTCGTATCTTTTCTTGAAATGAGTAATTGACATCGTTTCTAGGTATGTATCAGCCACCAAACCTGCTCGCATGGCTCGAAAGCCTGTGTAAGGCATAGGAAGAAATATTCCAGAGATCTCCACAAGATCACCTGGCCCAACCTGGTCAAAATAAAATCTAGTTATGGAAAAATTATATATATGTTATCAACTTTACTTTTCTATTAAAGGCTCTCATGCTGAATTGAAAGCTAGGTAAAGAAAACGATATTATACACTATTTTGTTGGTACCCTGTGCAACACAACAAACTTGTTCTTACTATAAGAAAATTTTCTTTTCTTTTGTTTCATTGCAGATCTTCTGCTTGCACAGAGGTCTCTCCCCATCATTGGACATACTTGATAACATTTGAGCTTTGGATCGCATACAGGAAGTGCGTCTGTACACATAAGTATAAAATTCTTCTTTTCCCGCAACACATATAACAACAATTTTAAGTGCTTGCAAGGTATATACTTATGAATAAATATTACATCCTGATTTAAATGTATGAAAACAATTTTCATTCCTTTTAAGCTTCATTCATCTCGAGGTGCAATTCACAAACTCAAGAATAGTGGCTTTTGTTCTTCAGGATACCTTTAGGGGAAGAGTATGTGAATGCCCCCTCATGTTTGGAGTCCAGTTTAGAGGAGATGGCTATTTACACTGCTAAGGTTTGTTGAATCTAATTCTGAATAACATTGCTTGCTATTGTTGAATCTAATCTAATGTATATTTTAACTAGACTTGTAGCTTATATGTTTTGAAATTTTTGTTAGGCCTTGTAGTTTGTATAATTTGATTGTTGGAGAGCTTCTACAGCTAAGCAAGAAGGCTGTTGCACGAGTTATAGCCGTGCGCTCAGGTATGAAAATTGTTTTTTTAAAATTCTAATGTATATTTTAACTAGACTTTTAGCTTATATGTTTTGAAATTGCTTTTAGTGGCTTAATGTTGTAAGGTCTCTTGAAATAAGACCTTCAGGCGGTTGGTCAAAGTTTTACAAATAATCTTAGGAATAAAGTCAAAGAAAGTATTTTTAAAATATTAAAGTATTTAGCTAGGTCTAAGAAGATTTTTCTACTTTCGACAGTTTTGCTTAGTTTTTGAAAGTTGCAGTAGACCGAAGTTTTCATAGCCCGATTTTTGCTTCCTGCAAAGAACGATCATGTTAGATAATATAAGTGAAGAACAAAACAGGGAGACAATCGCTAGATTGTGGTCTAACTTGAAAAGAAAAGGTGATGGAAAATGTTATTTTCCTTGCAATATTTGTAAGGGCCTAAACCGTAGAAGACTGCTAATCAAAATAGTTAAGAGACATTGTAGGGAGAATGGTCACATTGAAGGGGGGCATGACTATCATCCAATGGTAAGTCGTTCATTATATCATTTTAATAATTTATATACATATGAAATCACTTGATGATGAGTTGATGATCATGGTTTATTTATGTTAATCAATTTTATATAGGTTGATCTTCCCAGGGAAGTACATGATATGAACCACAACAATCTGAAGAATATGGTTTTCGAAGTGGAGGAACATGGAGGTGCAAATATCCAAGGTGAAGATAATGATCCCATGGAAGATGAAGATCATGCACCAGAAAACACAATTGAAGAGGATGGTATAAATACATTGATCCATGACACATCTAGTCCAAGCGTATCTGATCATGATGATGATGATAGCCTCGATGTACCTCTACTTCAGAAGGCATATGAGCCCCTATACAAAGACTCCCAAACAACTCTTCTCTCTGCTGTATTGTTGTTGTTGAACTTGAAGGTTATGAATGGTTTATACAACATAACAATGTCACATATGTTAAGGTATGTCATATATGTCTTTATAGTTAACAAAGGGTGAATAATGTACCACTAATATTGTTTATATTAACAACTTATATTTTTTGTTGTAGATTGATAGGCGAGTTTCTATTACCATCATCAAATATTCTACCTCGCTCATATCGAGAATTAACTGCTGTTATGAAAGATATTGGAATGGAGTATGAAGCAATACATGCTTGTCCCAATGATCATATTATATATTATAAAGAACATGAATTTGCAACACAATGCCTTGTATGTCATACGAGTAGATATCAAACAGATCAACTAACAAAAAAGGTGCCTCAAAAGGTTCTTCGTTACATCCCCATTATTCCACGGATGCGACAATTATTCAGGTGTAGTAGCTTGGCTCAATTTATGGATTATCATGCACGCAATAGAAGTCGAGATGACATTATTTGAATCCCTACGGATGGTTCAACATTTATGCACATAAAGGAAAAGTGGCAACACTTCAAAGAAGAACCTCGTAATCTCAGGCTTTCATTAGCAGCAGATGGTGTCAATCCATTTGGAGAGATGAGATCTATTTACTCGATGTGGCCTGTTTTTGTTATCAACAATAACATTCATTCGTGGATGTCAATAAAGAGGGAGCACATTATGTTGGCAATGATTGTTCCAGGTATCTTATCATTTGATAGTTATTAATTTACACGTACTTACAAATCTTGCAGTAAAACGGTCACAATAACTATGTAATGTTACTGTTCATTCAAGTAGGTAAATATCAAGTAAAAGATATGAATCTATATATTGAGCCTCTTATCGACGAGTTGGTGGAGTTATGGAACGGTGTCACTATGTATGACGTGTCTAGACCAATACGACAAAGACAATTTCAATTCCATGCAATACTTGCATGGACAATACATGATGCCCCAGGGATAACACATTTTTGTGGTATGTTATAGTGAATTCAAGTTGCGCACAATAATTCTAATTATAAAAATCAACATATTTAATAATCCAATTACATCATTATCTTGTAGGTCTTCAAACAAAGGGAAAATTTGAATGTCCAGTTTGTGGTCCAAAGATGAAATCTCGTCATTCAAATTTTTTAGGAAAGCAGTTGTTTGATGAGTGTAGACACTTCCTCCACAGGAATCATAAGTATCAAAGTACGGAAAAACATCTTTTCAATGGGAAAGAAGAGACTACATCAAAGCCACGAAGAATGAAACCTCGCCTATGGAAGTTGGAATATAATAGAATTAATCATTGAGGTAATGCCGTTCCACCTAATGGTTTATGTTTGTAATTTATATATTTCTATTGTGATTTTTGTTGACTAATTGTGTAATTGATGATTGTGAAGGTCGTCAAGGCAATACTGACAACCTTCCAAAGGGACTAAAAAGCTATCCCAGACAATTTAGTAGGTTGCCCTACTACGAGCACTTACAAATTGTGAATTTGTTTGATACTATGCATATTGGAAAGAATATAACAGAGACATTGTGGAAAAAATTGGATGGAAGGCGTGACAAAGAAAAAATTGTCAAAATTTGTAATGACATACATGAATCCAATCATGCATTGAAAAATTTCATTCACTCAAATAGCAACAGAGATCAGATTAATATAAGTGCCCTTCCATGGTTATTAACGGAGCAGCAAAGTGATGCCATAAAAGAAGTCATACAAAAAATTTGATTTCCCACAGGATTTGCTACGAACATAAACAATCTCATATCAAAAAAAGTTGAATTTGGGCCAGGGCTCAAAACTCATGATTGGCATACTTTCGTCAAGGTAAGTTATGTTCTTTTGTATTTACAATATATTCATAAACTACGTGAATTGTTTGTTATGTTATGTTAGAAAACAATGAAATGATTGGTTTATAATTACTGCAGTACGTGCTTCCTCTATCTCTCCCAGAGCACTTCAACAATAACATCAAACAAGTGATATACGATCTTGGAAAATATATGAGGTAAGCAGTAATATCTGTTCAATTTGTTGTATATATTTATTATATTCGTGATTTGTTTTTCTTGCTATGTAATCTATTGTATATTATTTTGTAAAGTCTCATATCTATATATTTTTTGTGACTTGAATCTCTTAATGTAGGTGGTTTTCATCTAAAGAAATCCATAAAGAAGATATAAACTATTGGAAGAGAAGTATTCCTCATTTATTGTGTGAAATGCAAAAGTGTCTACCTCCAGCTTTTTTCAATGCACAGGAACACTACCTCATACACCTAGTTGAGGAGATTGAATTGTGTGGACCTGTACACACTAGGTCAATGTGGATGGTTGAGAGGCATTTGAAATCTTTGAAGGCTTTGGTTCGACAAAGAGCACATCCTGAGGGTTCTATGGTAGAGGGATATATGGTATACCAGACTATGATGTACATTACTGAATATCTTCCTAAGTTTGCATCAAATATCCATGTAGATCGCATTTGGGATCTCGAGCCTTTTAAAAAATTAGAAGGGGAGTACTTGATGGGGAAAGGTACATTGAGGAAAGTGAGAGGTAATAAATTATAAGATGTTATTGTAATAAATTATTTCTTAATCTTCAAAATAAATCGGTTGTAAGTTGTCTATTTTTTTTTGTATAGGTGCTCGAGAGTGGGATGCACTACATTTGTATATTGCAAACAATCTTTGATTAGATGATGGTATGGATTGAACGATGTCAACATTCTGGTCGCACATTAACATGGGAAGGTGTATCTTCATTGGTTAAAGAAGCTCATCGTAATGGAGATTCCAATGTTACGCAAAGGGAAATAGATTTAGCACGTGGTTCAAGAGATTTCTAGGTATGTACAAATTTATTAATCACCTGTATGTTTATCAACTCACGATACAATAATTTTGATATGTTTCACATATTATTGTAGGTTAAACACCACAAGGCTATGTTCTGTAATGGTTAGAAATTTTGCATCAAAGTGTTGGATGACACGAAGAAAACTTGTGATTCAAGAATAACTGCAGTCTTTCAAGTGACTAATATTTCATCCAGAAATGACTTACATCCTCAAGAGTTTGAAAATCGATACTATGGCATTTTGGATGAGATAATTGAATGTGACTTTAGTTCCTTCAAATTAGTACTCTTCGTTGTCAAATGGTACAGGCTACAACTTAATCCAAATGATCCTGATAGAACTGCTATTGAACATGATAATGGATTTACAATGGTTAATACAAGGTCGTTTGAGCTAGTTGCGGATGAGCCTTATGTTCTTCCAAGCTAATGTGAGCAGGTATTTTACTCAGAGGTTCCACATAAATCGGGTTGGTCATTTGTTGTTAGACATGAACCGAGAGGAAGGCCAATAAAGTATAATGTGATGGAAGAAGAAGGAACCGAAGAAGTAGAAGATGATGTAGATGGTGATCACGATCGACAGTTATTGGATGATGTTCCCGACACAAATTTTCATGAAGAAGAAGAAGAAGATGATGACGATGATGCTGCTACTGATGATGATGATGAAGATGATGTTGATGTTGATGATGATGACGACGATGACAATGATGACGATGATGATGGCGAGGAGGATGATGATGACGATGACGACGATGATGACGACGACGATGACGACGATGACGACGATGATGAGGATGAGGATGATGATGATGGAATTTAGAGGTATGCCATCAATCCTTAATCTATTTAATATTCATTTCTTGATAGAAATATATTTGTCTTATATATATGGTTACATAGTTTATTCATTATCTATTTAAAAGCTACAAGTTTCAACTACAAATAGAATACTACTAATCTAAATTAACTATTAATCTAAATTAATTAAATAAAACTATTTAAAACACATACTGATGCGTGAATGTATTGAGCCTTATTTTCTTTCAGGTCAAAAGCATTTGTAAGTGTTTAGTTTAGAAAAGGGAATTCATTAAATATCTATAAAAGGGAGTTGTACCTAGAATAAAATTCATAGGGAAAACATAATATAAGTGCTTACCCAATTTGTTGGTTAATAATTCAAGTATCTCTAACATTTCATTTTAGAATAGGAATAACATTGTATCAGTATGTTGATTTACAGACTAAAACTAGAAAACTTATTTCAGTACATGTATTTGGATCTATGGGATTTACACAGTAAGTAAAAAGAAACCAGTAATCCATTTTAAAATTATTATAATGGGTTTTGGAAGAAATTACAGTTATCTTAATTAATATAAAATATCTAACTGAATTTCAAAATTTTATGCAAGTGGCTTTAGTCTAGGTGTTTCCTCCACCTCTACACACATCAAACAACTTCAAATAGCATGTCCCCAAGGTGACTAAGCCCTCAACTCATCAGCTGATACAAAAACCCAGTTTTAGCCCTTCACTAGGCCTACTTCCCTAGTAGGCTTATAATGTGAGCCTGATTTAAGTATTTTATTGTGTACCTTTTAATGTTTTTAATTTTTATGTGATGCTAATGATGTATGTGATTATGATTATGATGTGATTATGCTCACGATAATTGAATTACATTTGCAGGAAATTGAACCCCTTTCAGGAGCATCCCGCACAGTCTCATGGATCGATAGGTATAAGTCAATACTCCTTATAGATAGTCTATTTAATACACTTATCAATAGTAAGATTGATGTCTTCTAAGATCTCTCCCATTTGCAGGTACCAGCGAATAGGTATTTGTCAGAAGTGTCTTCCTCGAGTGAGGGAAATATAGGAATAGAAGAGGAAAGTGAGACATGCAGTTTATCTAGAACATGGAGATTAACTAGAGGTCAAAGGACTAGAAGGAAATTCAATAAATGCATGAAATTTTTCCTTGCTCAAGGGGGGTCATGTTCTTATGATGATGAGATGGAAGGCGACATCGAGGTGCCCTTGAGGTACCAACATCTACAGAAACATTGGGTACCCAAGGAACTTCCTCCAATAAACACTTAATTTTGTGTTAACGAGAGGATATATCGCATAGCACCATCATCACTACATGGTTTGGGCCTATTTTCTATGGACGACATAAAGGTGTCTTACAACAAAGTTTTTGAATTGATGGAGTATGTTGGACCATGTTACAATTACAAAAGTTGGATGCATATTGTTAAATATAAAAAAAGTATGCATAGGTATGCCCTCTCCGCAAATTATATACAATAGCAAGACAATAATCAAAGTAAAAGTGTGGCTATATACATTGATGGAAGGGTAAAAGCACAAACCTGTGTCACCTTTTATAAAGAAATGTGATATCAGAATGTGACAGTTCAACATTAATGACAAAAAAAATGGTATTTGTGTTTAAAATATGAAGATGATGTAAACTAATGAAATGTGTAGAATTGTATGAATTTTATGCCTATAATTTTAATAATTTTTTTGACTAAGAATTTATTCATTTTATTTTATTTTGAAGTCTCTTTTTTAACTGTAAAAAATATAGGATATAGTTCCCGTCAAACAAGTATGTGCAAATCACCTTTTTTTGTTCTAATTTGAAAATATTTAATAGATGACATGTATAGCTAGTGCACAAAAAAAGAAATAATTATTTTTGATGTATATTTTCTTTGTTATAAGTACTCAAGTTTGACCTTGTCAGAATCCAATAGTTTTTTCCTCCCGTCAAAACTTCTCTATCAAATCTATACTTTCTTGAAAATAAATTACATATTCGTGAAGAGGATTCTCTCCTCTAGTGATAAATATATATTTTTTATTTTTTTGATATGATTTACTATTTTTTATCATTTTTTGAGAGAGCATCTTCTGAAATGTTGAAATATTGACTTATAATATTTTGATATTATAGCATATTATAACTAATCAAAACACTCAAAAATTATATAATGATGATATTGAATCTGAAATCTATAAAAGGGTATTTTTATTTTATTTTTAAAATTGAGTTTTGATAGAGAAATGAGATTTGACTAAAACAGGTTTTTGTATCACAAACAGTGACACAGATCTATGCTTTTACCCAGAAGGCCAAAAGCAACAGGGAATATTGCGGGTTTTATAAATAGTACACGACCTGGGTCAACTATAAAGCAACATAATTGCATATTTGAGGCGCGCAAGGGAAATCGTGTATTCATCTATGTGATAAAATCAATACGTGCAGGGGAAGAGCTTCTTATTGATTACAATTTGAACCACATAGATACAAACGAGGCTACTATCATGGGGGTGGTACATACTATTAAACCAACTTCTAAACAATGACTCCAACATACCATTTAGTCAATAATTTTTTGGCTAACATTTTTATACTTCATCTTTGACACAGGGGCACAATATGGAGCAACCACCCAAAGGGGATGCTGACAATGCTCCCGGCTCATCTACACATGAGCAGGTAAAACTTATTTGTAATTGTGCAAACTAGATAGAAGCAAAATGTTATTTTTTTAATGTTGTTTTCTTTATTGTTTTGGAGTAATTTTGATAATACTAATACTATTGTTGTCACAGAGGGCTAGTGGTCGGAGGGAGGGAGAGGAACCTACAGTCCCTCAGTAGGCCCCCCCTGAGGAGGACCCTTTCTATATCGATTTAGCAGAGACCGATGACCCGATCGGTTTGATTAAAATTAATTTAAAAAAAATTAGCAAAGAAATTCTACGTTTGGCAACCATAAAGCCTATGACTCAACAAATAAAAGATAGGGCATCTGAATTGTTGCACACCTCTGAGTCCTTAAAAGTAAGTATTAATGAAATTTTTAATTATAACAAGAGTTTAATAATGGTTTTTATGTTATGCTCTTTTATGCATTAATTAAAATATGGATGCGTTGTCTTTATAGAGTTTTTTGCTTGATTTTGAGCTCCGTTCCCATGATGAGGGTGCTGCAGGTGGTTCAAGTAGATCGCATGTTCCATTCCCCACTTCTGTTTTCCACTGAATATATATAGGAATGATCATAATCATTGAAAATACATGCTCGAACAATCCTTTTTTTTAATGCTCTAACAATCTTGTCCATGCTAGTCCACGCATTCTATATTTATGCATGCTCTAACAATTTTATTCTTCAGCTTCACATCAATTGAATCCTACGATGATGCTGCCTCCATCCAGGACAACCACAAATCTCTTTTCGACTGTTGAGTCAACAACACGCAGCTTACATGCATCAACTGTTGCACCATCTGCTGGTACACAAATCCCTCTTTTTCTCTCTTATGACAACAACAAACAGTTTCTTTTTTACAACTTTATAACATCAATTATCATTTGTTCTTTTATACTTCGATCGTGACAAAGACTTATGAAACTTATGAAACTTTTTGCAATAGGACCCGCAACATCATTTCTTAGATGTTCCTATGTTCCTAGTATGGGAACGGTGAAGGATGTCACATTGATCATCAACGACGATGAAGGCATTCCATTAAAAGTAGCCAAAGTTCTAGGTACTTTAAAGTTATTATTATTCTATAGTGATATAATAGTAATTTAGTTTTTGATCACTCTTCATCGACTTATGATCCCATGATTGTTTTGTAGGGAATGATCTTTTTTGGAGAAAACTTGGTGATGAGTGTTTGCGAATATTTGGGCCCACCATGCGTACTTGGTGGAACATCATATCCTAACTAAAACCCCAAACCACTATTTTGATTTCATATCATTGCTATAATAGTTTTCCTTTTCGTCCATTTCTTGAACTATATTAAAGGTAGCTTCACTTCATTTATGAGTCTAACATGTTTTTTTTTACTTAAAAGGTGGAATCACCAATGCAAATTGTTGAAGGATGATCTTATAGAGAGCATGACCCAACTCTTTGGACCTCGTGCATTCGAGAGAAACAAGCTCCTTGAAAAAGCTGGTTTATGTTTGAAGTATATTAGGGACCAGTACAGGAAAAATTTACGGGATAACCCCAGGTACAAGCATCTGCCCTATGTTCCTGAGGCTAAGTGGTAGGCTCTGATTTTGGATGGAAAGTATAAAGCTGACAAGAAAAATAATATTACACCAGTGGAGAGTACAACAAGGTATGTGATACTGTTGAGAATCTAATTATGTACTAATTAACCTCCATATTTATACTATCTAACATATTTCAAACTTTTCATAGATTGCCTGACACATCAAAGGCAACAAAGGCAAGACTAGAAAAGCACGGGACACACAAGCTCGGCTCTGGTGGTTTTTCAAAACTTCAAGCAAGAGTTGTAAGTATTAGTAAATGAAAAATTGTATCAAATTTTTTATATAATGTGAAGGGAAATGCTAGGAATCCCTTATTTAGCTCATCAATTATAAATAGGTCAATAGAATATAATAACAGTAGTGGATTTTAATATTCAATATAAACAATTCAACAATTGAAGTCAAGACTCTGCAATCTAGATTAGTGAAGAAAACTTGTGATTCACTAATATGACATTATTTAAAATCTCACCCTTGACTAAATTTTCCTCCAATAGTTGAGAATAAAGGCAGTGATTGAAAGAATGAGGGAATGCAACAGCACTTGCAACCATTTTTATTTCCAAAGAGCTGAACTAACTCTTACCCAACTTAAGAATTTGTTGGTACAAGCAAAGCATACAAACACACAACATTTATATAGTAGATTGCTCCATCAAAACTGCTCAAATTTTCTCCTATTTTATTGTGATGGATATAGATGATTTGCTGTTGATATTTTAACTACCCTCCATTGGTTGATGAAACAATGCAAGTAAAATTCACCATACCACACAAAAATGCAGGGCTCAAAGTTCAAGAGATGCCTCACAGAAGACGATAAGAGAATTGGCTTCCAACAAGGCTATAGAGCTGTGGCTAAATGGCTACGAGCTGAAATTAGTGTGGAAGGTTCTAATATTGATGCATCTTAGCCACAGGTAAATAAGCTAAATGAAATTTATTTCAAATTGAATACTTTACCAATTAGTCTATTTGATGTTAAGCTCCAATATAAAGTGAGTATATCTGTTTTAAGCAAGCAATGATAACGATGCGTAGGATGTTGGAATGCAGCTTGACAATCCTTCTACACAATTTGTAGATGTCGAAGGTTTGCATGATGTGCATCCCAGTGGTGGAGGTATACATTTGCTATTAAATTTTTTATATGTAATTGCAATTGGTGTTTGGATTAACGTAACATTTTGTATAGCAGTTGTAGAGGATCGAGGGGTTGATGTTCATGATCGTGTTGACGTTGAGTCCAAAAAAAATGATGTGGTCAGATCAGGTAAAGAGACACAGTTATGTTATTTAAAATAATTAAATACTTGTAACAATTATAATAAATTATTTTTAATTTAACTCTTTTATTTGTTATTGCAGAGGACCCCCCTTTGCAACAACATAGGAATTTGAGATCATCAAGAACATAGAACAGAACAACTGACGAGGGGGGAATTGATGATGACACTGATGCTCCTCTTAGAGCTTACATAGAAAAAAGAAATAGAAAGAAAAAAAAGAAATGATTGTCACTACATACCTTAATTGATAATGACTATATTTTATGTCTCAATGAATTTAATTATGTGCTAATAAATGTTCATGAATTATGTGTTAATGCATAATATTGATGAATGTTGCATGTTAAAGAATCTAATGTGTTAATGAATGTTATCATGTGATATTGATTGAATGTTACATTTTATTAATGTTTGAAAGAATGAATGAATGTTAGATGTTAACGGGGAATGTAGAGTGATGTTAGGGGGAGGGGGGTGGGGCCAAATGAGCTTCCACCTTCACGTGGTTGGCCCTGTTTAGTAGAGAATATTAAACTATTCTCGAAACAAAGTGAAGCTCAATAAGATACTCAAATAACCACCCTACCCCAAAACACACGAATGTGTGTTAATTCTCCATATAGGTTGTGATACACTCATAAACTCCAACGCTTCATAAGAGATCACCAATCTTATATCAATTCATAGTAGAATGTTTGAACTCCAATGGCTATGCAAGGACTTCATAAGTACAAGGGTTACACATATCAAGAAGGGTTAATGTCGTAGTATGTAGAATGAGAGACTAGCCATATTGATAGTTTGATAAGATGGTTTGGCTCTTCCTAATGGGTTTTACAAATACCACATAATCAAATCATCTTGGATTAGCCATATTATCCGTTATTGTTGTAGTATTCTATTTTATATCACATACACTCTCTTTCACGAAAATATTTATGCATGCCCTTAATCTCTAATCGATGCATCCCATCTCTTGGTAACATTCCCTTAAGCCAATTTGTCCAAAAATTTGGATATACTATCTATACTCCCATATTATGTTGTGATTCTAGCATGTGTTGTGCTCCATTGGTCTTATTTTTTATTTCACATGCACTACGCACTCTTACTCATTCACACATATCCACACCTTATATTTTTCCAAGATAGAGCCTTTAAAATTTATATTTGAAATCTAAAATTATTTCCATCCCATTGATATTGATATGGGAACCCTAGAGTACTTGTATGAATGGATGTGTATTTTCATTCCCAACTCCTTGTAAATGCAAAGATGTCAGCAGTTCAGTCAACAATATAATATTGCTTTATCAATCTTATGCAATCCCTTGCAAGCAGATTAGAAGCTCCCCAAAGGACAGTAATTGCTCCCCTTGCATATTCACTACTGCTATGTCAAGGTAACTTTAAGGATTTTATAAATGAGAATTTGTGTCAATGATTAGCAATTTTATCCATTGTGTTGGCACATCATAGCCACGGTCCTCTTAATTGAATGAGGTCTTATTTGTGGCATTTTTCCCACCACACAACTCCTTTATTTGGTTCACCTAGCAGATGGGTCACCCAAAATAATTAACTTTTCAGTCTCAGTGCCTTATTAGTATCACACTTCATTATACTTCTACCTTTGTGAGATATATAATTGTTGTTTTATTCATATAAGTCATTGGATATATAAAAGTTGATATGTCCTCCAAAAATTACGACTTGAGATGAGGAGCTAAGAACAAAATAAATCCATAATATTTCATTATGTGCCATCCCAATAGACAGTTTTGTGCCTGTTATTGTTTTAAGTATGAGGTCGATCATCTGGTACCAGCAATGCTTGAATATTGTCTTTGTCTTCACCCAAATAAAATTCTCCATCAACATAGACAAATTGCAATTATGATCTGTAATCGTAGAGTGCTCTAAGAGGCCCTATGCAGATCATTTCCACTGCATACTCCCACCACATACTTTAGATCTTAATCTTTTCATTGCCTTTGCAGGTGACATGGTAAGTAGTTTTGGTAACAATACTTGCTTTGCATAGAAGACAGCTACTCACTGAAACTACTATGACATCTTCCTTCATCCTCATAGTTGTATAACACGTTATGGATATCATGATTCACTACGTACACAATGTTCTTCATTCCTTTCTATTGATACATATCAAGTTCTAACCCAATAATCTTCCATCGTTGGTTCCTATTACAAAGTTGATGCCGCACAAGGTGAGTCAGAGATATAGTTATTCCAGTGGTTTAGAAATTCTCCATCATTATTTTAGGCATGTGATTCTATTATTCCTGGGAAATGATCTGTTGTGATACTAGATCTCTGATTTGCTGTCTTGATCAAGATATTTTCCCAAAAAAAGGTTGATCAAGATTTTCCCAAATTTTTCCGAAATTTTGGCCCACCTTTTGTCAATAATTTTTTTCCCCTTAGCATTAGCTAGTAAGGAGGAAAATCAAACTTGTTGACTTCTTGCCTCCAAATCTGACAAGAACTCCATAAGCTCTTCATCTAAAAACACAGTGATTCTTTTCAAATGCAAATACATCACTAGCAATTCATTTTGTTTGGCCCGTCACAATAAGCACAACATTTCTCCTTTCCATGTCACTGTTTGTGATTGCTATTACATCACCATTGCCTATATAAGCTGAGTAGAAATGGATCAATCGAGAGCACTTTATTATGAATTTAGCTTTCAAATTGCACAACACTGGTTCTTCTGAATCGTAAAATATGGTAAACAAAACTTGTGAAACCTAATATGCCACATCTAAATTTATTTCATAGCATCAAATCACCATACAATTGGAATCAGGGAGCTTGTGGCAGGGCCGCTGTGTCGGCGACGACAGTTGGTGTCGCCGCCACAGCGGCCCCACCATATTTCTAACCACGGACGTCACAATTGCGACGTATGCATGCACATTGCGATGAAATAAGCGTCACGTGCATAGCGACACCGTCGCAATTGATGATTTTGAGTCGCAATTGCGACACATTCGCAAACATTGCGACGGTCAGCGGCGCCGACAACACTGTCGCAATTTTCATGGACGTCGCAATTGCGATGCCCATGGATGAACTATAAAAGCTCCCGCCTCAACAAATCTGTGGGCAGATGAAGACGCCACCCCGTTGCAATGCGTGGTGAAGACGTCGAAATTGCGACGGGAACCACATCCATTGCGACGAGAGCAATGATGGGATAGAATGTTGAGCTTGCGATGGATAGGTGTCAAAATTGTGACGTCCAAGAATAGACGTCATAATTTGCGACTAAAAAACAATGAGGTCTGCTGCTGTCGCAGTGGCGACACATTTGCATCGCAATTCTGACACTTGGCCGTCGCAAATCGATGCCAAATGTATTAGTGAATGCTTGACTACTCAAGAGAGCTGATCGAAGACCAAGACCACCCTCCTTTTTAGGCCTACAAATAGTCTCCCAACTAATCAAGCTCCATTTAGTGCTATGCAAATTTTTTAAAAAATAGAAAAATAGATTTTATCTATGATATGAAGATTATAAAGAGGTAATCTAAGTTGTTGGTTTAAGTCATGTATACTTTTTCGATGTTTCAAAGAATAGTTATTATTTGTTATTCTTTTTATGATGGATTCTTAAGCATGATTTGGAAGATTAGTTGAAGAATGTACACAATTTAAAACAAAAGCTTACATTACGTCTCAACAAACAGTAAAAAAATTATACTACTTATAAAAGAATTGAGGAAAAATTGTTTAAATAATTCAAATAAGGAGAAAAAAAAGTTTAACAAAATTCATTTAACATTGTAAAATTAAGAGAGGGAGAAAAAGCATGTTAAAAAACTTCATTTAAAATTGTATGTTAGATCCAAACATAAAAAAATATGGCCTTAATATTCAGTAGAGTTAAAACAAATTTGGAGGGGACTTAGCCTCAAGGTTATTATTAATGCTACTTATTTTGTTCACTTCTTTGTTATGATATCAAAGATGGATATGTCGAAATCCAATTTGAGAAGATTTTATGCCTTTCTATATTGATTGCATAACAATATATGTGGGTGACTTTTATCTAGCAAGATCCTTAATTGAACTAAACAATTACTTACATAAGTCTTATATAGGTAGTTTAATTTTTCATGGATGAGCTCCAAGGCATATACTCAAGACTTTCCATGCCAAAACAAAACACATTGGTGGATAGTTTCACTATTTGTGTGATATGGTAGATGATGGAAAGACTAAGATGGAAAAAAGTTCATACTTTGCAAAATAGTGATGTATTGATGGAGTAGGTAAACAATGATCACATAGAGGGCATAAAATTGATGATTAGCCATGTTGTCCAACAATTTTCTTTGGTGATGATTATACAGTTACCTTTTAAACATATTTAAAAAAAAAGATTTTATCTATGATATGAAGATTGTAAAGGTTGGTAATCTAAGTTGTTGGTTTAAGTTTTGTATATTTTTTAAATTGATGTTTCAAAGCATACTTAGTATCCAATCCTCTTTTTATGATGGATCCTTAGGCATGATTTAGAAGTTTAGTTGAAGAACATATAAAATTTAAAATAGAAGCTTGCATTACTCCTCTATTAAAGATGAAAACATCATACTAGTTATAAAAGAGTTGCTGAAAAATAGTATTTAATTCAAAAGAGAAAAAATAAGGTTAACAAATTTCATTAAGATTGTAAAATTAAGGGAGGAAGTGAAACCATGTTAACACACTTCATTTAAAATTGTACATGAGATTCAAACATTAAAAAACATGACCTTGATATTTAGTAGAGTTAAAACAAATTTGGAGGGGATTTATCCTCAATGTTATTATTAATGCTACTTATTTTGTTCCATTCTTTGTTATGGTCTCAAAGCTAGATATGCCATCCTTCAATTTGAGAAATTTTTATGCCTCTAAAATATTGATAATATTAAAATATATGTGGGTAACATTTATCTAGCATGATCCTTAATTAAACTATACACTTATTTATGTATTCTTATACATGTAGTTAATTTTTTTCCTAGGTGAGCTCTAAGGTATACACTCACCACTTGCCATGCCAAAACAAAGTACATTGGTGGATAATTTCAATTTTTTTGTGATATGATAGAAGACGGAAAAAGTTCATATTTTGCAAAATGTTGTAGATGTATTGACAAAGCTAGCAAACATTGGAAAGTTCATATGGTGTGCCAATTCTATTGCCCTTGAACAAATGACAAGATTTTGACTCTTTAGATGTGTGATGGAAAAATGGGGTTAACCATCTACCATTACATTTGGAGAATTGAGAGGAAGAACCAAACCCGCAAAGTAGATCTGGCTAGAGCCACTAAGAGGATAGGGGAAGAAACACAAGACCTCAACCTTGTAAGTCCATATTATTGCTAGGCATTGATCCCCAAGTTATAAAGATATGTTTAAAATGTATAAATTTGATGTGGCAATGTAAGTACAAGAAACATGGATAGGAATGTGTACACATATGAGGTAAAATGGCCAGATAGCTTACTTCCTACTTATTTGATGCTTGAAAGACCTAATTCTTGTTTTGAGCCCCCAAATACTAAAAATTCTTAACTCAGTTTAAGTCTATTTTTGCACTAGTCAAGGATGGCTTGGGAGGTTATAGATTACCTCATCCTTGACCCCGAGTAAGGGATTACCTCATCTCTGAAATTGAGTAAGGGACAACCTTATCCTTGACATTGAGGAAGGGACAACCCCATCCCTTACCTTGGCTAGAATTTGTGTTTGGAACCTTAGGTATGCTCCCTTGACTACTAAAACTACAACTATTCTATGGATCAAAGTTACTAGGTTAGGGACAACCTCAACCCTTATCTTGGAATATTGAATATTAGAAATGGTTACAGATCTAGAAAGAACTCATAATGTTGTCCCAAAATATTTTTACTTGAACATGTGTTATGAATCTTCTAGGTATGAGAGAGTATTTTTGTGGTTGGATATATAGGGTGTTGTCTCAATCGAACCCCCATTTTGGTGATTTATAACTCTATGAATAGCCATGAAGAGTAATGTAATGCAATTATTATGAATCTAGACTATGGATCTAGATTGCTAAGATCTACTTAATGTAATGTAAAGATGCTATGATCTAAATCCCTAGAGTGAAACCCTAGCATGCAAAGGAAATTAATATGTGTTCACGTGCATGTACATGTATAAATATAAGAGACAAAGAAGAGATCTAAAAATAACATAGACGTTATACCAAGCCCCAAAGGGATAAAGTACTTTATCCATCTTTACAATTTGTTTGTAACTCCATGGTGTCTTGAATGCTTGTTTGAAAATTATTTAATTAAAGGTGTTGAACTCATCTTTGCTTCAATGGATAAATTACATAGCCTTTGGTCCCCACCTTGCGATTGCTCTTATGTCAAATTGGGATGTCTACCAAAGTGTGCTCTAGCTCATGCATAATGATTCCCAAATGAATCTAAATAGGTTATTTTAAATAGTGAATCATATATGAAATCTCAAAGAAGCCAAAAAATTTAAGAGGGAAAGATCACAAACTTGAAATAGGCTTGAGGAGTCAAATTAGGGCCAAGGGTATGGGACAAGCTCACAAATATGCCATTTTCATTGAGTTTTACTAGGAAGATAAGTAAGCAATAGTTATTTGATCACTAAAATAAGGTTAAGATGTGAGAGTATGAGAACCCCATGCAGACGAGGTCCTACCTTAATTTTTGCATAACAAAGATTGGGAAATCAAGAAGAATGTGTTAGATTGTAACCCAAATTCACCCAAAGAAGAAAAAGGGAGTTGATACAAGTGTGTGTAAAATGCAAGTGTATAATGTAAACATTCTAGACAAGACATAAATAATTACTAAATTAAAGTGCTTCAAATTTATGACAGTACATTTAACACCCCCCCCTCTTTAGTGATATATGACACTACATGCATATGCAAGGTAAATTAAGATCATTAACAAGTGTGAAAATGATATATCCAAGTCCACAATGTTCAAATCTTGGAAGAATCATTAGTACTCGCATCTTAGAAAAGAACATGCTAGTGATTATCATAAATCACCTAAGACATATTAAGGGATGACTACATGTCCCCTTGTTTTGGCTTTCTAATTCAAAATGGTGAAATATGGAATCATGTTTTCCTCAGGGAGCTATGAAACACAACCTTGCAAATGGTCAAGGTCATATTGAAACATTTTAAAATCCATGAGAAGAGATGGTGTGCAAATCAGAGTTACCTAGCTCTAGTTATGATGAAAAGAGTGATTATGACTATATATGCTCATAAATGAAAGATGTAATGCTTTGTTAGGAAACCCGAAAGCATAAGTCTAAATGTTACTAAGTTTGTTGAGAAATTGTTTTTGAATAACTTTTCTTGATATGTTCATTTTGATCAAAGGTGTAAGAGTCCTAATAGGTTCCCTAATGTCACCCTTAAACAATATTACTTAATTTCCAAACTCAAGAGTTAGCTTTTTCCAACTCAACAAGTATTCCTTATTCATTTCTTACTTATTTTTCTTTCTAACATTCATCCTCACTACTTAAGTTAATCCATCTATTAGTTTTATGTCTACTTATGATTTGACACATTATCTATCCTAATGTAGGAGAATCTTGGGTTTGCTTGCCATCCTACATGATTGGACGTATTTTGGCTAAGTATGTGGATCGGTAATCAAACAATGGTGCTTAGTCACTGAAGGGTCTAGTTTTAGTTGAGCTACTCAATTTTTGAAGGAGGCTCAATCATTGTTGGAGCTTAGTGTCTTCTATGTGCTTGACATGTTTTGGCTGCTCAACATATGTTGGTTTCTTAACTCGTATGGGTTGCTCGACATGCACTAGGAGCTCAAAATGAATTGGGATCTTGGTAATGCTTAGGAGTTTGCTGATGCTCGACTTAGATTTTTTGATGCTTAGTCTGGTCTTGGTTCTAGTAGGTGCCAAGTTGTTTGTGAGATGACTTTGGGTATTTAATTTATGTTGTAGCCAACTTTGGGTATTCAATTTGTTTCATAGTCGACTTGTGGCTCAACATACTGAATAGAAGTAAAAAATGAATGAATAGGATATGATATGAGAGGGGAATATAAGACCTATTCTTAGCCCAAATTCCCAAAAGGAAAGATCCAAATTGATCAACCACAAAGAAGTGATGAATACACAAATGAGTCAATTAATGGAGAATATGAAGAAAGGAGGAAATCCTATAATCTACTATAGAAAGTATGTGCTTGTAATATTGAATTAATAGAAGACAAATACTAACCTCAAAGTAGGAAAAATCTAGAAAATGTTGATTTTTGATGTTTGTGTATAGTTTCAAGGAATTTTGCAACCTACTCTAGATTGGAAATGTCAAGATGGAGAAAACCCCCAAAAAAATTGTTCTTTCAAGGGTAGGTCAACCTTGACCCAAATAGTGGGGCACAAACTTACCCTAGGGCACAATTGTACCCCAAAAAGTCAACCTTGACTTGTACAACTCTAACAAAAATTCTATTGGTGGATCCCACAAGTTCGACAAAAAGGATATCCAAATTCATAGTTCAATCCATTGTCCTATACCTATAAGAAAAATGATTTTTTTTTGTTTGGATGGGGGGTTTGCCTTGGTCAAACCCCAGTTTGGAATCAACATTGAAATGTAATTGAAATTGCAATATGTATAAACAAAGCAAATGGAACTATTCACCTTGCTTATATTGAAATCCTTGTGGAGGATTCAAATCCTTGAATCCACAAGTACAAATGCTCCAAATGTATGTAGGATGTCTCAAATCAATCTTGAATGGATCTTTGCATAGGAAGAGGCTTGGATGAATATGGATGGAGAAATCTTCAATAAGAGGGATCCATAAAGATTAAATCCTTCAATAGGTAACAATGGATCTCCTTGATGAATTGGACCTTGAATGCTTGAATGCTTGAATAATGGATCATTTGATATCTTCTTATGAAAAGTAGGTAGTTTCTCCTAGTAAGTGGATGAGCAAGATAATGGTTCATAGAAAAGTGGATGTCAAAATGAGGGAAGAAGGCTTCCTTATATAGAGATCTAGGGCACAAACCTATAGAAGGATGACATGGGAGAATTAAATCCCAATGAACCTTAACCCCTACAAATAGACCTAGATTAAATGCAATTTAAGAGTCTACCATTTTGAACTCAAAACAACCAACCTGGAAGTTGGAAAATGGAACTTTCCAAAGCCCAATATCTTGAGACTCCCAGAACTTGAAAATTGGACTTGGTGTCGAGGATGAGGTCAACCTTGCCCTAGGTCAGGGTCGAGGTCATCCTTGACCTAGGTTAGGGTCGAGGTTGACCTTGACCCATCAGGTTTTCCTTGACCCAAAAAGTCAAAGTCCTCAGTTTCATAGAGAAAATTATTAGAAAGAGGCTAGAAATAGAGAGAGAGAAGCAAAACAAGGGAAACAAAACTAGATCCATGCAAAGACCTATTTAAGGCACTTGACATGACCCCAAACAACTTACTTGGAGGGCTAGACACTCTTAACATGGAAGTGCTTCCATTTTAAGATGATACACATATTTAATTTAAGGGATTTAATTAATTTGTAATGAACTGAGACAACTTATGGCTTAGTTGGGTATAAGTAGGGGGTTTTGTGGAGTCTTTAAATGATTATTATCCATCTTGGAGAAGAGGATTCAAACTTTGAAGATTTAGTAGCTTTGGCTTGGAAATGAGGAGATTTCTTGGTGTGCTTGTGAGCACAAGTAAGATTTCCTTGGGGTTTCTCTTCCAGAGTGTGTATTTGGACTAGCTGGGATTAGTGTTTGTAAGTTGGATCTTATTGGATCTTACAAAACTATTATTATAATTGTTGTTATATTTGGCCCTAAAATGGAGGCCTTACAACTAAACATATTGCATGTAAACAATTATATTTTTAATAAAGTATTGTGACTTGGTATCATATCTTGCATTTTTGTTGCTTTGTTATTGTATTTCCATTATGTGGTTATTTGATGGGGGCTTGGACATCTCCTTTGGGCATTCTCCATCCTTGTACTACATCAAGTAGTATTAGAGCTAGGTTTCCTAAGTGTGTAGACATATCACCAAAGCTAAGGAAATTTACACTAGGACTTGGGTGAAGGCTAGAAGAGAAGGTTGATCTAGTGGAGTTGATTGATCCTCTAGATTTATGGATCTATTGCTTAGGGTTTGTGAAAATTTTGAAAGATGCCTCCAAGAATATTGGACCCTAGGGAAATTCATGATCTTAATGATGCTATGGAAGAAAGGATCTCATAGAAGATTAAAGAAAAAATTAGATTTGAGACTGCATTGGTGAAGAGTGACATGATTGCTAAAAATTGTGAGTGCTTTAGGTGGTGTACCTAAGCATGTAGGTATTGAATATGGTTATGAGGAAGATGTTGAAGACTTTGAAGTTACTGGATCTAGTGGTAAGAACAAAATTGATCATGTGGAGAGGACTATTGGAACTAGGACTGATTAGTTTTCTAGACCTAGAACTCAATTGAAGTTGAAGCATAAGATGGAGGTTTCTAATTTCTTGAGTACTTTGACTCCTTAAGACATGATTGATTAGATTGGTGAATTGGAATACTAGTTTGAGCTTGAGGATATTGAGGATCAACTCAAAGTGAAGTTGGCACAAACTAAGTTGAAAGGACATGCTATTCTTTGGTGAAAATAAATGCAAAGAGACAAAGATGAGGAAGGTGAGATGAAGATCACTCGATGGAGATTGTTGGTGACTAAGTTAAATGCTAAGTTCATTCCTACTGATTATGAACTTGAGATGTTTAGCAGGTTGTAAAATATGAAACAGAAGGATATGACTATTAAAGATTATATCAAGGAGTTTTACACATTGAGTATTCAATCTGGGCATAGAGAATTATCAAAGGAGAAGATAGCTTGGTACATTAATGGTTTGAGATTAAATATTCAGGATGAGGTTGGTGTGATGAATATTTCTTTGGTTGAGTATGCTTATCATTATTCTCTAAACATACCTGCATAGGGCTATGGTCTCTAAACATAGGATCCCTTGGAAGCTACTTTTGGGCCCCAACATCTAGGATGAGCCACTCACCTAGGGTTTTTAGTCTACTCATCAAAATAATGCAAAACCATTGAGAGTTTTAGGGTATCATAACCTAGGGTTTTATACCCCTAGGCCCTAGGCCCTAGTCCCTAAACCCTAGCTCATATGTCAAAGCATATTCACATGAACAAACATCATAAATCACAATAATGTAAGAGAATTTTTCTTCTAACAAGCCACAAAATCCATAAGTCTCTGGTGACAACAAAAAAAAACTTAATTTGTAAGTCCAAATCTATTAGTTGAGAGAGAAACTGATTTAGAGCACATTTCTAAGGTAATCCACTAACCCCTAATTCATCACATAAGCAATAAAATGCAACAAAACATATTAACCACTCTGTAAGAAGGAATAACACATCTTTATAAAGTAAAATGCCTTAGATGTAAATACAAGGTCACAAAACATAAAAGGGCAAGGTGAATTGTTGATTCCTCAAATCTGGCTAAGTTTGAAATTTCTTAAAACCTCAAGAATCTAAAATATTTATTTGAATCCTATGAGGTTGAAATCTATCTCAAAAGGTGCAAGATGCATAACATAAAATATAACTTAAACTATAAGTGACATAATTGCTATTCCACTTATACTTTAAGTGGCATAAGTTTCCTTCTACTCATACTAAAATGTTTGTTTTATGTTATACCCTGACATTGGAAACTAACTTTGGAGGTCAAATTGGAAGAGTTTCCCTACTATTGTGCATTTATTTAATATTCTGAAATATTTTTTAATAGAGTTGCACTTTTTTTCCTTATTTCTATACATTCATTTAATATACTTGCACATTTTTTATGCAGAACTGTGCATTTGTTAAGTCTAAAATTTCTTAAAACCTCAAAAATAAATAATCTTTATTTAAAATCATACAAGGCCAAAATCTATCTTAAAAGGTGAAAGATGTATAACATAACATGTAACTTAAAGTATAAGTGGCATAATTGTTTTTCCACATATACTTTAAATGGCATAATTTTCCTTCCATTTATACTTAAATGTTTATTTTATGTTATACATTTACGTTGAAAACCGACTCTAGAGGTCAAATTGGAAAAGTTTCCCTTTTTTTGTGAATCTATTTATTATTCATGCATATTTTTTTAACAGAGTTGCACTTCTGTGCCTTATTTCTATGCATTCATTTAATATACTTGCACATTTATTATGCAAAACTTTGCATTTGTTAATTTCACTAGATCTATGTTGACAATTTGGCTAAGGCAATAAATTGATGTTGTCATTTATGGAAACATGATTTCAATATGAATAAAGCATATCATGAAAATAAAGTTAAGGTAGTTGTACTTAGAAAATTGTCTAAGTATCTTAAAAACTTGTCCAACTATCATGGTGTTTATCTGGCAGAGCAGATATAATTTTGAGTGGCAAGCTTCACTAGTCAAACTATGTCACATTCACAATTAGGTATGCAAAGTACAGAGTGTCATGATGATGTGGGTAAGTGCATGTGATAGTACAAACAATACAACAAGATTTATGGTCATTTTACTAGATAGACAGTTTATAGGAAAGAACAGAGCATGACAGAGAAGTGTGAATTAGAGGTTCAAGAATTATTTTGTTTATGAAATAATTATTTAACTAATTGGGAATGACATCCTAGATGTTAACCCTAAGTTTAGCTAGAATTTTTTTTGTACCTTACCAAGCGTGTGAAAGCTTTAAGGTCAACAAAATGAAAAGGTATAAAAGGAAGATTGTATTATGCAATGTAATGTGCAAGATATATGTGATATGTAAAGTAATATGCAAACTATATGATGTGAATCTTGATGTGTGATTAGAGGTATGTAAAGAGTACCAAAAGTAAGATCAGATATTGAAGATATCAATAGTAAGAGGTTTTTGTATCTATTTATTTTGTATAAAGGAACTATGTTGTATAATTGCATGTTTGGGAAGTGAGCTCATCTTGCATGCATTCTATAATTTTATTTGCCAACTCTTAATAGGGTTGAGGCTTTTAATAGGGCCTAGTCCTATAACAAGGGCTAAGATACTACATGTACTTAATAGACTCCTAATAGGGTCAACATCCTTAACATGATACTTTTGTTTAGTGGATCATTTTGTGGGTACCATCCCCACTGGGGCTTTCCCTTGGCCATGGTTTCCCTAGTTAACAAGATATGATATTGCAAGTTTTCTTCTAAATTTTTTTATCAGAGCTCAGTTAATCTAAAGAGGCTTAACACCTTGAGTAAGATCCCTATGAATATGGAACAATTATAGAGGAATCTTGAAGAAGCCCTTGAGAAGATTGATCTTCTTGCTAAAGAAAGAGATAATCTGAAAGAAAGGTACGAAGATGCAAAAAGACTACATTGGAAACTAAAAGAAAAAAATGATCATCTCAAATCCATTAAAGAACCTAGAGAGAAGACAAAAGATAATGATGAGGTAGCATCCTTAAAGAAAGAAAGTGAGATTTTGAATAATTATTTGAATATTGTTGAACTAAAGCTAACTTTGAAGAAAGATTATAGCAAGGTTGAATGGGATCTAAAATCTAAAAATGCAGATATAAGATCCCATCTTACAAAAGTGACATTTGAACTTGACTCCATCAAAATAGAGCATGCAAAACTTGAGAAGTACAATACTATTATGAAAGGAGAATTAACCTAGGCTAAGAAATAGTTAGAGAATTTATATTCTAGTAGTGAGAAAATTGATGAGCACCTATATTATCAGCGACTTTCCTATGATAAGACTGGTTCTAGATATTTCATTAGAGAAAAATCAAAAAAGAAATATGAAGCATGAAAGGAACTAGATCTAGTTGTTGAAACCCCTAAACCTAAGAAGAATGATTAGAATGAGGTTGAACCAAGTGAATATGAAGAAGTACCTAAAGAAGTTGATCAAGTAAGTCAACTAAAAAAATGTGATGAGCCTAAAAAAATAGAGCAAGTTAAACCACTTAAGGAGGTAAGGTATGAATTCAAAGGTAGATTCTTTATATGTAATGAAGTTGGTCATAAGAAGAGAGATTCTACATGTAAGTAATTCAAACTTATTACTAATTTCTATTATTATAATTATCATGGTTTTAATCATAAAGAAGTTGATTGTAAGAAACCTAAGTTTGATAGTAATAATAGCAATAGTAGAATGTTTGGGGATAATAACCCTATAGGTAATGAAAGAAGGATATCCTCAACTGGAACTAATGAAAGAGAAGGTGATAATAGAACAAGGAACAATATTATGTGTTACAAGTGTAACAATTTTTGACACATTGCTAGGAATTGTAAAGCATCAGTTAATCATAATAGACCTAATTAGAGAAGGAGTACACCTGTATGTTAGTTATGCAACAACTTTGGTCACATTGCCAAATTTTGCATAATGGATATGAGGAACATAAAAAAGAATCCAAATTTTAGAAGGAAAAATTTAAAAAAATGTTAGAAGGAATGATAGTAGCAACAATAGTTAGAAAGATTAAACTCAAAGAACATGTTGAAGAATTCAAAGAGATATTTTTCACATGTGGTATTGGAAGAAAAATATTTTGATGTACCTGATCAAAGATTAAAGTCAACAATTATATGTGATTTATCCTATTTGATTAAGTTTTAAAAAAAATAAATTAAGAATCAAGCATTAGAACCTGACATAACTAAGGTTAGAGATCGAGTTGGAGGTCATGAAATTAGTATGTGGTAGAACAAGTTGAGAGGTGGCTCTCGTTAAGAGTGCATGTCATTTGGAGTTTGCATGAAGATGTATGAATGAAAATAAGTTTATTGGTTAATAGAGATAATTTTTTACAATTAAGTAGTTGCACAATCAATGCGAAGTTCAATTTGAAAGGATTTAAGGCATGCAAACAAGATTGTCTATACCATTTGATCATGTAAATAAGTTAAGAGTGGTAAAGAGAGAAGTGATGGCGTGTTAAAATAAAATTGGAGTGTTTCCAAGTGCGAACCAAAGGAAGCCCTAGTTATGCAAATTTTAGGTATTTTACTAAATTACATTTGCATTTTCAAAGCTTTGAATCAACTAAGATGGAAATTCCCACAGTTTGTGATATAAGTGAAAGACCTAGATATAAATTCAATAAGCATCCCTATAAATATTTGGAAGATGATCCTGAAGGAGCATTGTCACAAGTTAATTCCACCTAATGTTTTTCATGTTGAAGACATTAGAGCTTACATTCACTCTAAATTTGAAAGTATTGGTGATAGTGATATCCACAAGGAGTTGAAAGAAGTTTGCAAATAATGATTTATCATTGAATCAAGGGTATGAACACCTTAAGGGCATGAACACTATCAACTAGATTTTTTACATTAAGTTTGACAACCATGAGTGGTCAAGGATAATTCTAAGAAAAATTCATGAGGATATGTTTTAGGTAAGAGACATTCCCATAATTATTGATAACAATCTAATCCAAAAACTCACTAGCCTAAGTAATGAAGGATGGAATTTGGTGAATGAGAAAAATGTGAAGAAGCAAGATGAAGTAAACCTAGGAACTAAATCTAAAGGAAGGAACATGCGAACTAATTTAGTAAAGAAAAATGATATCAGACTGATTAAGAATATTATTGGTTACAAGTTGAAGTACATCTCAAGAGTGAATTTTGTGCTTGTTGGATTCATCCATGCAGCTTACCTAATGGTAGAAAATAACGAGAAAGTTAACTTGTGTTAGATTGTGAAACAAAAATTATTGGATAACATAGATAGATTGAAGAAAACCAAGAATGTAGTGTTTAGATTTGAATCACTATTGACACATTTGTTTTTCCAAGTAATTGGACAATTCCCTAATGTAGTTAATCAAGAATGAGATAGTATTCAATGTGCAATGAGCATGTTAACTATAAATTATAGGAGACAACCAAAGGAGAACACAACAAAAAATATCTCAAAGATGATGAAGAATTTCCAATCAGCCATGAAGCAAAGGTTCAAAATTCTACCAACATTAGTAGAAACATATAAGAATGACATATGTATTATGGTAGAAATGAATATCACATGCATGGAGGCAGTTGAACCAAGGATAAAATTCATTGACCTTATGAGCTATGAAATGACTGAGGAATTAATTAAGGGCTATGCTAAAATAATCCTAGAGTCAGGAAAAGACTTGACATGTCCTAGATGGGGGACATGAGATGAAAAGTTGAAAGAGATATACAATGAGCTTCAGAAGAAGGAGATTAAGGAGAAAGTTGAGAAGAAAGTTGAATCCATAATAAAGGAATTAGGAATGGGTCCTGAGAAATTTAGAGAGGCACTAAGAATAACTCTAGAAATGTGAGCTAGTGGAAAAAGTGATGTTTTAGTTGGAACAACTCTAGTAGTTGTAGGAGTAGGAGAAGGAGTCACTTTAGTAGAGAAATCCACTCAAATACCAAGTGCTCCCTATGCAAAAGTATCACAAGTGTGACCCATAGTTGTGTTGAGCTATAGTTTTGCATGATGTGGAATGACATGAATCCTTTCTAATCCCTCTCTTGAAAAGATGATCAAGGACTAACTCCAAGGTTCCAAGTGAGTTTTGTAACCTACTGGGTTCACTCAATTAAAGATAAATGTGTATGTTCATGAGGAGGCCTTTGGTGGTTTGAACCAATTTGTTGCTATTTGAAATATAACCACAAAATAGATATATATTTTTGTATTTTTTGTTTTATGATGAATATAATTTATCGATGCAACTATATGAATTACTATTTTAACCAATTATTTAAAAAGAAAATATAAAATATAGAGCAACGAGAGATTAAATCAAATAACTAAAAGGGAACTTACCTATGGACATAAGCCAATAGTAACAACATGTCTACAAATTAAATTATCAAAATAATTAAGTACCAGAAACCAATGAAATTAGGAGCGTCACTTCCTCAACTCCACTAATGCAATCATTGATGAAAACTCAATATAAAGTGAAAGATGTTTCACATTTCATCAAATTGCAAGGCCATAGAAAGTGTGCTCATGTGAGACAAGACATTATGCAAGAACAAAGATGATCCTTTCTCCAATTTGTCACAACAATGGAATTTTTTAACACAAGGATAACACTAGAACTAAAATGTCACACAATCATAAAAAATCAATAAAAACATTGGCTCCATTATTATTCATGAACATGCATTCACAAAAATAACATACTTTGGCAAGATTTAATACACTTAGAATGAGAGCAACAATAGCATACATTATTGCATCAAAATAATGACCTAGAGTACATATTATATCTATGTATTTATAAGAAATCATCTCCTCTATTTTCCTTGGGAGTGATAGATCTTTAAAGAAAAAATTATGCTAAAAAATAATGAAATAAAGAAAAATATACAAGTTGACTCTCTAAATAGTCCTAAGTAGGTCTCCAACCTTGTTTATATCCATTAATGGGTGCATGAGCCTTTACATAATAAAAAAGAACAAAAGAATAAGAATATAAGAAGAAGGAAGTTGTGAGATGATTTTGAAGTCTCTAAGAGCTCTAAAAATAGAAGCTTAGCCTTCTTTAGACATTTTTGGGAGTTGAACTGCCACCAAAATGTGTTTTCAATGCATAGAATGCTCCAAAATAGAAACTAGAAGCTTTTGTAGGTGTACTGCTTCTTCAAAAATCTTGGTGGACCCTATAAAAAGTGTTAGGATCATGGACATAAATAAAAATTACATGAAAATATAAACAATATTAGAAAATAATAGATCACACAAAAAAACACAAGACACCAAGATTTAATGTAGTTCAGCCAATCCCTAGGCTACGTCCATGAAACAACAAGTCCAATATTATTATGATCTAATGATTACAACCTGATTACAATCCATAATCCCTTATAGCTCAATACTACCACAAGAACTAATTTTTGCATCACATCTTATGAAACAATCCCTAACCCTAAGCCCTTTTTTACAAGTATTTTTTTTGTTTTAGGGTTAAAATTTGTTACAACACGTTAGCCATAAATTGGCGAATATAAACAATAGCCAATTGGTGAATATTAGCCATTGGTGAATAATAGCCGATCATCAGTGAATAGTATACAATACTTTCCTGATCAATCACCACAAACTAACAATCTCCCACTTGGGGATTGATTAGACTCCACACTAACCAACAATCTCCCACTTAGAGACTGATCGGGTAGCAATACCGTGACCACATGGGGCTCCCACTGGATCAAACCACCCTAGACTTTGTTGTTCTTTTTTTCTTGTTCAATCTAGAAGACCAACCGAAGCTGAAGAGGAAGTCAACTTCTCCCTTGTCACTACCTTTGTAAACATATCTACTAGATTGACATCTATATGTATCTTATCCAACCTTAACTACCCATCATCCAAAATTGATCAAATGAAATGGTACCACAACTAAATGTATTTTGTCTTTGAACACATAGTTGAATACTTTGCAAGATAAAGGGCACTCTGGCTATCTGTAAACAAATAATTATCCCTTTGAGGGTGTCCCAATTCTTCCAAGAAGAACTGAAGCCATATCATCTCCTTGGCTCCTCTATAGAAGCAACATACTCTACCTCTATAGTGGATAAAACATTAACCTTCTATAACCTAGAAACCCAGCTCACTGCTGCCCCACCAACAATAAATACATAATTTGTAGTACTCTTCTTGGTATCAATATCCCCTACCAAATCTGAGTCAACATATCCCTATAAATCAATAATAGAGCCCCCAAAGTGTAAACACTTACTATATGTGCCTCTCAAATATCAAAGAATACATTTGACTACATTCCAATGCTCAATTCCAGGATGACTCATATACCTGCTAATGACTCCCATTGCATGTGCAATATCTGGCTTGTACATACCCTAGCATACATCAAGCTCCCTACAACTAAAGCATAGGGTACCTTGGAAATCTTATCCTCCTCTTCTTGTGTTGTTGGACACATCTCCTTAGTCAACTTCAAATGACTAGGTAAAGGTTTGCTGATAGCTTTAGCATTCTCCATAGAGAAATGTTGCAACACCTTCTCAACACAATTAGCCTAAGATAGTGTCAATTTCTTGTTCCTTCTATCTTTGCAAATATTTTTACCAAGGATTTTTTTTTTTACCTCCAAATCTTTTATAGAAAATGCATGTGCTAACTGGCATTTTAGCCCCTTAATATGATCCATGTTAGACCCAACTACAAGCATATCATCAACATATAAACATAAAATAATGTAGCTATCATCATCCAACCTCTTAAAGTAAACATAATGATTTGAATGACACCTATTGTATCCATGCTCATGCATACCTATCCAATTCTAGATACCATTATCAAGGTGCTTGCCTCAAGCGATATAAACTTTTTTGCAACTTGCACACTAAGTTCTCCTTACCTTTGACCTCAAATCCCTATGACTAAGCCATATATATCTCTTCATCCAAATAACTATGAAGGAAGGCTATTTTAATATCAAGTTGCTCCAAAGGAAAATCTTTAGTAGCCACAATACTTAAAACAATGCAAATAGAAGTCATTTTAACAATAGGAGAAAATATCTCATCAAAATCAATGCCTTTTTCCTCTACAAATCCTTTCACAACTAACCTGGATTTAAATTTTTTCTTACCTACATCCTCTTCTTTCAACCTGTAAACCCATTTATTCTGTAAAGCCCTTTTACCTGCAGGCAACTTGCATAAATCCCATGTCTTATTTTTAAGCAAAGAGTCCATTTCATCTTTCATTGTAGACTCCAACTGAATCTTAGTATCCACTTGCACAACTTTATCATAACATTCAGGTTCACCAACATCAATAAGTAAAATAGAATACAAAGAAGGAGAAAATCTTTCTAGAGGTCTAATTTACCTTGTTCACCATCTAACATTCACTGGTGTGTGTGGTATTTGTTTCACATAATGAGGAATGGTTGGAACATCATCTTTTGGAGTATCATCTAACACTACATAATCATCTTCTTTCTTCTCATGTTGTTGCAATAGATCTTTGTGAAACACTTTCTCATTGAATATGACATCCTAGCTTCTTACAATTTTATGATTTTCAAAATCCCAAAGCCTATAACCAAATTCATTAACACTATATCCAAAAGATACACATTTCTTTGACTTTGCTTCCATCTTGGTTCTATTTTTAGAATCTATATGAGAAAATGCTTCACAACTGAAGGTTTTGAGAAAAGAATAACTCACCTTCTTACCAGTCCATGCTTCCTCTAGAACACCACAACCCAAAGGAGTAGAGGGACCTCTATTAATGAAATATACAATAGTATTGATAGCCTCCACCCACATGTGTAAGGGACACCCACCATGCAATCTCATGTTCCTTGCATGCTCCATTATAATTATGTTCATGTGTTCAACCACTCCATTTTCCTGTGGAGTCCTTGGAACAATTTTCTATCTATGAATACCATTAGTGGAGAATTAATCTTTAAATTCATGACTGCAATACTCACTACCATTATCAGATCTGAGACATTTTAATTTCTTACTAGTCTCATTTTCAACCAAGAATTTGCATTTCTTAAAAGTTTAGAATTCGTTAGATTTCTGTCTAAGGAAATAAACCCATACTTTTCTAGTTGCATCATCAATAAATGTAACATAATAATGAGAGTCACCAAGGAAAGATACCTGAGCTAATCCCCATACATCTATATGTGCAAGCTCTAATTTCTCTCTTTTATTTTCCTTCACAGTCTTAACAAAACTCACTCTCTTTTGTTTTCCATACACACAACTTTCACAAAAATCCATATTAACACATTTCAGACTTGGTGAAATTTTCTTTGAATGACGTACTTTCATACCTTTTTCACTCATGTGCCCAAGTCTATTGTGCCACAATGTTCTATCAGAATCTACAATAGCTCTCTATTCTCCCTACTCAACTATACCAACTATTCCTGAACATTCATTTTTCTCTAAAAAAATCAAAGTAGAAGGGGCAATTGTTGGAAATATTCAAGATATAATAGGTTACTGAGAAGGGAGGGGTGAATCAGTAACAATAAAACTTTTTAAGTCAATTTAGAATAACCATACACAACATTCACACTATCCTGCTGCATAAAAAACTATTAAACATTTAAACCATATATGCACAGAGATTTGGTGACCCAAAAACCTTCCAAAATAGAAAGTAAAACTGGGGTGGGGATGATACCCACAAAGCTTCATTACTGCAGTATGAAGTTGGCTAGTTAAGGCTTACAATGATCACTTCTGGTGATTTGCCCTGTTAGGAGCACAGAGGATTGCTAGATCCACCTTGTTAGAGGATTTACAAACATACCTTACAAGTATGCACTCTGTTAGGAGATTTTGAATAAAGACGGTTAAGTCTACCCTGTTGAAGGATTTACAAGAATGATTCACCTATTAGGATGAACCAAAAGATCAACTTACAACTTGACTGAGTTCTTTATTGTAGATCACCTTTTGTGATTGATGAAATCATTTCCACTCCTAGTAGACCTTGTTGAGTATTCTTTTTTGCTGATGAATTTGCATATCATATCTTATGTCCCTCCTTTTTGCAATATTCTATATCTTGTATGTCTTTCTTGTATCTATCTATCTCTTGTATATCTATATTGAATGATATAATACATTACATATATATACCATTCCAATAATTATTCATGCAAGGTCGGCCAAACACAAGTAAACAAAATATAACTAAGTCAGCTAAATAGTAAAATAAACTTGGGTTCTTCAGACAAAGTTGATGACCTTCTGATACGTGGCATCCACTACGTTACTCGGCATCGTCATGCACTCGGTAGAGGTAGGGGCTCGATTCATACTAGTCATACAACGTTGCCTGGAACTCGATAACCATTGGTGACTCGGTAGATATAGTGTCACTCGATAGAAACTAACTTCTTCGTTAACCTCCTGAGCTCAGTTATCACTAAGTGTTTCCTCACTCAGTTAATACTGAGTCCATCTTTACTCGGTTGACACTAAGTGAAACTTCACTCGGTTAATACTGAGTGCATCTTTACTCGGTTGACACTAAGTGCAACTTCACTCGGTTAAAATTGTGTCTTTGATGCTCGGTTTGAACTGTGTCTTCAGTGCTCGATTTGAACTATGTCTTCAGTGCTCGGTTTTAATTGTGTCTTCAGTGCTTGATTTGAACTGTGTCTTCAATGCTTGATTTGAACTGTGTCTTTAGTGCTTGATTTGAACTGTGTTGCCATCATTCAGTCTGCACTGTATTACTCAGTTTGAACTGTGAGTATTGTCACTAATGGAAAATAACTTTATGCCAACAATCTCCCCCTTTGGCATTAGTGACAAAAACAATTATGATTCAAAGTTTATGTGCAAAAAAAATATACAATTTTGAATTTTCAAAATTGCTCTTTGCAAGTCTTATTTACACATATTTTTCTTATATGTATCTCCCCCATACAATATGCATAGTATTTACAAGTCATTACACATATTTCTTGCACAATTATTTCTTTATCTCTTGGAGTGTGCTATCTCCCCCTTTTTGACAATAATGCCAAATTAAACAATATGTATTTACACAGAGAGTCCAAAATGAGAGATAAACTCAGAATGTACCTTGAGAATAAGAGCCAATGTCTTATCCCAATTTTCTTGCAAAAGTTTGCTGGTGGAGAGTGCTATTTGAACTTCTGTAGAGAGTTCAATCATATGATCTGCAATTGAGAAGTTTTTGTCATGAATCAATGTTTTGGAATGGGCAATATGCTTTTTCATTGTGTCCATGATAGGAAGGATCATATTTTGGATGTCAATTAGAGTACACCTGATCCTTGCTTCCTCTCTCAACAATTCTGCCTGTTTCTCTGACAAAAATCTTATTCTGAGATGATGGGATGAACTTGAACTATGGTCAAGATGCAACATTTGTGCACTGACCTTCATATCCTCATCAATTTTATTCAACTTTTCTTTGATTTCTTTAGTATACTCGGTAACATCACAAATTTTTCCAAAAAGTGAAGTTACATTATTCAAAGAATGTTCAAAATTACTCAAAATTTTAGACAGTTCTACCTATTTTAATGCAATATGCTCAAGCACCTTATTGTCAAATTTCTTCACTACCTTTTCAATCAATTTTTCTTGGCCGGAGGTATCCTCATTGAATTTATATACAACCTCTTCTAACTGATTCAAAATGTGTTGAGTAGAATCTACTTCAACACCAATAGCTTCTGTTAGAATATTCTTAGCACTTTCAATAATACTATATTCCTGGTCTCTCTCATGCCTCAGTTGTTTTTGCCTTGCCTTCTGATCTAATAGCTGACTGATCATTCTCATTTCATCAACTGATGCATTTTCCAGATCTATCTTAGGAATGATAATGTCCTTATCCAAGTCTATTTCCTCATCCACTGCCTTGCTAGAAATCATGTATCTTTTTGCTTTTCCTGCAGTTACTTCACCTTTTCCCTTTGAATCTGAAACAATAGTTGATGAGGCTGGACTAGCTGACAAAACTGTAATAGGACTAGCTAGAGGAAAATTGAGAGAAGTGCTAACAGTATCAAAAATTGATGTTCTTCCCAAGATTGATGTACAGGTTGGTATGGGAGAACTAATAGATGGAAAAATTGGAGCAGATGAAGTTGTCAAAATTGAAGTACTAGTGGGTACACTTACTGTACACTCTGTAATAGAAGTTGATATGCCTGATGAACTTATTGCTGTAGTTGATGATGCCTTGGTCAATGAAGATGGCTGTAGCTCAGTTAATGAAGTGGTAGACACTAGCATAGATGGTGCCCGGAGCTGAGAGGAGATAGGTGAAGATTGAGAAATTGATGAAGCTTTTGTGCACACAATCTCACTAGTAGAGGCTATCTCCACAGTTGATGTAGCTACTTTAGGTGGAGAGTGAGGAAGAGATGCAATGACTTTGGCTGCAATTTTTACAGGATCATCTTCCTCCTTGGCTTGTTCAGCTTCTTCTTCCTCTATTTCATCTTCCTTGTCTTCTTCCTCCATTTCATCTTCCTTGTCTTCTTCCTTCACATTTATCATCATTGAATGCAGTTCCCTTGGAATATCTTCAATATCATCATCATCACTACTGTCATTGTCCTTGATTTCAACAATATCCTCACTGGATTTATGTAGATGATAGACATGTTTCCACATGTTTGTTGCATCATTCACAACATGCTCAATGTCTTTGATTAGTATCAAACAAGTGTGGAATCTAATCATCATATTACCTTCATGATCTTTCAATGATTTCTTCACTTCTGCATCAGTGAGACTCGACAGGAGATTTTTTCAGGGTTTGCTCAAAGATATCTTTGACAATTTTGGTTGCAATTTCCCATCTTGGTTGCAACCTCTCTAGTAGTTCTTTAGGGATCTGAGAGGCAATCTCGTCTGGAGAGTATTTCCATCTTCCCATTTTATTTAATAC
The DNA here is from genome assembly GCA_028749045.1 of Cupressus sempervirens. NCBI lineage: Eukaryota > Viridiplantae > Streptophyta > Pinopsida > Cupressales > Cupressaceae > Cupressus > Cupressus sempervirens. The sequence continues at coordinate 273,928,109 of CM053790.1, forward strand.
CAACTCCTCAATATGAATTTTCTCCTATTCTTTTCTTGTCTCAAACTTTAATGCTTTGAAGTTTGTGAAGCTAGTACCTTCTTCTAATTGCTTCAACCTTGCCTCAAATGTGAGTGGAGGCTTGACAAATACAGGTTCCTTCTTCCCCTATCTTTTTCTCCTGGAGAAGACTGCAGTAGCTTGCTTTTTAGGTTTGGTGATAATCACCTTACATTTCTTCCATTGAGGCTCCTCTTCTTTTTCTGACTTGGTTTCCTCTTCTTCTTCATCATCTTCTCCTTTCCCTCTAGTAATCATCAGAGGACCAAGTTTTGTTTTTAGCTTTAGCTTTAGCTTCATCATAAGTTCCAAAGACTGGTTTCTTTGGGTCTACTGGTTCATTTACCAGTGCTTCTATGATATCTCTAGTTTCATCAATATTAACCTCATAAGGAAGAGGTTTCACCCATGCAACTCGGGGCTTGACTGCATGTATGTATACTTTATCACAATCTACCATAAAGCATACATCTTCTTTATATTCCTCAACCAGTTTTGGTGGAATTCAAAACCTATTGTTCATTCTTTCCTTAAAATCTTCAAAGTAATTATCCAAAACACTGTCAAAATTTTCACCTAACTCTGCAATGAACTCATTTATTTGATAAAGAATGGGAATATCTTTTCTCCATACTATTGATCCTTTTGATGGAAAAGACTTTTGAACATAGAAAAATAAATAGATCAAAAGTGAACCAAATTTTCAGGAATTGTTCTTTGAAGTCCTTATGCTTTCCATATTTTTGTTAAATTGAGACAAAAGCAATTCAGACAGATCAAACTCAACATTCTTCTTTACTACCTTATATGCTAAATCTACTGCTTCGCAAGGTACACTATTTGGACGTTGGAACTATAAATTTTATGAGCAATGACGTGAATACTAAATCTTAATTCAGCATCGGCCCTACTGTACTGAGCTTAAGTCCTCTACCATCCCATTCTTCTTGGGTTAGCCTTTGCAATTCTTCCCAACCTAGGGTTTTGGTAGTCTTAGCTTTGCTCAATATGGGAAGGCCAGTAATCTTGTTAATCATTTTCTTTGTGATAAGCACTGGTTGCTCTAACCACAATTGCCCATTGTGAACTTGAATGAGTACATACCTAACCCATTTAATTTGAAAATTTCTTAGCAAATGTGAAATGTGGGTTAACCCTTTTGTTTCAAGATTCTTATGCTCGGGTTTCAAATTTCCATCTACGCTCATTTCTCCTAGGGCATTATCAATTTCTAGGTTTCCAAGTTCTTGAATGGAACATTTGAAATGAGAGCGAATGTCATTTATAAGGAGTACCTTTGGAGGAATTCAAGACCAAGCATCGTTAGGGTCAAGCGATTCTACAATTGCTAGTGCCATTTTGAAGTTTGGTGCCTTCCATTCCACACCTTTAACCAACTTTTCTGAGCCTCTCTCTCCCTTGGACCTACTACTTCTAGATGCCATTATTGCTTGATACGTGAAGAGAAATTCTGAACAGATTCTTCTGCCCTTTAAAATTTTCTTGAAATTGCTTTAAGCTTACTCTAGAATCGTAGAAGATAACTTAGGTCAAAAGTTCATAGTGAAGAATGAGATCAAATTTTGCCCTTTTTGACGAAACATTTGTCATAAATGCTTGGTATGACGGTAGATGAAATGATAGGTTGTCATCCACTTGCTCGGTAGATACTATCAACTCGGTGATCAAAGGAAAACATTGATGTACCGACCTAACTCGGTAAGGTTACGAACCTACCTTGCTCGGTTGATATAACTTAGTAAATGAAACTTTATTGCACCTGACCGAACTTGGTTAAGACTAGGATCAAAGTGTATCTGAATACTGTTCTGATCATCTTTCTTCTTGTGGAACTATTTAGGATAATTCTTGGAGGATGCAGTTCCATAATTTCTTTTATGAATATTAATTGGAAATGGTGGAATCACTCATTTCTTGAGTGATATTTCCATTACTTGACTTATCTTGTTCGGTAGATTTTGGAATCCACTATTGCTTCATTTTCTTCCGAATGTTGTCTACTTTGATTTTCTTCTCATCTTCAATTCTTTCTATATTCATGCAATTTCTAGCTATATGACCAAGTTCTGTACATGTGTAGCACCTTACAGTAGTGTCCTTCTTCCTTAGGTGATGTCTTGCACAATTTATGCCAGTATGTCCATATTCTCCACAATAGTGACATCTGCACTAGGTGTTGTAGTCCCATCCAAATATGGCTTTGACAAGTTTCTCAGCTAGATTGAATGATTTGGATCTGCATTGGAATGCCTTGTGACCATGTTTTTTGCATTTGTGATAGTTGCCTTCAAATTTTGGTTTTTCCTTGCACTCATTTGCTTTGTGACCATGCTGATTGCAATTGAAGCATTTACCATTGAATTTTTCTTTTCCATTGCTCCAACATTTGTTTGATGTATGACCTAACTTGCCACAGTGATTACAAGTGGGTTTTTTATTCCTTTGTTCACCTTGTTTGGAGGATTCACCTTCTTCTTTGTATCCAAGACCAACTTTACCTTTATGTCTATAAAGATTTTCCTCATTTTGTTGATTTAATTGATTCATATCTGCTTGGGATTTCATCGTTCTTTCATTGACCTGTCTTTCAGAGATTAGATAATTTTCCAAGCTTTCATTGATTTGTCTCTTAGTTCTTAAATCATTCTGTAGACTTTCATTTTGTACTCTAAGAATCCTGATTTCTTCATTTGCATTAGAGAGTTGGTCTATAAGGTCTTCATGCTGATGGGATTGATTATGGCTTTTATCTTCCAATTCTTCTTGTGCTTTGTTTCTTTGTTCTAGAACTTCACATAGCCTAATTGACTGTATTTCTTGCTCTATTTTAAGCTTTCTTACCTTTTCTTGTAGAGATCCATTCTTTTCTAGGAGTTCTTTGATTGCCTTGTCAGCTTCTTCTGAACTACTTGATGGTAACAAATCTTCAATCTTTTCTTCAACATAGTGATGGTCATTCATTTGTCTTGCAAGTTCCTTTCTTCTTTTTAGGGATTGAGAAAGATGCTCCTTTACTTCTTTGAGTTGAACCATGGCCATTTCTAGATCTAACTTTTCATTTTCAATAACTTTCTCCAGTCTGAATATCTCCATAACTTAGATCTTTGCTCAAGCTATCAAAATTTGTCCTAAGAACTAAAAGGATCTAATACCAATTGTTGGAAATATTCAAGATATAATAGGTTACTGAGAGGGGAGGGGTGAATCAGTAACAATAAAACTTTTTAAGTCAATTTAGAATAACCATACACAAGATTCACACTATCCTGCTGCATAAAAAACTATTAAACATTTAAACCATATATGCATAGAGATTTGGTGACCCAGAAACCTTCCAAAATAGAAAGTGAAACTGGGGTGGGGATGATACCCACAAAGCTTCATTACTGCAGTATGAAGTTGGCTGGTTAAGGCTTACAATGATCACTTCTGGTGATCTACCCTGTTAGGAGCACAGAGGATTGCTAGATCCACCTTGTTAGAAGATTTACAAACATACTTTACAAGTATGCACTCTGTTAGGAGATTTGAATAAAGATGGTTAAGTCTACCTTGTTAAAGGATTTACAAGAACGATTCACCTGTTAGGATGAACCAACAGATCAAATTACAACTTGACTGAGTTCTTTATTGTAGATCACAATTTGTGATTGATGAAATCATTTCCACTCCTGGTAGACCTTGCTGAGTATTCTTTTCCGCTGATGAATTTGCATATCATATCTTATGTCCCTCCTTTTTGCAATATTCTATATCTTGTATGTCTTTCTTGTATCTATCTATCTCTTGTATATCTATATTGAATGATATAATACATTACATATATATACCATTCCAATAATTATTCATGCAAGGTCGGCCAAACACAAGTAAACAAAATATAACTGAGTCAACCAAATAGTAAAATAAACTCAGGTTCTTCAGACAGACTTGATGACCTTCTGATACGCGGCATCCACTACGTTACTCGACATCGTAATGCACTTGGTAGAGGTAGGGGCTCAGTTCATACTAGTCATGCAATGTTGCCTGGCACTCAGTAACCATTGGTGACTCGATAGATATAGTGTCACTTGGTAGAAACTAACTTCTTTGTTAACCTCCTAAGCTTGGTTATCACTAAGTTTTTCCTCACTTGGTTAATACTGAGTGCATCTTTACTCGGTTGACACTAAGTGCAACTTCACTCGGTTAATACTGAGTGCATCTTTACTCGGTTGACACTAAGTGCAACTTCACTCAGTTAAAACTGTGTCTTCGATGCTCAGTTTGAACTATGTCTTCAGTGCTCGATTTGAACTATGTCTTCAGTGCTCAGTTTGAACAGTGTCTTTAGTGCTCGGTTTGAACTGTGTCTTTAGTGCTCAGTTTGAACTATGTTGCCATCATTCGGTCTGCACTGTATTACTCGGTTTGAATTGTGAGTATTGTCACTAATGGTAAATAACTTTATGCCAACAACAATATGATCTATACAAAGATATAAGGTGCCTACTTTCACACCTTTTGCTACTATAAGAGAACCTTTTGAAACCTTCCAAAATTTATCATTAACAGTAACTACACAATCCTCATGACTGAGTTGCCCTATTGAAATTAAATTCTTACTTAGCCTTGGAACATGTCTTACCTCTTGTAGTAGCCAATGATTCCCATTCTACAACTTAATCTTAACTTTTCCTTTTCCAACAATCTGATAGGGTTCATTATCCCCCAAATAAACAAGCCCAAAATCCCCTTGGACAAAATCAATGAAATAACCTCTATGAGGTGTAGCATGAAATGAAGCACCAAAATCTAAAACCCATGAATCATAAACACTTTCTAAAGATAGAAGCAAAACATTCTCTTTGGATTTGTTACTTACCACATTTGCCTCCTTGTTCCCTTCTGGATTATCTCCTTCATTGTTCTTTTGAGTCCAACAATCTTTCTTCTTATGCCCTATTTTACCATAGTACCAGCAATCTCTCGATCCTCTAGATTGAGACCTCTTACCGTTTGAATTTCCTCTTGATTTCCCATAATTTCTAGAATAATTTCTTCTTTTAGTCATTTTGCCTCTATTTTGTGCATTCAAAATACTGCTAGATGTAAATCCATTTGAGGTTTTCCTCTAAGTTTCCTTACTTAGAATAACACCCAATTACATCATCATATTTTAGGGTATTAGATCCAGAAGCAAAATTATTCACATCCATTACCAAGCCATTCCAAATTTTAGGCAAAGAACAAAAAATCAAGAGAGCCCTAGTTTCTTCATCAAAATTAATACCCACAGAAGCTAACTAACTAGTAATAGTATTAAACTCATTTAAATGATGTGCAACAAATCCAACTTCTGCCATTTTCATATTAAATAAACGATTCATGAGAAATACCTTGTTTGAAGCGGATGGATTTTCATACAATTTCTTTAGGGTTTCCATTAACTCTTCTTTCATCTTCACTTTTGTAATATTAAATGTGATTAATGGTGCCAAGAATAATCAAATGCTTCCAAGTACCTTTATATCTAAAAGATCCCAGTTGTCATTTATCATAGATCCTCAATTCTTAGTTTTTCCTTTCAATGACTTCCGTAAATCCTTTAGATAAAGAAATTTTTCCATTTGCATCTTCCATAACTGAATGTTCTACCCATTAAACTTTTCAACCCTCATCTTACCCTCATCTTCTATCACTCCCACTCAACCATGAGACTCCCACTCTCCCACTCAACCATGAAACTTTCCTATAGAGGATAACTAAAAAAACAACTAGTCTTTGATACCACTTGTTAGGATTTAACCACAGATAGAAATAAAAATTACACACAAATATAAACAATATCAAAAAATAATAGATCACATAGAAAAAAACATAAGACACCAAGATTTAACATGGTTTCCAATCTCTAGGCTACGTCCACCAAACAACAAGTCCAATATTATTATGATCCAATGATTATAATATGATTACAATCCATAATCCCTTACAACTTAGTAATGCTACAAGAACCAATTTTTGCATCACACCTTATGAAACAATCCCTAACCCTAAGCCCTTCGATATAGTTATTTTTTCCACTTTAAGGTTAAAATTAGTTACAACATGTCAGCCATAAATTGGCAAATATAAACAATAGCCAATTGATGAATATTAGCCATTGATGAATAGTAACCAACCATTAGCAAATAGTAGCCCCAAAGAATTTATGATGTATATATAGTACTTCCTCGATTAGTCACCACAAACTAAAAAAAAGTGCACCTACGCACCTCGTTGACAAGTTCCAAAAATCTAAAAAATCTTCTAAGTGTTAAAATTGAATTTCCAGCATCTAAATTTTCTTCCCCTTTAGACAATGAAATAGATATCTAGATGTTTATTCTTTATTTTCTCTATCATCTCTACTACTTGAGTAGCTTTTGGTAAATCTAAAGCCTCATACTTATTCTTCACTACATTTTGGTAATTATTGACTTGTATCTAAGTCTCCACAAAATCCTCAAGCTTGGTGTCTAGTTCCAACAATGCTTCTTACATTTTAAATGCTTTTTTGATGTCATCTTCTTAAGAAGCTTCTTCAAATTTTCTCTAAACTTTTGGACTACTGATTGCACCACAAAAATCTTAATCTTAGTCTCATGTTCAAAAATCATAAGGCAAGTGGCACTATAGTACCTCTCTGCTTCCAAAAATTGCTCTTGAGATTTTTCTTTAATCCATTGAATATCCTCATGAAATCCCCCCATTATTTTATTTCCTACCAATATCTTTTGAATCTAATCATTGACATTATCAAGATCCTCTATAACATATAGTGAAGGATTTGAGCAATACAAATCCACAAAGCTTGAAGAATACTTGGATGCAAGAACTTGTCATAGAGAAGAAAAAGACTAGAAGAGGCAATGGTTTTTATCTAAAAATGTGCAAATCATATTCATAGAAATGAAAAGAGTAAGAGATAATTACAAAAGATTAATCCTTATAGAAGGAGATTGAAAACCTAAAAGGCAAACCCTAAGAGGTAAATGGCATTTAATAATTACTAATTAATTATTAAATAGAAATAAAAATTTGCATAAAGTGAAATCTTAAGAATGGAGTAAAGGTAATTTAATAAATAAAATTAAGTTAACACTTTACTCTAACACCCCTCATTAAGATGAGCAACAATGCAGCTACAAACAATGTAGAAAGAGAAAGGAAACTATAATGCAATGTTGAAAGAAAAGTTGGGTCCTAGAAATAAGACCTAATGAGATACCCAATCACAACCTATTCTCTATGAAATAGAGAAATAGAGAAAACCCAGTGGGAAAAAATCTACTCCAAAAAGAGATAGCAAGAAAAGAAGGAAGGAAGGATTCATCATTGAGACCGCACAAGGACAAATTCCTTCACCCCAAGCATAGAACACAATTGAAGATACCACAGGGATGAAAAAGGTTTAGTGAAGATGTCTGCAACCTTCTCAGCAATAGGAATTTACTTATGTAAATCAGTTTTTGGATTAGATTGTGTGGAGATTTTTGTCATCAACATTTCAAATCACACTACGTGATCCATCATCAGGATGAGAGAGCAAGAGATGTCAAATAAAGTTGACATCTCTTGCTCTCTCATCCTGATGATGGATCACGTAGTGTGATTCAAAACATTGATGACAAAAATCTCCAGATAATCTAATCCAGAAACTGATTTACATAACTATGATGGATTGTGGAAATCTAATCGCATTAATAGGAATTTACTCCAAGCTCAAAGCACCATCTTAAATTAGATGCCTAATGAAGTGCATGTGAAGCTCAATGTTCTTGGTCCATTGATGCTCAATTGGGTTGTGGGAAATGTGTATAGCACTCTGATTGTCACACAAAAGAAAGGTGGGTCTATTAGGAGGAAATCAAAACTCTATCATCAATTGTCAAAGCCACAAAATCTCCTAATTAGCTAATAGAACTACCCTATACTTTGCCTCTATAGATGATAATGTATGAGCATGCTTCTTCTTGAAAACCATGTGATAAGACCAGAACCTATAATCTCTTGAAGTTGTTCCTTGACTGAGAACTACAATTCTAGGATTCAATCACTTTGAGTAACATGGGAACACTCCTCAGTAGTGGGAAGTACCAAGGTTAGGAGTGAGTCTCTGGGTTCTAGGTTAGTTTCTTATGATGTTCACCTATTTACTTCTTCAAATTGAAATTAAAATTTAGGGGAAAAGGGATAGAAGGATTGCTTTGAAAGTAAATTCTAAAAGATAAACTAAGTTAATACACCAAACGTTAATATAAGGATATTGGTAGACTAAAATGATGAAAAGCTTCTAAAAATTTGAAATAAGAACAATATTGATCACTAGAAACTCAAACATAAGTATTTCATAAGAAAGAAAGCACTTCAGGTAAGATGCTAAAGGGCATAGTTAACTATTTGGGATAAAGAATAGATTCACAACTTACAACCTATATGAACACATCCAAAACCTTACTTGCAAAATAAAAACTAAGACAAAGAATCAGGGATTTAAAATGAATCACAAAAGCTATATCATATCAATAATTTAAGCAACAAAGACATAATAATGACCTCTGAACTATTTCTTTCTCTAGATTTCAAAGGTAGTTCCACAACATTCCTCCAGACTGACTATCAAGAAAGACTATAGAAAAAGCTATGAAGGACTCAGAAGAGATCATGAAAACATCAATTTTGCATCCAAACTTCAAAATTCCAACCCCATTTTCCACATCTTGGAAATCCTTATGAATAGGAGGATTGCAAAAAGCTTTAGATGGAAGGGGTACATGTCAAAAAAATATTGGAACAATACAGATATTTTGAAAGTTACACTTTATGTTTACATTTTAGATTCTCTATATTCAGGTAAAACTAGGAGAATGATCATGAAAATGCTAGGTGGTACTTGCTGTAGGAGTTCTTTAATTGATTCTATTTTCCTTTTTCTTTCATCATGAAATTCCTCAACTGCATTAGTTGGCAGGGCCATGACATCTTCAACTGCTCCCATCATGTCCATTTTTTCTTTTGGGGCCATTCAAAATATCTGATTCTTTCTTTCCATCTCTCAACTTTGCTTTAGCCAAGATCAGATCTTCATTTTCTTATTTTATCTCTGCAACTTGAACCTATCATTTCTTACCACCTTTGGTTAAATTCTTAACTAATTGCCAAGTGAGATCACATATATAATAGTTGAAAAATCAATTTCAAAATCTGGCCCCAAATCTCTCAACACTATGATCACAACTCAGTTTCTCTATCACCATTGTTAAACCCTTAACATTATTTTGACCATGATCACATCACAATGTTGAAACATACTCTATGATCATTTGATTCTAGCTGTGATACTAAACTAAGCTTGAATGTTGAATATTAACTAAAATAGTATCAGGTTGTAGATTCACAACTTATATCTTGACTCAAACATTAACCCTTGTGACTAAGCACCAAAGGCATTACCACATTAGGGCTTTAACTTTAGGTTACAATTAACACATTGTGATTGTGTGAAAAGGGCATATAAATTGCTATTGAAAAATGGGCCCACCGGTACAAGTGTTAGCTTCTTGTTATGTCACTTTAGGTAAGCTTCATGCTTCTTTAGTTAGTGACAAAGTGATAACTATAGATCCATCTTTGATCAGACAACTGGGAAGATGCACCATCCTCTCTTTTGAAAGTAAAAATAGGGGCCACAAGATAGGTGTCACCTCTCCAACACTTCACAATAAGAATATTGAGTTAAGCTTTTGAGCTCCCAACCATGTGACCAAGGAAGAATCAAATTATCACTGCCTTTACCTTAGATCAACTTTAACTCTGTACGACTGTATGAATAGGATTCTTTTGCATCATCTTAGGCTTAACTCATTATTAGCTTTAACCCCTTGCAAAAAATAGAATAAGGTCTTCACATTTTTGTAGCCTTAACCTTGGTTCCTCATTAACTCTAGGAAATCTTGCAATTAGATAGAATTTCTGCTTTGCAACTTATATCTTGACCTTAACATTTAATCTTGCAAACATGTGACTAGTTATTTTGTTGACTAATTTCTTCCTCAGAACATTGTCCCAGCTTAAAAATATAACTAGATCCTTAACCTTGTGATTAGGTGACAAGACACACACTACTTTAGATCTTAAACCCATGATTAAGCTTAACTAGCTATGACTAGATGAACAAAGCCTTTGCAGCGTTGCCATCTTTGATCCCTGGTTAGCTTGACTCTTTGTGACCATGGGATCATGAAATTAACTTTGTGATGGCTATGTCATACCATCACCACTATTTTGAGAGCTAAACTACTACTACTTGTGATCATGTGACCAAGTATGAATCACAAGGTTGTGACTTAAATCTTGAGTGCAAGCATAAGAAATTTGATTTGAAAAGATTAAAGAAACTTAGTGATAAAAGAGATGAGACATGATTAATTATTTTATGTATCCATCTCATGGATTGATGGATTTTAATGAATCAAACATAAGGATGTGGAAAATATTATGGTTACCAACCTAGAGGAAAATAGATTGGTCAACATCTTTATTCATTTTTTGCATAGTAATAAAAAAAGTTAATAATTTTGGTGACTTCTATTAAATGGCTACCTGCTAGACATTTAACTAGTGGCCTTTGGCAATATATTGGATATAGAGTCAAAATAGATATGCTGTTGGGTCATTTCAATAATTGAAGAGGCTAAGAATGAGGATGCTTCTATACTAGTGAGGATGCAACACATTGCTTGCCCAACCCTTTGGAACTCAAGAACTTATTGAAAGTAGGAAAAAATTGGAACTAAACACACCTATCTTGGAACAAAACTTAGGGAAAAAAAAAGTAGGAAAAGATATATATAAGAAAGAACCTAAAGATCATACCTCAAAGCAAAACTTGAGGTGAATCTCATTCACTGGGATTGGTAAAACATCTCCTTCTACAGTTGATAGCTGGTAACCATTGTGTTTGCATTTTGAAATCATGAATAACTTAGTCCACATGTGATCAAACTTGTTATAGTGGCCTGGTCTTCTTTTTAAAGCATCCCAACGTAGAACTAGATCTCCTTATTTGAAAACTTTGAGCATGGATTTCTTATTGAACACTGTCTTGGTCTAGATCTACTGATATTCTATTCTCTAGAATGACTTATTCCTCTCCTTTTCAAGCTCTAGTAACTTAAAATACCTTAGCTTCAATGGATTGTCTTCTTCAAAAAGCATCAGATTATTAGTCAACTTTAATGAAGGAAACTCTATAGAAATAGGCAGCTTGACTTGTTTTCCATATACTAGATCATAAGGTGAATTAGCAAGAATCTATTTGGGAGTGATTTTGTCAATCTGTAAGGTTGATCTCAACTTGGAATGCCAATCACATTTGTTGTCTGCTAAAGTCCTTTTTCAAAATCCTCAACAAGTTCTTATTTGTACTTTGAACTAAGTCATTTCCTTGAGGATAATAGTTTGAGGAAGTATTGAGATATACTCCATTCCCATTCAATTATTCTTGTCCCCACAAATGCTAAGGCATTATCAGATATAATGGAGTTAGGAACTCTAAATCTACAAATCAAATCATCATAGAAGCTCAAAACAAAAGCTTTATTGGCCTCCTTTAGAGCTATTGCTTCTGTCCATCACATGAAATAGTATGTGGTAGTTAGAAGCCATTTGTGGCCAATACTAGAATTTAGATTTATAGGACCCATAGAATTGATACCCCACTTTATAAATGGCTAGCGAATTAGAATAGGATGCAGAGGTAAGGCTACTAACCTTTCCTTTCTAGAAAATAATGCACACTGCTTGCACTTTCTTGTCCGGCACAAACATCCTTAAATAGGTTTGGCCAATAGTATCCAACCCTCATGATCTTATTAGCTATTTTATTTGGAGAGAAGTGATCTCGTTCATCATGGAATTGCTCTAAAAACTTATTGGTATGGTCATTGTCAATACACCTGAGGAATACTCCATTCATATCTTTCCTAAACAAAAGGCCATCAACTAAAATGTAAGGTACAAATTGCAACCAAAAATACCTTCATTTAGCTCTGTCTAGGGATAGAGGAAATTCTCTAGTTTGTAGGAAATGAACCATCTCTTGTAGCCAGCTCTCTGATTGGTCTTGTTATAGAATGAATTTATTAGCAAGGATGATTTCTACTATATTATCAGTAGCTTGAATCTTCTCATTTGCTAGCTTTTCACACAATTCCTTCCCTCTGACAAGCTTGGTCACTTGAATATGTATGTCATATTCCATGGCTCAAGTTATCCAATCAACTCTCTTTTCATTTAGATCCTTGCTGAAAAGGAACTCTTTCACACTAGGATGAGCTACCTTTAGATGAATCTTATTATTAGAAACCACATGTTTGAATTTTTTTAGGCTTTTCACCACAGTAAGCACATGTTTTTTAACAAAACTATATCTTTGTTCATATCCTTCTAAATCCTTACTAACAAAAGCAACGAGTTGTTGCAAAACTTGATCATTTTGTTGAACTAAAACTATAGAATTTGTACTCGTACTACCATATATGTACAATGTGAAATCTCTCAAAAAAATGGGATTTACCAAAGTAGGAGCTGTTGATAATACTTCTTTTATTGTTGCAAAGCTATGTTTGGCTACTTTTGACTAGCTAAAAATAATGTTTTTCTTGGGCATTTCTGTCAATGGCTTAAGTAAGTTAGCAATATATGGAATAAAGTGTCTGAAAAAGTTGCTCCTTCCAATGAAACTCTGCAATCCCTTTTTATGATGTGACAAAGACAACTCTACAATGATAGCAACCCTTTGGGAATCAATGGTGATGCCTTGCTTTGATACAACATATCCCAATAGTTTTCCTTCATGAATAACAAACACACATTTATTTGGATTGAGAGATATGCCAAACTCTCTGCATCTCTCTAAGATTTACCATAGATGTCTAAGGTGATTTGCAACATGCTTGGAGAAAACTGTGACATCATCTAGATATATCAATACAAATTTGTATATTAGATTATTGAAAGCCATTTCCATGGCCTTTTGGAATGTAGCCCCTACATTTGAAAAGCCAAAAGGGATCCTCTTATATGCCATGGTACCAAACTTTGTGGTGAATGAAGTTTTGAACTGGTCTTCTTTCTTAACTAAGCTTTGATTATAGCCAAAATATCCATCAAGAAGTGAAAATATTTCAAAACCTAAAACATATTGAAGCATTTGTTCCATGAATGGAAAAGGGTGATGGTCCTTCAATGACTCTCTATTGAGGTCTCTAAAATCCACACATAATTTCAGCTCTCCATTCTTTTTTCTGATAGGAGCCAAATTTGATACCTAGTTGGTGTGTTTTATAGGAAATATTATTCCACTCTTAATGAGTTTGAAAACCACTTTTTGTATTAATGGTTCTAACTTTTGGATTGACTAGCCTTTACTTCTACCTTATGGGTTTGGAATTGGATTCTAAGTCAATGGTATGTTGGGCAAGTCATGGATCAAACCCCTTAAGATCTGCATAACCCCAAAAAAAAAACATCATTGAACTCTTGAAAAAGATCGATGCAAGATTTTCTTTGTTTAGTAGGAACTTCATTACCAAACTTTAAATTCTTTCCCTTTGGAATCTTAAGATCTTCATACTGATGTTGCTAAATTAGCAAGCTAGTTTTTTTTCTTTCTAACTTGGTCATCAATGTTAAAGATAGACTCTAGAGTAATCAATCCCTTGCACAATTTATTGGAACTCAATTGTATAAGCTGATCACCATATTGTCCTTTCACTTTATGTTGGTTAAATGTAAAATGCATGTCTTCTTCAAGTAGAAAATTCAAAATTTGTTCATCATTATCAAAAACTTTCCAATTAACCTCATTGTCAAGTATGGAAGGTCTAACCACAACTTTGATATGCCATTATACATCTTTGCTAATATCTTCAACTATATCAAATATTGCTCCTACAATAGCTAATATATCAACATGTTGATTCAATCTTCTAGGGATAGAAAATGTGTTAAAAGAATCAAAATCTTCAATTAAATCCTAAACTCTTTTCTTGTATCTTTTTAATTTTTAATTTTGTGTCATGTCCAACCCTCTCACCTAGTTAACAACCAATTCACTATCTCTAGATACTTTTATGCATTTGAAGCCTCTCATTCTGGCCCATTCCAATCCTTAGATCAACCCTTCATATTCAACTATATTGTTTGTGCATGCAAAAATGAAACAAAAAGCTATATAATACTTATACTTATGAGGTTAGATCAAAATTTCTTCCCCACTTAAACCATTCTTGCTCCTAGAGCCATTAAAGTATAACTCCCAAACCTGATCTTGCTACTCAAGATGATTAGTTGTGTCTTTGACAAGGTTTGGCATTACTAACCCAACCTCTTGGAAGACATAATTCCCTAGACTAGCATCTGTAATATCTTTAATGGTAATATCATTGGTCTCCTTTGATGAAATATTTTCTATTGGTCACTCATCTAGTAAGATATTAGGGATCTCATCAACTTGAGTATTTGTATCTTGGGCAACAAGGTCTTCCTCTTGATCAAGCACAATACAATTGGCATTGATCACACTAGGTATATAAGGTTCATTGTGGTCCTTTGCAAGTAACTCGGACCTGATTGTTAATTTGGTTCCATTATTGGTCCTAAATAACATGTAAGACCAATCTATTGATAAATAGCATCCTGTCTTGGCAATGAACTCTCTTGATAAGGAAAGGGAAAAATATGGGGGCAAATCTATCACAAAGATATCTTGAGGAATAGAGAAAGTAGGACATCCATAGAGTGTTAGACTTGTATTCTTTATGAGACCTAAAGTGTTGACACATGAACCATCTATCTAGACTACACCTTTCTCTAAGGGTTCATACTTTAGACCTAGTTGGTCTACTATCTTCTTGGGCATAACATAGGTTGTGGCCCCATTGTCTACCATGAAATTATGAACCAAATTATTTTCAATAATCAATGAAACATAAAATAGTGAGGGCTTTACATCCTTACCTTGAATCTATTTTTTTTTCTTGCTACTATCTTGAGTAAGAACTCCTTGATTTGTGAATACAACTTTGTAAGACTCATCAACAACTTGATTTGGAATATTTGAACATTGCCAAGGCTTTCTTCAACAAGTCAACTTTTCTTGGAATAGCTAGAGAGTGCCACATAGGCATGGTGATACTCATCCTTTTCATGTTCTTATCGATATTAAATGGCATAGTAGCATGTACCTTTATTTGGATTTTAGGGATAGTAGGATGTACTTGTTGATGTTACTACTCTTGAGTGATAACAAGAGGATTTCTTTGTTGCTCTTTCTACCCTTGGAGTGAGGATGGTTTCTCAGCTAAAATGTCCTTACTTGTCCTTGTATTAGCATCTAGAACTATTTTCCTTGATCTAATATAGGCACCACTTGTGGTACTATCTCTATTCACACCACAATGTTCCTCTTCTTGCTAGTTCATGAATGTAGCATATATGGGAGGAATTTCTAGCTGCCTCTCAGCATCAACATTAGATATAGGTTGTACACTAGAAGCACCCTAAACCCATTGGAACATGTAGCCTAATTGTATTTGTGATTACAAGGATAACACCAATCATAGTCTGCTGCTAGGTTATTTTGACCAGGAACCATATCTCTAAAAGTACTTGGAGGAGGAGCAACATTCAAAGGATTAGGATTATAAGGCCTAAAAGGTCTCTAATTATAATTCTTCCTATTAGGTGTGTACTAGTTTTGAAAATGCTATTGGGAGGGTTGATTTGGAATCTAATTCAAAGGTTGGGATGACTTCCTAGCCTAATAACCTCCCTTCTTAATATTTACTATCTCATTAGTCAAGTTTTGCACAAGGCTCTACATCCTTTTTCAGGCATCTCTTAGCTCTTGTAGCTTTTTTGAAGGCCCTACAACTATGATTTTCTAGCTTGGAATAGCTAGTAATGGGTTAAAAGGTGGTATGGATAGAGGTGTATTATGTTGGATATTTGGATATATAGGCATTGGAGGCCTAGGATCAATTTTACCCACTTGAATAAGACTATTCTTATCTCTTATAACAATGTCATAACCTTGTGGTAATGAATAAGCTCCCATAAATTGGATCACAATAAAGATATCACTATTTAGGCTCGTCAAATAATATAGAAAAGCATATTGTTCTAAAGGCCTTACCTGAGTTGGTATTTTGCTCCATGTTCTTTCAAATCTATGGTTGAAATCCATCATCTACTCATTAGGAGCATCCTTGATGGTTGTGAGTTGTTCAACAAGAGACAAAAAATATGACTTGTCTTCAAAATGTTTTGTCAAGACATCTCCCAATGCATCCTAGGAATTGATTGAATCCACAACAAGGCTTTGAAACCATTGTAGAGCTTTTCCTTTGAATAATGCTGCAAGGATCTTCACAACAACATCTTCTTCAATGACATGATGTATGTTGCATAATGTTGCAAATCTCTGATATGCTCAAATGCTATTGTCTAGCCTTCTTCAGTGAAATCTAGTAAAATCTTCAAGGGATCTAGAGGAATATCATGATGTTGAGAAAAAATTAGTGTACTCCCTTGATTAAAAGGGATGAAAGAAAATTTCCTTGCCATTGGTGCTTGGAAAAATATTCTCCTTGGGACTAAAATAATGATAGGGATTTCTAGTGGAGGGGTAGATTTGCCACTTCACATAACAAGCGTATCATGGATTCTTTCAACTATTCTACCTCTCCTTCTAGGCGGGGACAACTCTTTGTATTCAAAATTTGTAGAGCTACTTCTTATCTACACTCATCTCATAAATCATATACACTTCTTTCTATCCATAGTTAGAGTTGCCAAATGTGTATATCTTTTACCTTTGAATAGGTTGATTAATTGTTGTACACATCAATAACAACAAGAAAATATGAATAAATGAATGGAACTCTTTTCTCAGTCCTACTGGGCATGCTAGAATTGTTATATCTAGAAATTGTACCTTGATTGAAACATACAATTCTAGGATTTAGTTGCTTCAAGTAATATGGAAACACTCCTAGATAGTGGGAAGTACCAGGGTTAGGAGTGATTCTTTGGGTTATAGACTAGTTTCTTATGATGTTCACCTATTGACTTCTTCAAACTGAAATTAACTTTAGGGGAAAAGGGATAGAAGTATTTCTTTGAAAGTAACTGTCAAAAGCTAAATTGAGGTGATACACAAAACATTAATATGAGGATATTGCTAGGCTGACATGATGAAACACTTTTGAATAGTTGAGAAAAGCCCAATATTGATCACTAAAAAATCATACATATGTAATGCATGAGAAGAAAATCACTTCAGGCAAGATGCTAAAGGGAATGATGACATTCAGAGTTAACTATTTGGGATAGAGCATAGATTCACAACTTACAACCTGTATGAATAAATCAGAAACCTTACTTGAAAAATAAATAATTAGACAAAGACTTAGGGATTTTGAATGAATCACAAAAGCTATATCATATTAGTAATTTAAGTAGTATAGACACAATAAGGACCTCTGAAGTATTCCTTTCTCTAGATCTCAAAGGTAGTTCCACAACATTCCTCCAGATTGATTGTAAAGAAAGAATACATAAAAAGATATGAAGTACTTAGAAGATATCACAAAAACATTAGTTTTTCATCCAAACTTCTAAATTCTAGCCTCTTTCTCCACATCTTGGAAATCCTTATATTGAGGATGATTGCAACAAGCTTTAGATGGGAGGGGCTAATGTCAAAAAATTATTGGAAGAATACAAATATTTAGAAAGTTACAGTTTATGTTTACATTTTAAATTCTCTATATTTGGGTAAAACAAGGAGGATGACCATGAAAGTGCCAAGTGGTACTTGCTGTAGGAATTCTTTAACTAATTTTGTTTTCCTTTTCCTTTCATCATGAAATTCCTCAACTGCATTAGTTGGTAGAGCCATGACATCTTCAATTGCTCTCATCATGTCCATTTCTTCCTTTGGGGACATTCAAAATATCAACAGATTATTTCTTTCAATCTCTTGGCTCTAGTTTATCCAAGATTAGATCTCCATTTTCTTGTTTCAGCTCTACAACTTGAACCTATCATTTCTTGCCACCTTTGGTTAAATTCTTAACTAACTGCCCAGTGAGATCCAAGATATAATAGTTGAAAAATCAATTTCAATCTGTGACTCCTAATCTCTTGATGCTATGATCATAACTCAGTCGCTCTATCAACACAATTAAACCCTTAACATTATTTTAACCTTGATCACGTGACCATTGAAAACATTAACCACATTGCAACCTCACAACATATTCTATGACTACTGGATTCTAGCTGCGACACTATGCCAACTTGAATATTGACCGTTGACTAAAATGGTATGAGATTCTAGGCTTGCAACTTATATCTTGACTAAAACATTAACTCTTATGAACAAGGGATAAAGAATCTTCACATCAAAACTTTAACCTCAAGTTAGAATTAACTCATTGCAATCCTGTGGCAAGTACATATGAATTGATATTGAAAAATGGGCCCATCGGTACATGTGTCAGCTTCTCATTATGTCTATTTGGGTAATTTTCTTGCTTCTTTTGTTAGTAATAAAGTGATAACCATAGATCCATCTTTGATTAGATGACTGGGAAGAGGCACGATCCTCTCTCTTGAAAGTCAAAATAGGGGCCACAAGATAGGTATCACCTCTCTGCCACTTCACAATTAGAATCTTGAGTTAAGCTTTTGACCTCATGACCATGAAAGCAAGGAATAATCACATTATCACCACCTTTACCACAGATCAAATTTAACTTAGTGCGAGCACACAAATAAGATTCTTCCACATCATCGCAATCTTAACTCATGATTAGCTTTAAGCCTTTGTGAACATGTGAACAAGACCTTCACATGTTCACAACCTTAACCTTGAATCTTCATTAACTCTAGGAAACCTTGCAGTCGAACAAAATCACTACTTTGCAACTTATATCATTGACTACTTTCTTCCTCAGTGCATTTTTGTAGCTTGAAAGTTTAACCAGATCCTTAACCTTGTGATTAGGCAACCGAGCACATGTTGCTTTAGAACATAGACCCATGATTAAGTTTAACCACTTGTGACTACACAAACAAAGCCTTCGCAACATCACCATCTTTGATCCCTAGTTAGGTTGACTCTTTGCAACTAAAATGACATGAAATTAACCATGTGATGATTGTATAACACCATTGCTACCATTTTGAGAGTTAAATCATTATTGTTTGCAATCATGCAACCAAGTATGAATCACAAGGTCTCAACTTAAATCTTGAGTGAAAGCATAAGATATTTGATTTCAAAAGGTTAAAGAAACTTAGGGATAGAGGAGATGAGACATGATTAATTATTTTATGTATCCCTCTCATGCATGCATGAATTTTAATGAATCAAGCATAAGGATGTGTTAAATATTATGGCCTACAACCTAGAGGAAAAGAGACTAGTTAACATCTTTTTTTTTTCTTTTTTACATAGTGATAAAAAATGTTAACAGAACCAAGATAGAAGGAAAATCTAAAAGTAGACTTGCATTCATCAATATCACAAGCCCAATTTGAGTATGTGTAACCAACAATGTGAGGATATCCTGACATATAGTGAATTCCATAACATATTATACCATGAATTTACCTTAAGATATGTTTGGAAGCTTTCCAATGACTCTCATGTGGATCATGGGAGAATTAAGAGACAAGACCAACCATAAAGGAAATATCAAGATGTATGGGTGTCAGGTACAAAAAACTACCCACAAGCTATCTATATAAAGTGGAATCCACTATAGGAGTAGTGCAAGTGGTAGATAAAATAACATCCAACTAAAAAGGTGTGGGAGCTAGCTTGCAAGAAAGCAATCTGAATCTTAAAAGTATATCAAGAGCATACTTCTACCAGAGTATGGCTATCCCATTCGAAGACTGAACAACCTATAGGCCAAAAAAATAGTGCAAAAGTCCAAGGTCTATCATCTCAAACTACTCTATCAATTCTCATTCAATACTCTATATCATGGAGACTAAGCTACCTATATGATGAGATCATCTGCATAAAGCACAAGTATCAATAAGTCAGCCCCATGATGTTGAATGTAAACTATAGGATCAAAATGACACTAAGTGAACTGTGAAGCAAACAAGAAGGAATCCATCTTCTCACACCAAGCCCAAGGGACTTGTTTGAGATCATATAAAGACCTCCAAATCCTTCATACTAATGAAGAGTCCTACACAAAACCATGAGGTTTCTCCATATAGTTCTCCTCATGAAGGTCTCCATACAAAAAGGAACTCTTCACATCCATATAATAATCTATCCATCCTTGTAAAGTTGCAAGAGAGAGTACAAGGAAAATAGAATTCATCTTGGCAATAGGGGAAAAGGTCTTAGAGTAATCAATACCCTCAACCTATGAAAAAACCTTTGAAACAAGACATGTCTTATACTTATCAATAGAACCATCAACAACATACTTGGTGTGGTACACCCACCAACACCGAACCAACTTTCTACCATTTGGAAGAGGACAAAGATCCCATGTTTGATTCTACATCAAAGAAGAGTATTACTCATCCATAGCCCTATCCTACTCTAAGTTTCCTTTCCCATGTTAAAAAATTTGTGGACCATCTAAAATGGCATGAATCAAGAGCCCAATACTTGCAGTCTGAGTGTGTGCAATGAGCATCAATGGGATCACTTGTAGGAGGTCTAACTACATCAACAATATCATGAACCCACTTGGGAACTTGCTGAACAACTTGTGGAGGTGGTGAAGGGAGATTGATATAAAGATCTTTATTAGATGATGCATAATATTATGGAGTAGAGGAAGTACTGGTAGTGAGGAAGAAGCTAGTGATGGTGGCTCTATCTGAGGATAACACTCATAAAACTAAACATTTTGCTAAAAACACGACATCTCTAGCATTAGGATTAAACAACCTATATAAATTCATATCCTCACAATAGCCAAAAAATATGAGTGGTTGGATCTTATTTCCCATGGCTTTCTACTAAGCATCTATAATAAATGCCCAAGCCTCACTACCAAAAATTTAGAAAGTAGAAACATCGGGCTTGACATGAGTCTAAGCCTCCTTAGGAGTCAAGTGTCATAATGCCTTGTGAGGCATCCAATTTTAAATATAGTTGGCACAATTGATAGCTTCAGCCCAAAATGAAGAGAATTATACAATTGGCCATATATCATAATGTCCCGTTCTTTCTCTCTACAACTCCATTTTGTTGAGGGGTGTGGGGGAACTATGAAGTGATGTAGTAAAATATGCTTAGTGCAAAAATGTGTGAAAGTCTAATTCACATATTCCCTCCATTGTCAGTGCATATACAACTAACAGAAAGACCAAATTAATTCTCTACAAATGTCTTAAAGATTTGAAATGAATCAATGACATCAAACTTGTACTTCAAAAAATACACCCATGTGCATTGAGAGAAGTCATGTATGAAGGTGAGGACATATTGAGCACCTAAAAAAGATGGAGTGGGAAAGGACATAACATCACTATGTATCAACTCCAATGGTGCATTAGCACATGTGGATTTACCTACCATAAATGGATCTCTGTGATGTTTTCTAAGTGCACAACCTTGACACACACCATTAGTACAAGATATTTGAGGTAGCCCAATCACTAGCTCCTACGTACACATTTGATATAGATATATGTAGCTAACATGGCCAAAAAGCTTAAGCCAAAGCTTTCTCACTATGCATATGTGAGAAGTGAGAGAAACACCAGTAGAATCTGGGCTCTCAAAGTCATCAAATTAATATAAGTGAGCCTAAAGACCAACACTTCCTATAGAAATAACCAAGTTAGACTCATGGAGGTCTCAAATAACCACATCATGCAATGAGAACTCAAATATCTTTCTACAGCTTGAATGAAAAATTTGAAAGACAAATGAGAGGTTCATAGAAATGGTAGGGACTAAGAGAACATCATCTATTGAATCACCTTCTAAAGAGATAGTTCCTAAACCTATGACTAAAAGCTGTGTAGAGTCACCAACTCCAATTTATGTAGTTATACTCTAAGAAAGTGAGGTAACCAAATCAAGTGAGTATGTCATATGGGGGGAAGCTCTAGAATCAAGAATCTAAGTAGTTGTAGAAGACAATGCTTGTGTAGAAAGAGCACGTCCTTTCCCTAAAGTAGGAGGTGGTGGCTTTGAAGAAGCAATATTGTACTGTTGCATGACCTCCTCTAAAGCCTCAAGATGTTTTCAACACATAGAAACTAGATGTATTTCCTTGCCATAAAAATTGCAAGGATCACTTGTGTACTTCTTAGTCTTCGAGGAAGACTCACCAGACTTAGAATATTTTCCCTTCTAAGAGAGTTTATGAGCATTTGATTTAGGAGTAGGCTTGGAGGAACTCTCACTACCTACTGATCTATCTTGTGCTTCAGTTTCCCTGTAGATATTTAAGTAACTAATGCATGTTTCTTTGATCTAGTGATAGTATCCAATTGTATAAGCTTGGATTGCTATCTAGTCAAGTGATCACAAAATACCTCAAAAGTGGGCATAACAAATCTAGGTCCCAAGGCATCCATAGTGGAATGGAAGGTAGAAGAGAAAATTTGAGAGTTTATTTGAAGCTTCAAGAGAATTAGGTAGATGCACTCCTTATCCATCTTCTCTTTTTTGCATCCCTATAATAAAGTCCTTTGCTATTTTAACCTCATATGAAAGTCCTCAATAGAGGGAAAAACATTAGGTGCAAAAGAAGTAAGCTCTACCTCAATGTGAAGTGCTCTAAACTCATTGATGGTGTCAAACAAGTTATTAAAATTGTCCCACATTTCTTGAGGATTGGAACACTCATCAAGATGAAATTGTAAGATATCTGAAACACTCAAAGAAATCCAACCCATGGCTTCATCAATATTATTCTTGTGCTACAAAGTCTGGTATTGACTCTGAAAAATTGGCTGCATTATATCTAGATAAGACCACACACGCTTTGAATAGAGAAGTTGTTGCATATGGGATTTCCATGTATGATAGTTGTGTGGGTTTAGAATTACTAGACAAGAAGAGGTCCTGACCATTGTATTCTGATATGCTAATATAATAATAGAAAGTAATATGAAAATACCCCCCATAATGTAAATAGTTGAACCCCAACTTACAGAAGGAATGCGTAATTGAGAAAAGAGAAAAAATATTTAGATGTGAATCACAAATACCTAGTACAAAATAATGGTGAAATGACATAGAATCTAGAAAGTTCACAAGAAGATCTTTCAAATGCTTTTTTTAGATAAAAAAATGGAGCTTTAATCAGCAAGTTACAACCCCAAAAGAGAGAAGACATCAATGAACTTCAAGTACAAAATAGGTACCAAACTTGAAAAAAATCCAAAAAATACCTACTTCATTATCTCCATCTCTAAACCAACTTTTTGATGCTTTTTTTGAATTGAAAAAGACCCCCGTATGCTCAAGATATCATCTTGGAAGAAGAAGAAAACAATTATTTTTTAAAAAAAATTATTCACCTTCACAGTGGTGCGGTGGTGGTGTGGTGGAGGCTGGACGGCAGAGCCATTAGTGAATGAGCATAGGATTGGAATAGGTAGTGCCTCTAGTGGAGGCCGAGTGTAGGAGGAGTGCTTATGGGGATTGTCAATGAAGTAGAAGTGGTAATCGAGTTGTGGCGGTGACCAATGGTTAGGAAGCCACACATGGTTTAACCACTATGGTGTTTTGAACCGTGCATGATTAACTAACTATTGTGGTAGTTTTAAAACTACCATACAATTAAAAACACCATTTTTAATTTTTTAAAATATTTTTTACAAAAAATTCTTCCTCGTAATGTGTGCATAGGTTGTATGACCCTATTATGCAATTATTTTTGCCTCCAAGGTTAACATTGTCCAAAATTGACAAACTTTATGTGAAAATGGGAGTTTTGATTCATTCTGAATTCAACTGTGAGGTATGTTTGGCATCATAGTGCTCCAAAAAATAAAGAACCCCTATTTTCAAGAAAATAAACAAAAAATACCAGATCTGTTTGGTCAAACCATCATTCTTCTTTTTCTCCAAATACCTAAGAAGCTATAAAAAATTTGACTCTAATTCCATGAAGGATATGAGAAATACAAATCTAGAAAGGTCAAAGAATACTTGCATGTAAAGTCCTATCATAGAGAAGAAAAAGATAAGAAGAAGCAAGTGTTTTACTTTGAAAATATTCAAATTGTATTTTTAGAAATTAAAAGAATACGAGATAATAATAAAAGATCAATCCTTATAGAAGAAGATCAAAAGCCTGAAAGGGAAAACCTAAGAGGTAAATGAGATTTAATAATTACTAATTAATTATTAAAAGGAAATGAAAAGTGCATAAAGGGAAATCTTAAGAAGGGAGTAAGGTAATTTAATAAATTAAATTAAATTTATGCTTTACTCTAACATATGCCTCCATTAATATCTGATAGCTATAACCCTTTATTGATCTTAATGACTTTAAGTCCTTGGCCTAGGTATGTACTTCATCCATCAACCCAAAATCTTGGTTCACTATGGAAACCAACTTGTTGGTATTAGATTAGATGTTGTGAAATAGGTTCAAATTATAGTCCTCTTATTTGCACTCCCCTCTCTTCAAAATTGTTTTTTCATTGCTGACATGCCTCCAAAAATGAATCCAACCATGTTCCTACCCCTTTACTTCTTAGTGTCACTCCAAGAGAGACCTTTGGATTCTCTAGGCCAATATATCCCACTACTTTATTCAAGTCGCCTCTAAGCAACTCATTCTACTTGTGCAATTTTATCAGTTCCAATTCATCCTAATCCATGTGTCTAAACACCTCCTTCATGTGTATAGTGATCATTACTCTAGTCATGTCCACTATGGAATTTCCCAACATGACCTCCTTGATTTGGTAATCCTTTGGAGTCAGTTCTTCAATATCAGTGTGAGGAGGAGGAATGGTGATATGTGCAAGAATGTCTTGGTCTTGGTTCTTCATTATGAAGGCCAATGTTCTTTCATCACCCTTAGGTGGCTTAGGCCTATTTACTACTTTAATCAATTCCTTCATTCTTTCCTCAACTGTTAGCTTGAGCTGCCTTTTATGTCAAAACATAACCTCCCTCTTTAGCCATGACAGTGTGGTCCCCATAGGTGACATATACTTAGCTAAAGAGATTGATTCTACAAAAGGCTCCTTTCTATTATAAATTTTCTCTAGAGTCTTCTCATGTCAAGGAAGATCTTGAAAAGGTGTTTCGATGCTTAGTTGGTCTAAGGATCTAGCCTCTATTTCTAGAGGAGTTTGTCGAGTTTCTTCCACTATTTGTCCCTTCTTGGATATTTCATGAACATGAAGTTGTTGGAATCCCCCTTCCTTCATTTTTTTTTCTTCTACTTCTACTTGAATGACCAAAGGAGGTGGAGTTATTTACCCAATGTCTAGAATAGTAACATCCTATGATGGTGGTGGTGGAATGCCTAGAGATCCTTGAGGTAGAGGAGGTAATTGATTCTAATCCTCTCCTAAAGGTTTTCTCATGGGAGTATCTCTAATATTCTATCCCACCATCTTAGTGCCATAAGCATAAAGTCAAAATATGAGAAGTTGAAGACATCAATTCTTTCACTCTCCATCTCTACTATCCACTTCTATTGCTCATCTTCTAAAGTTCATACCTAGATAGGGTCTTTTGGAGTAGATGGAGTTGTGCATCTAGAGCTTCTTCTCCTCTCTTCCTCTATCATTTTTGCTAAGTAGGTTCTCTAGATTAAGGGAGAAAACTCTATTTTTTCCCCTTCTTCTCCATCCTTATCTTCTGGGATTCTCTCTGGAACCTGTAGGGATGGATTATTTTCATTCTTTAATCTCCTCCTCAAAGTACTCACTATAGTTGTTTCTATTATCTCTCTCATTGGAGATAAGGGAGAGGCTTCTTCCTTCATAGTAGTTGGTGGTGGGGCCCTTTGTTCCTTTATTTTTTCCTCCTACTAATGCTTTGGCTATGCTTTCTTTGGAGGTTTCTCTTCCTTGGCTTGAGGTTTAGCTCAAGGTTCACCTTTCCCTTTCTTGGGTTGTGCCTATTCTAGAGGTTCTTGGGCTTTAGCTACTTGATGCTTTTCTCTAGGGACTTCCATTTTCCTCTTCTTGCCCTTATTTGCCTTAAATTACTCAACCTCTTGCTTATGTTGATGTACCATTTCTAGCCTTATCAGGGATTGAGCAGTTTAGGTTGGAATGGTGATCTTTGCACCTTTATCTTTCATGGGCATGCCTATGGCTTGTAGAGGTATCCCCTAAGGAATTGGATCCATCCAAAATGGCTTCCAAATCATTCCCTTATTAGCTTGACCACATGTTTGGCCTGATAATTTATATCATCATTTTCCTCTTGCCCAATCTCAACATTCATGATTGAGCTATCATAGATTTTGTCTCTATTATACAAAGGATCCAAAAGTTTTGGTACATCCTTTTCTATGGTCTTGAGAGGAATCTTCTTCTTCACCACATTTTCTACTAGGTATAGAATCATCCTATAATAGTCCCTTATATAAACATCATAGTCATCTATTGTGTTCATCCAATGATATTGTAGGGCATCAACATGTACAAATTATTTCCCTGCCAGATGTTGAACTATCCCAATGTTGTCAAATAATAGGCAAGGGGAGTTTTATTCTTCCAAGGAAAACTAATCCTATTCAAAATCAAAGATGAAAATATATTGAATCTTCTTCACCTTGAATGCACCAATTGTAATTTTCTAGACCAATGTCTTCTTATGTTGTTTTCTCACTCTATCATAAGAGTGAGTTGGCATGATATTTCTAGGAGTATCAACCCATCTAAAGGATATCTTGGTATCTTCTTGGGCTATATAAGGTTACTAACAACCAAAATATATGTGAAATTCTTAAATTTAATGTAGTAGGCACCTATTTTTATGATTCTAGCTACTACCTCTACTAACATTCTCTTCGTGTAATCTCCTTCAATGAATCTAATGATGGAAAAGATGAGTAGTTCATTGACCACTATATATTCCACACTTTGAAGTGTAATCTTATTTTTTAGCTATTGTGGGTAGAGCACATAGGGCCAAGCATTTGGATCTTGCATGCTTCCCTTTTTGTAAAGCTCTGGATAGTCAAATGTTCTAACCACTAGCAAATACACCATGTATTATGTCATGTAAAAAAATGATCAATTTTAATGATGAATAGCTTCTCATCCAAGTTATCAATTAGGATGATGGCCAAACTAATGGGAATCTTGGTGGCCCTTATGGTTTCTACAATATGAACCATCCATGTTTGGAAGTGACCTGCTGTAGGAAGACCCATTACTTTGCTAAGGACGATGATCACGTATCTTATGTTGATGCAGTATAAGGTAGGAGAATCCCCAAAAGAGATATCCTAGCCCCCCAAAAAAAAGCACACAATGGAAGTAAACAACAATGTAATATTTGAAGCAAAGTCACAATAATTTATTCATAGATATAACTAATTACATGCAATGTGTCGGGCTATAAGGCCTTCTCGGTTATGGCCAAATACAAAGTAATTCTAATAACAATTCTACAAGATCTTTGAAGGTCAAATCTAAACCCTAGCTAGTCTAGATCCACACTTTGGTAGAAATCTCCAAGGAAGATCCAACTGTTACTTGCAAGCCCACAAGAAATCTCCTTGTTTTTCAAGCCGTAGCTACTAGCCCTTCTAAAACTTTATCCAAGATCCAAGTGTAAATTTCCTTACATTCGGCATTCTATCCATATACTCTGGAAAAATTAAATCACTTAGCTACTCCATCTTCTATGCTCATCTCCAAGCTTGATTATAATCATAATCCTATTGTAAACTGCCTCACATTCAACACTCTATCCACAGACTCTAGAAAAACTCGCTCTTCAGCTACTCCCTAGACTCACTCCTCCTCCTCTAAATGAATAATGACAAGACAAAGCCCTCTTCTTATACCAAACCAAGCCACATATTGGCCACTAGCAAGTTACATTAAATAAATCCTCAAGCCACAAGCCAGCTTAGTAAGTTACATTAAATAAACCCTCTAGCCACAAGTTACATTTAATAATGCCACCTATTCAATGTCATTTCCCTCTTTTCTCCATTTTTATTTATTTATTTAATATTTTTCTTCTAATTTTTGTCACTTTCTCTCTCCTCCATAATTTTTCAATAATTTTTTTCTCTTTTTTTGAAAAAATAAACAACAACAAAATTATTTCCCACTTTACTTTTTGATGTAAGATGCTCCTACATCAGACTCCCCAGGTAGATAGAAAAGTGTGTCCCACACTTTTTCATCAAAAGAAATATCTATAACCATCTTCATCTTCACCAAAGGCTTCCAATTCAACAGAGGTAAGAAAACCAATATGAAAATCATCCACATCTACATCACTCTGTCAAACACCAAAATTTCAACCATCCAATTAGCATGCTCATTCGCAGGAACAAACTGAACACAATTCTTCATCAACAAACACTCATCCACATCAGCAACTAGTGAATCCACACTAACAACAAAAATCTCCATATCAAAAACAATATGTAAATCCTCATCAATATATGCAAAACTAACACCAACCATCTCATTGCTCGCAACAAGATGCTCTACAACATACAAGTCACCACCAACAACAATTGGATCATCCACAATTGAGTGCTCCATAATCTCCATGTCAAACTCAACCAACTAATCATGGAAACCAATATCCATCCCAACATCAACAAGGTTAGGAATATCCTTAGCAACAACCTCTAGTTGCTCTACAGGTTCTATATTAGACAACACAAATCAATCAAAAAAACCAACCTCTTCCTCCTTGACCTTTCTATGCCATCTTCTCTCTTGAACAAATCTTCTAATCAGTAAGAGAAGTCTCTTCTAAATTAGTAGACTCCAACTCCAGTAGCATACAACTTCCTTCTTTTGTTTCTCAAATCTTTTAGTAAAAGGAACATCCATAATAACATCCACTCAAGCTATTGTCCCATTATTCCTCCTCTCCACTATATCACGAAGATTCACAATCATCCTAGGGTCCAATCCTCTTAGATCCATCTTCTGTGATCTTCGTGAACCCTCTATAACAAATTACCAATAGATCAATCTTTGCAAAAAAGATCAAGCTTCCATCCTCACAACTATAGATCCATCTACATGTCCTCCCAAGATCCTTGTACAAACTACCTCAACTTCGGTGATCTATCTACATGCTTAGGAACAACCTTCACTCTAATACCACTTGACATAGTGCAAGGTAGGAGAATCCCTAAAGGAGATGTCCTAGCCCCCAACAAATAACCACACAAACAAAGTAAACAATAATGAGCCAATTCACAATAATTATTCATAGATATAATTAATTACATGCAATCTTCTGGGCTATAAGGCCTTCCTGGTTACGACAAAATACAAAGCAATTACAATAATAGTTCTACAAGATATCTAAAGATCCAATCCAAACTCTAGCTAGTCTAGATCCACACTCTAGTAGAAACCTCCAAGGAAGATCCAATTGGTACTTGCAAGCCCATGAAGAAATCTCCTTATTTTCCAAACTGTAGCTACTAGCCCTTCTCAAACTTTATCCAAGATCCAAGTGTAGACTACCTCACATTCTACACTCTGTCCACACACTCTGGAAAAATTTTCTCACTCAACTACTCCATCTTCCAAGCTATTCTCCAAGCTTGATGATAATCACAATCCTATTGTAAACTACCTCACATTTGGCACTCTATCCATAGACTTTGGAAAAAATTGCTCTTCAGCTACTCTTCAGATTCACTCCTCCTCCTCTGAATGAATAATGACAAGACAAAGCCCTCTGCTTATACCAAATCAAGCCACAAGTCAGCTACTAGCTAGTTACATTAAATAAACCCTCAAGCCACAAGTCAACTCACCAAGTTACATTAAATAAACCCTCTAGCCACAAGTTACATTTAATAATGCCACCTATTCAATGCCTTTTCCCTCTTTTCTCCATTTTTATTTATTTATTTAATATTTTTCTTCTAATTTTCATCACTTTCTCACTTGTCCACAATTTTTTAAAATAAAATTTGTCTTATTTAAAAAAAAAAAAAAAAAAAAACAATATTATTTATCACTTTATTTTCTGATGCAAGAATCTCCTGAATCATAAGTCATCTTTCATATATCTTTCATATACCCTCTAATCATATCCACCTTGCCTACTCTATGGCCCAAAGGTGTCCTGCCAATTATAAATGAGGTCTATACTAGTTCCTTCACCTCTTTTTCATTATCCTTGTACCACCTATCTGATCCATTGCATGATATTTGAAGGTACTAGTCTATCCTTGGAAGATGTAATAGTTTCTCAATGTTTTAGGGTTAGAGATCTAGGACTATCTCTCCCATGAGACTTTTTTCTACCTTCTCTTCAGTCACATAATGCTCTGCCAATGTCATTATTAGTTCAAAAAATTGAACTAAAGTGGGCTGTGATGCTGCGTTCACTAGTCCAAACTAAATCAAGGCATAAAACATTGCTAACCTCTCCCTTGGTTGTTTCAAATGGTCATAAAATAATTCTAGTCAATGTGACCTAACTCAGTATCTTTGATATTTGCATGCCCATTCAAGAATCTTGATTTCTTAGGCACTCCTTGGTACTTGAAAGAAATAGGTTTGAAAGCTATTTTCTCTACCATGGAAGATGATGATGATTCCATTAATATGCATGAAATAGGAAAACATTAGTCTTATGGATATCAGAAGGAAAAAATGAGACCTAAAAAGAACCTAGATTGACTCAAAAATAGGTGAAAATTAGTTAGTAGAGACAAAAATATAGTTTCCCTCCCAAAATACCTTGTTGTACATTTCAGTGCACCCTTATAGGTGCACTAGTGCACTTTTTTAGCCTTTAAATAGCTAAGTGTGTAGTTGTGAACCAACACACATGTGTACCTTGGCAAGGTGCATGCATTCGCATTAGCTAGTTCAAAATGGGGGGACCTTAGTATTTTTAGTGTGCGGAGGTGCATACATACACACATCATAGGGGTGTGCACCTCATTGAAGCCCCTTAGTATTTTTGTTAGATTTTTTTTTATTTTTATGATTTTGATGTTGTTGAGGTGTGCACATGTGCACCTCTAAGGGGTGCCCATGTACACACCTCTCTAGGTGTTCTACCTTGGTTGTTTTTCTTTGTAGGAGACTAGATAAATAGAGATGCAAGGATCTAGGGAGTGTGGAACTAGGAAGGTGCAGTGTTGGGAGAGAAATAATGTAAAGTAAAGAAAAGAGGGTGAATGGGGGTTATTTATAGGCCTTAGAGAGATGCATACTTGAGAGGGGTGCACACATGTGCACCTATGGAGGTGCACAAGTGCTCAACTTTGGTGGATGTGTATTTGCATACCTCTAAAGGGTACATATGTGTGAACCTCCAAGAGTTTACAAGCACACACCTTTGTGAGTTCACATGTATGCACATCCAAAGAGTGTGCATTTTTACATCTCCAAAGGGTGCACATATGCATACCTCTTAAAGGTGTACATGTGTGCACCTTATCCAAAGATAAAAATTTCCCCCTTTATTTTTTGATTTTTTAGCCTCCTCCTATTTGACTTTTCCTAATTGAAGGCCAAGTTTGACTTAGACTAGGAAGGGGTCCAAAAATGACCAGGCTCTAGACTAGAAGCCTTAGAGGGGAAAACTAAAACTAGGGGGTCCCCATTTTATGCGTGAAAATGAGATGTGCATTGTGAAACCATAGCAAAAAGCCCCAACAAAAGGGATGAATTGACAAAGGAATTTCTTCATCTACAAGAATTCTTCTAACATGTGTCAAGTGACAACAAAGTTTTGAATAGTTAAAGCATATTTCAAGTCCCATTGGAGTCAAAAATTCAAAATCTTGAATCTTTGAGCTCAATGTGTGCTTAGTGTATCAATTTCCTTTCATGTCCCAAGGTATAGTCTATCATGAGTATCTAACCACTTGGAGAAAATCTTTTGCTCCAATGGTTTGTTCGTCGTGAATCTTTGTAAAACCTATTTTTCAATAATAGATTGTTGAGATTGGTTCAAACTAGAAAAGGCATCTTTATAAACATACACATTTATCTTCAATTGAGAAAATCAAGTAGGTTTCAAAACCCACCATGAACCTTGAAGTTGGTCCTTGATCAACTTTTCAAGAGAGGGATTTGAAAGGATTCCTATCATTTAACATCATGCAAAATGAAAGCTCTAGAGAAGTACTTCTATTGAGCTATTATTTTTCATGATGCTGAATGAGAGGAATTCTTTTGAATCCCTATCTTGAAAAGCTAGACCACATGTTTGGCTTGATGATTTATATCATCATTTTTCTTTCACTCGATCTTAGCATTCATGATCAACCTATCATAAATTTTGTATCTATTGTACAAAGGACCCATAACTTATGGTACATCCTTTTCCATGACCTTGAGAGGAATCTTCATCTTCAACACATTTTATGGTAGGTATAGACCTATCCTATAATAGTCCCTTAAACAGACATCATAGTCATCTAGAGTGTTCATTTAGTGATCTTCTAGGGCATCGACATGTACAAGCTATTTCCCTAATAGATACTCAACCATCCCAATGTTGAAAAAAGAAAGGGCGAGTGGAGTTGTATTCTTTTAAAGGATACTAATCCCATTTAGATTCAAAGGTGGCAATATCTTATTTCTGCCTCACCTCAAATTCACTAATTGTAATTAGATAGACCCATATCTTCTTATGCTATTTTCTCACTCTCTCATAAGTAAAAGTGAGTTGGCATTCTATCTCCAGGAGTATTAGTCAGATTTAATGATATCTTGGGAGCTTCTTGTGGTATTAGTTAGTTTGATCGAATGTAGCAAGCACCTATCTCTATGATTCTGGATATCGCCTCTACTGACATTCTCTTTGCATAATATCTTTCAATAAATATAATGATGGAAAAGATGAACCCATCATTGAGCACTCTATATTCCACACTTTGAAGTGGGAGCTTCTATTTTACTAGTTGTGGGTAAACCACATAGGGTCAAGGATTTTCATCTTGCATGCTTCCTTTTCTATAAATCCCTAGATAGTCAGTGGCTCTGGTAGCTAGTAAGTCCACCATGTATGATGTCATGTAGGAACAAGGATCAATTTTAATGGCAACTAGCTTCTCATCCAAGTTATCACTTAGGATGGTGGCCCAAATAATGGGCATCTTGGTATACCTTATGGTTTCTATAATATGAACCATCCATGTTTGAAGCTGGCCTTCTACTGGAAGCCCATTACTCTACTAAGGAGAATGATCAAGTATCTAATATCATCTTTCATATAACCTCTAGTCATATCCACCTTGCTTAATCTATAACCCAAAGGTGACTTGTCGATTATAAATGAGGTCTATACTAGTTCCTTCACCTCTTTTTCATTATCATTGTACCACCTCTTTGATCCATCAT
The DNA here is from genome assembly GCA_028749045.1 of Cupressus sempervirens. Taxonomy (NCBI): domain Eukaryota; kingdom Viridiplantae; phylum Streptophyta; class Pinopsida; order Cupressales; family Cupressaceae; genus Cupressus; species Cupressus sempervirens. The sequence continues at coordinate 273,961,763 of CM053790.1, forward strand.
ATGACTTTTGAAGGTACTAGTTTTCCCTTAGAAGATGAAATAATTTCTCTATGTTTCGAGGTTGGAGGTCCAGGAATATCTCTCATGTGATGCTTTTTACTACCTTCCCCTTGGTCACATAATGCTCTACCAATATCATTATTAGTTCAAAAGATTGAACATAAGTGGGATGTGATGCTACATTCACTATCCTAGACTAGATCAATGTAGAGACAATTGCTGATCTCTCCCTTGATTTGTTATAATTGGTTAGAAAGGCATTCTAGTGAATGTGGCCCAACACAATATCTCTAATCTCTGCATGCCCATCCCAAAATCTTGATTTCATAGGTGCTTCTTAGTACTTGAAAGAAATAGGTTTTAGTGCCATTTTCTTTGCCATGGATGATAATGATGATACCATTGATTTGCATGAAAGAGGAAAATATTAATCTTATGGATATTAGAAGGAAAAAGTGAGACCTAAAAAGAACTTAGACTGACTCCAAAATAGGTCAAAATTAGTCAAAATATACAAAAATGTAGTTCTTCCTTCCAAAATAGCTTGTTGTGCATTTGAATGGACCTAACACACCCTTACAAGTGCGCTAGTGTGCTTGTTTAGCATTTAAAACAACTAAGTGTTCAATTGCACACTAGAAAATGTGCACACCTTGGCAAGTTGTGCACATGCGCATATGTATAATGGATAGCACAAAATGGGGTGCTCTTAGTTTTTTTAGTGTACAGAGGTACACACATGCAAACCTTATAGGGGTGCACATGTGCACACTTAATTGAAGCCCGTTAGTCTTTTTCTTAGTTTTTTAAAAAAAATGTTTTTGATATTGTGGAGGCATGCAAATGCACACCTCTAAGGGATGCACATGTGCACACCTCTTTAGGTCTTCTACCTTGGTAGTTTTTTCTTGTTTGAGATTTGAGCAATGATGATGTGGGGAGCTAGGGAGTGCAAAGCTATGGAGGTGTGGTGTTAGGAGAGCAAAAAATAAAAGTGAAGAAAGGGGGGGGAGGGGGTTAGGGTTATTATAGGCCCTAGGGAGGTGGATACCTAGGAGGGGTAAACATATGTAAACCTTTGGAGGTGCACAAGTGTGCAAATTTGGAGGTTGCACATGTGTGCACCTCTAGAGGGTGCACATGTGCACACCTCTAGAGGGTTTAGATTTGAGTTCCTCCAAATGGTTTTTATATGCACACCTATTAAAGGTGTGCATGTGTGCACCTATACCAGAGATGAATGTTTCACCCACTATTTTTTTTTACCCTCTTGCTTCTTCTTGACTTTTCTTGATTAAAGGCCAAGTTTGACTTAGACCCCAAGGAGGGTCCAAAAATGACTAATGCTCAATATTAGAATCCTTAGAGGTGAAAATAAAAGTAGGGTGTTCCCATTTTGTGTGTGAAAATGGGGCATTTATTGTGGAACCACAACAAACAGCCCCAATAAAAAGGAAGAAATTAAAGGTATTTCTTCATTAGCAAGCATTCTTCTAGCACATGTCAAGTGACAACTGAATTTTGAATATTTCAAGCAACTTTCAAGTCTCTTGGGAGTCAAAAACTTAGAATCTCTAATCTTGAAGCTCAATGTATGCTTAGTGTATCAATTTCCTTTGACATCTCAAGGTGTAGTCTATTATGAGTCTCTAGCAACTTGGAGAAAATCTTTGGCTCCATCGATCCATTCATCAAAAATCCTTGTAAAACTTGTTTGTCAAACACTAACTATCTAGATGATAGAATCCATTCTAAGGGCTCTTAGTGAGTTACCAATTCTTTCATTTGGAGTCTTTGGTAATCCCTTTCAATTTGATTCATGGAGCTCATGTGTGTCCATTTGGTTCTTCCTTGAAGAGTTTTGTATAGAATAAGATAACCATTTTGGAGTGCATATCCCTTTATTTGATTACCTTTTGGAATTATCTAAAAACTTTAGATCAACAAATATTTGTAATTATTTTTTAATTCTTTTCTATCCTGACCATGCTTAGACTATGTGGCCAAGGTACTCGTATCATTTTCTAGATATTTTCTTTAGTTTGATAACTCTTGCATTCCTCTTTTAATGAACTTTTGGGAAACTCTCATGCCAAACAATGATCTTAACAGTTCATTGAAGAGACCCTTTGTCTGAACCAACAATTTTTGAATCATACCTTTCTATTGTTAACCTAGATTTGAAAATAATTAAGATAATCAATTCTTAAATTTGTAAAGTGTTGAGAGCTATCAATCTACAATTTTGATTTTAAGACTAGAAGTCCTCTACAATTGTAAGTAACACCTATTTGTATATGGTACAAGAAAAAAAATCATATAAATACTTTGCCAAAGAAATACCTCTTCCCTAAACTCAAAACTAAATGGAGTGATCTATTGAATGCATCAAGAAAGAGTCTTGATTGCACCTAACCCCCAAACTAATAAGAGAAGATAGAAACAACTTTAAAGAAAATAACAACTGAAAGTAAATACACAACTAAATTTAAATACACTTCCATAAAGTAAAAATACTTGCATAAAGTAAATACACATGCAATTTTTTTTTAATATTAATTTTTATTAAACACATTTGAAATTCTTTCCACTTCTAGGCCTCAAAATAATGTTTTAGAAACTGGCCATTGATTGGTAGTGGGAGAAATTCCCCTTGTAAAGAACTTAGCCTAAAAGTATTTTCTCCCAAAATCTCCACAATTTGATAAGGGACAAACCATACACATTGAAACTTAGTGTGATTTCCTAGTTTTTCTTTTTCCTTGTCCCATTAGAGGACAAGGTTAGAGATTTCTAAAGATTTGACTATGGATCATTTGTCAAACCAACATTTTATGACAACTTGATGTTTTGCCATATTTTCTAAAGAGATTGTCCTTTTCTCATCCAATTCCAAGAGATTCATCAATCTGATTTGAACCCTTTTAGCATCCTCAACATACCCTCTCTTGAATTTTAACATCAAAATCCTAAGATTGAGTGGGAATATTGGTTCTTATCTATAGATAATTAGATATGGGGATGTTCCCAAATCATTTTAAATCTTGATCCTATCTATCCATAATGCATATTTTAGTTGAGTGTGCTAATCTTTTGGTTTTTCCTTTAGCAAGAACTTTATCACTCTGATCAAGTACTTATTGGTGGACTCCGCCACACTATTCCCTTGGGGATAGGAATTATATGAGAACTTGATTATAATTTGATTCTCTAATTTTTATTGAGGAAAATCAAAGAAAAAGATAACCCATTATCACATATAAGGAAGAACAAAATTCCAAAACTAGTGACAATGTGCTCTTCTAAGAAATTAGTAACCACTTTTGCTGTGTAGTTTTAGAAACTTGCAACTTCTATCCATCATGTGCAATAGTCTATAGCTATGAGGATGAATATACGCCTTATTGATGATGGTGGGTTTACTAGTCCAATAAAGTGCAACCCCTACTTGGAAAAAGGGCATACTTTAAACACTAGTTGTAGTGGCATAACTGGATGTCTTTCCCCATTGGCACTCATTTGACAAGTGTGGCAAGAGTGTACATGTTCAAATGAATCCTTGAAAGTTGTAGGCCAAAAGTAACCTAATCTAAAAATCATATGGGTAATAGCCTCTATCAATCTATGTCCCATACCATACTTATAATGATACTATTCCAATACCTCTTTCTCTTGCTCACATCCCAAAAAATTTGAATAAATTCCCTCATACTTTCTTTTATAAAGTTTCATATCTTGAAGCATATGGGATTCATATTTCATCTTGAGTCCTTTATGTTAGGAACTATTCATCTAGTTAGGGTATTGATTCTATAAGAGGTAGTACACAATATATTAAACATATGTGATTATTCCTTCATCAATATCCACTTGAGACACTATGATACTCTATTCATTTTTCATCTTGGTTTCATCATCAAATCTGATCTCATTGTTAGTATTGGTCTTATTTTTAGATATCATCTTGGTCAGCCCTTGTCCTCTCACTAGCTTCATTGGTTGAATTTCCAAATCAAACTCTTGTAATATGGCCATTCACATACCTCTTCTTTTTCTTAATTCATTTTTTCATCAGTAATGATTTGACCACAGGATCTAACACAATAGCATATACCTTACTCCTGAGTATGTAATAACAAAATTTCTTGACTACCTTTATTAGGGAAAAATATTATTTTTCAAGATTGGAATAGTTCAATTCAACATTATTTAGTGGAAAAATCATGAATGTGAAAGGTCTCTCATCTTCTTTACATTTCTTTTGAGTGAGAATCCCTGCACATGAGTGTTCTGAAGCAAAAGAATAGATTTTTAAAGGCAACTCATAATCTGGACTTACAAGTATTGGATTCATGGAGATAACTACTTTTATATCTTTAAAGAATTCTTTATCTTAGGAACTCATTTTGTTCTTGCTCCTTTCTTTAGCAAGTCATTGAAGGGATGAACTATTTTAGTGAACCCACTGATGAAATTTCTCACAAAGCTAATCTTCCCAAAGAAAGATTTAATCTCTTTTGAAAAACAAGGAGGTGATAAATTTATAATAGATTCTACCCTTTCAGGATCAATGGATATCACAACTTTAGAAAAAATGTGACTCAAAAGCTTTCCTTTGGTAAACCTAAATAAACACTTCTTAGGATTAAGAGATATGCCATATCTCTAGCATCTATTGAAAACTTACCTGAAATCAGCAAAATGAGTACTCTGATCTTTTGAAAAGATGGTTAGGTCATCCATATAAATAACTAAACATTTATTAATCAGCCCCTTGAATGCCTCATCCATCCCTCTTTGGAATGTATCTCCTAATTGATTAATCCAAAGGGCATTCTTCTATATGAAAAGGTTCCCTATTTTGTTGTAAATGTACTTTTTACCCTGTCTTCCTCATCTACCATCACCTAGTTGTATCTTAAATGTTTGTCTAGGAAGAATATAATTTTAGAACAATTTACAATCTATACTACCTCATCTAATGAGGGAAAGTGGCAATTATCCTTCTAGGATGCTATGTTCAAATTGTGAAAATCCATGCAAAAGTAAAATTCTCTAGTCATTTTCCTTACTAGAACCAAGATAGAAACACAAGTAGAATGTGGGATTGGAAAGATAATCTTAGCATCAAGAAACTTTTGGACCTCTTTCATTAATAATGGTTCAATAATGGGGTTAATATTTCTCTATCTCTGGCGAAAAGGTTTAGCATCAGGCTTTAATGAAATGCCATGAGTAATGATTTTAGGATCATATGTATTGAGTTATTCATAACTCCATGCTATGATGTCTTTTTATTATTTAAGTAACTGAAGCATACTTTCTTTTTCATGGGGATTACATGCCTTTCCAATTCTCACCATCTTAGGATCTTCTTCCATGCCCAGATTATATGAATCACATTCCACGATCCCTTTTTCTTCATTAGTTCTTTGACTATGTGTTGATTTTTCTTAGTCGAAGATACATTCCAACTCTACCATCCCTTTATGAATAGTATTGGTTTTCAAATTTATAATCGAATCTTCATCTTCTATTTTGTCATCATCAAGTTTATCATTGGGAGTATAATCAATTTCTTTTCCTTTGAAAAGATTGTTGCACATAATGAACTCAAGCATATATTGGTCATCATGAAAGACTTGGAACTTGGTAATATTGTTTGGGATGGATGGGGTGGAAAATGATTCAACTAAAAACCTTTTGAGTTTTTTCCTTTTAATGAGTTGTAATGCACTGACTAATGTTGCAAGGGCATCGGCTACTATGTTTCTCCTTCTCATGATGGACCTTATGTTTAGGACCTCAAAATCTTCCATCAAGTCCGATACACTCTTCTGGCATGCAAGTAATCTTCTATCATTGCAAGAGTAGATTGATTTAACCTTTCTAATCACCAATTGAGAATCTCCTTCTATTATGAGAGCTTTGTCATCTTTCTCTAATTCAAAGAGAAGTTTGTAGATCAAGGCTTCATATTCTACAACATTGTTAGTACATCTAAATTGTAAATGATATGTAGCATAAAATGACCTACCTTTGGGATTAATTAGTTTAATACTTACACTAGCTGAAGCTCCTAATTTTCTTTTAGATCCATCAAACCTAAGTGTCCAAATTGGTTGATATTTTAGTTTTGTTAACTCATTTTAATTTTTTTGAAGGTTTTCTTTCACTTGAAATTTGAAGGACTATTTCTTCAAGATCCATTGCAATTTTTTACGTGGTGGACTTGGTGAGCTACCATTGTTTACCTTTGATATGAGGATTGACCATTTCTCTTGTTGATCTTGAATCTCCATAATCAATTCTATGATTTTACCAATTTGTGGCTTAGGATGAAAAACTATTGAGGTCCAACCTTGGCCTTTTATAAAACATCTTCTCCTTAGGATTTTAATCATCCATGGTGGAGGACAAGACAATGTCCCACCATATGAAGAGGTGTCACTATATGACACATTAAGATCTTCCTCTTCCTCTTCATCATTCTCCACAATTTCAAATATACATGTGGAACTTGAATTTTCCTTTTGTATCTCATTTGATATTTGACCATTTTAAAAGTGAAGTCAATACCCGAGAAGTTACTTCTTAGAAATGTGAGCATTCAAATTATGAATGACTTACTTTGTGTATCATACAAAATCTTGGAAGGAGAAAAAAATTTGGGTCCACTTCTTCACTGAAGCATTGTAAATTTTCAACCATATTGTCTATGAACTAAGTCACAACCTCTTCTCTTGGGATAGGGTTCATGGAATCTCCATTCAAATTGTCTTTCCTTTTAATTGGAGCTATGTCAAGAGCCATAAACTTGTAAGAACCTAAGTCTAATTGAAGAAATGCTACTTCATTTGGGGCATTTTATTTTGTGATAATTGTCTTTAGTTTTAGCTCAACATCTATCTTGATCTGATTATTCAACTCTTTTTAAGGTAACAATAGTTAAGTAAAATCAGTCAAGAACCATCCTCTTAGATACCATGTCCATTCTCTACTTAGTAACAAACCACGTGTTTCCAGAATTTCCACTAGATGTATATTTATGATGCCTTGAATTTTGGGGTCCATAGTTAACTATGTTTGAACAACTTTCAATACCCCAATAACTTTTAATTCCATTTTATCAAGCTTAATCACTATCTAATTCATATGTTGAGGGGTGACTCCCAAGCTTTAAGCTATCAAAAGTGGTATGACATTACAAGAAGCTCCTAGATCTATAAGCCAATTATGGATGTTTTTTACAAAAATTCTAATACTAAGCAAGAAAGGAGGCATTTTGGCATTATCTTTATACATGGTGAGAATCATCTCAGAAGTGTTAACTATTAGAAATAGGGATTACTAGGGGGGGGGGGGGGTGTGTGGATCAGTAATCTATGAACTTTAGTCACCAATTGGATATTATTTCTTACTTTAAACCATGCATAACAAAGAAATAAAGTAATGGTGAATAGTAATAGTAACAATGTACAAAGATAACTCTTAACACCATATTTTGTTAAGTAGGGAAACCCTGGCCAAGGGAAAACCTTTGTGGGATGATACCCACTAGATAATTTACTGATATATAAGTTCCCTGTTAGAGGATGGACCCTATTAGGATTCAATGAAAAAATTTAGTATAAGGAGTCCCCATTAGGAGAATTTGAATCCCTATTAGGAGATTCCAACCATGTTAGGAGTTGTACAAAAGATGCAAGATGAGCTTACTGCCCAAACATGCACTTCAAATTACAAGAAGAGCTCATTGCTCAAACAAGTAATCAAACTGAATACAAGTACTATATCTTCTTCCTTGACTAATCGATGATCTTCAACTTGATCTTGGATCACCAAATAGCTCATATAAAACTATACATATATTGCTTTCATAATTACAAGATAGCACTTGTAATCATAATTACAATCTTACAATTCATGCTCTACACAATCTTACCACAAAATGTCCTTTGCATAAATACCATGCCTTTCCACAAATTTATTCTGGGTTGGCTAAGACCATGATCTACTTTTCCAACTTAGAGTAAACATCTAGGATGTTGTCCCTAATTGGACAAGTAATTATCTTGTAAACAAATTAATCCTTTCCTTTAATTTCACTATCTTGTTTCCCTTCAAACATGATTATCTCTATTTTGTATAGTCTGTACTAACTTCCAAGGTTATATATATCATCATCAACATGTATACTATCTCCATCTAAATTTTTTAGTCATAATATGACATCATCAACAAGTTATAACCAAAATAATACATTGCTATAAACCAAATTCTATACTTAGACAATTTTTTGATTACCAAACATTAAGTATCTTTATTTCCAAAGTTTCTTGTAAGCATGTAGATCGTGTGTTTCTATAAATGAAAAAAATTACATATCACTAGTAGCAATTTTCAATAATCTCCCCCTTTGGCATTGATGGCAACAAAATAGGGAAAATTGGCTAATTGACAAAATAAACTACATCTATTATATTATTTGTGTTAAGTTTTTTTAACATATGCTCCCCCTTATAATATACTTTACAATATTCTCCCCTTTTGAAAATTTACTTTTTTGCAATTACCATTTTTCTTCAATTTCTCCCCCTTTGACATTAATGACAAAGGTCAAAATATCAGAAATCTATCCAAAAAACTATTGTCCTTCTATGGGGGGGTAATCAGAAAGAACAAGAGGAGGGCCTGCAGGAACTTCTATGGGGACAAGGTTAGTTTGGGTATTGTTAGAGAACTTGCTAAAATCCAAGTGCTAGAGGACCTTGAAAAAAGTACCCACTATGAAAAGCTCATTGACCTAACTCTTTTGGTCATCTCTGACAATGTGCGGGAAACTGGCTTCAACTTCCTGAACAATGCAAAGAACAACTTGATTGACAACTTTCGTTCCATCAAGTGGCTTTTTCAAGAAATTGAGGCTCTGAAGGATAGGAGCAACTAGCCCAACAACCAAGATTCTAACAAGGACCAGGAAGCCAGAGGAAGCAAAGACCAGGTGGAGAGCCAAAAGAAAGACAGAGGCTAGGTCTCTAGTGACCATCAGGATGACAGACTCACCCAGCTTGAACAGAAGGTCCAAAGGTTGGATTCTGTCCACCAGATTATCACCAAATAGATAGTGAACACCCTTCACACCTTGAATGAGAATATTGTCAATCTAGGGGACTATTTGACTACAACTAGCCTTGAAAGGGATGCAGAGCAGAACACAGAGCAAGGATTCAACTGGTTGAATTTTAGAAGGAGGTCAGTGACCAGGTGAATCAGGGGAACCAGATGAACACTCCTACTAGGATTCAGGAGGGTGTGGCCAGTCAGAAGGACAACGATGCTGCAAAAACCCTGCAGGCCATGGAAACAGATGGACACTAGCTTATTCGCTTGGCTTTTCTTTTGTCTCTGGCCTTTGTACTTTGGCTTCAGGCCTTCTTTTGTCTCTAGCCTTTTGTGGTAGTTTTTTGTTTGTTTAGTCTGTTTCATCTCGCTCTTTTTGCTATAAAACTTTGGGTTTTAGGATCCCCTATAAAACCTATTTTACCTAATCAAAAACTATTGTCCTTCCTTATGTTGATATGATCTTCATGCAATCATCAAATTTTTCCTTCAGACTATCCATACACTAAGTCCATGTCTCCTTGGTGGATTTAGCTAATGTGAGAATTGCACATAAAGCATATGATGTAATCTCAATTGCATTAAGATTTGAATACATAAATTTGGAATATGTGTCCTTAGACTTGACACATTCCTCTAACTGCCTCTCAAAAAAAGTTAATTTCAGAGTGATAGATTTTCTAAAATCTGATATCCTCTTCAAAATTTGTTCCTTCTAAATTTCCAATTTCTTGATGTCACTATGAATACTAGCCACTTGTCCTTCAAAATCATCTACTTTGCAAGATGGATGCTAAATCTGACTAGATAAAGCCTCTAGCTCACTCATCTTTACTTCTATCTAACTATTAATGTCTTTAGTCAGTTTGTATGATAAGGTACACTTAATATATAGAGTTTTCCCATCTTGTTGGCATTTTCAAAGTTGCTTTATACAAGTCTCAAGATTAATCAAATCATTCTTGATGCTTTGAAAAATGGTGCTAAACAAGTTAGCATCATGGGAATTATGTACCTTTTCCTCTTCAAGATTGACTAAATTGGTAAACTCTTCATCAAACAATTTCAACATTGCTTGTGCCCTCTATTTAGGATCTAATTTAGTGTGATGTACTACCAATGTATTGTGTAGTCTATTAGTGACTTCCATTAAAGTTCTTTGTAAGATTTTCACTTTCTTGTTCATCTCAATAAGATTTGTCAGGGATGAGATCAAATCTATTTGATCATCATCATTAGTAGCTAAATTGGCAAGAGAGAGTAGAGTAGATGAATGAGATAGTTTAGTATCATCCTCCCTTTGTTTCTTAGCTACCTCTTTTGATCTTCTCTCTTCTTCTTTCTTTTTCATTTCCTCTCTTTCCTTTACTCTTTTCTCTTCCAATCTCTTCTTCTCATCTTCCTCAGTTTCCTTTCTCATCTCTTCTTCTGCAATTCTTCTCTTTTCCTCTTCTTCCTTTCTTTTCTTTTTTTCCTCAAGCCATTTCTTCTTGGCTTCCTCTATTTTATTCTTTTCTTCTTCAAGTAGCCTTTTCTGGGTAAAAGCACAGATCTGTGTCACCGTTTGTGATACCAAAACCTATTTTGGTCAAATCTCATTTCTCTATCAAAACTCAATTTTAAAAAAAAAAACTAAAAACACCCATTTATAGATCTTAGATTCAATATCATCATTATATAAATTTTTTAATTTTTTGATTAGTTATAATATGTTATAATCTCAAAGTATTATAAGTCAATATTTCAACATTTTAGAAGATGCTCCCTCAAAAAAGGAAAAAAAAATAGTAAATCATATCAAAAAAATTTAAAAATTATATTTATCTCTAGAGGAGAGAATCCTCTTCATGAATAAACATTTTTTTTCAAGAAGGTATAGATTTGATAGGAAAGTTTTGACAGGAGGAAAAAACTATTGGATTCTGATAAGGTCAAACTTGAGTACTTATAACAAAGAAAATATACATCAAAAATAATTATTTCTTTTTCTGTGCACTAGCTATACATGTCATCTATAAGGTATTTTCAAATCAGAACACAAAAAGATGATTTGCATATACTTGTTTGACGAGAACTACACATTATATTTTTTACAGTTAAAAAAGGGACTTCAAAATTTAATAAAATGAATAAATTCCTACTTTAAAAAATTATAAAAATTATAGGTATAAAACTCATCCAATTCTACACATTTCATCAGTTTACATCATCTTCATATTTTAAACACAAATAGCATTTTTTTGTCACTAATGTTGAACTGTCACATTCTGATATCACGTTTCTTTATAAAAGGTGACACAGGTTTGTGCTTTTACCCTTCTCTTCTTTAGTCTATCTCAATTTGTCCTTAATATCCTTAGTGTCTGGTTCATTAGGTTCAAAACCACCAAATGGATTGGTATCATCAATCTTAATGGTAACATTGGTTTGATCAATTTTCATAGTGTCACCACTCACTAACACTTCCAAGGTTCTAGGTGCTAGAGGAGATGCTACCTTTGACTCTGTCAACATGTGACTAATAGTAGCTGTAGTCTAACTTCTTAGTTTATCCTTTTCACCAATCATGAATAGAAATGGCCTCAATTTATTCCTTAAATATGGTGCAAGGTTATTCAACAATATTTTAATCTCTTCTTCATCATTAGTCTTGCAAATAGTTCTAAGCATAGAATTCTAAAGTTCTAGATCTTCTTCCCTTTTAGGAGCCTTCTTCTGAATGAGTCTCTCATAGTATTTCTTGTTGATTGTAGTCTCAATATCCTTCAATTTTAGATTTTTTGCTATGATATATCTCATAGTAGAGATATCAATCTAATCCTTTTAAAAATTGGTATACAAATCATAAAACTTGTTCATCTAGAAAAAGTTACTTTTATTAGTAATGGTGGTGTTGATCTTCTCTATCTTTGGCTTCCAAGGTTGTCGAGCTTTTCCTACTGATTTCTTTGTTTCTCTGCTTCCTTGGTCTCTTTTTCCTCTGCTTCTTCATCACTAGAATTAATTGTCAACAATGTTTTCTATCTTTCTCCTGCTCCGATGGCTTGCTATTTGACCCTCTTAGTCCTAATAGTTACTGATTCCACCAATCTTTCAAATTTTCTTTTTGGTTCACTAGGCTAAACATCTGATACTACTACATATGGAATGTTGTTTTCCAAAGATTTCTTTACAATCAATACTAACAAAGGTTGAATGTTCAGTATTCCTTGCTTCATCATTTGTCTTACAACCTCAAATGCACTCTCTGTCATTTGGGCGTCTCATAGTGCCTTCTTCATTATAGACTCTACTTTCTTATGTGATGCCTTCTCTAAGGTCTCTTGATCAACTACCTATGTGATCTCATCATATGTACCAAATCTGTATTCTACATTGTCTCTATCTGAATTCAACAAAAAATCAATATAATCAACTACTATATCATCATTTAATTTATAACTCAAGGGATCAAGAAATGTTTCCAGATGTTCCATTTCTTGAATATAGGTATAATTTTTATTAAAGAAAATAAAAATTTCATCCTTCAATCTATCCACAACTATAGGTGCAATTCTAAATATCTATTTCATTTCATTCTAAAATTTTCTCATCATCAAGTTTCCATTCTCTAATATCTTATCTATAGGATTCCTTCTGCATACTTCTATAATCTTCTCCATTGTGCATCTATCACTACTTGTTATGTCTATTACTAATAAGTAAGGAAATCTTTTAAGTACATCAAAGAATATGTGATTGATCAATGAATGGAATCTAAACACACCATTCTTTGTTCTTTTGATCTTTTCTAGGTTTTATAACAATTGCATTCTTAGTATTTCACTAAGATCCACTTTCTCTTTCTCTACACATAGTTTATATGCTGCATAGATGAATCTTTCTAAAAGTTCATCAATATTTGAACTTGCACAAATAGAATAGGCAATAATTCTACTCAAAAATATCACATCATCTTGATTGATGGTGCTAATCACCACAACCTTTCCATTATACACTACTTTAGTATAACTCTCAAATTTCTTCTTGACCGATTTCTCACCTATAGGTACACTGCCTTGTTTCCTAAGACTAGATACCTCATGAATAAGGTTAGAAAAGAAATCAACTACATTGTCTTGTATCCATAATTTACCATCACATATCCTACTCAATATGATTTGTGTCCACTCATCTATGTCTAACTCATAGTAGAAGTGATATTTGAACAAGTCTAATTCCCTTAAGTGTTGAAATTTGGGCTTCATAGTCATGTCATGATTGAAAACCAATTCCATATCTTTGTTCATGAATTCACTACCAATATACTCAAACTTGCTATTCAAATAATTTCCTACATCTTCAAGATATACTACATTGTTTAGAGTGATAGACAATACTAAAGGAGGGGTTTCCTTCAGTAGGTTTTATGGAAAAAACTTTTAACTTAGGTCTATCTTCATTCTCAACACTGTGCACTACTGAAATATCCATGATTCTATCAGAAAAGAACTTTTACCAAACAAATTTGCAGAAAAATGATATAGTACCTCTTTCTAAAAATAGGGTTTGCTTCAAAATTACCTTAACAAGTCACTTCTAAGTACTCTTTTCTTTAGATGTGTTTGTAATAAAGGGTAAATCAATTTTGTATTCCATTTATTCCATCAACTTGAACTCGCATTGATTGCATACTTTGCAAACATAAAAAACTATCAATTTTATTCTAGAATCAAATAACTACTCAAGATCATCTATCCAATCTTCAAATGTCACTCAAGGTTTGTCATAGCTATTTTTGATCATGAAAAAACTCTTTTGGACTTCACATCATGAAATTATCTGAAAAATATACTTTTCATCTTTTGTTATAGAATTAGCCTTTCCTGTAATACTTGTAACTTTAAATTCCTTCATAACTTATTTAGATGAGATCCAAATTACAAGTGAGCTTAGGTATTATCTAAATATAACTAGATAAACCTTCTCCAAACTTTTCTACCTCTAATTTGATCTCTGAATGAAGTTCTCAAATTCTAATGTTGTGAACAAGCTTAATTCAACTTAGTTGAATCAAACTCAACAACTAACTTTGATATTTTTGTCTCATGTTCATCTAGATTTTCCTTTGAGATATCTACTTCATTTACAAATGCCTCATTAAGTTCTTCTTGAATTTCACTAACAATTTTTCTATGTTCTTTATTGTCTCTGTTAGTTTCAGAGTTCCTTTTATGGTTCCTTTCTATCATTTTCAACGTTCTTTCTATCATTTCTTCTGTTCCCAAATTTTGTTCCATTGTTCCTTCTATTTCAAAAGTTTCTATCAATTCTATAGTACTTTTCTATCTGTTTGAAGTTGTTCCATAACTGACATATAGGTGCTCTACTTCTAGAATTCTACTGATCATTAGGTGCATGACAATACCAAGCAATGTGTCCTAAGTTATTACACTTATAACACACAATCTATCTTCTTTCTTCATAAGATCTTCCATCTTTTGATGTCCTTTCATTGGATCTTCTTCTATCTCTAGGGTTAGTATTTGTAGACATTCTACTATTTCTTCTATAATTATCATACTTAGGTTTCCTACAATCAATTGCATTATGACCCATATCATGATAGTTATGAAAACAAAAGTCTTTAATATGATTAAATGAATTATTAGTACAATCTCTTTTCATATGATCTATTTCATTACATAAAAAACACTTACCTCTAAATTCATACCTAGTTTCCTTAGGAGATTCCACATGCTTTGGTTCATCCAAAATTTCAACTTCCTTGTTTTGCTCAATTTTTTTGGATTCTTTAGAAGATTGTCTAGATTCAATCTTATCATTAGATTTGTCTCTTTTTTTAGATCTAATCTAATCTTAGGTTTCATTGTAGACATGTTAATTAGATAACAATGACCAATCTTATCATAAGTAGGTCTCTGTATTGATGTTGAATCATTAATCTTTTTTGTACTAGAGAATAGAGCTTCTTAAGCTGTTTCTTGCACTGAGTTAATTCACCTTTGAACATGGTATTGTAATTATGAAGTTCTTTATGACCTTCTTTAAATGTTTCAAACTTAGATGTTTTTTTTGCTAGACTTTCTCTTAGATCTTCATTTTTAGTCTTCAAATTAGATTCAATTTCACTAGGATCATTTCTCAAAGTCATTTAGATTTGTAATCTTCAATTCATGCTTCAAGATTTTGTACTTTATCTTTAACTTTGAATAATCATCATCACTAGTTCTAGATTTAGTAGATTCAAGCTTGGATTTGAGATGTTCAATCTTTTCCTTTAATTGACCAATGTATGCTTTGGAGTCTTCATAGTTTTCCTTTAGCTTATCTCTTTCTTTAGTAAGGAGCTCAATTTTTTCAAGAGCTTCTTCAAGGTTCTTCATCAACTATTCCATATCCATGGGTATCTTACTAAAGCTATTAAGCCTTTTCAAAGTAATTGTGCTGTGATACCAATTGTTAGAAATAGGGATTATTGAGAGGGGGGGAGGGGTGGATCCGTAATCTACAAACTTTAGTCACCAACTGGATATTATTTCTTACTTTAAACAATGCATAACAAAGCAATAAAGTAATGCTAAATAGTAATAGTAACAATGCACAAAGATAACTCATAACACCATATTTTGTTAACTAGGGAAACCCTAGCCAAGGGAAACCCTAGCCAAGGGAAAACTCTGATGGGGATGATACCCACTAGATAATATACTGATATATAAGTTTCTTGTTAGAGGATGAACCCTATTATGAGTTAGTGAGAGAATTTAGTATAAGGAGTCCCTATTTGGAGACTTTGAATCCCTATTAGAAGGTTTCAACCCTATTAGGAGGGTAAAAGCACAAACCTGTGTGACACTTTTGTAAAGGAAAAGGCTAACAATAGTATAGCTATTTAGCTTCAATGACATAAAAAATTGATATTATTATTTTGAATTTGAAAATGAAGTAAACTAAAGATATGTGTAAAAATGGATGAAGTTTAGGATTATATTTTTTAATTATTTGGAATAAGAATTGATATATTTTCCTATATTTTATACATAATTTTTTAGCTGCTAAAAAATAATGAAAATTAGGGGTCTAGTTCCTGCCACAAAATTAGATGGAAATAAAGTTATTTCCCTTTTAGCTCAGACTATGTTATAGATAACATATATAGCTAGAACAATCAAAAATAAAAATCAGCTTTAGATATATATTTTCTCTTTTATAATGATTCAAATTTCAACTCACCTAAAATCGATAGTTTTCATCTCCCACTACATTTTTCAAAATAAATCAATTCTAACCAAGAGAAAAATTATACATTCTGAAAGATGACTCTCTCCTCTAGAATTCCATATAATTTTAAAAAAGAAATTGATATGATTTAATATTTTTTTTTTTCTCAAAATTGACATCTTTTTGAGTGTTAAAATATGTACTTGTAGAATTTTTAAATTACAATATACTATATCTAATTAGAACACTATAAACTCTATATGAGAATATTCTTGACTCTAAGCTCTATAAAATAGTATTTATATGTTTTTAAAATAATATCATAAAAAATAGTAAGAGTTATTGAAATGCCATTTTTTTGAAATAATTGTATTTCTTTAGTAATTTGATACAAACTAGTATAAAACATGCATTTAATAGACATTTCCAATTGGAAAGTTTGGGACCATATATAACTTAGTTAGAATAATTTATCTAGATCATATGTTTGGAAAAAAATGATTTTTAGATAGAAATACTCAAATTCAGTCTTTTTGATAAGTTAGCTTGAAACATGACACAACTTTGTACTTTTACTTGGGAGTTGTAGTACAGTGGATGCAAGATGAGCCGACTAACCAAACATGCACTTCAAATTACAAGAAGAGCTCACTACTCAAACAAGTATTTCGATTGAATATAAGTACTATAAATTCTTCCTTGACTGATCACTTCACATACATTACTTTCATAATTACAAGATAGAACTTACAATCATAATCATAATCTTACTGCAAAATGTCCTTTGCATAAATACTACGCCTTTTCATAAATTGTTGCTCAGTTGGCTAAGACCATAATCTACTTTTCCAACTTAAAGTAAACATCTAGGATGTCAGCCCTAATAGGTAAAGTAATTATCTTGTAAACAAAATAATCCTTTCCTTTAATTCTGCTGTCCTATTTCACTTCAAACATGATTATCTCTATTCTGTACGGTCTACACTGACTTCCAAGGTTATACACATCATCATCAACATGTATACTATCTCCATCTAACTTCTCTAGTCATAATATGACATCAACAACAAGTTATAAACAAAACAATACACTAATGTAAAGCAAATTCTATACTTAGACAATTTTTTGATTACTAAACACTAAGTACCAAATTCTATACTTGGAATATTTTTTGATTACCAAAAACTAAGTATCTTTATTTTCGAGGTTTCTTGTAACCATGTACATCTTTTTTTTCTTCCATAAATGACAATAATTACATATCACTATTAGCCAATTGTCAACAAGAAAATGATGGAGGTTTTTTCCAAAAATCTAATTCTAAGCAAGAAAGAAGGCATTTTGGCCTTATCTTTATACATGGTGAGCATCACCTCAGAAGTGTTAACTTGTTGTGATACTGTCTTATGAGGGCATGTATCGAGTGTTGCTCTGGTATGATCAAGAGTCTTTAACAATGCTCCCTTCTGACTAGGACAATTTTGTAGCATTTTGAACAAGGATATATTGGCCTTCATACTTTTTAAGTATTTAAGTGCACTTTATTTTTTCAGTTGACCAAGCAAGATTCCTTAATATTGTATGTATATTTCCTTTGTTCTATTTTTTTTGTTTGTTTAACATAGTGTTCTTTTGTAGGCACTATATTTTTATTAGCCCTTAGATTTGGAGGCATTGGTTGTAATGTGGGTGCAATCCCATCAGTCATGGGTTCCTTTCAATCTACAAATTGTAAGTATTTCTATTGTCATTCTAAAAAGAAAATATCTCTTCTAGTTGAGGATCTAATTCTTGACTGAATGGAAAAGTAAATTCTTCATTGACTTGTTCTTCCATGTTAGGATTCTATGGATAATCATCAGATTCTAATAGCATAGTGGTCTCATTGTTATTTCCTTGTGAATTCTAGTTCACTTCTTGATTTCCATTAAAATATAAGCTGCTATCATTGGGTATGTTTTGATTGGTGTCAAATTGATTGACATCTAAAAATTGAGAATTTTTATTATTGTCTACAAGAATGATTCCATTTTTTGGATGGGTATTTTATTGTTGATTTTGTGTTTGGAAACCATTATTGCAATCTAGAGGATTGAAATTGTTCCCTTCATTGTTATTCTCACTTGAATTCTTGTTGGAGTTTTGATCATAGTTGTTTTTTTGTGAGGGCCTACATTCATTCTTTGACAATTTTTGTTCTACCCTTACAAAAACCTTAAACATGATAGCTCACTGGTAATCTAAGACACGGTCTTCATTTTTTCTAACTCATTTGTAACATTATTATCTACTTTAGTGGATGTTTTTGGCTTCTTATCAAAGAAGGAAACTTTTGAATGTTCATATCCTAGGTAGGTTATGGCTTGAACTAGTATAGCTAGTTCCTATTGTAGTAGAAATGGAGTCACTGGAATGAATTGACTAGGCATCACTTGTGCCCCAATAGGATATGTTAGTACTGTTGGTACTAGCTTGGGCCAGAGCCTTCAATCCACCTTCATTAGGATTTTCCTATTTAGTAAACATAATTTCTTCTCTAAAGACTTTGTCCAAGGTATCAATGTGTGCATAAGGTAGTCTCCTTAAGAAGATAGAAGTGAGGTGGTCCATAACATTAAGATGGAGCTTGATTATAGCTTCAACTGGTATGTGTTTCCAACCTGTAGTATGGCATATAAAAATGATTATTGAAATGTGAAATGGTCTCCATTGGATCTCTCCTTATTGATATAAACTAATTATGTATCAAAACTAGGTTTGTGAATGTTTTGAATTGATCTAAGAACAATTTTTCAAAGGTTGTCCAATTCTAAATACATCCTAGTGGTAAATTCATGTACTAGTTGAAGGAAACTTGCCCAATGTTTATGGGAATAAATGGAGGGCCACATTCTCTTGTTGAAACTATTTTTGATTTCTTATTTCTTTGAAGACCTTGATATTATCCTTAGTTGTTCATGTCTCTCTATAGATGAAACTTGGGTCAAATATCTCAAGATTCTTGGGAAGGACATTGAATGCACCTTGCAAGTTGATTGGTGAATCTACTAAATTTTCAAAGAAGGCAATTGGTGGAGGATTAGGTTGAACAATAGGGAGAGGTTGGTTCTGAGACATAATTGAAGATGATAAGATTTGGAATGGAAGTGGAAGAATTTTGGCTATCCCCTTATCACTGCAACACTTGCAAAAATGACTTAATTCTAGTAACTCATGTCTACTGGGTAAACATCTTAAAGCTCATTGAAATGGAGATAGTGCATCAAGATCTTCTATTTTTTGTTGATTCTAGAAAAGTGCACCTCTAAAAAGAGCACCTATGCACCTTCTGATAGTGATAGACTTAGAAATTTCTAAATGTCCAAAAACAACTAAATTTTCAAACAATATTTTTTTCTTAATCTAAATATTTTTTTTAGGCCCTTCTTCTAGCATCACTCCAAGAGCAACCTCTAGATTCTCCAAGTTGATAGGTCCTAATACTTCATCTAGGTAGCCTCTAAGTAGCTCATTTTTCTTGTGCAATCTTATCAATTCTAATTCATCCCAATCCATGTGTCAGAACACCTCCTTTATGCTTGTGGTGATCATAACTTTGGCCATGTCCACCATGGGATTTACCAACATGACCTCCTTGATTTGGTAATCCATTGGAGTTAGTTCTTTGGTGTTAGCATGGAGGGTATGAATGATGATATGTGTGAGAAGGATCTAGTCTTGGTTCTTCATTATGAAGGCCAATGTTCTTGCATCACCCTTAGGTGGCTTATGCGTCTTTATTTATTTAATCAATGCTTTAATTCCTTCCTCATCTTTTATGTCAAGCTTCATTTTCTATCAAAACATAAGCTCCCTATTTATCCATACTAGTGTGGTCCTAATCGGTGATACATACTTAATTGAAGAGCTTGGTTGAGTAGTAGGCTCCTTTCCTTTATTACTTCTCTCTAGAGTCTTCTCATATCAAGGAAGACCTTTAGAAGGAGTTTCTATGCTTTGCTGGGCTAAGGATCTATCCTCGATTTTTGAGTTTCTTCCAATATTGGTCCCTCCTCAGATACTTCATAATAATGAAGTTATTATGGAACCCTCCTTCCTTGGTTTGTTTCTTTTCTACATCTTCTTGATTGACCAAAGGAGGTGGAGTTACTAGAAATTTGTCCAAAATAGCCACATCCTATGATGGTAGTGGTGGAATGCCTAGAGATCCTTAGGTAGGTCCATATGATAAAATTTTCACTTTTACCTTTGATAGGATGGGTTATGGCTTGTAGAAGTATGGCTTGAGGATTTGGATCCATCTAAAATGGCTTCCAAATTCATTTCCTTATCAACTCAACCACATGTATAGCCTGATGATTTATATCATCATTTTCCTCTTGCTAAATCTTAGTGTTCATGATCAGCCTATGATAAATTTTGTCTCTATTGTACATAGGATCCATAACTTCTAATATATCCTTTTCCATGACCTTGAGAGGAATATTTAGCTTCAACACATTTTATGCTATGTATAGTTTCATCCTACAATAGTCCCTTATATAGAGATCACATTCATCTATTACATTCATCCAATGATCTTCTAGGGCATCAACATGTACAAATTGTTTCCCTACCATATGTTGAACCATCATAATGTTATCAAAGATGTTGATCTTAGATTGGCTTTGAAAATTGAGTTTCAACACACTTAAGAAATTTACTAAGTTCCTACCGAGCTAGTAACATATGCCAAGTTATATGTATAGATGCCGAGTTGCAATAAGTGCCAAGTGAACAATAGATGCTGAGAAAGTTCAAGTGCCAGGTGAACAATAGATGCCAAGAAAGTTCAAGTGCCAAGACAACCAAAATTATAGTATGTGCTAAGCATCAGTATTAAACAAGTGTTGAGTAACACAAAAATGACCTAGTTGTTTGTGATGGTGCAAACAACTATGTAAACTATTTTTGAGCCGACATATGGATAGATCTTGAAGCTTTGAAGATAAGATCAAATATATTTGGATTCCCTATGTGATCAAAATGAAACCAATTAGAAAAATGGAAGGAATTGAGTTGGAAAATTGGATGAATCTCAATCATAGATTCATACCTAACCCTAACCCACCAATGTCTTTTTAAAGGGAGACAAAGCCCCATAATTTGTAGAGTATGAGAGAGAGAATTAGAGAATACATGTGAGCAAGTGATGATAGTAGTGAAAGTGGTGAATTGATCAACATATATTCAAGGTGACTTAGAAGAAGGATAGAATTGTAGAATCAGTTTATAAACAAAGGATCAAGGTTATAGCAATTTCATATCAGATTAGAGTGGATCAAAATGAATTGAATTGGGATTTGGAATATGCAATATCGAATTGTAAGTGTATCAGATCAAACATTCTATTATAATTTCTAAAAACTATATCAACAGGATGAAATTCTTGTATCAAGGTTGATTTAATAGTCATAGTGAAATCCTTTAACAGGGTGACATTCCAAGTGAATGTTCTAAAGTCCTTTAGCTAGGCACACTTCTAATAGGGCGTTAAAATCCTTTAATAGGGTAATATCTAAAAATCCTTTTTAAGCCTTTAATAGGACAGGCCTTTCATAGGGAAGATCATGAAAATGGTCAAAATATGTAACCTTAACAGGTGAACTTTTTTGCTGCAGTAGTGAAGAATTGTGGGTTTCATCCCCACCCAATTTTTACCTTCTCATTAGAGAGTTTCTAGGTAATCATATCTAGTGTCAAGTGTTTATGTGGATGCATTTTATTTACATGTTATTTCAATATTTTTATGCATGCAATGTTTTGAAGTTAAAAGTTTTATTGGTTATAGATTAGTACTTCTGATTCACCCCCCTCTCAGAAGTATACATTTTCCTATTTGTATTTCCAACAATTGTTATTAGAGATAAGTTCTCATCAGGAGAAGCCTTATAGCTTGGAGAAAAGATCTTGAGATGGAAGTCTACAAGTTGGGAAAGACTATTAAGAATTAGGATATTCAGATACATCTCTTACTGCAACAATTGAATGAAGCCAAAGATGCCTTGAGAAGTTCACTAAAGAGAAGAAAAGAGATTGCCATAGTAGAAAATGACACTCAATACAAAGAGATTGACACCAAAAAACTATTTGCAGATAGAAAGTTCTATGAATTTAATGCAATAATTGCAGATCTCATGGACAAGAACAAAGAACAAGCTGAAGAGATTAAAAATCTCAAGTTGGAGCAAGAATCACAAGCAATATTACCATGTGAGGTGATTGAACAAAAGAAGAAAGCTATAGAAGACAAGCCCATGATTGAAGAAGACAAGATAATCTTGTCCAAAAAATTGGACGAAAAATCAGTATAGTTGTCTAGGATCTCAAACATGCAATTGGACACCCTAAGCCAAATGATGAATCCCCATAATGAGTTGAATGTTAAGGACATTGAGATAACTACATTGAAGTTGCAAAATGAGCAATTGTAGAATGACTTGGAAGGAGAGAAGGATTTTGGTGAAAGCTTCAACAAGCCAAATGAAGCCATCAATACTTTGAGAAATTATTGAAATCCCCTAGATTTCCCTACCATCTTTAAGATTAAATGGTTACAAATTGTGTTAAGTAGAATCCATGATGGATGTTTATGGTTGCAGGGAGAGCGTATCAAGTTGTCAAAAAGGATTGTTCATAGAGTTACAAGATTTCCAACCCTAGAAAAATCCAAAACCCTAAGAAGTGACTCAAAAGAAGCCATTGAGAAGAATATAGGGGCAAAGTGAAACAAAAGGGGCATGACCATTGATACCAAGAAAGATCCACTTCTAGAATTTTTTATGAGGGTCATATCTCACAAATTCTATTAGTCAAGCTGATTGAATAGGTACCATGCATTATAGTTTATGTACGGTACAAGATTGTAAAGAAAGATCACACATATGATATGGTCGAGCTACAGTTACAACAAATCATGGAGAACCTAGGAGCTATAAGGAGATCAAAAGGAGCTCAATGCAAATTTGGTTCAATTTTGATATGTATATTCGTTATGTACAGAATGAGTTTCCTTCTTTTGGTATGGTAGGTTGGAAGACCAATAGGTCTATGGCAGTACAAATTAATGAGTACATTGAACAAATGGGAGACAATTTCGAGTCTATAATGACTAGTTATTTTGAGGATATCAAGAAAACCATGAAAAAAAGATTGAGAATCATAGTTTCCCTAGTGGAGAAGTACTACAATGAAGTTTTCTTCCTAGTAGATATTGACTACACATTTATCCAAGCTATAGTACCCAATGTAAGATGGCTAAGGCCTTCAAGGTATGAGATTAATATAGATGAAGCATCAATAGCGATCACTGCATTACTTACAGAGGGCATTAACAAGTCAACATAGATTTTTGGAAACTATGATGTTGCAAAATCTAGGGTAGAAATGGAGTTGAAAACTTCCTCAACTCTAAAGAAGAAGGATAAATTGGTCAAGAAGCTGAAAGCCAAATTTGGTGAAAGTGTTGAAGGAGATGATGATGAAGAAGAAGAAGAAGAAGAAGAACAAGGACAAGAACCTCTTGCCCTAACATAAGGAATGGGTGAAGATGAAGAAGAAGGTTTTGAGGAGGAACGTGCCAAGGAAGCACTAGCAGTTCAAGAGTCAAAGAAGAGAAAGGCTCAAAAATAGCCTATAGCTCAGCCCAAGGGCAAAAAGATTGCTAAACCTAGCCCAACCAAGCCTACTATCCCAGCCACAAGAGAAACTACAAGGGCCATAACTTAAAAGGCTAAGGAGAAAACAAAAGAGAAGAAGAAGACTGCTAAGGAACCAAGTCTAGTGCAAAAGAAGATAAGGAGGAAATATGTTGCACAACTAGAATCTGATGAGGAAAGGATTGAATTAGATGACAATAGCCAGTTCAAAGTGGTAAGTTATGCACCCAAGTCTAATATTGATAACATCTGTGAAAATATTAGGGATAATGTAGACTTGACAAGCTTGAAAATTTTTAAATTCAATAAATTAAATAGGGAAGAAAAAAATAAGATTGAGGAGTTAGTGTATACCATGATGGAAAAATTCAAGAATACCCCACTTGAATTTTACACTACTATGCCTAAGGATTTATATTCCATAGTTGAAAATAAATGGTATTATTGCCTAAATATGGAAAAGGAAATAAGGGTCCACATTGGCACAAGTGATGCCATACTTATCAAAAGGACAAATAACAAAAGTAAACAAGAAACATGGTAGCAAGTTTGCACCAAAGTATTGAGCATCCGACATACTTCAAAATAAGATTGAAGATGTTGTCAAGAAGTCCACTCAAATGTGGAAGTTGATTTATTGGCTAACCACTATTAAGGAAGGAGAGGAAGATCTCTTTAAGGGAAGAAATAATGAAGAAGAGGAAGAGAATGAAAAAGAAGGAGAAGTTGAGAAAGAAAAGGAAGGCAACATAGTGGAGGAGAGAACACAAAAAGAAGATGATATGGAAACTACTAAGGAGTAGCAAACAGATCAAAGTGTGCAAGACACACAATAACCACCATCAAGCTCTGCACATGATAGCAACACACCTAAAGAGATGATCAAGTAAAGGATTTTCCTAACAGATTGGTTCAAAACATCAACCCACTCACTGCAAAGGATCTAGAGAAGATCCTTGACCAATCAACTTTACAAGCAAAGTTGTGTGACAATCTAGTATTGGTTAGTGTGGATGAGTTGTAAAAAGTAGTAGCTGACCTAACTAGGGACAAGGTGGCTAAACAAGAAATATCCTTTGTCATCCCTATAGCTACCAGTGGACAACTTCAAGAGCAAGCATCAACATATAAAGTTTTTATGACTATTGAGGAGCCCACAAAGGAACAAATAGGATAGGTAGAAGTATCTATTCCTACTACAAAAACTCAAGGTGCACCACAAATAATAGTGATTGATCAAGGAGGATCACAAGAGGAGATGGAGATTCCAAAGGAAAAGTAGTAGGAAGCAATTCAAACATTGGTTAATCAACCAACTACTGCAACTCCCACAAAAATCCTTTAGAAGTCGAGCACTGAAGCAATGCCACTCCAAATTTTAGCACCAGCCTTGAGTTCCACAAAGGTTGCAAGGGTACTTCACTATGGAGACCCAACATTGGATGAAGAAATTGTCATACCTAAGCATGATTACGAAAACATGAACATTGAATAGATAAATGAGTTGCAAGAAGAATTAGAAAGGAAAATGAATCAAGAGATACTTAGGAAAGAGTATAAATAAAGGCAAGTATTACATGAGATAAAAGACATCTTTCTAAATGCATTTAGCTTATAAACACCTGATGCAACCAAACCAATAGTGGAACAATTATCTAAAATTGATGAATAGGTGACAAATGAATACCAAGAGACTAGTGTAAAACTCATGGAATGATCTGAGAAGAAGTTTCATGGTAAGGTAAATGAGAAAATATCAAGTGGAATAGCACTATCATAGGTGGAATTGGC
The DNA here is from genome assembly GCA_028749045.1 of Cupressus sempervirens. Taxonomy (NCBI): domain Eukaryota; kingdom Viridiplantae; phylum Streptophyta; class Pinopsida; order Cupressales; family Cupressaceae; genus Cupressus; species Cupressus sempervirens. The sequence continues at coordinate 273,987,598 of CM053790.1, forward strand.
TACAAAAATAGAAAAGGTGAAGAAGGTAATTGAGAATATATTTTCACTATACACTAAATTGTGTGATCCCACACTTTTCACACAAGAAACAAGCCATATAATTATAAGTCTAGAGAGAAACCTAAAAATATATGGTATGCAGTTACCACAAAATCCAACACAAAGTGAGAAGCATTTTACTCCATGCTTCATACAGAGAAGGAAGTAGCTATATTGACAGTATAAGACGCTACTACAAGAGCCAAGTTAGTTCAAATTCAAGCCTCCCTAACCCCACACATGGAGATTCCACAAAAATAACTAGCTTATGCTAAGACACTACTCAAGAAAGATCCTAATCTTTCAACATTAGATGACTTAGTTCACCTTGTAGCAGAGACAAAAATCCAAATTAAATCACTAGATGTTGCAATAGACAACTAAGATGCTGCCCTCAAAATTGTTATGTAAGTTAATAAGAACTTTCTAGATAAAAACACACTTAGCGTATAAGCCCTTTGACATCAGTGTCAAAAAGGGGGAGAAATATCTTAAATGGGAGACATATGTAAGGGGGAGACATGTGAAAAGGGGGAGTTACAAAATGAATAGAGAGAAGAAAGGGGGAGCAAATTGTAGGAAAGTAGAAAATAGGGCATCATATCAGAATACATCAGATAAAGAGTATTAGATGAAGACAAAGAGTTACAGTAGAAGAAAATCTACTTAGAGATTTTGGATGTAGCAAAGACACATTAACTTAAGGGGAGTTATAAAATTTTGAGGTATATAGTTCTCTACAAAATTTTGAACAAATTTTAAAGTTTTGTACATATGTCAAATTGGATGTACCTTATACTCGAGGAGATTAGATTCATCATGTAATATTAAGTGTTTTTTCCGCTCATGTCAAAGGAGGAGATTGTTGATCTCAGATTGGTATTGACAATTGAGTGTCAACACACTTAAGAAATTTACTAAGTTCATGTCAAGCTAGTAACATATGTAGAGTATAATATGTATAGATGTTGAGTTGCAATAAGTGCCCAGTTAACAATAGATGCCGAGCAAGTTCAAGTATCAAGCTAGACAGAATTATAGTATGTGTCGAGCATCAATATTAAACAAGTGCCGAGTAACACAGAAATGACCTAGTTGTTTGTGATGGTGCAAACAACTATGTAAACCATTTTTGAGCCAACATATGGATAGATCTTGAAGCTTTGAAAATAAGATCAAATCTATTTGGATTCCCTATGTGATCAACATGAAACCAATCAAAAAAATGGAAGGAATTGAGCAGGAAAATTGGATGAATCTCAATCATAGATTCATAACTAACCCTAAGCCACCAAAGTCTTTTCAAAGGGAGAAGAAGCCCCATAATTTGTAGAGTATGAGAGAGAGAATTAGAGAATGCATGTGAGAAAGTGATGATAGTAGTAAAAGGGGTGAATTTATTATCATATATTCAAGGTGACTAAAAAGAAGGACAAAATTGTAGAATCAATTTGTAGAACAAAGGATCAAGGTTATAGCAATTTCATATCAGATTAGAGAGGATCAAGATGAACTAAATTGGGATCTAGAATCGGCTATATCAGATTTTAAGTGTATCAGATCAAACATTCTATTGTACTTTCTAACAACTATATTAGCAAGATGAAATCCTTGTATCAAGGTTGATTTAACAGTCATAGTGAAATCCTTTGACAAGGTGACATTCCAAGTGAATGTTATAAAGTCCTTTAGCCATGCACACTTCTAATAGGGTGTTAAAATCCTTTAATAGGATAGGATCTAACAATCCTTTGTAACGCTTTAATAGGGCAAGCCTTTCATAGGGAAAATCACAAGAATGGTCAAAACATGTAACCTTAATAGGTAAACTTTATTGCTGCAGTAGTGAAGAATTGTGGATGCCATCCCCACCCTAGTTTTACCTTCTCATTAGAGGGTTTCTAGGTAATCATATCTGGTGTCAAGTGTTTATGTGGATGCATTTTCTTTACATGTTATTTTAATATGTTTATGCATGCAATATTTTAAAGTTAAAAGTTTTATTGGTTAGAGATTAGTGCTTCTGATTCACCCCCCCTCAAAAGTATATATTTTCCCATTTGTATTTCCAACAAAAGAATTAATGAGTGGATTTTTATTCTTCCAAGGGATATTGATCTCATTTAGAGTCAAAGGTGGTAATGTCTTTTTTTTGGTTCACCTCGAATGCACTAGTTATAATTAGCCAGACCCATGCCTTCTTATGCTATTTTCTCACTATGTCATAATAAAAATTGATTTGGTGTGCTATCTTAAGGAATATCAGCCTATCTAAAGGATATATTGGGAGTTTGTTGGGGCCAGAAAAGAGTACCAACTACCTGAAGTTATGTGAAATTCTTAAATTGAATGTAGTAGGGACCTATCTCTGTTATTCTAGGTACCATCTCTACTAGCATTCTCTTCTCATAATCTCATTCAATGAAGCTAATGATGAAAAAGATGAAACCATTATTGAACACTCTATAATCAACACTCTAAAGTGGGAGCTTCAAAGTGGTTTTGGCCACTAGCAAGTACACCATGTATGATGTCATGTTGAAATGAGGATCAGGTTTAACGATGTTTAGCTACTCATTCAAGTTATGAGCTAGGATGTTTGCCCAAAAAAAGGGCATCTTCATGACCCTCGTGGTTTCTATAAAATGAACCATCCATGTTTGAAGGTGACCTATTGTAGGAAGGCCCATTACTCTACTAGGGAGGACAATCAAGTATCTGATGTCATCTTTCATATACCTCCAATTATATCCACCTTGCCTACTCTACAACCAAAAGGTATCCTATCAATTAGAAATAAGGTATGTACTAGTTCCTTTGCCTCTTTTTCATTATCATTTTACCACCTATCTAATCCATCATATGTTATTTTAAGGTACTAGTCCACCCTAAGAAGATGGAATATTTTCTCTATGTTTTGAGGTCAGAGGTCTAGGACTATCTCTCATGTGATGTTTTTGACCACCTTCTCCTTAGTCAAATTATGCTCCACCAATGTCATTATCAATTCAAAAGATTGAACCAAAGTGGAATGTGATGTTGTATTAACTAGCCCAAACTAGATCAATGTGGAGACCATTGTTGACCTCTACCTTGGTTTGTTACAAATGGTCAGAAAGGCATTCCAATTAATATGGCCCAACTTAGTATCTCTGCTCTTCTCGTGTCTATCTTAGAATATTAATTTCTTAGATGCTCCTTGGTACTTGAAAGAAACAAGTTTTGGTTCCATTTTCTTTGCCATGGAAGATGATGATGATGCCATTGATTTGCATGAAAGGGGAAAATGTTAGTATTATGGATATTAGACAACAATAAGAGACCTAAAAAGAACCTAGTTTGACTCAAAAATATGTCAACATTAGTCAGAAGAGACAAAAATGTAGTTCTCCCCTAAATAATAGCCTACTATGCATTTCAGCACACCTAGGATACTCTTAAAGTGCACTAGTGTGCTTGTTTAGGCTTTAAAATGGCTAAGTGTGTAGTTGTGCACCAATTAAGTGTTAGAGTAAATAATTAATTTACTAATTATTTATTCTATTACTTAAGCTTACTTAGGTAAATGCATTTATTAATTAGTTATAAGTTGTTGACAATAAGAGAGTTTTTTTCTCTCCTAAGTCATACTTATCCTCTCACATTGTTCGAGGACTTTCCACCTTATGTGGATGTATGCTTAGTTGTCACACTTATCTCCTAACATCTTCTAGTTTGTTTTGGAAGATTCTTGGAGCTCTTTATATTTTGGGTTCCCTCATTGTATTATCACAACATCATCACATTCTTGCATATTGTAAATACATATTTTTTTGTGTTTGCATACTTGTGGTCTCTCATGTCCATTTAGGGTTTTTCCCTTGCTCCACGCTCTTCTCTCCTTGGCTTCTCTTTGACAGGTTTTCGCATGCAGGTGATCTTGGGCATCTTTAGAGTTGGATTTCATCAACTCCAACATGGTATTAGGGCCTTCTTGCTACAGCTTCGTTGAAGATTTTTGAAGCTGTGATTTGAAGTCACAAACCCTAGTTTGTTTATGCATTTTTCTTCAAATTGGGGGATCATCAATTTTTTGGAGCACTTTTAGCCCAAACAGACACTGCCATTAGATCTGGATGGTTATTTACAGTCAGGATTCATATAAAACTTGTTAATTTTGGAGACAGGGCTTTGGGAGGCAAATTTTTTTTAGTTTGGGAGGCTGTACAGACGAAATTGGAGCATTTATTGCAATTTTTTATTAAAAAATAGTGCCGTTGATAGAGCCGTCAGGTGACCACTGCTTCACCACCCAACGACCATTGTCACACTGCTCATAGTAGCCGTAGCTAGTAGCGTTGCTGCCCACAGGCCACCTCGGCATCGCTCCTCTTGCACCTCTGCCCCATCCAATGTCGTTGCCACCACATCTTCGCTAGTGGTGACACCTCCTTTCTACCTTCGCTCAACCTTCTGACGTCAGCCACTCCACTCGTCTACTTTAGCTGCCACCTCAGCTTCTACATGGTGGCTATTATCAGTCCTGTCAGTAGTGTGCATGGAAAATTGGTCCAATCAGCAGTCCATTCAGTGCCAGCAACCCAGTCAACACTACATAGGTGTGACACATGGCATGTGTGCCACATGGAACATTGCTATGTGGCCCTACCACATCACACCTGACACATCAACAACCTACCATGTGGCTTTTTTTTTGTGTTGACAGCTGACGGGCCGTCAATTTTAAATAACTAAAATGCTGATGTTAACATGGCATCAACATTGCATTAGCACCTTGCTTGCACTTCGCCTTCTAGGTCATTTTGGACCTACCTTCATTTTTTGGCCATAACTTTTGCATACGGAGGTATTTTTTTGATCTAAAAGAAGCGTTTAAAAGCTAGTTTGAAGATAGAGATATTGGTGTAGGTATTTTTAGGTTTTGATGCTTTTGTATTGCTTATTTTTTAGTCAAAGTCTGAAGTTGTGTTTTTGACTTTGGCAAACATATCTTTTGCATCCCATACCCATTTTTTGAAAACTTTATATTTTTGGAAAGCTAGTTCTGTCACCTTTTCAGAAATGTGTTCATTTTTCTTAGTTTTTGGCCCATGCTCTTTCTATCATAGTTTTGGAATTTTTGTTATATGGTGGATATCTTGAGTGTTTTAGGCCCGAGGATTGTTTTCCTGGCATGGTTTCCTTTGTTTTATGCTATACTATATTTTGTATCATCTTTTTTTCAATTTTGATCATTGTAGCTATCATTTTGAAGCACTTTTATGTATTGCACTGAGATAAAGTGTCACTCTTGCATTCTGGGGGTCATGAACGTTGTTTTGAGTCAGTTGTACTTGCACTATTTTTATAAAGCACCATGGGGGGGATAGTTGTTTGCTATTTTAGGCTTCTCCCTTTGTCAAGTGAGTGTCCCTTCCATGACCTTAGCCCCATGTAGAGTCAGTGTGATGGAGTCTTTATAGGTGTCTGTACCTCTTTCCCTTTATTGTCATTCTTGGTTCATTTGTAGGAGACTTTGGCCCACCTTCTCAGTTGCCTGTCATCACACCCCATCTGCATTAAGGGGGAGTTATGCTATTGTTCTAATGCATTTGTGGTTTGATGGTTCATTAGTGTGAACTATGTATTCAGTGGTTGATCCTATGTACAAGGTGATTGTAGTGGCTAGCTACCTATGCATTTCGGTGAGATGGATCATCTACCATATAGACACGATTGGTTCATGCCTTCTTCTTCCATGGAGGTTCTTGAGATCAGCAATTCTCTTTTTGATGGTAGATATTTTTTGTGGCTCTTCATGCTTTAGTGATGCTTCTTCATGATCACTCCTTGTTCTTGTTTTAGGGGACACTTTCCCTAGTTGGAGGCTTCTTCAGTTCTTCACTAGGTTCTTACCTCTTTTTGGGGTAGGGTTTTTCCCACATGGTTTTCTCTCTATCCCCATTTTTAGAGGTTGCATTTTCTTGCATTGTTCATGGGTACCTAACATGGCCTCGATGTTGGGACCCATTCTGCATTCTATAGTTTTCTTTTATTTTGTGAGCTTAAGGCATTCCCATAAGTTGCACTTAAGGGGGGGTGTTAGAGTAAATAATTAATTTACTAATTATTTATTCTATTAATTAAGATTACTTAGGTAAATGCGTTTATTAATTAGTTGTAGTCTAGGAGTTAGTTATAAGTTGTTGACAATACGAGAGTTTATTCTCTCCTAAGTCATACTTATCCTCTCACATTGTTCGAGGACTTTCCACCTTATATGGATGTATGCTTAGTTGTCACACTTATCTCCTAGCATCTTCTAGTTTGTTCTAAAAGATTTGTGGAGCTCTTTATATTTGGGCTCCCTCATTGTATTATCACAACATCATCACATTCTTGCATATTGTAAATACATATTTTCTTGTGTTTGCATACTTGTGGTCTCTCATGTCCATTTAGAGTTTTTCCCTTGCTCCACGCTCTTCTCTTGTTGGCTTCTCTTTGATAGATTTTTTCATGCAGGTGATCATGGGCATCTTTGGAGTTGGATTTCATCAACTCAAACATTAATCCCCTAATTAGGAACAAGAGAAGGGATAGTTTAATAATGGGTAGAAATTATGAGGAAGTAATAGCAAGAAATATTGAAGAAATCAAAATATTTATGATTCTAGAAGAAGAAGAGAGAAAAGACTTAAAGGGGAGAAGTCCCCACAATAGAAGAATTATTAGAACAAATAGAGGGTATGGAGGAAGAAGAAACCCTAAAAATATCTACACTTAAAGCTTTGCCAGTTCCAAAAGTTAGCAAGGACACTATGATCCTAGACCCTTCATTGTAGGTACCTATCAATAATTACACCATACAAATAGATAGTACCATAATCATAATAAATACAGAGTAAGAAGATCCCTTTAAGAATTATGAAATGCATATTGTTGACAATTTTTTAAGTTATACTTGTTCTAAAGATAATGAAGAGGAAAAAAAGAAAAAGGAGGAAGAAGAAAAGAAAATAAGAGAGGATGAGGTGAGAAAGAAAAAAGTACATGAGAAGAAAAAGAAAAAGGAAGAAGAGAAAAGGATAAAGGAAGAAGAGGAAGAGAAGAAGATAGAACAAGAGAAAAAGAAATAGGAGGAGAAAAAGCAGAAGGAAGAAGAAGAGAAAAATAGGAAGGAAGAAGAAGAGAACAAGAAGAAGGAAGATGAAAGGAAGAAGAAAGAGGGAGAGGACAAGAGGAAATGTGAAGAATATGAGAAAAGAGTAAGTGTACCTAGTTCTTCTAGGAAACTCATTACATTAGCAGAATTGATGAGAACAGATAGACTTAACTGATCTCACCCCTCAACAAAATCATTAAGAAAAATAAGAAGGTAAAGAGTCTATAGAACACCTTGATGGAAGAAACATAAAGACATGAGAAAACCTTACCTATAAAGATAATAGAATCATATCCCAAAGATAGAGAAAAAGCTATGATACAAACTTTTGATGTAGAATTTACCAAGCTATTAGACATTGTAGATATACAAGCACATGCTAATCATGATACACAAATGTTCAACACTGTGTGTAAAAAAAATAGAAATAATTTGGGAAATCTTGATGTATGTATCAAAGAACTAAGAAAATGTGAAAGGGAAGGAAAGCCACTTTATTCTAAGTTTGAACTAACGTTAAGGTTCACCAAGGACAAAAATGATGAGCTAAAGAACAAAAATGGAGAACTTGAGGCACTTGCATGTCAACTTCAACAACCAAATCAGAAGATTTAAGATATTGAGGAACAAATTGAGAATATTTATGATGATTTGAGGCTCTTTGTGATGGAAAAAGAAATAATTGCAAAGAGATTCTCACTTCACAGAGAAAATCTATCTCTAAAAATTGGAACTTTAGAGAAACAGATAGAAGAATGTCTTAAGGCAAAGACATCATTTGAGAAATTTTTCTATTCATACTTTAATGCAGTTGAGATTGCATCTTATGGACTTTATGCCCTTCTCAACATATCTAAAGGAGTCATATATTCTTGGTAGAAAAACTTCAAGAGTCTAAAGATAAGCTTTGATGACTACATGACACAACTATCAACATGATGTAGAGGTATAGATCCAAAATTTGACTTGTAAATGAGTTTTGACATCTTTACCATTAATGGAAAAAGGGGATAAATGTATGTAAAATTGTATAGATAAGTAATAAATATATGTAAGTTGTGGGGGGTGGGGGTATAATGTATTTTCTTTAGTGTAGGAGTTGATAATCCAACTTTGAAAATGCACCAAGTTCACCTGCAATGCAAATAGCTTGCTGCAGAGAAACCTAGGGAACAAAGAGCTTGAAGCAAATACCACACAAGAGGATATTTCAAAATAGGAAATTAGAATTTCTATGTGAATGGAATGAATCTACAATTAGAGAGAGGTCACTTATAAAGACCTCAAGGAAGCTCGTAGAACAAGCTTGGAAGGTGGTAGAAGATAAGTTTGACAACTAAATGCACTTTCCACAAAAGGGCGAAACATGCTAGAAGGGAACAAAATCCCATGTTGTCAACAACTTATCTCTACAACTATTATCTACATGAATTTACCTAAATAAGCTTAAGTAATATAATAAATAATTAATAAATAAATAATTAATTATTTACTCTAACATTTAGAAGTTATAAGGAAAGATGGTTAATATGATGATCCATAGCTTTGAATTTTTTTTTAAGGCTAATTTTGTTAAAAGTTTTTGAAATTTTTGAATTGATTAGTTTCTTTTGGGACTTAGCCATTTTACCCTCATGTTGTCATCAATGACAAAGGGGGATATTGTTGACAATTTAGCCAAGGTAATCAACTAATTTTCTCATTTTGTCATTTATGACAACATGATTTCAGTATGAACAGAGAAGATCATGAAAATAAAGTTAAGGAAGTTGTAATTAGAAAATTATTTAAGTATCATGGTGTTTATTTGGTAGAGTAGATAGAATTTTGATTGGAAAGATCACTAGTTAATCTTTGGCATATGAAAATTTAGGTATGAAAAGTACAGAGTGTCATGATGACATGGCTAAGTGCACATGATAGTATGGAGAATATAATAAGTTACGGTCATTTTACTAGACATGCAGTTTATAGGAAAGAACAAATCATGAGAGAGAAGTGCAAATTTTAGGTTAAAGAATTATTTTGTTTACAAAATATTTACTTAAATAATTAGGGATGACATCCTATGTTAACCCTAAGTTAGATAGAATTATTTTTGTACCTTACCTAGCATGTGAAAGCTTGAAGGTTGTCATGGAAAGCTTTGCAAGATGAAAGGTATTAAAGGAATATTGTATTATGTGATGTAGTGTGCAAGATATATGTGATATGTGATATAATATGCAAACAATGTGATGTAAATTCTAATGCATGGTCAGAGGTATGTGAAGAGAAGAAAATGTTTGATCAGATATTTAAGATATCAGTAGTAAGAGGTTTTTGTATCGATCTCTTTTGTATAAAGAAACTCTATTGTATAATTGCATGTTTGGGTAGTGGTCTTGCATACATTCTGTAATTGTATATACCAACTCTTAATAGGGTTGATGATTTTAATAGGGTCTAGTCCTCTAACAAAGACCAAGACACTATATGTAATTAATCTAGACTCCTAATAGGGTCTACATCCTTTACATGATACTTTTATTTAGTGGATAATTTTGTGGGTACCATCCCCACTGGAGTTTTCCCTTGTTCAATCTTTCCCTAGTTTAAAAAAAAAATGATCTTATGAGTTATCTTTATGTATGATTATTAATATTTTTCAACATTGTTAGTTTACTTTCATATGTATGTTATAAAGTAATTAATAATATTTAGTTGTTGGTAAAAGTTTATAGAATATTGATTCACCCCCCTTCTTGGTATTACCTATTTCTAAAAATTTGCACATCCATTAAATAGATGCGCACATTTGTTTATTATAGCTACACTTCTATTATATGTAGCCATGCATTCATTTCTTATAGCTACAGTTTTGTATCCTAAAGCTATGTTTGTTTATAAAGTGACCAACAACATGTAGACAATTAGTTAGGTGCAAAGTTGCACATATATTCAATATATCTACACATATATTTAGTATACGTGTGCATCTATTCTAGAAGACCAAAAAAAAAGGAATTCTTTGAATTGAACTTCTAGATCACATTTGGATAGAGAAGTGCTCCCAAATACATTCCTGGGATGAATCCTAGGTTGAAAACCTCTACCAAACTAATTATTAGGGAAGTTTCATTGAAAGAAAACCATCCCATAAAAAATAATGTAGGCTAAAATATATATTGAGATATTCAAGAGATACATCACATATTATAGAGAAATAAAAATTTCATATTCATTCAACCAACAAATCATGAGTGTATTTCCCACAATAAGATTTCAATATAATTTTATGTCATTTCCAAGGAAAATAGAATGAGAGAAAGTGAAGTTTAGGCCTACTTGATTTAATTGAAAGGGTTGTAGGTTATTTCTCTATGTAATTTGATGCATTGGGTCAATGAACAATCTTGCATCAACCAAAAATATTGCTTTGGCTTTTTTGTACTAGTTTTTTTTTTTTAGGACTAGTCGTTGGTACTTATGATTTCAAGTTATGCATAGTTGGCATCTTATTCTAGCTAACACATTAGTAATCCTTACCCTATGTGTGAAAAATATAATATTTCTTGTTCTTAGAGTTACGCACATCTTTCTTCACTCACTTGTCATTTTTTGTTTCATACAACACATTTCAACATGATTTTCTAAGATCACATGGCATTTGGTGCAGTTAAAGGACATCTACTTCCATTTCTTAGCCTAATGCATCCCTTTTTTTAGGCATATGGTCCTTTGTTTGAACACTTCTATCTTGGATTTCTATAGCTGATCTCGTAGTGTTTTTAGTACTACTATTTTATTCTCCAACTTTAGGGTTTTCTTCTCCAAGACATAAGTCTTCTTCATTTCTTCCTCATAGTGCCTCCTAGTCTTGATGTACCACTCATAGGCTCCCTCCATCCATGCTTCAAGAACATCCCTTTTGTTCTTACCTAATAATGCCACTAAATTTTGCATTCCATATATTGGCTACTGGAGCTGGAGTGCACATTCCAAAATACAATATTTCCCCTAGGGGATTCTTTGATTTCCATCAGAGTAGGCTTCTAGTGTTCTAGAGCCAAGCTCCATATTTCTATAGTTTGGGCATCAATATTATACCCAAGCCTCTCACTTCTTATCGCTAGTTCTCATGCTCAAATGATATAGATTTGCATTGTCTCCTCATTTGGTCTAGTAGAAAAGAGGAATGATATCCCATCCTAGGAATACAATCATACCACTTCTTTTTAGTAGACCTCTGGCCTCATTTATAGTGAGGGTTTAACTAGTAGGGTCATATTCTTGTAGCTTCTTAAATAACTTAGCAACCACCTCATTAGAGTCACCTAGCTTCACTTGCAAAGTTTATTAGTTCTATTTCAACCTGAACAAAAATCTTGATTTCTTCATTTTTGATGATGTCGTCATCACTAATAAATTCATCAACTTCAATGATTCTATTTTCAATAATTTGAGCTTGTAGCTATAGTTTCTTAGAGCTTTGCTCATCATCAGAAGCTTGAGCTATTAGATATCTCCTTCTAGCATCACCAAAGTATAGGCTAGCCCTGGGCAAAATTTGTAAAGCCTTTTGCTAAGCCTTTGGTGGAATCTCCACCATATTTTACTTCTTGTTCCTCTACTCTATCCACTCCGAGCTCTCAAGTTAATCCTCTTCATCATCACTAACCTCAACTACAATGTCTTCATTAGTGTAGTTAGGATCAATTTTCTTACTTATTTCCTCAGGCACTTGGGCTGATATCTCATCAAATTTTTTAATGTATTTGTCTAATCTAATCCAATAGTCCATCTGAAGATAAAATCCTTTAAATGATGGATCAAATTGCCTCATTTCTTGTTCAAAACTAACAACATCTCAGAACCTGATCATTCTTTCTCGATACACATTCTCATACAACCTATCAAAAATGACATACTCTTCCCACATAGGTTTTGTAGGAGGTAAATTGTATCCCCTCATACTTTTTAGGACATTCCTAACTACACTGTATGGGTCATATGTTTTGGCTGGCCCAATTGGCAATTTGTAGCCTCTCAAATAGGTATTAGTCTCTTCTATAGAATTTTTTCCTATCTCAAAATCTCCTACCTTAGTGCATCTACATAAAATTGTTCCTGTCTTGAAAACTTTATTTAGATACTCTCTTTATAATGAAACTAGTTGCTAGAAAACTTCTATAACCCTAGTCTCTCTAGGACATACTTGGGTAAAATTTGAGGTGGCCAAGGGCATCCATATATTCTGATAACTATATAATCCTCAAATGGAGAAAGCACTCCCCCAATAATATGTCAATTGTTTTCCATCATCAAAACATATGTTAGGCTTAACAACCTTCCTAACACTCCTAGGTATTCTTTCATTAGATAATCCTATCATTTTAAAAAATAGGATACATAAAATCATTATAGAAGAAAATAACATTTGAGTATGGGTAGAATCTTTTCCATACCCTTTTGCACCTTTACATTAGTATTATTTCTCCCCATTCCTTTGTGGATTCAAAGAAACTTTGATAAAAGGAATCAACATTTTTGAACAAGATTAGATGCATGATTAGAGAGTAGTGAGGGAACATAAGGTTCTCTAAATGCCTATATTGTGAACCAATAATCTCCTCATGGATCTTGTTGATGATGTATGTCACATAATCATAACAAAAATTGGTGTTGGGGTTTTGAATATTCAATTCCTTGACATAATATCCTCCTAGGGCATTCATTGCTCCATCTTTACCTAGGAATTTTTTGAGGTTAAAGATAGTATTTTGGAAATACCTCTAAAAGAATCAAGACGCATGATCTTTTCCACTTCCTTATTCTTCAAAATCTCACCGTTTTCTTTTCTAGACATAAGAAATAGTCTTGTCATTGCCCTACCAATATAAAAGATCTTTTGGCTCTTGAAATTATTAGTTAGGTCATTTATCTCAATAGAAAATGACATTGGACCTCCCAAATCAAATGCCTCTATCAATGTCTCCTTATCTAGAGCTAGGAAAATGCTTCTGTATATCTTGTAGAATGACTTTTTGACTGGATTATAATACTTTTTAAGAGCCTTTACTAGGTCAACATCCACAAATACCTCTTGCATAATCAACTTACCAAAATTTCTAACCCAAGGGTTGTAGACTAGGACCTTCTCCACTTTTTCTTATAAAAGAGACAAAATAATTCATACCCATTTCTATCCAAAACCTCTAGATCTCTATAGAATACATATGGATCTCTGAAGGCATGATAATTTATAGATTGTGCATTAGTATAACAAGGAAGAATGTGAATCCATTCTTTAACAAATGAACAAGGGCTTTTAGTTTGTGATATAGATTCTTCAATTATGGCCTGTGCAATCAATTCACCTTCTTTTTGAGCTATTTATTCAAACAATTCAATCAACTCTGAATGTTGTATGCTACAACATTTGTTTGAATTTATTGTGCAATTCTGTCACTACTCTAAAAACTCAAAAACTTATGCAATTGATAATTAATCTCTATGCTTCTTCAAATTTTTCTGTCTCTAAAAAAAGAGTATGACATTAATGAAATTGAAATCAACATACTTCAAAACATAATATTCTTTGAAAAGTTGGAAAAATCCTTTCTTTTTCATATTTCATACTTCTAGGTCATACTTTTTTTATCCAGCTCAAACATGGCCATTAAAAATGAAAGTTGTGTTGATGCAATGACCACCTTATCATTTCTTTGCCATGGTTTCCTCTCTTTTCTTATCTCTATCTACAACCATGTGAATAAAGCTATCTTCACTATTTCACAACCTCACACCTTTTTTCTTTAACTACTATGTCTCACTTGTGAATTTGTGTTTCCCTTTGTTTTCTCCTTCAAAACCATATTTTAATTAATCTTTCACACCACTATGATCTACAAATAACTTCTTTATCCATTACTTCACATTTTTTCCATGGTTCATGACTTAACATCTTTTAAACTTGCAATATTGTGATGCTTCTAATCTTATCATTATCACTTGCTCACAACCACCAAACATAATGTCTTCTCTAACTGTGCGATGTCGCACTGACCATTTTCCTCAATATATTATTCATCTCGCAATATCATAACTCAAAATTTCACTTGCCTTTGAAAGCTTGTGAAAGTAAAATAAATAGTTCTTCACCACTTTGTAACTTAAAACATTAAAGAAAAATGAAACCTTGCAAAGAGGTGATGATTACCTTTAACTATAATACTTGGGTTATTAGCAAAATCACAGCTTCATTTATTTACTATAGCTTTTTACCCGCAAAGATGCAATTGTTGCTTTGTTTACCATCACTTCTTTTTGCAACTTTGTAGAAACAATCTTAACTATGATTGAAAATCATACAAGCTTGTGCTAGCCTTTAACTTTAACTATTCTAAACTCATCTCAAAATGTAGTGCCTCCCATGTTTGAATTTTGTACCTTGTTATATTTTGATCTGAGAGATACTTGTACTCATTTTATTTTTACATTTGAGATGACCTAAGGGTCAAATGTTATACTTTGATTTCTAGTATCATATATGCTAGATTACTATGCTATTCAGTTGATCATATTTGCATGATGATGTCATTTTGAGATGACAATATTTTTTATGATGATATCTAGTTATCTAGTATTTGGACATATCTCTAATTATGTTATATGTTGGATTTAATGTTATGGTAATTTACTTCATTCTTGCTTTGTTATGGTTTATGCAAACATGATCGATGCAAATGGATTATTTCATTATAATTGAATAAATGGTTAAATTAGGTTATTTAATGCATTTATTGCTTTGTCTATGGAAATAATTGGTTAATTGTGTATTGTCTTTGATATTACACAAAATGTCATGTCATTTCTAGACAGTGTGTGTTGAGCTCACTTAGGCATTAAAGACAATTTTTTGAGTCTACCAAGCATTCCAAAATTTGCCTAGTTTAGAAGACAGTGTCTACTGAGTTCAATCGGGTGACAAAGAAAAGTTTGTAGAAGTTGAGTGTTAACCGAGCTCACTCAATTAATGAAGGAAATATTGGATGGAATTAATGTTAACCAACATCAATCCGTTACCAAAGGAACTTTGTGAATATGTAGTATTAATCAAGTTCACCTGGTTAACATAGAAAAATCACTTTGAGTTAGCTACCAAGCATGGTCGGCTAATGAAGGATTTTCTTGTTTTGACATATTGGGTTCAACTGAATTGTTTGTTAGTTCTAGCTGACTGAGAAAATGGATATTAATTATTCTAAGTTATATTGAAGTTGACTTGAAAATGTGTAAGATATTAGTATATGGTTAGGTTTAGGATTAGAAGAGGAAGCATAAGTGGAAGATTTGATGATGCTTAGAGGAAGTGAATTAGAAGGATAAGTAAAATATCCTTGTTGAGATGCAATGATACATTTGATTGTGAAGGATCAGGTATACAAGCTATAATTGAGATCTATAATCAACATTTTAGTTGTATTAGGAACTAGATCATCTCATTATTACTCTCTAACCATTGTAGTAGTGATCTAAATCTCTTAGCAAAGTTGGCTTAACAACTATTTGTAAATCCTCTAAAAAGGTGGCATTTCTATTGAATTGTCTAAAAACCTCTAACAAGGCCACTCCTAATAGGGTGATTAAATCCTCTAATAGGGACACACCTAATAGTGTGTTTTGTAACCTTTAACAGGTTGACTCCTAACAGGGCTCACTTTAGAAGATTGAAAATTGGTAAATAGTTGCAATTGGCAATTTTTCCCAAATTGAGTTTCCGTGTTAAAATTTTGTGTTCATTCTATTAATTTTATGTGTTTGAAACTAAGTTAAAGTAATATCACTCATAGATAATATCTTAAGGTTTTCATGTTAAGCATTTGCTAAGTTGTTTTAGTGTTTACCAAGTTACACCATTTTTCTTGTGCATTGAACAAGTTTCAAAAGAGTTGAGTTTATACTTATATTGACATTTAAGGGATTTGGGATTTATTTTGTGGTAAGTGATTCACCCCTCCCCTCTTAGTTAATCGTCTTATATTTCCAACAGTTGGTATTAGAGCTTTTGGTGCTTGTAGAGAAGGTTTTAAGGAACAAAGCTAAAGATTAGGATGTCTTATAGAAGAGAGATTCCTAAGTTGAACCAATAAAACTTTGTAGCATGGCAAGGACTTATGAGGTTACATTTGGAAAATATTAGTAATTTAGGTTGTAAATATCTTGATACTGAATACAAGACTCCTATTGGAATATTATCAGTTGAAGATATTTTTGAAAAGAAAAATCATAACATCATGACGATTAACATAGCTTCTGCTCTTAATTATGTTGAATTTGATGAAATCAAAAGTTACACTACAACTTATGATATGTGGATCAAACTAAAAGCCATTTATGGAGGAGATGATAATGTAAGAAGAGCTAAAGTTGAAAGTCTCAGAGGACAATTTGAGCAAATGAAGATGAGAGAAGATGAAAACATTGCAAAATATGTTGAGCAAATTAAAGCAAGTGTAAGCGCAATCAAAGCATCTAGAGGAGACATTGATGAGAAAATAGTTGTAAGAAAGGTACTCAAAATCCTTCTTCCTATCTATGAAATTATAGTGTTTTCTATTCAAGAAATTAGATGTGATCCAAATAGAAATTTAACCTTGGATTCTCTAGTTGGAAGATTGAGAACTTTTGAGTTGGATAACTATGATAACTATGTTCCTAGTTCCAAAGATATTGAGTCTATATTTGAAGCCAAGCTTTCACTCAAGAAAAAGGATAAGAAATAAAAATCCAATCAATTATAAAGTGAAGAAGAAGAAGAAATTTTAGACAATGATCTTTAAGTTTTTGAAGCCCTATTTGCAAGAAAATATTCCAAAGGCAGAGGGAAGTACAAGGGTAAGATTCCTCTAATCTATTTTTCTTGCGAAAAAGTTGGTTGCATTGATACACTAAAATCTCCCTTTCATTCATTAAGGCATGCTCTCAAAAATTCTTTATATAATGTTGTCACTTCTTAAAAATAACAAGGTGCCCAAACATAGAAGATAAGGATGAAAAGAAAAGTAATAAGTTCAAAGGTAAGAAGGAATTCAAAAACTACAAGGACTACAAGGACAAGGGTAAGAAATCTTGTTTTATGTCTAAAGATTCTAATAAAAATGAAGATGAGATAGTATATATTGTTGTTAAAGATGAATATGATGATGGAGATAAAATGGAACTTGTCTCTCATATTGGAAAAAATGATACATGGATTATTGCTAGTGGCTACTCACATCATATGATTGGAGACAAAAAAATTTTAGAGCACATGGAACATTGTGATTGTGGTAGCGTGAGATTTGGAAACAATGAACCTTGTTGCATAAAGGGAAAAGTATGTATCTCATTAACCAATGAACTTAGATGTCACAATGCTTATTGGGTTGGAGGACTAAAGAATAATCTACTAAGTATGGTACAGTTGAATAACATTAGATTCAATATAGAATTCATGAATGGGAAGGCCAAACTGCTATATGGAAAAGGAAATGTGGTTGGATTTGGAAAACAAACTAAAGATAATCTATTCTATCTAGATCTTAATGAAAGTTCATGTTTTATTGCTTAGATAGAAGAAAGATGGTTATGGTAAAAAAGATTATTTCATGTAGACTTTGATAATTTGGTCAAGATAAGCAAAAATAGAAGAGTAAGAGGTATTGCTAGCCTAAGAAAACCTAATATGGGTCTATGCAAAAATTGTCAAATTGGTAAGCTGGGAAAAACTAGCTTCAAAAGAAAAAATTATCATTCTAAAGAAGTCTTAGAGCTTATACATATAGACTTATGTGGACTTATTGGAATAGAGAGTTATACTGGAGATAAGTTTTTCATTCTATTTGTTGATAATTATTTTAGAATGATGATTGTAATGTATCTAAAAGAAAAATTTGAAGCTTTTCAAAAATTTAAGTGGTATCTAGCAAGAGTAGAGAAAGAAATTGAAAATAAGTTGAAATATTTGATATCAAATAGAGGTGGTGAATTCATTTCCAATGAGCTCAATGAATTCTGCATTGAAAAAGGAATCAAGAGACATGTATCAACCCCTCGTAGACCTCAATAGAATGGTATAGCTAAAAGAAGGAACACATCCATCATGGATTGTGCAAGAACATTGATGATAGAAAAGAATATTGCAATCAAATACTCAAAGGAAGCAATTAGTACTACAATGCATACCTTGAACAAAGTATAGTTGAAGAAAGACTTAAATCAAACTCCTTACAAACTATGAGATGGCTAAAAACCTAATGTAAGTTACTTTTAAGTATTTGGTAGTAAATTTTATATATAAAAGAATCTAGGAAAGGTAAATTTGATGTCAAAGGCAATGAAGGCATATTTCTAGGATACTCATGTAGAAGTAAAGCATACAATTGTTTGAATTTGTCTACTCATAAAATCAAAGAAAATGCACATGTGAGAATTGACGAGTTTGTAGAAAAGAGTAAAGAAGTAAGAAAAAAGAACCTAAGGAATATAGAAGATTTGTTTACTATGAACCTGATACTTTTCCAAATCTATCTAGAAGTTAGGAGTCCTCAACTCTCACATCCCCAAAATCCCCAAAAGTTACTAAGTTGCAATCAATGCAACTCAAGTCATTGTCTGAAGGACTAGAGTTGTAGTCAAAAGCTATTGATGTATTGCTAGAGAAAATTGAGTCTGATGGACCTAAGTCATAGGTAGCGAGACCTAAGTTTAATAGAAAAGATCATGAAGAAATTAGTGAAACAAACTCCAAATCCAAAGTACCTATGTTGGCAGGATATGTTAGAAGGCATCATGCACCTGATCAGATCATTAGAGACAAACCAGATGGAACAATGACAAGAAACAAATTGAAAGGTACATATTTACTTGTTGAATTTGAACCTAGAAATGTTAAAGATTCTTTGGATATAGAAACTTGGATTGAAGAAATGAAAGATGAAATAGAATAGATTGAGAAGAACAAAATTTGGACTCTTGCTCCTAGACCCAGGGATAAAACTGTAATTGGCACAAAGTGGGTATTTAGAAATAAGCTAAATGAAGATATAGAAGTTTCCAAAAATAAAGAAAGGTTAGTATACAAAGGTTATTATCAAGAAGAAGGTATTGGTTATGGTGAAATAGTTTCTCCTATTTCAAGATTAGAAGGTGTTAGAACTTTACCAACATATACAGCTCACAAAGGTTTTAAAGTTTATCAAATGGATGTAAAATCTGAATTATTGAATGGTATTCATGATGAGGAAGTCTACATTAAAAAAATTCAAGGTTTTGTAGATCCCAAAAAAAGAGATATGGTTTTCAAATTAAAAAAAGCATTATATGATCTTAAGCAAGCTTCTAGAGCTTGGTATGAAAGACTTCATAACTACTTGATAAAGATTTGTTTTCAAAGAACAAATGATAACATTGGTCTATATATCAAAGAAGGAATAGATAAGAAGATTGTGTTGGCAAAAATATTCATGGATGACACTTTATTTATAGGAAATGATGACTTTTGCAAAGCTTATTTTAGAAGAAAAGAGTAAAGAATTTGAGATGCCTATGTTTGGTGAGATAAAATTCTTTGTTGGATTATAGATCTAGCAGAAGAAAGATGGTATCTACATTACTCAATCTAAATATATCAAGGATCTATACTAAAGAAATTTGGAATGGAAGACTCAAGACTAGTTGGGACTTCTATGTCTACAAGACATAAGCTTTCCAAAAATGATGATTCCAAGGAAGTAGATTAGAACACATACAAATCATGTTAGAAACAATAGTCCACCAAGATAATTGAGAGGGGGGGTGTAAATCAGTTATTCTATAATTAAAAAATTTAACCTCTTTAAATTTTTTTAACCATTTAGCCAAAGTAAACATCAACCATAAAGATGCACATAAACAATTATACCAGATGTGTTGACTAGGGAAACTCTTGATTAGAGGGAAAACCCTAGTGGGAATGATGCCCATGAGATGATGTACTAATATGAATGTTCCTTGTTAGAGGGTGGACCCTATTAGGAGTCTATTACAACATTTAGTACAAAAGCATCCATGTTAGGAGATTTTAATCCCTATTAGGAGATTCCAAACTTGTTAGGAGTTGTGGAAGGCAACTAAACACACTATCCAAATAGCTTCAAGTTTAGATCAACAAACCCACTATCTAACTGATCTTGATAATATTCCTTTTAGAATAATATATGTGAAATAAGCTTTTACTTCTTCCTCTATTCAGAAAGCTAGACTTCTTCTCCTTCAAACCATGCAATTAGATTTGGAGCTCTATACTTAGCAACAATAACTCTTAAGGTCACTTACATTCATTGGTAAGTTACTCTACTTTGCTAATCAATAATTCACAAGTATTATCTACTCTCACAATATTTTAAACATGTAAAACATATTTCCTTTATACCATGCTCAATAATAAATCTTTGAGTTGGCTTCTCACTTAATTATAATATGTTAATTAAATGAATAGACAATTAATTAATGCTATCAGCTCATAGTTATAAACAAACTTTCACACTTGCGACTTCCACACATGTGCACTCTTTGACATCATGAATAGTTAGTATACTATCTCCAGTTAATTGTGCAACCTCTCTCTACAGTTCTAAAGAACTATAGCAATCACACAATAGGAACTACTTTCCTAATACTTTGTTTCCATATGGTTCTCTATAGATTAACCATATCTTCTGTACATTGGAAAATTACATTTTGTGGACTTACCCTTGCCACATAGACATACTATAGTATGGACTGGTAACTAGACATAGATAGGTAAGTAATATATTGTTCTTAATACACAAAATCACATTCTACTACTCTGCTAGTCTTTACAGATTTATTACTATGTTGTCATTAATGAAAAACATACTCATCATATCAATGTTCTGTAATACTGCCCCATACCATCAGCATTCATGCTAACAATCTCCCCCTTTGGCATTGATGACAACATAGATGAAAAAAATCTAAGTTCCAAGACTACCAAATACACATCTTCTTCATTATCATGTTCCCAATTGAACTACATAGTATGTTTTTCATGTCACTCTCTCCCCCATTGACATCAATGTCAAAGATGATACAATAATTAATCAACATGACCACAAGCTAATCTATTCCTTTACAAATTTTCTATATAAATCCATAAACAAATCAAGTGTCTAAAGACACTATTGCATACAAATTACCAATTATCAAGAGTCCTTTGCTAACTCTATTCTTCATAGAAACTCCCCTATTAAGGAAGCATCAACATTCAGTCTAGTCTATCAATGACACTCTATTCCCTATATTGATACACTTTTGCATCTTCTATTCTAAAGTAGGTAGGGGCATAACCCCAAGCATACCTCTTAGGTACTCAAGTGTATCCTTTGGTAAGGATTTTTTGAAAATGTCTACAATCTATTCCTTAGTGTTAATGTAATCTAGTTTGATTTCTTTCTCTGCAACTTTATTTTTCAACACATGATACTTTATAGAGATGTTCTTAGTCTTATAATGTTAAACATGATTATTAGACATGTTAACTATGCTTGTGTTATCACAATAAATAATACTAATTTCTTTCAGTGTAATTCCAATATCCTTCATCATTTGCTTCATCCATATAACTTGATTACAGTTGTTTGCTACTGCAACATATTATGTCTCTACAATACTTTGTAAAGTGCAATCATGTTTCTTGCTTGGTCAAGAAACCAATCTTCTACCAAGAATAAATGCTCCTCCACTTGTGCTTTATCTATCATCCATATCTCCAACCCAATCAACATCAATATAAGTGCAATGAGTAAAATCATTACTTCTATCATACCAAATACCATAATTAGATGTCCCTTTTAGAAATCTAAATATTCTTTTTATTGCTACCTAGTGATATTCTTTAGGATCAACCTAAAATCATGCCACAATTCCAACTACATTTGCTATATCAGGTCTACTATGAGTTAGATATTGCAATCCTCTAATCATAGATTTGTACTTCTTTTATCAAATTGCAAGTGTCTCATCCTTGCTTGATAACTTGTGACCAGTAACCATAGGAGCTCCAATAGGTTTCCAATTTTCTAGTCCAAATATTTTTAGCAAATCTTTCAAATACTTGGTTTGAAAAATAAAGATACCTTCTTTGTTTTGAACAGTTTGTAATCCTAATAAGAAGTTCATTTCTCCTATCATACTCATCTCAAATTCATTCTTCATATCTTTTGAGAATTTGTTACTGGCTTCATCGTATCCTCGAAAAATGATATTTTCAACAAATGCAATGATTATTAACAAACCATTTTCTATCTCTTTTAGGTACAAGTTGTTGTATGCTATTCCTTTAGAAAATCCAAGTTTTCCTAGGTGTTTAGCTAACCTTGCATACTAAGTTCTAGGTGCTTGATTTAATCCATACACGGCTTTCTTTAATATGCAAAGCATATCCTTCCCTTCTGTCAAAGGAAAACCTTCTAGCTGCTTAATTTCTTCTTCAAGTTCTTGATTTAGGAATGTTGACTTAACATCCATTTGATATACCTTGAAGCTTTTATTTGCTACATATACCAAGAACATTTTGACTACTTCCATTCTTCCTATAGGTGCATATGTTTCCTCATAGTTAATTCTTTCTTGTTGAGAGTAGCCTTTTCATACTAGTCTTTCTTTGTTTCTTATTACTTCTCCTTGTTCATTCATTTTGTTTCTGAATACCCACTTTGTGCCGATCACATTTTTGTCCTTAGGCCTAGGAACTAATACCAATGTGTCATTTTTTATCATCTATTAAAGTTATTCTACCATTGCTTTCATCCATTGATCATCCTTGATTGCTTCATCTATGCTCTTTGGTTCTACTTGAGATATTAGGCATAGTTCTTCATTGATTCTACTTCTTTTCATTACTCTTTTTTTTTAACTTCCTATTATCTGATTAGCAAGATGATTTTTATCATATTCTTATTTGGACTAGGAGTTACTACTTCAATTCTTACTTCTAGTACTGTGTTTTGTTCTTCTCTTACTTCTTTAGTTTGTACATTATTGTACATTATTCATTACATCTTCTAGTCATCTAAGAATAATCATCTCCATCAGAGTATAATTCATCATTTTCACTTTGGTGCAAAACTTTTCATCTATTCTCACATTTGTACACTCTACTACAATTTTTGTTCTATAGTTGAAAAATTTGTAAGCTTTACTTTTTAATGAATAGCCAAGAAACATACCTTCATCACTTCTAGGGTTAAACTTACTGACATCATCAACTCTTTTGATGTAACATTTTCTTCCAAATATTCTAAAATATTTGACTAATGGTGAGTATCCAAACCACAAATCATAAGGTTTTTTCTCTATGCCTTTTCTGATTTGTACCCTATTTAGAGTGTATACTATTGTACTGACTACGTCTATCCAAAATGTCTTTGGTACATCATTCTTGAATAACATAGCTCTTTCTACTTCAGCAATTGATCTATTTCTTCTTTCAACAATCCAATTTTGTTCAGGTGTATGAGGTAAAGTTAGTTGTCTCTTGATTCCATGCTCTGCACAGTAGATGTTAAATTCTCTAGAAGTGAATTCTCCTCCTCTATCAAATCTTAAGCTCTTGATCTTAACTCTAGATTCATTCTCTACTATATTCTTGAATATCTTGAATTTTTCAAATGCTTCTAATTTTTCGTTAAGAAAAGCTACCTACATCATTATGGTCAAATCATCAACAAAAATCATAAAATACCTTTCTCCTTAGAATCCTCTACTTCTTAAATGACTACTCAATCTGTATGGATATATTCTAGCTTTTTTGTAGTACCAAATTACTTTCTAGGAAATGAAACTTTCTTCTGCTTAGCCAAGATACATTCCTTATAGACAATGTTAGTGGGCTTAGTGATCTTAGGTAGATCTCTTACGACAAATGTATTACTAGCTTTCACAATGTTATCAAAGTTTATGTGACAAAATCTTTTGCACCATAACCAACTATTGTCAACTTTAGCTACTAAACATGTTATTTCAGTCGTGTTCAACTAAAATACATTACCTCTAGCTCTTGTGCTAGAACCAAGAAATTTTCCTTCCTTGTCCTTGATATACATGTGTCATTACCAAACTGTAATTGGTAATCCTTGTCCATA
The DNA here is from genome assembly GCA_028749045.1 of Cupressus sempervirens. Lineage (NCBI taxonomy): Eukaryota > Viridiplantae > Streptophyta > Pinopsida > Cupressales > Cupressaceae > Cupressus > Cupressus sempervirens. The sequence goes on from CM053790.1 coordinate 274,011,949, forward strand.
AGCTGTCCAACACTTAACAAGTTATGTTTCAATCCATCAACAAAGTAAACATCATCAGTATTTGTTCTACCATCAAGTGTGATAGATCAAATTCTTGTAATGTGATAGGATGCATTATTCCCTACTCTGACAATCCATCCATCATGGCTTCTAAAATTGACAAATTTTCTCATATCACCAGTCATATGATGTGAACAACCACTATTAATGATCCAATCTTTCCTTTCAACTTGTGAAATCAGCACACTTTCTTCTCTGATCTCTCTATCAAGATAATCCTCCTTTATAGCTATAAATGCTAATTAATCTTCACTTTTTTTTTATCAGATTCTTCTTATTCTTCTTCTTCATTAGCATATAATAAATTTCTAGGTCTTCTAAATTTGAATCTTCCCTTATACTTCCTTTCACTTTTAGGACACTTAGATGCATAATGACCATATTAATTACATGTCCAACATTTAAAGATATTCTTACCATCTTTTTCTCTTTCCACAAGAAGAGCCACTCCTTCCTAGATCTTATCCTCAATAGACTTGCTGCTGCTAGCAATGTCTCCTTGCACTTTTGTGTTCCTTTCTAGACTAGGTTTAATATTTAATGCACTAAATTCTACCTCAACTTGTTATAGTTCTCCAAATTGTTTTAGATCAAATTCTATAGCTTCCAATATGCCAAGTAATTTTTCTTTGGTAAAATTATTAGTACAAGGAATCATCAGCTAAATCGTCTATGTTATTGTCTTTAAAAGGTGGTGTTAGACTTTTCAAGATCTTCTATATTACTTCATCATTGGATTTCTTTCTACCATGAGATATGATTCCTGTAACAATCTCAAATATTCTACCAATATAGCTTCGTACAGATTCATCTTCCATCATTCTAGCATCTTGAAATGCATAACGAAAATTTTGTAATCTAATTCTTTTTGCATGTGTATCACCCTCATAATTAGCTTCTAAATTTTTCCAAATTTCATGAGATGTTTTGAGTAGTTTTACCTAGGTGTACTCACTTTCAGGTAGAGCTAGCAATATTACATCTCTTGCCCTTATATTGTACATAAATAATTCTCTCTATTCCTCAATACAAATTTCAAAATTTTCTTCTTTTTTGATATTCTTAGATGCCTTAGTTACAAGCCAATATCTTGGACCCATGCATAAAAGATGATTCTTCATCTTATCCTTTAGAGTGGGGTTGTCGTTGCACCAAAAGACCAATCTGTCAATGCCTGATACAACCACTCAACTTATAGTACATAGGAGGTAGTTAAGCGCTTGTCATAAATCCCAAGGGGAGCACTAAAGAAATTTCCAATAATCTCCCCTCAACATTAGTTGAGGGTCTAATGATTCGAACCTATGACCAAGCTCTAATACCAATTGTTAGAAAGTAGACCAAGATAACTTGAGGGGGGGGGGGGGGGGGGGGTGGGGGGGTGGGTGAATCATTTTTTCTATAATTAAAACATTTAAACTCTTTAAAAAAACTTAACCATTCAACCAAAGTAAACAACAACCATAAAGATGCACATAAACAATTACACTAGATGTGTTGACTAGTGAAACTATTGACTAGAAGGAAAACCCCAATGGGAATGATGCCCACAAGATGATGTAATAATATGAATGTTCTTTTGTAGAGGGTGCACCTTGTTAGGAGTCTATTACAATATTTAGAAGAAAAGAGTCCCTATAAGGAGACTTTAAATCCCTATTATGAGATTACAACCTTATTAGGAGTTATGGAAGGCAACTAAACACATTGTCCAAATAGCTTCAGGATTAGATCAATGAACCCATTGTCTAATTGACCTCGGTACTATTCCTTTCAAGAATTATAGATGTGAAATAAGATTTTACTTCTTCCTCTATCCTAGACCATGCAATTAGATCTAGAGCTCTATACTCAACAACAATAACTCTTAAGGTCACTTACACTCATTGGTAAGTTACTATGCTCTGTTGTTCAATAATTCTCAAGTCTTATCTACTCTCACAATATTTTAAACATGGAAATTTTTTTTCCTTTATACCATGGTCAATAATAAATCTTTGAGTTAGCTTCGACTTAATTATAATACATTAATTAAATGAATACACATTTAATCAGTGTTGTCAGCTCATAGTTATAAACAAAATTTCACACTTGTGACTTCTATGCATGTCCACTCTCTAAAATCATCAATGGTCAGTATAGTATCTCCAGTTAACTTCCCAACCTTTCACTATATTTCTAATGAACTGTAGTAATCACACAATAGGAACTGCTTTCCTAATACACCGTTTCCATATAGTTCTCTATAGATCAACCATATCTTCTGTACATTGGCAAATTAGGTTCTATGCAATTAGCCTTGCAACATAGACATACTATAGTATGCATTGATAACTGCATATAGATGGATAAGTAATATATTATTAGTAATACACAAAATCAGAGTCAACTGCTCTATTAGTCTTTATAGATTTATTACTATATTGTCATCAATGACAAACATAGTCATCATATCGATATTCTGTAATGCTCCCCCATAGCATTAGCATTCATGCTAATAGATCAATGATTGGAAAATTATAGTATGTAGTGCATACAAGGCTTGATATTGCATTAACAATCAATATGGTGGCAAGATTCTCAACTAGTACCAAAGAAAATCACATGATGGTAATCAAAAGAATCATGGGATATCTAAAAGGTACTAAAGAATATGGTTTATGGTACAAAAAAGAGACAATATGGATTTCAAAGTATTCATAGATACTAAATGACCAAAAAGTGTTGATGATAGAAAGAGCACCATTGGTGGAGGATTCTTTCTTGATAAAAGATTAGTATCTTGGATAAGAAAGAAACATAATTTTATTTCTCAGTCTATAGCAAAGGAAAAATATGTGGTAGCAGCAATTAATTTTTCTTATATTTTTTGGTTCAAGAAACTATTGGTAGGCATGAAGATAGAGATAAAGGATCTAGTGGTTGTATACTGTGATAACACTAGTGCAATTAATATATCAAAGAGTCCAGTGATGCATACCAAAACAAAACATATTGCTATTAAATATCATTTTAAGAGAGAATTGGTACAAGATAAAGAGGTAAGATTGGAATATGTGAATACTAAAGAACAAATTGTAGACATATTCACTATGCCATTACCTAAGGATGCATTTCTTTATCTAAGAGGTAAGTTAGGGGTCATTCCCCTATCTAAAGCTCACTAAATGAACTTGAGTGATGCATCAAATAATGCATGTTGAAGATCAGTTAGTTGATGTAGTATTAACAAGGGAATATTGTAATAAATTAGTACATGAGGTACATTGATATTTACTAAACATTGTCTTTGGCATGAGATGTCAAAGACAGAGAAGTTTGTTGTCATACCTCACATAAATTTTAGAGATGACAAAGAGAGAAGTTTGCTGACAGAGGGAGAAATTAAAGGTAGAGGGAGTTTAAACTAATAGAGGGAGTTGTCATGGATGAGTATCAGAATTAAACTAAGGATATGTTCCTTACTTTATTCTTGCTCTAATTTTTTTTTATTACATTATGACATGTTGTATTGCCATTAATGCCAAAGATAGAGATTGTTGGAAATAATTGATTAATTGTGCATTTTCTTTGATGTTACAAAAAATGTCATATCATTTCCACTCAATGTATTTTGAGTTCACTCAAGAATTAAAGATAGCTTCCTAAGTCTTCTGAGCATTCCAGAGTTTTTCTAGTTCAGAAGACAGTGTCTACTGAGTTCACTTGGGCAACAAAGGAAAGTCTACAGAAGTTGAGTGTTAACTAAGCTCACTCGATTAAAAGGAAATGTTTGATGGAACTAGTGTTAATTGAGATCACTTCCTTACCAAATGAACTTTGTGAATATGTAGTGTTAACCAAGTTCACTTGATTAACATAGGAAACATTCTTTGACTTAGTATCTACTGAGTAGGGTTTGTTAACAAAGGATTTTCTTATTTTGGCATATTGAGTTCAATTGAATTATTTATTGGTTCTAGCTAATTGAAAAGATGAATATTAATTATTCTAAGTTTTATTCAAGCTAACTTTGGTGGGATTGAACCTCAGAAAAAAATAACAATTACATGAAAATATAAAAAATATTAGAAAATAATAGATCTCACAAAAAAAGAACACAAGACACCAAGATTTAACATGGTTCACCCAATCCTTGGGCTACATCCACCAAATATCAAGTCCAATATTATTATGATCTAGTGATTACAACATGATTGGAATTCATAATCCCTTATAGCTCAATATTGCCATAAGAACCAATTTTTTCATCACACCTTATAAACCAATCCCTAACCCTAAGCCCCTTTTATACAAGCATTTTTGTAGCTTTAGGGTTAAAACTAGTTACAACATGTCGGCCATAAATTGGAAAATAGTAGCCCAAAATTTTGTGCCATTAGCAAACAATAACCAATTTTTATTTATTTATGAAGTATGTACAACACTTCCTTGATCAGTCACCACAAACTAATATACTTGACAATGTGTAAGATATAAATATAAGGTCAAGTTGAGGATTAGAAGAGGAAGCATAAGTGGAACATAATTGAAGATTTGATGATGCTTAGAGGAAGTGAAATAGAAGGATAACTAGAATGTCCTTGTTGAGATGCAAAGATACATTTGATCAAGAAGGATCAAGTATACAAGCCAAAATTGAGATCTCTAACTAGCAATTTAGTTGCATCAAGAATCAAGTCATCTCATTATTACTCTCTAACCATTGTAATAGTGATCTAAATCTCTTAACAAAGTTGGCTTAATAGTTATTTTTTAATCCTCTAACAAGGTGGCATTTCTATTGAACTATCTAAAGACCTCTAACAAGAACACTCCTAACAAGGTGATTAAATCCTCTAATAGGGTCACACCTAATAATGTGTTTTGTAACCTTTAATAGGGTTGGCTCCTAATAGGACTCAGTTCAGAAGAGTGAAAATTAGTAACTAGTTGCAATTGGTAGTTTTTCCCAAATTGGGGTTCCATGTTAAGATATTGTGTTCATGTTGTTCCTTTTATGTATTTTCAAATAAGTTAAATTAATATCAATCATAGATAATATCTTAAGATTTTCATGTTAATCATTTGCTGAGTTATTTCAGTGTTTACCAAGTTACAACATTTTTCTTGTGTGTTTATCAAGTTTCAGTAGAGTCCAATTTTAATTTATATTGACATCTAAGGGATCTAGGATTTATTTTGTGGTAACTGATTCACCCCTCCCCTCCCATTTACTCTTATATTTCCAACAATCACACTTAATCATGTTTTTAGTGTAAATGAATTATATTCTTGGCATTGGCACATGGAGTTCATGATTTAGCTGTTCATTTAACCAGTATTATCCTTATATAGTTGACATATCATATTTGATAGTTTAAATCAAACCTTCTAGTGATTCAATTAATTTCAAACTCATTTGCATGATGTGACTAGACCTATGAACATGTCTATGCATTTAGAGGTTCACATTTATCGTGAAAGTTTGTACAGTTTCTATGATTTTGGTTTAAGGGATTTCAAGCTTTATGTTAATTGATTTTAATTTCTACCAACATTGCCATAGATGAATTCTAATTACTAGGAATAAAATGTTTTTATTTGGGGTTTAACTAGGCTACTTGGTTATTTATCCTAATTGATATTCACTCAAAAAGTACATAAGTATCCAAACAAGAAATGTATTCCTCACTTCTCACCTTTAGAAATTATAAATTTGAGAGGTTTTTCCAAAATAATCTTCTAAATGATTGCATTTCTATTTTTTGTGAGAGCTACAGGCATTGGATCTTCACAAGATTAGTCTCATGGATCCAACATGGGAACACCTTGGTTTGCCGCAACTCTTGGTAGCTTCTGTGGGACATTTATTTACCTAGATGATTCTCATTTTAGCCCTTTTGGCTACTAGGTAGGGCTGTCCCATTTTTGTGTTTCATCTTTGTTTCACCTTTTATTTCTAGTAGCTATAGGTTAGAAGTTGAGAACTAGTGTTCCCCTCTATTTCTAATTGCTAGTTCTACTCAGTTGGTCAAGTAGGAACATTTCCCTATTTTTTGGGATGAAGATTTAGAATTTTACACTATTATGCTAGCCATTTTTGCATACTATGTCCATATCTAAATTTTATTTGATTTTCATGGCTTTTGTGCCCTAAGACCAAATGAGTTTTAATTTTATAGTTTGTGAGTTTTGAGGTTTTCACCTCAATTTGTGTGTTGCCTAGTTTTCTCAGGTTTTCTTGGCATGATGTTGGTCATGTACTTTGACTATCCATAGGATGTTAGTCAGACCATTTTTGTACTTTTATATTGCATTGGGTGAAATGTCCCCATTTCTGATTTGATATGGTATTTCACACCTCTAATCAGATTTTTAAAATCAAACAACTGATATCACAAAGATCCACCAATTTCTCAATGAAACCCCAAATCGGGTATGCTGAAAATAGTGCTAAAAGCTTCACAACTTCACAAATTATTAATAAATCTGAAAATGGAAATTTTTACAGAACTTTCAGCAGCATAAAAGCCTACAAATTGACATTTCTAGATCCATATAGCCCTTACACAACAGCTCACAAATGTAGGGCAAACTAAGCTCAATCGGGCTCCCGAAATTAACACAAAAATGCCCGAAAACACCACAAAAACACTCATAAACTATCTCAAAAGTTTAATCATGACCCAATACATATATTCAGCTCTATTTTAACATCATAAAGTCTAAAATATAGTAGCAAACCAAACTGATATGAAACACTCAGCTGAAAACCCAAACTCAAATAAAAAACAACCCGGAAAACTCCCAAATCGACACTATTCAGCACAAAGGCAAACTCTGTATGAGCATGCACATGGAATGGCTTCAAACTCCCATCCTTAGCCTTCCTGGAAACCTGCAAACTCCCATTCTTGGGTCTCCTTCTCCATAGGTTTGGCAGCCTCTGAAGAACAACAAGAAAATTAGCAAGAATCAAGTTGTAGAATGAGCCCAAAATGCCTCCAAACCCCTTTTAAAGAGGGCATAACCCTAACTCACGTCCAAGAGGGGTTAATAAAATATAATTTAATAATAATTTTTATTTATTAGTCCATTGGTTTTCCAAAAATTAGCCTCTTTTTCCGAAATTTCACCTTTTTGGAGCCTGCCTGCCTTAACAAAGTTTATTTTTTTTAATTATTTGAATAGGGGACATGACAAGTCCTCCCCTCCCAAATATTGCTTGTCCTCAAGCAATGAAGGTTGGAATTCTCAAAAATATGTTCTTCTTCCCAAGTTGCATCCTCTAGTGGTAATCCTTTCCATTTGACCAAATGCTCTATGATGCTCCTATTTCTCAACCTTTTCTCTCTTGTATCCAAAATCTCTTCTGGTATCAAAACTAATTTCCCTTCATCATCAAGAGGTGGTAATTCTGTAGATACTATGGTTTTCTGGCCTAGAACCTTCTTTAAGCAAGATACATGAAAAATATTATGTATTTTTCTGTTTGGTGGGAGCTCCAATTCATAAGCTACCTCTCCTACCTTCTTGATGATTTTATAAGGCCCATAGAACCTTGGCTTGAGTTTCTCTGCCCCACTTCTCTTCAAGGTGATTTGCTTATATGGCTGCAACCTAACAAATACCAAATCTCCCACCTCAAAAGATCTTTCAATCCTTTTCCTATCAGCATATATCTTTTGTTGGTTTTGTGCATGTTGTAGATTATGCTTGAGGGACCTTATTATGTCTTGGCTTTGCTTGATGAAATCACTTGCTGCGGGTACTCTGCTATCGGAAAGTATTAGATCAACAAAGGAAAGGGCATCATAACCATAAAGAGCATGAAAAGGAGGCATACCAATAGACATGTGATGAGATGTATTGTAACAATACTCCCCTAGGTGTAACCATTTCACCCAAGCATGTTGTTGATTTGAAACATAGTTCCTCAAATATCCTTCTATCCATTTATTAACTATCTCTGTTTGTCCATCTGTTTGAGGGTGATAGCTAGTACTGGGAGTGAGTTCAGTTCCTACCAAATGAAAGAGATCCTTCCAAAAAGAGCTGAGGAATCTACTATCCCGGTCACTAACAATGTTTCTAGGCAAACCATGTAATCTAAAAATTTCCTTGAAGAACAATTCGGCCACTTGTGATGCCTTGAAATCAGATGTGATAGAAAAGAAATGTGCATACTTAGTTAGTCTATCCACCACCACATATATGCAATCCTTACCTTGAACTTTGGGCAACCCAGTGATGAAATCCATGGAAATACTTTCCCATTTTTGTTCGGGAATAGGAAGTGGCTGCAACAACCCTGCAGGAAAATTTTGCTCAATCTTGCTTTGTTGGCATACCATACATTCCTTAATGTGTTTAAGGACATCCTCCTTCATACCCTTCCATGAAAACCACTCTCGAATTTGCCTGTATGTCTTGAAGTATCCCTGGTGACCAGCCAAAGGTGTGTCATGAAAGGCCCTCAATATCCTCTCCTTAGTTTTTGACCCTGGCACTAAGAAGATCCTGTTCTTGTAATAAATCAATTCATCAACAACCTTGTACCTGTTATCATCCACTAACTTATCCAAAATCTTGGTGGCAAATGAATCTTTAGCATACTCTAAAATTATGGAGACTTTCCAATCAGCAGAGATAGATGATAAGGAACACAAAGTGGGCTTTCTTGAGAGAACATCAGCAACCACATTATTCTTTCCTTTCATGTATTCAATATCAAAATCATAAGCTTGCAATTTGCTTACCCATTTTTGTTGATGATCATTCAAATCCCTTTGGTTCAAGAAGAACCTGAGGCTATTATGGTCTGTCTTTACAATGAATCTCCCACATACCAAATATTGTCTAAACTTATGAAGTGCATGCATGATTGCCAACATTTCCTTATCATAGATGGAGTACCCTTTCTCTGATTGATTTAATTTTTGACTCTCAAATGCTATTGGATGTCCCCTTTGAGTTAGGACAGCCCCTATACCTTCTCCAGAAGCATCACATTCAACAACAAAAGGTAAAGAGAAATCTGGAATTGCAAGCACAGGGCATGAACTCATTACCTCCTTAAGCTTATCAAATGTTTTTTGTGCCTCTTCTATCCAAACAAAAGCTCCTTTCTTTGTCAAATCAGTCAAGGGGGCAGCAAGCTGAGAAAATCCCTTGGCAAATCTCCTATAGTAGCTACACAAACCGAAGAAACCTCTCAACTGTGTAAGATTAGTGGGTGGAGGCCGATCCAAAATTGCCTGGATTTTTTGTTGATCAACCTGTACTCCTTTAGAGCTTATAATATGTCCCAAATATAGGATCTCTATCAAACCAAACTCACATTTAGATAGCTTAGCATAGAAGGATTGCTGCTCCAAGATTCCCAAAATAGTGTCTATGTGCTTTAGATGCTCTTCCCATGTTTTACTGTATATCAAGATATCATCAAAAAATACCAAAACAAATTTTCGAAGATGCTGACTGAATACCTTATTCATACAAGATTGGAATGTTGCAGGTGCATTAGTGAGTCCAAATGGCATAACAAGAAATTCAAAGTGCCCATAGTGACATCTGAAAGCAGTCTTTTCCACATCTTCACCCCTCATTCGGATTTGATGGTAGCCTGATCTTAAGTCAATTTTTGAGAAGTATACAGCACCATGTAACTCATCAATGAGTTCATCTATGCATGGTATGGGATACCTATTTTTTATGGTCTTCTTGTTTAGAGCCCTGTAGTCTATACACATTCTCATTGTACCATCCTTTTTCTTGACAAGTACCACAGATGATGCAAATGGACTAGAGCTAGGCCTTATGAATCCCATGTCCAGGAGTTCTTTAATAGTTTTTTCAATTTCTTCCTTATAGCCTCTTGGATGGCAGTATGGGGTTGTTATAACTGGTTTGGCACCCTGTTCTAACTCTATAACATGCTCAAAACCTCTATCTGGTGGTAATCCTGGAGGCATATCATTGAAAACTATACTATGCTTATCAAGAATATTTTGAATTTCAAAATGGAAATTACCTTGATTCTTTGGAGAGCTTGTTGGTTGGATTATGACTCCTGCTGCCCATGTTACTTGTCCTCTTCGAAAAGTCCTCTCCATCCTCTTTGCAGAGACTGCCTTAGGTGCTCCATTCGATAACCCTCTCAATATGACTTCTTTCCCATTGGAATGAAATTTAAACTCCATAGTTTGATGGTTCATGTAATAGCCTCCGATAGAGTGCAACCATTGAACACCCAATACAAGATCTGTCTCCCCAATACCAACCACATAGAAGTCATCACATAACTCATAATCTCCTAAGGTCATCTTGAGTTGTTTCACCACCCGTGTGCAAGGCATAGTGAATCCATCAGCTACAGTAACATTGAATCCCTCAAAATCTTCTGCTTTAAGCCCTCTTTTCATGACAAATCCCTCATCAATAAAATTGTGAGTTGCCCCACTATCAAGAAGAACAGTCAACCTTTGCCCTGCTAGTACCCCTCGAATTCGGAAGGGATGGTATCTTGGGACTCCTGATAATGTTGCTAAAGTGCCATCCTTGCTGATTTCTTTTACTTTCTCTTCTTCTACCTCCTCCCTAGTATCATGAAATTCCTCATGCTCATCTGAATCAGATTCTGAAGCAACTTCAATATAGTGCACTTGACCTTTCCCCAAACATCTATGTCCTGGAACCCATGGTTCTCTACAAGTAAAACAAAGCTTTTTCCTTCGTAATTCATTCCTAGTCTCTTCATCTACCTTCTTTTTTGCCACATTTGTCACATCTTTTGGTGGTAGTGTTGGGAAAGTCTTTTTCTGAAAATTTCCCTTATGTTGCCAAAGATTTGGGGGTTTTTGATTAGTGATTGATTTCATAGGCACGCAAGTTTCAAGTTGCAAGCTTCTTTTGATAGCTTCCTGTAAGGTTGAGGGTGAGAAAACCTTAACCAAACCCTTAACAGAATCTTCTAAACCATCAAGAAAAAGATAAACGATCCTCTTTTCACTCATATCAGGTACCATAACAGCCACTTTTTGAAATTCTTCTATATACTCATTAACTGATTTGGTTTGCTTCAACTTCGACAATTCTTTAAAGTACTCTTCATCATCCTTGAGGTCAAATCTATCTATCACCCTTTGACTGAAATCTTCAAATGTAGTTACCTGATCTTGACCTTGAGTAGTCATTCCATGATACCACCAATCATAGGCTGCATCTTCCAAGTGTAGACTTGCAAATTGAATAGCATCACTCTCTTTCATGGGGTTAAGTGTGAAGAAAGTTTGTAATTTTTGTAGCTATGCTCTAGCTGAGATTTTATTTGTTCCATCAAAAGTAGGTGCTGTAAACTTGCTTATTTTATTTTTGAGCTCTCTTCCACTTGTGTCATGCTCCCTCCTGTTCTCTTTCTTGGGCATCAAAGCATTCATCATATCCACATATTCTCTAAAAGGAATTGAACTACGAAAGTCATCATCTAAGCCATTGTAAGTAGCTCTTAATGTAATCAAATTACCTGTAACCTCTTCCACTGGATTAATGGCTGGATTTGGTACTGGTGGCTCATCTGCAGGCAAGAAAATAGATTTGGTTGATTTAGATGGTGTGGATCTCCCATTTCTTGGCTCCTCTAAAGTGATCCCTTTCTCATTAATAGATGCAATTCCTTGTAATTTTTCTATCAATATTCGCAAAGCCTCTCTAGTTTCCGCCAACCCATCCACTGTTTGCTTCTGAGTATTTTGGATGTCTTGGAAGAATTTCTTTGCCATCTCATCTGGAGCAGCCATACTTTTTACTTCCTTGGATTTTGTACTTTTGCTTTCAACTGGGGGTTTGATCAAAATTTTTTTATTCTTTTCTCGCTGCAAATATCTTTTTTCTCTTTCACTTAGTTGCATGCAATCATAAAATATGACATGCAAGATCTGGGTAGTTATCAAAACTTGACATGCAAGTTCTACAAACCCTCAGGCTAGCAAGATCACGGCTCTGATACCACTGAAATGTCCCCTTTTCTGATTTGATATGGTATTTCACACCTCTAATCAGATTTTTAAAATCAAACAACTGATATCACAAAGATCCACCAATTTCTCAATGAAACCCCAAATCGGGTATGCTGAAAATAGTGCTAAAAGCTTCACAACTTCACAAATTATTAATAAATCTGAAAATGGAAATTTTTACAGAACTTTCAGCAGCATAACAGCCTACAAATTGACATTTCCAGATCCGTATAGCCCTTACACAACAGCTCACAAATGTAGGGCAAACTAAGCTCAATCGGGCTCCCGAAATTAACACAAAAATGCCCGAAAATACCACAAAAACACTCATAAACTATCTCAAAAGTTTAATCACGACCCAATAAATATATTCAGCTCTATTTTAACATCATAAAGTCTGAAATATAGTAGCAAACCAAACTGATATGAAACACTCAGCTGAAAACCCAAACTCAAATAAAAAACAACCCGGAAAACTCCCAAATCGGCACTATTCAGCACAAAGGCAAACTCTGTATGAGCATGCACATGGAATGGCTTCAAACTCCCATCCTTAGCCTTCCTGGAAACCTGCAAACTCCCGTTCTTGGGTCTCCTTCTCCACAGGTTTGGCAGCGTCTGAAGAACAACAAGAAAATTAGCAAGAATCAAGTTGTAGAATGAGCCCAAAATGCCTCCAAACCCCTTTTAAAGAGGGCATAACCCTAACTCACATCCAAGAGGGGTTAATAAAATATAATTTAATAATAATTTTTATTTATTAGTCCATTGGTTTTCCAAAAATTAGCCTCTTTTTCCAAAATTTCACCTTTTTGGAGCCTGCCTGCCTTAACAAAGTTTATTTTTTTTAATTATTTGAATAGGGGACATGACATTGGGATGCATGCCACATCTATTCTCCCAAGCTTTCTTTTGGTTGAGTATTTTATTGATTGTGTTCTCGTCAACCACTTATTTTATGATATTCATGATGGTGGTGCACTGCACACAAGCATGCACGCATGTATTTTTTGAGTGGATTACAAGGCCTAACTTCCCATTTTTATTTCAGTTGAGTTATGTTCATTGGGGTTGGGTTGGGAATATGCATGCTTACAAGTGCTCATCATATGATGAGCATGGGTATGTAGGGTAGCTAGTGGAGGGGCTTCTCTCATTACCTTGGTGATTATTTTCCTAGTTGGTTTGAAGATGTTTCTAAATAGATGATAAATAAATTAATTAATTAGAAAAAAAACTTAATTGAGATAAATGAATGCCTGTACAGTTTCTCTAAAGACATGATGTGATGGTTTCCTAAGGGATTCATTCCACATGAGTGTAAGGGTTTCTTGAAGGATTCATTCCACACCAGTATGATGGTTTCTTGAGGGATTCATTCTAAACCTAATTCTAGCTTGGGTGAATTGATGCTAAGTGACTCACTCTCCATTGAGTCCCTATATAGTTACTCATAGAGTGTCTAACCAGGACCTATTGTACTTGCATTGTCTTATGATTTTGATTCCAGTCCTCTTTACTGTCTGGCATGAATGTTGGTCATTCATGTTTTATTTATGTGTGTTTTTGGTTGGATCAATATCTCCATCATCATGGAATGAGTAGACCTATGGGTTCCACATGGTTGGGAGGCATAGCTACCTATACCACTGTTGGGGACCAATGTATAGAGACAGTGTATTTCTAGTTGAGACTAGTGCTTGATGTTCAATTGGTATTTTAGGTTTCTCAGAGTATGTTTCCTTGTGATTTATGCTTTCATTGGAATATATGGATATCACATTTAGATGATGTTAGTTTCATTGGTGTATTCCTTTATGGTTAGATGATGTGATCCAATGCTACTTGGAGTATCTATGCTTTGTTGGATTAGCATGTTTGATCTTCTTGTTCTTATGATTTTATTTACATTTTAGTAGTACTTCCCTCATAAGATAGCTTTGACTATCTAGTTGGCAATTTGGGATTTTACACATAAAGGATGGCTAGAGCTTTCGAGGTCTCATGATGCTATCATGGTTGGGAGGAACTATATACGAGTTTTAGTTGTGTTGGTTCTTAGATGTTTATGTTTTCCCTTCATATGATGATTGGTTTATGAACCATGTATGTACATTACAATGTTGCTTTCAATACATTTCCTTTTATTACTATGGTTTAGATGGTTAGATGCCTTTTCTACCCTATAGCTATGGTGTTTGAGTGTCCAAGCCCTGATTTGTGGATCCTGTACTCCTTAGTGTGGAGGAATTTCTTTTTCTTGCTTGTTCATCTTTAATTTTTCTTGTTTCTATTATAATTCTTCATAGTGGAGAAGTGCTTTCTCTCATGCTAATATATTCTCTCGCACCAAGAGGAATTCTCTCATATAATGTACAGAGGAGGCTTGTGCAAGATTATACTCTCTCTTGTGTGAGACTTTGTACTTCCTCATATAGATGTGTGCATCCTCTCATGTGAACCTTGACATCATTATGGAGGGAATTTTCTGGCTAAGAAAAGTGCTTCCTCACGTGAGAGGGAAGATCCTTGTGTGGCATGGTGAATTTTCACACATGAAGGGGAACTTTCTTGCTTGAGACTGTCAGTCGTGTTTTCTCATGTAGAAAACAAGTTTCATCTCTTCTATTTTTCAGAGAATGAAATTTGGTGTTTTGAGTACACATTAGGATTTCTTCTATTTCTAGGCTTTGATAGATCAAAGATTATATGTTCTATTGTTGTCTTTGGTTTTCATCTTTTAGTTTGAGCATGTTAGTTAATAGTGGCATTTGGAGATTCAATCGTAGTATAGATTTTTGGTTAAGTCTTTTTTTGTGATCATTGTGATCCTTGTATGTTGATATTTGTGTGCATCCACACTTGAAAAAAATAAAAATCTTGGCTTTTATTTATCCTTCTTCCAAGGATTTATGAGCGAGGCATTACATGTATGCTCCAAAATTTAAGATTTAACCACAACTAAACCTTGTGGAGATGCAACTATAAGCTTTCACTACATCATAAGAGTAACCTTGAGTTAATAAAAAAAAACTTGTAATGTCGTGATGGTCTAAATCCTTAACTGCATGATTACATTTCACACCATCATAGCTTAAATTGTCACTTTGCTTCAAAGCCCTTTGAAAGAGCGATGAAAATTTCTTCTAACTATTAGATGGCTTTCATGATTTTTTAACTTATAATCTCTCTTCATTCCTCAACTCTATGATCATGTGAAAATGGTCTTCTTTAACTACTTCTTCACCAATTATTACTTCACAACTGAAAAAATTATTTTTCATTTTAGCTATGTGATGATGTGATCAACTATTAACTTGATTGTCTTCTCTATCATCACTTCTTCTTAACTTGAACACTTAACTCAACATCTAACCCTTTGATGATGTGACTGCAAGATTTTCTATCCTCACCACCTTAACTCTAGGTAACTAACTATTAACTACTTACAAACATGTGATAAGCTTAAACAATAACTACTATTGTCTTTTACATTCTCGTAACTATAAACTCTGAAATATCTTTTAGCCCAATGATATTGTAATAACCATTTGAAACTAACTACTACCTTTCTTTTCAAAATTGCAACTTGAATTTATCTATGCCTCAAGTGACCTGTGATCATGTACTTTCTATTATATAGCCCCTTCACACCATTAACTTGAATGCTACCAATAACCATTCTAATGCCATGATGAATTATTTAGAAATCATTTTGATTCTTCACATCATCCAACATGGTTAGTTATTAGAAGGGTGTGATGTGATTAAAGGGCTATCATAAAATCACAACTTAAAATATAAAAGTTGCATGATGCAAAAGGAGACAATAAAACAAATTATGTAGGGATATAATTGCATGAGCAAGAATTTTTTGTATATCCCTATTTAGTAATTTCATTTCAACTTATGAATATTTCAATCAAGACATAAAACATAAAATTTTGCCTTAGGGTTTTTATGAGGGTTAACACAATTTTTAGAAACACTAATCATGACAAACACAATTCTTCTTGATTTTCACAAAATGGTCACTTTTTTTTTGCTAGGTGGAAATTTAGGCTAATAGTGGCTCTTTCTGGGGATGATGGATAACTTGTATCCATGAAAGAATGCAAAAATTTTTGCATAAGAAAACTAGATACTTGAAACTCATGACAACTTTTTAGAGCAATGCCTGAATAAGTAGGAGAAAAGAAAACTACATAGGAAAAATACTGTACAAGGATTTATAGAGGCTTACAAATTTTTTAGAATGTACATGAAACCCTAACTACTATTCATGGGGAACAAGTATTTTAACAAAAGTACCTCTTCAAGGACTGTCCATGAACTAGTAGCTCAAGAATATCACTAGATAGGTCTCTTATAAAATAGGAATCTTCACCTTTATTACCATGGATTAGACAAGGACCAAGCTAGATAGGGTCAAATTTACCATGCTTTCCTTTTTCTTCTACTCTAGCATTCCATAATAATACTAACTCTTTAGGCTGAAACTTCCTATCTAATCCTCTTTTGTCATAGAAATACTTCATCTATGCTTGTAACATTGTATTCTGTGTAGAATAATCCTTCCTCGTCTCAATTGACTATAAAATATCATCCATTCTTACTTATATATTATCAAAAATATCTTCATCATAAGCTTGGATGAACTTATACATGTCATTTAATTTGTTTTGAGGCAACCTCAACTAGATCCCATACATTAAATAAAAAGGGGCACAACTAATAGATTTTTTTATTATAATCCTATCTGCCTACAATGCCAATGGCAACTTGGAATCTGAGGCTTTCTTATTTTCTCCTAGAATCCTCTTCATAATCTTTAGAAAAATCTTATTACTAGACTCAGCCTAACCATTCCCTTAGGGATGGTAAGGTGATGAGGTAGATCCAGTGATGCCATACTTCTTGCAAAAATGTTTGTATTCATCTAATCTAAAGCACATTGCATTATTAGTGACATTTTTTTGGGCATCCAAATCTGATAATTATTCAATATAAAATTTATTACCATTTTACTTGTTTTATTTCTAGTAGGAAAGACCTCAACCCATTTTTTGAAGTAGTCAGTGGAAACTGCCCTCCACTAGACTTATTTTAGATTTCACCAATGAAATCAATATCCCATTGGTGGAAAGGTGCTTGCATCTCCACTAGCCTCAATGGAAGATTTCCAAAAAACTTCAATTTCCCAGTAAATCTTTGACATGCATCACATTTCTTTACTAGCTCTTGTGCATCTTTGAATAGTGCAGCCCCCCCTCCCCTCCCCCCCCCCCCCCCCCCCCTCCAACACACACACTCCTTCATGCATGTCACTCAAGATTTCCTTTGATTCTTCCTCATTTACACATTTTAGAAGAACATCTTCCATGTCTCTCCACCACAACTGACCTCTCACAATGATATATCTAATGGTCTACAACTTTAGAGTCCTATTCTAATTTTTAGTGAGCCATGATGGAGTTGTCATATGCTATAGGTATAAATATTTTACCTTTGTACTAATATGAAGTATCCATGTCACATAGATCACTTCTAAAGTCATCATCAAGTTGATTGATCTAGTTTGCTTCATGGTTAATCTTTGCCATTAGTGTAGCAAGGCCTTGACCTCTAACAAACTTGGTAATTTGAATATCAATATTAAATTCCTAGATCCTATTGATCCATCTACATCTTCTCCCTGAGACCTCTTGCTATGAGAACATATGTTTCACTATAGCACTTGGAAAAAATCCCATCAAATAGCACTAAATTCCTTTATTACCTTAACCAATGCATTGGCCCATTTCTCATTGATATCATATTTAAGTTATGCAACTTGCAAAGACCTATTGGAAAATGCAATTGGCTGTTGAAAACCATCCTCATTCTTTTGCAACAAAATAATAGAAAATGTGTGAAAAGACACAAAGGAAAATATATGCATATGCTTTGCATAATTTGGAGCTCTTAAACTAGGGGCATCCTTGATAGCTTGTTTTATTTTATGAAATGCTATGCTTAGTTTTTTATCCCATTTTATCTCTAAACCCTTCTTTAGAATTTTAGAAATAGGCCTACTTATCTTAGAAAAGTTGGTGACAAATCTTCTAAGAAAGTTTATTTTTCCAAAGAATGATTGAATAACCTTTACATTCTTTGGCTTCTAAATTTTATCTATGGATTCAACTCTCCCAAGATCTATTCTAACTCCTTTTCCAACTAAGTTTCCCAATAACTTACTTTTGGTAACAAAAAATGCACATTTCCTAGGCTTTAGTGAGATACCAAACTTTAATGCTTTGATGAATACCTCCTCTAGGTGAATGCAATTACCATTCTCATATCTTGAGTAAGTTGTCAAGTCATCTTGGTATACTACTAATTTTTTTTTCAATAATATAAGCAAAGGCTACATCCATAGCTCTTTGAAAAGTGGCACCAACATTTGTTAGGCCAAATAACATTCTACTATAAACATAGGCACCATAAGGTGTTGTAAATGTTGTTTTATACTATTCTAAGCCTTTTACAACCACTTGGTTATACCTTGAAAACCCATAAATTATGGACATGATTTCTACTCTATTAACCCTCTATAACATTGCCTCAGGTAAACCATAATTTTATTTTAATGAAGATATATTTAAGTTTCTGAAATCAACACATTACTTGATATAGCCATTCTTCTTCCTAACTGGAACCAAATTTGACACTGAAGCTAAGTTCTTAATAGGCTTGATGATCTTGACATCTCTTAAATTTATCAATTTTTCCTACATCTTGGGTGCAAGAATAGGATTGATTAGTCTTTGCTTCTTTTTGAAAGGCTTTGCACAATCCTTCAAAGGAATTTCATGCTGAAATAAATATTCTCTATAAGCCTTTAGATAATCGTAGGACCGAGAAAATACATGTCTATATTTTCATAATAAGCCAATCAATGCTTTCCTAATCTTAGGGACTAATTTTTTACCATTGTATACTTTCTTAGGTACTTCATTAGTCCGTAGATTTACTTCTTCTAGATCCTTAGCATTAGATTCTTTATTTTCCACTTTAGATTTGTCATGACTATCAAAGAAAGTTTCTAAAACAATCAACCCTTTTGGAATCTTGTTGGTTTTTAATTGCATAGCCTCCTGTCCAAAGATAGTTTTCTTACCATCAATATTCTCTACATAAGCTTCACAATCAACTTCTACCCCCCAAAACTAGTCTTCACAATTGAAAAACCTAATTATATCTTTGTCTTCTTCAAAGATTTACAAATTTTAGATGTTATGAAGAACTGAGTGTTTGGTCTATACTTCTACTTTTGATAGACCAACAAGAGTTACATCATCAGGCTTAATAGAAATATTTTCTAACAAGTTTTCCATCTTATTGTTACTTTTATCTTTCCAAACAATCCCAAAAGTGTCAAAAAATTCAATCATATCCTAGACAACATTCTTATATTGTTTTAATCTTTTATTCTTTGAGACATATACTCCTTTGACTTGAGAAATAATTAGTTCAGAATCACTAATGACATACAAGCATTTGATTCCATTCTTATGAGCTAATCTCAATCCTATTAATAGGGCTTGATACTCTACTATATTATTTGTACATGGAAAACATAGAGCAAAATAAAAAATATAAGCTCAACCCTTAGGAGAAATCAAAAGAATGCCTGCCTCTGATCCCTCCTTGTAGAAAGCTCCATCAAAGTACATCATCTAGAGATCACCCTTTTCTAATTTTGATTCACCTTCTTTTTCAATGCCTTGATCTTATCTTTATTTAGTACCAATACATCAGCCCTAAAAGCATTCACATCAGTATCTACAAAGCATGTAATCTTATCTTCAACTTCTTGCTTAATCATGTAGATGCTTTTGGGCTCCCTATTTACCTTCACCAACTTATCATCAATTTGAAACATTGCATGTGATAGTTCACATTGCATACTCCCCTACCATTATTGCACTCCATTTTTTAGATAAAGACATATCATACTAGGGAGGGATATCTACAAATAACACACTCATGGTATGCTCCCTTTTAGGATAGGCAAGTAATTTTTAAGGCATATCATTTATGGTTCCTATGACACCTACCCTGAGGAGTGTCTACTTTCAATCCTAGCTCCTTCATTACCTCATAAGGAATAACTATATTAGATGCTCCAAAATCAATCACATAGTTTTTCAATGTTTTTTCCTTTGCAATGATACTTAGGAAGAAAGGATCTACACTTCCTAGACAGTGGTTCACAAAATCATCTAGATACATAGGTGGAATTTGGGACACTAAAATCTCAATTTCTATTTTCCTTTTAGGCTCATTTGGGATCTAATTTGTGTTATAATCATGATTAGTCTTACTATCTACACCCTTGGCCCATGCTATGGCTTTACTCTTATGTTCAGAGATTCTTAACAGCTTTGACAAAGGAGCTTTTACTATGATTTTTGATAATAGTAACAACATATCAATAGGAGGGGCAATAGAGTTATTGATTGACATAACTTTCACCTCCTTTTACTTTTTAGATAAGATTGGATTGTTTTGAATTTTCTATTTTTCAATCATAGTAGTAATTACCTTTGATCCCTTTTCTTTCTTAGTGTCATTAGTCTATATCTTAGGACCCTTTGCAATATCTTCTTTCTTGGCTTCCCATTTTTTATTAATAGTTTTCACCTTGATATTTCTCTTATCCTTTGGTTCATTGACCTCTATTTTCTTTGGATCTATCTTCTTAATAAAAACACTAAACATCTTATTACCTTCATCCTTGTATATCATACCTCTTATATGCACTTGAGAAACCATGTCTGTAGTGATTTGGTCAATTTCTTCCTTAGTTGGCATTCTCAAGGTCACTTCATTTTTGGATGACATCATATTGCAAGTAGTATCCTTTTCACCCTCATATGAGAAATTTTTTTGGTGTACTATACTACTAAAATCCCTTCTATCATGAACATTATATTCATTTTCATCAAATTTGGAGGTATTGTCAGAATATGAAACTACAATGTTGCATCAGACATCTTCAACTCTACCTTGATAACTTGGATCTTTCTTTTCTTGATCAACAACAAATGATAAAGAAACAACACAATACTCTAGTGTATGTGGGAATTGATAGAACATGCACCACTGAGGGTCATCAACCATATTGATAGATGTCTTTTGCAAAGGATCAAGTGTACTTTTCTCACCAGTATTCTTAGTAGGAGCAACAATAGGCTTCCAATCCTTCCATTGAGTGGTATAAGGAAATTTCTACATTCTATTATGTTTTTTGTAATTATTGTTGAAGGGAGCTTTCTCACTAGTATTGGGCTTATCTACAGTAAATACTAGTGGATTCATATTCTTAAGTAGGTTTAGAACTTGACTCATTGTATCCTCTTCAGACTTCTTACCTATAATAGATTTTTCACCCTCTTTATAATTGCATCTTAGATTAAACAATTTTGGGTCATTTCTCCTTCCCAACTTACCAGAGGATCTTGTATTGTTCTCAATATATATTTCCACCTTGTAAGCATCTCTTCTTGTCTTAGGATCTTTATCTCTAAGGGTATATACCATCTTACTATCAAATTCATTTAAGTAGTGAGATAGATATCTTCATCAAGTCTCATCACTTGGAATAATTTGTAAATTCCCTTCTAAAATCTCACATTAAAGTCAAAGTTTGACTCATTAGGGCTCTTCTTTATACTATAGAAGTAATTTAGCGTAAAGCCAACATTGGTATTATCCCCACAATGCTCTTTAAGAAACTTCTCCAAATTACTCCATGAACTAATATTGTCATTGGACAATCTTCTCAACTAATCCTTGGAATCCTCAATCAATGAATGTACAAAGAAATTCATTACAAAATCCTTTCTTTTACTTTATAATCATTGAGCATGTTAGTGAATTTCCTTAGGTGCTCTTCACCATTAATGGAATTGCTACCTAAAAACTTAATGACCTTATCTCTCACATCATTGGAAATAGGATGTGGGAACCCTAAAATGCCTAGCAAGGACATTTGTTTATACTTTTCCATGTATATGGGTCTTTTCTAAAAACCAACAACATTTGATGTACTTTCTATTATAGCTTGAGTTTGGATAGTGATATAAATCTGTTGATTTTGTTGAAGAAAAGGTATCTGACTACCTATAGTGGAAGATGAAGTAGGGACTGATTGGGATACATTTTGGCTAGTCATTGTTAGTACACAAGTAGGGACATAGGGTGTGAATTGTGAGGATATATTTGGCCATCAAGCTAAAGCATAATTAGATTTAATAAATTATATTTTTCTTCTAGTTTTAGTTGCTTGGGATTCATTCTCAACCTTCTCAATCTCTTTAGCTAAATCCTCCCTCTCCTTCTTAGCCTTTTTTAAGTCTAAATATAATTTAGACATGACAGGATTTGTAGATTTGATAGGAATGACTTGAGGTTCATTTATTTGGATCCCTATGACTTTCTATTTTCCTTTATCTGAATTTCTCAAACTTAAGTCTATGATTTATGGCTCAATAGGTTTGTAGGGTTTAACTTGGGATATAACAAATCCTTTTTTTTAGTTTAGGATATTTTCTTGTTCTTTAAATTTTGACCTCAAAATTTCAACATCTCCAAACACATCTAAATGCACTTTGGAGGACTTTTCTACCAACTTTTTTTCCTACTCCTTCAAGGAAGTCATTCTCCTAAGAAAATTATCTTTCTCAATGAGAGTATTCATGGTAATTTTCTCTTTCTCCTTTTCCAAATGAATGCTTTTGGCTTCTCCTCCAATAACCCTTATTCTAAGGACTTCCACTTTAGATAGCAAGTCATCATGATCTATGGTTGTAGCTTTAAATTCTACAAGGTTGTCCAAATCTATTAAATTTCTTATAATATATAGAGCTTGCCCAAGATTTGGCCTATGAGATTAAAAACTTTTAGGCATGAGACACTTGGTCATCTCTTCTGCAACACTTGATCTTAAAATAGTATCTCCCATGGATAATACCATTTTGTCTTGGTAAATCCCTTCTTCATGATAAGACATTGTGAAAACATTACCCAAGAGCCTAGTATTTTTAGATTTAGAGATATGGGATGAAACCTCCTTCTTAGTTGAGGGATGGTATTATGGGCTATCTTTGGGCTTCCGTGTATGACTAGACTCCACTTTCCTTTTAGGCTAATTCTTTTTACCACCATTAGGTAATTATGTATACAAGGGGATATTAGGATTTTCCCTTACATAAGCTCTCATATTTTTCCTTTTATCAGCCATCTTTCACTTTAATACAATGACTAGTAACAAAATCTAAGACTAAGTTACCACCCACTAGGAGAAAATTTCTTTTATAGTGGCCAAATCACAAGAAACTTTATGGGAATTTTTTTTCTAAAATATATTTGAAAAAGGGACCCAACCAAGATTATTTTATATTGGATACTTTAGGAATACAAATCTATATGGTCAATAAGGAACTTTGCAAGCCCATTCTATGTCACACAGCTTCCATGGTACTGAAACTTTTACAAATTTTCAAGGTTTGTCGCTCAACAACAACCAATACCAAAGCATAGTTTTACAAGATAATATAACTATGAATACAAATATGTGACTCAAAAAAATGATTTCAGATTTCAAAGTTTATTTCTTTCATAGGTATTACCAAAAAAGTCACTATTTTGTTGGTGTTTTAAAATTACTAGGTTGATCTAAAACCCAATACCAGGAGGCAAAAGACTAGACTCAGTCTAAGGGTTAGCTATCTCCTATATTCAACTAAATATTCTTTAGATCTAAACCAACTTTAATAGAATTACATAGGACTCTCTACACCTTAGGTTCTATAGGGACAAGGTGGGTGCCCCTTAGGCATGTAAATGACTAGATATTTTGTTATTATTCTTCATAATTCATTCATTCACACTCATATCTTCATATCTCTCCCCTATAGAAGATAATGGTAAAAAATTCTTTTTAGATTTGCAATGAATTATTTATTACAATAGCTATCTATAATTGAGAGGAAAACTATCACAAAGAAGTGATGACTAGTAGTTTGATTCTTTATTACAAAAAAGTAAAATTGATTTGATTTTAAATTTGTGCTTTGTGAAACCACATGAATTTTTCAATTTACATTTGAACTGATGATCAATGCCTTATCCATTTCTATATAGAGTCTAACCAACAAAATCTTGATCTATTTAATTGCCTTACAATTAAATTTATTAGTAGTCAACCCTAGATTTCATTCTTATGAATATCCCTACCATATACCTAGAAACCCTATCAATTCAATGAAAGAATTTACTTAACTCCTTGAATTAAAAGAAATCAATGAAAAGATATACAACCCATCCAACATGCATTAAAATGAAAGAAACTTGTTCATTTCAATCCCAAAATTATAAACACATGGAAATGGAGACAAAATTCAACGACATAGATATTGCAGAACCTTCCTTTGTATTAATCTTCCTTGAAAACAATACATTACTAGTTTAACTCAAAAACAACTCAAGAAATGACAAACTATCATTCAAGACTCAGTTGTATTCATAGAT
This sequence comes from Cupressus sempervirens, assembly GCA_028749045.1. Classification (NCBI taxonomy): domain Eukaryota; kingdom Viridiplantae; phylum Streptophyta; class Pinopsida; order Cupressales; family Cupressaceae; genus Cupressus; species Cupressus sempervirens. Next base: position 274,036,584 of record CM053790.1, read on the forward strand.
TCCAAAGTTTGAATATATCACAAAAATTGATACAAAGACTAATTGGACCAACTAAAAAAAGCATAAACACCAAAAGTATATAGACTTCATACCCTCACTCCACATCCTAGAAATCCTTTTATAGGAAGGATTGCAATAAGATTCAGATGGGAGGACACATGTCAAAATTCTATTTGAAAGAAAATAAAAAGATATTTTACATAGTTTCTTTACAAACATTCTTTGTACTATGATCAAAATTTGGGATCCAGTTAGAAAACTAGTAAGTGGCATTCTCTGCAAGTGTCTTTAACATAATTCTATTTTTCTTCAAGCTCCTATCAATTTCTTTACCTTTTCTTTGTTGCTTTTGTCTCTAATGCCTTTAATTGCATCCTTAAAACTACCTTGTCACTCTCCCTAGATGATAGGGCCTTTATAACTGTAATGACTTCCAAAATCACTATTTATGTGTTTATATTAGGGTAGGTGGCATCCCTAACTACATCTAAGCATCTACTATTTCCCTAACCTCTATAGTTACTTTTGAAATATCTAACTTTAATTTGGAGAGCATGTCAATCAAATCATACACCACTACTACACCTTACTCATCATTGCAATATGCTAGGAATCTGGGATGGTTCAAAATGTTATCAAAAGATGTTCACCATTCCATCTAGTCCTTAACTCTTCCATCATTTTCTAAAATTTTACCCACAAAATTAGGTGTTCCTGTGGAAATTTCTTTCATTTTATTTTGGATTAGATGCAACTTTTTAGTAAAGAAACCATTTAGATCCTTCATCTTATTGATTATTTTTCTTGTATTTATAAAAAAATATTTCTTTTGCCAATAAAGGTATGAGGCTATCAAAAAATGGAGTAGAAGGACCCCTTGTAGTAAAAAGATGAGATAATAAGGCAACTACCTCTAAACATCTATCTTATTCTCCTTGTAACACAAGATAGTTGATGCCCACATTCTGGGAGACTAGTTTTAATGCATTTATTTTATGAATAAGAAAATTCTTGATGGTTTTGATTTCAATCTACTTGCCTAATTCTATATCCTATTCATCTACTTCTATTTCTTGGCATGATGCATCCTCAATTTCAGGTACATGACCCTCTATTTGCACACCTCTATCCTAGATTTTTGTAGATGATTTGACACTATTTTTCAGTGCTACTATTTCATTCTCCAACTTGAGGTTTTCTACTCCAAGACATAGGTCTTCTTCATTTCTTCCTCATAGTGCCTCCTAGTCTTAATTTACCACTCTCCTTACAACTATGCTTCAAGAAATTTTTCTCATACCTAATAATGCCATCGATGTTTTCATTCCATATATTTGGTTACGAGAGGTGGAGTGCACATTCAAAATTATAATATTTCCCCTAGGGGATTCTTTATTTACATCAGAGTAGGCTTCTAGTGTTCTAGAGTGAAGCACAATATTACCATAGTTTGAGCATCAATATTATACATAGAACCTCTCAATTCTCCTAGCTAGTTCTTGACGAGGCATATTAATGTCTCAATTTTGATATAGTTTTTATAGTTTGGACTTCCTCTTTGTGCTTTTTCTATAAAAAAATTCCAAAATATTTGTGTAAATATCTTGTGAACTTATGCGAGAGATAGCTAGAACTTACTAAACCTATGGGTAGTGTGTATGACACACTTTGCTTAATATTATACATAGAACACAATATTTCATATAAATATATTTTAAGCTATGTTCTAATATCTGAATGAGAGTAGGAATGTTATCTTGCATATGTGTTCTAGATGTTTCTAACTCTTAGTAAATGAAGAGTGATGCAAAGGGTGGTGATTACTACATAAAAGGAAGAGGAATGATGGAGACTGATCATGGCAAGGAAAGTGCAGTTTAGTTCCTATGGATAAGCCATGCCTGTAGAGGAGTTACTATTCTAGAAAATTGAGGAAGACCCAACTTGCTATATTTCTTGCAAGTTTTTATTTTGTTGCTTAATAATAAATGTATTATGTCATGGTTGATCTTTTGCCTTCTTTTCTGGCAATGTTTGTTCAAGACTTTTTATATCATGTTTTTAATAAGTATACAATCCTCTATATAATGGATTTGGATCATCTTGTAAAGTAATGAGAAAATAGACAATGCTAGTTTAAGATTTATAAGTTACTCTTTTTCTATTCTTCATGAATTATTTAGTCAATGTAATCAAAGAAGGATTTTAATGGAAGAGTGATTTTGACATACTTCTTGTGCTCTTAGTTAGTTTAAATCAACCAAGGGGGCCCACATAGGAGGTGTAATAGATTTAGGTAGAGTAGATTCATTCCTTGTAATTTTCTATTTTCAAGATATATTTACTATATCTATCTTGTAGCATTGTTACTATGAAAGTTCTTGTAGCACTTGCATAAAATAATCATGGTGGATGTTTTGAGTTGTTAATTAGTTTAGATTCATTTTCCAAAGGTTTCTATAGTTATCTATTGATAGTCCAAGTGTGTTTACTATTTTTTTATAGTAGTATGGATTCCTTTCATGCATTTTACTTTCCTACAACATAGGTGTTAAGACTCTTAAGGGAACTTAGTCCACATACTGTACTGACCCATTTCAAGTGTCTTTCATGATAAAATAGGTAGTCTTTAGAATAGATATAGTATCCTCAAGAAAGACAATGTGTGATTATCTTCATCTATTACGAAACCCTTATGTTTTTGGTACTATTTTTGGAGATGGTGTCAAACTAGGAATCTTCATGAGTCCTTTATTTTTAGATTAGTTTGTTAGCTAAAAACTACAAAGTTGTGGGCTTGATTAACAAGTCACCAATTCAATTGCATGCATCAAACTGGAAGACAATGAGATGAATATGGGAGATTTCTTCCATGGAAGTCTATTAATTTTAATGAAGAAATTGAAGAAGAAGTTGAGCTGCCTTTTGAGGATGCAAGCCTTAATTTTCCTACAAGATCTTCCACTAGAGAAGAGCCCTTGGATACAAGTGGTCTTTAGCCTTTTGCTGAAATTTTAGATAGCTTTCTTGATAGGTCTGGTCCAAATCCACCTGTTGTCAACAATCTCATAGCTAATGTTCCTTTTCAGCAGCAACCCCATAATAAAATACCTCAAGTAATGACACAACCTACTTTTTCATTTCCTCTCCCAAGCCTCATAACCAATTCTAATCTCAAAAATATACCTATAGCTTCTCTTCCAAAGTTTTATGGCCTTGCAACTAAGGATCTTGATACTTTCTTGTTTGAGTTTGAAATACTCTATCATAGCTTCGACTATAACACTGATGCCCAAAAGCTCAAGTTGTTTCCAATAACACTAAAAGAGTTATCCTTATGATGGTTCATGAGCTTAGGAGCCAATGTAGCAAGTATCTAGGATCAAATGTAAACTTTATTTGTAGAGAAATAAAAAGAGTATTGCAAGGGGAATGATCCAAGAGGAGATGATATCTTTAGAATATCACAAAAGGAGGATGAAACATTGGAAGACTATGTTTCACATTTCTTGGATACACTACAGAAGAACCCCCAACATATATTGGTAGAGGATTCACAGAAACTAGTCTTCTTGAGAGGGGTGAATGATAATTTTCTTGAAGTACTAGACCTAATGGTTGGTGGTGATGTATATCAATCTTCTTGGGATGACCTCAAGAAAATTTGTCTTAACTACTCAAGGTTAACTATGAAGAAAGGTAGAGGACACTAGTCCAAATCCACCAAAGGGATCAATCAAGGTATTTCAAAGATCAAGATATCTAATTTACTCTCACATTTCAAGTAGGGTAGGAAATCATAAATGATATCACTACACATCTTGACATAATGACTACAAAGAAGAAGCATGCAGAGGTTGAGGTGTAGTTAGCTAAGTAATATCCACACTACTAGAAGCAGAAGAAAGATTGTCAATGCAAATTGGTTGCTAGTATAGAGAACCATCATCTTCCAATTGAGTACATAGAGATAGAAGGAGAGGATGAGAAATTATTCTTCATTTCTCAATGCTAGCCATGGGGTTCATGAAAAGGTATGCCTCAAGACCCTTTACAAAATTCAAATCTATATGGTAATCAATGGCAAAACCATAGTGCTCAAGGTCCTCCACAATATAGTCAACCTAATTGGAATAATACTTGGTAAAATAATCCATAATAGCCTCAATGGCCTCAAAACTCCCAACCTTCCTAGCCAAACTAGAAAAATAAATAATAACATAACTAGCAAAATCAACAGAACCAACGAAAACCACCCCAAGGGAATTGGTAGTCTACAAACCAATGAAGAGGACCTCAGCAATGGCCTAACCAAAATCTTGGTAATCCAAAACTACCACCCCTAGTCGAACAACCTACACTAATTCTACCACCTACAAGTTTTGGACCTCTAAGGTAGACTTAGTTTCCTACACAACCTTAGCCAAATCAAAATAACCAACAACCAGAACAACACATGTATTGTACTGATACTCAGCAATATCCTGCTTATGCTCTAAATGTTGTAGATATACATTTGAGATCTAGTATCACCCTACCAGTGCATAAACTACCTCTCATAAATGATATACTAGAACTCCTATAGCATTAGAACTCACAACTTCTCTGCCATAAATAGTTGACCCAACTAATATAACTAGCTTAGCTCAAACTCAAATAGTAGTTGAACCTCCTTTTCCACAAAAGTTCATACAAAGTAAACCTACACAAATAGAGGAACAATCCTTTGACATAATTGATTAGCTTAAAAATATGCATGTCTAAATTCCTTTATTCCAAGCTATTAACAACATTCCTATTTATAGAAAAGCCATTAGAGAAGCCTATCTGAAAAAGTTTGGAAGAAAAAAAAAGGACCCAACTACAGTCCATGTTGTAGGACAATTGGATGATATTATGTTAAGGAAATTAGTTATTTGTAAATATTCTGATCTAGGAAGTCTAGTTATGAATGCAATTACAAATGGTTAGTCTATTAAAAATGCTTTGATTAATCTTGGTGCTGCTATAAATATTATGACTAAGGATACTATAAAAAATCTAAATATAGAAGGATTAAGTGCTACCCCAATAATTTTGCAACTTGCAAATAGTTCTACTATCACTCCTCATGGGATGATAGTAGACATAGTGGTAACCCTAGGCTCTCTATAGTACCCTACAAATTTCATGATTGTGTTCCCAAAAGTAAACTTATTTAGTTACCCTATTATTTTAGGATGACCATGGTTAGCTATGGTTGATGAAAATATAAGTTGTAAGTTAGGGAGTATGACCATATTAGATGGATAGGCAACAAAGAAATTTTACCTATATCCTCCAGCATAACCCAAACCAACCTTAAGCACATTCATATGTCTAGATTTAGGGGATGTAGAGGAAGAGTTAACTCTATACAAAAACTTATGATGTTACATAGATAGTCTTTTCTAAAGTTGCAAGAGGAGGATTTAGTAATTTTGAGTATTCTTAATAATACTTGTGTGGTAGAAAAGGATGTATCTATGATGGGGACACAACCCAAGCGCAGAATGGACACAATGGGAAAGGGAAAATTTTATTAACTATGAAAATATGCTAGTACACTTTAGAGCAGAGAAACAAACTCCAAAACATGTCCTATGGGCTTATAATAGCATAAATTTGGAGATAATTTCTTTTCCCAGTACCTTCTCTCATACTCCACTTTGAACTACCTTTTACAATGCCAGAAATGTCCTTAAATAGACCCCAAAGGGTTAAGGATTAGGAATAAATTCTAGAAAGTGCTAGTTGGCATCCACCAACCAAATATAAGGCTCCAAAAGCCATGTTAGAAGTCAGCGCAACATTAGAAGAATCCAAAAATGGTAACCGAACTTCCAGGAGGCATAACTTCTGAACCATAGCTCTGATTGACAAACCATTTACATTTCCAAAAAGCTCTCAAAGTTCTCTATAGCCCTATGGACTAGCTTTGCTCATCCCCCATTTTTTGGCCTTGTACAAGGTCATTTAATGCCCTAAAATTGACTTTGAAGCATTCTTAGGAGGTCTTCAAAAATTGGAAAAATGCAATAACTTTAAAATCGTGCAACCTTTTGACCTGATTCCTTTTTTGGAATATTCTAAATTACAATTTTAATCCTCCCTCCAATTCAAACCTTCTAATCCACCATAATTATGGCTCAATTACATAGTCCCATTTTTTTAGCATTTACACATATCCCAAGGTGCTCAAATACTCTAACCTAGAACACTGATAGTGGAACTGTGAGAGTTGGAACCTTTATTTGACCCAAATGGGTATCCAAAAATGAAAACACATGAAACATGAACTAAGTCTAAGTACATTTTTTTTTGGGTGACACAGGATTGCCCTTATACCTCTGGATGCTCCTACATTAGACACCCAGGGTAGATGGAAAAGTGACCTTGTCACTTTATGGATGGTAGAGGAAATCCCAAATGGGAAACCTCAGCTACTGATATCCAAGTTGAGTCCTCAATCGGTCAGCCTTTCCACTTAACCAGATACTCTTCATACTGCCTATTTATGGTACTCCTACCCACATGATGATCTAGAATGCTTTCTATCTCCTCCTTCTTAGAAGTGAGAATTGGACGTGGCTCTAACATCAACTCCTCATCTGCACCATCATCATGATACTCTATCAAGTCTGCAATGTTGAAGATAGGAGAAATGTGAATTCCATCTAGCAACTCCACCTCATATTCATTTCTTGAGTCATGTTTCTTCAAAATTTTGTAGGGGCCAAATTTTCTCATCTTTAGCTTGTTGTAAGTACCTACTAGAAATCTCTCCTTTCTTAAGTGTACCATGACTAGATCCCCTACTTGGAACTCCTTATGTCTTCTCCTTTGATCATCCCTATCTTTATACTATTGATTCATCTTGATAATGTGTGCCTGTACCTCCTCATGCTAGTGCTTGATATGTTCACCAAACTCTTCTACTTTAGCACTTGTCCTCTCCCCTTGCTTCATCTTCCTCAATTCTGGTGTAGTCCTTGGGCTACTTCCATATATAATTTTGAAAGGTGTTTTACTAGTACTCCTATTTATAGAGTTATTGTAAGCAAATTCCGCTTGTGGTAGAGTCAAATCTCATCCCTTGGGCTTATCCCCAACTGAACATCTCAGAAAATTGTCCAAACTTATTTTTACCACCTCTGTCTAGTTGTCAGTCTGTGGATGATGTGTGGAATTGAATTTCAAGTCCATTCTCAACTTCTTGCACAATGTACTCCTAAAATACCCCACAAATTTAGTGTCTCTATCAGAAACTATACTCTTTGGGAGGCCATGTAGTCTTATCACCTCTCTGAAAAATAAGTCTACAATATGGATAACATCATGAGTTTTATGGCATGGAATGAAATGTGCCATTTAGGAGAACCTGTCAACCACCACAAATACTGAGTCACTACCCCTTTGTGTCCTCAAAAATCCAAGAACAAAATCCATACTTATGTCCTGCCATGGCTTTGATGGAACAAGCAATGGCTGATAAAGTCTAGTATTATGACTAAATCCCTTGGCCACTTGACAAATCTGACAACTCTATACAAATTTCTTCACATCCTATGAAATCTGAGGCCAAAAATAATGTTCTCTAAGAATGGCAATGGTCTTATCTCGACCAAAATGTCCTACCATCCCTCCACTATGTTTCTCCTTAATTAGATTTTCCCTCATGGAACTCCTTAGAATACACAATTGACTTCCCTTGAACAACATACCATCTTGAATCAGATAGTCTAACCACTTAGTTTTGTCTACAACAATAGGTTATTTACAAGATTTCCATGCTTCAGCAAAATCAAGGTCTTCAAGGTATAGATTCTTGAGTTTAGCAAACCCAACTACTTCAACCTGCATTACTGTAAGCAACAACTGTCTCCTACTTAATGCATCTGCAACCCTATTAGATTTTCCACTTCTATGCTTCAACACAAATGTATAGCTTTGGAAGAACTCTACCCACTTCATATGCCGCTAGTTCAATTTACCTTGGCTATTTAGGTATTGTAATGCTTGGTGACTAGTATATAAAACAAATTCCTTTAGCGATAAATAATGCCTCCATTTCTTTAAGGCCTGAACTATTGCATAGAACTCTTGATCATAAAAAAAATACTTCCTTTTTGCGTATTCAATTTTTCACTAAAATGTGCAATAAGCTTACCTTCTTGGCTCAATACAGCTCCAATAGTACTGTCACTAGCATCAAAATCCACCTAGAACACCTTTCTAAAATCTAGAAGTGCCAACACGGGTTTTTCTATCACCTTCTTCTTTAGCAATTCAAAACTTTGAACAGCTATCGCAGTCCATTTGAACTCTTTTTTATCCCCTCTTATTGTGTCAGTTAGGGGTGCACATATGCCACTGAAATTTTTAATGAATTTCCTGTAAAAACTAACCAGATCATGAAATGATCTCACCTTAGTAGTAGACCTTGGAGTAGGCCATTCCAAGATGACTTTTACCTTCTCTAGATCCATTTAAAGACCTTTAGGTGATATAACAAACCTCAATTAGACTAACTCCCTTTTCGCAAAGATACACTTCTTTAGATTAATTAATAGTTTCTCTTCCCTTAACCTTTTAAGGACACTATGAATATGCAATAAATGTTCTTCCAAAGTCTTGCTGAAAATTAAAATATCATCCAAATAGAGAATAAAATTTTTCCCCAAGAACTTCTTAAGTACCTCATTCATAAGCCACATGAAGGTGCTTGAGGCATTCATCAATCCAAAGGGCATGACTAGCCACTCATAAAGACTGTCCTTGGTCTTGAAGGAAATTTTGCACTCATCTTCTTCTCAAATCCATATCTGGTGATAGCCACTCTTGAGATCTATCTTTGTGAAGTACTGAGCTCCACTCCGACAATCCATAAGATCATCCATTCTTGGCAAAGGAAATCGATACTTGATGGCTATCCTATTTATAGCTTGAGAGTCCATACACATTCTCCACTCTCCATCCTTCTCTGGTGCCAGTACTGTAGGTATTACACATGGACTTAGGCTCTCTTGAATCAAACCCTTCTTCAATAGCTCCTGAACTTGTATGTTTAGCTGCTCAATTTCAGTAGGAGTCATCCTATGAGCCGCCTTGTTAGACAAACTAGCTCCAAGGATTAAATCTATCTAATGATTGATTTTCCTTACTAGTGGCAGTCCTTCTGGAACATGATCAAAAATTATATCTCCAAATTCACTTAATAAATCTAAAACTTCAACTGGTATTTCACTACTACCTTCCTTATCTTTTCTAGGAATCAAAGCATAACACATACACTGATGTTTCATGCCATCTAAAAACTTTCTTCCATCAACAAGATAGATCCTAGCACTACTATATACCTTTTCACCTTCCTTTACCATGGGATAAGGTTTGTGGCAAACTCCATCCTTTGTTAGAGAGTATGTGTTTGCATGACCATCATGTACTACATGCCTATCAAACTGCCTAGGTCTTCCCAACAATAGATGATAGACATCCATTGGAATAATATCACAGAGAACTTCATCATGGTAACTCCCAATTTTGAACTTCACTAAATATTGTTCACTTACCAGGACCTTATGATCATCCTTCACCCAAGTGATCCGATAGGGCTAGGGGTGTTTCTCCCTCTTGAACTTCAGCTTAGAGACTATCTCTTCTGACACCAAGTTGTCAGTGCTACCACCATCAATGATCACATCACAACATTTATTCTCACATTTGCACCTAGTACGAAATAGACTCCTCCTTTGCCTCGATTCAATCTCACCACTTAGTAGGACCCTTTTATTTACTAAAGTCTCTCCTCTTTTTACATCCTCTAAATGTGATGACTGTGCATCCTCATCCACATGAGTAACCCTAGCTTGGCCCTTAGCTCTCCTATTTGTTCTTCCTTTTCGTTGAGGGTATTCAAAGGAATGATGGTCTTGTTCATTGTAATGGAAATAGGTACCATAGAAACCTCCTCTTCTTAAACCTTGTCCACGTCCTCTACCTATTCCTCTTTGGTGTCCAAAGTTTTGATGATGGGGGTGGTTGAAATCCTTGTTCCTCTGGTTCCTGCTAGTACCCACATCTTCATTTTTCCTTTGGGTCTCATTTCGACCTCCAAATGACCTACCACTACACCTTCCTCCTTGATCGCACCCTCTTTGTCTCCCTTCAAAATTTTTATTTAGCTTCTCTTCAACTTGTAGGGCAAACTGATATGCCTCTTCAACGCTGGTCATTCTTACTAGGCTTAATTCCTTCTGGATGCTAGGTTGTAACCCACTAATATAATGAGAAAACTTCTCCTTATTTTCTTCTACATGCCCTACTCTAATTAGAAGTTGGTAAAAATCCTCCTTATATTCTTGGACTGATTTTCCTACTTGCTTTAACCCATGCATCTTCTTAAACAAATCAAGCTTGTAGTCAACAAGAATGAATTGCTGCTTTAGTTTTTCCATCATTCGATCCCACCTTGTGATCTTATCCTTTCCTCTTCTATTTATTTCCAATTGAACATCTTGCCACCATATTTTGGCATGTCCTTTTAGTTTGGCCTTTGCAAACTTAACCCTATCTGGATCCCTGATATCCTCATACTCAAAGTACTCTTCTAGTTCATTGATCCAATCGATCAACTCATTTGGTTTCAGATTTCTTGAAAATACACCCACATCAATTGTAGGTCTTTTCCCAAACTTAGTAATGGCCCTAAAAATCCTCTCCTCTACCTAATTCAGAACTTCCCCTTCTAGTCCAATTTCTTCTTCTTCATTGTCGTCCTCACTTTTGTCACTTGCAGTAACATTTGTTCCTCTATGGTGCTCCTCTTGCAATGCTTGTACCTACCTTTGGAGGGCTCTCATCTCCTTAGGATTAATAGCTCCAGCCCTTCCACCATGCTCTCTTCATGGATGAAACTTCTTAACTCAAACCCATAACCACACAGTCCTGATGCAAACTGCCTCACAGTCGGTGCTCTGTCTACACACTCAAGAAAACTTGCTCTGATACCACTTGATGGGGATAGAACCCAAGCATAGAATGGACACAATAGGAAAGGGAAAATTTTATTAACTATGAAAATATGATAGTACACTCTAGAGCAGAGAAATAGACTCCAAAACATGCCCTATGGGCTTACAATAGCATAAATCTGGAGATAATTTCTTCTCCCAGTACCTTCTCTCATACTCCACTCTGAACTACCTTTTACAATGCCAAAAATGTCCTTACATAGACACCAAAGGGTTAAGGATTAGGAATAAATTCTATAAAGTTCTAGTTGGCATCCACTGACCAAATAGAAGGCTCCAGAAGCTATGTTAAAAGTCGACGCAAAATTAGAAGAATCGAGAAATGGTAACTGAACTTTCGAGAGGCATAACTTTTGAACCGTAGCTTTGATTGACAAATCGTTTATATTTATATAAATCTCTCAAAGTGCTCTATAGCCCTATGGACTATCTTAGCTTGTTCCCCATTTTTGGCCCTGTACGAGGTCATTTAATGCCCTAAACCTGGCTTTGAAGCATTCTTAGGAGGTCTCCAGAAATTGAAAAATTGTGATAACTTTCAAACCATGCAGCCTTTTGACTTGATTCCTTTTTTGGAATATTCTAAATTACAATTTTAATCCTCCCTCCAATTTACACCTTCTAATCCACCATAATTATGGCTCAATTACATAGTCTCATTTTTCTAACATTTACACGTATCCCAAGGTGCTCAAATACTCTAACCTAGAACGTTAATAGTGGAATTGTGAGAGTTGGAATCTTTATTTGACCCAAATGGGTATCCAAAAATGAAAACACATGAAACAAAAACTAAGTCTAAGTACATTTTTTTTTGGGGTGACACAGGATTGCCCTTATACCTCTGGATGCTCTTGCATCAATCTGACAATTCTGTGTTGGAACTAACCACATATGCAGAATTTAATGAGAATTATTTTCTGCCAAAGGATCTAGACATTATTCATCAGCTTTTACCATGCAAATTAGATACAAGTCTAGTCTTTGAAGCTGCCATGGTTGATCTCACAACTACTATTGAGTTGTGAAAAGGTCATAATCTCCATATCAATCACAAACTTCCTCCCAAATGGATGAAACAGTTAACAAAGCTTCTTCAAAAACATGAAAAGGCTTTTGCATGGGACTATGAGGATATGAAAGGGCTAAGTCCTACATTATGTACTCATAGAAAACATATCAATGAAGGGTGCTTGCCACTCCATCAACCCCAGAGGAGGATTAATCTAGCACTCAGAGAAATAGTTAAAACTGAATTGCAAAAATTTCTTGATCCGAAGTTTATATACCCTATATCTGATAGTAAATGGGTCTCACCTCTGGTTATATTACTTGAAGAGGGAGGGAAAAGGCATATTTTTGTAGATTACAAAGAATTGATTAAGGAAATCAAGAAGGATCACTTTCCTTTACCCTTCATTGATCAAGTTTTGCACACTTTGGCTGGTAAGAAATATTTTTCTTTCCTAGATGGGTATAGTAGTTATAATTAAATAAGTATAGCTCTAGAGGATCAGGATAAAACCATATTTACATGCCCATGGGGTACTTTTGTATATTCTATCTTGCCATTTGGCTTGTGTAATGCTTTTGTGACATTTCAAAGAGCTGTAATCAAATTTTTTGTTGATATATCGCATGACTACATGAAATATACAAGGATGATTTCACAACATTTGGAGTCACATTTGAGGAAGCCTTAATGAATCTTGAAAAGGTTCTTTTCTAGTGAAAAAAACATAATCTATCACTCAATAGTGAGAAATGTTTCATGCTCATGCAAGAAGGAGTGGTGCTTGGTCATTTTATATCAACTACAGGGATACAAGTGGACCCAACTAAGATAGAGGTAATTCTAATATTGCCCATACCTAGAAAACCAAAGGATGTAAGATCTTTTTTAGGTCATGTTGGCTATTATAAGCATTTTATCAAAGATTTTAGTAAAATAGCTAGTCCTTTGTATACATTGTTGACTAAAGAAGCTGAATTTAATTGGACACCTACATGTAATGAAGCCTTTTTGTAGCTTAAGAAACTCCTCACCACAACACTAGTTCTAAAGGGAGCAGATTGGTCAATTCCATTTCATATCCATACTATTGCATTAGACTATGTTGTAGGTGTTGTATTAAGACAAAAGCTTGTTAATCTTGAAAATGCAATCTACTATGTAAGTAAAAGCCTCCATGGTCTTGAACTAAACTATATAGTAACTAAGAAAGAACTTTTAGCTATATTGTATGCACTAAACAAATTCAGATATTATGTAATTGGATATCCTACTTTTGTTCATACTAACCACTCAACTATAAGGTACTTAATGAACAAACCTGCTATAACTGGTAGATTGGAAAGATGGCTCTTTTTGTTATAGGAGTTTGATATTACTATTGTTGATAAGTGAGGTAAGTCCAACATAGTTGTTGATTACTTGTTCAAACTGCACATTTCTAATGAAGATATAACTCCAATTGAAGATACCTTTTCAGATGAGCATTTGTTCCACATAGCAACTCATTCACCATAGTATACAGACATAAAAAACTATCTTGCTATAAATAAAATGTCCCCACACTTCTCTCGAAAAGATAGGAGGAAGCTAGTAGAGAAAAAATTTCATTATTCATGGATAGATAATAATCTCTTCTATACTAGACTAGATCAAGTCATGAGGAGATGTGTCAGAGAGGATGAGATATAGGGCATACTACATGCCTTTCATGGCGAACCATGTGGATGCCATTTTGTAGGGTAAAGAACAACACTAAAGGTACTTACAACTAGATATTATTGGAAAACATTACATAAGGATGCAATAAATTATACCATCAAGTGTGAAAAATGCCAAAGGATGGGCCAATCAACCAAGTCAGATGAGATGCCACTCAATCCACAGATTATTGTAACACCCTTTGACAAGTGGGGTATGGACTTTTTAGGTCCAATTGACCCAACATCAAATGGAAAATCCTATATCTTAGTATGAAAGAATTATTTAACTAAATGAGTGGAAGTTAGCGAAATGAAAAGTGTAGGAGATGAGAAAGTAGCTAAATTTTTATATGAGGAAATATTCACATGTTATGGAGTTCCCAAAGAACATGTTACAGATCAAGGCACCTAGTTCACATAAAAATTGATCACTGAAGTTATGAAAGAATACAACATAAGGCATCATAAATCTAGTCCTTATCACCCTTAGGCAAATGGGTAAGCAGAGGTTACCGATAGAGAAATTGAAGCCATTCTAACCAATATAGTGCAAATACATAAGAAAGATTGGAATAACAGGTTAACTTAAGCTGTCTAGCCACATCGAACTACATGGAAGACAAAAATTGAATTCACTCCATTTGAACTTTTGTATGAAAAGGTAGCAATGTTGCCTACTAAATTTGAACATAAAACACCATACACTACCTTGGAATTGAACATCAATCTTCCTGCAACACAACAAGAGAGACTTGTCTACTTGAACTTACTGGATGAAATAAGAAAGGCAGCATTAGAAAGAAAAAAGACCATTTAGGAGTAGTGAAAGAAGTGACATGATACACATATCAATAATAAATAATTCCAAGTAGAATATTGGGCTCTCCTATATGATTCTCATTTCAAAGAGAATCCAGGGAAGTTGCAGAATCAGTGGCTAGGGCATTATGAAATTCAATATGTATTCAATAATGGAGTAGTCCAATTAAAAAATATTGATCCAGTCTAGTTCAAATTACTTGTAAATGGCCATAGATTATGCCTCTATCATAAACCACAGACAAAAGATAAGTTCCTGCAATAGTTCCAACTAAACCATTTACTAGCTCCTACAAACACAATTCCTATAGTAGAGGGTACAAACCTTCGTCTTGTAGCTGTACCATGAAAAACCCTCAAATAACACTCATAATAAAAGCTCATCTAATATGAGGTCCATTCTTTCATTCATTTTCCCTTTTCTTCATATCAACTCATCTCATTTCTTTATCTATCATCCACTCACACTTCACATCACCCACAAATTCTATTTTTGTTATTGTCCATAAACCATATCATCAACACCTTTTCTATAGTCATCAAACTTTTCCACCTCATTAGTTTGCATATAGAAATATGTTCTAAAATTCTAGGTACACCATTTTTTCTCTTTATACATTTTTAGCTCATAGGTTTCAATATTTATATATAATACTACATTGAATGTATTATTTAAGCCATAAGGCAGTTTCTCATTCTTATGCCAAAATTTTAAAGTGCGAACACTTGTCAAAATTTGGTTGGGGGGGGGTCTGAAAAAGTGTATTAATGGTTGTACTTTGGCCTCTTTATTATAAAAATGCTATGAGATTGGATCCATTGGTTGCAGAACACCTAGGTGAACATTGGAAGCACACCAAAGGATTCTTCTTCACTTTTAGAAGTGGGAAGTAAGGGAAAACTAAAGTGAGAGATTTCAGAGCTATGAAAAATTAGTATAATGCTTGAGGAAAAGAAATTAAATAGTGGGGGGTAGATGATGAGGCATATTAATGTCTTAATTTTGATATAGTTTTTATAATTTGGACTTACTCTTTGTGCTTTATCTAAAAAAATCATTTCCAAAATATTTGTATAAATATCTTGTGAACTTATGCTAGAGATAGCTAGAACTTACTAAACCTATGCGTAGTGTGTATGACATACTTTTCTTAATATTATACATAGAATGCAGTATTTCATATAAATATATTTTAAGCTATGTTCTAATATCTAAATAAGAGTTGGAATGTTATCTTGCATATGTGTTCCAAATGTTTCTAAATTTTAGGAAATGAAGAGCAATCCAAAGGGTGGTGATTATTTCATTAAAGGAAGAGGAATGAAGGAGACCAATCATAAAAAGGAAAGTGTAGTTTATTTCCTATGGATAAGCCACACCTACAATAGAGTTACTATTCTAGAAAATTTAGGAAGACCCAACTTGCTATATTTTCTGTGAGTTTTTATTCTATTGCTTAATAATAAATATACTATGTCATGGTTGATCTTTCACCTTTTTTTTGGCAATGTTTGTTCAAGAATTTTTATGTCATGTTTTTAATAAGTATCTAATCCTCTATATCATGGATTTGGATCAACTTAGTAAAGTAATGAGAAAACAAACAATGTTGGTATAGGATTTAGAAGTTACTCTTTTCTTGTTCTTCATGAATTATTCAGTTGATGTAATCAAAAAGGATTTTAATGAAAGAGTGGTTTTGGAATACTTGTTGTGTTCTTAGTTAGTCAAAACCAACCAATTGGGCCCACTTAAGAGGTGAAATAGATTTATGTAGAGTAGATTGATTCCTTGCAATTTCCTATTTTCAAGATAGATTTACTATATTCATCCTGCAACATTATTACTATGAAAGTTCCTATAGAACTTATAGAAAATGATCATGGTGGATGTTTTGAGTTGTTAACTAGTTTAGATTCATTTTCCAAAGCTTTATATAGTTATTTGTTGTTAGTTCAAGTGTGTTTACTACTATGTTACAATATTATAGATTCATTTCATGCATTTTACTTTCCTACAACATAGGTGTTAAGACTCTTAAAGGAACTTAGTGCACATACCATGCTAACCCATTTCATGTCGTACATCCCTAGGTTGAAAATTCAAGTGTATTTCATGATGGAATAGGTAGTATTTAGAATAGATATAGTATCCCTAAGAAAGAAAATGGTGTGATTATCTTCATTTAGGATGAAACCCTTATAGTTCTCATCCTCAAATCAGAGACTTTATTTGTCTCTTCATCTAATGTAGTAGAAAAGAGGAACTGATATCCCATCCTAGGAAGACAATCATACCATTTATTCTCACTAGATCTTTGGCCTCTTTTATAGTGATTGTTTCATTCGTAGGGTCATAAAATTGTAGCTTTTGAACTATCTTGACAACTACCTCATCAAAGTCACCTAGCTTCATTTGCAAAGCTAATTCATTATATTTCAACTTGAACAAAGAAATCCTTAATTTTTTAATTTTGATGAATTTTTCATCACTCAAAAATTCATTAGCTTCATTGATTCTTTCATCAATTATTTAAGCTTGTAGCGGTAGTCTCTTAGCCCTTTGCTCATCCTCAGAGGCTTGAGCTATCAAATATCTCCTTCTAACATCATAAAAGTAATGGTTCCCCCTAGGCAAGATCTATAAGAGCTTTTGTTGAGCCTTTTGTGGAATATCACCATCTTTTTCTTCTTATTCCTCTGCTCCATCTACTCTTAGCTCTCAAGCTAATCCTCTTCATCATCACTCACTTCAACTACAATGTCTTCATTAGAGTAATCAAGATCAGTTTTCTTCCTTATTTCCCCAGGCACTTGGGCTGATATCTCATCAAAATTTTCAACACATTTGTTTAATCTAAACCAATAGTCCATCTCAAGATAAAATAATTTGAACAATGGATCAAATTTCCACAATTCTTGTTCAAAACTAACAACATCTCAAAAATTGATCATTATTTCTCTACACACATTCTCATCCAATGTATTAGAAATGCTATCCTCTTCCTACATAGGTTTTTTAGGAGGTAAATTGTATGCCCTGATAATTTTTAGGGTATTCTTGACTACATTGTAGTGGTCATATGTTTTGGTTGGCTCAATTGGCAATTTGTAGCCTCTCAAATAGGCATTAGTCACTTGTATAGATTTTTTCCCTATCTCAACATCTCCTACCTTAGTGCATCTACACAAAATTTTTCCTTTCTTGATAGAATTCTATCGATACTCTTTGTTTAATGATATCAGTTGTCAAAAAACGTCTACAAATCCTAGTCTCTTTGGGACATACTTGGGTAAAATGTGAGGTGCTTAAGGGAATCCATATATTTTAATAACAATATACTCAAATAGAAAAACACTCTCAAAATTATGTGTCAATTGTTTCCCAACATCAAAACACATGTTAGGCTTAACAACCTTCCTAACACTCTTTCGTATTCTTTCATTAGGTAATCCTATCATTTTTAAAAATAGGATTCACAAAATCATTATAGAAGGAAATAATATTTGAGTATGGGTAGAATCTTTGCCATACCCTTGTCCACCTTTTCATTGGTAGTCTTTCTCCCTATTCCTCTATGGATTCAAAGAAGCTCTAATTAGGGAAATCAACATTTTTGAACAAGATCAAATTCATGGTCAAAGAGTAGTGAGGGAACCTAAAGCTCTCTAAATGCCCTTTTTGTGTAGCAATGATCTCCTTAATGATCTTTTCAATGATGTATGCCACATAATCAAACCCAATATTGGTTTGGGGTCTTGAATATTCAATTTCATGATATAATGTTCTCCTAGGACATTTATGGTTCCATTTGCACCTAGGCCAAAGACAATATTTTGGAAATACCTCTAAAAAAATTCAAGAGGGATGATATTCCCCACTTTCTTCTTCTTTGGAATCTCTCCCTTTTCTTTTATAGACATAAGAATGTATCTTGTCATTTCCCTACCCATATTAAATCACTTTTGGCTCTTGAAAGTCTTATTTAGGTCATCAATGTCAATAGGCAATGACATTGGGCCTCCCAAATCAAATGTCTCTATGAATGTCTCCTTCTCTAGAGCTAGGAAAATGTTTCTATCTCTCCTATTGAATGACTTGGTGACTAGATTATAACACTTTATCAGAGCCTTACCAAGTCAACATCCAAAAATACCTATGGCATAATCAAGTTACCCAAATTCCCAACCCAATGGTTTCAAACTGGGAAATTCTCTGCTCTATTCTTATAAAAGAGAAAAATAATTCATACCCATTCCTATCTAAAACCTTTACATCTCTACAAAATAAATATGGATCTCTGAAGGGATGATTATTTGACAATTGTGCATTAGTAAAACTAGGAATAATGTGCATCAATTCTTCAACAAATGAACTATGGCTTTTGCTTTGTCATGGATATTCTTCAATTAGGGCTTGTGCAATCAATTCACCTTATTTCTAGGCCATTTCTTCAAACAATTCAATCAATTTTAAATGTTATATGCTGGGAAATCTCTTTGAATTTACTACACAACTCTATTTCTACTTTGAAAACTCAAAAACTCATGCAACTAGCAATGAAATCTTCATGCTTCTTGGAATTTATCTATCTTTACAATAGGAGTATGAGATTAATGACATTTAAATCAGCACACTTCATAACCTATCAATTTTTGAAAATTTGGAAAAATCCTTGCTTTTTCATATTTTGTACTTCTTAAAACTTCTTTTATGCATTAAAATTGAAAGTTGTGATGATGTGATGACCACCTTAGCGTTTCTTCATTATAAGTTTCCTCTCTTTTCTTATCTCTAGCTATAACCATGCAAATAAGTCTATCTTTACTGTTTCACAATCTCACACCTCTTTTCTTTAACTATTAAGTCTTGCTTGTGATGTTTTGATTCCCTTTGTTCACTCCTTCACAACTTTATTTCTCTTTATCTTTCTAACCACTATGATCTAGAGATGACTTCTTTATCCATTACTTTGCATCTTCTTTGTAGTTTAGGACTTGATATCTTTTATACTTGTGATGATAGATGCTCCTGATCTTATTATTATTGCTTCCTCACAAATGAGAAACATACTTTCTTCTCTAACTATATGATGTTGTGCTAACTGATTTCCTTAACATTTTTTGCATCTTGCAACATCATAACTCAAAACTTCACTTTCCTTTGTAAGCTTCCAAAAGTGTGATAAATAGTTCTTTCCCAATTCATAAATTAAAACATTAATAAAAAATGAAACCATGCAAAGAGGTGATGATTACCTTTAACATGAACACTTTGGTTATTTGCAAGCTCGCAATATCATTTCTTTACCTTAGATTTTGACAAGCAAAGATGAGATTTATTCTTTGTTTGAACATCACTTCTTGTTACAACTTCACAATAAAGATCTTAACTATTACTAAAAATAATGCCATTCTATGCTATCCTTTAATGTTAACTATCCTGAAATCTTGCAATCTTGCAACTTCAAGATTTAACTATAGCTAAACCTTGTGAAGATATGACTATAAGATTTTGGTACTTCACAATAGTAACCTTTAGTTAATAAAAAAACTCCACACTATCACGAATGTCTAAATCCTTAACTACATGATTACATTTTGCACCATCATAGCTTAAACTATCACTTTGCTTCAAACCCTTGCGAAAGAGCGATGAACATTTTTTTTAATTGTTAGATGTCTTTCATTGTTTCCCTTCTTATAATCTATCTTCATGGCTCAATCAAGTGATCACACTGGCCAATCAACTTAATACCTTAGAAACAAAGGATTGTACATCCTTTGATGGTGAACATAATCATGTATTTTCCTAAAAATAACATATTGACTTCATTTTATTTTATCAATCTGGGAGCATAAGCTTGAGAGGGTGGTTGCAAAGTATATGCTCTAATTCCTCTTTAAGTTATTATAATAAAAACAAAGGGAATTCTAAAGGAGACATAAGATAGAAACTAAAACAACATCTTAACTTAGAGCTTAGACTAATACTACAAATAGTAAACCTATTTATGCACCTATGCTATAAGAATAATTTACTAATTTTTTTATAAATGGCTGCACAAACAAAATAACTCTACCTTGCAAAAAAATAAACAAGGATATGAAATCTATTCTAACAAAGTAGTTCACTCACCAAGTGGGCCCCCTTGGATGAGTCAAAAAAAAAGACAACCAATACAAAAGATGTAAACTTGAACTTTTTATTCTATTCATTCATGGTAAGAGATTACATTTGATTAAAAACAATATTACACACTACTTCGATGAAAATCAATCTATTCAACCTTCCTTTCAAAAAAATTATTTCAAAGCTGCAATAGGTGTTATTTGAAAAGAAAATTCAACAACTTCCTAACTCTATGATCACTCCATCAATGAGGATCAATTATAGATTCATAAAGATTACAACAAAAATATCATTAACCATGATTAAGTCCTCCAAGAATATAGTAGGTTGAGGGAACTATATTCATGCATTGCCATAATAGACAACATTCAATATCTTGCTCATTTGTGGTAGTTCGACAATTTGGTTAGCTTTGATTTAGTACTAAGGTACTAATTTTGAATACATGCAGTAGGTACCTACAAAATATTAAGTGCATACAACTTCCACATACATATATTCATTTCATCATTAACTTTAGAAAAGTTGTAATGTTCAAACTATCAATCTTTGTAAATCATATGGCTACAGAAATGAATCTATCCAAACATAGAATGGATGAGGAAAAATTTATCAGCATGTAACATTCCTTCATTATACCATAGAACTCTATAGATTCAAGAAAACTTAGCATATCTGAACTATCTATACTTCAATCTTCATGTGTTAACATATAGATAACATATTCATAAAAACACAAGTTCATTTCTCTAGAATCATAGAGTCATAACTATTTATGCAAGATAACTATCTAGAAAAAAGATTAAAAGGATCTCAAAATAATGGCTTTTAGAAGCTCATCATTTCCACCAACTAATCTATTGCTAGTCCCTAGTAACCATGAAGTTCTTGATCTAGGCCTAAACTCTCTAGTCACTAGGTGTCTTTTCTCCTAGTTCATCATGAACATAGTCAAAGTAACCATAATTTTCCTTGAGCCTTTTGTAATTCTGAATTTCAGCTATCATATCATGATCTTCTACATTGCCATTTTCTCCTAGTATTGGCTACATGAGAATAGGAGGTTGATACCTTAGTGGAAGATGATGTTTGCACTAATTTCTCCCCAACTCAGTATATGATGGAACCCTAATAGTAGAAAGAGTCAAATTATGAGGAGAGTGGGGTTCTCTTATCCTTAAATCATGTGACATCCTTGTCCATTGTTTCCTTGAAGAAACAATTGTTGTCTCAAAATCTTGAGACGAGTGTTTTTCCTAGTCTATAAAAGCTCAATCTCTAACTGAACACACTTTACTAGATCTTGCAGGATTGCCTAGAATGGAAATCCAACCCAAAAATGCCCATCTAGAGTGTTGACCCTTTGGTCTCATAAGCAGTGGTGCTATCATTTAACTCTCCCTATAAGGTACAACTTGATGTTCTCTACTTATCTCATTATGTATCTATGACATCACTTCTCTCAACTACACATCCTATACATACAAGAGTGAGTTCCATACCATGTCATTTGGTATGTCCAAATTAAGGAGATATAATTCATAGAGTATTTTTTTTAAAGGCATAGGAATAGATTGGAATTCATCATAAAAATCATGTGGGGTAGAAATAGAGGGATTAAGACTTTCCCCAATTCTAGTCAATTTAAAATTCTCAAATTGCTCTTTAAGAAACAAGGCATACATTAGTGATGGCAACCTAGATTCCATTAACTTAGGAATCAATCCTATGATCTATTCAATTCTTCTTTTCAA
The DNA here is from genome assembly GCA_028749045.1 of Cupressus sempervirens. Lineage (NCBI taxonomy): Eukaryota > Viridiplantae > Streptophyta > Pinopsida > Cupressales > Cupressaceae > Cupressus > Cupressus sempervirens. Next base: position 274,059,056 of record CM053790.1, read on the forward strand.
GACTTCATTCTAGTTTGACCTTTGTTTCAACTAATAACTCTGTTCATTAATAACACATTTCAATTTTTATTTCTCCAACGTCCATTAAGCTCTTTCCCATAACAACTATTGAACTAAGCTAATACTTGTGGACAAAAGGTGTAGACAGATTGGGTGGTGGCAATGGTTCTTGGTTAAAGATATCTATACATTCAAATGCCAAATGGGAAGTTTTGTTGACACCCTATGGCCTAGAGAATTGTCCTTTTCTTATGACAATTCTTGTCACCACATTTTCTTCAATACCAGATTTAGTAGCTGCTATAGCTGATGTGTCTAGACCATCTTGATCAAGTTTTTCTATTACTTCCTTAGCAATTTTTGGTCTAAATTTTGGGTAGTCCTTTGAAGGAAACTCTGCAAATTTTTCACCAATATCTTTCCTATCAAGGCTTTCTTCAAATTCCTTGGATACTTTAGGCTCACAAAACTCCTCATCACTATCAATAAGCACATAGTTAACACTATAGTCAATTTGAGGTTGTAGATTTTGGAATTTGTACTCATTTTCACTAGCTACATTTTGCTGCAATTTTTCCTCTCGAGAGGACTACTTTTCATATTCAAAAAAATCAAGTAACTATTTGAATAGAGGTTTCAAGAACCCTATTTCCCTTAGAGAGCCTCACTCTTCACCTCTTGGGTGGTGTAGACAAGCGTGGAGGATTTTTTTGTTTCCTCTTTCTTATAGGTATTTCCATCATAGGTGCTTTGGGAAGTTTTTTTGAATCCTCTTCCTCTTGTGAGTGTAGGGTTTCATTAATATTACTCTCATCATCTGGTTGTTGTTTTAACCTTTTTCCCTCAATTTCAAAAACTTTATCTTTACCTTCCTTAATGGTAGATCTAGTCTTAATAGATGATGGGGTCTTAGGGGTACTAGCAACTTCTATATTTTTGCTTCTCTTTTTGGTAGCAATGGGGACTTAAACTTTGTAAATCCTCTTCTTAGTCAGTCTAGAACTAGATGTAGAGGCTTAAGGAAAATTTTTAGTTTTGTAATCAACCTTACAAAAACTAATAGATGGTCTTTCCCTTCATCCAACACCCTAGCCTCTAGGGCTGACCAACCTAGGCTGTAAATTTTTTTCCCATGTACCAATTGCTTGCTTATTTAACTCCCTTTCTACAATTAATTTTATTAAGAAATGGTGAGAGATAGACTAATCCTTTCATAATTGTAATAAAGAAGCTTGCTTCTTAGCAATGTTAAATAAGAAATTTGGAAGGTTTACCTATCTACAATCATGTCATAGGTGAGCCAACATCTTGAAATGTAAGGCATGCAGGTATTTGTAATATCCTTTGCACATGAAGTACTAGATGATAAAAACTACTAGCTAAATAAAATCCAATGACCTCCACTACTACCTCTTCCATGAACTCAATTCCCAGGCCCTTAGCTACTATAATGCCATCCTTTAAGGTACTCATGAATTGAAGACTAACCTCTTCATCAAATCCTTTTAGACTAGTATAGTAATCCAACCAACCCCTTCTTCTAAACATCTCACAACTGATTGCATCATGTAGAAGAACTTGGTTATCAATTGGCTCATACCTTTGGAGACTTCCACATGTTTTTGGCTCCAACAAAATTTTGGAAAAAGTGTGATGTTTTAGAGCTTGGTAAATCAAAGGTTGCAGTATTACGACACTAGTTATCTCAGAAAATGTTGTGTACTTGGAGAGTTTAATGCACAATTTCTAATAATATTCTTCTTGCATCAAGTTATATAATTTTCACTCATGTATAGGTATGTCACACGAACATGTTGCAAATTATAATTAAAAGTTATGTTACTCCTTTTCCTGTCCTTAATTTCATAATGACACAATGATAGAAGGACAAGTCATCAACATGTGACATTAAGCATTCAATTACTTCCAATCATTTCAATTAACTTTTTCAAGTTACATGCAATTTGGAATTGTTTGGAAAAAAATATTTAAATTTTTCCCTCCCCTCAACTATGAAATGGCATGGGTCCCACTAAGCTAGAATATGCAAGAGTGAATAATTATAAACAATACAAATTTATAACAAATCATGAATAAAATAGAATGTATGAAATGTTATGTGGCATGTACCTAAAAAAATGGTACAAGAAAGATGTTCTAGAAATGATCCTTGGAGTTGATAGAGTGATGGGATGGAATGGTAAGATGGGAATGAGAGAAGGTGAAGTGGAGTGGATGGTGAAGAAAGTACTTTCAAGAAGAAAATGTTTATTATGAATGTCTTACATCGAATCAAGATGTAATGCCCTGCCAAGGGATCCAAAAGAATTAACCTAAAGTGATGTAATGCCCCGCCAAGGGATCCAAAAGAATTAACCTAAAGTTTTACTAAGTTTTCCAAACCATTTTTTTTTTTTTTTTTACATGAAAGATAAACCATTCACATTGAACAGCTAGTAGGAGAAGCAATAACACACAGTCAATTGAAAGTATTCATAACAGGTTACATTCCTTAAGGATCCCAAGATGTTGAGTCACTTTAATCTAATTAATACTAAATATAACAACTACCACATCCACACTAAAGAATAATTTAAAAAGTCCAATGTCCATAATATACATTTTTTTCTAAATGCCTCTTGACAATTAAATTCAGAATGCTCTATCATCCACTGTACATGTCATAGGGTATGAAAAGCTTAAAAGATTAAACATATGTAAAAATAAAGATACATTATCCTCATCGACCATGATACAAGTGCAATAAAGTAAATGAAACTATTAACATACATGATACATCCATCCATCAATAAAGATATAACAACCATTGTAAAAGATATCCATACATCATAAAACACAACTAGTCTAAGTGTGTGGTTCCTCCCAACTGTGAATAACATCATTAGACCATTGTGGGCCCTAGCCATCCCTCTGCGCATAACATCCAAAGCCACCAAAGAGATCATTGGTACTATAGTAATAGGGATGTCACTCCTAAACGTACTACAACATATGCATAAAGAGATCTAACATGCAATAATAAAGCATAAGATGATCCTACAAAGAAAATAACATCATCTATCACATGCTAATCATCAATATAAAGAAATGTACCAGTAAATAACATCTATCATAATGATCCAAGAAGAGAATGAAGATAAATGCCAACAAAGAATGCTCTAGCCATGGTGTCTATGGATAGATCTCAAATGGTAAGAGTGAAAAAGCACTACCACCTAACTGCATGGGACCTAAATGGCCCACTCCCACCATGCTAAGGAGATAGTCTCAAGTCCCAAATAGGATATCAAATCACATAACACAAGATAATAAATCACATAACACAAGTACTCTCTAAGTCTAGGAATCCTAAAAGTATACTAACTAAAAGCTTCTAACATAAAGGGTTGACACCTATACCCAGAGGCACACAAGACATGTAGGAAACCTAATATGTAAGTGGGAAAGTGTCATCACATGAATCACACTTGAGTTACCCTAGTAGTCTCTCAATAGACCTCAGCCACCTAGTGATCCCTATGTAGCCACTAGTATCCTCTTGTACTAACGAGGCATACTATGAAATGCAAGGTCACAACCAAGCGTTCTCTCTACTCCCATCCTAGTCTATACTAGCACTCAAGGCATGGGCAAGAACATACAATTATCTTATTAGGTTCATTTTAATCCCCATTTAGTGTAAATGTTTTCACTTATTAAAGAACTTACAATGAGTTACCCTACTAGCCACTTAGGGCCCCATCCCCCATTGCAAGCCACTTCCCAACACTACAAGTAAAATAACCTACCCTAGGCTCAATAAAAGAACAAATCCATAATTAGATAAAATCACCTTAGTCCTAAACAAGTGACTTGAAAGCATCAAAATATAATCCATAATAATCACGTCAGTTCTCCACAAGCAACTGAAAAGCATCAAAGATAAATCACAATATCCAACGGTTCTCAATGAGCAACTTGAAAGTATCTCAAAGTAAAAATGATCGAAGACTCCAAAATGGTTAAGTCAAAACATGTTACAACATGACATCATCAAGATCAAAACAAACACTTTAGTTCCATCAAGGCGACTGGAAAGTAACCCAAGTATAACTGATCAATGAGTCAAAAATGGTTAAATCAAGTATCTCAAATACATACACCATAGATTCACACAAGAAGAGTAGAAAGCAATAACAATCAGTAAATACAAACATCTCATAAAACATACCATCACATTACCATGGTTGAGTTTTAAAAAGATCGAGATCAACATCAACATGACATCACAAACACATAACCCTCGAGCCTCTAGTAACAACCTAAGACTCGTCAAAGTTAGGACAAACCCCAAAACCCCAAAACACATATAGCATAGAGAAACAAGATACAAACACATGTTTTAGTTTGCTTTTGCAATTAGATGGTTAAGCCAAATATGAGGTTTTAGTTTTCGTATATTTCAAATGTATAAGATTCTTTGTTTAATTTCCAAGTCAACCCATTTATCTCTTTGAATAAAACACAAAATTATCCCTCCATTATTTTAAAACAATTTTCTAAAATAATTAGAAGATAATTACTTATTTAAATCATTGAACTAGTTCCCATTGACTTCTAGAGAAAATCATTCACATTATTCAAAACATTAGAATAGTACTTATCAACTTTCAAATAATTAGTTTACAATTTCCTTAAAACACTTCAAGGACAAACATTTATTTAAAATAATCTTCATTGATTTTACATAAAATCAATCTCATTAATAATTCAATTATTTAATTCACTAAGCACTTATTAATATCTCTTTTCATTTAATTTGCCCTCATTAAAAAATCCATTTACTAAAATTGACTAATAAATAATTAGACTCCTTCTATTATTAACTAATCTTAATTTAATTTAATTTAATTAGACTAGTTAATAAATCTTATAAAACTAATGCATAATAATAAGATTCTATTTTAATTCGAACCCAAACCTGAATCAATTTGCAAATCTTGATTCTACTAAGGGAAGATTGCAATAATACTTTTTAATTCCCATAACTGGATGAAATAATATGCATGCCCAAATTACAAAATTGAAGATTCATTTGTAGAGAATTATTCAGACACATATAATAGACATGATGAAGATAGGAAGAGAAAGAGCGTAATAAAAATATGCGAAATAATCACAAGTGCCTACTTGGACACTGATGTTAATTTGCTATGCCTCAAAAAATTGTAGAGAAGCTCCTCCTTTTAGAACCTTCTCCTTTCTGAAAATTCCTTCTGTCTCCAACGTTCACAATTCCTCCAAGAAGCAAACCCCACCTCCCCCCCCCCCCCCCCAAGTGACTAGGAGTGCTCGTAGAAGCATATGAGGATTTCCATACACACTAGGAGAGCCTATATATAAAGGCCTCTAAGATGCATCTAGAATGTGTCTAGAAAGAACTAAGAGATAAGCATGACAACTAAGCACATATCTTCCACAATAAGAAGATAAACACGATGAGGTGTCTAGAATGTTGCAGACACCATGTGCTCAAATAATGTGCTAACTCCTAAGTGTAGACAACACATGCATAATTAGAGTGCAAACTCCTGTGTTGTCAACATGACAACTCACAAGAGTTCGCCTACTCCTATGTGAATAAATATTAAAATAATGCACATTAATTTATTTAATTAAATTTCTTTAATTAATATTCACTTGAATCCTTTTAAAATTAATTTATTAATTTTAAATCTCATGCACTCACTTTATTAAATCCACTTGTTTTATCTTAATATATTTTAATCACATGCACGCATCATGTGATCTAGAATCTTTTAATAATTTTAATATCTTTTCCACTTTTAAATTTATTTTCAAAACTTAATTGATAAAATATTTATTAACTTAAAATGATAATATTATTATTTAGCATTTATTTAAAAATGAACTCTAAATATATTATTATTAAATGTTATCACATTCCAAATCTAAACTTATAACTTTTATCTTCAAATTTAATTCTTTTATTTAATCAATTTCCCAATTAATAAAATAAAATATGAAAGTATCATTTTAATTTTCATTTAATTAAATCATTAATTAAATCTTTTAATTAAACTTCATTAATAGAAAAGTACACCAAAGACTCATAAAATAAAATACGAAAAACCATCATAGCAAAACACATACAAAATCAGACCAAGGGTTAATATCACGAATTATATCATCCAACACATTCGGAGGGTACCCAACTTAGATACTTGTCCTAATTTTCAATTAGGACAAATGGCTTAAAGGTTTAGGATTTGGACTTGAGAATTTATCTCTCCTCTCTTACCATTGAGATAATGCGATAGGGTACGCTCATCCTAGCAATTCAGGAAAGTCGATACCTGGTGCGTACAACCTACATAAAATCCATGCATGTACATACACAATATATAATAAGCTAAACAGGCAATGGCAGGAAGTGGTGCATTGTGTAGATCCTGATTAGTAGGTGACTACGACTCCCTTCCTTAACCACATCAAAAATGTCATACAAAAAGAAAACAAACACGCACACCATACACATACAAGTACTAAATAATCATCATGCAAACATGAAATATAAAGTACCAAGTAATCTCATCATATAATAAGCTAAATATTAAACAATATTTGATAATTCTCAAAACAATACTACTAATCATAAGAATAAAATTGACTTAAAGTGTTCACCTATGATAACAAAAATGCAAACTAGGGGTAGACACTACACAAGAAGTTGTAGGAGTAAGGGTAGGAGACCCAGACTCTTTTGCTACAGGAATGAGAATATCCTCATTTTGCTGAAACTACTACAAGAACTCCTCACAACTAACTAATTTATTGTAAAGCTTGTGGTGATTCCCATTGAAAAGTAACTTGAAGTTGTTAGGAATAAGGTGTCTCAACCTTGGATAATTCCTATTATTATTCTTTTTTTTGTAAATGTATTTTTTAACAAAATAATGTAATTAAGTGTGAGTGTACATGTCTAGTTGGCATGTTGACGTGTGACTCCACTTTTATGTGTCAAAATATTGAATTGTGTGTAAGGAGATCATGGCTAAAATAGTTATGATGGATTCCTATGATGCGTAAGAGCTATCTCTGAAAGAGTTGATGATGGGTGAAGACATGAAGATGTGGCAATTGATCATTGAGTATTATACACTTGCATCTCCATCTCATGCATGGGGTTTGAGGCATCACCCCCAAAAATAGTTTAGTTCCTACTTTTTTAGAGAATGGTAAAACCCTAATATAGTTTTTCTTTGCAAGCTTCTTTTTAAAATGGAAAGTGCATGGTATGAGCATTTTTAGAGTTGTAGATAGGAAAAAGTGTAAAGTGTATTATTGGTTGCTATTGGACTTTTCCTCCATGTCCTAAAAGAACTTACATTGCAAGTGTGTTGTAACCTTTTGTGTTGAAGATAATAAATTGTGTAGGTTTTGGAGGGGTGGGGTTGTTTTACCAAAAGGTTTTTCCCGACTAGCATATCTTTGTGTTTATGTATTTAATTTCTCCATCTGTTTTGTGTATTCATGGCTGATTGCAATATTATTGTTTACATAATATCAAATCCTAAAATTCTAAGGATTTAATAGGAATTTTCACAATACTTTCTTTAAGGGATTAATGTAGGAAGTTATTTTTGCACCTTACTTTTCTTACAAAAGTGGACAAGATCAATGGTAGATAACTAAACTGCACCATTGGGAAATACAACAATAATCTCATATGGTCCTAACTAGCATGTTTGAAACTTTGTTGGATTATGTTGATATTTGGAGTCATAAAGGAGTGCCCAATCTCCTATAAAAAATATTTTCTCTTTGATAAACCTATCATTCCATTGTTTCTATTGGTGCTAAATGAGTTCAATTTTATTCACTACAGATTTCCTCCATTCATCAAGACTATTTAGACTCAAGATTTAGTCCTATTGTGCAATAGTGAGTTCTATACCAATCTTCAAGGTACTCCTCAATTTTTTATAGTCAAATTCTATAGGCATTACTATTGACTTACCATAGATGAGCTCAAAGGGGGTAAAACTAGTTGTGGATTTCCAAGTGGTTCTATAAGCCTAGAGAGCTTTAGGAAGATGTGTGGCCCAATCCTTCCTATGGAGTGTTATTGTCTTGGTGTGGATGGATTTGATCTCCCTATTAGTAACTTATAGTTGACCATTAGCTTGTGGATGATAAGGTAATGATTTATCATGACTGATAGTATACTCCTTCATAAGAGCAATTATCTAATTTGATGTAAACAGAGCCCCTTGATAGATGTCAACTCCATAGGGACTCCAAACCATGTAAAAATAGATTCATACAAGAAATTGGTCATGTTGATATCCCTTGGGTGTTTCATCGGTTTAGCCTCTACCCATTTAGTTACATAGTAAGTGAAAACTAGAATATAGGATTTTCCTTGTGAAGAAAGTTTAATAGGTCCTACAAAGTCAATCTCCCATTTGTTAAAGGGTACAACAACTAATTGAGGCTGCAAGGGAATTTCATCTAATTTAGTGGGTCTTCCCATATGTTGACACTTGTCACATTTTTTTGTATATCTAGCTGAATCCTTGTGCAAACTTGCCCAATAATACCCAATTGTCATGATTTTGAAAGTTATTCTTTTGGTTGCAAACTGACCTGCACATGGCTCATCATGACATGCCTTTAAGACATCACATTTTTCATCATCTCTTAGAGACTAACACATTACTTGATCAAGTCTAGTATAGAACATAAATCCAACAAACCATGAATAGTTAAAGCTCTTCTCTGCTAGTAGTTTTCTTTCTTTGGCAGAGAAATCAACTGGCATTTTATTTGTAGTGACGTAGTTAGCAATATCTACATACCATAGATTTTGTGCTAACAATAGAAAAAGGTTTTCATTTGGAAAATTGTCATCAATGGCTACAGGATATGTAATTGAGAGAGAAATTTAGCTACCACATTGGCCTTTTTAGGTTTATCAACTATGATGATATCAAATTTTTGCACGAGTAATAACCAATGAGCCAATATTCTCAGTATTATATATTTTGTTACCAAATATTTTATAGCAAAATGGTTAGTGTGGACAAATATTTTATAGCTTGTAATATAGTGCCTGAATTTATTGAGGACATAGATGACTACGAGTAATTCCTTTTTAGTAGCTATGTAGTTAAACTTTGCACCTTGCAAATTTTTATTGATGATAAATGACATGTTCAACTAAGCCTACCTTTTTTCCTAGCATGACACTAATAGCATAATCAAAGGCATATGTATGAATATGAAAAAGAAGGCCCCAATGGGTTCCTTGTAAAATAGGTGTTGTGGTAAGGACTTTCTTAAGCTGCAAGAAAGATGCATCATAGTTATATTCCCAAGAAAATTTAGAATCCTTTTTTAACAGGTTGTAAGGGGTGTTTAAAGTTGATTGAATTTTTTAATGAATCTTCTATAATATCCAAAATGTCCCAAAAAAATTCATACATCCTTCTACTTCTTTTTTGTAGCCAAGGTACTAATGACTTCAACCTTTGTTGAATCTACTTGGATTCCCTTAGATGAAATGAAATGGCCTAGCACTACACCTTCCTCCATCATCATAAAATTATTCTTTACTATTTAAGGAAAGGTTATAGTCTTGACATTGTTTGAGCACTGTTTCTAAATTTTCTTTTTCTTCCTCAAAAGTAGTCCCATATATAGTAAAATCAATCATGTATATCTCCATATAGTTTGTAGACATATTTGAAAAGATACTTATGACAACTCATTGAAATGTGGCTGGTGCATTACACAATCTAGAAGGTAAAAATGAGTAGGTAAACATTCCCCATGGGTAGGTAAAAGTTGTTTTTTCTTGATCCTCTGGTACTATTTGTATCTGATTATAGCCATTGAAACCATCTAGAAAAGATAAATACTTTTTTTCTAGCTAGGTTGTCAAGGACTTGGTCTATAAATGACAAGGGAAAATGGTCTTTCAAGATCCATTGACTATCAAAGCTGGGGCATATAAAACTAACACTTAATAGTATCTACAATTCATTATTAACTATATCTTTTAGAATAGGGTTAACTCTCCTCTCAGGCTATCAAAAAGGTTTGAGGCTAGGGCTGATGTAAATCTTGTGAACTTGTAGAGCATAGGATCTAATCATTTCATGTGCATGTAATCCCAAGTGAATGATCTATGATTCTCCTATAGTAATTGCAACATAATCTTCTATTGGGAGGGTGATAAGGCATTGTTTACTTTCAATTCTCTATCTGGACAAACTTCCATCTTAATAACCTTATCTATCATGAATAATTGGGCAATAAGAGAAGAGTCCATCTCATGAGATAATAATGAGTGGAGAAAATGTGAAGCTTCTAAATGATGTAGTGAATTGAAGGATGGTAATATAGTCTCTAATATAGATTCAGCTTGAGAACACACTTGAGAATATATTGCATATTCATTCAAGATAACAGATGAAATTATTCAATCTTCTTATCAAGTGGCTATAAATGATTCTCTACCTATCATCATTAGCTTATGAATGGAATTGACTTTTGGATCATCATCACCCAAGTTTGGATAGATTATTTGGTCATCTAGCAAAAATGGTTGAGCAGGGAGTATAAAGTTAGGTTCTTAGTATGAATACCATTGGATATTGTCATCTTTCCAAATTGACAAGATATATAAGTATTTGTAGTGGCCAACTAGGGTTATCCTAAAATTAAAGGATATCCTCCCATATTACACTTTGGGAAGAGAAAATTAAAATCAACTGGATACTCTCACAAGTTTAAGGTAACTATGACATCTTTTGTGATCCCATTTGGCTTAATAGTAGAGTTATCAACAAGCTAAAGTATGGTGGGTATCTCTTAAAGGCCAATGATATGTAGTCAAGAAAATACCTCCTTTTTCATGACATTTATAGATGATCCTAAGTCAACTAAAATATTTTGAACTTGGATCCCATGGATAGTGACTGTAACTATAGGACTCCCAGGTTTAGAGTATTTAGGTATAGTTAATTTCTCCAACATTAAGTTAGACAACTATACTAGGACATGAATGGTTTTTGGATCTATCTTCTTCCTTCCTAGTTGTTTAATACATCCTGAATCTTAATAGCTTTAGTATAGGAAGGAATTTACTTGATAGCATTTAGTAATGGTATTTTTACTATCATTTGCTTTAGCTGATTAAGAAAATCATTAATTGCATGGTTTTCTATGGGCTAGCTTTGTTCCATCAACTTATGGGGGAATGGAGGTTCTTTGACAACAAGAGAGGTCTTCTAATTTGACTAATCTTTCCTACTCAGTTGTAGAATCTTCAACTTTAGTTATTATAGGCTTTTGGGGTGAAGGAAAAGTGGTGCCTAACCTTAAGTGAATATCATTCAAAGATATAGAATAGTTTTGTTGTTGAGGCTATTGTTTATTAGTGTTTGGATTAGGATTAGGATGGACTAGTAGAGGGGTCTTCTTGGGAGGAGTATTAGTGACTACAAGAGGAGACATCAAAGCTTGCTGCTAAGGTGGTGGTAATAGAGTTTGCTAACTAGGTTGGGTATTCCAATTCTAAGTTTTTTGCCAACCTTACTAAGGTTGCTACCAATTATTATTTCCACTAAAACTAGTATTCTAAATTTTTTTCAATTAATTTTTATTATTATAACTTTGAAGAGGATATTGTGACATACCTTTTCTTTGAACCCATGGCCTTCATTGAGTGACATAAAGAACCTCTCCATTTTCATCAATGGCTTTGAAATCAATAAGCATTTCTTGTGTATCCACACTTATGATATAGTTACATCTATAGTGCCTTTTCTTTTTCCTACAATGTGGACAATATTTAGTCAACATGGAATTAGATGCATCCTTCATCCTTCTTTCTTGCATGGTGTCTAGTTGAGTGGTTACATCATGAATAATGTCTTGGTTGAAATCTAAAAACAAATTAGATAATTCCATCTTTGATACTCTTGAGTTGTCATTGGGTTTATGTGGTAGATCTCCAAGTCTCCTGCCCTTCTTCAAAATGGCTCTAGAATAATTCAGGCATATAATTTGTATATCAGTCCAAGTTTTCTGAGTAATATCTCCTCTTGCTATAAGATCTATAACTTCTATCATTCACACCTCTTAGAAAAATATGTTTCTTTAATTCCTCATTCAATTTATATTGTGTATTACGTTGTAGTTGAATATGAACCAAGAAACATAATATCCAGGTTTTCATCATCCTTTTGGGATATTTTTAAAATGTCATCCCCTTTTAAATCTTGACTCCTGCAGTATTCTTTATACTTTGTAAGAAATAAGTTGCTCATTGTAGGCCAATATACTACAATGTTGGTGCCCATCCCCATGAACCATCTTAGAGTAGCTTCTTTTAGGGTAGAAGGAAACAAATTTAGTTTGTAGGCATCAATTTTATAGTCATAACTTCTACAAAGTATGTCAAACTCAAAGAGAAAGGTTTCACAGTCTTTAGTGATTAGGCCATAAAATTTGGGAAGTGCAACAACAACTATGTTCTTCAAACCTTGGTTTCCTTGTTGAGGATGGATAGGAGAAGAAAATGTTGGTTGAGGTTGAGGTTGAGTCATTCATAGAGGAAGTACTAGTGGTGGTGGTTGATAGATAACAAGGGCAAGTGCATTATCTTGGTATTCAAGTTTAGAAAATGATCACTCAAATGCAAGGATTCTTTAGAGGATGAGGGTATTTTTTCTTGAGCAAAAAAAAAAGGATTTTCAAAAGGTTCTTATTCATTCTCACTATTAGGTTCTTTCGGTTAAGGATTAAAAATGTCTTCTTAAATATTATAGGGAAGAAATCTCCCAAGGAGGTATTTTCTTCTATGCATGCAAAATCTAAACTAATGCAATGACTTCAGGGTTGAATTGGATTGATACATTGCCCAAAAATGATACCAAAAATGGTTGGTTAGCTTAATACCTTAGAAAAAAAGGACCGGACATACTTTCATAGTGAAAAGAATCAACTGTTACCCTAAAAATAACATATTGATTTCATTTTATTTTTTCAACCCAAGAGTGTAAGCTTGAGAAGGTGGCTACGATGTATATTCTTTATTTCCTATTTAAGTCATTACAACTAAATCAAAGGGACTACTAAATGAGAATTAAGCTAGAAACTAAAATAACCTCTTAACTTAGAGCTTAGAGTAATGCTACAAATAATAAACCTATTTATGCATCTATTTTGCAGGAACAATTCATTGATTTTGTTATCAATGGCTATAGGAATAGTAGAATTATACCTTGCAAAAAAAATAAACAAGGAAATTAAATCTATTCTAATAGAGCAGTTCACTCACCAAGCATGTTAGTTTGGGGTGACTGATCAGAGAAGTACTGTACATACTTTATGATTCTTTGAGGCTAACATGTAATAATTAATTATAACCCTAAAATGGTAAAAATACTTGTATAAAAGAGCTTAGGGTTAGGGATTTTTCATAGTGTGTGATGCAAAAATTGCTTCTTGTGGTTGTATTGAGCTATAAAGGATTATGAATTGTAATAAGGTTACAATTAGTAGATCATAAAAATATTGGACTTGTTGTTGGTTGACATAGCCCAAGGATTGAGTGAACCACGTTAAACCTTTGTGTCTTCTATTCTCTTATATGTGATATATTATTTTTTGATATTGGTTATATTTGCATGTAACTATTATTTTTGTCTATGGTTTTATCCTAATAAGTGGTATCATATCTAGGTTGCTTTGTAATTATCTTGTATAGGAAAGTCTCATGATTGAGTGGGAGAAATAGAAAATAAGGGTAAGGTGAGGGTTGACAATTTTTATGGGTAGAACTTTCAGTTATAGAAAATGCAAATGGAGGACTATCTTTATCAGAAGGATTTAACGAAGCCATTGGAAGGAAAAACTAAGAACCAGGGAACTATGACGAATAAGGCCTGGGAGATTTTAGATAGAAAACACTTAGAAGTATTCAACTATGCTTGACACCATCAGTGACATTTAATATTAAAAAAGTGAAGATGATAAAAGATTTGATGAAAAGTCTTGTGAAATTGTATGAAAAGCCTTTCACTTCAAATAAGATATTTCTCATAAAGCATTTATTTAATATGAAAATGGCAAAAGATGGATCTATTTTAGATCATTTAAATGAGTTTAATATTGTTACTAGTTAGTTATTTTTTGTGGGTATTAATTTTGATGAAGAAATTAGGGCTCTCTTGATTTTGTGTTCTTTGCCTAAAAGCTAGAATAGCTTGATAATGACTATGAGTAATTATGTTTCTAGATCTAATACCCTAAAATATGATGATATAATCAATGTTATTTTAAGAAAGAAAAATTATAGGAAAACCTCAAGTGGATATACATTAGGAAGTTCTTTGAGTGCACAAAGTAGAGGTAGAACAACTAAGAGAGGAAATAATTTCTAAAATTGTGGGAAACCAAGAGCAAAGTCAAAGGAGAAGAGGTCTTAATCTAGAGGACCAAGAGATTGCTAAGACTATGGTAAAAGAGGGCATAAGAACAATTATTGTTGGACTTGAAAGAATAATGAAGGAGATAAACCAAAAGGAATTAAGGAGAAAAATGTGGCAAGTAACAAATCTAAAGAGGATGCTTTTCTTCTATCTTTAGAAAGTATTTATGATTCATGGGTTTTAGATTTGAGTGCTTCATTTCATGCTACACCTCATAGAGGTTATTTCATTGATTATGTCCAAGGAAATTTTGGACTTGCTTATTTGGGGGATAATAAAACCTATCAAATTATTGGAAAGGAAAAAGTTAAGATTAAGTTGTAGAATGGGAATCATTGGCTACTACATGAGGTAAGACATTTTTCAAGACTAAGTAGGAATTTAATTTTAGTAGGGCAACTCAGTGATGAGGGTTGTGTATTTACTTTTAATGATAAAAATTGGAATGTTTCAAAAGGTTCCCTTGTAGTAGCAAAAGGAGTGAATGTAGGCACCTTATATTTTTGTATAGCTCATACTACTCCTTCTACTTTGATTTCTTTAGAGAAAAATGATTGTTCAGGAATAGTTGTTGTAGTTGAGTGAGGAGAACAAACAAATGTTGTATATTCTAATACAATGCTATGGAACAATAGATTTGGGTACATGAGTGAGAAAGGTATGAAGTTACTTCAGTCAAAAAAAGTTTTCCCTAGTTTGAAATGTGTTATATATGGATTTCTGTGAAAGTTGTGTGTATGGAAAATAAAAGAGAGTGAGTTTTGTGAAGACTATGAAGGAAAATAAAAGTGAGAGATTAGAGCTTGTGCATATAGATGTATGGGGACCAACTCAAGTATCTTCCCTTGGTGGCTCTCATTATTATGCTACATATATTGATGATTCAAATATAAAAGTATGAGTTTATTTCCTTAGATAGAAATATGATGTATTTCAAATATTTAAGAAATAGAAATGCTTGGTTGAAAATGAGAGTAGTAAAAAATTA
Organism: Cupressus sempervirens; assembly: GCA_028749045.1. Lineage (NCBI taxonomy): Eukaryota > Viridiplantae > Streptophyta > Pinopsida > Cupressales > Cupressaceae > Cupressus > Cupressus sempervirens. The sequence continues at coordinate 274,074,569 of CM053790.1, forward strand.
AAATATCACAAATCTGATGATGGTGGTGAGTATTACAGTCATGAATTTGAAGATTATTGCTCCACTAATGGTATTTGTGGACATAAATATGTTCCAAGGACTCTATAGAAAAATAGAGTGGTTGAATCCATAAACATGACTATAATGGAGCGTACAAGGAACATGAGGTTGTATGCATGGTTTCCCTTACACATGTGGATGGAGGCTATCAATACTATTATATATTTTATTAATAAAGGTCCCTCTACTCTTTTTGGTTGTGGTATTCTAGAGGATGCATGGACTAGTAAGAAGGTGAGTTATTATTTTCTCAAAATCTTTGGTTGTGAAGCATTTGCTCATATAGATTATGAAAATAGAACCAAGCTAGAAGCTAAGTCAAACAAATGTGTATTTGTTGGATATGGCATTAATGAATTTGGTTGTAGGTGTTGGGATTTTTTACATCATAAAATTTTAAGAAACAAGGATGTTATATTCAATGAGAAAGCATTGTACAAAGATCTATTACAACAACATTAGAAGAAAGAAAATGATTATGTAGTGTTGGATGATATTCCAAATGATAATGTTCCAACACTTCCTCATGATGTGCAATAACTACAACAACAAATACCACACACCCTAATGAATTTTATATGGTCAATAAGGCTAAGTAGACCTCCAAAAAGATTTTCTCCGTCTTTGTATTTTATTTTACTTATTGATGCTAGTGAACTTGAATGTTATGGTGAAGTTGTGTAAGTAGATACAAAGATTCAGTACGAGTCTATGATGAAAGAAAAAATAGATTCTTTTCTAAAAAATAAGACATGGGATTTATGCAAGTTTCTTGAAGGTAAAAGGGCTTTATAGAATAAGTGGGTTTATAGATTGAATGAAAAGGATGGAGCTAAGAAACAATTCAAAGTTGGGTAAGTGGTAACAGGATTTGCATAGAAAAAAGGGCATTGATTTTGATGAGATATTTTCTCCTATTGTTAAAATGATTTCTATTAGCACTATTTTAATTATTGTGGCTACTGAATATTTTTATTTGGAGTAGCTTGTTATTAAAACAACTTTCATTCATGGTGATTTGATGAAGAGATATATATGGAACAACCATAGGGCTTTGAGGTCAAAGGTAAGGATAACTTAGTGTGTAGATTGAAGAAAAGTTTATATGGCTTGAAGTAAGGACCTCAATAATAATATCTAAAATTTGACATGCTTATGCATGAACATGTGTATAGTAGGTGTCATTCAAATCATTATGTTTATTTTAAGAGATTGGATAATGAAAAGTATGCTATTTTACGTATATATGTTGATGATAAGCTTATAGTTCGGTCTAACATGGATCACATTAAGTGGATGAAATTCCTATTAGTGGATGCATTTTATATGAAGGATTTAGAGGAAGAAAAAAAAATCCTTGGTATGAATATTTGTAGAGATAGAAGTCATAGGAAATTGACATTATCCTAGGCTAATTATATTGCAAAGGTGTTGCAACTTTGTCTCTATGGAGAATGCTAAAGTTGTCAACACACCTTTACCTGGTCATTTAAAGTTTACTAAGGAGATGTGTCCCAAGACACAAGAAGAGGAGGATAAGATGTGTAAAGTACCTTATGATTCAGCTATAGGAAGCTTGATGTATGCTATGGTATGTATAAGGCTAGATATTGCACATGCAATGGGAGTCATTAGTAGTTATATGAATCATCTAGGGCTTGAGTATTGGAATGCAATTAAATGGATTCTCAGATATTTGATAGAAACATCGAGTAAGTGTCTACATTTTGGTGTCTTTACTACTAATTTATATGGATATGTTAACTCAAATTTGGCAAGGGATATTAATACCAAGCATAGTACTATAGGTTATGTATTTATTGTTGGTGGGGTAGCATGAGTTGGGTTTCTTGGTTTTAAAAGGTTAATGTGTTATCCACTATAAAAGAAGTCAAGGAGATGATATGGTTTTAGTTCTTCTTGGAAGAATTGGGACACCCATAGAGGGATAATTACTTGTTCACATATAGCTAGAGTTTCATTCATCTTGCAAAGAATTCAACTCTGCATTCAAAGATAAAATACATATAGTTGCAGTACCATTTCATTTGGATAGTTTTGGATGATGGATAGTTAAAGTTAGACAAGATACATATATATGACAATCCAATAGATATTTTTACAAAGGGAGTGAAAAGGGAGAATTTTAACTCCTATTCAACTTTGGTTGGTTTTCTAGACTGAACAAAATAAAAGAACAACAAAGTCCAAGGTGGTTGGATCCAGTGGGAGCCTCATGGAGTATCAGCCTAGCTATAGGATTAGTCTCCAACTAGGAGATTATTAGTTTGTGGTTACTAATCAAGGAAGTACTATACATACTTCATAATTCTTTGGGGCCTATGTATCAAGATTTTGGGCCAGCATGTAATAATTAATTATAACCCTAAAGCGGTAAAAATACTTATATAAAAGAGCTTAGGATTAGGGGTTTTTCATAGTTTATGATGCAAAAATTGATTCTTGCGATAGTATTGAGTTGTAAGGGATTACAAATTGTAATTAGGTTGTAATCACTGCATTGTAATAATATTGGACTTGTTGTTGGTAGATGAAGCCCAGGGATTGGGTGAACCATGTTAAACCATGGTGTCTTGTATTCTCTTATGTGTGATATATTATTTTTTGATATTGGTTATATTTTCCTGTAACTATTATTTTTTTTTATGGTTTTATCCTTACAAAGTGGACCCCCTTAGATGAGTGAACAGAAAAGACAATCAAGATAGAAAATATAAACTTGAACTTTGTATTCTATTCATTCATGGTAAGAAATTACGTCTGATTAAAAATAAGACTACACACTAATGCTATGAAAATCAATCTATTCTACCTTCATTTCAAAAAATTATTATAAAGCTACAACAAACATTATTTGAAGGGAAACGTCAACAACTTCCTAACTCCAGGATCACTCCATCAATGAGGATCAACTACAAATTCATAAATTTTGCAATAGAAATATCATTAACCATAATTAAATCATCCAAGAATATAGTAGGTTGAGGGAACTATATTCATGCATTGTCCTAATAGAAAACATTCAATATCTTTCCTTTTTGTAGTGATTCAACAATATGGTTGACTTTGACTTAGTGTTGAGGTGCTGACTTTGAATACACACAATAAGTACCTACAAAAAATTGAATGCATACAAATTTCACATACATATATTCATCTCATCATTAATGTTAGAAAATGTGTAATGTCAAAACTATCACTCTTTGCAAATCCTATGGCTATAGGAAGGAATCTACACAAACATAGCATGGACGTGGAAAAATTTATCAGCATGTAACTGTTGGAAATATTCAGGACTAACAAAGTTACTGAGAGGGGAGGGGTGAATCAGTAAGCTTTAAAATTTAAACCAATTTAGCATAATAAAAAAATCACCATTCATTCATCTACTTTACTGTATGCATGAAAAAGATTAACACACCGATTTGGTGACCCAGAAACCTTTCAAATTGAAAGTAAAACTAGGGTGGGGATGATGCCCACGAAACTTCAATACTGCAGTATAAAGTTGGTCGGTTAAGGCTTACAGTGATCACTTCTGGTGATCTGCCCTGTTAGGAGCAAGTAGGACTCCTAGATCCACCTTGTTAGAGGATTTACAAATATACAATGAAGTATGCACTTTGTTAGGAGATTTACAAAAGACTATTAAGTCTACCCTGTTAAAGGATTTACAAAACTGATTCACCTGTTAGGATGAAGCAGTGAATCTAGTTGCAACTGGTTTGCTGATTAGATCTTATGTACTGATCACTTGATGTGATGGATATATCTTTGCTGCTCCTTGATAACCTTGTTGAATACTCCGCTGCTGATTCTCTTTCAATTTTCTCTTACTTCACTGTTACTTCTCTTCATCATATCTATTTTCTTATATTGTAAATGGCACAATACATTACATATATACCATTCCAATATTTACAGCAACAAGGTTGGCCAAACACAAGTGGACAAAACATTACTGAGTTGGCCAGATAGTAGAAAACTCAGGTTCCTCAAACTCACTCGGTGACCTTCCGACACTCGGCATCCACTACATTACAGGGCATCGTCATGCACTCGATAGAGGTAGGGGCTCAGTCCATACTAATTACTCTGAGTAGCTTCGAACTTGGTAACCACTGGTGACTCGGTAAACATTGTGTCACTCGGTAGAAACTAACTCCTTCGATTCACTTGGTAAGCACTGAATACTTCTGTTACCTTTCTATCTTGGTAATTACTGAAACCTTCATTTACCTTCCTAACTCGGTAAATACTAAATCCTTTGTTTACCTTCCTGACTCAGTAAACACTAAATCCTTCATTTACCTTTCTGACTCGGTAAACATTAAAACCTTCATTTAACTTCTTGACTCGATAAACACCAAAAACCTTCGTTTACCTTTCTGACTCAGTAAACACCAAAAACCTTCGTTTACCTTTCTGACTCGGTAAACACTAAAACCTTTGTTTACCTTCCTGACTCGGTAAATACTGCTGAACATACTTGGTAACCAACGAATGCTCGGTATGAACTGTAAATTGAGTGATGAACTCGGTAAGCATTCAGAATCAAATAAGTGTTGTAACTAATGAAAAATGTATCATTATTCCAACAATCTCCCCCTTTGGTATTAGTGACAAAAACACTTATGAGCCAAAATTTATATACAAGATCTGACAAACTGATTTGATTCTGCTGTGCTGAATATACATGGGCTACCTTACATATAACTCCCCCATACAATATACACAAGGTTTTTACATGAGTTATATGACTTTATTTTTTTTATTACTTTATTACCTTCTCCTCTTTTGTGTTTGATTTTCTTCTATATATTACTTTCTCCCCCTTTTTGACAATAATGCCAAAGAATAAAAAATGTATTTACATAGAGACACCAAAATGTGTGATAAACTTAGAATGTACCTGAAGAATTAGTTGTAGAGTTTTATCCCAATTGTCTTGCAAGATTTTACATGTGGAGAGAGCTACTTGAACTTCTACAGAAAGTTCAATCACATGGTCTGCAACAAAGAAATTATTGTCATGGATCAATGTTTTTGAATATGCAATGTGCTTCTGCATTGTGTTCATGACAGGAAGGATCATATTCTGGATGTCAATTAGAGTAGACTTGATCCTTGCTTCCTCTCTCAGTAATTCGGCCTATTTCTCTAACAAAAATTTGATTCTCAGATGATGGGATGAACTTGCACTATGGTCAAATTGCAACATTTGGACACTGACCTTCATATCCACATCAATTTTATTCAACTTTTCTTTTACTTCCTTTGTATAATCGGTAACATCACAAAGTTTTGCAAAAAGTGAGGTTACATTATTAAAAGAATTTTCAATGTCAGACAAAATTGAGGTTAATTCAACCTGTTTTAATGCAATATGTTGAGCAATGTGCTCAAGCACCTTATTGTCAAATTTCTTCTCTGCCTTTTCAATCAATTTTTCTTGGCCGGAGGTATCCTCATTGAATTTATTCATCGCTTCTTCTAGTTGTAATAAAATGTGTTGAGATGAATCCACATCAACACCTATAGCCTCTGTTATTATATTTTTAGCACTTTCAATAATGCTATACTCCTGGTCTCTTTCATGCTTGAGCTATTTTTGCCTGGCCTTCTGCTCTAATAGCTGACTGATCATTCTCATTTCATCAACTGATGCAGTATGTAGATCTATCTTAGGAATGACAATGTCCTTATCCAGATCTATTTCTTCATCTACTGCCTTACTGGAAAACATGTATCTCTTTGGTTTTTCTGCAGTGACTGCACCTTTGCCCTTTGAAATTGAAACAATAGTTGATGATGCTGGACTGGCTGTTAAAACTGGAATGAGACCAACTAAAGGTAAACTAAGAGAAGTGTTGGCTGTATCAAAACTTGATGTACTTCCCAAAAATGATGTACTACTCAAAAATGATGTACATACTGGTATATTTACAGTTGGAGAACTGACTGGAGCAAAAATTGGGGCCAATGTGGCTGAGGAAGATAAAATTGGTAAGAAACTGGGAAGACTTACTGTACAAGCTACAGGTGGAAGAGATATACTCGGTGGAGTAGCTATTGCAATGGATGACTCGGTGGCTGATGATGTGCTTGAAAGCTCGGTAACTGAAGAAGTGACTGCTAGCTCGGTAGATGAAGTGCTTGGCACTTGCATTGCAGAAACCTGGAGCTGAGAGGAGACAGGTGGAGATTGATCAATTGATGAGGCTATTGAGCTCACAATCTCACCAGTAGAGGCTGCTTCTTCCTCCATTTCTCTTTCAGCTTCTTCTTCCTCAATTTCTTTTCTAGCTTCTTCTTCAACTTCTAACATTATTGATTGCAGGTTTTATGGTATTTCTTCAATGTCATCACCCTCATCATCATCATCATTATCATCATTGTTGTCATTGTCCGTGATTTCAACAGTATCCTCACTGGGTTTGTGTAGATGATAGATGTTTTTCCACATGTTTGTAGCATCATTTACCACATGCTCAATATCTTTGAAAAGTATCAAAAAAGTGTGGAATCTAATCATCATATTGCCTTCGTGATCTTTCAGTGATTTCTTCACTTCAACATTAGAGAGATTTGGCAGGAGATTCCTCAGGGTCTGCTCATAAATGTCTTTGACAGTTTTGGTTGCAGTTTCCCATCTTGGTTGCAATCTTTCCAATAGCTCTTTGGAGATCTGAGAGGCTATCTAATCTGGGGAGTATTTCCATTTTCCCATTTTGTTCAGTACCAGATCCTCAATCTGCATTTTCTCTTGTTCTATTCTGGTTTCAAACTTTAATGCTTTGAAGTTTGTGAAGCTACCTCCTTCATCTAATTGCTTTAGTCTTGCTTCAAAGGTGAGTGGAGGCTTAACAAATACAGGTTCCTTCTTTCCCTGTCTTGTTCTCCTGGAGAATACTGTAGTGGTTTGCTTTGTAGATTTGGTGACAGTCACCTTACCTTTCTTTCGTTGAGGCTCTTCTTCTTCTTCTTCCTTTTCTTCATCTTCTCCTCTCCCTTCTGTTATCATGAGAGGTCCAGTATCAGCTTTTAGTTTTTCTATCTTTCTCCTTCCTTTAGAGATTGCTTGAGGAAGCTTGATTTCAAGCTCTATTCTAACCTTTGCCTCTTCATAGGTTCCAAATGCAGGCAACTTGGGATCCACTGGTTCATTTACCAGTGCCTCAATGATATCTCTGGCATCATCAATATTTAGCTCATAGGGAAATGGTTTTACCCATGCCACTCGGGGTTTGACTGCCTGGATGTAGACTCTGTCACAGTCAACCATGAAACAGACATCATCCTTATACTCTTCAACAAGTTTTGGAGGTATCCTGAACCTGTTGTTCATCCTTTCCTTGAAATCTTCAAAATAATTATCCATTACCTTATCAAAATTCATACCCATTTCTGCTATGAATTCATTTATTTGATATAAAATTGGAGTATCTTTCCTCCATACAACTGCTCCTTTAGATGGAAATAATTTCTGTACATAGAAAAATAAACAAACTAGCAAAGAGCCAAATTTACAAGGGTTTGTCTTTGCAGTCCTTATGCTATCCATGTTTTTATTCAATTGTTTTAATAGCACATCAGCTAGGTCAAACTCCATATTTTTCTTTACAATCTTATATGCCAAATCTACAGCCTCACAGGGTACACTATTCAGCCTGCTGGAACTATACAGTTTGTATGCAATAACACAAATACCAAATTTCAGTTCTATATCTGAAACATTGTTGAGCTTTAAACCTCTGCCATCCCATTCAGCTTGGGTTAATTTCTGGAGGTCATCTCGACCTAGGGTTTTGGTGGTTTTGGCTTTGGTCAACATTGGTAAGCCTGTGATCTTGTGGATCATCTTCTTTGTTATGAGGATGGGTTGTTCTAACCACAATTGTCCATTATGCACACGGCTTAAGATATACCTTACCCATTTTACTTGGAAACACCTTGGTAGATGTGGGATATGGGTTAAACCTTTGGTTTCCAAATGTTTGAACTCGAGTTTTAGGGTTCCATCCATGCATAACTCGGCTAGGGTACTATCCATATCTAGTGTCCCTATTTCTTGCATAGTACACTTGAAATGAGTATGAATATCATTGATTAGAAGTACCTTTGGAGGGATCTGCGATTGAGCTCCATGCGGGTCGAGTGATTCGGTGATGGCAGGAACAATTTTGAAATTGGGTGCCTTCCATTTGACTCCCTTCACAAGCATTTCAGAACCTTTCTTCGCCTTGCTGCCACTGGTGCTTGCGGATGCCATTGCTACTCGGTGAGAGAACGATTTCATAACACAATTTCTTTGCTAGAAAATTGCTTCAAATCACTTGATCTCGCTTGGATGCACTTGAAAATATATTTGCTCTGTGAACTCTGAATTCGCGGTGAAGAATGAGATCAAATTCTGCCTTTTTGATCGAAATCTTGTCATTAATGCTCGTGTACGAAGGTAGCTGAGAATTAGGGTTTTATAAATGGTCACCGACTTACTTAGTAAATCTTGCAACTCGGTGAACACACAAAACTTTCTTATCTTCCCGACCAAGCTCGGTAAAGTCTGAAAATCAACCTTACTCAGTAGATGCAACACTGTGAATTATGACTTGTATCTGCAATACTGATTTATCATTTCCACTCCTTCTTTCTAGAACTACTTAGGATATGGCTTGAAGATGCAGTCCCTTATCCTTCTTGATAAGTCTAATTAGGAATGGTGGAGTTACCCATTCCTAGAGTGACATTTTCATCATTTAAATTTTTTTGCTCGGTAGACTTAGGAATCCATTGTTGTTTCATTTGCTTTCGAATATTATCAGCTCTAGTTTTCTTTTCATCTTCAACCTTTCCTATATTCATGCAATTCTTGGCTATATGACCAAGTTCAGTATAGGTATAGCATCTTATGGTTGTATCTTTCTTCCTTAGGTGGTGCCTTCTACAATTTGTTCCTATGTGTCCATATTCTCCACAATAGTGACATCTACACCAAGTATTGTAATCCCAACCAAATATTGCTTTGACAATTTGTTCTGCTAGATTGAGTGATTTTGATCTACATTCAGATGCCTTATGTCCTTGTTTCTTGCATTTGTGACACTTGCCTTCAAACTTTGGTTTCTCCTTGCATTCATTGGCTTTGTGACCATGTTGATTGCAATTGAAACATTTTCCATTGAATCTACCTTTACGATTACTCCAACATTTGTTAGATGTATGACCTATCTTGCCACAATGATTACAAGTGGGTCTTTGATTCCTTTGGGTACCTTGTTCAGAAGATTCACCTTCTTCCTTGTATCCAAGACTAGCTTTACCCTTTTGCTTATAAAAATTCTGCTCATTTTGCTGATTCAATTGACTCATGTCTGCTTGAGATTTCATCAAAGCTTTCATTGATTTGTCTCTCAGTTCTTAAGTCATTCTAGAGACTTTCATTTTGTGCTCTGAGAATCCTGATTTCTTCATTTGCATTGGATAGTTGATCTGCTAGATCTTCATGTTCAAGGGATTGATTTTGAGTTTCATGACTTCTATCTTCCAATTCTTCTTGTGCTTTGTTTCTTTGTTCCAAAACTTCACATAGCCTGATTGACTGTATTTCTTGCTCTCTTTTAAGCTTTCTTACCTCTTCTTGCAGTGATCCATTCTTTTCTAGAAGTTCTTTGATTGCTTTGTCAGCTTCTTCTATATTACTTGATGGTAACAAATCTTCAATCCTTTCTTCAACATAAAAATGGTCATTTATTTGTCTTGCAAGTTCCTTTCTTCTTTTTAGGGATTGAGAAAGATTTTCCTTTGCTTCTTTGAGTTGAACCATGGCCATCTCCAAATCTAGCTTCTCATTCTCAATAGTTTTGTCAAGTCTAAATATCTCCATTATCCTTGATCTTTGCTCAAGCTGTCAAGCTCTATCCTGAGAACCACAAAGGTCTGATACCAATTGTTGGAAATATTCAGGACTAACAAAGTTATTGAGAGGGGATGGGTGAATCAGTAAGCTTGAAAATTTAAACCAATTTAGCATAATAAAAAATTCACCATTCATTCATCTACTTTACTGTATGCATGCAAAAGATTAACACACTGATTTGGTGACCCAAAAACCTTTCAAATTGAAAGTAAAACTGGGGTGGGGATGATGCCCACAAAACTTCAATACTGCAGTATAAAGTTGGCCAGTTAAGGCTTACAGTGATCACTTCTAGTGATCTGCCCTGTTAGGAGCAAGTAGGACTGCTAGATCCACCTTGTTAGAGGATTTACAAACATACAATGAAGTATGCACTCTATTAGGAGATTTACAAAAGACTGTTAAGTCTACCTTGTTAAAGGATTTACAAAATTGATTCACCTATTAGGATGAAGCAGTAGATCTGGTTGCAACTGGTTTGCTGATTAGATCTTATGTACTGATCACTTGATGTGATGGATATATCTTTGCTGCTCCTTGATAACCTTGTTGAATACTCCGCTGCTGATTCTCTTTCAATTTGCTCTTACTTCACTGTTACTTCTCTTCATCATATCTATTTTCTTATTTTGCAAATGGCACAATACATTACATATATACCATTCCGATATTTACAGCAACAAGGTCGACCAAACACAAGTGGACAAAACATTACTGAGTCAGCCAGATAGTAGAAAAATCAGGTTCCTCAAACTCACTCGGTGACCTTCTGACACTTGGCATCCACTACATTACACGACATCGTCATGCACTCGGTAGAGGTAGGGGCTCAGTCCATACTAATTACTCTGAGTAGCTTCGAACTTGGTAACCACTGGTGACTCAGTAAACATTGTGTCACTCGGTAGAAACTAACTCCTTCGATTCACTTGGTAAGCACTGAATACTTCTTTTACCTTTCTGTCTTGGTAATTACTGAAACCTTCATTTACCTTCTTGACTCGGTAAATACTAAATCCTTCGTTTACCTTCCTGACTCGGTAAACACTAAATCCTTCGTTTACCTTTCTGACTCAGTAAACATTAAAACCTTCGTTTACCTTCTTGACTTGGTAAACACCAAAAACTTTCGTTTACCTTTCTAACTCGGTAAACACCAAAAACCTTCATTTAAATTTTTGACTCGGTAAACACTAAAACCTTTGTTTACCTTCTTGACTCGGTAAATACTGCTGAACATACTTGGTAACCAACGAATGCTCGGTATGAACTGTAAACTGAGTGATGAACTCGGTAAGCATTCAAAATCAAATAAGTGTTGTAACTAATGACAAATGTATCATTATTCCAACAGTAACAATCCTTCATTATACCATAGAAGTCCATAGATTTAAGAAAACATAGCATATCTAAACTATCTATACTTCAATCTTCATGTCTTAACATATAGATAACATATTCAAAGAAACATAAGTTCATCTCCTTAGAACCATAGAGTCATAACTATTTTTGCTAGATAACTGTCTAAAAGCAAGATAAAAAGGATCTCAAAATAATGGCCTTTTAGAGGCTCATCACATGTAAAAAGGTTCTTCTTTAACTTCTTCTTCACCAACAACTTCTTTTCAATTTCAAACATCAATTTCCATTTTACCCATGCGATGCTATGATCAATTATTAACTTGACCATCTTCTCTATCATTGCTACTTCACAACTTGAACACTTAACATTTAACCTTGTAAAAATGTGACTGCAAGCTTTTGTAGCCTTCCTACCTTAACTCCAAGTAACTCTTTACTACTTATGATCATTCAATATGATTAAAAGATAACCACTACTTTCTTTCACATCCTCACAACTATAAACTTTAAAATGTCTTTTATCTCAACGATGTTGCAATAAACATTTGAAACTAACTGCTACCTTTGTTTTGCACTATCATAAATTGAATTTCTCTATGCCTAAAGTGACATGTGATCAGGCACTTTCTATTATATATCTCCATTGCACCATTAACTTGAATGCTATAAATAATTTCTTTGATACTGTGATGAACTATTTTGAAACCATTTCACTTCTTCATATCATTCTACATGGTTGGTGATCAAAATGGTGTGATATTGTGATTAAAGGGTTATCGCAACGTCACAACTTAAAATATAAAAGATGCATGATGCAAAAAAAGATGATAAAACAAAATACTTAGGGATATAATCATATGAGCAAGAAATTTTTGTATATCCCTATTTAGTACTTGCATTTAAACTTACAAATATTTCAATCAAGAAATAAAACATAAAAAATTTCCTTAGGGTTTTATGAGAGTTTACACAAATTTTAGAAACCCTAAGCATGACAAACAAAATTCTTTCTATTTTTTAAAGAATGCTCACAAATTTTTTGTTGGGTGAAAATTTAGGCCATCACTAATTGCAACCTAGAAGGCCTCACAACCAAGCATGTTGCATGTTGATAGTATATTTTACCATGAGAATTGTCTAATCAATTAGTAAATCTCTTGGTCCTTGCTACTGAATATATGATTAGTTATGTGTGTACTCTTGGCAAGGTCTTAGGAGATTGGATTTGGATCCTTTCTCCTACCATCCTTTCATTATGTGGTATTAGAGAAAGGTTTCTTTCCTTATGAATATTGGAACATGAAGAACCTTAATTAGATTGGCTCCAAGGTGGTAGATCTAAGTTTTAACCTATAAATTGTAGAAGGTTATGATTTTTCAAGAACTATTGTCAAGATGCTTTGAGGTAGAGAAAATGTAGACAATGTTATTATGGATATGATGAGGTAGATTATAGCAAGGATTGAAGCCATTGAGATAGCCCAGAGAAGAGGTGTACATCATGAGGATGTTAGTGATGAAGAAAATGTGGTACCTAACCAAAATCTTGAACTTGAAGTAGAACAAAAAAAGGAGAGGGTTTCGAGAGTTTTTTCTAGGGACCTACCATTGAAGTTTCTTATTACAATGGACAAATTGAGACTAATATAGTGTTGGATTGGATCTTTGAAATGGAAAAGTTCTTATAGTATGAAAGTACCCCTAATAATAAGAAGGTATGAATGTCAAGACATGAGAAAAGATGATTGAAAAAATAAAGAAGTTGCTTCCTATAGATTACCATGTTAATCTGTTAAGAAGAATGAAAAATCTAATGTAAAATGATATGAATGTGAAGATATATACTGAGGAATTCTGCAAATAGGATATGTGATCTAGATATGTAAATGATGAAGTTGAGAAAGTAGTAAGATACTCGAAAGGTTTAAGGACACCAATTCGAGATGATATTAGTTATTTTAGGTTAGATAGTGTGGAACAAGAAAATTAGTATGCCTTGAAGGTTGATGACAAGTTGGTAAATAAATATGATCAAAGATCAAGAGGAAGAGGTAACATTTTTCAAAGAGGCATAGGCAAAACCTATGGAGAAAGTAGAAGATTTGACAATACATTGCAAGATAAAAATAAGAAAGAGGAACATGCCACTAAAAGTGGTTATTATATTAGAGGGAGCTATACAAATAATAGTATTGGAGGTAATAGAGAAGAAAGATCTTAGTTTAAGTGCACTTTTTTTATGTGTGGAGAAGAAGGACACAGAGCCTTGGAATGTACTATTTATAGAAAGAAGATTGGAGGTAGGATCAGAAACACTTTGTCTTGTGACAAAGTATTTGAATAACCTAATGAACCCAAACATAGTGAGAACCTAAGGTTGAGACAATTCCTATGGAATGAGGAAACTAATGAAGGACCTATTCTAAGAAAGAGATTATTCAAGACTAGATTCAAGGTTGCTAGAAAATATTGCAAAGTAGTTATTGATAGTGGAAGCTCAAACAATTTGGTATAAGAGGAGTTGGTTAATAAATTATATCTACAGAGATTGAGACATTATAAGCCTTATCATGTTGCATGGATCCAAAATTAGAATATGTTGCTAGTAGGTGAATAATGTCTTGTTAAGTTGAAGGTTAAAAATTATTATGATGAACTTTTGTGTAATATTATGCGTATGTATTTTTTTCATATTCTCTTGTAGACCTTGGAAATATGATAGACAAGATTTGCATGATGGTATATTAAATCATTACACTATTTGGGTTGAGGGGAAGAAGCTACTAGAAATATAAGAGGGTAACTAAGATGGGAGCAGTGAATTAGTTACTTAAAAAATAAATCCTAGAACCCTTATATGTCAATACAAATCAAAACTTTGATTAAAATTGTATTCTACTATAACTTGGTAAACACACATACACTTGACAAATACTATAACTTGGCATGTTAACTGAATACTAGAAACAACTCAGCAAATATAAACCATAAGATGTTTTCTTTGATTAGTGTTAAGATTAACTTAGTTGCAAACACATAAAAGAAGTAGCATGAACACAAGTGACACCAATATTTAACATGGCAACCCAATTTAGGAAAAACAACTAATTGCAACTAGTTATTGATTTTTACTCTTTTAAAGTGAGCCCTATTAGGAGCCAACCCTATTAAAGGTTACAAAACAGACTATTAAGTGTTACCTTGTTAGAGGATTTAATCACCCTATTAGGAGTGGCCTTGTTAGAGGTCCTTAGACACTTCAAATAGAAATGCCACTTTGTTAGAGGATTTACAAATAGTTATTAAGATAACTCAGTTAAGAGATTTAGATCACTGCTACAATGGTTAGAAAGTAACAATGAGATGACCTAATTTTTGATGCAACTAAATTGTTGATTATAGATCTCAATTTTGGCTTGTATACTTGATCCTTCCTAATAAAATAAATCTTTGTATCTCAACAAGGATATTCTACTTATCCTTCTAATTCTCTTCCTCTAAGCATCAATAAAATTTTCTATTATCTTCCACACATTCATTCCTCAACTTGACCTTATATTTATATCTTACTCATTTTCAAGTCAGCTTGAATACAACTTAGAATTCTTAATATTCATCTCCTCAAAAAGCTAGAACCAACAACTAAATCAATTGAACTCAGTATGCCAAAATAAGAAAATCCTTCGTTAGTCAACCATGCTCATTAGACATTAACTTAGGAACGATTTTCCTTTGTTAACCAAGTGAACTTGGTTAACACTGCATATTCAAAAAGTTCCTTTGATAACCAAGTGAGGTCAGTTAACACTAGTTCCATCCAAAATTTTCTTCATTAATTGAGTGATCTCGATTAACACTCAACTTCTATAAACTTCCCTTTGAGGACTGATTGAATTTGGTAGACATTGTGTTCCAAACTAGGAAAACTCTAGAATGCTCAAAAGATACAAGAAATTTTCTTCATCACCTAAGTGATTTTGGAATACACTATTTGGAAATGATATGATATTTTTCATAACATCAAATACAATACATAATTAATCAATTGTTTTCAAACTCTTTGGAATTGATGGCAACACGACATGTCACAATACAATGAAATTTTAGAGCAAGAATAAAGTAAAAAATATATCCTTAGTTTCATTATGATTCTCATCCATGAGACTTCCCTCTATTAGTGTGAGCTCCCTCTACCTTCAGCCTTTTCCTCTATCAACAAAACTCTATTTGTAATATCTTCTTCTGATAGAAAACTATCCCTTTTTGATATCAGACCAAGTTCTTCCTCTTTGGTATCGCCAAATTTTTTTTTGTAATATGATAGACAAAATCTCCCTCTTTGACATCTCATGCCAAAGAAAATATTTAGTGAATATCAATATACCTCATGTACTAATTCATTTGTAATGTGCCTTGTAATTACTGCATCAATTATCTAATCTTCAACATGCTTTGGTTGATGCATCACTAAACTGCATTTTGTGAGCTTTAGATAAGGGAATTACCCTTAACTTATGTCTTAGATACAAAAATGCATCATTAGGTAATGGCTTAGTGAATATATCTACAATTTTCTCTTTTGTATTCACGTATTCCAAGGTAAAAGCACAAACTTGTGTCACCCTCGTACAAAGGAAAAGGCTAACAAAAGTATAACTATTCACCTTCAATGACATAAATCTTGTATTATTATTTAGAATTTAAAATTTAAGTAAACTAATGAAATGTGTAGAAATGAATGAATTTTTGCATTATAATTTTTAATAACTATTTGGAAAAAGAAATGATATAATTTACTATTTTTTAAAGATAACATTTTAGTTGTTGAAAAATGTTGGAAATTAGGGGTCTAGTTCATACCACAAAACTACATGGAAATAAACTTATTCCCCTCTGATCTTAGATTATGCTATAAATAACATATGTAGCTAGAACAATAAATTGTTTTATCTTTAAACCTATATTTTCTCTTTTATAACGATTAAAATTTCAACTTATTCAAATTGATGGTTTTCATCTCCCACCACATTTTTCAAAATAAATCTATTCCAACCAAAAAAAAAATTATATATTCTTGAAGAGGACTCTCTCCTTTAGAACATCATATAATTTTTAGTTTTTTCTAATATGATTTAATATTTTTTTTCTTAAAAATGACATCTTCTTGAGTGTCAAAATACGTACTTGTAGATTTTTTTAATTATAATATAATATATCTAATTGAAACTGTTAATCCTACCTCTTACTTAATTCATTGACATACATATATAAAACATTAAATGACAAACATCAAATATCTAAAAGTGACATCACACAACATGAAATAGTATAATATGTTCTAAGCACCAGATAATGTCTCAACATCTCTAGTCATGAGTATCAAAATGATAAAGTAACAACTAAGGTTATGAAGGGTTAGGGTTCATCAAAAGACAAGGGTATTGAGATCGCATCCGTGCTGCATCCTCCCTAGAAATCATGACCTCATCGTAACATTCCCACTAGACCCCTAACTTGGTCTAGCTCTTGACCTCGAGGAGCTAGGGTTTGTCGGGCAATAATAAGGATAGTCTCTAGTGCTAACTAGCTGACCAACTCCACCTGTAGCCTCAATAACTGTACCTTGATGCTCAAACTAGTGGTTGTCAATCGCTGTGAAAACTCTGTGGGACCTGCCCATGTCTCCAACTGTCAGCTCTGAAAACGCCCCTCTCTGACCACTAGATGACTGTCCCTATGGACACTCTCTAGCTAAATGACCCATGCCACCACAAGTATAGAATGACCCTCAGGTATAAGGGCGTGTATCCTATGATCCTGAGTACTGTGGGCCTCTTGAGCTGCTAGACCCACTGTATCCACCTCTAGAAGACTGCTGAGTCTGCACTAACTATGGTTGTGGGGTATGTATTTTTTGATCCTACTATGACTACCACTGCCTCGGATCAGAGCCCTGGTAACCCTGTGAGAGTACCTATTGCTATTGTTGAGACTGTTGGCCCTTAGAGGACCCTGGTGTATAGTTCTGATTCCCTTTCCAAGGGGGTTTCTGTCAGGTAGAGTTTCAATTTTGAGACCGATCTCATGATTCCTGTCTACCCCGAGTATCCTCTACCACTAGTGCTATCTCCACTACCTATTTGAAGGTGATATGGAAGGCCATCTAAACTGGACCCTAAAGTGAGAAATTCAAACCCATTATAAAGTGATGTACCCATAGTTTCTCATCCTTCATGTATTCCACATAAGGAAGGAGCTCGAGAAACCTACTCTCATACTAAGCCACTGAAAGACCTCTCTGATAAAGAGAATGGAACTCCTCTATCTATTTCTATCAAAAATCCTCTGACAAGTACCTCTCTCAGAATCTTTCTAGGAATGATTCCCATGTAAGGGTGTCCATCCTCACTCCTCCTATGATCTCCTCCTGATGCCACCAATTGGAGGCATCCCCTCTCATCTGATGAACTGCTAGGCATGCCTTTAGATTACTCCCATAGGGTCGTAATCCAAAGCACCACTTTAGGCTCTACAACCATGCCTCTACTACTATCCCCTCAGTGGAACCCATAAATAATGGTGGCCCAAGTCAAATCAATTCTTTGATATCATCTCCTACATGTCTAGGAGGTCTGTCAAGTGGGGGTCTTCTCTGGTGTATTGACTCACCTTCATGCTCATCCCACCCCTCTAACTATCTCAATGGGGGACTCCTAGTCCTTTCTCTGCCCCTGGGCCCACCTCCTCTAGGTCCCTCTACTTCCACTACTGGAATTTGTTGAACTGGCTGAACTATAGGTAATACTCTCTGCTAAACTACACTGATCAAAGTCTAAAGTGCATCTATAATATCCTGGTTCAGGTTCGATAGTGGTGAAGGTGGAGGTGGTGGTGGTGGAGGTGGTCCATCCCCCTATCCCGCTCTACCACCTCTCGCCCTATGACCTCTACCTCGTGGGTTGCTTCGAGTAACAAGAGGCATCCTACACAATTTAATGTTTAGTTTTAGTTTCAGAAGCATAATGGTTTAAGGTTCCTAGTATTGAAACACGGGCTCTGGCACCAAAATGTTAATCCTACCTCTTACTTAATTCATCGACATACATATATAAAAAATTAAATGACAAACATCAAATATCTAAAAGTGACATCACACAACATGAAATAATATAATATGTTCTAAGCATCAAATAATGTCTTGACATCTCGAGTCGTGAGTATCAAAATAATAAAGTAACAACTAAGGTTACGAAGGGTCGGGGCGAGGCCTCACAGAAACACTATGAAATATATATGAGAATATTCTTGACTTTGGACTCTATGAAATGGTGTTTATATATTCATAAAAAAATCATAAAAATTAGTTACAGTTATTGAAACATCAATTTTCTGAAATAATTTTATTTCTTTAGTAATTGGATGCTAACTACTATAAAACATGCATTTAATAAACATTTCCTATTGAAAAAGTGTAAGACCATATACAACTTAGCTAGAATAAATTTATCAAGATCATATGTTTGAACAAAATTGTTTTTTAGCTAGAGATACTCAAATTCAGTCGTTCTGATAAGTCAGCCTGAAAGATGACACAAATTTGTACTTTCACCCTCCAGTCTTATCTCTTTAGCTTGTACCATTTCTCTAAAAAAATGATATTTTATAGAAATTTTTTTGATTTTGGTATGCATCATAGGATTCTTTGATATACTAATTACACTAGTGTTATCACAGAAGATAACCACTAGATCCTTGATCTCTATCTTCATACCTACCAATAGTTGCTTGAACCAAACAATATTAGAACAATTAACTGGTATTGCCACATATTATGCCTCTATTGTGGATTGAGAAATATAATTCTTCTTCTTTCATGTCCAAGATACTAGGCTTTTACCAAGAAAGAATGCTCCTCCATTTGTACTTTTTTTATCATCAACACTTCCTACGCAATTGGCATCTAGGAATGCTTTCAAATCTATAGTATTTATCATCTTTTAGATATTTCATGATTCTTTTTATTGCCATCATGTGATTTTCTTTGATATTTTTTGAGAATCTTCCCACCATACCAACTACTAATGCAATATTAGGCCTTGAAGGTACTACATACTAAAATTTTCCAATAATTGATCTGTATGTGTTTTGATCTACCTCTCTGGAATCATCATTTTTTGAAATATTATGCCCATTAGGCATAGGTGTTCCTATGGGTTTTGAATTTTCCATCCCAAACTTCTTTAGTATCTCCTTGATGTAATTAGAGTGATTAATATAGATACCATCTTTCTTCTACTAGATATGCAATCGAACAAAGAATTATATCTCTCCAAACATGGACATCTCAATTTCTTTACTTGTCTCTACTAAAAATTCTTTGCATAAGTCATCATTTCTTGTAAATAAAGTTTCATCCACAAATATTTTTGCCAACACAATCTTCTTGTATGGTCCTTCTTTGATATATAGATTATAGTTATCATTTGTTCTTTGAAAACTAATCTTTATCAAGTAGTTATAAAGTCTTTCATCCTAAGCTCTGGGGGATTTCTTCATGCCATATAGTAATTTGTGTAATTTATAAATGATATCTCTTTTACTAGGATCTACAAAACCTTTAGGTTTTTCAATGTAGACTTCCTCGTCAAGAATTCCATTCAAGAATGTAGACTTTACATCCACTTGATAAACTTTAAATCCTTTGTATGTTACTTATGCTAGTAAAGTTTTAACACCTTCTAATCTTGAAATAGGAGAAAAAATTTCATCATAATCAATACCTTCTCCTTGAGAATACCTTTTACAAACTACCCTTGCTTTATTTCTTGAAACTTATCCATCTTCATTTTTCTTATTTTTGAATACCCACTTTGTACCAATTACATTTTTATCCTTGGGTTTGTGAACAAGAGTCTAAGCCTTATTCTTCTCTATCTATTCTATTTCTTTCATTCATAGCTTCAATCCAACTTTCATTATCCAAAGCATCTTTAACATTTCTAGGTTCAAATTTAACAAGGAAAAGTGTACCTTTCAATTTGTTTCTTGTTAAAGTTCCATCTAACTTATCTCTAATAATCTAATCAAGTGCATGATGCTTTCTAACATATATTGCTAATAGAGGTACTTTAGATTTAGAACATGTTACATTAACCTCTTGATGGTTTTCTATGTTGAGGTCAGGTCTCATTGTCTGTAACTCATTTTACTTAGGTATTATCTTGATAGCATCTGACGACAACTCAGATCTTTCAAAGTATGATTTGGGTTGCATTAGATGCAACTCAATAGCTTTTGGATATTTTGGGGACTTGGGAGGTGAGACCTCCTATATTTCAAATAGATTTGGCATGGTATCATGTTCATAATAAATAAACTTTCTATAATCCTTAGGTTCTTTGTTGCTTTCCTCTTCACTCTTTTCTACAAATTCATCAATCCTTACATGTACACTTTCTATGATATTATAAGTAGTTAGATTCAAATACTTGTATCCTTACTTTTGCAAGAGTATCATAGGAATATGCCTTCATCACCTTTAACATCAAATTTACTTTTCCTAGATTCCTTCAATACATAACATTTTCTATCAAATAATCTCAAGTAACTTATATTGGGTTTGTAGCCATACAATATTTCATAAGACTTTTTATTTGAGTCTTTCTTCAATTGCACTCTATTCAAGGTATGCATTGTAGTATTGATTGCTTCCTTCTAGTATTTGATTGTAACACTCTTTTCTATTAGCACAGTTCTTGTACAATCCATGATGGATATGTTCCTTCTTTTAGTTATTCCATTCTACCAAGGTGTGCTAGGGGCTGATACCTGCCTCTTAATTCCTTTTTCAATGAAGAATTCATTGAACTCATTGGAAATGAATTCACCATCTCTGTCTAATCTCAAACATTTTAGCTTCTTTCTAGTTTCTTTCTCTACTCTTGCTAGATACCACTAAAAGCTTTAGATTTTCTTTTAGATAGTCATCATTCTAGAATAATCATCAAAAAACATAATTAAATACTTAACTCCATTGTATCTCTCTATTCTAGTAGGTCCATATGAGTCTATATGTACTAGCTCCAAGACTTCTTCTAAATGATAATCTTTTCTTCTAAAACTTTTGTTGCCCATCTTACCAGTTTGACAATTTTTTGATAGACCCATATCATGTTTCCTCAAACTAGGAATACCTCTTACTCTTCTATTTTCTTCTTATCTTTACAAGATTATCAATGTTCACATAACACAAAATTTTATGGCATAACTAGCTTTCTTCTACTTGAGCAAAAAAACATGAACTTTGACTAAGATCTAGGTAGAATTGGTTTCCTTTTGTTTGTTTTCCAAACCCAATTAGATTTCCTTTTCCATCCCATAGTTTGACCTTCCCATTTATGAATTCTACATTGAATCCAATGTTATTCAACTATGCCACACTCAATAGATCATGTTTTAGTCCTTCAACCTAATATGCATTGTCACAACTAAGTGCATTTGTTAGTGAAATACAACATTTTCTATTTATGCAACAAGGTTCATTATTTTCAAATCTTTAACTACCACCATCATAATGTTCCATGTGTTCAAATTTTATTTTATCACTATTCATATTATGTGAGCAACCACCATAATTAATCCATGTATCATTTTTGCTAACATGAGAGATAAATGTCATTTTATCTCCTTCATCATCAGCTTCATCTTTTACAACAATGTAAACCATTTCATCATCTTCACTACTATTTGAATCTTTACAATAAAACATAATTATTTACTTTTATCCTTGTAGTCCTTGAAGTTATTAAAATCCTTCTTGCATTTGAACTTACTGTGCTTCTTTTCATCTTTATCTTCTTTATTTGGGCACCTTGCAACAATGTGTCCAACTTCTTCACAAGAGAAATAGATTAGAGGAATCTTACCTTTATACTTTACTTTTCCTTTGGGATACCTTCTTTCAAGCATTGCTTCAATGGCTTCAAGATCACTGTCATAATTGTCTTCCTCTTCAGTTTTATATTGTTTTCTTTTATAATTTTTAGCTATCTTCTTGAGTGATACCTTAGCTTCAAATGTAAGCTCAAGATTGCTAGAACTAGGAGTATAATTATCATAGTTTTCTAGTTCAAATGTTTTCAATTTTCTAACTAGAGCTTCTAAAGTTGTAGTATGATTTGGATTACATCTCATTTATTGAATAACATACACTCTGATTGTATAGATTGGAAGAAGGGTTCTGAGTACCTTTCTTGCCACTATTACATCACTAATTTTTCCTCCAAAGGCTTTGATAGCATTGACACTGGCTTTGATTCCATCAACATATTTTGCAATATTTTCATCCTCTCTCATTTTCATCTAATCAAACTATCCTCTAAGACTTTCATATTTGGCTCTCCTTACATTATCATCTCCATATATGTCCTTCAGTTTGGTCTATATTCATGAGAAGTAACATAATCTTTGACTTCATCAAATTCAACATAGTTGAGAGATGAAGCAATATTAATTATTATGATATTATGACTCTTCTTCTCTATAATTTCTTCAATAATCATAGTTCTAGCAGAAGCCTTGTATTTGGCATCTAGATTCCTTAGCCTTGTATCTCTAATGGTTTCCAAGTGTAGCCTCATGAGTTCTTTCCATGCCTTGAAGTTATCTTTGTTCAACATTAGAATCTCCCTTCTATAATACATCCCCATCTTTAGTTTAGGTTCTTGAAACCTTTTCTACAAGCACTAAAAGTTCTTATACCAATTGTTGGAAATGTAAGAGGAGTAACTAAGAGGGGATTTCTATGAATTAGTTACTACAAAAATAAATCTTAGATCCCTTACATGTCAATACAAATCAAAACTCTGATTAAAACTATATCCTGTTGGAACTCGACAAACACACATGCACTTGGTGAATACTATAACTTGACATTAATTGAATAATAACAACAACTTGAAAAATGTAAACCATAAGATGTTTTTTGTGATTATTCTTAAGATTAACTTAATTTTAAACCCATAAAAGAAATAGCATAAACACAAGTGACACCAAAATTTAATGTGGAAACCCAATTGGGGAAAAACCACCAATTGCAAATAGTTACTAATTTTCACTCTTCTAAAGTGAGCTCTATTAAGAGCCAACCCTATTAAAGGTTACAAAACACACTATTAGATGTGACCCTATTAGAGGATTTAATCACCCTATGAGGAGTGGCCTTGTTAGAGGTCTTTAGACACTTCAAATAGAAATTTGACCTTGTTAGAGGATTTACAAATAGCTATTAGGCCAACTTGGTTAAGAGATTTAGGTCACTTCTAAAATGGTTAGAAAGCAACAATGAGATGACCTAATTTCTAATGCAACTAAATGTTTGATTACAGATCTTAATTCTAGCTTGTATACTTGATCCTTCCTAATTGAATGTATCTTTGAAGATCAACAAGGATATTTTTCTTATCCTTCTAATTCACTTCCTCTAAGCATCATCAAAATATTCTATTATCTTCCACACATTCAATCCACAATTTGACCTTATATTTATATCTTACTCATTGTCATGTCAGCTTGAATACAACTTAGAATACTTAATATTCATTTCCTCAGTTGACTAGAACCAAGAACTAAATCAATTGAACCCAATATGTCAAAATAAGAGAATCCTTTGTTAGCTGACTGTGCTTAGTAGACACTAACTCAAAAATAATTTTCTAGTGTTAACCAAGTGAGCTTGGTTAACTATACATATTCAAAAAGTTCCTTTGGTAACCAAGTTAGTTTGGTTAACACTAGTTCCATCCAAAATTTTCTTCATTAACTGAGTGATCTTAGTTAACACTCAACTTATGTAAACTTTCCTTTGATGACCAAGTGGACTTGGTAGACATTGTCTCCTTAACTAGGAAAACTTTGGAATGCTCAACAGACATAGGAAACTACCTTCATTGACTGAGTGAGCTCAGCATATAGTGAATGGCACTGATATGAAATTTTGTGCAACATCAAAGACAATACACAATTAATCAATTATTTTCAACAAAAGAAAGTATTGTTTCCTTTTGTAGAGAAACCTAATGAGAATCCTTTTTCCATAGTAAGAATATGTTTGGTGGAAACAAATAATTTTTTATGGATGTGAAGAAGAAGAATGTTTATTTTTTCTTGATTCCTAGAAGGATGAGAAGCAAGATGAACTTGCACATGCACCTGAGATTGAATCTTTTTTGGTCAAATTTCAAGATATTATTTCTGGTAAAAAGTATTATTCATTACATGGACTTGTTTCTTGGAGCTAGTTTTCCTAATAAAGCTCCACATAGGCTAGCACCTTCTTCAAATAATGATTTGAATAGAAAAGTGCAAGAATTTCTTGATAAGTGTTTTATTAGAGAAATTTTAATTCCTTATGTTATGCCTTATAGATTGGCACATAAAAAGAATGGAGAATGGAGAATGGAGAATGTGCATTGATTATAGAGGTATAAATAAGATAATAGAAAATTGTAGATTTCACTTTCCTTAGATGGATGAAATAATGGATTATTTTAGTGGAAAAAAATATTTCACTAATATTGATTTGAAAAGTGGATATCATTAGATTAGAATTAGGGAAGGAGATGAATGGAAAACTAATTTCAAGACTAATCAAGGTACATATGAGTGATTGGTTATTCCTTTTGGTTTAACAAATGCACCTAGCACTTTCATGATGTTGATAAATGAGGTTTCATGAGGTTGATGAGTGAGGTTTTGAAGAAATTATTGGGTAAATTTGTGATTGTATATCTTGATGACATTTTGATATTCACTAAGATTGATGAAGAACACCTTGAACATGTTAGACAAGTGTTACAAAGATTGAAGAAAGAAAAAATGATGATTAATTTGAAGAAATGTTCATTTATATGGGATGAAATTGTGTACCTTGGCTTTTCAATTTTTACTAATGATTTGAAGATGGACCCTAAAAAGGTAAATTCTATCCTTGACCTACCTACACTTGAGAATGTTGGAGAAGTTAGATCATTTCATGGATTAGTAAGTTTTTATAGGAAGTTCATGATAAATTTTAGTTCACTATTTAATGTCATGAAAGATACTAGAAGAGAAAAGAAAAAATATTTCAAAAGGACATATAGAACACATAAAAGTTTTTTAAAATTTTAAAAAAGGTGAAAAATTTACCTACACTTTCTTTGCCTAATTTATCTAAGGTTTTTGAAGTTGATTACAATGCTAGTGGAAGTGCCATTGGATTTGTTTTGAGTCAAGAAGGAAGACTTGTAGAAAATATAGTAAGAAGTTGAATGGTGATAAGAATAGATATTCAATTTATGATCAAGAATTATATGTTATTATTCAATTTTTTAAGAAATGGAGACATTATTTTATGCCTAAAGATTTTATGTTGTTCACTGACCATAAATCTATGCAATATTTGGGAAGTCAAAATAAGTTGAATTAGAGACACTTGAAGTAGGTAAACTATTCAGAAAAAAAAACTTTGTGTTGGAACATGAGAGTGGAAAATATAACAATTTTTTTGTTTTGAGAAGAAGAAGAAATTTGTTGATAGAAATTAAACTTGAGGTGCTAGGTTTGAATGATTTGAAACATTTATATGGAATTGGTCCTAATTTGATAGAACCTTGGAAGGCTTGTAAGAATCAAATGATGGGTAAAAAAGATAAGTGGACTGAATGTTTCAATCATGAAAATATGTTGTTTAAAGGAATTCATTTGTGCATATCTAGAAGATCTACGAGAGACAACATCATGAAGGAGTAACGTAGTGGTGGACCTGCTCAATGTTTTGGAATTAACAAAATAATGGAGATGGTCTCTAACAAATATTATTGGCCTCAAATATATAGAGATGTGCAAAAGATGGTTAAGAGTTGTAAAATTTGTCAAATAACAAAGGGAACTAGTCTGAATGTAGGTTTGTATTGACCATTTCCTCTACCAAATAAATGTTGGGAAGATATCAATATGGACTTTGTGTGTGACTTACCTAGAAACCAAATAGGTAATGATTCAATTATGGTAGTGGTTGTCAAATTTTATAAAATGGTTCATTTCACATGTTGTGAGAAGACATCTAATGCAATACATGTAGCTAAATTATTCTTTAAGGAAGTTGTGAGGTTACATGGGTTTCCTAAAAATATTATTTCAAATAGGGATACTAATTTTATTGGTTATTTTTGTAGGACACTTTGGAAGAAATCATATACTAAGCTTAAGTTTAGCTCTACATTTCATCTTGTTGCCAAATTTCAATTTTTCTCTTGTTAGCTATAATTATTGGTATTTATTGATTTTCTATCCTAGATTGATGCCTAAGTAGCCTTTAGGGAACTTACTTCTCATCATTCTTGAGGCTCTCACTTTCTATGTTTTTCGGGTCTTCTTTTTTTTTTCCTTTACCTATTCCTCCATGTGGGTTTCCTTTTATTCTAATGCATTAGAGGTCTAGGTGATTAGGGTGTGTATGGGATGTTTTTCAGGCATCTTTTTGATGATAAGTAAGTCTTTCTTGTTTTTGTATCTTCTATCTTTTGTTACCATTTCCATGTCTTATGGATTTTGAGAAATTAGGCTAGTTTTTCCCCTTGGTGAAATTCATCAAGCACACACCCAAATAGTAAAGTAAAAATGGTATCAACAAGTTGTATGCTTGATTGTCTCATGATTAAATAACATATGAAGGTGAAAATCAAAGTTAGGAGGATCTTGAGTTAAGTTGTAGAGGTAAAATTCTACCTTTTTGAAGAAAGACAGATTTGTGGGTTTCCAACTACTCACTAAAGGAAATACAATTATTTTGTTATGCTTTTGAAGCTGATATGGATCATACCAATTTTAAGCCTTTAAATACAAGAAAGATGAGCATGATATTAAAGGAACTATTATGAGCCCATAATGAATGATCCATGTTCAATACCTCACCTCATAGACATCAAATTGAGATTAAAAGGAAGATGTTGTAGAGTTCTCTTTGCTCAGAAAATGCAACCTTTAAAAGGGTTTTCCATCCTTGGGTAATGTAAAATCCCTAATTATCTAAAGACTTTGAAAATAGAAAGACAAGTAACTTTAATAGGTGAATATTATTTTAATATTCTCAAAATATGCTTTCGACAAAGTCATCTATGAAGGCGTGACCTCGACATAAAAAATCAAGTGTTAAATGCTTAGGTTATAAAATGAAAGAATGAAGGTTGCAAGCTATTGAAAGATCATGCCCTACACTATGATTATCAATAAAAGGAAAGATAGGCTTAAGGGAAAGTTGATCTACACTCTATCCTCCACACATGTTAAGCTATTGAATATATCTTCATTCTAGATTCTGAAGGGAAGCAAGGCACTTTCTACTAAACTAAAGTTCATGCTTTAGTAAGTGGATTTTAAAGATAGGACTTTTCTTTAAGTAAACTAACAAAGCATTGAAGGTAATGAGTTTTTATGTGCATGAAATTAGAAAGTTCAAATATCCATTGATTAGAAAATTTAATGCAAATCCTGATGTTATAATCATTGGGTGAACTTCATTTTGTTTGTGTGTGATGAACATGTGGATTTCTATATCTATTTCATCAGAATTGATTAAAATTTTAATCCTCAAGTATTTTAAAATGACTATTTATCAAGAACTACATCTTGTGAAATCATAACAAGTGGCAATCAAAGCTATAGGTTATGATAATCTTATACACCTAGAGAGTGAGTTGAAGGATTTAACAGATACATCATTCAAGTTTTATGATTTAGGTGATCTTTGTAGAAGACTTAACTCTCATCCTATTCACTTGATCACTTAGAAGTTAAAAGAAAGTGGACTAGTAGAGGTACCAAAATTCCCATGGATGTATAAGCTCCAGAGGTAGTAAGAGAGTATATTTAGAGATATGATCTAGAAATGAAGTAGATCATGTTCCCTAACTAGTCTATCCTCCTCTCAATCAACAAGGCTTTAATGCTATCTAAATTCAACATCCCCATGAAGGAGGAGTATTGTGACATTGAATTTGGCTCCTCTGCATCCATGTTAAATGAGAAAAGACCCTTAGAAGGGAGGATATGCAAAGGGCCTAGTTTCAAATGCCTCACTGGAAGAAGAGAAAGATGCCCAAGACTCTTTTCAAGATTAATATGAAAAGGGAGATCATAGATATCCCTTCCTTTCTACTCAATCTAAAGGGAAATGAGGAAATTCTAGAGTTTATTGAGCAAGATTTTTTCTTGGTGCAAGATATGTGTGCTAAAGTTCTACAAATTGATTAGGCCTAGATTATTTATGATGAGCTCACCTCATCTATGCCTTGGCCACACATTCAAAATTATGATGAATTTGCAAAGGAGTATGAGTTCTACCTGCACATACAGCTACAAAGGAGCTTGAGGAATATGTGGTAGTGAATGACACCTTTACAACATGATTGTGTAGGGAATCAAAAGACTTCCTTGAGAGAAGATTTTCACTAGAAGCCATTTTGGCTATTAGAAAATTTAGATGCTCATTTATTTAGTTTTTGAGCTTCTCCTACCTATAGAAGGTACTTTTGATGGATTTCCCAAAAGAATTTCTAGGTACCTAGAGGACACGGTTATTATTTTTGAATTGTATTGAAAAATTCTTGAAGTGAATGCCTTGTGTTCAAACATGATGAAGATAGCTAAGATTTATTCCCCATAGTGGTTAGATCCTATTCATATGCATGTAGATATGATGCTCAGAGTCTAGTGAAGAGCTTTGAAAGTAAAGTCAAGTTGATTGATTACAAGGTTCATGCCTCAGTATGACCTAGTGAACATCATGAGAGATCATTTGAAGCTAGGATACATCTACAGACATGTTTTAGACATTGAATATTACTGGATTAGATGTCTCAATGAGTATCAAACCAAGGAGAATTTTTTCTTTGAGTGAACAATTGATAAAGTTAAATTGTATAATGATTCTATTGATGTTTCTAACCTTGTAGATGATGGCTCCTACATGCATCCATCATCTTATAAGCATATCATAGGCACTCCCTATGTTGCATAAAAACGTAACCAAGGAATAAACACTAAGAAACTAATGCACATTCCTACATTATCATGCAAAACCTCAAAATATGAAAGAAAACAATGTAAAATAAAGAGAACATGAACATCAAAATAGCACTATGCAAACCTCATGAAACCATCAAGTCTAGATGATTTTATTGCTTATGGGATGTGGTTGCTCACAAGTCTAGCAGCATAACAATAAGGTAGATAGTGCCTCTTGAAAATGAGGAGAGTGCTCTCCATTTATAGGAAAATGGATGCAACGGACAGTTGAGATTGAATGAAAGATGGAGGGCTAAGATCTCTCAGGATCTATGAGGTGTCAATGAGGTGGAGGACAAGTAGACTCCACATGGATTAGGGTTTTGACCATTCAAAGGGGGCAATATGCTCACACATGTGTGAGCAACCTTTGATGGTGACATGATCAATGAGGTGTGAGAAGCATGGCTTCTCACACATGTGTGAGACAACTTGATTCTCATGCAAGAGGACAAGTGTGCAAGAGGTGTGAGAAGGATGGCTTCTCACACAGGTGTGAGACAACTTGACTCTCATGCAAGAGGACAAGTGTGCAAGAGACATGCAAGACATGAGGGATGAGGGAAGTGTGAACATCTCTCACACATGTGTGAGCACACACTTAGGATTAAGAGGTGATTAGCTAGGATGATTATGCAAAGCAAGCATAATTAGGAAGTGGGTAGGTTTAGCAAGATGGGTTAGGTAGAATAGTGAGGTTAGGTGAGGGTTAAAAGTAGGAGACATGTGCTCAAATAGGATTAAATGCAATATTTAATTTCTAGTGGGATTAGGAAGGAATTAATTAAGTAAATGGCATACTTAATTAAAGTGAAAGGGGTTAGATGCAAGTGGGAATTGGTTAGGATTTAAATAAACCTTAGTTTATTTAAATCGGTAAGGAAAACATAATTAAATAAATGTAAAATTTATTTAATTAAGGTAGTGCAATTAAATAAATAATAAATATTTATTTAATTGGTCACGAAATGGGTTTTGGACAAATTTAGGTGTCTACATTTTGCCCCTCTTTGATATAGCATTAGTAATGTTATATCAAAGAAGAATAAAATATAGTGGCTAAAAGGATAAGACTAGTAGCATGATGCCCTAGTCATGGAAGGATGAGGAAGGATGACGAGGGTGGAAAGGTATGCCCCCTCGAGAGGACATGTAGGTTAGGAGAACACAGATGTTCTCTCAAAATGGAAAGGAAGAGGATGGAAGGGAGTTATGCTGCAATGGTGTGAACAACCTAAGTTTGATATTGTATTCAACACTATGCACCAAGGTATGAGGAACCAAGATGACCATGTGTCAAATATGTGATAAAAAGGGGTCTAATACAACCATATGCCTTATGAAACCATGATATGGAAGATCATGATTCCTGGGACAATAGGATGCAAAGACCATGATACATGCAAAAAATGCTAATGCATACAAGTAATCTAGCAATCATGCACAAGAAACCAAAAGCAAAGCAACATTTTGCCCCTAGTCAAGCTAAAAACCCATGAATGGACTGATTGATGATGATTGATTAAGGATGTCAAAGCTAATGCTAAGCATAATGCACATCCAAGGATTGGGAAGGATTCATCCCATGATAATGATGTTTGAATATGGTCAATGGATTATCAGCTGATTGGGTCAAATTGATGAATTGATTAAGGATTGATGGTACAAGATTGAAAGATTAGATTGATTGAATTAGTATTGATTGCATAGTTGATATGTTTTTTGATGTTTTGATTTTATGGCAGATAGAAGAATAATCGTGGATGAGATTGGAAGAATGATGTTGATAGGATGAAGAATGATGATAATAGAATAGAAATTTATGTGAAAGAATTAGAAGAATTGAAAAGGATTGAATTAGAGGATAAATGAATTTGATTGAAGTGAGTTGGAAGAATTAGATTGAATGTGATATGAACGAATGCATATAATGGATAGAAATGAATTGATTAGACGAATGTGTGAGAGAATGGATAAAATGAATGGATTGAATGGATGTGTGAGAGAATGGATAAAATGAATGGATTGAATGAATGTGACATAGAATGAATAGAGTGGAACCAATGACAAGGGAGGGTCAAGGTATGGTAAATGGAGGAAAAGAAATGTGATGTAGGTGGATGAAAGGAATAGTGAAAGGATATGAGGGGCCAAATGATATGGTATCGGAAAATGTAGAACCAAGGACCATGTTTCAAAGGAGTCCAAATGCCCCATACCAGGGATATGAAAATGGAGGGAAATATGGGGGGAAAGGATGTGCAAAAATAGAAGGATAGTGCGAAGGCTAGTGTATGGAGGAAGAGAAGGCATGTGCTCTTCCAAAGCATGTATGAACATTTTGATATTGTGCCTCTAGTATTGATCATGAGCATGGACATGAAAGTGCAATGAATAAGGAAAATGTGAGGGAGGGTATGAAAAAGGGATAATGATATGAATAAAATGTGGGATATGAAGTGGATGAAATGAAAGGGATAACCAAGATCAAGGACACATGAAAGGATGGAACTATGCATGAGTATGGATGGAAAAATGGATGACACGAGAAGGACTTTGGAATGCAAGATATGGATAGCATGTCAAGATCAAAGATAGGGAAAAATTATGGATGTATATAGGATAATGTATGGATAACGAGAAAGGGACATGGAAAGTGCATATGGATGGATGAATGGAAAGTGAAAGTCAAGATCAAAGATGGAAAAGGATAATGAATGGTAGATGGAAGCATGGAAGGTATGTATGTAAGTGTAGTATGGATGGAGCTTGCCCCCAGTCTAGAGTGCAGGTGGAAGAGGAAAAGTGAATGGATGGATAAGTGGAATGGGAAGGCAATAAATACATGATAGGAAAATGAAGGGAGGACTCAAGCATCTATATACGTGGATGGTATCCCTTGATATATTTTTCCTTTTTTTTTTTTTTTTTTTCAAGGAATTTTTGCTATTTGCTCATAGATGTTGATAGGGTAGTGAATGGAGGAAAATGGCTTATGAAAAAGGCTGAATTAAGGGGGTAGAGGGGGTGGGAGAAAGACATGTTGATGGGTGCTAGGTTGGAAGACTTGTGAAGGAAGTGGAAAGATCTTCATTGGCACACACCTTGAAGGGTGATGGAAAGGAGGAAATTGTGGGGGATATGGAAGTGTGGATTTAGGTATATAAGGACCCAAAATGGATGAAGGAGATGATGGATTTGGAAAGGTGGATTTGGGTACATAAGGACCCAAAATGGAGATGGAAGATGGAAGCATGGATGGATTATGAATGCAGGAAGCCTTTGGATTAGCAGAATTGGATGTCAATGTGAATCTTTCTTTGAGATTCATTGCTACATTAAGTAGCTTTGGTATCCACAAAATTTTTGCGTTTTTGATTTTCAGCCTTTGTGGCCTTTTGATTGTGCTTTGGATCAGTTTTTTCTTTTCTTGAACATGTCTTTTAGAGGGGACATGTTGATGCTTAGACTTTTGTGGATTTTTGGAATTATTTTCTTTTTCTTTAGCATCCAGTTTGCTTCCCTTGGCTACGGTATGGGTGCGTGAAGAAGAGTGTATGGATGGTGAACATTGGAAGGAAGTCAAGGATGTGTGCTTTTGTTGATCTTTATTAGGAACATTAGGGGATGAAGGGGAAAACATGGATATGGTGGATGGATGTATGTAAGGACCTAAAATGGAAGGAAGGGATGAAGGATTTGGTGGTGGAATATAAGGACCTAGAATGGATGGAAGTGAGGAAGGAATAGGGATATGGATATAAGGTCCTAAAATGGACTTAGAATATAGAGGATGGGAAGCTTTACATTTGGAAGGAAGAATTTTGGATTTGGAAGGAGTGGAAGGCATACCAACATCTTGAGAAATTGTTTCATTAATGAGATACTTATTATTTTCAATACAAGATGTGAGTCCAGGTATATGGGGTTCATGAGTGGATGGGATAGGTGTGATAGGATCATGAAATGGAGGGGAATCATGAAAGGAAAATGAAAGGGTGCTTTGATCTTGACTTAGAAGAGGATCATGGAGTAGAATGAGTGGATCATGACATGCAATAGGATGATAAGATGGAGTGGAGGGGATGGAATCATGAGATGGAGTGAGTTGATCTTGACATGGAGGAATATTAATGGATGGAGTGGAAGGAACTTCGTCAGGAGATGGAGTGGAATCAGTAAGGTGTGTAGTACATGGAATGTCTTGATCTTGATTAGGAAGGGGATCATGAGATGGACTAAGAGGGGTAAATGGATCTTGAGGGATAAGGGAATGGTGGGATGAAGAAATGCTCAGATCTAGAGGAGAAGAGGCATCTATAATGACATGCTTTGGAGGAAGAACTTCAGGTGTTTGGCTTTCTTTATTTTGTATTTTACATTTAGCCAATAATGATGAGAAAAACCCCTTACAAGGTTGGGATGATTTTTTTGGAGGAATAGAATTGTGTGAAGCTGTAACTATGGGTGGGGGATTGCATGGAGGGTTGGGGTTGGATGGGACATGAGGACTAGGATCTTTGAAACATGGGGGAAGAGGACACATGGCATGGAAGGTGGCCTCTTGCTGTTGGCTTTCCAAGAGATAATTCTTTAATTTTTCCATTTCCATGGCAAGGGCATTTGTGTTGGAGGAAGTGTGTGGGCTATGAATGGAATTGTATGTAGTGGAAGGGTAATGAAGTGGAGTTCCCTTGTCAAAGGTAGAGGAATAATGAACATGAGATGGATTAGATTTGGATATGAAATGTTGAGGATGGATTTGATATGTAGGTTGAATAGGAGGTATAACTCCATATTGTCTTTGAAGATTTTCAACCATTTGATTAAGCAAATTCAAATCCATAGATGTTAGAAGAAGAGTGATGAAATATTTGATGATGGATGGAAGATGAACTTAGGACTAGGAGCAAGTTGGACTTTGTATTGATTTGATGTGTATTGGATTTGACTTGAGATTGATTTGATTGAATTCAATTTGATTTGATTTGATTAGGGTTTGAGTTGGTGTGATAAAAACCCTATGATATTGTAAACAAGTGAATGTTGGATTTGAATTAAAGTCCAATGTTGATGACAATGCTCCTATGTCCAAAGCATAAGATTTGTGAAAGATTGAATTAGAAGGAAACGAATGAAATTAGGAAGATTGATTATGGAGGTATATGTAGATGGATCAAATTAGAAATTGATTAGAAATGAATGAATTTGACAAGGGATTGGATTAGAAGGATGATGATATGGAGGATTGAATTAATAATGCATTATGAGATTGGCAAAAGAAATTGAAGCTGGATGATGATGAAGCATGACTAGGATGAATATTAGGACGTAGATTGAATGATGAGGAAATGATTTGGACAAATGGAGATGATTAATAGGTGGAGGAATGGTTTGAATGATAAAAACAAGAGATGTATGAGGGTGATGACTGTGATAGAAAGAGGAAGTGACGTGGAATGATGTGGACAACTTGACTAAGAAGACCTAGACCAAGATGTGTTTTTGTTGTTTTTGAAATTTGTTTTGATTTTTTGGATTTTTGAAGTTTTATGATTTTTATGGGTTTTTTATGTTTTATGATTTTTTTGAATTTTTTATGTTTTAAGATGCAAAATATATACAATGAAATATGTACAAGGCAAGTGTGTTTCAAACACTCAAGAACATCAAATGCACCAACAATCCTATAAGGTTTTGACTAGGATGTACAAGGATCAACTAGAGGGTGTCCTCGATATACGCAAGGTACATGAGGCCCAAATCTGTAGATGAAAGAAAATAATGCCACATAGCTGGGGAAAGACAGTAACCCAAATCTCCTCCTTGACTTCCCAAAGGTATAAAGTTCTTTGTGGCTTAGCCAAGAGTGACAATATTTTGCTTCCAAGAGAGGTGTCTTTCGATTCACCTCCCAATTTTTATACTCTGCCAGAACACTGGAGTTGAGGTCGTTCCAAGGGGTGATGAAATCCCCAAGCAGGCCTCCTAAAAAGAAAAACAAGACCACTTATTTCTTGTGCACCCAAGATCACCTGAAGGCGCGAGGGGAGAGAATATGTAAGTGGCCTTGGGGTTCAAAAAGACACGCGTTCGTTCCCAATGAAATTTTAGGTTTTGTAATCTACTTGAAGACACACATGTTTAAAGCATACAATGTTCTTTCCAACTTGAAATTGTGGTCAACATAAATGAAAATGTGGATTCGTCAACAAGAAAGTAAATCAAGCATGTGCATAAGCAAAATTGCTGAAAATGAAATCAATTTCCCTTAAGACATTCGAGATTGTATGAGTTCGTTTTAAGCACCAAATCCAAATGTGTCTTCTACCCTAAACATTCATGTCCATTTTAAGCACCAAAGTCCAAATGTTTTCTATTCTAAGATTCATTAACTTTTGAGTTTAAGTGATAAAAATCACTACAAAGTCCCTTAGTGATAAAAATCACTATTGGTTTGTTTTATGTCTTTCAAGGTTAATTCTCAATAGCAATAAAACATTAAGGAAAACCTACAAGAAATATGGTTAGGTTTTTAAAATACTCCAATCTGCAAGAAGAAATAAACTTGATTAGCCTCACAAGAAGAATACCAAAATGAAAGCTTTAGTATGGAAAAATTTTATTTTAACTTTTTTTGTTATTTTTTCTATACATAAATATGCTTGAAATGACCTAATTCGTACGGAACCACCAAAAGTCAAAATTTGATTTATACTTAAATAATAATAATAATAATAAAAGAAAATAAAAATAAAAATCAATCTATATAGTGTAAAAAAATATTATTGTGTGAAAAAAGACAATAAAAAGACAATAAATTTCTTTTTTGTTAGTCTTGGCCTTATGTCTTTAAAATGAAAAAAAATAAAAAATAAAAATAAAAATTTAAAAACTTTTGAAAAACATTTTAAAATGAAAAAAATAGGGTTTGCTAGGCAGAGTAGGTGGGAGTGGAGGATTGGGTGGCAGATGGGTTAGACGGTGGTCGCGGCAGCAAGAGAGGAGGTCGCAAGGAGGGGATGAGGGTTTGCGGGTAGCGTTGGTGCAAAGGGGGCTGATTGCGGGCAAAGGATTTTGCGAAAGGAGGTGGGAAAAGTGGCTCGGTGGAGCAAAAGTAGTGGGTCGCGGTGGGAGGTAGTGCTCGACAATGATAGACAAGGGGTTGAGTTGCAGGGAAGCAGCGACGATAGTTGCAGGAGGTGTTGGGAACAGTGGCGGGTTTGGCAGTGGATGGGGCAGAGGAGGTCAAGTGTAGAGGTGGAGGGATGCTCTGCGGTGGGGTAGCGGGCACTGCGGAGGGGACTATGTGGGGGTAGCATCGGTTGGCACAGCTATGGGAGTAGGGCGCGGGGTGGGTGAGAAACGGCGGGAGGTTGCGGGCCACCCAGCGGCGAGGGTAGAGGCAGTGAGGGCAGAGGGGTTACATGACCAATGGTGGTTGCAAAGAAGCTGGGTGGTGTGGGGGTAGAGAAGTCATAGGTTGCGAGCTACGGGGAGAGTCGGAGAAGCCGCGGTAGCAGTTGCGCTGCTCGTGGGCGCTGCCTCAGGTGGCATAGCGGCGGCGGTCGCTTATGTTAAAAATGCATAAAAATATATATAAACAAAACTAAGCCCCCAAATTTTATTTTTTTTAATTTAAACTTTTGACTCCCTTTTTTAAAAAATTTTTAATTAAACTAACCCCCTTATTTTATTTTTTTTATTTTTAAATCTATATATGTAAAAGGCAAAGCATTAATAAAATAAAAACAAACCCCTCTTCTTCTTCTTCTTTTTTTTTCTTTTTAACCTATTTATCTATGAACAAAGAAAGAGTAAATTTTTTTATTTTTTAAATTTTTTTTTCCTAATAACGAATATTTAATGCATATGTACCCTAGAACTTGAAAATAAAGCCATAAGCAAAATATAAAGTGTTTTATGTCAAAAAAATTCCCTTGGGTCCTCCAAATGCAATGATGAGCTTTATGGCTTGATTAGATGCTCCTCATGAAACTTGACCTCCAAATGCAAGTCTTCAACCTACAAGCTTGAACACTCACAAAACACTCAAAAACACACTAGATTGTTAGTTTGAACCCATGAAATGGGTCCCACCGGGCGTGCCAAAATGTATTGCATAAAAATGTAACCAAGGAATAAACACTAAGAAACTAATGCACATTCCTACATTATCATGCAAAACCTCAAAATATGAAAGAAAAAAATTTAAAATAAAGAGAACATGAACATCAAAATAGCACTATGCAAACCTCATGAAACCATCAAGTCTAGATGATTTCATTGCTCATGGGATGTGGTTGCTCACAAGTCCAACATCATAACAATAAGGTAGATAGTACCTCTTGAAAATGAGGAGACAGCTCTCCATTTATAGGAAAATGGATGCAATGGACGGTTGAGATTGAATGAAAGATGGAGGGCTAAGATATCTCAGGATCTATGAGGTATCAATGAGGTGGAGGACAAGTAGACTCCACATGGATTAGGGTTTTGACCATTCAAAGGGGGTAATATGCTCACACATGTGTGAGAAACCTTTGATGGTGACATGATGAATGAGGAATGAGAAGCATGGCTTCTCACACATGTGTGAGACAACTTGATTCTCATGCAAGAGGACAAGTGTGTAAGAGGTGTGAGAAGGATGGCTTCTCACACATGTGCGAGACAACTTGACTCTCATGCAAGAGGACAAGTGTGCAAGAGACATGCAAAACATGAGGGATGATGGAAGTGTGAACATCTCCCACACATGTGTGAGGATTTCTCACACATGTGTGAGCACACACTTAGGATTAAGAGGTGATTAGCTAGGATGATTATGCAAAGCACGCATGATTAGGAAGTGGGTAGGTTTAGAAAGATGGGTTAGGTAGGATAGTGAGGTTAGGTGAGGGTTAAAAGTAGGAGCCATGTGCTCAAATAGGAATAAATGCAATATTTAATTCCTAGTGGGATTAGGAAGGAATTAATTAAGTAAATGACGTACTTAATTAAAGTGAAAGGGGTTAGATGCAAGTGGGAATTGGTTAGGATTTAAATAAGCCTTAGTTTATTTAAATTGGTAATAAAAACATAATTAAATAAATGTAAAATTTATTTAATTAAGGTAGTGCAATTAAATAAATAATAAATATTTATTTAATTTGTCACAAAATAGGTTTTGGACAAATTTAGATGTCTACACTCCCATTGTGTCTACCTCACTTCTAGGTCCTATCATTGACACCATGGAGGTCTTGATGCACAAATTTATCAAGAGGATAGACAATTGGGTAGAGTGGACCTGAGAAAAAAAGAAGAGAATGGGAAGCACTAGTTCTACTAGTGGAGTATCTTCTAGAGCTGCCCAATCAACTACAATGGCTACCGTTGTGACTATTACTTCAAAATCTATAGGCCCAACTCAGTTTATAGTTCAAGGTGGAGACCAACTCCTAGACAAGAATGTTCCAATCACTCCTACTTCTAGAGGTGGCTCTCTTGTAGATATTGGAAAAGTTGGGGACAAGGAGAAAGAGAAAGAGAAATTTATGGCCAAGCCTACCTCCCCTATATAAGTCATCAATTTGGATGGTGACACTAACACCATGGATGGAAAATATACATCACAACAAGGGGATACTTTGGCCCTATTAGTGAACAAATTTTCTTCCTTCCCCACTACTTCTTAGAAGGAGCAAACTCCCCTATTCCTTAGGATGTTGTTTGATCATACTACCTTGATGTCTATAATTAACATCCTCTCAACTGAGTCATGGTTGGAGGAAATCATTGATTGGAATAAGTTGAGGTATGAAGAATATGCCCCATCAAACGATCTTATCATACAAGCTACTTGTTCTCTACCACCCTCCAAGAAGAAAAAGAAGAAAAAAATGATTGCAACATTGACTACTGATCCTTCTATTGGCCACATGTTAGTGGAGATAGCGGAGCCACAAAAAGAAGTTAAGCTCCATGAGTTTACCATGAATGACTTGCAAATCATAATTATGGATATTAGGATCCTTTTTCACAAATCCATGGTTAATATATGAAAGTCTACTAATGAGAAGGTTGAGGACATGCTAGAGGAGCTAAGAGCATAAAAGGAGGCCCTCGAGGTCTCAAACAAAGAATTGATAGAGTATATTAGGTATGCACTTGGGAGTACCTCAACAAGCCAATTCGACCTAAATGTAGTGGAGCACAAGAATTTACTTCTAAAGTTGTAAAAAGATAGGAAATTAGAGAAAATTGGCCAAACATGGGTGGGTTAAATGAAGGCTCAAGGTCCCCCATTGATTGAAATTTGGGAAATCTATTGTTTGATGCTGACAAGTTGAGGGAGACAACTTCTATGTATTAGATCACCATATAGAAGGAAAAATATAGCTTGAGAGAGAAGATGGCCCTATTTCAATAGGTCATCAACATGAATACAAATGTTGTCATCACTCACATGATCCTCAAAATGGGAAAAGAGCCATTGTTTCATTGGAAACAATCTTTGGAATTCATAGTGGAAAGCTTTATGAAGTCTATGAATGAGCTTAGGGATGTGCATGACCTAGTGTAGAAGGTCATTGTGAAGCTATTTGAATATCTAAAAGTATTGCATATAGAATCCTATGTGTTTGCCAATTGAAAATTAGTAGATATTGAGAGGATGAAGTTGAAGTTGCTAGCATTTTTTGATGAAGTTTTTGATCAAATATCCAAGAGTTTTCATCAGCTGACTCAATCATAAGGAGGGCATTATAGAAGTTCTAGTTAAAGATTGCTAGAGTGGATGAGCTAATAGAAATGTATGACTATTGGATGATTCGAGCTAACAATGTCATCATGCCAAGTGTCGAGGATTTAGACAAAGTAACTAATGAAATGAAAGCTAATAGAGCTAAGGAAGTTACTCCTAAGAAGGCATGATGCTTTGACATTATTCCAAACATCTATCATTCCCTCCTCTCTCTTTCTTTTTTGTATCCATTAATGATATTCTGTCAGCTAGCCTAGTCTTTATAATAGATAATGATTCAATCATGTTCTATTTTTAGTTTATTCCATTCAAAGATGCTCTATAATGCAATCATCTAATGTAACTGGCCATTTTGAGAAGGCCTATATATTAAATTTTTGAGAATTAATAGGATCAACAAAATTAATTGTGGGAAAAGCAATATAGTTGGGACTACTATATGTGATCTGAGTCTACTTTTAATTTTGTTGTTCATATAGTTAATGTATGTTATTTGGAATGAATGTGCTATAGCTGAAAGTCAAATGATTCCAAGTAAACTTGGTTTTATTTCCTTCATTTCAATAGATCATAAACTTTAATTTCTTTATCATAAGTGTCATTCCTCTCCTAGTGCTATATGTTGTCATTCATATGTGTAGTTTTATATGTTGCATGAGAGAGCTACAATTTTATTAATGGAGTAGCAAAAGAAGGGACAACTCAAGTATTTTCAAATATCAATTAACTTAGTGATTCAAGAATTGCACATTTTGTCATTCATTGTACTCGTAATTGTAGCTAGTCTTGCATGTTCCCATATTTTCATTTAAGTTAGAATAGTTTTCATTTCAAGAGTTAGTCCCTATTTTAAAAGTACCTAGGTTTTTAAAAGTGTTTAACAATTTTTTTATTGGCCTCTTCTTCTCTTTGGTTAAGAGCATACCCCCAAAATCCAAAAAAAAAAAATTCATTTCAAATCTTGTATCTAAAAGGAAGGTGTACCTTTCAATTCAAGGGTCTTTGATAGATTACTACTCTGACCCATTCTATTGTTAACTTCTTTGTTATACATAGGTATTGGGCACATTAAGAGTCAAGGTATAAACCAAAGAAATAAGGGAGACAAACTATTAACCAACACATTTGTAGATAAATGAAAAAACTTAAGTTGTGAATAGGAGTTTGTGTAATTTATTGAGATGTTTGGTTGTAGATAAGTCTACTAATTGGGATTTTATTTTGGCATAAGAAGATTTTGCATACAATTTTTTTTGTGAATAGTACCAATAAAACATCTTTGGAGATAGTACATGGAGTTTATACCAAAGGAACTACAAAGTTGAGAGATTTGAGTATTGAGATAAAGAGAGGTTTTGAAGCAAAGGAATTTGTAGATTTGATGAAGACTCTACATGAAGAAGTAAAGAAGAATTTGAAGACTAGTAATTAAGAGTATAAATTAAGGTAGATAAAGGAAGAAGAAATAAATATTTTGAAGTTGGTGGTGAGGTTACAATTCAATTGAAGAAGAGAAAGTTCCCAGTTGGTATCTATAGTAAGCTAAGGATGAAGAAGTTTTGTCCTTGTAAGATTCTAAGAAATTTTGATAGTGGAAATTATTTTGAAGTGGAATTACTAGGAATATGGATATTTCACCAATATTCAATATCACAGATATATTTCAGTATTTTTATTCAAATGAGGAATTAAAAGATAACCTAGATCACCCCAAGAGGAAGAATGACATTATTGAGAAAGTTTTAAATAGTAGAGTAAGAGCGCCAAAAGAAAATACTACATGAGGTACCTTTCTTCAATGGAAAGATAAACCAATTGAAGATAGTTCATATATAATAATATACACTAAGAAAGTGATTACATCTAAACACTTATATCCAAAGTATTCCATGGATTGGAAAGCTTGAACTTTGGCTTAGAGCTCCCTAGTCATGCAGTGCAAAGGCATGTGCATAAGCATGAAAATAGCTCTTAGATGTGCCTTTGAGATGTATCCCTTTCTATTATATCATGAAATAAGAGATTATTTAGACAATATCAAGAGTACTAGTGCCAAAGAACTTTCAAAAGATGCAATGCAAATAATACTATACTAGGATGAAGTGCAAAGATGCAACTAAGCTAAGAATATGAGAGTATTACAACCATGCTAATTAAACAAAGTGACCTATGTTATTGCAAAAAGGAAGAATAAGCTAATGAAAATGAACCAAAATTGTATGGGTATGCAAGAATATGAAGATAGAAGATAGAATTTCTCCACAAAATGCTCCAAGTAAGCCTATGAGAAAACCTGCAGCATAACAATACCTTAAAATCTGGATTCTTAGACGAGGAGTGAGCTCTCCCTTTTAAATATGTATGGATAGTTGAGATAAAGATCAAGAGATGAATGATAAAGAAAAAGGTTTTCTTTTGACATGATCCATGTGCACATTCATCTCCTCCAATCAAAATGAGTTGACTTTTCATATGAGACAAAGTCTTTTTCTTTTAAATTGAAAATATGAGAAATGACTTATTTGTGCAACTTAAGAATATGTGGGAATGGATATTTTATTTAATTAAAAGGGGAAATATTATTTTAATAAAATATGAACTTAGGATATAGTGGTCAAACTATAGGTTAAAATCAAATAAATTGATTTTTAAAGATTTTGGTCTAGGCAAATAATTAGATAATTTAGCCAAAATATTGAGAAGAAGGTTAATAGTCTAAGTGACCATTGGTAGGTGATTACAAACACAAGCTAAGTTGAATATTGATGATTTAGGTCAAAGAATTAAGGTATCTTTATGTGGACATCAGTTCTTTACCTACCCCAAGTTTCTAATGTGTTAATCTTAGATTGGTTTCGACAAAGTAGTGACAAAACACCTCATCATTATTTAACAAAATTTTAGTGCAAGCTAAGTGATCAAAGCATGTTGAGCATAATTTGCCACAAAATACATGCCAAGTAATATAACTAGTTATTGTTGAGAAGATAGTTAGTGCTAACTCACTCATAAGTTGAGAAGTCTATACATGCCGAGTGATTCAAGTGTTGAGTAAACAATGGATGCTAAGCCATTTAGAAGTTGAGTTGCAATATTGAAGATATAATGGATGCTAAGAATTAGAGACTTCAAGTGCTAAGTGAAATTTTTTGGACATAGTTGTTTGTAATAGCACAAACTTCTATATAAACCTTTTTTTGGGCCAACCTAACAATTGTTTTACAATTCTAGAAGATGTATATAGAGGTATATTATGAATGCTTATATAGTATATAAAACCAATCAAATTGAGGGATTCTCTAAGTAGAGATATGGATCAAGCTTAGCCATTTATTATCACCTAACCCTAGCCCACTTGTGTTTACTTAAGGAGATAAACCCTATATAGTTTGTATGCATGAAGATAAAGAAGGAGACATAAGAGAGACAAATGTTAAGTGCAAAGAAAGCATTCATGATGGATATCGAGGTTGTGATCATGTTACAAATTGAAGAATTAGTTAGAGAGAATAGAGGAAAGTAGAGAAGGGATAGAGGATACATATTGGATTAGAAGGATAAAGTACACATCAGGAAAGAGAAGATTTGATCATGGTGTTGAATCATTCTAGTAGGTGATATAGAGAAAATCTCCTTGCATAGTAGTCTTAACAAGCTTATGTAAATATCTTAATTGAGTGCTTATTTTATTTGAATTTAAAGACCTCTAGTGAGGTACACTTTTAGCAAGGTATTAAATTCCTTTAACAAGGTGAGAGTTAACAATATTTGTAAGCCTTTAATAGGGCTGACCCCTCACAGGGTAGGTCATAGTTTATGGTCAAAATTATTGTAATCTTAATTGGCTACACTTTACAACTACAGTAGTGAAGATTTGTGGGTGTCATCCCCACCCCAAATTTACTTTCTAATTGGTGGGTTTCTAGATAAAAAATTAATTGTGTTATGTGTTATTTGTTTTATGTTATGGATGAACATGTGTGGTTAGCTATATTAGTTTACATGATAAATTATGAGATGGATGTGTGGTGATTGTTTTATGGTTAAAGTT
Source organism: Cupressus sempervirens (assembly GCA_028749045.1). Classification (NCBI taxonomy): domain Eukaryota; kingdom Viridiplantae; phylum Streptophyta; class Pinopsida; order Cupressales; family Cupressaceae; genus Cupressus; species Cupressus sempervirens. The sequence continues at coordinate 274,118,834 of CM053790.1, forward strand.
TTGAAGTTTTAATTCAACCCCTCCTCCCCCTCTCAGAGTTTACTTTCCCTTTGGTTTCACAATTGGTATTAGAGCCTTGTTCTCTAGAAAGGAAAGCTTTACAATTTTGAGGAAAGATCTTGAAGATGGAAGTCTATAAGTTGGGAAAGGTTACTAAGAACCAAAATATTTAAATCCATCTTGTCCTATACTAACTCATGGAAGAAAGAGAAGAACTAAAATGTTCATAAAGGAGACAGAAAGATACAACTATTAAAAAAATTGCACTCATTACTAAGAGGAAGACACTAGAATTGTTTGACAATGGAAACTCAAGTGAGTATGATGTAGTGGTTTCATATCTGATGGAAAAGAATGGTGCCCTAACAAAGAGGTCAAAAATCTTAAGATAGAATAAGAAGTCCAATTAGTATTGCTATGCGCAGTGACCAAGTAGAAAAAGAAAGTTGAGGAAGATAAAGTCATGATTGAAGATGACAAAAGAACACTAACCAATAGACTAGAAGAGAAGACACTAGATGTACGAAGGATTTCCAACATGCAACTAGATACAATGAATCAATTGATGATTGCAAACCATGAATTTAATGGAAAGAACATTAAGATCACAACCATGAAGTTATAGAATGAACAACTAAGGAATTAACTAAGAGAAATAAAGGAATTTGTTGAATTTTTCAACAAACCTAGTGAAGTCATCAAATACTTTGAGAAAAAAATGAGATCTCCAAGATCTAACAATGATACCGTTGGATTGGGATACACAAGTACTGAGAAAGGAGAATCATTTAAAAGTGGTGAACAAAGAAATAAAAAAGGTTAGAGCTTAAAACCCACCTATCATAATTGTACAAATTTGGATCATACATCAAATGTTTGTAGGAGAAACAATGCAAATTAGAACCCTAAGCACAAATTCAAGGGTTACTATCATAAGTGCAACAAGCAAGGACATCAGGTACATGAATATAGGATGAATAACTTAAGCACATAGAGATTTGAAGGACACTACCATAATTGTTAGAAGTATGGACACAAAACATATGAATGTAGATATAATGCTAAGTGGACATCAAACAAGAAGACAAGTGTACAACAAAATGGAAAGTCCTATAATTGGGATTACAAAAAAAGGTATAGTTGTCACTACTATCAAGAATATGGGCATATTCCTAAGAATTGCATTAGAACACATTTCAAAGGAAACTATAATAGATGGTTGAGTGAGATTACATGCTTTAGTTGTTTGAAGACTGGTCATATCTATAGAAACTATCCAACTAGGTCACTAGCACTGAGTAATTGAAACAATAAAGGCAAAGAAAAGGTCAATGTTGAGAAAGTCAAAGTGTAGATGAACAAGACATGGAAGAAGGAAAATTAGATCACATCAAGTTTAGATGAGGCCATTTCATCAAATAGATCAAGTGATCACATCACCCCAACTAGGCAATCAAAAGGTATGTGTAGGACTAATATTTCAAAGTTATATTTTACATAAATTCCAAGAATATAAGATCTAAAAATATAATATATGCATGAATTAAGATGCAATGTATTGGTTAGAATCTGGAAGAAATCTATAGTTTTGTTAGTTAAAAGTTGTTACCGAGTAATGCAAGTATGATAGTATTGGATGAGCTTTCTATATAAGTCGAGTATAGTGGAAATCATGTGTAAGCTAGGTGAGTTGGAAACCTTATGATGAACAAGCTTACACTTTTGTAAGGATTAAGAATTTATTGTATAATTCTAAGGGTTATATAGTAATTTGTTGACTCATTTTCATTCACTAGTGATTGAAGAGAGCACAAATAGCATAGATGCAAATTGAAATAGGAGATTCTTAAATTTGTGAACTAAATTGAACTGCAACTCAACTCATTCATTAGATTGGAAAGGTATTTTAATGGTGCTGAATTTATCTATTTGAATTTTCATAAACCAAGTAGAAAAATGGCAGCTATCTCTTCTATGAATGTTAGGAAGGAAGGAAAGAAATTCTTTAATGTTCAACTAATTAGTAATGATGTGACACAGCCACCTTTCCAAGCAATACCCAAAATATCATACAAAGGAGACCCGTCTAGTGCATTATCAATGATACCACCAAAATTTCTCATTATTCAAGATGTCGGGTGTTTTTATACTTGTAATGTTTGAAGTATAGAAGACATGGAGATAAGGGATTTGTATAGAAAAATTTTTGAGGATGGAGTCTTAAGGGAAGAAAAAAAAATTGTAGAAAAGAAAGGGTTGAACCATGCTCTAGATTTCCCTAATGTATTCAAGACTGAATGGATAAGGATTATGCTTAGTAGAGCACATGATGACTTCATATGGTTAGAAAATGGGCCAATTAAGATCACTAAAAGGATAATCAATTGAGTAACAAGGCATCCTACCCTAGATAGACCTAAAAGCATGTGTAGTGATTCAAAGGAGTTAATTGAGAAGAACACAGGTGCAATGTGGAACAAGAGAAAGATGTCCATAGATTTTGTCTTAGAACCCCTAATTTCCTTTGTAGTGAGAGTGATTGCACATAAGTTCTTCTAGTATAGCAGACCAAACAATGTATCTTGCATGTTTGTGGATTTGGGATACAAGATGGTGAAGAGAGACCACACCTATGACCTTGCCATGTTGCAACTTCAGAACTATCTGAAAACTTGGAGGTCATAAGGAAAAAAAAAGAGTGCATCTTGCAAATTTGGTTCTCTACTATTCTAAGTAGTTTTTAATGAAATGAGCACATTTCCAACTTTTGGAAAAGTTTCTTGAAAGACCAATAGGTCATTATAGTTTAGATTGTAGAGTTCATAGAGCAATTTGGAGTTAATTTTGAGTTAGTAATAACTAGTTATTTTTAGGATTTTAATAAATCCATCAAAGAAAGACTAAGGATTCATGTATCACTAGTGCAAAAACATTAGAATGATATTTTATTCTTAGTTGATGCAGATTATACATATGTGCAAGAAACTATTCCTAGGGTTAGATGGCTTAAGCCCTTTCCGTAGATGAAAATTCTACAACTATCACATCTCTGTTGGTAGAAGAATTTGATAAAAGTGCTACCTCATTTGGGAACTATAGGAAAGCCAAGTCTAGGATTAAAATTTCCTTGAAACACTAATATTATTAGGAGAAGAAAAAACTTATGAAAGAGATGAAGGAGAGATTTGGAAAAGGGTGAGAAGAAGAGGAAGAGGAAGATGATGGAGAGGAAAAATAAGTCCAACCCCCATTGGAACATACTAAAGGACAAAGAGAAGATAAGGAAGTTAATTTAGAAGGTGGTGAGGAAGAAGAAGATAAGGATGTTAGAATATATAGTCCACTAATATAATAGAGAGGGTGGGGGGGGGGTGTGGGGTGAATTAGTTATCCAACTAATTTCACAATTATCAACATAAAAGAAAGTTAACCATATGAGTAATATAAACTAAAATCACAACAAGATACTCATACACAGTAAAACTAGATATATTAACTAGGGAAACCCTTGATTAGAGGCAAAAACCTCAGTGGGGAATGTAATCACAAGATGATGTACTAATATAAATATTCCCTATTAGAGGATGGACCCTATTAGGAGTCTATGAATACAATCAATACATATGAGTCCCTCTTAGGAGACTTTGAATCTCTATTAGGAGATTCCAACCCTGTTAGGAGTTGTGGAAGATAGTTGGACCCACTATCCAAATAGCTTCAATAGAAAGACCAATGAATCCACTATCCAAATGATCTCTTTATTATTCCTTTCAGAATAATAAAAATTTATTGTACCATTCATTCCTCTTTCTCTTTTCTTTCAACTAGATGTCTACTCTTGATCTTATAACCAGATCACAAATATCACATCTAATAATCCCTTGGATTACTTATAAGCATTCAGTAAGAACTTTGCTCCTTTTCTCACTTTGTACTTCAACAACGATCACAACACTTGAATACTCATTTTACAAATAAGAAAAACATCTTTCCTTTATACCATATCTTCATAATAATTCCTTGAGTCAACCTTGTGGCTTTCCCAATTAATGATAATAAGATAATTAATTAATTACAATTACAATAGCATTGTTAGCTCACATTCTATATCAAACTTCACATGTGCCATACGAGGGGTTGCACACTTGTTGATGTCATTAGCTAACTATCCTTTGTCACTTCCTGAATGTGCATCTCTTCATTACATCTTATATGTGAGACAAAATAACACTAGGAACTATTTTCCCAATACTTTATCTCTAAATTGCTTTCTATAAATCAAGTACATCTTTTATATGTCTTTGACTTAGACTCTGCACACTTTACCACATCATTAGGATACTGTGCTAAACATGCTTGTAACTACATGAGACCAAAAAATCAAAATATTATTTTTATTATTAAGATCTATGTGTTCTACTCAGCCAGTTTTTATAGAAATTGTGCTATGTTGACATCAATGAAAAAAATAGCCATGAATGCAACATGTCAATACTCTTTGATGCTCAAGATACTCCCCAAAGTAATATCATCAACATTCATGCTAACAATCTCCCCCTTTGCATTGGTGGCAACATAAATTAAATAACATCTAAGTTCCAAGATACCAAATAGTATTTTGTTGTTGTTGTTAACTAGTATCAGTTCTCCACATGCTAAACAGAATCTTAAATGCAAAATATACACATAGGTGTATACTCATTCTTCTTAGAAATCAATTATTTACTTCACACTATAAAACTCACTATACATCAGGTGCACATTCCCTCTTTCATGAATCTTTCTAAATCTCTCTAAAGAGATATCTTTCCCCCATACTTAAGAGATGTGTTTTTCATGCATATTCTCCCCTATTAACATCAATGTAAAGGAGCTCAATCTCAATATTACAATCAACCAGTTATTAAATCCCAATTGCTAATATGTTGTACTAGTTCATCAACCATCTTGAGTGTCCAAAGACACCAAATACCAAGTATTCTTAGCAACTCAAATCATCACATATGCTCCCCCATGTGGGAAGCATCAACATTTAGTCTAGGCTAACAATAGTGCTTTGTACTACTAGATTGATGCACTCTCTGCATCATCTACTCAAAAGTAGGTGGGACCATAACCCCAAGCATACCTCTCAAGTACTTAAATGTGTCTTTAGGTAAATGATTCATAAAGATATCTACAATCTAATCTTTAGTACTCACATATTCCATTATAATATCCTTTTCCATTGGTTTCTCCCTCAACACATGATACTTAATAGATATATTCTTAATCTTAGAATGTAATACAAGATTCTTAGACATAATCATTATACTTTTTTAATCATAGTAAATGATAACATGTTCTTTAAACTCAAAGTTGATACCTTAAGTATTTGCTTCATCCATATAACTTGATTACAATTATTTTTTGCTACAATGTACTATGCCTCCGTAGTACTCTGCAAAATATAATCTTGCTTCTTGCTTAACCAAGAAACCAATCTTCCTCCAAGAAAGAAGGCTCCACCACTAGTGCTCTTTCTATCATCCATACTACCTACCTAATTTGCATCAGTATATGCACATAGAGTGAAATCAATCGATCTATCATACCAAATTCCATAATTAGATGTCCCTTTCTAATATCTGAATATTCTCTTCACTACTACAAAATGATATTCCTTATGATCAAATTGAAATCTAGCTACAATCCAACTTTTGCAAAATGATATTCCTTAGGATCAACTTTCTATAAATCAGCTACATCTTCTGTACATCTTCAACTCAAACTCTATGCACTTGACCAAATCATTAGGATACTATGTCAAACATGTCCATAACTACACATTAGTAGACAATCAAACCATTGTCCATACCATCAAGATCATCTTTTGCTATTCAACCAGTCTTTATAGAAATTGTGCTATGTTGACATCAATAAAAATCACAATCATGAATGCAATATGTCAATACTCTCTAATTCTCAGAATACTCCCCAATGTAGTATCATCAAAATTCATGCTAACAATTACTTCCACTAATCCTTTCACATTTTTCTACATCACTTGCATCCATTCAATCAAGCTTGTAAACATACTTAGAACACTAGGTAAGTAATTGACATTAGTGACAAAACAATAAATAATCATCACATAATCAAATCATCACTTATTCTTTACATCAACACATGCTTTATCAATGATCACATGTTCTATCAATTCTACTAGTTATACCAATAATTTTCCCCCTTTGACATTGATGTCAACACATATAACACATGCATGATTCTTACTTTTATCTTCACCTTATTCATATACTCTTTCTATCATGATTTTCCCCCTTTTAATACACTTCCTTTTGAAACATCTTTCATATAGATTCTCTCTTGTCCTTTCTTTCAATGCGTAACCTATCTACATATTCTCATTGTCTATAATGATCTCTAATGTTTTATACTCTCTTCTTTTACATGAACTTCACATTCTTCTTTACCTCTCCCCATGCTTCTCAATTTTCTCAATCTCCCCCCCTTTGAAAACAATGTAAAAGGCATTAGTGTACACCACTTAATGTTTCTACTTCAACATATTGTTCAACCATGTTTTTCTACTTCTTCAACATGTTCCTTCATGTGCCTCTTCTACTTCATGTTCTGCTTGTTCATATTTCATTAGTGCACACCTCTTCATTTTGTAACTACTCCTCCTAAGGAGTAGCAAGCACACATGAATTCAAATATTCAAGATATCCAATGATTGCACTTGAATTGATGCAATTTACATCCCTTTATTAGTTCAACTCGGGTGAGGGAATCACCCCTAACCTTCTTCTTAGATACTCAAACATATCATTGGGTAGTGGCTTTCTTGATATATCAACTACTTGTGCCTTGGTTGGAACATATTCCAACCTCACTTGATTTGCTTGTCCCTTCCCTCCATGATAGTGATACTTGATGGCTATATGTTTGGTCTTTGAATGCATCACTAGATTCTTAGAAATGTTGATTACACATGTGTTATTACAATAGATAACCACTAGTTCACCAACCTTTTCCTGTAATCATTTCAATATTTTCTTTATCCTAATTACATGTATACAATTTATTGCAAAACCAACATATTCTAGTTTAGTAGTAGACTAAGCTATATAATTGTATTTCTTACTTGTCCATTGAACACATTTTTCTCCTAAGAAGAATTCTTGCCACTTATTCTCTTCATGTCATCCACATTGCCCACCCAATCAGCATCTGTAAATACACTCAATGTGAAATCTCCTTTACATCCATACCACAATCCATATTCTTTAGTTCCCATGAGATATTTGAAGATTCCCTTCACTACAATCATATATAATTCATTTGGATTAGAGATAAATCTTTCTACTAATCTAACAACCTATATTATATCTGATTTGTTGTGTAGCATATATTTTATCTTATTGATCATATATCTCTATAGTGTCTCATTCACTTCCTTTATATCATCTTACTTAGAAGCTTACATCTAATAATCATAAGAATACCAACTAGTTTTGAATCTTCCAATCCAAATGTTTTCAATATTTCCTTGATGTACTTAGTCTGACTGATGTATATACCATCCTTGAGTTGGTAAAGTTTCAAACCTATGATGAATTTGATTTCACTAATAATCGACATTCCAAATTCCTTCTTCATTTATTTTGAGAATGTAATACTCATGACATCATTCACTCAAGAATAATGTCATCAACTAAGATTTTTACAATCAAGAACTTGTCTTCACATTCTATCAGAACAAGTATACATAAATATTATCATTTTTCCTATAACCTCTCATACCATGCTCTAGGAGCTTATTTCAATTCATATAGGGCCTTTTGTAGCTTACAAACCATGTTCTTTCCTTCTAAATTTGTAAATCCTTCCAGTTGTTCTATAGACCTCTTCTTTTGATATACCATTCAAGAATGTGACTTAGCATCTATCTAATGGACCTTGAATCCTTTGTAAGAAATAAAAGTATGTAATATTCTAACTCCTTAAAGTCTAGTTATAGGTGCAAAGGTTTCTCCATAATCTATTCCTTCCTCTTATATATAGCCTTTGTAAAATAGTCTTGCTTTATTTATAACTATCATATGCTCATTTAAGATAGAATTTTAATAATAATTAGATAATAAAATATTATTAAATAAATAATAAAGTTATATTAAAACTAATAACAAAATATAAAACAAGGAAATAATAATTATTTAATCTATATTATTAATAAAATAATATTTAGTGTGATATTTTGCATAATTAAAATATAATAAAATTTCAATGAGTAAAGAAATAAATAAAATTAAATACAAGATAATATATGTTAACTTTCTAAATAGAACTTAATAATAAATAAAATAAACATAAATAAGTAAATAAATAAATAATGTAACATAGAATAATATAAATTAACTAAATCTAATGAAAAGTTAAATGATGTTTAAAAAATAGATATGAATCCTTAAAATTAAGATATAAAAGGGAGGAGAGTTTATTTTAGAGAGTAGAACAAATAAAGAGAAGATGGGAGGGGTTCAAAAAGGAAAAATGGAAGAGGAAAGTAATATGAAGAAAATAAGGAAGTGACTTTTTGAAAAAGTATCACTGACATTGAAAGCATGTGAACCTTTGAAAGGGTCATAATTATGAATTGTTATTACTCTTCAAAAAATATTTTGATTATAAAGTAGTGGGACTTTTCCAAAGGATTTTAGTTAAGAAGTGTTGTGACTTTTCAAAAGGATTATAACTATGAATTGTTGTGACTTTCCAAAGGATTTGTATTATGAAAGGTTGTGACTCTTGGAAAAGAAGAAATGAAAAAGTATATTTTCCCCTTTCCTTATAATTAGAAAATGAATAATTTTGGAAATTAAATATAGAGTTGAGATAATCTAGAAGGAATAATTCATTGAAGGATCAACTAAGGATAGAGCCACATGGACCAAGAAAAGAAGAAGGTAAGAAAGCTATGTTTATGGATTATATTTATTTAATTATGTTTATGACTTTATTTATATTAATGAATCTATTGAAGAGAAATCTAGTACATGTTTTAAGTCTTGTAGGTCTTTGAAGGATAATGGCTAACTAATCGAGGATCATTCTAAGAAACCTAGAGGGTCTTCCTAGAGGATTATGAAGCATAATTTGAAAGGTAGTTTCAAGGAAGAAGACCAAATAATCGAAGGTCATTCCTCATGAATATAGAGGATCCTCTTAGAGGGTTAGGAAGATAGATTAAAGGATCCTCAAAGATATGTAGAAATGGTAACATTCCTAGATATCAATCACTAGAATTGAACTTAATAGATTATGTTGCTAACAATTTTTATAGGTAAACATGTCCTAAGGAGTGGGGACATTACAATAACCACTTCACATGTTTCATCCATCTTATTGCATAAAACCCATTTTGTACCTATCACATTCTTGTCCACTGGTCTAAGAACTAGAGTCTATGCTTGGTTCTTTTCTATCTAATTTGATTCCTCCTTCATGACCTTCACCTAGTCTTCTTCCTTTTAGGTAGCATTTACTATATTTTGTTCTAACTCATATAACATACATGTACTTTCCCTTTCTCAAATTCTAGTCAACACACCAACATATTTATCACTAATTACATGATTTGATGTATGATTAAGATTGAAATACCTTAGTAACACTACATCTACTCTTGGATCTTCCTCAGCCACTTGAATTGGTTCCTCTATGTTTTTTTGTTCTACCATCAATTTGGTCTTTTCATTTTTTTCAATAGGTTACATGTAGAATAATCCTTTGTATCACTTTGGTTACTTGTTACTAGACTCATCATTATGTTTAGAGTACTCATCAATCCTCACATTAGCACTTTCCACCATCTTATTTGTCCTTTTTTTAAAGCATGGGTAGCCTTTGCTCTTAGTAGAATAACCTAAAAATATTCCTCCATCTCCTCTTGAATCAAACTTTCTTGAATATTTATCTCTTTTGATGTAACATCTACTCCCAAATTTGAAATAACTTAAACAAGGCAATCTTCCATATCATAACTCATAAAGTGTTTTGTTCATACCTTTCTTCAACTATAGCTTGTTTAGTATATATACTAAAATGGTCACAAATTCTCTCCAAAATTTTTGAGCTTCACCTTTTTACAACATCAAAGTTCTTGTCTTCTAATGCCATGTTCCTCACAACATGTATTGAATTCATGTGAAGTGAACTTTTCTCCTCTATTTGATCTCAAGCATTCTAGCTTCTTACCAATTTCTCTTTCAATTGTGAATTTGAAGATTTTGAACATATAGAATGCATCTAATTTGCACTTCAAAAATATAACCAACATAATTCTCAAGTAATCATCAAAAAATAGCATGAAATGCCTATCTTCATGATAACTCTGAGTTCCTATGAGACCACACAAATCTGCATGAACTAGATCCAAGATACCTTTATAAATGTTAGCTTTTACCGATAAAGCTATAACTAGTTAGCTTTGAAAATTGACATTCTTTACACATAACTTTGTCTATTTTTCTAGATATAAAGGTATTCTTATACTACTTTCACCTTTCTTACTTTGACCAAATTAGCAAAGTTTACATGATAGAACCTCTCATTCCATAACCATTATCTTCAACCTTAGCAATCAAACAACTATTAATAGTAGATATCAGCTAGAATAAGTTAGCTCTTGTTTGTTTGACTAGTACCAATCACATTTGCTAATTTTTCCATGATTATACATTGTCCTTTCTTGAACTATGACTTGTACCCTTTATTGTTTAACTGAGCCACACTTAATACATTATAATTTCATCCAACAAAATAAACATTTTTATACTATTCTTTATCATTAAAAACAAGTGTACCTTTTCATTTCACAACACAAGGAATATTATTACAAAAATTTACTCCACCTCCATCACAATATTTCATTTTAATGAATTTTCTCTTGTCATAGGTCATGTGATGTGAACAACCACTATCAATTATCCACTTGTCATTATTGTTCATTTTGGAAAGAAGATCCATTATCTAATCACTTTACTACCTCATGAAGGGGGATAAAAATATCCATCCACTAACTAATCAATGTGATAAGGGATAAACACATCAAACCTTAGCTTGCATAGTTTAAAAACTAAGTCCATTTTATCACCTATGCAATCAACATTGTACATCCTAAGAAAATTTTTGTTAGTCCTTGAAAAAACTCTTAGCTTTGTAATTTTGGCACATAATTTTACCACTAGTGCAATTTGATTGAATTTTCTCCAACCTCCTATGCCTCCATCCTCTAATTGGATTAGCTAATTTCTTAGAAAATTTGACTTTTGGTGATATTTTTGTTAATTATATGGAAAAAACATTGTAGTAGTGTCCACACCCACAATATGGAGATAATAAAAACATCCACATCACTATTATTAATGAAAACATTGTCATAGGTGTAAGCTTTTGCATCACATGTATTACCAGCTAATGGATTTCTTTTTGTTAGTTTTCAAAAGATTTACAAGACTTCTATCAACCCAATCTACCTTCTCCTTAGAGGTTAGGTTCTCCAAATTCTCATTGATATGAATATCATACTCTTACATAAAAGTTATTGTTGTAGTTGGTGACCATTTGGCATGTTCCTTACCAATACCATAACCAGCTATATTGTGAAGCTTCAACTCCAAACCATCCTGAAGCTTAACTATGATTATTCTCATCTTGTCAAGCCATAATCATAGGTAATGTGGGTGGAAACATCATCGGGAATGACTTAAAATCATAGGTCATGAGGTCAAAATTGGTGACATCAAGTGGTCTAGTTGTCGTCACCTTTAGCATGGAGGTTGAATTCAAAAGGGAAATTATCACAATGCGTTGCTATCACACTAGTTACAGTAGCTCAAGATACTTGTATCAATTGTGTGCTTGAAGATGAGGGGGATGAGGCCTTTCTTGTGCACAGTGAATTCATCACTGAGCACCAATAAAGTGTTCTCAATTTTAGTTGTCGTGACTATATATTTGATGTATCAAGGATCATTGTATTCTAATTAAATACAACTACAAATGGAGGCTAGAAAGAAACATCTTACTCTTTTGATAATGGTAAGATTCACAAGAACCTCAATCACACCAACTATAAGAATCTTCTCAAAAAGGAGCAATGGTGGAAATGATATCACTAGACATTTCTTAATCATTATGTACCTATCAAACTTTAATCACTATCTTTATCAAATCCAAAATATCTTCAAGCATTCTTTGATCTCATCAATTGAGCTAGTTTGATATGTCAAATATCCTTATAATAAAACTCAACAACCAACAAAATGTTTTTATAAGATTGCATGTGACCTTATGACCTCCAAAATAATGCAATAATATTTGAGATCCTCCAATTGAAGTGAATGAACACAATAGGAGCTTTCTTTGATACCAACTCAAAAAAAAATGAGATAACATAAAAATGATAGAGGATACTTTTTAGGATTACTGCAAAATGCAATCAGTAGAGCTCCTCATTTTGCATCAATAATGTATTAGGAATGTCATGCAAGATAGTACCTATTTCAGGTCCTAATAAAGTAATGGGGAATATAATTTCATATTCTCAAAACTCACTAACTACTTGTATGGAATATGGGTATGTAGCCTAGCATTTGATGAATATGTATGCCCTTCATCCCTAGAGTGGAAGGAATGTTGTTTGGGAGTGATGGAGCCCAATTATTTTGCAAAATATAGGTCCATTTATGATGTGATGCTAGAGCTAATGGAAAAATTATTATTTACCTCATTTATATTTGAGAAAACTTGGAGAAGACCAATAAAAGACCAGTAAAGACAAGAGGTTGTAATATCAAACATAGACAAACATATATGAGAGGCTATGAAGGTTAGTTATAAGTCCATTGACCCTACAATAGTTTGAGCATTTTAATGCCAAAAAATTTCATGGAGTGGGATTATATGAAAGCACCTAGAGCTATTCATATTCTGAAACAATGGGTTTTTGTGATGCATATAGGTTCCATGTTTGTGAGTATTGTGGCTAGATTGCTATTGGAAATTTGAAGAAAAACTCTTGTTGTAGAAGCTGCGAGAAAAAATAAAATATTATTTAGTAGAGTTGGGTTGATAGACATTACTCCCATTGCTACATTATAAAATTAACCTATAAAATGAAAGTGCTTAGTTTCATCACATGTACTATGTGGTATTGGATAATACATGATAACTGGGACAGAACATAAGTAGAATGATAGCATTTTTTGAGCAATGTAATACAACTTTCAGATTTTAACCATCACAAGGATTCAATAGAGACAACTAGTAAATGGTTACCTTTATTATGAACCTCATAAAATTTTAATATGTTGAAATAAATACCTATGTAATCAACATATTACAATTGTATAAGTTTAAATGTTTGTGCTTTGCATAACATATACAAATTGTAGAATTAAAGATGGACAAGGAAATATTTTTAAAAAATTAGTAAAAGACTTGTTCGTGACAAAGCTACTAAAGGAAATAATGATTCCTTTTGTAAAATGGGAGTACTCGATAGATTCAATCTTTTGGAAATATTCAAGACTATGCTAAGTTACTGAGAAGGGAGGGGTGAATCAGTAACTTCTAGAACTTTACCAATTTTAATTCTTAATCCAATAAATCAATTAGCACTTAATCCATCACATCAGATCTAATTGCATACATGAGAAACTAAAAACATGAAAGCACCCATAACACTTGAACACAAAGATTTGGTGACCCAAAAACCTTCCAATTGAAGTGAATGAACACAATAGGAGCTTTCTTTGATACCAACTCAAAAAAAAATGAGATAACATAAAAATGACAGAGGATACTTTTTAGGATTACTGCAAAATGCAATCAGTAGAGCTCCTCATTTTGCATCAATAATGTATTAGGTATGTCATGCAAGATAGTACCTATTTTAGGTCCTAATAAAGTAATGGGGAATCTAATTTCATATTCTCAAAACTCACTAACTACTTGTATGGAATATGGGTATGTAGCCTAGCATTTGATGAATATGTATGCCCTTCATCCCTAGAGTGGAAGGAATGTTGTTTGGGAGTGATGGAGCCCAATTATTTTGAAAAATATAGGTCCATTTATGATGTGATGCTAGAGCTAATGGAAAAATTATTATTTACCTCATTTATATTTGAGAAAACTTGGAGAAGACCAATAAAAGACTAGTAAAGACAAGAGGTTGTAATATCAAACATAGACAAATAGGAAGAAAAATTGGGGCAGGGATGATACCCACAAACTTTAGTTGCAAATAGGACTATTAGGTCCACCTTGTGAGAGGATTTACAAAAACACAATGAAGTATGCACATGGTAAAGAGATTTATAGAAGACTGTTAGGTCTACCTTGTTAGAGGATTTTGACTAGTTCACCTATTAGGATGAATTAGTAGATCTCCGATTTGCAACTGAGTTTATTGATAGAGAATTCTTAATGTATTGATCACCTTTATATGATAGATATGTCTATGCTACTTCTTATACTGATATGGCCTTTGTAATTCTTTATTTTTTGCTATCATAACTTGAACTTTTCACATCCACATTCACAATACATATGCTCACATTCACATTCGTACTCTATTTCATGCTCTTTCTTACATTGGATATGATATAATACATTACATATATATACCAATCCAAATTAAAAAATTACAAAGTTGGCCATGAAAAAAGTTAACACAAATATTACAAAGTCAACCTAGATGAAGATACTCAGGTTCTAAAGATTGACTCAATGAGGTTCTAATACTTGGCATCCACTATCGCCACTTGGCATCATCATGATCTTGGTAGATGTAGAGGCTTGGTCCATACTGATCAATTTCAAGTAGTCTTGAACTCGATCTGCACTGGTGACTCGATAGATATTGTGCAACTCGACAAACATTGAATCACTTGGTTACCATGAAGTAGCTTAGTTAACGTTGGCTTCACATCACATGAACTGAAACTTGGTAGACACTGTGATGCTTAGTAATCACTAATAAACTTAGTTAACATTGAAATACACAATTTGAACTGGTGGACTTCACACTGACTGAATCAGATTGGTAACCACTAGAATTAGTCCAAAGGACTCAGTAGTAACTATAGATCTCAGTGGCTACTAAATTACATGGGAAACACTATAAATTGTTCAATGAGCTCAGTAGCTATATAGAATCTAAATAAATGTGTGTCACTAATAACAAACTTGATTGATATGTCAACAATCTACCCCTTTGACAATTAGCGACAAAAACACTTATTAGCCCAAAACTGAATATCTTGTATTCATCACCACGTGAGTCTAGCTTGGTATTTTTTTAAAAAAAATTTCAAAATTGATCTCTCTAAAGTATATATAGATTATTTCTTCACCATAGCATATTTCTCCCCCATAATATGTGTTCCACTATGTACATGTAACTTTTCTCTTATATAATAACATATCTCCCCCTATAAATTTTCTCCCCGTTTTTGATAGTAATGCCAAAGATTTATTGTAATATATTTACATGAAGACACCAAAATGAGATAAGAATTCCAAATTTACCTTAAGGGTGATTACCAAGGTTTTATCCCAATTTTCTTGCAATACCTTGCATGTATGAATTGCAATTTGCACTTCCGCTAATAGTTCAATCATGTGATTTGAAATAGAGAAGTTGTTATCAAGGATCAAAGTCTTTGAATATATAATGTATTTCTACATAGCACCCATGACTATAAGGACCATATTTTTTATGTCAATCAATGTTGAATGGATCCTCGCTTCTTCTCTTAACAATTTAGCTTGCAAGTCTGACAAAAATCTAATATTCTTGAAATACGTAGAGCTTGAACTAGGGTCAAGTTGTAGGTACTAAATACTTGCTTTAAGATCTATATCAATTTTGGACAATTTTTTCTTTACTTCCTTTGTATACTAAGTGACATCACATAGTTTCCCAAAAAGTGATGACACATTTGAATAGGATGCCTCAAGATTGACCAAAATTGTTGAAAGCTCAACTTAATGAATGGCTATTTGCTGAGCAATGTGCTCCAACACTTTACTCTTGAATTTCTTTTCAACCTTTCAACTAGATTTTCTTGACCTTCAGTGTCCTCATTGAACTTTTGGACTACCTCTCCAAGCTTAAACAAAATAGGTTGAGAAGAATCAACCTATTTCCTTGGTCAAGATATTCTTGGCATCATCTATTATACTTTCTATCTCTTTCCTCTCTCAATCTTTGTTGTTTGTCCTTTTTCTAAAGGAGTTCACCAAATATGTGTATTTGGTTCATAGAAAGATTGTACATATCCCATTTTGGATTTACTATTTCCTCATCCAAATCTATATTTTCCTCTATCTCCTTTCCTTTCAAAATTTTTGTACTTGTTTGAACCTTAGGCTCAATTGTCCTTGCACTTATAGATTTTGTACCTGAAATGGAAATAATAGTGGACATACTTGGACTTGCAATAAAAACTAATATAGTACTTATTGATGGAATACTTATAGAGATGCTAGAAGAATAAAAAATTGATGAAGTCAAAATTGTAGAATCCAAAATTGAAGTAAACAAAACTAGTGAGATTACCACAGATGTACTCAAAACTGAAGAAGTTAAAATTGGAGAAGTGAAGACTAAAGAACTCAAATTAGTAGATGAAGAAGGATTCAATAGCTCAGTTGATGAATTGGAAGTCACTTTTGTCAATGATATGATGGGCTTAGTTGGGGAAAAGAGTGATTCGTCATTTGATATATCAGTAGTAGTCACAACCAAACTTGTTGAAGTTGTCTCCATGCTTGATTTAGTAAATGGTTCTCCTAGGGAGTGAGGAAGTGAGGTAATGACTACAAGAACTATCTTGATTGGGTCAGTCTCCTCATCATCTTGCTTATCTTCCTTGGTAGCTTCTAGATCTTGATCCTCTTCATCTTTTTCATTATCAAAATGAGTGACTTCTTCAACATTTTCTTCTTCATCTTTCTCCTTATCTTCTTCTTCATCAACATCCTTTACTACAATTAGAAATTCACTTGGTTTATGAAGATGATAAATATTTTTCCAAGTGTTTGTATCATTTCTAACAACATGCTCTATATCCTTAATCAAAACTAAACAAGTATTAAACCTTAGAGTTAGGTTTTCTTCATTTTTCTTTAAAGACTCTTTCACCTATGCATCTAATATGCTTGGTAGTAATTGCCTCAGGTTTGTGCATAAATTTCTTTGACTATTTGCATATCAATATCCAATATTGTCTTAATCTTCTCTAGTAATTCACTAGAGACTTGAGAAGCAATCTAGTCTAGTGAGTACTTCTACTTACCCATTTTGCTCAGCACCAGTTCTTCAACTTGCTTCTTCTCTACCTCGATCTTGATTTCATATTTCAAAGATTTGAAATTTTTTATTCCTACTCCTTCCAATTGCTTCAACTTTTCTTGGAAGGTGGGTGGAGATTTGATGAATATAATGTCACTTCCTTTCTTCAGTGACCTCCTTGTGAAGACTGCAGTGGATGCCTTTGTAGGCTTGGTGATGATCACCTTGCCCTTTTTCTTCAAAGGTTATACTTCTTTCTTAGATTCTTCCAAATCCTCTACATACTCCTCATCCTCACCTTTTCCTTTCATTAACAAGAGAGGTGCACTAGATTTTAGTTTGGTTATCCTTCTCTTTCCTTTGTTAACTACCTATTGGAGCTTTATCTCTAGCTCTATTCTTGTGTTAGCTTCTTCATAGGTTCCAAAATAAGGGGCCTTTGGATCAATAGGTTCATTGACAAGGGATTCAATGATATCCTTGGTCTCATCAATGTTCACCTCATAGCCAAGAGGTTTTACCCTTGCAACTCTAGGCTTAATTGCCTAGATATATACCTTATCACAGTACACCATGAAGCACACATCATCCTTGTAGTCTTCAACTAATTTCTTTAGAATCCTAAACCTATTGTTCCTTTTATCTTTAAACACATCAAAGTATTTTTCCATGATGCTACCATAGGTCTCTCCCATTTCTACAATATATTCATTTATTTGGTAAAGTACAAGAACATCTTTTCTCCAAACTATAGTGCCTTTGGAAGGGAAGAACTTTTGAACATAAAAGAATATATAGGTTAACAGTGAACCAAATTTGCATAATTTTTTCTTGGATGTAGTAATACTTTCCATGTTCTTATTGAATTGACTCAATAATAGCTCAGTAAGGTCATAAGATAGGTTTTTCTTCACCACTTTATATGCCAAATCCACAGCTTCACATGATACACTATTAAGATAGCTTGAACTATATATCTTATGAGCAATAACACAAATTCCAAATTTCAACTTTGCATCTATGGAACTACTTATTTTCATACCTCTACCATTCTACTTAGCTAGGTTTTTCTTCTCCATCTCTGCTTGACCTAGGGTTTTAGTTGTTTTGGCTTTGGCAAGCATGGGGAGGCTAGTGATTTGATGAATCATCTTCTTCATTATCAAAATTGGCTGCTCTAACCATAGTTGTCTATTATGCACCCGACTAAGGATATACCTAATCCATTTAATTTGAAATTCTTGAGGCATATGGGGAATATGTGTTAATCCTTTTGCTTCCAAATGTTGATGCTTGAGTTTTAGGGTTCCTTCAACAAATAACTGACCTAGGGCATCATCCATCTCCAAAGTACCAATTTCCTGAATTGGACATTTAAAATGAGTAGGAATGTCATTAACAAGAAGTAGTTTGGGAGGAATTTGGGATTCAGCTCTGCTCGGGTCTATGGTTTCAACAACTGTGGGCACAAGATTGAAATCGAATGCTTTCCATTCAACTTCTTAAACCAACATGTCAGACCCTTTCTTGACCTTGTGGCTATTGGATGCCATTTTCACTTGGTACCTTGAGAGAACTTCAAAAAAAAATTGCAAGAAATCTGCTCAAGTCACTTGATCACATAGAAAATAGCTCTTCACAATAGTACCCAAAAATTCATGTTAAGAAATGAATTCAATTCTATGCCTTTTGTTAAAACTTTGCCATTAATTCTTGATACAGAGGTAGATGAGTTGACATTATTGTTGATAGTCTATCATCCAACACTTTTTATTGATTACTCGGTGACATCTCCATGATTTGGTAACCATAAGTTCCTTTGTTACTCCTAACCTTGCTTGCTAGAGTCTATGACCCAACCTCACTCAGTAGAGAGGGTAACTCTGTAATAACTAATACCAATCTTGCTTGGTGATTCCTTTGTATCTTGTATATGAATTTGGATATTTTTCACCTTTCAACTAGAACTAATTCAGATGTCTTCTTTGATAACGTAGTTCTAGTTCTTCCTTGAGAACTTAATTAGAAATGGTAGAGTCACCCAATTCTTGAGTGACTTGACCATCATTTCTTGGATTAGTATCCTCAGTAAACTTAAGAATCCATTGCTGTCTCATCTACTTTTAGATGCTATCAACCTTTTCTTTCTTCTCATCTTCAATTTTACCAATATCCATACAATTCTTGGCAAGATGACCAAATTCTGTACAAATGAAAAATCTTTTAGTGGTATTTCTTTTCCTCATATGATGCTTAACACAATTCATACCAATGTGTCCAAATTCTCCACAATAATGACATCTACACTAGCTATTGTAGTGTCATCCAAATATTGCTTTCAAAATTATTATATAGGATTCAATGTCTTTGTTTTGCATTCTGATTCCTTGCATCCATGTTTCTTACATTTATGACAATTGCCTTCAAATCTTGGTTTCTCTTTGCATTCATTAGCCCTATGACCATGTACTAATTACAATTGTAGCATTTTCCATTGAATTTTGCTTTTCCATTACTCCAACATTTGTTTGATGCATGACTTGTCTTACCACAGTGATTGCAAGTAGCTCTTTGATTGTTTTGAGCACCTTGTTTGGAGGATTCACCTTCCTCTTTGTATCCAATTCCTACTTTTCCTTTTTTCCTATAGAGGTTTTGTTCATTTAGTTGATCCATGTCTGCTTGAGATTTCATCATTCTTTAATTGATTTGTTTCTTAGTATTTAGTTCATTTCTCAATCTTTCATTGATTTGTCTTTCAAATCTCAGCTCATCTTTTATTCTTTCATTGATTTTCCTTTCAAAATTTAGATCATTCCACGATCTTTCATTTTCAAATCTTAGGCTCATGATTTCCTCATTTGCATTAGAGAGTTGATCAATAAGGTCGGCTTGCTAAAGGGATTGGTTTTGGATTTCATTATTTCTTCCATCCATTTCTTTATTTTTATCTTGTTTCTCTGTTCCAAGACTTCAAATAACCTTACTGATTGAATTTCTTGTTCTCTTTTTAGCTTTCTTACTTCTTGCAGGGAACCATTCTTCTCTAGGAGTTCCTTGATTGCATCATTTGCTTCATCTGAGCTTCTTGAAGGATGAAAGTCTTCAATTCTTTCTTTAATGTAGAGATGATCATTCATTTGATTTGTAAGTTTCTTTCTTCTTTTTAGGGATTGGGAAAGTTTCTCCTTAGCTTTCTTGAGTTGGGCAATGGCCATTTTTAGATCCAACTTTTCATTGTCAATAACTTTGTCAATTATGAATATCTCCATATCCTTGATTTTTGCTCAAGCTATTAAAATTTCTCCTGAGAATCACAAAACTCTGATACCAATTATTGAAAGTATTAAAGACTATGCTAAGTTACTAAGAGGGGAGGGGTGAATCAGTAACTTATAAAACTTTACCAATTTCAATTCTTAATCCAATAAATCAATTAGCACTTAATTCATCACATTAGATCTAATTACATGCATGAGAAACTGAAAACATGAAAGCATCCATAACACTTGAACACAAAGATTTGGTGACCAAGAAACCTTCCAAATACAAAGTAAAACTAGGGTGGGGATTGTTAGATTATGGTGACTGATCAGGAAAGTACTGTACATACTTCATAATTAGTGGGGTTTAGGGCATCGGCCCAAAAAAAATTTTTGGGTACTATTTGCCAATTGTTTTGGTACTATTTGCCATTCATAGATTTGCCACTAAAGTTATGGCTAATTATGGCTGACATGTTATAACCGTAAAGTGGTTTAATACTTGTATAAAAGGGTTTAGGGTTGAGTATTTTTCATTATGTTATGATGCAAAATTGGTTCTTGTGGCAGTATTGAGCTATAAGGGATTACGAATTGTAATCAGGTTGTAATAATTGGATTGTAATAAGATCGGACTTGCTATTTGGTGGACATAGCCCAGGGATTGGGTGAACCACATTAAATCTTGGTGCCTTGTGTTCATTTCTGTGTGATCTATTACTTTCTATTATTGGTTATATTTGCATGTAGTTTTTATTTATGTCTATGGTTTATCCTAACAAGTGGTATCAGAGCAAGGTTGTCTTTCAGTTATCATTTGCAAGAAAGTCTCACGGTTAAGTGGGAGTCTCACAGTTGAGTGGGAGCAATGGAAGATGAGGGTAAGCTTAGGGTTGATAGGTTTAATGGGCAGAACTTCTAGTTATGGAAGATGCAAATGGAGGACTATATATATCAGAAGGATTTATGGAAGCTGTTGGAAGGCAAAGCCAAGAATCAGGGAACTATGTCAGAGGTTGAATGGGATCTTTTGGATAGAAAGGCAATCGGAAGCATTCAGTTATGCTTAGCACCATTGGTGGCATTTAATATTATAAAAGCAAAGACGAGAAAAGATTTGATGAAAACCCTAGTGACACTGTATGAAAAGCCCTCCGCTTCAAACAAGGTGTTTCTCATGAAGCATTTATTTAATATGAAAATGGCAGAAGGTGGATTTGTTGTAGATCATTTAAATGAGTTTAATACTATTACTAGTTAATTATCTTCTATG
The DNA here is from genome assembly GCA_028749045.1 of Cupressus sempervirens. Taxonomy (NCBI): domain Eukaryota; kingdom Viridiplantae; phylum Streptophyta; class Pinopsida; order Cupressales; family Cupressaceae; genus Cupressus; species Cupressus sempervirens. The sequence goes on from CM053790.1 coordinate 274,140,738, forward strand.
GGTATCAATTTTGATGAAGAAATTAGGGCTCTCTTGATTTTGTGTTCTTTGCCTAAAAGTTGGAATGGCTTGGTAATGGCAGTGAGTAATTTTGTTCCTAGATCTAGTACCCTAAAATATGATGATGTGATTGGTGTTATTTTGAGTGAGGAAACTCATAGGAAATCCTCAGGTGGATCTACATTAGGAAGTGCTTTGAATGCACAAAGTAGGGGCAGAATAACTGAAAGAGGAAGTAACTCTGGAAATCATGGAAAATCAAGAGGAAAGTCAAAGGGGAGGAGGTCTCAATCGAAAGGAAAAAATGATTGCTAGTATTGTGGGAAACCAGGGAAAAAAAATAAAGATTGCTAGAATCGAAAGAAAAATGGAGATAAATTAGACAGAGACAAGGAGGCAAATGTGGTAAGTAACAAATATGAAGAGGACGTGGTGCTTCTGTCTTTAGAGAGTGTTGATGATTCATGGGTTTTAGATTTTGGTGCTTCATTTCATGCTACACCTCATAGAGGTTATTTCATTGATTATGTCCAAGGGGATTTTGGGCTTGTTTATTTGGGGGATAATGAACCCTGTTAGATTTTTGGAAAGGGAAAAATTAAGATTAAGTTGCAGAATGGGAATCATTGGCTACTACATGAGGTAAGACATGTTCCAAGGTTGAGTAAAAATTTAATTTCAGCTGGGCAACTCGGTGATGAGGGTTGTGTAGTTACTTTTAATGATAAAAATTGGAAGGTTTCAAAAGGTTCCCTTGTAGTAGAAAAAGGTGTGAAAGTAGGCACCTTATATCTTTGTACAGGTCATATTGTTCCTACTACTTTGATTGTTTCAGAGAAAAATGAATGTTCAGGAACAATTGCTACAATTGAGCAGGGAGAACAAATAGTTGTTGTAGATTCTGATACATCACTGTGGCACAATAGACTTAGGCACATGAGTGAGAAAGGTATGAAATTACTTCATTCAAAGAAAGTTTTACCAGGTCTAAAATGTGTTAATATGGATTTCTATGAAAGTTGTGTGTATGGAAAACAAAAGAGAGTGAGTTTTGTAAAGACTAGGAAGGAAAACAAAAAGGAGAAATTAGAGCTTGTGCATACAGATGTATGGAGACCAACTCAGGTATCTTCCCTTGGTGACTCTCATTATTATGTTACATTTATTGATGATGCAACTAGAAAAGTTTGGGTTTATTTCCTTAGACAGAAATATGATGTATTTCAAACTTTTAAAGAAATGGAAATGCTTGGTTGAAAATGAGACTGGTAAGAAATTAAAATGTCTCAGATCTGATAATGGTGGTGAGTATTGCAGTCATGAATTTGAGGATTATTGCTCCAATAATAGTATTTGTAGACAAAAAATTATTCCAAGGACTCCATAGGAAAATGGAGTGGCTGAACACATGAACAGGACTATAATGGAGCGCGCAAGGAGCATGAGGTTGCATGCTAGGTTGCCCTTACACATGTGGGTGGAGGCTGTCAATACTATAGTATATTTGATTAATAGAGGTCCCTCTACTCCTTTGGGCAGTGGTATTCCAGAGGAAGCATGGAATGGTAAGAAAGTGAGTTATTCTTTTCTCAAGACCTTTGATTGTGAAGCTTTTGCTCATATAGACTCTGAAAATAGAACCAAGCTAGAAGCTAAATCAAAGAAATGTGTCTTTATTGGATATGGCATTAATGAATTTGGTTATAGGCTTCAGGATTTTGAAAATTTTAAAATTGTTAGAAGTTGAGATGTCATATTCAATGAGAAAGTGTTGTACAAAGATCTGTTGTAGCAACATGAGAAGAAAGAAGATGATTATGTAGTGTTGGATGATACTCCAAAAGCTAATGTTCCAGCCATTCCTCATGATATGCAACAACTGCAACAACAAATACCACACACATCAGTGAATGTTAGATGGTCAACGAGGAAAATTAGACCTCCACAAAGATTTTCTCCCTCTTTGTATTCTATTTTACTTATTGATGCTAGTGAACCTGAAAGTTATGATGAAGCTTTGTAGGTGGATACTAAGATTCAGTGGGAGTCTGCAATGAAAGATGAAATGGACTCTTTGCTATAGAATAAGACATGGGATCTATGCATGTTGCCTATAGGTAAAAAGGCTTTACAGAATAAGTGGGTTTATAGGTTGAAAGAAGAGGAAGGAGGTAAGAAAAGATTTAAGTCTAGGTTAGTTGTAAAAGGATTTGCACAGAAAAAGGGAATTGATTTTGATGAGATATTTTCTCCTGTTGTTAAAATGACTTCTATCCATACTATTTTAAGTCTTGTGGCTACTGAAGATTTTCATTTAGAGCAATTGGATGTTAAAACAACCTTTCTTCATGGTGATTTGGATGAAGAAATATATATGGCCCAACCATGGGGATTTGAGGTCAAAGGTAAGGAGAACTTAGTGTGCAAATTGAAGAAAAGTTTATCTGGCTTGAAGCAAGCACCTCAGCAATGGTATCTAAAATTTGATAGGTTTATGCATGAGCATGGCTATAACAGGTGTCATTCAGATAATTGTATTTATTTTAAGAGGTTGGATGATGATAGCTACATTATTTTATGTCTATATGTTGATGATATGCTTGTAGCTGGGTCTAACATGGATCATATTAAGGGGCTGAAATGCTAGTTAGCACATGCATTTTCTATGAAGGATTTGGGGGCAGAAAAACAAATCCTTGGTATGAAGATTTGCAAAGATAGGAAGAACAAAACATTGACGCTATCTCAAGCTGATTATGTTGAGAAGGTGTTGCAACGTTTCTCTATGGAGAATGCTAAAGCTGTCAGCACACCTTTACCTGATCATTTGAAATTGACTAAGGAGATGTGTCCCAAGACATAGGAAGAGGAGGATAAGATGTCCAAGGTACCCTATGCTTCATCTGTAGGAAGCTTGATGTATGCTATGGTATGCACTAGGCCAGATATTGCACATGCAGTGGGAGTCGTTAGCTGGTATATGAGTCACCCAAGATTTGAGCATTGGAATGCTGTCAAGTGGATTCTCCAATATTTGAGAGGAACATTCAATAAGTGTTTACACTTTGGGGGCTCTACTCTTTATTTATAGGGCTATGTTGACTCAGATTTGGCAGGGGATATTGATACCAAGCAGAGTACTACAGGTTATGTCTTTACTGTTGGTGGGGTAGCTGTGAGTTGGGTTTCTAGGTTACAAAAGATTAATGCTCTATCCACTACAGAGGCAGAGTATGTTGCTGCTATAGAGGTAGCTAAGGAGATGATATGGCTTCAATTCTTCTTGGAAGAATTGGGAGATCCTTAAAAGGATAATTATTTGTTCACAAATAGTTAGAGTGCCATTCATCTTGCTAAGAATTCAGCTCTACATTCTAAGACCAAACCCATATAGTTGTGGTACCATTTCATTCGGTCAATTTTGGAGGATGGACAGTTAAAGCTGGAGAAGATAAATACCAATGATAATCTAGTAGATATGTTGACAAAGGTTGTATCAAGGGAGAAGCTAAACTTTGCTTCAGCTTTGGTTGGTCTTTTAGACTGAACATGAATAAAAGAGCAACAGAGTCCAGGGTGGTTTGATCTAGTGGGAGCTCCATGTGGTAGTGGTATTGCTACAGGATCAGTCTCCAAGTGGGAGATTGTTGTTTAATGTGGAGCCTGATCAGTCCCCAAGTGGGAGATTGTTAGATTATGGTGAATGATCAGGAAAGTACTGCACATACTTCATAATTAGTGGGGTACTATTTTCCATTCATAGATTCACCACTAAAGTTATGGCTAATTATATGGCTGACATGTTATAACCCTAAAGTGGTTTAATACTTGTATAAAAGGGTTTAGGGTTGGGTATTTTACATTATGTTGTGATGTGAAATTGGTTCTTGTGACGGTATTGAGCTATAAGGGATTACAGATTGTAATCAAGTTGTAATCACTAGATTGTAGTAAGATCAGACTTGTTGTTTGGTGGACGTAGCCTAGGGATTGGGTGAACCATGTTAAATCTTGGTGCCTTGTGTTCATTTCTATGTGATCTATTATTTTCTGTTATTGGTTATATTTGCATGTAGTTTTTATTTTTGTCCGTGGTTTATCCTAATAGGGATGATATCCACAAACTTTAGTATTGTAGCATAAAGTTGGCCTATTAAGGCTTACATTGACCAGTTCTAATGATCTACCTTGTTAGGAGCAAATAGGACTACTATGTCCATGTTGTGAGAGGATTTAAAAACACACAATGAAGTATGCACTCGGTAAAGAGATTTATTGAAGACTATTAGGTCTACCTTGTTAGAGGATTTTGATTGGTCCACTTGTTAGGATGAAGTAGTAGATCTCTAATTTGCAACTGAGTAGAGAATCCTTAATGTACCGATCACCTTTTTGTGATAGATATGTCTCTACTGCTCCTTATACTAATATGGCCTTTATAATTCTTTATCTACTGCTATCATAACTTGAAATTTTTGCATCCACATTCACAATACATATGCTCACATTCACATTCTTACTCTATTTCATGCTCTTTCTTACATTGGATATGATATAATACATTGCATATATATACCAATCCAAATTACAAAATTAAAAATTTGGCCATGACACAAGTTAACACAAATATTATAAAGTCAGCCCACATGAAGATACTCGGGTTCTAAAGATTGACTCGGTGAGGTTTTGATACTTGGCATCCATTATCATTGCTCATCATTGTCATGCTCTTGGTAGATGCAAAAGCTCAGTCCATACTGATCACTTTCAAGTAGTCTTGAACTTGGTCTACACTAGTGACTTAATAGATATTGTGCAACTCAGTAAGCACTTGGTTACCATGAAGTAGCTCGGTTAACATTGGCTTTGCATCACATGAACTATGAACTCGATAGACACTGTAATGTTTAGTAATCACTGATAAAATCAGTTAACACTGAAATACACAATTTGAACTGCTGGACTTCACATTGATTGAATCTTCTTGGTAACCACTAGGATTAGTCCAAAAGACTTGGTAGCAATGTAGAGCTCGATGGTTACTGAATTACATGGGAAAAATTGTAAATTGTTTAATAACCTCGGTAGCTGTACAGAATCTAAATAAGTGTGTGTCACTAATAAAAAACTTGACTAATATGTCAACATCAATCATCATATTAGGTTCAGCAATGTGTATAACCTTTGAGTTATTCTAGATTGATATTAAGTAGTGTATTAAATTCAAGTATTAGTTTGAAGTGCCTAAGTGAAGAAGATGTCCACATTTTGTAATATTTGGTGTAACTATTTGTGCCCATAAATAGGATATTAATTTGGAAAATCCTTTCAAAATATCATATATATTGGAGATACACATAGACATTTCCAAGCCTTGTATTGATACATGTTCCATACAACAAACAAGTGTATTTCTAATTATGTGAAAGATACAACAACAAGAAAATATATAACAATATAATTATAGGCTAGCTTAGTAAGCATGAACTAAAAACCATCGCAAAATAAATCATATTGGTAAACTTTTCAATGTCCACTATAAAAGCCTACTAAGATATCGCAAAAGTAAAACTATGAATGTGGTTGTTATTGTGGTACTCAATATTGTCATCAATTTCAGTTCTATGAAGAACTCAATTTCACAAACTTCAAAATTTTCTTGGAAAGCAAGGAAGCCGAGTAACAATTTTAGTCAGAACAATAAGGTCTTGAGTGATAGGCATATGGTGTTGAGTGACTCAAGACATAAAGAAACCAAGTAAGATCAGTAGTAGGGGAAACTTAGCATAAGACAAAGATGAGTGAGTTTGGGTCACCAAAGGGAAGGTGGAGCTCAAGAAAGTGGTTTTCAATTGAGCTCGGTGACCAAAGGGAGTGGATTTCCACACAATGGTTACTGAGTGAACTTGGTCTTCAAAAGGAGGTGGAGCTCAACAAGCTCTACACACAACCAACACTTAGACCAAGTGAAATCAATAGGAACAATAGAGAAAGAGCTTGATTAAGTAGTGAATCAAGTGAGTTGTTAAAAAAACTTATAGTTGTAATACCCCAAAATTGGCACATTGCCATGTTAACCAATTTTGGTCTATTTGATCAACCTTAAGTCCTAATTTACTAGGCAATTTTTATTCTAACACTCACTACTTGACCTAGGTATCAAATACAAAAAAACCCCAATCTACATTAATCACACTATTTATTTAATTCCTAAGTATCGACTCAAATTAGATATACTAAACCTACTGATTAAGTTTAAATAATTATAAGTGTTCATACTTTAATTAAATTAAAATTACTTCTTTAGCTAATGTACAAAGGAATTAAATGCATTTAATTTAATAATGTCCTCATTTTAATAATTGAATTTAATTATTCAATTAATTAAAGTTTACCCATTTATGAGGTCATATTCTATTTTTTAAAATTAAATATTCTCTCCAAATCTTCTCTTTAATTTAGAAATGGAAACTCTAGGTGGACTAAAATTAGAAAAGGAAATAAATCAATTGATTCCTTATTCTAGTCAAAATTAAATTAGTTAACTCCTTATTCCACTCAAAAAGCAATCAATTAACTCCCTTTTCATAAGGAATTTTCCATTATGATTGAGTCTCATCTTCATCTTGTCCATTCATTCTGATTGATCCCAACCATCAATTGATCCTCAGATTCTATTTAAGAAGCCTCTAATTCCTCATTACAGAGGTTGAATTGAATTTGCATCGAAGCCATGTTGGAATAATTATTCATTTTCATACATCCAATAGCTTAATTTCTTGCATTGCAATCTTATATTGTCTTAAAATAAATTCATTTAGCATAACATCTTTCTTTTGTTCTTAGATTAAAATTCATTCTCATATAGTTCTCATATAAATCCTTTGTACTAGAGGTCTAGTTGCTAGTTTCTTGTTTTGAGAGCAAAGGAAAAATCCTTCTAGATAGAAGGCAATAGGTCAAATTGTTGGATTAGTTAGATGAATAATTTCATATTCATTTTGGGATGATCTTTCAGATAATAATTGTGTTAAAGTGTGTGTGAGGATCTGAGGCCCACATTTCACATATATAATAGTCTGAGGATTTTCGCCATTAACACATAGAGAGGACAATAGAAAAACTTGCAAGTATGAACTCTTCAAATACTAACCATGTGATAGAAAATAAAAAGGGAGACAACAATGAACCAAGTATGCCTACTTGCTTTTTTTCTATTCAACTAGGTTAACTATTAAAAAATCTAGGAGCATTCAGCTTCAACTAGAAAACTACAAAATACTTCAAACTAATAAAAATTAAACTTACAGCAGTAAGGACTGCATACAATATGCTAGGAGCAATCACTACTTCTTAGGAGAAAACAAAATGAACTTACAAAATGACAAAGAGATTCAAACATGTGCTATGGTATTGAACCTTTCTTCTGTCCTCTAAACTCTAAATATTCCTCTAATCTAATTTGCTGATATTTTTCCTTCTATGCTCTACTCTTCTCCTCTATCTACTTTGCTTTTCACCCTTATTTAATGAAATAAAATTCATTCCTTTTTGTCTTACAAAAAAATGTTTTCCCTCTCATTTTTAGATTTGAACTCACCTACCCACATTTAATGTTTCTATATGCTGCTCCTACAGGCCGACAAAGTGATAAGTGGGTGTTTGGCTCCAGGGACAATCAACCAATCACATTCAATTTTTGACAAGTTCTTAGAGAACTAGTTTTCTAATTTATATAGGTTTGCAAAGGATAATTTACCAAACTAGAGTGGTGATTGCACAAACCATTACCTGTAGGAAAGATTGATGAGTATTTGAGCAAAACATATACAACAAATGGGTCTCGTAAAACAATGATAGGAAGTCAATAGTTATAGAAAACACATATATAAAATGAGCTATGTCAAGAATAATAAACCAATGGTATTAATAAATTCACTTCCCTATTTGATTATCATTGAAGCTTATGGCTAAAATGAGCCATGCAATTAGGATTAAGGAAGATATATTAAAATCATAACCAAGACTATGTAAAAATAAGGTGTGATTTATTTTTTGAAACACGACTTTTGGATTTGAAAAGTCACCATCTTCTATTTATCAAGTATAAATAAGGAGCAATGATAAAAAATAAATTAATAATAATAATAAGAATAACGCATTCAGTATTAAACATTTACATTTATATTTTTATTTGTGTGGAGGAACAAGGAGCATAATATGACTTCATAAGATATTTAATTATGCCATGAGATGTTCTATACAATGGTAGTATGAATGCCCAACACGAGAATATGCCAAAAAAGATTCTTTGTCAATAAAAAAGAATTGGAGCAGTTATAAACTTTTTAATCATAAAATACAAAAAAAAATTCTCAAAATAATAGCTAGCTCAAATAATCTATATCTAAACTAAAGCCAAAATAATAATTAGTGAAATATTAAAAATACAAATGGCATGCCTAGATTAATAGGGCCCACAGTAATAGGCCTTCAAAAAATGTTTAAAATAAGAAATTAAAACTAATAAAAAAATAGCTCAATTTAGACCACCTATTAAATAATTTAATAATAAAGATTTTAGTATTGAATAAAAAATAAAAAATCATAAAAAAAGATTTAACAAAAAATAAATAAATATATAAATTAAATTAAATTAAAAAATTAAAAAAAAATAAAATCTAAAACAATTTAAAAATTAAGTTATTTTTTTTTAAGAAAAAATATTTTAAAAATATTCAAACTATTTAAATCACCCAACATGACCACAGGGTTTTACCCTACCAACGGGTACACGATGGGTGCCAATAGGACTATCGCCACTGATAGTGATAGTAACTATCGCTGTCAGCAGCAAGAGTCCTGTTGATAGTGTACATGACCACAAGGTTTTACCCTACTAGTAGGTACATGATGGGTGCCAATAGGACTATCAACACTGATAGGGACAGTAACTATCACTGTCAGCAGCAAGAGTCCTACCACCGCTCAAGGTCGTGGGGTGGTGGGTGTACATGGCACCACCATGTCTATTCATTTTCAATCATTCCCTCTCACATTATTGTGTTTACGGAGATTGCCTCTTTGTTTATAATAATGCCTCAAATTTGATTTCATATTCAATTCTAAAAAATAAATATGCCATGCAAATTTTTCATGGGAGATGAAAAGCTTTTTTGGCCAAAGGAAGAGCTAGTTTGAGTGATTATATAAGCATGTTTCCATTCATTCTTCTATTGCAAAGAAGAGTGCATTTATGGAGACTAGAAGAGAGAAATTAGAATTTTTTTTTGGAGAGTTTGAGTAGAACAGAAAAGAGAGACCATGAGTAGAATAGATATTTTTTGTGAAAGATTATAGGTTGGTGAAGAAGAGGAGAATTGTAGAGAAGGAAATTACAAATTTGGAGATCAAGATTCAAGAGTCACATCAAACACAAAAGTAAGTTTCTTCCCATATTTTTAAAATTTATATTGAATTTTGATTGTATTTGATTTAGATTGATATTTTGATATTTAAAAGTAGATATATTTATATTTTTTTGTTATACTAATTTTATTTACATTATTATTTTTATTTATAATAGTCTTTTAGTTTAGATTAGTATTTAGATTTTGAATAATATTTTGATTTGGATTAAGTTTTTGATTTATAATAGTATTTTGATTTAGATTACTATTTACAAAGTATTTCTATTTAAATTAGTATTAAGATTTAGATATAGTACTTAGATTTACAATATTATTTATATTTAGATTACTATTTACATAGTATTTCTATTTAACTTTTAGGCAATAATGTTTGAAATGTGGAAGGCAATGCCATCATTTTTCTAATATTATATTTTAAATTTTTTTATTGTAATATTTTTTATCCATAAATAAATTTAATGTTTGAAATGTGAAAGACAATGCCACCATTTTCAAACATTAGAATGTAAATTTTTCATAGAATATTAGAATGTAATATTTCTAAGGCATATTTCAATACTAATTACTTTTTTATACTCTTCTTTTGAACTAAATACATGTAATTAAAAAGCTTTTATGTACTCTGTTTATGTTAAAGGTGCACATCATAAACTTTAACTATGGAATGAAAGTGGAAGTTTGTTGTGATGATGATGGCTTCTAGGGAGCATGGTTCCTTGGCACCGTGATGTAGGGAGCTTCCCTTAATACCATAAACTCATAACAAAAAAAATAGAAGCAACAAAAATTGTGAGAAAATATGGGCTTCTTATTTGCACCGCAAATGTGGAATTACAGAATTCATAAGTACAATATGCTAACCCACACGGGTGTTTTTAGTACAATAATTTGCTAGAAAAGCTACGAACTATCACCTAGAGTTGTTCTAGAAAATCTTTGGTCCTTTCTTAAATAGGTAGTTTTATGCTGCTCGGGAAGGTTCTAGATGCTCAAACTTAATACCTAGGGCTAACAAGCCCTAACAATACACATAGATTTAGCCAAATACATCTTTGACACATTATTTTAGAAATTTTGGTAGCCCAACTTTCGAAGACCATAACTCATGAACCATTACTCTGATTGGCTATTATAACCACTTTTTGAAAATGCCAACTTGTGATCTACAGGGTTAACACTACACTAGTGCCCTTCCGTCAAGTTTTCAAACCTCATCCAAGCATTCTAAGGCCTCCAACAGTGAGCCTAAAAAATTTTCAAAAAAATTTTCCACCAGAAATCTACAATAACTTCTCTAATACTAATGCTTATGCAATGAGGCTTTTATGGTAGGCTTAAAACTCTAAAATGAACCTTCCTATAGAAAATGAGAACATTCTAAGCTCATATGAAAAACTTAATAAAAATAATAGGTTCTCATAAATAGTAACCACCCTGTCTACTAGTCCTTATTAAAATAGAAAAGAATGAAAATAAAATATTGTTGGGTGATGCAAGATTGCCCTTGTACCTAGGATGCTCCTGCATCACACCATAATAGGTCATGTGGAAAATGTTCAAAGGCCAACATTTGTTATTCAATATGATCAATTTATTATAGATGAGTTGACTTGAGAACCTCTTATAGGGGAGATTTTTTCTGATCATATTATACCTACACCACTAATTGTTTCACTACTAGGATACATTCCATTTGGTTGTAGATGTCTTTGAGAATGATTGTTGGTGGTCTTGCATGGTTGTTGACAAATTTCAATCCCCACTAAGTCAATAACAGTTTTTTGAAATCTACTTTCCACATACCCAAACTCTTGAAGCCTATTCTTGAGATTACTTGCATCAATCTCATGATTAGGTTAACTAAAGGTGGATATTAAGGTAGTGATATATTGAATATGCTATTGGTTCTTTTTGTATGGAGACCCACATATGTTTTTTCAATTTCTCTACTCTATAAGAAAGTGAATGTTCACTATCTTCTAAAGTGGACTTCATATTATTTTTGGTATTAGTATTCTGTATTGTAAAATGGTACATCATTTACTTCTCTATTTCACAATAAAATAATTTAATAACTAAGATTATTGATTTCCATGATGTAATAATCTTTTGTGACTATTTATCTTGATGTTTTATATTTCATAATAAAAGTCTACACTTCCATAAATCTCTTAATTTATTTATTTTTTAAAACATTCTTCATGTTATTTTTTTCCCTCTTTATTAATATATTTTTGTAACAATCTAATAAGATTTCTCCAATGTTTCTCTCCATTTATGGATACTTTATGCACACATTTTGATGCTTATATAATCTCATCGATCTACTTGCACAATAACTTTCTCAAAAAAAATTTCTACATTCTAATACTAAGGTTTATTCATTATGTATTTCTCATTTATATACAAACATATGTTACTCATTTCCAAGGTTATTTATCTTCATTCAAGAATACATTATATAAAAAAAATTAATTCACATTTAATAATATTTATTGGTGAAATATTTGTTATCTATATATAAATAAGTGTTACGTCATTAATTTTTTTTCTACTAGCTATGGTGAGACCTAGGTTGGATTTTGAGATGGAGGAGGAAAGGAGAGAATACCAAAGACAAGATCAAAGAGATTATCAAAGAGAATATCATAGACATCAACAAGAGAAACATACATAACTTGAAAGGTCAACATCCATGCCTCAAGAATACAACACAACTCACTGAGATGGATATAGATCAAGATTGTGAATAGATACTCAATTCTGTTGAAAGACACACAATCTGTAATGAGGGAGCATGCCTTCATAAAAAAAGGAGGAAGATTGGTTTGCATGTTAATCAAATTTTAAAAAGTTTTGTCTAAATTATGTTGTTATTCTTATTATGTACATTGATAGTTTATATTCCACAGTTAATGACAAGTATAATTGGATATGCTCAATGCAACATGATAACCTTATTATTTGCATATTTTAATGGGTGCAAGTACCATAAGGCTGAAATTTCATTATACTAATTCTCTAATTTGTATATTTAACTATGATCATCAATTGAGTCCTCAAATTAAGGTAGCTATAACATTAATTCAAATTAGAAACACCACTTGTATTGAAATAAATCATAATGATTGTGTTTCATGACTTTCAAACAATACATTGCTACCCAATATTTAAAGTACATGTTTATCCATTCTTCACTATCCATGAACAATCAATATTACCATATTTCCATACCTAAAACTTCATTACAAATTTAAATACAATATGGTTTTCTATTAATTTTCTCCACACTTGATTATACTAAGAGACCTATTATGTTTTAAAATTGTATTAAAATGATTTAAAATTTATATCCCTCTAATTAAATATATGTTTGTTCTTCTTTATTATTGGTGCAGATTCTTTCTAAATGGTTTTCTGTAAATCATTTTAGGCATGATAACTTCTAATAGATAGTCAAGAATTGTCAACATGAGCCCAACTTCTTCTGTAGGATAAAATCACTTTTTTTGAGATAGAGTTTCAGAGATGTGCATGAATAATTAAACAATGTTGTACAACTATAGTAAAAGAACTTGAGAATGTAGCTTTATCAATTGGTCATGTACAAGAGATAGAGATAATTAAGATGGAATATGTTGCCAAATATGTATGCAACATATCTACAAAATAATATGTGTTTCCACCCATGATGAAAGAGGTCCATGATGTTTATATTACAAAAAAAGGTCGTAACACAATTTTAATCTATGAAGAATATGTGATGTGCTTACATCATTATGGAGAACTTTACACATGGTCCATAGAATTATTTCACATCTTTCAATTTTTACTTATTACTTCATCTAAATAATTTTACTAGGAGATATAATTCTCCTTTCATCTATGTATCAGTATGATAAATAAACGATTTAACTTTTTAGCTCAAATCCTTCTCAACTATACTTACAAATATTTCAAACATTTTACCTTGACCTTTGTGTTTGTAATATTAAAGTTTTTACATGACATATATATCATTAATATGTTGATCATTAAATTATATATAAAATTGATGTGCTATTTCTAACTATTAACCTAATCTAAAGCATAATATTCATTTTATACTCATTTTAGGTGTAGTCATTACCTCAATAACATTTAGTAGCCCTTTATTGTACACTATTTGTGCTAAGCATAATTAACAATAACCAATTGTCTATATGTGTGTGTGTGTGTGTGTGTGTGTGTGTGTGTGTGTGTGTGTGTGTGTGTGTGTGTGTGTGTGTATATACATGTATATGTATATATATACACATATATGTATATGTATATATATACGTATGCATATATATATATATATACACACACACACACATATATATATATATGTATATGTATATATATATATGCATACATATATATATATATATATACATATACATATATGTGTATATATATACATATACATACATATATATATACATATACATAAATATGTATATGTATATGTGTGTGTGTGTGTGTGTGTGTGTGTGTGTGTGTGTGTGTGTGTGTGTGTGTGTGTGTGTGTGGAGCATTAATAAAATCATAAAACCACTTAAGGAACATTGCAATCCAAATATTGCTCTATTATGTTAAGAGGCATGTGTAACAAGAACAAGCTTCCCTCCTAAATGTAACCCTAAATGTAACACTAACTATAACTCTAACCATGGTCCTACTTTCTCCCCTAACCTTATCCATGGTCATGAGGATATACTTATTATTATACAGTCCACCTTATATAATAATAAATATATTCTAAATCCCAACCATTACTCTCATCCTAACTATTACTTTGACCCTAAGTAATTCCTAAATGTAACCCTTTCTCTAACTCTATCCCTAACTATAATCGTAATATTGCCCCCACACCTAACTATGACTCTAAATCTAACTCTACCATAATTGGAATTTAACCTTAATCATAAGTGTAACTATAACCCTAACTCTAACCTTAACCCTCACTCAAAACTATAATCCTAACCTTGACTCAAACACAAACCCTAAACCTAACCCTAATCCTGACCACAATTATAATGCTTTATCTACCCTAACTCAATTTATAACCCTAATTATAACTTAAACTCTAACCCTAACTCATACTATAACTCTAAACCTAACTCTAACCTTGACCCTAACCCTAACCCTAACTATAACCCTTTCTCTACCCCTATCTCTAACCCTAACTATAATCCTAACCTTAATTATGACCCTATCTCTAACCCTAACCCTAACTCTAACCCTAACCCTAACCCTAATCCTAAACCTAATCCTTACCCTTTCTTTATCCCTATCTCTAACCCTAACCCTAACTCTAACTCTAATCCTAACCATAACCCTAACTCTAATCTTAACACTAACCATAACATTAACCCTACCCCTACCCCTAACTCTAACTCTAAATATAACTCTACCATTATTAGAATATTACCCTAACCCTAACTTTAATGCTAACTGAAACCCTAGCCCTAACCTTAACCTTGACCCAAACCTTTACCTTTACCTTAACCCTGGTGTAACTCTATATATAACCCCAACTCTATATATAAACCTAACCCTAACCCTAACCGTAAATCTAACCCTTTCTCTACCCCTTTGTCTAACTCCAACCATAACTGTAACCCTACTCTATCGCTAACTCTAATTGTTAATCTAACTCTACCATAATTGGACTTTAATATTAACCTTAACCCTAACTCTAACCTTAAACTTGACTCAAAAATATAACATTAACCCTAACTCTAACATTAACCCTAACTCAAACTCTAACCATAACATTAAATATATTTGTTTCTCTAACCCTGACCCTAACTCTAAATCTAACCAAACTCTAACTCTAACTCTAACCCTAACCCTAACTCTAACTCTAACTCTAATCCTAACTCAAACTTAAATCCTAAACCTAACCCTAATTATAATGCTATATCTACCCCTAACTCAAACTATAACCCTAACCCTAACCCTAACTCAAACTCATACTCTAACCCTAAACCTGACACTAACCTTGATCCTAACCCTAACCCTAATCGTAACCCTTTCTCTACCCCTATCTATAACCCTAATCCCAACCCTAACTCTAATCCTAAAACTAACCTTAACCCTACCCCTTCCCCTAACTCTAACCATAAATCTAACTCTACCATAATTAGACTCTACTCCTAATCCTAACCTAGCTCTTACCTTAACCTTGACTTAAAACCTTACGCTAACCTTAACCTTGATGCTAGCTCTAAATATAAATGTAACCCTAACCATAACCTTAAGCCTAACCCTTTCTCTAACTCTAACCCTAACCCCAACCCTGACTGTAACCCTACCCCTACCTCTAAATGTAGCCCTAAATGTAACTCTACCATAGGTGGACTTTAACCCTAGTTGTAATGGTAACCCTAACCCTAACTCTAATCTTAACTCTGACTCAAAGCACTTACCTTAACCCTAACTCAAACCATGGCTCAAACTCAAACCCTAAGCCTAACCCTAAGCCTAACCATAATTCTAATGCTATGTCTACCCCTAACTCAAAATATAACCCTAACCCTAACTCTAACTCTAACCCTAACTCATATTTTAACCCTAAACCTAACCCTATTCCTAACCCTAACCCTTTCTCTACCCCTATCTCTAACCCTAACCCTAACTTCAATTCCAACATTAACCCTAACTCTTATCTTAACACTTACCCTAACCCTAACCCTAACACTAACCATAATCTTATCCCTAACTCTAACCCTAAATCTAACTCCAACAACAAGTCTAACTCTATCATAATTAGACTCTTAACCCTAACCTTGACCCGTACTTTAATCTTGACTAAAACCCTAAACCCAACCCTAACTCTAACCTTAACCCTAACTCAAAACACTAACCCCAACCCTAACCCTTACTTTAATCTTGACTAAAACCTAACCCTAACTCTAACCTTAACCCTAACTTAAAACCTTCCCCTAAACTTAACTCTAATGTAACTCTATATACAACCCTAACTCTAAATATAAACCTAAGCTTAACCATAACCCTAAATCTAACCCTTTCTCTACCACTTTCTCTAACTCTAACCCTAAATCTAATTTTAACCCTAACTCTAATCCTAATTTTAACCCTAGTTATAACCCTACCTATAACCCTAACTTCAACACTAACTCTAACTCTTATTCTAACTCTAATTCTAACTGTAGTTCTAACTCAAACCCTAACTCTAATTCTAACCCTAACCCCAACTATATCTGTAACATGAACCCTAATTTTAACTCTAGATCTAACCCCAAATCTAACCCTAACAATAGTCCTAATCCTAAAAATAGCCCTATCCCTAACCCTAACCCTAACGCTAACCCTAACTCTACTTGTAACTCTAATCCTAACCCTAACAATAGCCCTAACTCTAATTTTAATCTTAATTCTAATCCTAACCATAACTCTACTCCTGAATATAACATTTTGCGTAACAATATCCTTAAAATAAAAATGAATTAAAGTGATGCAAATAAACACCATATATAGAATTAAAAAATAAAATGTTGAAGAATAATTTTATGGTTAAGTTTATACTACTCCAATTTTATAGTAAGTTTATACAACTATATTTAAAAATAAATAAATAAATTGATACTAACCTTATCAAAAATAGAAAAAAATAAAAAATACTTTTCCTATTGTCCTGCGACTGCCACTAGCTTATATATACCTATATATATTATGCCAAGAGTAATCGTTCTTGAGGTGCCTATTTTCATAAATCCCAATGTAGAAAAAAATAATCCTTGGATTTAATCAAAATAGGTGCCTCGAGTACAATTACTCTCGGTGTAATGTATATAGGTATATATAAGCTAGTATTATATTTCAATAATTTATAAAAGCTTGTTTCTTTTCATTATTATTTATAAATGGCGTTGAGAATTAAATTGTAGTTAATTGGTCCTTTAGCATCATTATTTTTAACTCTATAAATAGTTTTGGTCAAATAAATGAATGAGGACATCTATGACATTTTAAACTCGATCATAGATATTTGGAAATATTTAATTGTTCCAAATCTATGTCCACTTAGTCTCCCTGACCTTAGAAGTTAAAGTGCAATCTAGACTAGTTTAAAATTGTGTATATGTATTTGATCCATCGCATCTTGATTATTAAATTATTTATAATTTATGTTCCTAAAATATGACAAAGTTGTACATTATAATCTTCATTGTAGTTGACTCTATTGCCCAAATAAGCTAAAGCACTACTCTTTTATCATTGAAGTATTGGATTTATATTTGAAGTTAGAAAATCTTACAAACCTCAAATCCATTGTTAAAATTGTATACAATTTATTCAATTCAAACACTCATCATTCATTTTCATTTTGATCGAGTTTGAGGACCTTGCCAAGTGAAGAACTTGCAAAACTTAAATTTTCTATAGAAAATCTTGAATTAGGCAGTCAATGTTTGAGGTGAAGGTCTACCCACCTAGGTGCAACGAAGCCTAAAGTATGGGGGAAATGAAGTCATTCCCATTGGTTGGAAAAGATTAATTGGGTAAACTACTGGAGAAGTAGCAAGCTCTTGAGTTTCCAATCTAGAGTTTTGAGTACCAATAGGGAGGATATATATGAATTTACCCAAAGTGCCCAAGTATCTTTGATGGTGGAAAGGGAATTTAATACCACCCCTAATCCCATCTAATATAAGTAGTGTTATTATGAATTGTTCAAAAATTATGTTTGAATTTGTTAAGTTCATTGATTGTAATGGACTCCTTGATATTTAGTTGTCATATCAAATATTTTCCTAGACTAATAACAAAAATAAAATCTTATCTAAGCTAGCCTTGATATCTTCTCGTTCATAGCTAACTAGGACATAGTGTTTAATGTCACACTTAAAACACTCTTGCAAACTGTGTCTAGTCACTATCTACTACTTCTTCAATTGAATTACAACACCCCTCCCTAAAGGACCTTTACCTTTTAGGTACAAAAATATTTAGTTTGCACACTTCAAAGTTTGCAATCAAGAATGATGAACCACTATGGTTCAAGGGTCTACATTGTTTAGGATCACTCAAAAAATAAAACTAAACAATGAGGTGGTTGGAAACTAGAAAATATCTACTTTTAGAGATATCTCTACTTAGAATAAAGGACCACTGCGAAACTTAATGATATTTAGGAGAATCTGGCCATAGGAGATACTTCACTATGAATTTATAAACTAAAGTGGAAGGATATCACAATTTAGAGAAGAGATTTACTAGAAACAATGCCTTAGAGCTCAATGAATGAAGGTTGAGCATAGGAAATCTGGGTTTTTTGACCAGTCTACTAGTGAACTCAAAAGGAGAAATTTCATCTCTTTTCAAGGGAAATGTTATTAAAGAAGATTTGTGAGAGTATGAGGAATGGGGTACACAATAGACATAATAAAGAAAAATTGAAATAGAACCAAAGATCATAAGGAAAAAAAAAATCTAAAGAAAACTCTCCCATTATTATAAGCACTCAAACGAAAGAATATTCATAAGAAAACAATCTAGACAAAGGAAAAGAAAATTTAAACTAATGTATTGTAGTGGTTAATATTTCATTAATGGTAGCCCTGATTATTGCTAACACACACATGGATATATATATATATATATATATATATATATATATATATATATATATATATATATATATATATATATATATATATATATATATATACACGCACATGCGCGTGCACAGAGAGGAGGAGATAGATGGTCCAATAAACAAACAAGACTAGCTCACATTGATAAACTTCAAAAAAAGTCAAATTAATATTTAGAGTAGACTCCTAATGATTAAGAGATGTCCAACAATAAGGAAAGAAATTGTTTATTATTATGGCTAACTAAAATTTAAGATAATTTTGATAGCTGACCCATCAACTATAAGATGTGAATGTAAAGGGCGACATTTCAAAGGAGGTGGGGGTTATAAATATTTCAAGAAATTAGATAAGTAGCTTCCATTGACGAGTCAAATTACATATGAGTGTCTAGGGTTTTTTGATGATTGAAAAAATCAATGCCCTTCAACCTTTGAAGATAACAATGATGTCCTTAATTCTACTCATGTAGCAAAAGTTTTGGGAAGTTCAATAGCAAGCTAAAAAATATGGAGAGCAATGTGGTGTGGTAAATAAAGAATGAGTACTTTTAAGAGTTCATGAAAAGTCTTCTCTATGTAACTGTGAGAAATATTATAAACTTAAATTACAGGTCACAACCCTAAACCTAAAATCTTTACTCGACACTTAAAAAAATGCTCAGCACATGAAGGTACTGAGTGCCAGTTTTTCTCGGCACTTGCTCGGCATAGGAAGGTGCTGAGTGATAGATTACTTGGCACTTGATGCATTGAGTGATAGATTGCTTGGCACTTGATGTGTTGAGTGATAGATTGCTTGGCACTTGATGTGCCGAGTGACAGGCAATAGGTGTTGAGTAAACTCGGCACACAAAGGAGAAAGCTCAACACCAATGGATGTTGAGTGAGGTTGGCTCACAAAGAAAATGCTTGGCACTTGAAGAGTTGGGCACAAAAATGCAGTAGGTGCCGAGTGTTTTGTTTCAACTAAAATATTATAACTTAGAGAAATTCAACGTGAATGCTTTCACCATTAAAACCAGAAAGGCCAAAGCTTTAACTTTTCAAACAAACTTGTCAAATGCAATGAATAGAAGAGGAAGATAGATTCAAGTATGCCTACTTTCTTTCTATTCAATCTTTCATTAAACTATTACAAAATTTGGGAGCATTTGGCTTCAACTAGAAAATCCTAAAATAACCCTAAACTGATAATGCTTCAAACTTCAATAAACTTTTAAACTTGTAGCTCTAATGGCTACATACAAAGGTGCCTGGAGAAATCACTCCTTCAATAGGACAAAAAAAAACAACAACCAAATCACAGAATGAACAGAGGAGTCACGTGCAATTGGAGACACTGAACATACTTCCTTCTATCTCTGCAATAAGTGGATCTGCTGACCACTTTCTTCTTCTTCCTTTTCTCTGCTCTGCTGAATTGAAACTCTAAATAATCTGACTACATGAATATGAATGAAGAAACATTCCCTTTTTTCACATTCCATTTTCCCCCTCATTTTTTATTTGAAAAATTTCACCCACCGTATTTATGTTTTCTATCTATTCTGTTGGTCATCAGGTGGTAGGTGGGAGTTTGGCTCCAAGGGCAAATTTCAACTATCGTATTAAATATTGCAACACTCTCCCTTTGTCCTGACCCAAAAAAAACAAGGATCACAACTGATCCACATCAACTACACCAAGACACTCTCTTAAGTGTACAAAAATTCCAATGCCTAAAGGCTTAGTAAATATGTCTACTAGCTGCTGCCCAGACTTGTAAAATTCCATCTTGATATCCCCATTCTCCACCAACTCTCTAATGAAGTGATATCTGATCTCTATATGTTTGCTTCTCCCATGGAAGACTGGATTCTTGGACAATGCAATTGATGAGATGTTGTCACAATAAATTGTGGTTCCATCCTCTTGCCTTTCATTCAAATCTGTCAAGATCCTCCTTAGCCAAATTGCTTGACATGCTGCTGCATTTGCTACTATGTATTCAACCTCTATTGTAGATTGAGCAACAATAGGTTGCTTCTTGGATGCCCATGAAATTGCAACCGATCCCATATGAAACATGTATCTGAAAGTGCTCTTCTAGCCCAATCACTATTTGTGTAACCAACCAACTTGAAATCATCATTTGCAGTATACAAAATCCCAAATGCCTTGGTACCTTTCACATACCTTAGGATCCTCTTTCCTTCTTGCCAATGGGAATCCTTTGGTGTTTCCATAAATCTGGAAATTAGACTTACTACATGCATTAGGTCTGGTGAAGTTACAGTCGAATACATTAGACTTCCAACCATACTCTTGTATAATGTTGGATCCACTCTCTTGCTAGAGTCTTCCTTGCTCAACTTCAGACCTACTGCTATTGGTGTGGGGGCTGCCTTACTATTTTTCATTTTAAATCTATCCAAGATCTTCCCTACATACTTTTCTTGAGAGATGAAGATGCCATCATGCATTTGTTTTACTTCTATGCCTAGAAAGTATTTCAAGAGACCTAGGTCTGTCATTTCAAATTCACTTTTCAAAGCCTTTTTAAACTCACCAATTAGAGCCTTATCATTACTAGTAAAAATCAAGTCATCTACATAAAAGACAACAATCAATACATTACTATCTACTACCTTGATGTAAAGAGTGGGCTCACCATTTCTTTTGCTAAAGCCATTGCTCATCAAATATGAGTCAATCCTACTATACCATTCCCTTGGAGTTTTCTTGAGCCCATAAAGAGCTCTCTTCAATCTATATACTTTATTCTCTTCAGCTAAAACTTCATAACCAAGTCGCTGCTCCACATACACTTCTTCTTTCAATACACCATTTAGGAAGGCAGACTTTACATCCATTTGAAATACCTTCCACTTGTGTTGGGCTGCAATTGATATGACACCATGCACGGTTTCCATTCTTGCAACAGGGGCATATGTCTCATCATAGTCTCTTCCATACTGCTATTTGTAGCCCTTGACTACCAGCCTTTCCTTATGCCTATCAATCTTTCCTTCAGCATTGCATTTGATCTTATAGACCCATTTCACTCCAATCACTTGCTTCTTTGGAGGCAATTCAATTAGCTCCCATGTCTCATTTCTTTCTATAGCATCTATTTCCTCATCCATGGCCTTACACCATTTCTTCTCCTTGATTGCTTCTTCAAAATATATTGGATCACTATGAGAAAATAATGCAAAATTAACACTCTCATCATAATCTTTATACCTTTCATCTAGGTATATCTCCCTAAGACTCTTGGTCTTTCTTGGTAACAGGGAGGAGTGGGATTAAAATCTTCACTACTGCTACTTGGCACTAACACTTGGTCATGCCTGGAGGAGCTTGGTAATGATTGAGGCTACTTGCCTTTTCTTCTATCTGCTCCTTCTTCTTGCTATTCATCAACATCCTCTTCACTTTTAATTGGCACTTTACTTGAAGTGCTTGGTGACTCATCAATTTTTCCATACCAAGACTGGTTTCAAGAAATTCCACATCTCTTGAAAGCATCATCTTGTTGTTCAATGGGTCATACAATCTGTATGTCTTTGATTCTGGGTTGTACCCTGTAAAAATGCATTTCACACCTTTGTCATCAAATTTTTGCCTTTTCTTTTTAGGCACATGTGCATATGCAACACATCCAAACACCCTTAGGTGTTCAACTATCCATCTTCCTTGTGACCATGCTTCCATTAGAATTTTTTCACGGACTACCTTTGTAGAACATCTATTAATTAGGTAAACTACTGTTGCCATAGCCTCTCCCTAAAATTTAGTTTGGAGACCTTTCTCTTTCATCATGCTCCTTATCATTTCAACAATGGTCCTATTTTTTCTTTCAGCCACTCCATTTTTCTGTGGTGTATAGCTGGCTGTGAGCTCTTTCTTTATGCCATGTTTCTTGTAAAAGTTTACAAAAGAATTGGAGGTATACTCCCCTCCTCTATCTAACTTAGGACCTTGATATAATGTCCACTTTCTCTTTTAGCCTAGGCTTTAAATTCTACAAATTTATCAAATGCTTCAGATTTATTCTTTAAGAAATACACCCATGTCCTATGACTGAAATCATTAATAAATGTCATGAAATAAGTACTCCCCCAAATGGAAGTAACTTGCATAGGACCAACTAGGTCGGTATGCACTAACTCTAATGGATATCTAGCCCTCCTAGAATTTCTAGAATTAAAGGGAAGCCTATGTTGCTTACCCAAAATACAAACCTCACACTTGTCACAAGAATTTCCTACATGTGGCAAACCATCTACTATTGTTTTATTTGATAAAAAATTTAAACCAGCATAGCCAAGATGACCATACCTGAGATTCCATAGCCATGAGGGGTCTTCAATCACACTCCTTAGAGCTGATTGTGTGGGAGGTGTAGCACCAACTTGAGATGAGAAACATGTCTCAATTCTCAAGGGAAACATTCTATTCTTTGTCATTTGAACTGCTACAAGTAAGTTCTTGCTCCCATCCTTTTCTTGAATGACACACATGTCATTCTCCATCAGCACTTTGTATCCATTTTGAATGAGCTAACCAATGCTCATCAAATTGTGCTTCATACCAGGGGCGAAATACACATTTTTTATTTCCTTCTTCTCACCTTTCTTGGTGCGGACCATAATAGATCATTTTCCCACAACTGGTAGGGTTCCATTGTTACCCATCTTAATTTTTGATTTGAAACTCTTGTCAATGAATGAAAACAAGGTTTCGTTGCCACTCATGTGGTTACTACATCCACTATCGAGGTACCAAACCTCAAGGCTTCCTTCTTCATCAACATTACACATGATGAAGGCAGTGTTTTCACTTCCCATATTCACGTCAGCCATATTTGCTTGTCCTGACTGATCTTTCTGCTTTTTCCAGCATTCATTTGTATAATGCCCATATTTATGACAGTAGTAGCATTCTACATTACTCTTATTTGAGTTGTAGTTTTTCTTACCTCCTCTTGAACTATTTTGTGAGCTACTTACTACATCTGCTCTTCCTAAGCTTTCTACTGCAACATTTCTTTGTCCTCCTTTTCCTCAGTCTCTTCCTCTGGAGTTTCTGCCTGAGCCATTTCTTCCTCTCCCCCTTCCTCTTGGATTTGAATGATCCTTGAATGCTTGCTCTTGGGAAGATGAAGAAGTAGATCTATTGATCCTATGCTCATGAGTTTGAAGTGTACCCATCAACTCATCCATTGTCAAAACAGTGAGGTCTTTTGCCTCTTCTATGGTCATGACCAAATTGTCATATTTATGAGGTAAACTCCTCAATATCTTCTCCACTATCCTCTTCTCTTGATAGTCTTCTCCATTTGACTTCAATTGGTTAATCACATTGGAGGTTCTTGAACTGAAGTCTGCAACTGATTCATTTTCCTTCATCTAAAGGTTCTCAAACTCCCTCCTTATGTTCTGTAGCTTTACTGTACAGACTTTATCAATCCCCTTGAAGTTCGTCTCAAGGATATCCCATGCTTCCTTTGCATAATTTTCTGCTGCAATCTTTGGGAATATTGTCTTTGTCATTGCTGCTTCAATAAGACTTAATGCCTTTGCATCTTTCCTCCTTGACTCTTTCAAATGAGTCTTTTGTGCATTTGTGAGGGCAACATACTGAGTTGGATCAGTCACATCATTGAATCCATTAACTACATACTCCCACAAATCATTTGCAACCATAATGGTCTTCATCTTCTTTGCCCATGTATCATAATTTTGCCCATTAAAGGATGGTGGTTGCTGCCATATCTTTCCTGCATCTCCTGCCATGTCAAATATCCCAAGAAAAAAAATGCCCTAACTCACTATGGATGTGGGGCCTCAAAGCTCTGATACCATGTGAGAAATATTATAAACTTAAATTACAACTCACAACCCTAAACCTAAAATCTTTACTCGGCACTTAAAAAAATGCTCGGCACATGAAGGTGCCAAGTGCCAATTTTTCTTGGCACTTTCTCAGCACAGGAAGGTGCCAAGTGATAGATTGCTCAGCATAGGAAGGTGTTGAGTGATAGATTGCTCAGCACTTGATGTGCCGAGTGACAAGAAATAGGTGTCGAGTAAACTTGGCACACAAAGGAGAAAGCTCAACACCAATGGATGCCGAGTGAGCTTGGCTCACAAAGAAAATGCTCAACACTTGAAGAGCTCGGCACAAAAATGCAGTAGGTGCCGAGTGTTCTGTTTCAACTAAAATATTATAACTTAGAGAAATTCAATGTGAATGCTTTCACCATTAAAACTAGAAAGGAAAAAGCTTTAAATTTTTAAACAAACTTGTCAAATGCAATGAATAGAAGAGGAAGATAGATTCAAGTATGCCTGCTTTCTTTCTATTGAATCTTTCATTAAACTATTACAAAATTTGGAAGCATTCGGCTTCAACCAGAAAATCCTAAAATAACCCTAAACTAATAATACTTCAAACTTCAATAAACTTTTAAACTTGCAGCTCTAATGGCTACATATAAAGGTGCCTGGAGCAATCACTACTTCAATAGGACAAAACAAAAAAACAACCAACTCACAGAATGAACAGAGGAGTCACGTGCAACTGGAGACACTGAACATACTTCCTTTTGTCTCTACAACAAGTAGATCTGCTGACCACTTTCTTCTTCTTCCTTTTCTCTGCTTTGCTGAACTGAAACTCTGAATAATCTGACTGCATGAATATGAATGAAGAAACATTTACTTTTGTCACATTCCATTTTCCCCCTCATTACTTATTTCAAAAATCTCACCTATCGTATTTATGTTTTCTGTCTATTTTGTTGGTCATCAGGTGGTAGGTGGGCATTTGGCTCTAAGGGAAAACGTCAACTGCTGTATTAAATATTCCAACAGTAACTATAGGTTTCCAAAGAGAATGTACATGTTAGGCCTTCAAAAATTTATCTAGTTTTTTATCTTTGCAATTCGTTGGATAATTTTGTTGTCACAAATTAGTGCCTTAGCTATCAACATAGAATGCATTTGAAATAAAAGTTCTCATCCATATGCAATAAGGAGAGCATCTATTAAGGATTTTACGAGGTTTGCAATAAACCCTCTACATACATTAAATATGATTTTTCACAGTTTAGCCTTCACATTCCCCATTTTGGTGCTAATGAGCCACTACCATTAGCAACTTGCTTTTAAAGTAGTCTTAGTTGACAATGTTGAAACTATCTTTCCAGCAAACAGAGAATTTGATGTTGCAGCTTTTTTGTGTCCTCTCTTTGGGGCAATCTTGTTTGGCTTTGAATTGAATAAAGAGTATTCTTAGATGAAATTGTTGAAACTATATTTGTAACTATTACCACGGATTTTAAAGGTGGCCAATATAAAATTTTATAACCTTTGTCATTTCCCTAAAGGTTTATTCTATTGTGTAGCCATCTTTGATGTCTATGGAATTAGACTCAAGAAGTGACCACTATCATGTCTATCAAAGAGTGAAGATCAATAAACAACTCACAAAAGACATCTATATTGGGCATGACAGGTAAGACGAATTTATATAGAGAAAGCAAAATTCATGGATAACAAGAGGAAAATCAAACCTAAAATAAAACAATTGCTTAAATGGGACACGAGAACATTAATAATTCTGATGAGTTAGATTCAAAACTTCAAATCTCATGTACATGCATCGAAGTGTGTTCTTGGGACAAACTCAACTAGTATACATAAATCTGAATTTCATCATATCTTTTTATATCTGCAAGTTGTGACAATTGCAAACATGCATGAACATTCACCGGAGCATAACTAGGGATCATGGACAATAAAAATAAGTAGTTTGATAGAATATCTTAGAGTTACATCATTAAAAGAGGTGTATTGATTGCATGCAACAAAGATAATGGAGTGTTTCTACAAAATTTCAAATTTTGTTTGGCCAACACAAAGCCAAGCCTAAAGAATCTCTACAGTGAAGTTGACCTAAATTTTGAAGGAATAAGATTCCATGAATATGCTAGCACAATGAAAAAATGGCCTTAAAATATATTGGTTTAAAAGTAACCCTTACAACATGACCAAGACACACACATATATAGTTTCAGGTTTGTATGAAATCACAACATCAAAGTTTTGTTAGTTCCTTCATACCAAACAAATTTGAGATTTAGAAATTAAAATGACTCATTATTTCCTCTACTTTGTTACATGGTTTCAAGAGCCACCGTTGGACTGACAACACTAGAATAAAATTTTGAATACTATCGAGTGATACACATGGTTCCAAAACCCCTCCAGAACCCCAACATAGTTCTTAAAACTATATTCCAAACCCCTCCAGAACCCCGACATAGTCCTTGAAACTATGTTAATATCTTCACCCTATTTATAAAAAGAAGAAATGGAATCTTCTCAGTATTGACAAGATAAAGCTATTGGACTCAACAAGTCTATATAATTTGATTGCCAAGAAGTTAAACTCTACTTCATAGCCCCATAGTTAGAACTTAGGACCTTTTGGTAACTCTTCAAGCCAATATGAGCATGGTATGGGAAGTTAACTATCCTCCGCAATGTCTCAGCATGTCGTGGTTTCCCCTTTATCAATTGGGAACAACATTGTTTTTTAATATATTTGTAATGTCAACAATTCATGTGCAGAGGAGGCAATGTCTTCTCCATACAAAAAGCTTACACACAATAATTGAATGAGTCAAGGATATGCAAGATTCATAATAGCATTGACAAGAAGTCTTGAGGAAGTTAATGTGGATGAAAAATTAGTTAAAAAGAATGATAGGGTGGATGGATTGGATCCACAATTATAATTAAACATAAAATACACACTATAGGCACTTATAAAAATTATGAAATGATTTCAATGCCTAATCAATAAAAAACCATTACATTGTGTCTCTTTTATAGAGGTTTTTGATTGTTTCTGAAACATCTAAATTAACAAACATAGGGCAAATAGAATTTTCTAGAGCTATCTACACAAATGACTTCTAGAACTTTACAAAATAAAATATTAATTTTACCTAACCCTATTTGGTAATCTAGCTAGAGTTTCTAGAATCTTCTAGTATTATTTTACATTTCATTTGAGGGGAAATTACACATTCCAACACTCCCCCCTAATTTCAACCTCAAATGTTATTGCATACAAATCCAAATCCTTTCTTTTGACTATGTCAAAATGCCATTTTTCAATAATCTTCATATTTGTTAATTTGACATTTTGTAAGCAATTGGTTGCCAACGATTTCCTCTTTTCACTAGATCCTCTGATAATCTTGCCTCACTTGTCACAAATGTCGATAACCTTTTGCCTCTTTGTAATGATCGCAAATAAGATCCTTACATTTTGGAGAAGAATTAAAAATAATTTTTCGATCCCCCCTCTCTCCTTGCTTCTCCCTTATTAAATATCTGATATTCCCAATGGTCATGTCCTTTGAAACTTATTTTAATAATAATGTTATAAATGTAATATATAATTAATTTGATAATCTATTACATCAAGATAACTATAGTTATTATTATTCACTCATAATATATTAATATTTTATTCTTTTATATTATTTTAATAATTACTTATTATTTAATCCTACTAACGTGGGGATATCATGATCCTCCCCTATTGAATTGCTTGTCCTCAAGCAATTGATAGCAATTGATTTCATCCTCATTAATTCATAGTCTAGATTCATTCTCTTTCCTGCATATGTGTTAGACACTTGGAAAGTAAACATGTTAGTATATAATAGCATGTACAAGAACATATGAATCAAGACACAAAGTAGACACATTAATGCATGAAGATGCGATGCAAGCATGAGGTAGGCACTTGAATGCATGAAGATACGAAGAAGACATGAAGAAAACACATTTATGCATGAAGACATGATATAGACACATAGTATACATGTTAGAACCTTGCTTACAAATTGAAATAAGAAAAGTTAAGGAAATGTTTTACTAGTTTGGCCATGAATGTCGTGCTCCTTTCCCTTGTCTCGAAATAAAAAATTCTTGAAGATGCATATTTTTAACAACATTTCTATAGCTAGTAGTAATATAATAGGGTGTATAATTCCATAGTGGATGGTAGATTTACTATTGCTCAAGTTTAGACATGCTCAGCTTGGGGCTCCTTCAGATCTTAATCCATATTAAGATTCTCTTGCCCCAACATGATTGATTTACTCCTCCCCTTGTGCACACTCCCTACCCACTAGGAACATGTTTAATTTTGATGTGGATGGTAGATTTACTGCATCTCAAGTTTGGACATGCTTATTTTGGAGCTTCCTCAGGTGTTAATCTATATTGGGACTTTCTTGCCCCAACATGACCAATTTACTGCTCACCCTGTGCACACTCCTTACCCACTATGTACATGTTTAATTTCATTATAGATGGAAGGTTTACTATTGCTTGAGTTTGGACACACTCAACTTGGGGCTCCCTTAGATCTTAAAATCCATATTGGGATTCCTATGGGCCAACGCAACCAATTTATTCCTCCCCCTGTGCACACTCCCTATCCACTATACATTTGGTGAGAAAATAAAGTTATCATTTATAATTTACCTTCCAAAAAGGTACTCTCCAGGTATCAAGATGACTCTTTCTTTGCAAGACTTTATCATTTTTTTAAAATTTGTTGTTCTTCCTATATTCCATGGTGGATATCATATACGGTGGAACTATTTCAATATCTTCTTTTTGTTAGTCGTGTCCTATTGGATAGTAGGGTATTTGATTACTAAAATCTAATCTTCACGCTAATTTGCTTTGTGCCTAAATCCTTCAGTGCACCTTTATTTTTATCGGTCATTGTTCCCTTCACTATTATTTTTAATGGTTGATATTCATATTCTTCAGCAACAATATATTATTTTCTTGAGTTTCCCTTTATTGGCTTGCCTAAGAGTTATGCAATTTTATACCTTCAATTCCAATACCATAATTCTTCCTATTTCCAATGCCTGTCTTCAAGTTAGACCCATTACATTTACCTCTGACCATAATTGATGACTCACTTAGTCAGTATAGGGTTTCCTTACAACTCACATTTCAAGGTATCCATGTGAGTAGTCATGTCAAGATGGGTAACTCCATTCAAAGCACCTTCATAGATGGATCTCATTGTCACTTTTAATACCTCTACCTCTCTTTCTATATGGGAATTACCAATCTGGATCATACATTTTGTGGCTAGCAATCTAGTATGTGAGGATGACCATATTACCAATTTTCATTATCCCTCATCAAATGCCTTCACTGTCACTTCTAGCGATAATAGTGTTATAAACTGATAAGATTAATAACCCAGAAAACTAGTGCAAAGAATAAATATCTAAACTATGAATGCAAATGATACAAAATCAAAATAGCATCATTAAGTTAGTCTCCAAGAGAGTAATGCAAATGCTGGAAGCAAAATAGCATTAAGAGGATGCAAAAACAAGAGATGCAAATACAAGCCCAGTAGCATGCTTATATAGGCTAGGAAGAGGGAGGAGGTGGCAACAACAACCAATGAGGAGCAACCATCTATCGAACTAAAGATAGAAAAGTATCTTCCCAAGATAGCTAATGGATGCTCACATGTAGGAAGGTGACACCTCACAATCATTCACCTAATAAGACATGCTTTATTAACCTAAGCGAGATTATTAAAAGTGTAGGAAAAATCTAGCAAAATAAGAAAAATAAAAAACTACACTAACACCCCCCCATAAGCAAAGCTATGAAAGCAGGAAAATGGGTCCTGGCAACAAGGCCTGATCAGGTACCCAATACAAGAAAAAGAACTAGATGAAGGAAACTAAGCCTCCAATCTAGGAAATGTCCCAAAGAGAGGAACAAAAAAAGAGCATGAAGCATCTCCGAAGCATGAAGCTGCAAACACTATCAGAAGAAACTACTGGAACCCCCATTGAAATAGTGCATGACCAGGTAGAGAAGACAAAGTCTGAAGAGCTGATCAATCAAAGAGGTGACCTCCAAAGGTAGGAATGAATGAGTGTCTATATAGTAGATGAACCATCTCACCGAAATGCATAGGTGCCTAGCCACTGCATCTGCCTAGTACATAGGAACAAAAACAGAATACATAGATCACTCAACCGAACCAAAGAAGCAATAGAGCCAACAGGTGAACCCCCCCATAATGCTGAACAGGGAGAGGGGTGACAGGAACATTGAAATGCAATGCTAAAAACATTTGCAAGAAGAAGAATCAGGAACACTAATAATGCAATAGAAGTACAAGCACAGGATAAAGGGCGGTGTCACCAACACACTACATGGGCTAATGTCGTGGAAGAAAAATTCACTTGACAAAGGTGGATGAGCACAAAATGGCAAAACATCATGACCCCCCATGACACTTTATAACTAAGTGCGAGTACAAACAAACACAAGGTGTACAAGATCCCAGATATGCAAAAGCAAGCACTTTATCTCAGTGTGTTTACAGAAAAAAGAATGCAACAGAATAGAAGCATACAATGCTCAGAAGTTAGAAAGAAGAGTGAGCCAAAAGAACAGAAGAAGAGATTCTAGGACCTGTAGAATCCAAGTAATCTGCTAGAGTGTGAAAATGAAAAACTCGAAGGAGAAAGAACCTAGAGTAGAATCTGGATAAAAGACCTCTGCAACTCAATAACTCACGGAACCATCTTTCAAACAATATCTGGTGAGCCCAGAAAAGAGTCTGAATGAGCGAGCTATGGCTCCCAGAAGGAAAAATAGAACATCTGGCTTTGACTACCAAAAAAGGCAATCAAACTGTAGCAAAAATAAAAAAAACTTGTACCATCATCTCTGTCTCAGAACCAACTTTCCAACACATTTTTCAGATTGAAAAAATACGTCTGTATGCTCAAGTTACAGAAAAAACCGACAGGGCCTCCTCATGAAGAGCATATGCTAAAAGTGAAACTTGGGCACAATAATCAAAGAAATAAATAGCACTACTGCAATCTACTCAAAAAATCATGCACTTTCAAAAAAAGAATCACCTCGATACGAGGTCGTATGAGAAAGTTATGATCCTCCGAAGTTTCCAAAACAAGAACTGTGTACAGTCACCGCTGAAAATTTGCAATTTCTGAAGAATTCATGCATGAAAATTTAAAAAAAAACTCCATTAGTGGATAGAGCACAAAAAAATAGCCAAGTTCATAACAAGAATCATCAAAATCGAAGTCTGTATGAGCAAGAATGAGACATTTGAAAACTGTGTTCAAATCTACGACTGCCAATGGAGAGGGGTATGGCTGTAGCTTTGCATGCTTGATTCTGCAAAATATACAGCTTGTATGCAAAATCTAAAAGATACCCAGATGGTTTTTTGGGGCTGTGAACAAAACACAAAATGCATTTTTCTTACTGATGTACAAAAGATGTTGCTATAGTGTAAATCAGATGCCTTTAACAGTAAAAAATGGCTCCAAAAATCAAAAAATGACCCCAGCAACCAGAATATGACATGAAAATGCTA